>JAVUPR010000481.1:885000-2138695 GCA_036785695.1 Gentiana straminea
GTTAAGTGCATGTCCTATGAATTTTGTAACAAAAAATATAGTTAATAGAACAAAAATATGAATATGAAACATAGATATACATAGATAGATTTATATTAGTTTTGAAAATATAAAGAAAAACAGAGGTCCAAAAATGTAATTATCTCATACACATATATACACACACTCTCTGTTCTCTACTATCAAACTACATAATTGAATAAGGTATGTATAATATAACGTAGTTGCTAACCAGAAATCCATACAAAGTAGAAGAGAAAGTAAGATGAAAGCCTCGCCCTTTGAAACACCCTGGCCTCGATCTCTTGCTTCAGTTACGTACATACAATTGATGTGTATGTGTCAGCCTCATGCATGCTTTGATTTATAGTATGAGAAGTGAGAATGCACACAAAAAAAGGGAAATAAATTTGTATAAAATAAGTATTTGGGATGCCAATTGTAGGTCGAGCAATGATTGCTGATAACGCCGCAATAAAATAATCACAACAAAACGCATAACACTTTTACACTATTAATTATTATTTTGTGAGACTATTTTGTTGTTTTTTTCTGATATATATGTCCACGTATCTTCGTAACTACTCCCTATGTCCCAAAATATAAATCCGTTTAGAATGCTAATATAACATTTATTGCATTTTTCTCCCTTTTATCACTCATTTATTATTTACCACTCCGTTCCTAAATATATGAGGCGGTTGCCAAAAACACGGTTAATAAGAATGTGATTTAATGCTGTGACTTTAATGATGCCATGACTAAAAAATCTACCTGATATAAATAATGCAGTCTTTCTTTTAACTTCTTACCTAGTACTGTCCTTAGGAGCGTTTCTCCCAATTAAATAAGGGTGAAGTAGAAAAAAGAGCAATAAATACCGCTTTGAAAAATGTTTTGCATTAGATAAAGTGGAATAATTTTTTTTGACAACTACTACCTTCGGTCTAAAATATAAGTCATTCTACACTTTTAGATTTATCCCACAATATAAGTCATTCAACATTACCAATGCTTTCCCTCAAAAAAAAAAAAAAAAACATTACCAATGCAACATTTATTACTATTTTCTCTATCTTACTCATAATTTATTATCATTCCAACAACTTTTTATTATTTACAATTACTGCATTAATGATAGTCAGTAGACATTTTAGATATTAACCTTCAAATTTATGACATTCAACCACTTTCTTAATCTGTGTGAAAACACCTAGGATGACTTATATTTTGGACCGGAGGTAGTACATCAATTATTTAGGAACGGAGGGGATATTCACATATTTTTTTTATTACTTTACAACTATTGCATTAATGACTAGCTAGGGGTATTTTAGACTTTTAACACTAAAATTAATGATGCTTAACTATTTTGTTAAACTGTGTGAAAAGATGAATTTACACTTTTAGACGGAGGGAGTACTATAAGAGACGGCGGTTTATATCCTTGGGCACAATTATTTCAATGCTACCGACAATATTGTCGTCCCGGATATATACTCTAGATGATACTCCCTTCGTTTTTTTTTATCTGTCACATTTCAAAATTTGTTCTTTTTTTATTTATCTGTCATTGTATATTTCCAATGCATCATTTATTACTTTTTCCTTCTTTACCAATAAAACATTTACATCTCCAATAAAAAAAAATACATTTCCAATACTAAAAATGGATATTTGTTTATAAGGATTATTTTGAACACATAATAGGCATTTACGACACACTTAAATCTTATTTATTTATAAAGACACAATACCATTAAACGGACAAAATTACCCTCATATCTTTAAAGAAAATTTCTGGTTCAGTACCACGAAAAGGAAAAAAAAAATCCCCCCTCCCATGGCCGGCTAGCCTCCCACGTCGTTGCCACCCACAGCCCCTTGCCGGCGGAATTCCTCCATACTCTCAGACACAAGCTCCTAGCAGAATTGATCTCGTGGTTGAGCCTGTGGTTGATGGCACGGTGACTATGATAGATAATCATATGGCATCGATCCCACCTTCATGATTCTTCAGTTCTGCAAGCGGCGGAAATTATGATCAAGGATTTGCATTGATGACGTGGGTGTAACTATTCAGGGCTAAGAAGAATTGATCATTTATTATTAATTTTGTTGATTTTGCTATATTTTGAAGAGTATGTGGCTGATGGTTTCTATGTACTCTATTTCATTGATTCAGTGATACATACATTGGCACTTAATTGGTAGATGGTTTCTTGTTTTGTGGTACTGTTGGATATCTATGTGGTTGCATTATGCTTCTATGATAGAATTACTAGAAATAAAGTATAAAAAAACAAAGAAAACCAGCAAAGTCGTTTTGAAGCTTCTGCAAAGAGGACTTTGTTAAACTTTGGTATCTATTAGAAGCTTCAAAGTAATAACAGTTGATTCTTCCTTTATTTTTAGTTGTCTTAGTTTGATTAATGATATAAAAGAATGTTAACTAGATGTCTTGGTCCCCAAAATATGCTTTTCGCTCCCACAGGTCACATCTCTATGTTATCTGAAACTTCTGAAGTCCAAGAGGTCACTAGCAGTTCAAGCTATGTATTTTTCAATTTTTCAATATGAAAATAACTTGTATCTGTTGCATGGACTTTACTTTCTTTGTAAATCAATTATATGTTCTGTTTGGCAAATTTATGCATTAACCTTTTGTTTTACTAGTCAATTGTATCAACAGTTATTGGATATATGCCTTTGGGTACATCTTTGGATACATTAATGTATTTTTGGCAAGTTTTTTATTTTATTTTAAAAAAGAGTATGATTTAGAATAAAATTGATGTCACTACATAAGATGTCACTTCATACAATGCTGATGTCATTGGGTGTCACTTGATAAAATTTTGTTAACATCGGGTGTCACTGCATAGGGTGTCACTTCATAAAATTGTGTTGTCATTGGGTGTCATTTCATAAAATGTGGTATCATTGGGTGTCACTGCATAAAATGCTGCATAAGGTGGGTGTCACTGCATAAAACGTTGCATCGGGGGTGGTCACTGCATCGCGGTGTCTCTGCATCGGGGGTGGCCACTGCATCGCGGTGGTCAATGCATCGCGGTGTCACTTCATCGAGGCGTCTCTGCATCGCGGCATCTCTGCATCGGGGGTGGTCACTGCATCGTGGTGTCTCTACATCGGGGGTGGTCACTGCATCATGGTGTCTCTGCATCGCAGCGTCTCTGCATCGCAATTGTCAGTGTATTGTAGTGTCACTTCAACGAGGTGTCTCTGCATCACGGCGTCTCTGCATCGCGGTTGCCAGTGCATCGTAGTGTCACTTCATCGAGGTGTCTCCGCATCACGGCGTCTCTGCATCGCGGTTGCCAGTGCATCGCGGTGTCACTTCATCAATGTGTCTCCACGTCTCTGCATCGCGGTGTCTCTTCGTTTCCGTGTCTCTTCATCACCTTGTCATTTCATCGTCGTGTCATTTCATCACGGTGTCACTTCATGTGATGTCTCTGCATCGCGGTGTCTCTACATCGTCACACGTCACATCATCTTCATATGTCACTGAATCGTGATGGTCACTGCATCCCGTTGGTCACTGCATCGGGTGGTCAATAAATCACGGTGGTGAATGCATTGGGGTGGTCAGTGCATCGCGGTGATCACTGCATCGGAGTGGTTAATGTATAGCGGTGGTCAATACATCGGTGTGATCAATGCATCACCGTGGTCAATGAAAAAAAATTCACCATACAGAAAAAAGAAAAAAAAAACACTTTCAACGTCCCGGGAAAAAAAACAAAAAACCATCGACGTCCAGGAAAAAAAAAAGAAAAGAAAAAAGAAAGAGAGACAAACAACAACAGCATCGTTGTTTCAATAAAAAAAATGATAATAATAATAAACATTCAGGGAGCGCCTCTTCCCCTCTTTTTTATTTTTTTTTATTTTTCTACATTAAGGGTAGTTTGGCCTATGTACTAATTTTGTGTCCTTATAACCAAATAAGATTCCTTAATGTCCTATTTGCCTAATTAAGTTTAATATGTGTCCTTTTGGACATTTCCCCCCTACTAAAAACACATTTACCAACAAAGTATTTACACCTCCAATAAAAAAATACATTTTCAACACTATATTTGAGACATATTGACTACTTTCTTAATTTGTGTAAATCTTCTCTCTGCTACATATATAAAAAAACGGAGGGAGTACTTTATTTTTTTCCGACGAATTCTAGGATTAGCCTTAACTGTTGAAATTATAGGGTGACACTTCTTACTTGGCCTGTAAACATTACCTTGATAAGTCTTATCTGATTTCCCCGGGTATCTTAAGGTCACTCTTTTTTTCCTACAATCCAGGTTAACATAATTCTCGGATAGCCAATCTATTCCAAGAATCACATCGAAATCCGAAAAGTCTAAACCGTAAAGTCACTCTTGCAACGATACGCTCCTACTCGCACATCCACTTGAGGCATCAACTTGGTTACCTTAGTTACCCTTCCTAAAGGTGTTGTTATTTCCAAAGTGTTTCTTAAAGTTTCCGTTGGTAAGTTAAGCCTCTTAGCTATCTTAGTTGACACAAAGGTATTAGACGTTCCCGTATCAAACAATGCCGTAACTGCTAAGTTGTCTAATATTATTGTACCTATGATGTGAATTCATTTATTTAAATACAAATACAACATGATTTAAATCGTGCTATAAACGTACTATAATAAATCAAAATAAACAATAAAGGTACCTGAAATAACATTATCATCTGGTTCAGCCATCTCAGCATCCACTGCAAACACTCGAACTGGGCGACTTGGTCCGCCTTTCCCGCTTCCTTGATTTTGAGTTCCTCTTAGCACCATTAACGATTGAAAGCTTGTCCTTGAAGGTCTCAGCTTCCAAGACCTTGTTCAACATTCAGCCATGTTTCTTGGTGTACTTCCCAACCTTCCCGCTTGGATCACACTAAACAAACCATTCTTGAACCACTGAAACTGCACTATTCCACTTCTACTTGGTGCACTCCACACAGGAAGGTACTTCCTTATCTTTACAATCCATGTAAACAAAATTCTTGGATAACCGACCTATTCCAAGAATTACACCATGATTCAGAGAATTCAAAAATATATGGTCCTTTTCTTCTTCTTCTTTTTCAACGGTAAACTCCAACACGATCATCAATATCTTCTATATGAACCACAACTACTAGACCCACATCTTGAACCAAACCACTCGCTTCTTGCTGGGCCCTATAACTTCCGATTCCAAACTTATCAACACGAGTATCTCTGAGGTTACCTACCATTCTGAAGGATAAAGAAGGATCAGAATATTTCTATGTGGTCTAAAGAGATCTTATCTTAAAGAAGGAAGCCTAAAAGACGCTTCTCTCTGATACCAACTGTAACGCCCCGTTCCCGGACACCGAGTCCTTATCCGGAAAAGGAATGTTCGGCACGTATAAAATAAAATAAATTCACTTTATACGTAAGCCTCTACTACGTCGTATCAAAATAAAGCAAATAGAAGCAAAAGACTCAGGTAATAATTTTTTTCAAACAACCAAGAATAGGAACTCAATATCTAAAGATAGAAATGTAATATTTATTACATCGGTAAACCAAACGATATCCAAAAGTACTAAAAGGTAAATTACAAAGTTTCCCATAGAAAACTAAAGCGTAAATAAAACGTAAATAATTAAGCACTTCAACTCCGGCGTCCTCAAACGTCGTCATCAGAGTCCTCCTCGAACTCCGGGATTACCTGTTCGTCTTCTCTCCCCCAAACACATAAATAAACATGCATTTGAGGTAAGTACATTGTACATAGTAAGAAGTAGAAGCTACAATTTAATTAAGGTTTATAATTAAAAGGTTATTTTAGTGAAGACCGAGTCAATCTAAGGTTCACTTCATGCCCATCGACACGTCATGACTATACGTTTCTAACTTAGCTTATCTTGGTTACATCATTACTCAAGGACACTATGCATGATGAATATCCATCACGAGATATACTTGCCAACTACGGTGATTAGCACCGATAGTCTCGGGATCTCCCCGGTATGCATATACATCCGATGAATTTCCTCCACTACCCTTCAGCCTTTTGAGCCAGTAGCATTGTTCACCTTTTATGGACGTATCACATCGCCGATATGAAATAGTTTCTAACCGAGAATAAGTGACGTTTTAGCTTTTACTACACTTATGTAATTATTATCGTGTATTACTAGCCACCTAAGTGTTTTCAAAAAAAGCTCACCTTATCAACTCTACTCCCTCACTTAGACAGCTAGACATCACAACCTATCAAGTACACAGACATTGATGACCTCTAGTTCATCAAATCACAAGCCCTTTCATGCCCTTCCGACGGTCCCGAACTTCAACTCCCTTTAAGAGTACGTCCGGTGCCGGAACCAAACGCGTCAGAAACTCAATCGAGGCTTGTTCAGGTTTATTTAATGTTATTAGATCATAGTATGACATTTAATATCTTAATGAAAGGCTTAAACAACATTTATTTAAAAACTGGGGGCAATGCTTGCGCATCCTTATGGAATGCGTGCGGCCCCAACTCAAAATCTGCTGAAAATCTCTGTTCGAGCAATGTGTGCGCATTGCTTGCAATGCATGCACATTGTTCATGCTATGAGCATCCTGCACAATTCTGAACCACCAATGCGTGCGCATTCTGGTGCATGCGTGCGCATTGATCCGAAACTAAAAGACTCCTACAGCCTGAACCATGAATGTGTGCGCATTGCTCTGAATGCGTGCACATTGTTCAAACAAAACTAAAGCCTTGCAACCTGTAACAGGAATGCGTGCGCATTCCAGTGAATGCGTGCACATTCAACACAGAAAAACCCTAAAAACATGATTTTTGACCCTTAACGATATCTACTCGAATCCAAACATGTTGTACACGAATTATATCAGAAGAACAACTTAAAAACACAACTTTCACAGATCCTAACATCCCTTGGTCCATAAACGACATCTAGGTAAAACCTTGATATGAAAACGCTTCAAAAACATGATCTAACTACTCTAAACCATAATTAGATTGTAGGAAGAGCTCCTTACCTTTTAGCAAGCTAATCCCAATCCAAAACTCAGAATACTGCAGCAAAACTTGATCCTTTTCTGTAGAAACGTATGTGATCAATCCATAAATAAATTAGATACGATCACACGCTTCTATAACAACGAAACTACGAATTTACCAGTTTAGAACCTTTAAACTTGGGTAAGAACAAACTAGGGCTCAAAACATACCTTAAGAAAACTCCAACTTTCTAGTGTTGAATCAACGCTCTCTTCACGACGATTCCGTTGCTCTACTCTGATCTGAAAACCGTTAAGATCCGACTTAGCAACTGATATAAAATCTCTCAGCCCTAATTCTTGCTCTCACACGCCGGAAATAAAACTAGGAGATGGAAAATCTGATTCAAAAGGTTAGGGAAACTGAATGGGTTTATTTTTTCTTAAATAGGAAAATCCCAATAATTACCCAATCCCCTTGCTTTTCCTTAATTACCCTTTTTCCTTAAAATCAGATTTCCTTAAAATATATATACATATATCTCAAAAATATATATATAAATATCTTAAAAAACTTAACTCCAATAAAAAAATTTCGTTTTCACAAAATGACACGTCTGCCCTTTCTCGAAAATCGGAATATTACATCCACATGTCGGATAAAATACAAGATGAATATACAATACCTTTTTTCAATTACATTGAGCAGCTATCAACCGATTTGATATTCTTATTATACTCAGAAAGAAACAGTCGGACTCTCTAAATCTCCACTCTCGTGCCATTTGCCATAAATTATTTAATCCAATTTCAAAAGGAAAACTATAATCTCTATGTAGTATGCGCGCCTATTTCAGAAGGATTACATAATTTTGATCATCGAAATTTCCAAGCTATCGTTTTTCTTTTCCAAAGTATCGAGTGTGGCAGAGACTTCCCGCACAGTGACAGAACTACATACAACTAAAACGGGGCAACAACATTCGTTTGATCCGGAAAAAAAAAAAAAATAATAATGTAGTATGCAATTTGTTTACCCTATAATTTTTTTGTTTCTCTGATATCTTGCGTCGGCAACGGCTCACACACCAGTTGGTTCGGAAGCTTTCCAAATCATTTTATCCGTTTTCAATCATATAGTATACGAAGTATATAGATTCCAGAATAGAAAATGACAAATCACATTGTTTCATCGTGTATTTCTTTTTTGAGAAAACATCGTGTACATACATATTTCTTAACGAATTTTTATTAATTGATCTTATAGTAAATTAATTATCAATGGTGATAGCCGACCCAAACTACGTCACGTGTCATCCTTTCAATACATGTAATAAATGACTAAATCCAGGCAAACCTGGGCTTTGAACATGTGCAGGTTTCCATCCTGATGAGAGACTGCATACGCTCCTTTGGGCTGAAGGGTATTAAGGGCCAAGAGCCCCCAAAAGACATACCAAGCCAGGTCCCTAACCCCAGGTGGGAGATCGGCATACGCTCCTCCTCCAGCCACCGCAGGTCGGCTAAGGCTTGGTGAAGAGGAGCTGCCTAGTTCGGCCATAATGGCCTTGGGAGGCTCAGCGCAGGACGCTCAGAGCAACCCTGGCTGTTATTCCACGTGTGGGATAACTAAATATAAATAAGGAAAGAATCACAGGTCATAAAGACTGTGATCCTGGCATTTAGATATGTCCATAAATAATCCCTATATCATAGGTATTTATGCGTGTATATCCTTAGGGAAATATTAATAATAATAATAAATGTGATTCATTGCAGGACAAGGAAGAGGGATGAGACATCACCTGTAGGAATCACGAAAGACTTGATTCCAATTAAGCTATTGGATACGTAGGCAACTCGAGAGAAATAACTCACGAGCTCACTCTAAAATACACAAAAACACATCCTCGTAAAAGACGACCTAAGGTTCGTAGGGTTTAAAGTCATTATCACAAAGGTAATCGGCCTGAATTTATTCACAGGCGAGATCCAACATCGTCAATCAGCGATTTGTGTTTCTTTGGGAAGAGTTTTTCCTTATTTATATAAACCACTAGAAATTATTCAACCTTTTGACTTTGTCATGGTTAGTGACTACGGATTCATAGTACTTCTTCAGTCGCAAAATATAAACCAATTTTTTTTTCCACATAAATTAAGAAAATAATTGAATGACATAAATTCGAAGGAAAATTTTCTAAAACATCCTTTGACTATCACTAATAAGATGATTATAAAGTAATGAAAAGTACTAATACATCCCAAAATTTAAGTCTATTTGGATTTTTTCACACATATTAAAAAAGTTGGTTAAATTGGTTATATGTCATTAATTTTGATGAAAAAATCTAAAATCACCTTTGCCTGTTATAAATGCAAAATAATGAAAAGTTGGTGGGTAAATAATAAATGATGGGTAAAATGAGAAAAAAGTAATAAATGCTTCATTGTTTATCTAAGTGGACTTAAATTATGAGATAAAACAAAAAAGCTAAATGGATTCACATATTGGGACGGGTCTAGAAGTTAGATTGTTAATAAATTAGGGGTAAGATAGATAAAACACTAATAAATGCTTCGTTGGTAATGTAGAATGTTATATTCTGAAACAAATAAAAATAGATAGAGTGACTTATATTCTGGGACGGAGAGAGTATTATATGAACGATTTAGTTCTCTCTCACTTTCACCAAAAACAAATGACTAAGACGAGTAGAATATTTTGTGATCAATTTGTGCCGTTACGGTGCTCAAGATATTTGCAATCGTCACACCTTCAAATTATAACTTCAACTAAAACGAAGCACCGTTCGCACCTTAAAATGTCGCGTAATCTCTTATAGTGTAACGACCCGTCCCGGGAATTGAGTCATTATCCAAAACATCATGCTCGACCCGTCACTTGACAACATGTCGGTCTTTTTGTTTACAAACTTTCCTACTTCTCCTGAAAAACAAAACATGGGGGCTACTATATATGTACACCTCTTCATAGTTCATATAGGTCAACATGCACGAGCACACACACACACACAAGTAAAACGTGCATAACCTCTCACATCTCCTTTAGTCTACTTCTTCAACAAAAGAAGGATGAAGAAGAAGACTAAAATTTATTATCTGAAATTCAATCGAAAGCCATCAACGTGACCAACATCTCAAGGAGAACAACATAAAATTTCCTCGCAATGTTTCTTGAGGTAAATCTTTCCCTTAATTTCATGAAATTCTGCCACTAGTCGGTAAATAAGAGATACAAGTGTTCTGTCAGTAAAGTGACTTAAACTCTACATTTGGTGGAACCAATCTGAAGACTCAGCTGTGTGATGGACAGCTGAGAAGTGTATTCAATTCTGTGCATCAGTAGGGTGGAGTCTACTGAGGCTTCTATCAGCAGGGTAAAGGGCTGTTGAGTACTGGAATACAGCAGGATCCCACATCTGTTAATTCTATTATGTGACAGCTATACAGTGTCATTAAAATGAGGACACGTGTAAGGGTATTTATGGCAGATCAGACAAAGATTCCTTACGGCTAGGGTTTAGGGATTTGTGCCTATAAATACAGTTGTTGTTGCATTGTCTGTGTGTGTGAAATCTGTAACTCAGTGCATAATAATAAAAATCTCTTTTCTGCCCGTGGTTTTTTATCTCTCTCGCTTTGAGAGGGGTTTTCTACGTTAAATCTGTGTTCTTCTTGTTTTCTGTTATCTCCTTTGATTATTTACGTTTGATTGCGTCTGTTTCTAATTCTTGCATCTGAAGTTATCTCCATCAGTTTCATAACAAGTGGTATCGAGACAGTTCGGAGAAAACAATCCGTACGATCGCCTTCATCTTCACCAAGACCTTGCAAGGTGCTAGGATCCGTGATAAAGTTGTGATCTTTAGCAAGAAAAGATGTCAGCAGTAAACGTGAAAATCGATAAATTTACAGGAAGGAACAGTTTTGGTCTGTGGCAAATCAAGATGCGTGCACTGTTGAAACAACAGGGTTTGTGGAATCCTTTATCTGACAAACCAAATACAGGTGCAGCAGATTATCCCAGTCTAGAAAAGAAAGCACATTCAACCATCATGTTGTGCTTATCTGATGATGTTATCACTGAGGTTGCTGAGGAAGACACCGCAGCCAAGTTGTGGAAGAAGCTTGAAAGCCTGTATATGACCAAGTCACTGACCAACAAGTTGTTGTTGAAACAGAGGTTGTTCAGTTTGAAGATGCATGAAGGGAGCCCACTGAGGGACCATCTTGTCCAGCTGAACACAATATTACTTGATTTAAGGAATATTGATGTTAAAATTGAAGATGAAGATGCAGCCCTAATCCTGTTGGTGTCATTACCGGCATCATATGCAAACTTTGTGCAGTCTTTCATAGTTGGGAAGGATACAGTAGTTTTAGAGGATGTAAGATCTGCCCTACATGCCAGGGAGCTTAGACACAAGGCTGCTGGGACAGACAATCAGGCTACTGGGCTAGTACTAGCAGCAATAGTGGAAAATGATATGGACAGAAGAAGAAAAAGAAGTCAGTGTCCAAAGGTCCTAAGTCTACTGATGTCTGTAATTACTGTAAGGAGCAGGGACATTGGAAGTCCAATTGTCCAAGGAAGAAGAAACAACAGGAAGGCATTTCTGGCACAGTAGCCTTGGCTACTGAGCAATCTGATGAGGATCTGGTTCTAGTTGCAGGGGACTCTACACACCATAATGATGTGTGGATACTTGATTCTCGAGCATCCTACCATATTTTTCCAAACATGGAGTGGTTTTCTACTTATGAGCAGATAGATGGTGGTCAAATCAATATGGCCAACAGCATGGTTTGCAAAGTTGTGGGAATTGGCTCAGTAAAGTTAAGGACAGAGGATGGTAAATTCTGTACACTGAAAGATGTAATACATGTTCCACGGATGACCAAGAATTTGGTATCTCTCAGTCTACTGGACAGCAAGGGGTTCAATTTCAAGGGTGAAGGTGGACAACTGAATGTCTTCAACGATTCAGTTGTAGTCCTCAAAGGTATCAAGAGGGGAACCTTGTATATATTACAAGGATCTACTGTATCTGGCATTGCTGTTGTTGCATCCTCAGCAGTTCACCAGTCTCAGCAGACTCAGCTGTGGCATATGAGACTTGGTCACATGGGTGAAAGGGGTATGCAGGTTCTTTCTTCAGCAGGTTTTCTTGGGGGATATAAGGTTAAGAATCTGGACTTTTGTGAACATTGTGTGTTTGGGAAATTGCATAAAAGTAAGTTCTCAGCAGGGTTACACAACACAAAGGCATCACTTGATTATATTCATTCAGACTGCTGGGGTCCGTCAAAAGTTGAGTCATTGGGTGGTCACAGATATTTTGTGTCATTCATAGATGACTATTCAAGAATGACTTGGGTGGTGATGATGAAGAACAAAAGTGATGCATTCAGTAACTTCAAGCAGTGGAAGGCCCTAGTGGAGAATCAGTTAGGCAAGAAAATCAAGAAGCTTCGTACAGATAATGTCCGGAATTCTGCTGGATGGATTTTGATTCATTTTATGCAGCTGAGGGTATTACCAGACATCATACTGTAAGGAATACACCTCAGCAGAATGGTGTAGCTGAAAGGATGAATCAAACTCTACTGGAGAGGGAAATATGTATGCTTTCTCAAGCTGGTTTATCAAGGAGATTTTGGTCAGAGGCTGTTAAGACAGCTTGCTACTTAATCAACAGGAGTCCTCACACAGGGATCAATCTCAAGACACCATTTGAGATGTGGTCAGGCAAGTCTGCTGACTACTCAGTTCTAGATTTTTGGAAGTACAACTTACTATCATGTTAGAGAAGGGAAGTTGGAGCCAAGAAGGGAGTGTTTGTGGGGTATGGTGATGGAGTGAAAGGATATAGGATTTGGTCATCAGCAGAGTCCAGAGTAATCCTCAGCAAGGACGTTGTGTTTGATGAAAATTCTATGTTAAACTCATCAGTGGGGAGGTCTACTGAGTCTGAAACCTGTGCTGAATCTGATAGTGTTGAGAAATAGGTGGAGCTTCAGGTGGAGTCTACTGATATGAAACAATCAGTGGATCTAAATCAACACTATACTGATCTGGATAATGAACCAGAACCTGATCCAAGCCTGCCTACTGAGATCTCGTAGGGCGTCATACAAACATTGATCAGCAGAGTCTAGCTGCCAGCAGGCCTAGAAGATCTAATGTTGGGATACCTCCAAGGAGATATGGGTATGATGATTTGGCTGGATATGCACTCCAAGTTGCAGAAGAGGTAGAGGTTGCTGAACCTACTACTTACAGGGAAGCAGTGACATGTACAGAAGCATCTTAGTGGCATGCTGCCATGAGAGATGAAATGGAGTCATTGTTGAAGAATCAGACTTGGGAATTGGTCAAACAGCCTACTGACAAGGGAGTTGTGACTTGTATATGGATTTTCAAGAAAAATGAGGGAATAACTAAGGCAGAAGGGGTCAGGTATAAGGCACGTTTGGTTGCAAGAGGATTCAGTCAAAAGGAAGGGGTTGACTTTGATGAAATATTTTCACAAGTGATCAGACACACTTCAATCAAGGTGTTACTAGCAATGGTGGCACAGCAGGATCTGGAACTTGAGCAATTAGATGTGAAAACTACTTTTCTACATGGTGAGGTGGATAAGGAGATATACATGACACAACCTGAGGGTTTTCAAGTTCCTGGAAAGGAAAATTATGTTTGCAAGTTGAAAAAATCTTTGTATGGTTTGAAGCAAGCTCCAAGGCAGTGGTATAAAAGGTCTGACAGTTTTATGCTTCAGCAGGGTTACAGCAGAAGTCCTTATGACTGTTGTGAATACCACAGTCTGCTGAAAGATGGATCATATATCTATCTTGTTCTGTATGTGGATGACATATTGATTGCTGCTGTAAGGAAGTATGATATTCAAAATCTGAAGAACCTTCTCAGTGCCGAATTTGAAATGAAGGATTTGGGTGCAGCCAAGAAAATCTTGGGGATGGGGATCTGGAGAGATAGAAGTCAGAAGAAATTATTTTTGTCTCAGCAGGGTTATGTGCAGAAGATATTGACCAAGTTTGAAATGTCTGCTGTAAAACCAATAGATACTCCTATGGCATCAAATGTTCATTTGTCTGTTTATGCTTCACAGTTAGCTGAAGAGAAGAAGTATATGTCAAAAGTTCCCTATGCTAGTGCAGTTGGGAGTCTGATGTATGCCATGGTTTGCACTAGGCCTGACTTGGCTCAGGCAGTCAGTGTTGTCAGCAGGTTTATGGCTCAACCTGGAAAGGAACACTGGAAAGCTGTTAAAAGGATATTCAGGTACCTGAGAGGTACAACTGATATTGGTCTCATTTATGGAGGTGATATCGGTCCGGTCACAGAGCTACCGTGATGCCGATTATGCGGTGATGTTGACAGTAGAAAATCAATGACTGGTTATGTGTTTACATTGGGAAATGCAATGGTCAGCTGGAAAGCTACTCTTCAGGCTACTGTAGCCTTATCAACTACTGAAGCCGAATACATGGCTCTTACTGAAATAGCTAAGGACGGTATCTGGTTGAAGGGGCTAGTCAGTGATTTGGGGTTGCATCAGGATCAGGCTGAGATATATTGTGACAGTCTAAGTGCAATATGTTTAGCCAAGGATCAGGTTCATCATGAGAGAACCAAGCATATTGATGTCAGGTATCATTTTTTGAGGAATGAGAAGAGGGTTGTAGTGAAGAAGATCAGCACCAAGGATAATCCTGCCGATATGTTCACTAAACCAATTCAGCAGAGTAAGTTTCAGCTTTGCCTGGACATACTGAATATTCAAACCTTGTAATCTGTTTCTGGAAACTCTACTGAGGGCAGATCAGTGGAGTGGACGCTGTGGAGATAGTCTGGTACAAGTACATCTGGCATTGACGAATGCATCTGGTACAAGTACATCTGGTTATGCAATCTGCTTGACTCTAGTGAGAGTTGAAGTCAAGGTGGAGATTTGTCAGTAAAGTGACTTAAACTCTACATTTGGTGAAACCAATCTGAAGACTCAGCTGTGTGATGGACAGTTGAGAAGTGTATTCAATTCTGTGTGTCAGTAGGGTGGAGTCTACCGAGGCTTCGTCACCACGGGTAAAGGGCCGCCGAGTACCGGAATACAGCAGGGCCCCACATCTGTTAATTCTGTTATGTGACAGCTATACAGTGTGATTAAAAGGAGGACACGTGTAAGGGTATTTATGGCAGATCAGACAAAGATTCCTTGCGGCTAGGGTTTAGGGATTTGTGCCTATAAATACAGTTGTTGTTGCATTGTCTGTGTGTGTGAAATCTGTAACTCAGTGCATAATAATAAAAATCTCTTTTCTGCCCGTGGTTTTTTATCTCTCTCGCTTTGAGAGGGGTTTTCCACGTTAAATCTGTGTTCTTCTTGTTTTCTGTTATCTCCTTTGATTATTTACGTTTGATTGCGTCTGTTTCTAATTCTTGCATCTGCAGTTATCTCCATCAGTTTCATAACATGTTCTATGTACAACAACTCAAACTACTCCAAAGTACCAATAAAAATATAAGAGTATAAGAGTTGAGGAAAGATGTCGCCAAAATAACCTCAGCCCAATCTGTGAAGATCCGTGTACAATCTGCCACTCCGATGTACGAACCAACCAACCACATTAAAGTAGAAGGAGCGTCGAACAAGTACCGAAAAATATCACTCACCGTTGGACAACAATTTAACACACTTTTCACTCTATTTTTCACACTGACTAATTTCACAAAAAACTCTCGTTCCTGCCTTTCTCTCTTTTGCAGTAAACTTTGAGCTTCTGTATTGCATTTCCATTGCCTCGTTCACCCTCAATTTATACAAGGCAAAGTTGAAAATTTTGCCACAAAAAGACAAAAGAAAATGATGAAAAGAAACATCATTATTACTACTTTTGACCTTTTATTTTCTTCAGCTTCACACAATGGGAAAACTAAACTTGAAGGCAAATATTTTATCTCTTGCAACAAAATAGTGATTGTGGGCCAACAAATCTCCCCCTCACTGTTTTGTGGAGGAATTCGTTATTTCCGCAATAGAATGACGTATCTCAAGCTTCTCTCTTGTCAATACTTTAGTCAACATATTTGCGACATTATCATCTGTATGAACTTTCTCAAGTTTCAGTAGCTTATAGTCCAACACATCACGAATCCAATTATAACGAACATCGATATGTTTGGTCCTCGAATGAAAGGTTGCATTCTTGCCAAGATGAATAGCACTCTGGTTATCACAAAGCAACACATACTGATCTTTCTTCAAACCAAGTTCTTGGAGAAACTTCTTCATCCACAACAACTCTTTACATGCTTCAACTGCTGCAATAAACTCGGCTTCTATAGTTGAAAGAGCAACACACTTTTGCAATCTCGATTGCCATGACACAGTTTCCCTGCAAATTTAATCAAATATCCTGAAGTAGACTTGCAAGAGTTAACATCTCCTGCCATATTAGAATCAATGAAACCAACAAACACATGTTTTTCACCACAAAAAGTAAGGCATAGATCAGTAGTACCCCTGAGGTATCTCATAATCCATTTCACAGCATTCCAATGCTCCCTACCAGGATTAGAGAGAAAATACCGACCTTACCAACTGCATAAGATATGTCTGGTATAGTACAAACCATGGCATACATCAAACTTCCAACTGCTGAAGCATAAGGAACCTTTTTCATTCCTTCATTGTCGTCATCTGTAGACGGAAACTGCTTGATACTTAACTTTAAATGAGATGCAAGTGGACTAGTGACCGGTTTGGCATCATTCATGCCGAATATTTGAATCACCTTCTTGATGTACTTCGCATGTGACAAATAAATTTTACCGGCCTATCTGTCACGAGTAATCTGCATCCCCAAAATCAGCTTTGCATGGCCCAAATCTTTCATAGGAAAAGACTTAATTAACTGATGCTTCAACCTGTCAATTCTTGAAGCATTCCTGTCAACAATCAAGATATCATCAACATAGAGTAAAATAATGATAAAATCATCATCTGAAAATCTGCTAATAAACACGCAGTGATCAGAAGTAGTTTTCCGGTAGCCTTGCTCCCCCATGACAGACTCAAACTTTTTGTACCACTGTCTAGGCGCTTGCTTCAACCTATAAAGACTCTTCTTCAACTTGCACACAAGATTCTCCTTTCCTTTAACTTGAAAACCCTCTAGCTGTTCCATGTAGATATCTTCTTCAAGGTCATCGTGAAGAATAGTTGTTTTAACATCCATCTATTCAACCTTTAAATTAAGAATAGATGCCAAGCCAAGAACAGCCCGGATAGATGACATCTTCACAACCGAAGAGAAGATCAGACTAAAACCAATGCGCTTTCTCTGACCAAAACCTTGGACCACTAATCTTGCTTTATACCGAGGTGTAGAATTATTGTCTTCATTCTTAATTCTGAAGACCCACTTATTCTTCAAATCTTTCTTTCCTTTCGGAAGTCTCACCAACTCAAAGGTGTGATTAGCATGCAAAGATTTCATCTCATCATTCATAGCATCAAACCATTTATCCTTATGTTCATCATTCAAGGATTCATCAAAGCTCTCAGGATCGCAACTATCTGTGGTCAACACAAACTCACTTTCGGGGTATCTAGTGGAAAAACGCCTCTCTCTAGCAGACCTACTGGGAATAACTGGTTGAACCTCATCTGTTAATGGTTCTTCAACCACATCATCATCAACATGATCAAGATCAACTGCATCAGGCTCATCCTGATGATTATACTGCACATCAAACTCACTTTCGGGGTATCTAGTGAAAGAACGCCTCTCTCTAGTAGACCTACTGGGAATAACTGGTTGAACCTCATCTGTTAGTGGTTCCTCAACCACATCATCATCAACATGATCAAGATCAACTCCATCAGGCTCACCCTGATGATTATACTGCACATCAACTGCATCATGTTCCTCTAGTGGTGTAGGAGGAACTATCTCTGACGTAGATGGACCATCATTAGCTCAAGGTGTTGGACACTTGTCAATATCCTGCAAAGTCTCATTCTCTACAAACACAACATCTTGACTTCTGATTATTTTCTTATCAACTGGATCATACAGGCTTATCCAAACTCACTTTGACCATAACCCAGAAATATACACTGCTTAGTCTTAACATCAAGTTTAGACCTTTCATCTTTAGGATTATGAACATAAGCCTTAAAACCAAAAACTCACAAATAATGGTAAGATACATCTTTACTTGACCATACCTTCTGTGGAACCTCATTCTTCAAAGGAACACATGGAGACAAATTATGTACATGCACCACTGTACTCAAAGCTTAATCTAAAAAGGATTTAGGCAATCCAGCTTGTGAAAGCAAACATCTGACTTTCTCCATTAGTGTTATGTTCATTCTCTCAACCATTCAACTGCGGAGTTTTAGGCGGAGTCCTTTCATGTCTGATACCCTGTTTCTTGCAGTAAACATGAAATGGACCAGGTGTATTCACCAACATTCCGAAAAATTCACCGTTATTTTTATCAACCGAGACTTTCAACCCGTTTCTGATATCACTTGATATTTTGTCTTCAGTGTTGAGTCATTAATTTTCTCGAATGATCATCAATAAAATGTCACAAAATAGTAGTTAACCACCAAGCGTCGTGTTTTTATGTGACCGTAAATATATGTACCAACTCGGTACTTCGACTTTCTTGAAGGTGGATGAGTTTCGAGAAACGTTTTATTTTTGGTTTATTGCAAGTCAATGTGCAAACTTCTCCGTAATGCAAATGTTAGAACATGATAATAAGATTTTTCTTGGACAAGAAGGTGCCATAGCTTACGAGTTCAAAAGGCTCGTATGACATAACCTTTTATGCCACAATCGGTCATATTTTCGACGGAGATTTGACCCAGCTTAGAGGCATTATCAGGGGATAATAACTTTTGCTTAATGAAAAGTGTATAGATCTTCACATAGCTTTCCAACACTTTGAAAATAAATTGTGAGCTTCCACGTACGTATCACGTGAAAATAAATTCGGATCAGTAACACACGAAATATCTTCGCCAACGGAAATGATTCAACCGGATATCTTCGGAATATGTTTAACTTTTGAATCAAGAATTAGTCCGGTACCATTAGACGTCTCGACTAATATCTCCAACACCCGCACACTTTATGAATCATGTCATCCTCATATCACCAAAATCACCCGCAATGTAAGATGTGAAGAATTCTCTTCTCGAAGTAGCATGAATTGACGCACCACTATCAATGTCCCGAAAGTTGAAGTCACATCATGACGTTTGAATCATAGATTGACATCATCAACTTCCCGAAGTTTAAAATAAAGAAAATCATACAAGAGCACATGCGGTTAGTTAATATTGTTTTCTTGTTTTTCGGAATGATTGCATTCAAGGTCTTTGTATTTGCCTTTAGATTTGCTTTCTATTTGACCTTCTTTATTTTATGCTTGGGTGCTATAAATTATGACTTCTCCCCTTGAATGTCGGTGTAATAACCCGACCGTATCAAATACCACGTGTTTTATTGCTTTCTTTTACGGTATAAATATATATCCTCTTACGTATACTATATTATATCTATGGCAAGATCAAAGGTCTATACCATACCATCCGGGTTATTTGAGTTTTGTTTCTTTTTATAGAGAATTTATAAATGTGTTACGCATATATGACTACTAGTATTTATATATAATGTATGTAGCCGAGAAACATCCATTCCCCGTTATTTCCGTTGTTATCAAACTTGATACATAGTCCATAGTAAAAGTTGATTTTGAATACCAACAAAATTATTCAAATGATATCCATAGTAGTAACTTCATGATATCTCAAATTCATCAAATACATCAAAAGCATCTTATTATTTAGAGTGGTTGGGCGGGCATATAAATCGTGTTTTAGGTCGTGAATCGGGAGGTTATTGCCATAAAGTTTTAGCATATTTATCGCCACTTATATGGTTCAAAACATTATCATCAACCCATCGTCTTATATAACCACATACTTGCCTATGTAACAAATCACATTCAGCATCAGTTTTATCTTCGGATTTTTCTGCATCAAACACAGGCTTGTAGTAAATTTTCACATATAATAAGTCCTCCATTTTATCTTTCCATAAAACATAATTGGACCCATTTAAAATGATCATCCTGTTTAGATTTGCTTCCATTTTAAACAAATCAAATACACCAAAATTACTTTATTCGACAACACTACTAACCAGGATCCGATACCACATGTTGGGAAAAACGCCGCGGTAACAAGAAATTATCACAAACACCCATAAATATTTTCCCAATAGTAAGTGCAACGGAATAAAAATACGTAGAAAGCCATGCAGTGAAATAAAGCGGAATAATGTAACACCAGAATTTTTAACGTGGAAAACCCCTCTCAATGTGAGAGAGTAAAAACCACAAGGCTGGAGCCCACAAAAACCTCCACTAGTCAGTAAATAAGAGATACAAGTGTTCCACGTACAACAACTCAAACTACTTCAAAGTACCAATTAAAATACAAGAGTATAAGAGTTGTGGAAGGATGTCACTATAATAACCGCAGCCCAATCTGTGAAGAACCGTGTACAATCTGCCACTCCGATATACGAACCAACCAACCACATTGAAGTAGAAGGAGCGTCGAACAAGTACCGAAAAATACAACTCACTATTGGACAATAATTTAACACACATTTTTTAATCTATTTTTCACACTGACGAATTACACTACAAAAAAATGATTTTTGGTGACAAATTTTTAGCGACAAATGATAAATAGTCACAAAATGGTAGTTTCTGGTGACAAAACATTGTTTGTCATGTAAAACAGCTTGGACTAGCGACAAAATCATAAATATTCTCACCAGAGTAATGACACAGACACAACGGTTGTGCCGCAACAAGTGGCACAACGGTGATCTGCACCGTTGATCATAATAAGTCGAAATTTATCATGATGTAATCTAACATTATCAACGCTGCAGATTACCGTTGTGTCACTCAATGTGACACAACCGTTGTGGCCGTATCATTACTCCAATATGATTTCAGACGGAGGGAAACGGAAAGTTAGTCCATTCTTTCATTCTGATCAATTCTAACCCTAGACACCGCACATCGCTTCCCTTCCTTCAACCTTACGTCGCCGTCGACCTGTTTTCTCCTTTCCAGATTGAGCCACCGCAGACAGCTTTTCTCCCTCACAGATCGTGAGATCGAGACTCATCTCCCATTCTCCATTTCAATTTTTTTGGAAATTGGATGCGAATGTTTTCTCAGTTGAGTTTGCGAAGAGAGGAGATGATGTGGAAGCTTAAGATTGCCGATGCAGGAAGTCCGTGGCTAAGAACGTTGTTAGGTGCCAAGAGGAAATGTTTTAACAAACCAAGGAGGAGTATACTGGATTATTGAGAAGGTATGTACAATTTTGTAGTCTAAGGTTGAAAATAATCAACGAGTTAATGAATTGGTTGATAAATATTGTCGTTATTCTGCTAAAAAGTGACAATTACTTATGTTTCTTTTTCCGTGGGTGCTAGGGAAGGGGTTGGAGAAGCTAAAGTATATTCAACTTAGGGTTTCGGTAGGGCTACTAATCTGATCTAAATCAACAATTTTTGTCTTTTGTTTGTTTCTCTTCTTCATCTACAAAAGGAGTTGGTTTATGCTTATTAGAATCTCTAATTAATGTTTTTGTTGTCTTTTGCTTTTTTTTGTATGCATGTACACTAAAGAGTTCTATGATAGAGTGAAGGAAATATTGAATAATGATAATGATTACCATGCTTTTTGTGAGATGACTTCATATTTACACCACAAAAATTATTATTATTATTATTATTATTACAATAAAAGAGTTGTATGGCATATGGTATGGAGTTTAGCTTTGACTAAGTTGGATTCTGCTCGACGTTCCCTCATCCCTCAGTCAGACCAGTATATCATTCTCTGTAACTAAACTCGATCCGTTTTGGTGCCTTTTACAATATGTGAGGCTGTGAGCTCATACTTCTTATGTTTTCAGCCTTATTAGCTACCGTACGTTTAGAGGTATAGCTTGATGCTGATAATAGCAACTGACATTTTGTTTTTTCATCTTAACAGAAACATGCATTTCTCCAAATGAATTAGTCTGTTTCATAAAATGTGCATGATCCAGTTAATTATGAAAATCCTTGCAACTGGACTACATTGTATTTGCTTAAGTTCTTGAAGAATTAAGTAGAGATGAAGATAACCAAGAGAACACGAGTGCAGATAGATGATGATATTAACACTGATGACAAGCAGTGTAACGCCCCGTTCCCGGACACCGAGTCCTTATCCGGAAATCGAAACGTTCGGCACGCATAATATTAAATAAATAATATTACACGTAAGCCTCTACTACGTCGTATCAAATAAAAGCAAACGGAAGCTAAAAAGACTCGGGTAATTTTTTTCAAACATCTCAGAATAGAAATTCAAGAACTAGAGAAGGAAATGTAAAGTTATTACATCCGAAACAAAACCAACGAATCCCAAAACAAGATACGAATTCCAAAGTACTAAAAGTAAACTACAAAATCCAATAATAATCCAAATCTAGGAAATAAATAAAGAAATGAATAATAATTAATCAAAGTCTTCAACTCCGGCGTCCTCAAACGTCGTCATCAAAGTTCTCCTCGAACTCATCATTTACACCGTTCGTCTTCTCTCCCCCAAACACATAAATAAACATGCATTTGAGGTAAGTACAATGTACAAAGTAAGAAGTAGAAGCTACAATATAATTAAGGTTTATTATTAAAAGATTTGCCTTACTGAGACCGACTCGATCTAGGGTTCACTACATGCCCATCGACACGTCGTGACTATACGTTTCTAACTTAGCTTATCTTTGTTACATCATTACTCAAGGACACAATGCATGGTGAAAATTCCACCACGAGATGTACTTGCCAACTACGGTGATTAGCACCGGTAGTCCCGGGATCTCCCCGGTATGCATATACGTTCGATGGATTTCCTCCACTACCCTTGACCTTTTGAGCCGGTAGTGTTGTCCACCTTTTATGAACGTATCACATCGCCGATTTGAATCAGTGCCTAACCAAGAATAGATGACGTTTTAGCTTTTACTACACTTATGTAATTATTAATGTGAATTAACTAGTCACCTAAGTGTTTTCAGAATAATACTCCCTTATCAGCTCTACTCCCTCACTTAGACAACTAGACATCACATCCTATCAATTACACGGACATTGATGAACCCTAGTTCATCAAAGCACAAGCCCTTTCATGCCCTTCCGACGGATCCGAACTTCAACTCCCTTTAAGAGTACATTCGGTGTTTTAAGCGAACGAATCGAAACTCAATCGGGGCTTGTTCATATTCAATTAATGTTATTTAATCATGAATTAAAGTTTAAAATTCAAAACATAGCTTAAAACAACATTACATAGAAAGCGGGGCAATGCGTGCGCATTACTGCGGAATGCGTGCGCATCCCCGTCGCACTTATTCTAAGCAATCCCGCATCGGGAATGCGGGCGTATTGCTAGCCAATGCGTACACATCCTACGCGAGAAAAAGCCCTAAAACCTATTTTCCAACCCTTAACGGTCTCTACTCGAATCTAAACATCTTGCACATGAATTATAGCAGAAAAACAGTAGAAAACATGTCTTTTAAGATCCAAAACAAAACTTAATCCTTAAACATCATCTAAGCTTAAAACTTGATGCAATATGCATCCAAAACATGATCTATTCTACTCTAAACCACAATTAGATTGTAGGAAGAGCTTCTTACCTTTAGCAAGCTTATTCCAACAGCAAAACTCAGAGAAACAAATAGACTAAAACCGATCTTTCTCTTATCAAAGCTTCAACTTTTCGCAATCAAAACGTTGCCTTCTTCACAACGATTCCGGCGCTCTACTCGATCCGAAAACCGTCAAGAATTGCTTTAACGACCGATTGAAAAACTCTCGGCCCTAATTTTTGGCTCACACACGCGAGAGAGTATATGGAGGTGGAGAAAAATCGATTTCTAATAGGTTATAAGAATTGTGGGGATTTATTCTCCTTAAATAGAAAATCCCAAAAAAAAGATAGAGATCTTATTATCTTCCTTTATAATAAGATAAATCCCAAAAAAAGGATAAAGATCTTATTATCTTCCTTTATAATAAGATAAATCCCAAAAAAGGATAAAGATCTTATTATCTTCCTTTATAATAAGATAAATCCCAAAAAAAGGATAAAGATCTTATTATCTTCCTTTATAATAAGATAAATCCCAAAAAAAGGATAAAGATCTTATTATCTTCCTTTATAATATACATATATATATTTCGAAATATACATATATAATTTAACAAATACTTAAACTCCGAATAAAAGGAACCGAACCCAATATTTCGTTTTCGCAAAATGACACGTCTGCCCTTTCCCGAAAATCGGAATATTACATTCTTCCCCCCTTAAAGGAGTTTCGTCCTCGAAACTTAAAACATACCCGGTAAGTCCATAAAATGCGGGAACTCGCCGATCATATCGTCCTCAACTTCACAAGTAGCTTCATCCGGTGAATGATTGCTCCATTGCACCGAACTAAAGGAATCAACCGTCTCTTAATCATCTTTTCCTTCCGGTCCAAAATTCGGTCGGTGTCTCATCGTACGAAAGATTATCCCGGAGACCCTCCGGATCAACCGTAGTCTCAATATCCGTCTTGGTCAAACACTTCTTTAACATTGAGACATGAAACACGTTGTGGACTCTCGACATGGATTCTGGTAACTTGAGTCTGTAAGCCAAAAGTCCAATTCTTTCTAGAATCTCAAAAGGTCCAACGTACCTAGGGCTTAGCTTTCCTTTTTGTCCAAAACGTTTCACTCCCTTCATTGGTGAAGCTCGTAGATACACTCTTTCACCAACTTCAAACTCAAGAGGTCTCCTTCTAACATCTGCCCAACTCTTCTGTCTATCTTGAGCCGCCTTCAGATTCTTCTTGACTAGCTGAACCCTTTCTTTAGCTTGCTCAACCAATTCTGGCCCGGTGATTTGTCTTTCCCCGACTTCATCCCAAAACAGCGGTGTTCTACATCTTCTTCCATATAATGCTTCAAACGGTGGCATGACAATACTTGCATGATAACCGTTGTTGTAAGCAAACTCCGCTACCGGTAGGTAATCATCCCATGATCCACCTACTTCCAACACACAAGCTCTCAACATATCTTCAAGTGTTTGGATGGTTCTCTCGATTGTCCATCCGTCCGAGGATGAAAGGCCGTACTCAAATCCAACTTGGTTCCAAAAGCCGCTTGTAAACTTTTCCAAAACCGATCGACGAACCTCGAATCACGATCCGAAACTATCGAGATAGGTACTCCGTGTAACTTCACTATATTATCCAAGTATAGTGTCGTCATTTTCTTCAAGGGCATATCGACCTTATATGGTAAGAAATGAGCGGATTTGGTCAATCTATCCACAATCACCCAAATCGCATCATTACCGCCTCTCGTCTTAGGTAAACCGGTGATAAAGTCCATAGTGATCTTATCCCACTTCCATTCTCGGGATATCCAATGGCTTAAGCATTCCTCCCGGTCTTCTATGTTCCGCTTTAACCTTCGGCAAGTATCACACTCGCAACGAACTTGGCTATCTCCAAGTTTCATCGAGGGCCACCAAAACCTTTCCTTCAAGTCTCTCGTACATTTTGGTAGCTCCTGGATGAACCGCGAAAGCAATCCTATGTGCCTCTTCCATGACTCTCTGTCTTAAATCACCAACCTTAGGCACACACAAACGATCCCGGTACCAAAGATTGCCATTCTTATCTAACACATATCCAACCGTAGGCTTTTCCCTTGCAACTCGCTTCAAGTCAACCAACACCGGGTCTTCATCTTGCTTTTCCCGAATGTCATCCATCAACTCGGACCTTGCTAACAATGGTGCCATAAACTCGTCGGTCTTCAATCCGATCAAAGCTTCGGATTCTCAACCCATCTAACCTTTCGCAACGTCTTCAACACTCGATACCGCAAACACCGGTTTTTCGCTCAAGGCATCGGCCACTACATTTGCTTTACCCGGATGATACCGAATCTCCAAGTCATAATCCTTTACGAACTCCAGCCATCTCCTTTGTCTCATATTCAGATTTTCCGGGTAAAGAAATACTTCAAACTCTTGTGATCGGTGAAGATCCTGGCCTTAACTCCATACGGGTAGTGCCTCCAAGTCTTTAGGGCAAACACTACCGCCGCCAACTCCAAGTCATGTGTTGGGTAATTCTTCTTATGCACCTTCAACTCGTCGGGATGCATAAGCAATTACCTTCCCTCCCCGCATCAACACGCAACCTAAACCTTGTCCCGAAGCATCCGTGTAGACATCATAATTATCAAAGATCTCCGGAACCGCCAAAATCGGGGCCGTAGTCAACCTCTTTTTCAACGTCCGAAAAGCATCTTCACACTCACCGGTCCACTCGAACTTCACATCCTTTTGAGTGAGCCGGGTAAGTGGTGTAGCTATCTTTGAGAAGTCTTGTACAAACTTCCTATAATAGCCACCAAACCGAGAAAACTTCTAACCTCTCGAAACGGTAGTCGGTCCGGACCACTTCTCAACCGCTTCAATCTTCGCGGGATCAACCTTGATGCCATCTCCGAAATGACATGACCCAAGAAACTCACTTGATTCAACCAAAAGTCGCACTTCGAGAACTTGGCATACAACCGGTTCTCCTTTAATGTATCCAGCACTATCCTTAAGTGTTCTTCATGTTCCTTCTCATCCTTAGAGTATACAAGGATGTCATCTATGAACACTATCACAAACTTATCCAAGTATGGCATGAAAACACGCTGCATTAAATCCATAAATGCAGATGGGGCATTAGTGAGTCCAAAAGGCATAACTAAGAACTCATAATGTCCATACCTCGTACTGAAAGCTGTCTTTGGTATATCCGCTACCTTGATCTTCAACTGGTGGTATCCTGATCTAAGATCAATCTTAGAAAACACTCTCTTGCCTTGCAACCGGTTAAACAAATCATCAATCCTCGGCAAAGGGTATTTATTCTTGATGGTCGATTATTCAACGCTCGATAGTCTATGCACATCCTCATGCTACCATCTTTCTTCTTAACAAACAACACCGGGGCTCCCAAGGCGAAGTACTAGGCTGAATTATATTCCTCTCAAGCATATCCTTGAGCTGTGCTTTCAACTCCTTCAATTCAGCCGGTGCCATTCTATAGGGTGCCTTAGCAACCGGTGCCGCTCCCGGCATCAACTTGATCTCGAATTCTATCTCTCTATCCGGCATGTTTCCCGGTAACTCTTCGGAAACACTTCGGGGTATTCCTTGACTACGGGGTCTCCTCTAACTTAGGTTTTACCCGCTCCACATCAACTCGCGTACAACAAGTAGCCTTCACAACCTTTCGACAAGCCCTTATAGCCTTAACCGCCGAAATTATAGGGTGACGCTTCTTACTAGGCTTGTAAATGTTACCTTGATAAGTCTTATCTCGATTTTCCCGATATCTTAAAGGTCACTCTCTTTTCTCTACAATCCAAGTGGACGAAATTCTCGGATAGCCAATCTATTCCAAGAATCACATCAAAATCGAAAAGTCCAAAACCGTAAAGTCACTCTTGCAACAATACTTTCCAACTCGAACCTCTACCAGGGGTATCAACTTGGTTACCTTAGTCACCTTCCCTAAAGGTGTTGTTATCTCCAAAGTATTTCTTAAAGGTTCCATTGGCAAGTTAAGCTTCTTAGCTATCTTAGTTGACACAAAAGTATTAGACGCTCCCGTATCAAACAACGCCGTAATCGCTAAGTTGTCTAATATTATTGTACCTAGGATGTAAATTCATTTATTTAAATACAAATACAACATGATTTAAATCGTGCTATAAAAGTACTCAAATAAATTAAATTAAACAAAAAGGTACCGAAATAACATTATCGTCCGGTTCTCGCTATCTCAAAGCATCCACCGCAAAGACTCGAACCGGGCGACTTGGGCCGCCTTTCCCACTTCCTTGCTTCGGAATATTCGAACTCCCTTTCGTGGGACACATCTTGGCAAAATGTCCTAAATCTCCTCGCAGTAGCAGCCTCCCCCGTATTAGCCTTACACTCACCCGAGTGATTCCGTTGCACTTAGAGCATAAAGGTGCTCCGGTGGGTGGCTTACTCGTTGTAGGGGCCGTTGTCTTCTTGAAATTTTGTTGGGGTGCTCCCCGGCTATTGCCCCGGCTTGTTCCAAAATTCCTCTTGCTCCCGATAACAACGGTGGCCTTCTTCCCGAATGTCTCAACCTCTAAGGCCTTATTCAACAACTCGGCCATGTTCTTGGCCGTGAAACCCAACATGCCGATCGTATCCGATACGATAACCCTTCCTTGTATAGGGCCATCTTCCTCTCTTCTACCTTCATCAACTCGGGGTAGAATCTTCCCAATTCGTTAAACTTGTTGGTGTATTGTGATACCGTCATGTAATTACCTTGCTTATGCTTTAGAAATTGACTTGCCATGTCCGTCCGCACCGTTGCCGGAAAATACTCATTATAGAACATTGACTTAAAGCTTTCCCAATCCGTCACTTTACCATTCGCTCCGTATAGCATCTATCCATGCTTCGTAAATTTCGCACCCAAAAGGAAACTAACCGCCAACCGTGCCATCTCGGTCTCGGGGACATGTATGTTCCTACATGCCTTCTCAAAACTCCTTATCCACTCTTCGGCCTTCGAATGCTCGACATTCCCAAAGAAGTCTTGAACTTTGTTCCTCCTTAATCTCGTATACCGTCAATCGGTGGTGCTTGCTCGGGTGCCGGTCTAGCGGTGGGGCTTGTGGATAAGCTGGAGGGTATTCAAAAGGTATCTCTTTCGTTGAAACCGGGGTTGATGTAAACCGTAGGGTGGGTAACCAAGACCTTGTTGATGGTCAAAACGGGGTGGAGGTGGTACAAGTAGGTCGGGGAGTATGACCCACCTGGAGGAGGGTAAAAGGTCCGATGCCGCCGATGAGAAAACACGGTGGAGAAGGGTAGCTCACCGCCGGGGGATAGATACTAGTTTGCCGGGGGTACGTAGATCGGTGGAATGTCTCCCACTATAGTGACTCGTATAGGTGCTTCTCCCGGTTCTCCATAGATGTAGTTGTACCTTGGTGGAGGGTGACTTACTGGTGGCGGTACTAAACCCACTGGAACGTCACTTACCAAGGAAAACCGAACCGAACTTCCCACATGCCATTGTGGGTGTTGCTCCTGATGAGGTCGCGGTGACAAACTCCGCTGAGATCGTGGTGTAGGGGTTGCAGTATGAGGGGGTGGAGTGGGGCTCGGGTGAGGTGAAGGATTCTGCCTCACGAAACCGCCTCTAACAACTGGCGTAGGACTCTCTCGACGTACTCCTGAAGCTTCTGCACCCGCTCCGGTTCTCGTGAACACCATCCTGATGATCAACGAAAACCAAATCGTTACTAAGAGGTCTTAAAGAGAACTTATCTTAATAGAAAGAAAGCCTAAAAGACGCTTCTCTCTGATACCAACTGTAACGCCCCGTTCCCGGACACCGAGTCCTTATCCGGAAATCGAAACGTTCGGCACGCATAATATTAAATAAATAATATTACACGTAAGCCTCTACTACGTCGTATCAAATAAAAGCAAACGGAAGCTAAAAAGACTCGGGTAATTTTTTTCAAACATCTCAGAATAGAAATTCAAGAACTAGAGAAGGAAATGTAAAGTTATTACATCCGAAACAAAACCAACGAATCCCAAAACAAGACGAATTCCAAAGTACTAAAAGTAAACTACAAAATCCAATAATAATCCAAATCTAGGAAATAAATAAAGAAATGAATAATAATTAATCAAAGTCTTCAACTCCGGCGTCCTCAAACGTCGTCATCAAAGTTCTCCTCGAACTCATCATTTACCTCGTTCGTCTTCTCTCCCCCAAACACATAAATAAACATGCATTTGAGGTAAGTACAATGTACAAAGTAAGAAATAGAAGCTACAATATAATTAAGGTTTATTATTAAAAGATTTGCCTTACTGAGACCGACTCGATCTAGGGTTCACTACATGCCCATCGACACGTCGTGACTATACGTTTCTAACTTAGCTTATCTTTGTTACATCATTACTCAAGGACACAATGCATGGTGAAAATTCCACCACGAGATGTACTTGCCAACTACGGTGATTAGCACCGGTAGTCCCGGGATCTCCCCGGTATGCATATACGTTCGATGGATTTCCTCCACTACCCTTCACCTTTTGAGCCGTAGTGTTGTCCACCTTTTATGAACGTATCACATCGCCGATTTGAATCGGTGCCTAACCAAGAATAGATGACGTTTTAGCTTTTACTACACTTATGTAATTATTAATGTGAATTAACTAGTCACCTAAGTGTTTTCGAATAATACTCCCTTATCGCTCTACCCTCACTCACTTAGACAACTAGACATCACATCCTATCAATTACACAGACATTGATGAACCCTAGTTCATCAAAGCACAAGCCCTTTCATGCCCTTCCGACGGATCCGAACTTCAACTCCCTTTAAGAGTACATTCGGTGTTTTAACTGAACGAATCAGAAACTCAATCGGGGCTTGTTCATATTCAATTAATGTTATTTAATCATGAATTAAAGTTTAAAATTCAAAACATAGCTTAAAACAACATTACATAAACCGGGGCAATGCGTGCGCATTACTCCGGAATGCGTGCGCATGCGCCCGTCGCACTTATTCTAAGCAATCCCGCATCGGGAATGCGGGCGTATTGCTAGCCAATGCGTACACATCCTACGCGAGAAAAAGCCCTAAAACCTATTTTCCAACCCTTAACGGTCTCTACTCGAATCTAAACATCTTGCACATGAATTATATCGGAAAAAAAGTAGAAAACATGTCTTTTAAGATCCAAAACAAAACTTAATCCTTAAACATCATCTAAGCTTAAAACTTGATGCAATATGCATCCAAAACATGATCTATTCTACTCTAAACCACAATTAGATTGTAGGAAGAGCTTCTTACCTTTAGCAAGCTTATTCCAACAAAAAACTCGGAGAAACAAGAAGCCTAAAACCGATCTTTCTCTTATCAAAGCTTCAACTTTCGCAATCAAAACGTTGCCTTCTTCACAACGATTCCGGCGCTCTACTCGATCCGAAAACCGTCAAGAATTGCTTTAATGACCGATTGAAAAACTCTCGGCCCTAATTTTTGGCTCACACACGCGAGAGAGTATATGGAGGTGGAGAAAAATCGATTTCTAATAGGTTATAAGAATTGTGGGGATTTATTCTCCTTAAATAGAAAATCCCAAAAAAAAGATAGAGATCTTATTATCTTCCTTTATAATAAGATAAATCCCAAAAAAAGGATAAAGATCTTATTATCTTCCTTTATAATAAGATAAATCCCAAAAAAGGATAAAGATCTTATTATCTTCCTTTATAATAAGATAAATCCCAAAAAAAGGATAAAGATCTTATTATCTTCCTTTATAATAAGATAAATCCCAAAAAAAGGATAAAGATCTTATTATCTTCCTTTATAATATACATATATATATTTCGAAATATACATATATAATTTAACAAATACTTAAACTCCGAATAAAAGGAACCGAACCCAATATTTCGTTTTCGCAAAATGACACGTCTGCCCTTTCCCGAAAATCGGAATATTACAAGCAGGCTTGGATCAATACTCAGGGGGATGCCTGTATTTCCATGCATAAAGTTGAAGCAAAAAAAAAAAAAAAAATGTTAGTATTGAACACATGAATTTTGAACTCGTTTGACTGATTAATTAATGATGTTGTGAACCCCCTAATTAGGTGGGAGCCTGATCCAGTAGAGGATGGGAAGCAGGAACAATAGGAAGGTTGATATAATTGGAATGATAGTTGGCATAATTGGTTCCAAGGATCAGCTGGTAAGTGAATATCGCGTAATGTTAGCAGAAAAGCTTCTGAACAAATCCGATTATGACATCGATTCAGAAATCCGGACTTTGGAGCTCCTAAATGGGGGTATTTAATCGGTAGTTCTCATGGTAGTTAATTGGGATATCTATTATTCTCTTCTTTCCGCTTTTGTATATTCAGTATGTTCTTTCACTGCCCCCTCTTTTTGGGGGTTGGGGAGGGGGGTCAATAATGTTGCCATTTCGGAGAGAGTAGCATGCAGGAGTGTGCGTGATTATAATTTCACAAAAAACTCTCGTTGCTTCCTTTCTCTCTTTTTAGAGTGCCTCGTTCACCCTCAATTTATACAAGGCAAAAGTTTAAAAGGTTGCCACAAAAAAGCAAAAGAAAATGATGAAAAGAAACATCATCATTACTATTTTTGACCTTTTATTTTCGATCTTCAGCTTCATAAAATGGGAAAAACTAAACTTGCATGCAAACATTTTATCTTCTGCGACAAAATAGTGATTGTGGGCCAACAGGAACCTCCAAGTTAAAGGTCACAGTAATAAATACTGGACTAATGCCTTGTTGGCCGGTTTGATCGGTTCTTACGGAACGTTAAACACCCCTGACTCCAACAAATGCTTTATTGAAATTGAAACACGCGAAGGTAAAATATGAAAGAGTGGAAATACAATTCGAAAAGTTGTAATGTCTTTCCTGAAAAGCACAAATGCAGAAGTGAAAAAGTAGAATCCCCACAATGACTACGCCCCTGTCAGTATCTCATTGTTCCTGATTGGCCATCATAGTAATTTACTAAATCTCCAATATTACTTAACTTTTCGCAAAGCTTTTCAGTGCCACAGTAGCATTTTTCAGGGCATTCATCATCTGTAACACCGTCCAATTCAAGGCCGCAACCCAAGAAAGTACAATCTTCACAACGGCCCGTGCCCTCGTCATCACAGAAGCAATGTCCTGGACAGTTATAATCATTAGTACCGTCAAAGCAAATCACGTTGCCACATTCTTCTTCAGGTATATCCTTGCAAACGTAACCATTTTCTACGTCACAGAAGCAGTCGGGTTTCGGGCAGTTATCGATATATTGGTTGCAACCGAACTCAGGACTACTGCAATCTACTTGTTGCAATTTTTTCTGTGTACGGATCGCTGAAAGTCGACTCTGCACGACATATTCTTTTCCATGTGTTTTCTCTGTTCCACCTGCAATAGTTGTTTTTTTACATTCGCATTGTAAATATCTATATATATATATATATATATATAGAGAGAGGGGAAAAGATCCGCTTTTTGACCAAAAATGAATCCAAAATATTAAAAAAAAAGAACTTTAAATAAAAGATATAAGGGGGAGTGGTTTAAAAGGACAAAAAAAAAAGGGGAAAAATAAGAATTAAGACAGTGGAAATATAAATTGGGTGATAAAGATAAATCCACTTTTCATAACCCTAAATCCACTGTTTGCTGCAGTGGAACTGACCCTAAATATCCGCTTTTTGACCAAAAATGAATCCAAAATATATAAATAAAAAAAAACTTTAAATAAAAGATATAAATGCGAGTAAAACAAAATGACCAATACTAGTGTCGTTCTCCCTTTAGAGCACACGTAGTGACGGGATCGGATCACCTGTCCTAAATATCGTCCAATTTCTCTCGTCCAATAACATACGACATTTCTACAATTTTTAGATGAGACAAAAACTTAAGTCCTTACAGAAAAACAAAAAATTAAAAAAAAAAAAAAAAAAAAAAAACAAGAAAGAAAGCTGAGGTCGTCTCTTCCAACATCCTCTTGGATCCAATCCCCAGCAGGCGCAGAGGTATAAACTATAATAAATTGTATAAATATTATTGGATTATGAAATTGATTCATTTACCCAGCAACAAAAAAAGAAGAAAAAAAATTTACATTGAAGAATTAATCGAACACGTTTAATGGCAAATTATAAAACCCCTTTGCGATTTGCTATGCTATTTGCTTCTCTTTCGTCGCCATATTCATCCCCCTGGACGAAAGTACGGAGGAGCTCAAAAGAAAGCCATTACCACCCATGAGCCACCGTTTGTTGCTTCTCTCTGTTTTTTTCCTCTTTATTTCAAACTTCGTTTTTCACCCAAAAAGAAGAAGTGGTGCAATAAGCTAATAGGTAGTTTGTGTTGAAGTGATGTTGCTTGGGTTGAGTTTGCGGCGGCGCCGGTGGTGAGGAAGACCGTTAGATCGATCGACGTGAAGGAGAAAATGGAGAATCGGTTACCTTAAAAAAAAAGAAAAGAAAGAAGGGTATGAAACGATGTCGTATGTTATTGGACAGAGAAATTGGACAGATATTTAGGACAGGTGATCCGATTCCCGTAGTGACCACTTTTTATGAGGCTTCCATTGCCACGTATTTGAAAGAGAAGTCTTCTCAAAAAAATAATCAGGTAATGGATTTTATTTTTTCAGCTTTTATGTCCAAAACTTCTCCAATCCATTCTATACGGAGAAGCCTATGGAGACATGAAAGTCTTTCATAGTTCTTGACAAAGCCATTACTTAATATTTTTTTTCACCATCTAATAAATAGGACTGACACATACTCCACATCAGATTTAGAAGCCTCTATTGCTCCAAACCACTACTATTGCTCTTAGGACGGAGGTATGTGGTATGTTTACTGGTGCTAAGCCCATCCGGACTGAAAAAATATTACACTAAAAATTCTACGTGATCCAGTTCGATCCATCAAATTTTCTTAATCCAGCCCACCCGACAAACCGGATATAGTCTAATAGCCCACCCTAAATTAAAATCCTGACTCCGTCCTATACGTATAGTCATTTGATAGAAGATTATAGTTGCTGACCAGAAATCCATATTACGCAGATAAAGAAGAAGAGAAAGTAAGTTGAAAGCCTTGACATTTCCTTCCTTTCTGAAACCCTCATTCTTTTGCTTCAACCACGTACAGTACGTTGCTCTGCATTCGTTAGCTTGAGACGTGCGTTAATTTATAGTATGATTTGTGAACACACACAAGACAAATTCTTTTAATAAGCAAATAAATAATAAACAAACAAAACAAGTTGTCTTAAATTATATTGGCAATCACTCTCAAAAAGGTTGTGGAAACTTTCATTTTCTTTCTTTTTTAATTATATAGAGGTTGTGGAAACATTCAATTTACTTTTTTTAATTATATAGGTAATAGTAGTCAGTTAGGACAATAAACAAACCATATTTGATTAATAATTTAAATCAATAAGAACAAATACTATCATTTTTTTCACCAAATCCCATCCCTTGATATCATTGTAACGTCCATCTCCCAAATACCGGTTCATTATCCGAAATTAATGGGACGTGTGACATGTAACTTTTAGAGAAACCCTAAAAATCACATAAGCTTGATGTAAATAATTTGAAACATTGATTTGATAGTTTAGAATTTTTAATATTTATTAGATAGTTTAGATTTTTTTTTTTTATTTTAAATTTTTGTAGATAAAAAAATAACTAGTGAAATTCACTGTAAAAAAAAATATTATAATGTAGAAAATAATGGTCAATAAAGAAATGAAGTGAATAATGTGAGGTGGTTAATATTTTTTTATTTGTTGATTATGAAATTGGTGACTTATTTCAAAAGGAAAAAATGATCAGCGACATAAATTGTAGAAAAATAATGAAATGAATAAATAACGAGTAAAAAAAAGTAGCCAAACATAACCAATATGTTTCAATGTTGGAGTGAGGTTGTTCAAAAAAAACACGACATACGTCAAGTAATGTTTTCTTGATTCTAAATTTATAGGGCCGGCCATGTGGTATTCAAGGCCCTCGATCAATTTTTCAACAAAGCCCTTTAAATTCGATAAACAATTTTTTTAATTAAAAAAACATGTAAAAAAAAGGTCAAATTTTATTGATGTATAAATTTATATGGCATTTTTTTTGACGATTTTACTTGGACTTTTTAAATATCTCTTCTGACACATTTAGAAGGAAAATCTCCAATCAATATAGAATAATATTCTATACTTTTCTCAATACATAGAATGATTATAAGGTTAACATCAGTAAGTGGAAAGCCAAAAAGACGGAATGTCATTTCCCATACCGAGAACATTAAAAGAAAATAAGAAAAAAAAATTATCATCGGAAGTATATGATGGAAAATCAAAAGGGTGTGATATTGGGCCAACAGAAAATCCCAATGTTAATAAGAAAAGGATTTCTAGAAGTATTTATTGAATTGAAGTCAATGAACAATTAATTGTATATATCATTAAAGGATTTACCGGATATGGGGCCAAAATCAGCTATATTTGGGTGGGTGGGGGGGGGGGGGGGGGCTAGACCCGGGCCGCTTGGTCTATGATCAGGGCCGGCCCTATATGTATATGAAAGGATTTTAAATATTTCAATTAAAATGATTATCTTAACTCCACCGAGTGGGAAACTAAATATAAGGAAAATGAAAATAATTTATGTCGCTATTGCGGATTTGGCTTAATAAAAAGTTTATTTTCTTAAAAAAAAAGGGAAAATGATCGAGATACTCCTAAACATTTTACGAAAATTTTACGCTAAAAAATAATAATATGGTTTTGAGTATTTCCATTTATTTAAAAAAAAAAATTGCAACTAAAGATATTCCCCATTTATTTCCATTTATGTACACTGAGATGATGTTGGGTGTAAAGTTAAGAAGATGTTGGAATGACATGCAGAATCATGGAAATGTATTGTCATGGGGAGTTTGACAAATTTCGGTCAATCTCTTTCGCCTCATTATCAATCATCAAGTACAATATTTATAGCAATTAGTAGGGCTTTTACATCAATATAAAATTACCAAACTACCCTTACTACTCTAAAGACAAAATATGTCAATATTTCCATAACACAATCTTTTCCATAAATCATCTCTGTCGTAATACCCCCCCCCCCCTCAAGAGGGAGCGTGAAGGTCTCGAACGCCCAACTTGCGTAACAAAAGCTCGAACTGCTGATGACCCAACGCTTTCGTAAAAATATCCGCCAATTGATGCTTTGTAGGAACATACGAAGGAAGAATCAAACCATCCATGATAGAATCACACACAAAATGACAGTCTGCCTCAATATGCTTCGTGCGTTCGTGAAAGACCGGATTCTGGGCGATATACAATGCCGATTGACTGTCACAAAAGAGACGGATTCCAGGAGGGTGATGAACACCGAGCTCAGCAATTAATTAACTGTTTCAACCACTTCAATTCACATGTAATCGACGCCATAGATCGATATTCCGCTTCGGCCGAGGAACGGGAAACCGTAGTTTGTTTCTTGGACTTCCAAGATATCGGTGAAAGACCAAGAAAGACAAACCAACCGCTCAAAGAACGGCCAGTCAGGGGGCAGCTCGCCCAATCAGAATCGCACCAACCTTTAAGGAGAAGAGAACTGTCAGAGCGCAACAGAATGCCTTGACCCGGATGTTTCTTTAAGTACCGAACGAGACGTAAATCCGCGTCCCAATGGTCAACTCGAGCCTTGATCGTGTGTAAGTCACTAACGTCGATATTACAAGCAAGAATACTAGGTACATCATAGTATAGTAAATGCGAGTCAAGGTCGATCCCACAGAGACAATGCAACTTTAATTATAAACGATTCTAACCTAATTAAGAAGCACATATAGGTGGTCATTGACGAACAATAAACATAGAAGAAACATGGTATTTATCCCCCTCTTCTCACTGATCTACTAACTTGGATGATTTAATCGTTACATTTACTTCCCCACATAATTTCCTTAAATTAATCGAGCAAGCTTTTGTTTTAATTATCATTATCATCTACGGGTGCAACTCCTAATGCTGTCTACTCCGACAATAGTAGTAGACAATCTATACGCAAGCTACCCTCCTTAATTGATCCGTAATAACCCATACGCATAAAGAACTAGAATTACCGATATCCAGCGTTAACTCATACCGCTAACCCGCCTAGACAGCTATCGACATTGATCAGCACGTTCCTTGGGTCCATTCAAGACTATATCCAAACTAACACTTCACTATTCGTATTTCATGCTAGTTTTACTATTACAATAAGTAGATTGGCCAGATCAACGTATTTCACTATTCGTATTTCATACTGTTAATTAAACCTGTCGATCAACGTAGCTGTAGTGAATCCCAGTTTTAGGTTTTCTAAATATTGCCTGGTAAACCAGTATAGACCGCCGGTTTACCGGGATCAGCTTTTCCTATCCCTGGATCTACATTGCTCAATTACGATTAATCTAAGTAAATTATGAGGTCTTTAAACATGCAGATTAACTAAAACACATGAATACGAACATATCTACCATATTAAGACAAAAAGGAACATTCAAAGCTTCATACCTTCAACAATAGAGATCTAGCTTGATCTACTCAAGCTAAAGATGGTGGAGAAAGGGAGAAAACCAGAACTAACTCCTCAAAAGCTTGGAATAACTTTATTTCATCAAATTATGTAATGTAATTGAATATGATTGAATGCTTATATAATAATCTGTTAATGCAGCCTTATATAGATACAATGACCGACTTATGACTCCTAGAAACCTTAACCGACCTAGTAGAGACGGCAAAATCAATTTCGTGTCCAACAAGTCCTCGGTTTACCGGCCCCTAGCCCTCGGTAAACCAGGCCAACTTTTCTTATTTTCTTCAGCAGATTCCTTCTTGGACTTTTATCACTTGGCCCAACATGCTTCTTTTGGTCCAGATCTATTCTCTAATGCTCCAGATTTGGTACATCCTATAAAACATACAAAACGAGACAAAAACATACCAAATCTTCGAGAAAATACATAGATGCAGAATTACGATCCTGGAAACATGCACATAGCATTTAACACATATTCCACATAATAACGAGCCTATATATCCTCTCTTGAGCAGAATTCGGCGTTAATAAGGGTATAATTATTGGTACCATTTAAGGTATTATCAACTACCCCCCACTTAGCTTTTGATCGTCCCGAGCAAAAAGATGAAAAGAAAACAACACTCTGATTAGTATACAAGTTAATTAAAAACAACTATGCCTCATAAAGTCAAGATCAAGATCATGCCACTCATATCCATCAGTAACGCATTAAACACTATTCACGTCATGAGCCAATGTGTGTGTGCAATAACTTTCACAACCACTTAGTAATGCAGACAATCTCACATTACGTCAACCCGTAGTCGAACTAACCAGTCTCAAACATGTTATTTATTAATCAAATTAGCTGTCAAGGCGGATCGAGAACCGAGCATGTATTACTCTTAGGCTCGCGTTTATCGGTCTATGCAAAAGTCATGCATTTACGCTCCATCAACTCAAATTTTTCCAAAGAGAATATAGATGTATATATTTCAATGCACTTCTCTTTCTTGGCGGGTGAACTCTCATTGATTTAGCTATCCTCACGGCCCCTCTCTTGATAAACTACCGAATCCAAAATTCCCTTGCCTTTATAAGCGTTGGTGAAACATAATTCGGGATGAAGCTAGGGTCAACTCTAGTCAAAGCAATATGCTATCGACTACACACCAAGGAAAGTGAGTTATACGTGCTGAAAATGGTGGCTCATAAAAGAATGTGCGCTTACTACTTCAAAAGTGGGAACTTAGTTTTACTTGTGCAAAGTGAAACAAAGATGAAGTCAATTAACTCGAAAAGATCAAAGATATCATATTTTTTTTGAAATTCTGTCGAAATGAATCAAAGTCTAAGTGGTGAATCGTGCATCAAAGAGAATCAAGGTAATCACGCAATTCATGGAATATAATGCTAAAAAGGTAAGTGACGTTCCCTACCCCCAAAAATGAAACATTGTCCCCAATGTGTAAGAGGAAAAGTGAAAAACGAAAAGGAACTTAGCTTCGGTTAAGGGTGGAGCCAAAGAACTGGATCGTCGTATAAATCATCGGGATCATGTAAGTAATCCTTGAAGAATCTGCGCTAAGTATCTGAAACAAACCAAGAAGAATAATGGTGATAAGAAACCTTGTTGGTCCCTTGGAAAGGCTGACACAAGTTTAGAGGGGGGGGGGTGAATAAACTTGTCACCAAAAACTGAATTTAAAATAGATTAGGTTTCAGATAAAACTTGTGTGGAGTTGAGCTGACTAAGCTGAGATTAAATCAAACTGACTTAAGCTGAAACTGAGTCAACTGGCAGCGGATATAATTTTAGCCTTTATATTGATCTTGTTATTCTGTTATGAAAACTCAGTGTTGTGAACTGAATTCTGGTGAATGTCAGTTGTGACTGTGAGATGTATAACAATCAAGTATCACAATGCTGTAAGTAAATGCTAAATAAATAAGTAAATGCGTAAAGTAAATAAGGCGGATGTTATAGAGGTTCCAGGTGGTGTATCCTGTACGTCCTCTCTTCCCCTGTGGTGCGGAGAAAAATTCCACTAGAACTTCTTGAGGTGAACTCGTTACAAAAAGTCCTAAACAATAGTCCTTGGCTAATCCCTAGCTTCACTATCTAAACAATTGTAGAACGGTAGAATTGTCGCTCTCCAAATGCTTGAACCACCGGTCCTTAGAGGGTAGGATTGCCTCTTCACCGCCTACCACCACAAACACAGGTCACCGGATCGCTTGTCACAACTGTCCTTGACAAAACCTTCCCGGTTTGCTTCACAGTCTAAACCTTTGAAATAGAATCAAAGTTGGGCTGAGAATCAAATAAATTGATTCTTGTTTGTGGTTCTTCAGAGTGTTGAATTCTTGATAAATTCTTTATAGCTTTGAACACTTGAAGAAATACTAGATATGATCTTGTTATAGTTCAGAGATGATGACAATTCAAATAGTGTGCACAAATTGCTTGTTGATTCTTGTATATCTTTTTTTTGTTTGTTTGTTTGTGCAAAGTCTTCTATTTATAGTGTGAAGTCCAACGTTCATCTGACTTCGATTTGAATTGTATCAACGTATATCTTGCAACGGTTATATTTTCTGACCGTTCCTGCTGTGTCAGTGATTCATCCAATGAAATTTCTTTATTTACAACGTTCGATTGTACTTTCAGTTTGTTGGATGGCTGACTTATAAAACTGAGTTTCCTTGTCAGTTTTTCTTCTGTCAGTTTCCTTGTCAGTTTTTCATCTGTCAGTTTCCTAACTGACTTGGAGCATTAATTGAGATTTTATTCTTCTTCAAAAATCAGTACTCCAGTTTTTATTTGATTATAATTGACTTAATCAGAGTACACCATGATACATTTATCATCTAAGAATTCATTGTCCTTATGATTCTTAGGTCTTCATACAAGATCCATAAAGTCAGTTCAGGTCACCACAATCTTGCCTGAAGTCCAACTTTACAGTCTCGACTTTTAATCTTCATAACTGAGTTTGTGCCCTCAGTTCTTCATTCTTCAATAGCTGAGTCTATGTCCCTCAGTTCTTCATTCTTCAATAACTGAGTCTGTGTCCCTCAGTTCTTCATTCTTCAAGATAAGCCAACCGAGTCTGTAACTCTCAGCGAACTTACCTTCTTCAGTAGATGTATTCTGAGTCAGTTTGTTTGTCTTGATGATTTCCAGTTTTCTAATTGATTCCCATTTTTAAGTTTTACGACACACTATCAATTACAGTGCTTGTCTGATGTAACTTATACAAAAAATCAGACTCTAATAAAACTTATACATTCAGTTCTAGACATCTTTTAGCTTTCCACTATAACAGCTGGCTTCAGCACTTCATCAATGGGGTTAAGATACCATTATAATAAATAAGATGAATTATCATCAAAACATAAATTTTATTTCCAACAATTTCCCCCTTTTTGATGATGCCAAAACTCTCCCTAAAAGAAAAGCTTAAAGATCAAAACAATGAGAAACAATGTAAAACTAGAAAACTGGTTTTCAATAGTTAGAGCAAAAACTGGATACATGCATTTTGTTCAAATATCTATGATTAAAGACTGAGCTTCTTTTTAGCTTTTTGCATGACTAAGTCATATCTTTTTGCCTTGTCATACAAATGAAAATCTTCTTCAAGTTTGGAGTCTTCCTTTGAAAAGGTCTTGTTGTAGTCAACTTGACTACTTTCTTTCCATCTTCTCCATTGAATTAGCTTGGGTAAGCTTGAGTCTTCCAAATAGTATTTTTCAAATTCTGTTAGATCGGTTTTTATTTGTTCAACCTTGTCTTTAATCTTCAGTTTATCTTCAATCCTTCGATCCTTCTTATGTTGTGCAATTTTTTGCTTTGAGTAAATATCAGACAAAAAGTAGTTCAAGGATTCCTCAAATGTTCTGTCCTTGTATTTGGCTTTAATAGGATTGTAGTCTTTGATAAACCGTGTCCACAGATCCTTTGTAAGAGTAACTCTTCTGTCTCCAGGTTGATTGTATTTTTCAATAAGTTGATCTTCAGTTAACTCTTTCTTCAAAAATTTAGGATCTGATCTGTATCTTTGTAGTTCTTCTTCAAGTCGCTTCATTTATCTGAGTGATTTCAGCTTTTCTTCTTCAGCTTCCCCCTTTTTGGCATCATATAACTGATCTACCAGGGCATTGGTTGCTTTTTGATCTTCTGAAATTTGTCGTTGAGAATCAAGTACTTCCTTAAGTTGAGCTTCTAACCCGTAGATATCCGATTAATATGCCAATGAGCTTGAGCATGAGTTTCTCTATCTACCGCGGTTGAATCTTCAAGTTGTTGTTTGAGTAAGACAATCTCTCGAAGCGTAACTTGAACTTGATTTGTGAATCATCTCTAGTCTTGCATGAACCGAAACATCGTTCTAGTTCTATAATCAAGATATCCAGAGATGTTTGATAAAAGACCATTCTGTGTATCTCTTTGACTGAGTACTATTTTCAAGTTTTCATGAACTTTGGCCAATTCCTCCTTAGATAGAAAATCAGAGGGATCATATGTAGTTTCCACTTGATCCTTGTCCTGAGTATCAATAACCATCAGTTGTCTGATTTCATCAACTGCTTGCTGATTGACAGTTGTCTGGTTTTCAACTGACAATGCTTCTTGTTGTGGTACAGTTTGTTTTACTGGATGTTGTGATTGAGTGATTGTTTGCAAAACTGTAGTATAATCTGCTTCTTTTCTTGACTTATCATGATCATCATCATCCTTTTTCTGGGAACTGTCTTTAGATGATGTGCCTGATTCTCTTCTGTTTGCTAACTCAGTAAACCTTTTGAAACACAGTTGTCAAGAAATTCCTTAATAGGAAACAGAGAGTAAAGATCTCTTACTTCCAATTTCTCCAAGAGTGATTTTTCTTCAGTCTGTAAACTGGCATCACGAGAATCTTCTGGTTGAAGTTTCATTTTCATCAGCCTTATGACTTTGTCGCTTCGAAGACCGCGCCGATTGTTGAACCGATCGTCGTTGTGTTTGAGAAGTAAGATTAGCAAGTGACATTCTCTTGAGTATCTTCGTTGTCAATTGTTGTTCCCCTCGCAGGTGCTATCTCACTTGAGATTTCGTGGTACAAGCATCTTACAACCGATCTTTCATCTGTGGATTCTGATTTTCGCTTGGTCCCTCTGTGTTCAGTTTGCTGCTGAGACACAGTTGACTGCTTTGCTTCATGTTGGAAAGTTGTTTCTGTGATTTCCTTCGATGTCATAGTTTCCCTTGCTTGCTTCCCTTCCTTAATTCTTTCCAAATAAAACTAAATGATTCCACTAAGAGTTTTCTTCAGTCGGAATCTGCCATCAGTTACTTGTCCTTCAGCTTGAGCTTTTGCCATACTTTCTAATTCAGCTAAATATTGCTTCTTGAATTGATTGACTATATAACCTGCCCAATTAAATTCTATGTTGTCCCAGATTATGTTCATCAGCAAAATATTTTCTTCCGAAAGTATATTAATCCCTTTGGATTTTCCAATGACGTGTTTGCTGAACAATCTGCTGAGATGTCCAAATTCCGGCTTGATTTTGTCGACATGAACACCAGGTACGATTGGTTCTGTAGACGAAGTAATCATTGCGAGAAAATATTCTTTCTCCAATGGTAGGGTTGCTAACTCTATTGAAGTTGCTGTTGTATTTGCGAACCCAAAGAGTGATCTCATAACTCTTTCATTGAACACAATGCGATCTCCTCGAACTGTTGTAATCAAGGAGTCCCTGATTAATCACATATTTTGCCAAAACTGGAAAATGCCTTCCACATCTCGTTTTTCTTTGAAGCGAACTTCGAGAATGTTGTTCAATCCTGGTTGCTTTTCGATTTTGTCTCGTATACAGCTGTTAATAGAGTGTTTTGACACATAGCTTCATACATTTCGAGTGTTAGTTCATCCAACTCTGTGATTAATCGTCTGTCTTTCGAATCAATTGCGGTGGCCATGTTTGAGTGTGAACACAAAGAAATTTGATTTTTAAGGGTAGGTTTGAAAAGAGTCTGTTTTTCTTAATAAGAAAAATAGTGTGAACAGAGATTAAATAAATAGGTAGGATATTCTGGTGGTTGAATGGTACAACTTTTCAAATTCCATGATGGTTTTGATAACCGATACATGTACCGCTTTCTGACAATCGTGGGGTGTACACACGAAATTCTGACAAAAGGAACTGTGGCAATTTAATGCGATATAACCGCTGTTAATTCTATCTTATCAACCTTTGACCAAATTTGAATAAAGTGAAAACTGATGCTGAGGTCAGTTTTATAGATAATTCAGTTCCTATCAAATTGTTCAGTTTTTCAAATTCTTCCAATTTGTCAGTTTGAGATTGTTGATGTCAATGACTAATCTGTTAAGTGAGCGCACCCAACATAACAAAGATAATCCCCTTGACGAATCTCTGGCTTAACTGACTTTGATTAATCCCAACTCAGTTCTTAATTTTGCAAATCTCTCTTTGTCCAGTGGCTTAGTAAAGATGTCTGCCAACTGATCTTCAGTAGGTACATAAAGAACTGTTATATCCTTCTTCTCTCGCATGATCTCTTATAAAGTTGTGACGAACATCAATGTGCTTTGTTCTTGAATGTAAAAGCGGAATATCGTAATTGCAATTGCACTTGTGTTATCACACATTATGGGAATTGTTCCTTCTTCTATCCCATAGTCTCTTAATTGTTGTCGATCCATAAAACTTGAGCACAACAACTTCCAAAGTGCTATATATTCGGCCTGCCTGTTGAAGTTGAAATTGAGTTTTGCTTCTTGCTAAACCATGACACAAGTCTATTTCCTAATAACTGACATGTGCCTAATGTGCTTTTTCTGTCCACTTTGCATCCAGCATAGTCTGAATCTGAGTAAGAAATTAGCTTGAATTCTCCTTCTTTCGAATACCAAATACCAACTCCATCTGTGCCTTTTAGATATTTCAAAGTTCTCTTCACAACTGTGAGATGGCTTTCCTTTGGTCTTGACTGAAATCTTGCACAAACACCGACAGTAAAAGATATGTCTGGCCTACTTGCTGTAAGATAGAGTAAGCTTTCAATCATCCTTCTGTAGAGTGTTTGATCAACATCTTTACCTTCTTTATCTTCATCTAATCTGATGTTGGTCCCCATTGGTGTAGATATTCCAGTAGATTTCTCCATACCAAACTTTTTGATAAGTTCTCTTGTATATTTGGTTTGATGAATGAAGATTCCATCGGCTAGTTGTTTAACTTGCAATCCTAGGAAATAATTTAATTCTCCCATCATACTCATTTGAAATTTGCTTTTCATCAAACTTGCAAATTTCTCACATAGTCGTTCATTTTTCGATCCAAAGATGATATCATCAACATAAATTTGAACAAGTAGAGTATCTTCTCCATTCTTCATCCTGAATAATATTTTGTCGATTGTTCCTTTGATAAATCCGTTATCTACTAAAAATTGAGACAGAGTTTCGTACCAAGCTCTTGGTGCTTGTTTAAGTCCATAAAGAGCTTTCCTTAGTCTGAAAACTTTATCAGTTTGATCCTTGATTTCAAATCCAGGTGGTTGTTGAACATACACTTCTTCTTCAAGAATTCCATTTAGAAACGTACTTTTAACATCCATCTGATAAACTTTGAATTTCTTGTGAGCTGCATAAGCAAGAAAAGTCTGATTGCTTCTAGTCTTGTGACTGGTGCGTAAGTTTCATCAAAATCTATGCCTTCTGCTTGAGAGTATCCTTTGGCTACTAGTCTGGCTTTGTTTCTAATGACATTTCCATCTTCATCAAGTTTATTTCTGAAAACCCATTTGGTTCCAATGATATTGACATGAACTGGTTTATCTACCAGTTCCCATACTTGATTTCTCTCAAATTCATTTAGTTCTTCTTGCATAGCTAATATCCAGTCTGGATCTTTCAAGGCTTCTTCAAGTTCTTTAGGTTCCGATTGAGATAGAAAGCATGCTATCATCGCATCTAGTTGATGTCTTGTTCGAACTCCAGTTTGAGTGTCACCAATAACTTGTTCTTCAGGATGATCTCTCATCCATTGATGTGTGTGAGTTTGTATTGGTTGATTTGTATTTTGTTCAACTGATTCTTCAAAAACTGGTTCTTGAATTTGTTCAACTGAGTCTGATTGATGTTGTTCAAGTTGTTGAGTAGTTGGAAACTGAGGCTGATCTTGATCTGAACATTCTGAAATTTGCAGTCTTCCAACATCAACTGAAACAGGTTCTGGTGTGATTGGTAACTGAGACTAAGGAACTGGTTCTGGTCGGTCTTCAGTTGTTTCACAAGGAAAATTTGGTTCATCAAATACTACATGTATTGATTCTTCATGCTTGAGTGTCCTTTTATTCAATACTCTGAATGCTTTGCTGACACTTGAATATCCTAGAAAAATTCCTTCATCAGCTTTGGGTTGAAAAACGTGAAGTTGATCTTTTCCATTATTGTGTATGAAACATTTGCTTCCAAACGCATGAAAGTATGAAACATTTGGTTTTCTTCCATTCCAAATTTCATAAGGAGTCTTTTCATGTCTCTTGTTCATGAGAGCTCTGTTCTGAGTGTAACAAGCTGTGTTTACTGCTTCTGCCCAATATCTTTCAGGTAGTTTAGCTTCACAGATCATAGTCGTTGTAACATCCCAAAAATATTGGGCTGTTATCGAGATATACCTTATACTATTATTGGTATACAGTGGCCGTTATAAAATAAATAAATAGAAACATATTATAACCTCATTATTGTTTTCGTTTTTAAATGACCGTACAAACAATAGATATATATATACACACACACGTCTACTCCTTCTATATTTTTCAAAATCATGATTACCTATCTATCTCTTTTCTTCCTTTCAAAAAGATAATGATTAAGTTGTATACATATCTATATATACATATATATATAATAGATATATACGTCTATGCCTTTTTCCTTTCAAACTTCATGATTAAGTTAAAAATGACGGCCGACCGCATGTGGTTGGGATTTTTGAAGATAAATTGTAACAAATTATGTGTTTAATTTAAGGATAAATTGTAGGTTTGAATATCAAAATTGAGGATAAACTAATATCAAAATTAGGAGATGAAATTTAAACATGTTATATACGATAAAGGTTGTTGCAACAAACTTTTAAAAGTTTAAAATTTAAATTCCATCTTATCTTTTATCACTAGTAAAGAATTTTAACACTATAAATAGAAGATGGGTGTGAGTCTAAGATTATTAAGTCAAAAGAAAGGAGTATCACAGTGGTGGTTGACATCAGAGTTTAGCACTGTGAGTTCCATTTTAATTATTTTACGGCGTCCCTTTTTTTATGCTTTATATTCTTTTGACACGATCCTGTTGCTACATGCCAACCCTCAAATTCCTAAGCATTAAATGCATCTGCTTTATACCTTATAACTTACATTCCTAGTTTTTGGCCATTCTTGGAAAAGTAGGAGCAGGTTCCCAACTTGCTAATATTTTAGAAATATTATGAAACATAAGTTGCTTGTGAACTGATTTTTGGTAGTAGTTTTTGGGATCGACTAATTTTGCTAATATCAATGCAGTGCTTCGTATATATATTTATAATAACAATAATAAAATAAAATATTTTATCTTCCTATCTTGATCAAACATTTTCTATGCAAATCCGGTCAATTCAATGTGAGCTTTTATACTAGCATCGGTTTGTATTTTTTCAAATGATTATTTTTGTGATTTCCATGTTATTTTATTTTGCAGTCTCTTATATATATATATTTCTATTTTATATTTCTCTAAATCATAATGTTCATATGAGCCAATACTTCGGGTTTTAAGAATGAAGCGCAACTAATCCCGTATGTATATATTAACCCTTAGCTTTTGTTTATTATTTTAATCCAATATTTGATGCAAGTATTAGTATGTGCCAACTTCATAAAATTCTTTGCATCAAATTCATCTCGCTCATCTATATAGGTGCATCCCCCGTTTCTTTGTCATTTTTGAAAAATAGCAGTAGGTTATTATTATTACTATTATTATCATTAGTAGTAGTAGTAGTGGTGTTATGATTACTATTATTATTAGTGTTTAACGTGACTTATATTGCAATAAATAGTTTCTACTGATTGCATAAAAATAGGTTTTATCTATATACTCTTATACACTTACATACGTAACGTATTTGCTTGAAAGAAACGTTTTGTTATCCATCGTGGTTTTAAAATGACTATCATAAGGTTTTATTTTGACATACATCGATCATTGTAAAATTAATCAAAAGATCATCATGATAATCAATTCTCGTTCTTGCTTGAATGCAAAACTCTTAGCGACTAGGTGAGTTAGGGTTGTTGCACCGCGAACGTCTAGTCACCGGTCTCGGGGCCTCTTGACTTTGGCTCATCGACGAGTCCTAGAGTAATGGTACCAAAATTCCCCAATGTCCCATGTGCATGGCCGGGAAAGCATGGGCCGACGGCTATGTCATGGTTCGAGAGGCGTGGGGTTGTTTGGAGCCTTTTGGGAGGTTCACTAGGCGAAGGTACGAATCCTTTCCTTGACAATCGGCCGGAATTGTCGGGCAATAGCTTGCTTGCTTGTGAAGTGCGGTAGAGAAACATCTTTGGAGTTGGTTGGTAATGACTCGTCGACTAAGCCACGTCGGTGTCAAGCAATTAATAGACTTAAATTCAAGAAAATTACTTCACGTTTATATTTTGCAAATATCATATTTTTGTCATGTACTAACTACTATTAAGTGCGGTAAGGAAAGAGCCTTTTGTTGTAACATTTTAACGGTTTTGCAACTACTATTTCTGTATATAAAGATTCACGGGCACACACCGGAACTCACTGGCTATTTTTAGCTCACACGTTTGTGAAATCTCTTTCTTAGGTATGGAAGAAGGACACCGAGTAGTGAGGTAAGCGGGGTAACCTTGGAGGCGTCCCCGGGAGAGGGAGTTGGTGAAGAGTTCGATGTTGATATGACACCTTAGTTGTCAAGTCTCGGTATTAGTTTGCTTTGATTTTGAGTTGTTTCAATGTAACAAAAATTAAACATTGTGGTTTTCTTTTGTTTTGGTGACGTTTGAATAAAGTATTAGTTCCCTCTGTTTCTTTTTGGAGTTTTAGTACTTGGGCGGTGGATCGCCGGCTTGTCCCTTTGACTAGACCCAGTGGACCCTAGGGGTCGGGGATAGGCCTATTACAGTTGGTATCAGAGCCAGGTTTAGCTCTCGGGAGTTTTACAAGAATATATATTTTGGGGACAAGTAAGAATAAATGATCTAGTCTAACTAAGAGACCGAATCAACAATTAGGAAATGATTTTTTTTTTAGTATATGTTTAGTGAAATGATTTTTTTTATATCAACTAGGTAACAATTAAGGGGAACTAGAAAGACGATAAGGAATGAATTTCTTAGCGCTTAAGTTGTGACTTTTAGACTTTGTACATATTAAGTTTAATATTTTGATCGAGGAGTAGAACACAAGTGTTTCGCATGCCGCATAGTTTTGACTATTTTTAAAAATAAATCATTGTTTCACCAAACTACTCAACTATTTTGAAAATTATTTTTAAAATGTTTCATGTACTTCTTTTATTTTTTTTCATATAAAAGTTTTTAAAGTTGTTAAAATTTAAAATTTGTTACTCTTCTAATTTCTTAACTTTTGATTAGATCGTTTCCTTCAATACCTTGATTGGTATATTATTTGCAAGACAAATTTAATTTATAATAAGAGATATTGAAAAAAAATTGTTTTCACATTATGATGTTAAACAAGATTTACCGAGAACTTTAATATATCAATTGCTACATTTTAATTATTATTATTATTATTATTATTATTATTATTTTTATTTATTTCTTTAAATCTATATATAAACGTTTAAGATGCCACCATTTCTTCGGCTCTTGATGATATTCTTTAAAAGGAATAAATATTTTCCTCCTAATAATTTTTATGTCACAAATTCAAAAGTGTGAAACGTTAGTCTTTTTACTCCTTGGATTTATATGGAATCGTAGGTCATGGTTGGTTGCAGGTTATCTTTCATATAAGGAATATGTTATAGAGTAAAGTTGGAGATATGTATTAGATGGACCCATGACCCACATGTCAAAGGTTTGGTTGAGGTGTTAGGATAATGATCTATTAGGGACATGATTATAGAAGAAGGAACCTAGGAAACAACATGGGAATTAGAAGAGGAGTTGTGACGAAATACACACGTCTCTTCGAAAGTATGAATTTCGAGGACGAAATTCATTTCTTAGGAGGGGAGAGTTGTAACATCCCAAAAATATTGAAATTTGTTATCGAGATATACCTTATACTATTATTGGTATACAGTGGCCGTTATAAAATAAATAAATAGAAACATATTATAACCTCATTATTGTTTTCGTTTTTAAATGACCGTACAAACAATAGATATATATATACACACACACGTCTACTCCTTCTATATTTTTCAAAATCATGATTACCTATCTATCTCTTTTCTTCCTTTCAAAAAGATAATGATTAAGTTGTATACATATCTATATATACATATATATATAATAGATATATACGTCTATGCCTTTTTCCTTTCAAACTTCATGATTAAGTTAAAAATGACAGCCGACCGCATGTGGTTGGGATTTTTGAAGATAAATTGTAACAAATTATGTGTTTAATTTAAGGATAAATTGTAGGTTTGAATATCAAAATTGAGGATAAACTAATATCAAAATTAGGAGATGAAATTTAAACATGTTATATCTGATAAAGGTTGTTGCAACAAACTTTTAAAAGTTTAAAATTTAAATTCCATCTTATCTTTTATCACTAGTAAAGAATTTTAACACTATAAATAGAAGATGGGTGTGAGTCTAAGATTATTAAGTCAAAAGAAAGGAGTATCACAGTGGTGGTTGACATCGAGTTTAGCTTGTGAGTTCCATTTTAATTATTTTACGGCGTCCCTTTTTTTATGCTTTATATTCTTTTGACACGATCCTGTTGCTACATGCCAACCCTCAAATTCCTAAGCATTAAATGCATCTGCTTTATACCTTATAACTTACATTCCTAGTTTTTGGCCATTCTTGGAAAAGTAGGAGCAGGTTCCCAACTTGCTAATATTTTAGAAATATTATGAAACATAAGTTGCTTGTGAACTGATTTTTGGTAGTAGTTTTTGGGATCGACTAATTTTGCTAATATCAATGCAGTGCTTCGTATATATATTTATAATAACAATAATAAAATAAAATATTTTATCTTCCTATCTTGATCAAACATTTTCTATGCAAATCCGGTCAATTCAATGTGAGCTTTTATACTAGCATCGGTTTGTATTTTTTCAAATGATTATTTTTGTGATTTCCATGTTATTTTATTTTGCGTCTCTTATATATATATATTTCTATTTTATATTTCTCTAAATCATAATGTTCATATGAGCCAATACTTCAGGTTTTAAGAATGAAGCGCAACTAATCCCGTATGTATATATTAACCCTTAGCTTTTGTTTATTATTTTAATCCAATATTTGATGCAAGTATTAGTATGTGCCAACTTCATAAAATTCTTTGCATCAAATTCATCTCGCTCATCTATATAGGTGCATCCCCCGTTTCTTTGTCATTTTTGAAAAATAGCAGTAGGTTATTATTATTACTATTATTATCATTAGTAGTAGTAGTAGTGGTGTTATGATTACTATTATTATTAGTGTTTAACGTGACTTATATTGCAATAAATAGTTTCTACTGATTGCATAAAAATAGGTTTTATCTATATACTCTTATACACTTACATACGTAACGTATTTGCTTGAAAGAAACGTTTTGTTATCCATCGTGGTTTTAAAATGACTATCATAAGGTTTTATTTTGACATACATCGATCATTGTAAAATTAATCAAAAGATCATCATGATAATCAATTCTCGTTCTTGCTTGAATGCAAAACTCTTAGCGACTAGGTGAGTTAGGGTTGTTGCACCGCAGAACGTCTAGTCACCGGTCTCGGGGCCTCTTGACTTTGGCTCATCGACAGTCCTAGAGTAATGGTACCAAAATTCCCCAATGTCCCATGTGCATGGCCGGGAAAGCATGGGCCGACGGCTATGTCATGGTTCAGAGGGCAGTGGGGTTGGCTGGAGCCTTTTGGGAGGTTCACTAGGCGAAGGTCTGAATCCTTTCCTTGACAATCGGCCGGAATTGTCAGGCAATAGCTTGCTTGCTTGTGAAGTGCGGTAGAGAAACATGCTGGAGTTGGTTGGTAATGACTCATCGACTAAGCCACGTCGGTGTCAAGCAATTAATAGACTTAAATTCAAGAAAATTACTTCACGTTTATATTTTGCAAATATCATATTTTTGTCATGTACTAACTACTATTAAGTGCGAGGTAAGGAAAGAGCCTTTTGTTGTAACATTTTAACGGTTTTGTAACTACTATTTTTGTATATAAAGATTCACGGGCACACACCGGAACTCACTGGCTATTTTTAGCTCACACGTTTGTGAAATCTCTTTCTTAGGTATGGAAGAAGGACACCAGAGTAGTGAGGTAAGCGGGGTAACCTTGGAGGCTGTCCTGGGAGAGGGAGTTGGTGAAGAGTTCGATGTTGATATGACACCTTAGTTGTCAAGTCTCGGTATTAGTTTGCTTTGATTTTGAGTTGTTTCAATGTAACAAAAATTAAACATTGTGGTTTTCTTTTGTTTTGGTGACGTTTGAATAAAGTATTAGTTCCCTCTGTTTCTTTTTGGAGTTTTAGTACTTGGGCGGTGGATCGCCGGCTTGTCCCTTTGACTAGACCCCAGTGGACCCTAGGGGTCGGGGATAGGCCTATTACAGTCCTTCCAGCTTCTTTGAGCGTTCTGTTTCTTCTTTCAGTTACACCATTTTGTTGAGGTGTTCCTGTGGCAGCAAGTTGGTGTAAAACACCATTTTCTTCACGATATTCAATAATCACACTGTTGAGGAATTCAGTTCCTTTATCAGATCTTATCTTCACAATTGAAACTCCTTTCTGATTCTAAAGTCTCTTAAGAAGTTCTGTGAGTTTTTGCTTGGTTTCACTTTTCTTGGTTAGAAAGATTACCCAGGTATATCTTGAAAAATCATCTACTACCACCAATGTATACTTCTTTCCACTGATACTAATTGGTGTAATAGTCCAAATAAGTCCATATGTAGCACTTCTAGATGTCTGGTTGTTGAATGCTGAGACTTAGTCTTGAAACTTGCCTTTGTTTGTTTTCCTCGTTGACACGCATCACATAAGTCGTCTTTCTTATATGATATCTCTGGTAGTCCAATGACTAGTTGCTTCTTAACAAGTGTATTGATGTCATCAAAGTTGAGATGACTCAGTTTCTTGTGCCCACGCCTAACCGATTTCGACTTGGTATGCACAAGCAAACAAGTTTCAGCGACGGCTGTTGTCCAATCCACCACATACATGTTTTCCTTCCTTCTTCCGGCTAGGACAACTTGATAAGCTGATTCGCTGATGACAACGCATAATTCTTTATCAAAAGTAACTTTGTATCCCATATCACAAAATTGACTTGTGCTGAGTAGATTGTAGTGTAGTCCTTCTACATAGGATACATTCTTGATTGTAAGTCCATTTCTGATTAATGTGCCAAAGCCTCTGGTGTAACCTGGTTTATCTTTACTTCCAAAATTAACTTTTGGTCCATTCTTTTCAACGAAATTAGTGAGACAGTCTTTGCTCTTTGTCATGTGACTAGAGCAACCACTGTCAAAGTACCATATATCCTGCAGTGAAAATTAGAAATTTTTAGGTACCCAACTCAGTTTGGGTCCATGAGGGTCAGTTGTCAGTACAACTCTGGGAATATATCCTTTTGGAATTCTTCGGATATTGTTGCACTTGTTTTCATATATGTAAGCCACACTCTCATAGCATCTATGTTTGGACTGTGTCTTATTTATATAATTTCTCTGATCTTCTGACTGTAATTTGTTTCCATGTTGATTTTTGTTATTAAAGCTAGAGTGGTAACCATCATTCCTTCTGTACTGAGGTCTATATTGACCTTTGTACTGTGACTTATGCTGAGAACTGAGATTAGTCCTCTGCTGAGTTTTGGACTGAAACTTGTGATAAGTTTTCGGTCTGGAGTGATTGTCATTATTAGTTTTAATAACAAATTCAGTAAAATTCCAATCATCATCAGAGGGATACAACCTTCCTTTCCCCCCGAATGTGTGAATCTTTGAATGATTGACATTCTTGGATTTGTTTTGATTGTAATTTTTCTGGTTCCTGACTTCATTGGTTTTTGTGGATCTGGCAGTTGATTTGCCGTGTCGGTTTCCATTGAATACAACTGGTCTACCATTTGATTTAGTTTTGTAGATAGATACATTTGTCTTCTTAGAAAACTGATTTATCCTGTGTGATACTGGCTTTACTGGTTCAGCAATTTTCTCAGTTTGTGGAATTTGCTCAACTACAAACTTAATACCAGTTTTGGTACTCAGCCTAGCGGCTTTGCTAGTTCCATTCTTCGAAGATTGCTGTGTATCAAATCCTAACCCCGTTTTGTCTCCATATGGCTTTCCTGATTTGAATCCAGTAATTGAACTTGATTGAGCAAACGATTCGATTCTTCTTCGTCGATGCGATGAGGCGATGCTAAATCTTTCCTTTATCAGTTTTAGTCAGTTTCAACATTTTTAGTTCAGACTTCAATCTTTCAACTTCAAGAATTAGACTTTCTTTCTTAGCTTTGATTGATTCATAACCAGCTTGTTTGGTTACTAGCTGATTCATCAATTCATCAAGAGTTTCTTCTAATTCAAGATTTTTTGGATTGGAGTCAGCAGTCGAAGAACATGCATTCATCATGGAAATCTGAGCTGAGGAGTATTTAGAATTTGATTCACATACCTCATTTGGATCTTCCATGTGTGCCATTAAAGCTGTGTCATCTGATAATCTTTCAGTACCGACTTCATAATCTGATTCATCTCCAGCAAGAAGTGCTCTTCTACCAACTCTCCTTGGTGGTGTCTTCTTGATCAGTTCTGGACATTCAGCTTTATAGTGTCCTGGTTTCTTGCAGTTGAAACAGAGGTATTCATCGTCTTTTCTTTTCTCGGGAGTCCTTTTGATGAACTTTTGAGTGATTGGATGTCCACTCTTCATTCTTCGAATTATGTTCATCATTAGAGCCATTTGTTCTTCCATTTCATCCAATTCATGAATATTGTTAGATGAGTTTTCTTGAATCTCATTTGATGCTGCTGCAAGTGCTGTGGTCTTTGGTTCTTCAAGAGCTTTGATTATTGTAGCTGTGGTTGTGAAATCTTCACTGAATTCATAAGCTTTCAGATCTGAAAAGATCTTGAATGAATCTTCTACATCAAGTCTCCTGGATTCTTCCATAGCAGTGACCTTCATTTTCCAGCACATTGGCAATGCCTTAAATATTCTAGTGTTGATGACTTTCTTTGAGTATTCAATCTTAAGTAGATCTAGTTCATCCATAATAGCACTGAATCTTGTCTCCATTTGATCAATGGTTTCTCCAGATTTCATCTTGAAATTCTCAAACTTTTGCTTTGCAACGGAAATTTTATTTTCCTTGATTGAATCTGTTCCTTCACAAACTAACTGAAGTTTGTCCCACATTTCTTTGGCAGTTGTGCATTCTTTCACCTTTAACTACATGTTGCTGTCAAGAGTTCTGAGGATAAAGTCCATGGCAACATTATTGAGATTGTTTCGCTTGCGATCATCATTAATCCATTCAGATTTGGGTTTTGGAACTCGAACTTGTCTGTCACCTTCAGTTTGCATGTAGGTGATCTGGATTGGTCCATCGGTGAGTACATCCATCATTTCATCATGAGTAGCGTTGCTAGGAATGCCACGCATACGGCGTTTGTATTCGTCAAATCTCGTCCATGTTGAACATAAGCATTTGTCTTGCATATTGATTGTTATCCATTGTGAGTGAGTGAAGGCGACAAGTAGATTAATTTAAAACTGAGCTTTCAAATAAGAACAACTAGAGGATAAAGAGCAAATGATATCTGGTTAAAGAAACACGGCTCCGATACCAATTGTTGGTCCCTTGGAAAGGCTGACACAAGTTTAGGGGGGGGGGTGAATAAACTTGTCACCAATAACTGAATTTAAAACAGATTAGGTTTCAGATAAAACTTGTGTGGAGTTGAGCTGACTAAGCTGAGATTAAATCAAACTGACTTAAGCTGAAACTGAGTCAACTGGCAGTAGATATAATTTTAGCCTTTATATTGATCTTGTTATTCTGTTATGAAAACTGAGTGTTGTGAACTGAATTCTAGTGAATGTCAGTTGTGACTGTGAGATGTATAACAATCAAGTATCACAATGCTGTAAGTAAATGCTAAATAAATAAGTAAATGCGTAAAGTAAATAAGGAGGATGTTATAGAGGTTCCGGTGGTGTAATCCCGTACGTCCTCTCTTCCCCGTGGTGCGGAGAAAAATTCCACTAGAACTTCTTGAGGTGAACTGTTACAAAAAGTCATAAACAATAGTCCTTGGCTAATCCCTAGCTTCACTATCTAAACAATTGTAGAACAGGTAGAATTGTCGCTCTCCAAATGCTTGAACCACCGGTCCTTAGAGGGTAGGATTGCCTCTTCACCGCCTACCACCACAAACACAAGTCTACCCGATCGCTTGTCACTGTTGTCCTTGACAAAACCTTCCCGGTTTGCTTCACGTCTAAACCTTTGAAATAGAATCAAAGTTGGGCTGAGAATCAAAAAAATTGATTCTTGTTTGTGGTTCTTCAGAGTGTTGAATTCTTGATAAATTCTTTATAGCTTTGAACACTTGAAGAAATACTAGATATGATCTTGTTATAGTTCAGAGATGATGACAATTCAAATAGTGTGCACAAATTGCTTGTTGATTCTTGTATATCTTTTTTTTTGTTTGTTTGTGCAAAGTCTTCTATTTATAGTGTGAAGTCCAACGTTCATCTGACTTCGATTTGAATTGTATCAACGTATATCTTGCAACGGTTATATTTTCTGACCGTTCCTGCTGTGTCAGTGATTCATCCAATGAAATTTCTTTCTTTACAACGTTTGATTGTACTTTCAGTTTGTTGGATGGTGACTTATAAAAGCGAGTTTCCTTGTCGAGTTTTTCATCCGTCGATTTCTAACCGACTTGGAGCATTAAGCGAGATTTTATTCTTCTTCAAAAATCAGTACTCCAGTTTTTATCTGATTATAATTGACTTAATCAGAGTACACCATGATACATTTATCATCTAAGAATTCATTGTCCTTATGATTCTTAGGTCTTCATACAAGATCCATAAAGTTAGTTCAGGTCACCACAATCTTGCCTGAAGTCCAACTTTACAGTCTCGACTTTTAATCTTCATAACTGAGTTTGTGCCCACAGGTCTTCATTCTTCAATAACTGAGTCTGTGTCCCTCAGTTCTTCATTCTTCAATAACTGAGTCTGTGTCCCTCAGTTCTTCATTCTTCAAGATAAGCCAACCGAGTCTGTAACTCTCAGCGAACTTACCTTCTTCAGTAGATGTATTCTGAGTCAGTTTGTTTGTCTTGATGATTTCCAGTTTTCTAATTGATTCCCAGTTTTAAGTTTTACGACACACTATCAATTACAGTGCTTGTCTGATGTAACTTATACAAAAAATCAGACTCTAATAAAACTTATACATTCAGTTCTAGACATCTTTTAGCTTTCCACTATAACAGCTGGCTTCAGCACTTCATCAATGGGGTTAAGATACCATTATAATAAATAAGATGAATTATCATCAAAACATAAATTTTATTTCCAACAAACCTTATAATAAAATTGCGGCAGTCAAAGAGAAAATAAATTACTCCAAACAATTTAAGCCGACAAAATCATTATATGAACAAAAATTCTGCTACATCAACTAGATTGGAAATAAAAATAAAAAGAAGAAAATGCAAAATAACAAGAAAAAGAAATAAAAACTAATCTTCTTCAGAATAACCCTCCCAGTCATCTCTAGGCTCGAAACCGGGAGGTGGTGCAGAATTGGAGGCAGCAACAGTAGAAGAGGATGCTCTATAACGTGGGGTAGTCCTAGGTGGTGGGGTAGCAGGTCTATAATCTTTTCCATCTTGCGATGCAGACTCGCAATCTCTCTCGAGTGCTCCTCTAGCAAAGCTCTATGAGTTCAAGGTGCTCCGTGGACCGGAGTATGCTCTCTCTCTGCTCTCTGACCGACCCATCTTTGCCCTCTTGAGACCGACTGTGAACTAATCATTGGCTTAGGGTCTTCCCACTCATCACTAACCAGAACTTTGACCTCGTCCTCCAAAGCAAACATGTCAATCATCGGTCCGTACGGCAACTGCTTGCGCTCAGATGTGGCCGCAAGCTCGTGAATGCGGCTGTGCATCAGTAGACCGATGTTGACTGAAGATCCCTGCTCCAGATAGAACATCAACTCTACCATCTTCGGTGTAACAAACACCGTGTGCTTGGTTGGCAGAAGTCGAGCACAGATAAACCTATTGACCGCCTTCCTATCCCAAGATAACTCGTTCTCTAGGAAGATGGTGGGGGCTCCCGCAGGATTGCACTTCCATTGCACCCCAAATAATTCAGCTATCATATCCTCCTCTCTAAGTCTTCAATATTGCTTGAGGAGGTGTACCGGTCCGGGCCCACCGGTGGATTGCGAACCCTAAAATGTGCATTGATCCGCTCAATAGAAAAATCAATCTTAACCCTACGGACCATCGCAAATGTGAATCTGGGGTTATGCAAAACATAACTGTGGCGTTGAACAGTTTTGGTGGCTCATCATATCCAAAATGTCTTGCTATTGTAAGGCTCATGGCAAGATCGAACCGTAATCATCCAATTCTACGCCACGTTCTCGAGCAATAGGTCTTGCATTCCAATGCCCTCAGAGCGACTCGTAGATTGCCAATGAATGAAATTGCTCAACCCCGTCTATCAAGGGGTTAGAATCTCCATAGATACTCTGATAACCACTGGGACGAAGGACAGATCAGCTACGCTTAGGACCCATCCTGAATGATAACAGGAACTGAAAATGATGCTGATTGTGGAAAAATGACCCTTGGTAAACAGGAGGTAGGGCTCGATTTTCCAGCCTGATTTTTCTGGTTTTCTTTCTGGGACAGTGCTCAGTGGAGGAAAGAAGAAGAACTGTAGCACTTCACCTTGTAGAAATACTGCAAATCAGCAACAGTGATGGAGGAAAGGGTATGATTAGTGTTTTGGGTTGGTAAAAATGGTAGAAAGGTATGGTTTTAGTGAAGATATGATGGTGATGGTGGTGGTGATGTTGGTTGGATTTTGTGAAGGAAGAAGAAATCGAAGAAATTTGGTGATTGAAGGAAAAGATAGTAGATGAGAATGATGATAATGGTGATGAAAGGGTGGTTTAAATAGGAGAAATGAGTAGAAGGTGGAAAGATTTAGTGGGATAGTAGGTGTAGGAGTAATTAGGGTGAGGGATGTGAGGGGGTGATTGATGGGATTGAGGTGGGGTTATGGTGGAGTGTAGGAAAGGATGAAAAGTTTGAAAAGAGGGAAAAATGGGACGGTTTCTGTTGACTGGCCGTATTTGGTGCAACGTGTGTCCTCCATGTGTCTCTAAAAATTCAGCTTTTCAATCTGACACTCAGAAAACTGAAAATCCTAGCTCGGTAAACCGGAAAACCCTCAGTTTACCGGGGCTTCTTTTCCTCAGATTTCTCAGTACTCCTTCTTTGCACTCTTTACTCAACCTCTCTGCTCAATTCTGACCTCAAATTGACTAGTCTCTTACTCTTTTCGTTGCTATTTCCGACTCAATTCTAACCTATTTCACTAGAATCCACAATGAGTAAAAAAAAACATTCCCAGCAACCATCGGTTTTAAGCTAAGGGTGCGGTAGGATGAAAAAAAGATCGTCCCTTCATCCATCAACTTTTATTCATTCCTAATCTAACTAAGGGTTTAAGAGAATAGTTCTGTGTTTATAGTCGCCAGCTCGACTTTCTTCAGAGTTCCGATAATTCAAGGGTTGGAGCTTTAACTCGCCAAACTTTTGCTTCAGAGGTTTGTATCTTCACAGAACCTTTATGAGCTCTCTTCCTAGCATGCCTCTCTCTCTTAGCTTGCGTACTAGGTCTGCCTCTGCGTCGAGATTTAGACTTTAGACCCAAGGATTCAACATTTCCTACTTTAGGCTCAAATCGTTCACTACGCATACGGAAGGAATAGCTTCCGTGAGCGTCTTGTTATGGTCCTTCTCTTCACTCTCTCTAAGCATTGACCTTATGAATTCCTGCTCAACGGTTTCTACTACAACCTCTCGATGCTTATGCCCTTTCTTTTCTATCTCCATAATTTCCACCTTTCCTGAATCATACGTCATTTTGTAGCTTTCCGGCATATTATCTAGGGGCTCTAAGATTTTGAAAGATATTGCATCATTATTCAACCTCAAAGTGATCTCCCCATTATCAAAATCCATGGCTGCCCTTCTTGTCGCTAATAAAGGTCTTCCTAACAGAACTGGGGCACTTGGGTCCTCTGGTGTGTTTGAGTGCCTGCAGTAGTTATGTGAGGATTGAATCTAGCTCAGAGTCTCTCATGAGTCAAAAGTTGAGACTGAACTTCATTACCCTAGAGGTAATGTTTACTATCACTGCCTCATAATCTTTGTCCAGACCTCCTAAAACAGCCAAAATTAATTCAGACCTGGACATCTGTCACTGTAAGACTTCATTTGTGCAAGATAGTCACTCATCGATTTTGAACCTTTTTCACCTCTAGTTAAAGCACTTTTAAATTCAAGCATCATCTATTCTGATTGACTATTGAACAAAACTTCCAAAGTAGACCAGATTTCATGAAAGGTAGAACATCCCATTACCTCAATCAAGGCTTTCTCTGTCATTGAACTGAGTAGACATCCCGTCAAAAGTTGATCTACAGTATTCCATTCTTTTAGAGCCGGATTTGGAAAAGCACTGAGTCTACCAGTGTCTGGAGGTCTAGGTCTGGTTCTAAGTATAAGATCTTCCATCTTATGACCTCTAACAATGGGCAAAATGGTGTACTTCCAGAGAAGATAATTGTCTCTCTTCAGTTTCACAGTGCATGTCTGACTGAGGTGACCTTGGAAGTGTGAGCTTGCCTGCATGAAAGATCCAGGAGACGGTGATTTGAATGGTGATGACATTACCGAAAAAGATGGTGGAAGAACATATCCACTGATTTGAGTAAACAGTATCCCACCGGCGAATTCTGGTGGAGTATAGAGAAATCCTGGATATGGAACAGATCCAAAAAGAGTTTGACGATGAACATTGGCAGCTGTAGAAGCTATCTCAGCTCCGATTGACACCGGAGAGCTGACCATCTCTGTAGTTGTAGCAGTTGCAGTGGTCACCGACGGAATAGCGGTGGTCCCAGAACTTGCAACACTCATGACGTAGGTCACTCAGCTCTGTTACCAAGTTTGATTAATAAAAGTTCAGCAAGACGCCATTAAAGGCACCAGAGAAATCTCCAGGATGAAGATGTTTTTCTTATTATGATTACAGCAACTGAGTACCAAAGAATAAAGATAGATTTTTGTGAATCTATTCTCTACACACTAACCAAGGTCTAACAAACTAGTACACATGTACTATGTGACACATCATCCCCTTATCCATTATTACTACTAATACCCTTAACATTTTCATCAACAATATGTCCCTAAATATAAATCATTATAGCATTTTGGTTTTGTTATTTAATATACTAGCATTTAAATATTTCATAAAGTTTGTAAAAATTTTAGAATGACTTATATAAAGTTTGTGAAAATTTTAGAATGACTTATATGTAGGGACGGAGGGAGTACGATATAACTTATCTGTAATGTATCGTGTGATCGTAATGGCCTAATATTCAAAAAAAAAAAAGAAAGGAAAAAAAGACTGACAATAATAGTAATTAAAAGGCTCGAAATGTTTTTTCCTAATTATATTCCTTCAAATTATATTAGCTATAACCGGGTTGTCGGTGTTTCGGGGGCATAAAGTTAAAATTTTATTATCTGCAGATTGTATTGCATGTCTAGCTGTGTTGGTGTTGTTTGGCCCTCATGGGGCTTTCGTTTTGTCAAAGCTTATCCTTCGAGTTCTCTGCTTTGATAGGAATGTATTTGTTGTGTGTAGTTTATTTTGTTGTTTGTTAGACCTGTTTGTTCCGGCTTTGTACCCGTGTTTACCGGCGTTTGATAAAATCTTTAGTATTTTCGAAAAAAAAGGGGCCGTTCCATTAAAAAAGTTTACATAATATCAATTTAGAATTATAATAATCAACACCGTAGATGACTGTTATGTCACTTATTTTGTTACTTGTGCCGTATCATTATGGAAACTATAACTGGGTCGTAATATATATTTTAAGTTGCAGGGAAGGCGGCCGCTGCCGGCGGACGTAGAAATCCACATGCATGTCGGATAAAAAACAAGATGTTTCAATTTCAGATACAAAACCTGTTTTAATATTCTTATTATACTTAGAAGAAGAAACAGTCAGATCGACTCTTTAAACGTATGTTAATTGCTCATGCCATTTGCCATAGTTCAGAATTTAATCCGATTTCAAAAGCAAGACTATTATAATCTTTATTATGTATTAGACCTATTTCAGGATTAATATAGTAATTAATTTTAGATATCAGGAATTATATGATTAAAATTCAGGGATTTTCAATCATGCATCTTACCAAACTCTAAGTTTGATAGAGAATCCCTCACACTGGTTCAGAAGCTTTTACCTTAGGTTATCCATAATGGAGCTCTGTAACAAACCCTTTAAAACATATATACTACATCCGTCCTAAAATATAACTCTATGTAGCTTTTTGGATTTGTCACATAATATAATTCCTTTTAAAAATACCATTTATTATTATTTTTTCCTTTTACCACTAATCTATTATATATTTATGTACTTTTCAGTACTTTACAATTATTGCTTTAATAAGAGTCAAAAGATATTCTAAACTTTTAATATTAATATTAATGATACTTGACTACTTCTTAATTCGTGTGACAAGTTTAAATGAATTTATATTTTGGGACGAGGCAGTACTTTAGATAACTAGAAAGTAAATTAACTTTGCAGCGACTCACGGGAAAAACCACTATATTTGTAACGCCACGCTCCCGGATACCGAGTCTTTATCCGAAAACGAAACGTTCGGCACATATAATATTAAATAAATCTAATATTACACGTAAGCCTCTACGTCGTCGTATCTAATAAAAGCAAACGGAAGCTAAAAAGAGTCGGCAAACACCATAAATGCTACTAAGAATAGGAATCAACATACTAAAGATAGAAATGTAACGTCTATTACATTGGAAAAGAAACCAACGAAATCCAAAACGTACGATAAACTCCAAAAGAGAAAACTAGAAAGTCATTACAAGTTCCTAAATGAAACTTCAAGTCTAATGTAATAATTAAAACATAAATAAACAAACTCTTCAACTTCGGCGTCCTTAAACGTCGTCATCGAAGTCCTCCTCGAACTTTGAATTCACCTGTTCGTCTTCTCTCCCCCAAACACATAGAAAAACAATGCATTTGAGTTAAGTACTAAGTACTCTATAAGAAGTAGAAGCTACAATATAATTAATGGTTTATTATCAAGTTTTAATAAAAGGATTATCTTTGTGAGACCGACTCGATCTATGGTTCATTCCATGCCCATCGACACTTCATGACTATACGTTTCTAGCCTAGCTTATCTCTGTTACATCAGCATTCAAGGGCACTACACATGGTGCTACTCACCACGAAGTAACTGGGTGCAACATATTGGTGGATCTCACCAATAACCACGGAAGCCTCTTCTAGTAGACTCCGATAGTGCACACGTTCGGCAAAGTCTCTCCATACGTAGGGTCTCGGACTTACGGGGTGGTGTTCCTCCGTACGTAGGGTCCAAAGACTTACAGAGTTATTCACTTTCAAAACGCACACACATTGCGATATAGACTTGTGCCTATCCAAGAATGGGTTGATGTTTAATCTTTTAGCTACACAAGTATGTTTATTATTATGTTGTTAACTAGCCACCTAAGTATTTTCAAGTAAGCTCCCTCACAAACTCAACCCTCTTTCCTAGACCTCTTGACATGGACAAGGCCTAGCAATTACACAGACATTGATGAACTCTAGTTCATCAAAGCACAAGCCCTTTCATGCCCTTCCGACGGTCCCGAACTTCAACTCCCTTTAAGAGTACGTCCGGAGCCGGAACCAAACGCATCAGAAACTCAATCTGGGCTTGTTCATGTTTAGTTCATGTTATTAGATCAAGACACATCGTTTAGAACTCACCTTGTAGCTTAAAACATAAGAAATAATCATATAAACAGTGTTGGGGGGCGCCAACACCTTTGGCGTGCGCCAAAAGTGCTTCAGAGACTCTTCTAAACTTTCTGTTCAGGTTTGGGGGACGTCAAAGCCTTTGAAGGGCGCCAAAAATGTTCCAGAAAGTCACTGAACTCTCTGGTTCAGGTTTGGGGGGCGCCAAAGTGTTTGGTGGGCGCCACAATGGGCAAAAACTGCTACAATGTGATTTTCTGCGCTCTATCGATTTCTACTCAAACCCAAACATGTTCTAAACGATTCTCCTCATAAAAACACCAGAAAAACATAACATTTATGATCCAAAACAACCCTCCTAAACATCTTTTAGGCACAATCATTGATACAAAACGCATAAAAAACACAACCTAATCACTCTAAACCATAATCGAATTGTAGGAAGAGCTTCTTACCTTTTAAGCAAGCTAAAACCAGCCCTAAAACTCAGAAAAACAGCAGCAAACGATCCTTTCTATCCTAGAAAACCTATGTGATCAATCCCAAAACAATTTAGAATCGATCAACGGTTTCTAGAACGATCAAACTACGATTGTAAGAACCAAAAGAGATCATAAACGATCAAGAACAGCCCTTAGGGCGAAAATCATACCTTAGCCAAAGCTTCAACTTTCTTGGGTTGAAACGATGCTCTCCTTACGACGATTCCGATGCTTCTCTCGAAACTGAAAACGATTGAGAAAGGACTCAGAAATCAAGAAAAGTCTCTCAGTCCTTTCTCCTTGCTCTTGTGCGCTCTCAATGCTCGTAGAAGAAGAAATTTGATTACTAATTAGGTTATGGAATAATCTGAATATATTTTCCTTAAATATATTTTCCAGTTACTCCATTTTTCCTTAAATACCCTAATTATCAATAAATTCAGAATTTTCCTTAAAATATACATATATACTCGAAAATATATGTATATATATCTTAAAAAATTTAACTCCAATAAAAGAAGTCAGAATAATAATATTTCATTTTCCGCAAAAAGACACGTCTGCCATTTTTCGAAAAGTCGGGATATTACATTCCTTCCCCCTTAAAAGGAGTTTCGTCCTCGAAACTTGAGCGTGCTCAAACCGTTGATCTCCCTTAGCACTCTTTCTTCAACACAAACCAAACCGAAGCTTCATTTGTTTCCCACTGACAACATCAACCGATTCCGATATTGCTAACCACTGAACCGACACGCTACTGATTCCCAAACCGCTCAAACCTCGTGCACTCAACCCAAAACTATACAACCATAACTTGAGTCACTGAAACTGCACTAGCCACTCTTCTACTCGGTGTGTCCTTCACCGGAAGATACTTTTTATGTCTATAATCCAAGTAGACAAAATTATTGGATAGCCGACCTATACCAAGAATCACTTTATGGACCGTAGAATTCAAAACTGTAACTTTACTCTTGCCATGGTAGATTCCAACGCAACCAACAACTCGTAGTAACACCCTAGCAACCTTGATTACTCTATCCAAAGGTATTGTAACAACCAAGAGATCTTTGAGGTTGTTCTTACTAATACTGAGGTGGGGTACCTGATTCTAAAACCGATCAACACGTTCAAATTGACTCACAACTGTGTGACCCATGTCTTGAACCAAACCACTCGCTTTTTACTGAGCCCTAGAACTTCCAGTTCAAAACTTATCAACACGAGATATCTCTGAGGTTACCTAACATCCTGAAAGATCAGAAAGGATCAGAATGTTACTAGGTAGTCTAAAAAGATCCTATCTTAAGGAAGAAAGCCAAAGAGACGCTTCGCTCTGATACCAACTGTAACGCCCCGCTCCCAGATACCGAGTCCTTATCCAGAAACGAAACGCTCGGCACGTATAATATTAAATAAATCTAATATTACACGTAAGCCTCTACGTCGTCGTATCAAATAAAAGCAAACGGAAGTTAAAAAGACTCGGCAAACACCATAAATGCTACTAAGAATAGGAATCAATATACTAAAGATAGAAATGTAACGTCTATTACATTGGAAAAGAAACCAACGAAATCCAAAACGTACGATAAACTCCAAAAGAGAAAACTAGAAAGTCATTACAAGTTCCCAAACAAAACTTCAAGTCTAATGTAAAACATAAATAAATAAACTCTTCAACTTCGGCGTCCTTAAACGTCGTCATCGAAGTCCTCCTCGAACTCTGAATTCACCTGTTTGTCTTCTCTCGCCCAAACACATAGAAAAACAATGCATTTGAGGTAAGTACTAAGTACTCTGTAAGAAGTAGAAGCTACAATATAATTAATGGTTTATTATCAAGTTTTAATAAAAGGATTATCTTTGTGAGATCGACTCGATCTATGGTTCATTCTAGGCCCATCGACACTTCATGACTATACGTTTCTAGCCTAGCTTATCTCTGTTACATCAGCATTCAAGGGCATTACGCATACTCACCACGAAGTAACTGGGTGCAACATATTGGTGGATATCACCAATAACCACGGAAGCCTCTTCTAGTAGACTCCGATAGTGCACAAGCTCGGCGAAGTCCCTCCATACGTAGAACGCACACACATTGCGACACAGACTTGTGCCTATCCAAGAATGGATTGATGTTTAATCTTTTAGCTACACAAGTATGTTTATTATTATGTTGTTAACTAGCCACCTAAGTATTTTCAAGTAAGCTCCCTCACAAACTCAACCCTTTTTACTAGACCTCTAGACATGGACAAGGCCTAGCAATTACACAGACATTGATGAACTCTAGTTCATCAAAGCACAAGCCCTTTCATGCCCTTCCGACGGTCCCGAAATTCAACTACCTTTATGCGTACGTCCGGTGCCGGAACCAAACGCATCAGAAACTCAATCGGGGCTTGTTCATGTTTAATTCATGTTATTAGATCAAGACACGTCATTTAGAACTCACCTTGTAGCTTAAAACATAATAAATAATCATATAACAGTGTCGGGGGGTGCCAACACCTTTGGCGTGCGCCAAAAGTGCTTTCAGAGACTCTTCTAAACTTTTTGTTTAGGTTTGGGGGGTGCCAAAAATGTTCCAGAAAGTCACTGAACTCTCTGGTTCAGGTTTGGGGCGCACCAAAGTGTTTGGTGGGCGCCATAAAGGGCAAAAACTGCTACAATGTGATTTTCTGCGCTCTATCGATTTCTACTCAAACCCAAACATGTTCTAAACGATTTTCCTCATAAAAACACCAGAAAATCATAACCTTTATGATCCAAAACAACCCTTAATCCTAAACATCTTTTAGGCACAATCATTGATACAAAACGCATCAAAAACACAACCTAATCACTCTACACCATAATCGAATTGTAGGAAGAGCTTCTTACCTTTTAAGCAAGCTAAAACCAGCCTTAAAACTCAGAAAAATAGCAGCAAACGATCCTTTCTATCCTAGAAAACCTATGTGATCAATTCCAAAACAATTTAGAATCGATCAACGGTTTTTAGAACGATCAAACTACGATTATAAGAACCAAAAGAGATCATAAACGATCAAGAACAGCCCTTAGGGCGAAAATCATACCTTAGCCAAAGCTTCAACTTTCTTGGGTTGAAACGATGCTCTCCTTACGATGGTTCCGATGCTTCTCTCGAAACTGAAAACGATTGAGAAACGATTCAGAAATCTAGAAAAGTCTCTCAGCCCTTTCTCTTTGCTCTTGTGCGCTCTCAATGCTCGTAGAAGAAGAAATTTGATTACTAATTAGGTTATGGAATAATCTGAATATATTTTCCTTATATATATTTTCCAATTACTCCATTTTTCCTTAAATACCCTAATTACCAATAAATTCAAAATTTTCCTTAAAATATACATATATACTCGAAAATATATGTATATATATCTTAAGAAAATTTAACTCCAATAAAAGAAGTCAGAATAATAATATTTCGTTTTTCGCAAAAACACACGTCTGCCCTTTTTTCGAAAAGTCGGGATATTACAATATTCAAAATCTACTAGCTTAATTTCCCTTCAAATCTTAATGGCATGTTAAGTTGGGCTTTTACATAGGCCAAGAATAATAGGGCCATCGGCCCACATAGTCCGCACCTTCAAAATCCGGAATGGGCCGGGTTTCCAATCCAACTCGCCTTACGCCGCAGCGATATTTATCATGGCAAGGCAACGAGCATCGATCAACGAAGCCTTCAACCCGACCTTTACAAGACGGCGAGAAGCATGGGGGCCGACCTGTTCGCCCCCCAACTCACCGGTCTGACCTCGACTCGGAACATGCCCGCTACTTCAGGCCACAAGAGTTAAAGCTCGATAGTTAAAAGAAAGAAGTGTGTGTCAGTTACATTGAAGCCCGATCTATCATCTCGTCCGCCCAAACAGAGCACGTCACGTCAGCCACGTTGCTAATTATGTTTACTGCCTTTAATTACATTCTTGTAATTGTTGTCTTTTATCCCTATAAATAGCGGCATTGTACCATGTAAAGGACACATCATAATACAGAAAAGAACGCAACTTCTGCCAATTTGTCGACATATTAGCTCTCTATTTACAGCTTTCTTGTCTTCATAATATCTTCATATTGTTCTTAAGCACCACTGCATAAACCGCCACACAAATAATCAATTTTTCCAGATATCCATCGAATTAATTACAAAAAAATAAGTTTGTGATAATTTTGACATTATCAGTTAGCTCCGTTACCGGGAAATTATGATTCCCATCATTTTCTGGCCAGATCAGCCTCTATAGCGGTTATTTCACGTTTCCAGCGAATTAAAGCCACCACTTTTTGGATTTCCGGCGAAAAAACCACCACATTTTACGGAGGTTTTCTTCTTTTTTTCTCAAATCTTCAAGTCTTCGTCGGAATATTCATCTTTTAAAAGAACATGATGACAATTACGAGGTCATCCGGAGCTTCTTTACACGACGGTCTCCCACATCCGGCTAAGAGAACCGGCCATAGCACTCAGCAGATCACCACTAGGACCGATGGTGGTCGCGTTTCCGCACACTAGGCCTCCGGGGGTCATCGCTAACCATCTCTTTCGGGATCCTAGTCATCCCGACATCCGTACGTTCTTCAACGTAAAGGCCAGATCTAAGGAGGATCTTGAGTCCACCTCCGCCCAAGGAAAATGGAATGAAGCAATTGGAACTTCCTGACCAAAACATACTCGCTAGCCTTCTCCAGACGTGGAAGAGGCCGTGTATGAGGATCTCTATATTTTGCACTACTTGAGCACATTGCATACGTGGAAAGAATGGCAAAGCTCAATTATGAGCTACTAGCTATGGGAAGATCTCCCCTCTCAGTGATTGAATTCATCCCGCCGCACATCGGCAAATACGTTGGCCGCCCAACGGCAAGCTACTCTTCCCATCATTCCAACAGAGACAGAGTATCTACTCAACCACTGAACAGACTCCTGAGAGAAGGTTTGTTCATTGGCGTCTGGGTCATGTGCTCGACAAATGTGACACAATATCAGTGCGGAACAAAAGTGCGGATCAACCTGCTTCCCGAAACATGTGATCTTGACTCGGGAAGCATTAGGACAAATCTTACTACCCGCCCGAGAGGTCTAAGGTGAACAACATTACTAAACAGTCCGCCAAAGACCTACTTCAGGGCGAGTTGCCAAATTGAAGAAGCAGGTCGTGGACCTGCAAAAAGCGAAGGGTGGAAAGAAGGATCATTCATCATGGGGAACATGCGTACTTGCGGACTGGATCCTCGACGACGCACCAGAAGGGGTCCACTACCCCACTTTCCAAAGTTACTCTGGGACGAGTTTTCCTTATGACTAGCTCTCATCTTTTCAGAGAAAGATCTCATTTGCCACCAAGGATCAGGCTGCATGGTGCATCGCCTTAATCGGCACCGTTCGAGATAAAGCTGAACTTGGATTGGGAACTTTCCTCCTCGATCGGTCGCCTCTTGGCACGATCTAGAGACCAAGTTCATTGAGGAGTTCAAATCAGTCGGAATACCGATGAAGACACATGCCGACCTCTATGAGATCCGACAAGGAGGTGACGAATCGACTCGAAACTATACACATACACACTTATGTAAACAATAGCACATGAATCAATCCACCAAGTATGTTTAGGCACAAAAGTCAAATGAAATCTTAATTTTCTCGCCAATTTTAATACTTGGTGAATCCTTTAGTGTTTTCCACCCTTTGGTAGAATAAACAACTAGTATGTGTAAATTATTTCATATCCATAGGGAACTTTTGACATATATTCCTCCTCTTTTGCTGATTGTGAAGCATATACTGACAAATGAACATTTGATGCCCTAGGGGTATCTATTGGCTTTGCAGCAGACATACCATACTTGGTAAAATATTCTGTATATAGCTCTGCTGAGATAAAAACAGTTTCTTCTAACTTCTATCTTTCTAGATCTCCATCCCCAAAATTTTCTTGGCTGCACCCAAATCATTCATTTTAAATTCAGCACTAAGAAGGTCTTTCAGATTCTGAATAGCAGACTTTTTTCTTGCAGCTATCAGCATATCATCCACATGTTGGAATAGTGTCCTAAACCCAATCGGGTTGGACCCGATCCGACCGGGTCAGATCATTTCTACAATTTCTTTATGTTTGTACATATATTAAATGGCTTTTCTGTTGTCGTATATATGTTTTTTTTAAAGAACCAATTATGAATTGTTATATGATAACGTCCTTAGTATTAAACTGTGATAGAGAAACCATGATAGACCATTATGGTTGATGAGATCTCTAATCACTTTAATAAGTTTGATACTTAAATGTCTCTAGGCTGATGTACTATTAAACAGGGCATTGATAGTATAAACAGACTAGCACGTATTAGATGTCTTCTGTCTTTAAGGGCAGGGATAGATCTCGTCTATCGAAGTGTAGAGACACTTGGACTGTACGTGGACGTGTATTAGAGAATGCGTACATTTGACTGATCCACTTAGATTCAGTGTCACACTATGTGGCAGTTGTGTAATTATCCTTAGGACCGGAGTCTTTATGGCATCACGGTGTGGATTGTCATGCTTTGACACTATTGAGGTTTCCCCTAGCCACGGGGCGATCATGCGGTAGTGATTGGGTGTGATACCGAAGCATGCGGAGTATACATGTTTGGTCGTCTGGGAATCGCGTACCCTATCAGTAGGGGTGAATATCTGAAAGGGCCTTCTTATAAGGAATGTCTTACTCTCGTGAATCTTTGCAAAGTGGAAGTAAATGAGTTGTTTCGAGAGAGCATGATATCCAGATTGTAAGATACGGTCGTTAATGTTTGACACTCGACGTACGACCGTATGGATATTATTACAGCGATAGGATTGTAAGTTACACGGTAACTGTTTCACATGAAAGGTAGTAGTCATTGCATTTGACTCTTCCGATGATTGGGGGTCATAGTGTGTTGCTAGACGATATCCCGTGATCGTTAGGTATGAAGGGCATTTTCGTAATTTGCACTTTGTGTCTACGGCCAACATATTCGGAAGCCTATCGGGTCACACGCATATGAACATCTAGCCGGATTAAAATGTGGTTATAGATGATAACCAAATAAGGAAAGTTTATCTCGAGACTATAAAGGTTATAGTGGTAAATTAATATGGTGGTATTTATTTATTTATTATGAATAAATTAAATAGGAGATATTAATTATGCTGATTAATTAAATATACTCATAATGTATGTGTGTCAAAATTATTTTGTATATTGATACACATGGATTTTACAAATTAATTAATCATAACATTATATTAATTAAATATATATATTATATATATACTTGTGGCCAAACACGTGAATTTGGCTAAATAAATTGGCGCCATATTTTGTGTATAGGATACATTTGGTTTGTGCAATTTAATTAATAAGATTACCATAATATTAATATTAGATATTAATAGATTTTGGATAAATAAATTTATGGTAATAAGATAAAGATAGTCAATATAAGATATTGACAATATCTTGGAAATATTTAATATGGGATATTAAATTAAATGAGATAAATCAATCAATTATATTTTCCTTATTTTATTGGGAAAATGTTTTCTTCTCCTCCACTCATATTTGGGGCGCCACTTTGCCTATAAAAATGAAGTGGGTGTCAAGCTCTTTTGTACAACACATTTTCAAGAACTAATAGTTCTTGTGTAAAGTAGATAGAGAGTTGGAGAGAGGGGAAAAAGACCGGTTTAGCAACCGAAGTTTTTCAATAGCAATCCATGATGGGATTTCGGCGGGCTGTTCGTGTGCACTAACGGTAGAGGCCGAACACTTGGGCGGCTCTATGCAAAACTACTCTCCTTAGACGGTCAAAGCGTCCATCTTATAGATCAAGCAAGGTAACCACCGTCTTTAGCTATTTATTTATTGCTTAAACGAAGTCGATCTTGGGTAAAAGGAAATCAAAATTTTGAATTCCGCTGCGTTCCTGCATAGATTTCCTAAGACCACATACAAAACAAGATAGATGTATGATCCATCTTTCAGCTGACTGTTGTAAACACAACAATCATAAGGACTTCTGTTGTAACCCAGCTGGATCATGTAACTGCAAACCTTTTATACCACTGTCTAGGAGCTTGCTTCAATCTGTACAAGGACTTTTTCAACTTACAAACAAATGCTTCTTTACCAGGAACTTGAAATCCCTTTGGCTGAGTCATTTATATCTCTTTATCTATATCACCAGCTTTCTTCACATCTAACTGCTCAAGTTCAAGGTCCTGTTGTGCCACCATTGCTAGTAACACTCTGATTGAAGTATGTCTGACTATTGGTGAGAATATCTTATCAAAGTCCACCCCTTCTTTCTGACTGAACCATCTTGCAACCAAACGTTCCTTATACTTGACTCATTCTGCCTCAGTCATTCCTTCTTTTTTCTTGAAGATCCATTTGCATGTAACAACTCTCTTATCAGCTGGATGTTTAACAAGATCCCAAGTTTAGTTCTTCAGTAATGGCTCCATTTCATCTCCTATGGCAGCAAGCCATTGAGATGACTCAGAACATGTCACTGCTTTCTTGTAAGTAGAAGGTTCAAAACCATCCACCTCTTCTGCAACTTGATGTGCATATCCAGCCAAATCATCAATCCCATACCTTCTGGGAGGTATCCTAATATTGGATCTTCTAGCTCTACTGACAGCAATACTTTGTTGACCAATATCAGTTTGACGCTCAGCTGTCTCTTGTTCAACTGACTGGCTTGGATCCAGTTCTGGTTTAGTAACCCTATCAGATGAAAAGTGACTTGGATCAGTTGAGTGTTGCATCTCAGCTGACTCCACCTGAAGCTCCACCTTAATGTTAGTTTTCTCAGTTTCAGAACTGGTTTCAGTTTCAGTTATCCTCCCCACTGATGAACTGAGCATAGAATAACTACATCTCTACTGGGAATAACTCTGTTCTCTGCTGATGATCAGATTCTATAACCTTTCACTCTATCACCATATCCCACAAACACTCCTTTCTTGCCCTTGGTTCCAGCTTTACTTCACTGATATGGTAGTAAACTGTGCTTCCAAAAACCCTCCGAACTGAGTAATCAACGGGCTTTCCTGACCACATTTAACTGGTGTCTTGAAACTGATCCCTGTGTGAGGACTCATGTTGATTAAGTAGCAAGCTGTGCTTAAAGCTTCTGCCCAAAATCTTCTTGACAAACTAGCATTAGAGAGCATACATATTGCCCTCTCCAAAAGAGTTTGATTCATTCTCTCAGCTACACCATTTTGCTGAGGTGTATTCCTTACAGTGTGATGTCTGACTATACCCTAAGTTTTGCAAAATGTATCAAACTCAGTCTAGCAAAATTCCAGACCATTATCTATACGAACTTTCTTGATCTTTTTTCCCAACTGATTTTCAACTAGAGCTTTCCACATCTTGAAGTTATTAAATGCATCACTCTTGTGTTTCATCATCACCACCCAAGTCATCCTTGAATAGTCATCTATGAATGACACAAAATATTTGTGACCACCCAATGACTCCACCTTTGAAGGCCCCCAACAATCAGAATGAATGTAATCAAGTGATGAATTTGTGTTGTGTATTCCTTTTGAGAACTTGCCTCTGTGAAGCTTTCCAAACACACAATGCTCACAACGTTCCAGATTCTTGACCTTACATCCTCCAAGAAGATTATTCAGAGAAAGGATCTGCATCCTTTTTTCACCCATATGACCCAGTATCATATGCCACAGTTTTGTAAGCTGTGACTGATGAATCTCAGCAGATGCTACAGCAGCAGACCCAGACGCAACTAATTCTTGTAGAATATACAAGGTTCCCCTTTTGACTCCCTTAAGAACTGAAACTGAGTTTTTGTAGACTCTTAAAACACCACCTTCACATTTGAAACTGAATCCCTTGCTGTCTAAAAGACTGTGAGACACCAAGTTCTTGGTCATTTGTGGAACATGTCTAACTTCACTCAATGTATAGAATTTACCATCCTCTGTCCTCAACTGAACTGAGCCAATCCCAACTATCTTGTAGACCTTGCTGTTTACCATAGCTATATGACCACCATGTATCTGCTGATAACTTGAGAACCACTCTCTGTGTGGAAAAATATGATAAGATGCCCTAGAGTCAAGAATCCACACATCAGCATGATATGCTGACTCTCCTGCTACTAGAACCATGTCCTCATCTGAATCAACTCAGCTGCAACAGCAGCTGTTCCAGAACTGTTCTCCTGCTGTTTCTTTTTCTTTGGAAAGTTGGACTTTCAATGTCCCTGCTCCCTACAGTAATTGCAGGCATTTGTGGATTTAGGACATTTGGACCTTGTCTTCTTGGATTTTTTTCTTCCTAGACTGTCCACGTTCTTTTCCACTACTACTGCTGACAACTAGCCCAACAGCATGATTGTCTGTCCCAGTTGCCTTATGTCTCAGCTCCCTGGCATGTAAAGCTGACCTCACATCTTCCAAGGCCACTGTATCCTTCCCAACTATGAAGGACTACACAAAGTTCTCATAAGAAGCTGGTAGTGATACCAATAAAATCAGAATTGTGTCTGCATCCTCAATCTTCACATCAATATTCCTGAAATCAAGTAATATTGTGTTCAACTGATCAAGGTGATCTCTCAGCTGATCCCCTTCATGCATCCTTAGGCTAAACAGCCTCTACTTTAGTAGCAACTTGTTGGTCAATGACTTAGTCATACACAGTGTTCAAGATTTGACCATAACTTAGCAGCGGTGTCTTCCTCAACAACTTATATGATAACATAATCAGATAAGCACAACATGATGGTAGAATATGCTTTCTCCTCCAGACTGGCGTAATCTGCTGCATTGGCATCCCCTTTACCGGATAAAAGAGTCCACAATCCTTGTTGTTTTAACAAGGCCCGCATCTTGATTTGCCATAGACTGAAACTATTTCTCTCTATATATTTATCAATCTTTAGGTTAACTGATGACATTCTTCTAGCTAAAGAACAGACCTTTGATCTTGAAACCCTAGCACCGGTCACTAATATTGGTGAAGATCAACTCCGTTCAACCTGCAAATCTCTCTGAATCTTGAACCTTACTCTCCGATACCAGTTTGTTAAAACACAGACGAGAAACTTGCACTTGAAGAAAGATAAAACAGATACAATCTAACAAAAATAAGACAGAAATTGATTAAACACAGAAACAAAGAGAACACGGTGATTTAACGTGGTATCCGGCGTTGTGCCAACTAATCCACGGGCAGAAAAATGAGATATTTTATTATGCACAAAAGTTACAAAGCTTTTCACCTCTTGAAAACACACACAACATTGATTACAACGGATGATATTTATAGACACAAATCCCTAAACTCTAGCCGCCATAGGATCTCTGTCGGATTGTCGTAAATGCCCCAGATGCGGATCCCAGCTCAAACTGACTCCACCAGATGAAAACTCACTTTTCCAGAAACTGACTTTTCCCTTGTAATCAACCAACTCGGATGTAGAACTCAATTGTACTTAGCAAACATAGTTTCACCAAAACTCAGTTTCCCTTCACAAAACTGACTTTCAGATTAGTTCCACCAGTTTTAGAGATCAAGTCACAGAATTGCAGTGATGTTTGATGCCTGTATTATAGTGCCTTTTATACGATAAAAGTGCTTCATCCGAAACAAAGCCCTTTGTGAAACAAAAGAGTCATCTCATTTGGCCAAAGAGTTATAACTCCTCGGTTTTGTTGAGGGTTACAACTTTCCATTGCAAAGGTAGAACTATTCAGCTAAAAGGTGTTTCTCATTTTGTTACGGCAACATTTATCTACACGGAAACTCGAGAGCAGACGATTACTATACATGTAATTTATGGAAAACACAAATTTTACAATGGTCCAGGACCAAATCCTACCTGTTGTATCCAACCAATAGGATTTAAGAGATTTATGGTGGACCCCAATGTATAGAAACAAACAACCAATCATATTTTTTCAAACGGATGATATGGTGATTCAGGAATTCAGTCCAGGACCACCATAAAATTACTGGAAAAAAATATCTAAAATGCTTGAGGTAGTTTAATTTAGGGTTCTATGTTCATTTGCACATATATTTTGTTTTTGTTTGGTGTGTCAGTTATTTGGCGTATTCTCTCTCTCTCTTTTTTTTTTTTGGGCGATGATCTTTACGCGCGGTAGAAAGTTTTTTGGTTTTTGGTATATAGCTAGTTCGGTTTGGGTGTTTTCAGGCTTGATCGATTTTACAAAATGTTAGAACACCCTAATATAATTTAAGATACTCCAACATATATAATATTAACGCTTTATTGAAACGAAGGCAAAATGTAAGACTGGAAACACAAATGAAAAAGGGAAATATGAGAAACATGCAAAAGTGAAGTAGGATCCGCACAATATTGACCTAAAAGGCCCCTTTCATGTGTTTGAATGGCCTTCCAGGGTTTCCAGTCTGATAAGGGTTGGAGTTTACTGCTTGTCCTAAATCACTTAACTTTTTGCAAAATAACTCGCTACGGTCACAGTAGCATTTTTCAGGGCATTCATCATCTTCAACACCCTCCATTTCATCTTCGCCGCAACCCTGGTTAGTACAATCTTCACAACGGCCCGAGTCCTCGTCACAGACGCAATGTCCTGGACACTCATAATCATTAACGCCGTCCCAGCAAATCACTCTGCCACATTCTTGTTCATAATCAAGAGTACTGGGAGCATGTGCATCTCTGCAAATGTAACCGTTTATTATATCACAGAAGCAGTCAGGCATGGGGCAGTTATCGGTCCATTGGTTGCAACCGAACTCGGGACTATCGCAATCTACTTGTTGCAATTTTTTCTGTGTACCGATTGCTGAAAGTTGACTCTGCACGACGTATTCATTTCCGCCTACAAGTATTGATGCCGGAACAGGAAGAACAATTTTACATTTAGAAATGTTGTTGCCGCGATAAAATAAATACAAACATATTTTTACAGTCATTTTCTAATTAATAATAATAATTATTATAAGTCTTATTAATGTTCAATAATGTAAATTGTAATGTCATTTTAGTTCTATTCTTTAACATAACCAAGTAATCTTTATATAATGCAACAAAGTGGCCAGGGTAAACATTTCTCTACGTGAATGACACTGCGGAATTATGCAAAATTAATTAATCCAATTGTCTATAAGTTAATTGACGGAGCTAAAAATCACGTCATTTGCTATGTCTAAGTTGTAAGACGAATTTCTCACGTAAAAATAAAAATTTTCCCCCGATAATTTAAAATTGGAAGGAATAAAATCCAAATTATAGGACGAAAATTCTAATCGGTTAAAAGACAAGACTAAAAAGTTAATTATGTCAAGTTACAGGCCGGATGAATTTTACGATTTAGGCAATGCGGTGATAAGGAGAAGAAGAAGAAGAAAGGAAACAATCCGCAAAACGAGAGATAAGAAATTTTTACATTGTTATAAAAAATGACATTTATTATAACCACGTATTTTTACCCTCTTTAATAATGTATTGTTATTTTAGTTTATATAAGATTTCTCAACCAAGGATAGCGCTGATAATAAACTAAATTCTTCGTTTGATGATATTTGAAGAAAGCATATATAATACTTGCTAACCAGAAATCCATATGACGAAGAAGAAGAAGAACAACAACAAATAAGATGAAAGCCTCAACATTTCTTCGCCCTCTAGCTACAACACTTGATCTTGCTTCAACTAGAGTTGTTGTGCATTGCTTAGCCTAAGCCAGTTTCAATTTATAGTATGATATATGAGAACACACACATAAGGAACTTTATATTTATATATATATATATATATATATATATATATATATATATATATATATATATATTAAACAATTTGACGATCGGCTTAACTGGCCGACCAAAAATTCCCAAAACAACAACTAAAGGCTTAACAAGACAAAGTCATCTTCTCCTTTGTCCGACACCAATATTTTTTTTTTTTTAATTTTTATAAAAAGGTCGGACATAACATTGAGTGACTTGGACGTCGACAAGGAAATTTAACCATTTTTATCACCAACTGGGCCGGCCTTGAAATTTTCAGGGCCTTCAGCGACTTAGTCGAATTTCTTTTTTTATTTTTTTAATTCGAAGGTTGCATATTGAACGTATTTCAAAAATATTTAACCAATTGGGTTTTTAACATACTTATAAAATATTAGTTCAACATCGCGTTTCTAACTGTAGATATAAAATTCAAATTCATTGATAGTCATAAAACATATCTACAAAGTAATAATTCAACATCTCTTTTCTAGCATATTTCGAAAAAAAATCCAAATTCATATGTATATGTTATTACGGATCGATCAAGAAGTGATGGTGATTGTGAGTAAAGATAAACAATTAACAAGTAAACAAACACAGAAACAAGAAGAACACAGATTTAACGTGGTTTCCGGAAATGTGCCGATTACTCCACGGAAAAAAAGGCTTATTTTATTATCATGAGAAAGTTACAAATTACATGCAATTACATATGGTATTTATAGCATTGTGAATCAAACCCTAACCGACTAATCGGTCAACCCGGCCAGTAAATGACTGAAATACCCCAGAAGTAACTTCACCGAATATGAAAACCATACAGATGTGTTCCTCAAGTCTGTTTTGGACCAGCAAACTCCACTCTGCTGTTATCCGGCAGACTCCACTCTACTATTAACCAGCAGACTCCACTCTGCTGTTAACCAGGAGACATAGCTCCAGCAGACTGATCAACTTTGTCATTGCCCCAAACGAACACCAGACCATAGCTTTCACTACAGACTTCAGCAGTATATTTTAAGTCACCATTACAAATCTCCACATTGACTTCAACTTCATGAAAACTGACCAGATGCACAACCAAGTGCTAGATTTCCTCTTTCTCTTTAGATTTGAATATCTCAACAGACCCCCACCTTCGGCTGAGTATTCCCAGATTCAGATTAACAGCTTTGGATATTTAGCGAGTCCAGACACAACTGAAACTTGCCCCTTGGAGATGGTTTAGTGAACATATCAGCAGGATTCACATCAGTGCTGATCTTCTCCATTTTAACCCTCGTCTCATTCCTTAGAAAATGGTACCTAACATCAATGTGCTTGGTTCTCTCATGATGAACCTGATCCTTAGCCAAACATATTGCACAAAGACTGTCACAATACACCCTGGCTTGATCTTGATGCAGACTAAGATTATTGACTAGCCCCTTTAACCAGATTGCCTCATTTGTTGCAACTGTCAGTGCCATGTATTCTGCTTTAGTAGTAGATAATGTCCATGTACCCTGTAGTGTTGCCTTCCAACTTACCACAGAACCACCCAAAGTAAACACATACCCAGTCATAGATCTCCTGCTGTCCACATCAACAGCATAATCAGAATCACAGTACCCAGTGACAAAACATTGAGTACCACCTCCATAAATGAGTCCAATATCATATGTACCCCTAAGGTAGCAAAATATCTTCTTCAATGCTTTCCAATTTTCCTTTCCAGGTTGAGCCATAAACCTGCTGACAACACTGACGGCATGAGCCAAATCAGGCATAGTACAAACCATGCCATACATTAAACTGCCCACTGCACTAGCATATGGAACTCTTGACATGTATTCTCTCTCTTCTGCTGACTAGGGAGCAAACACAGCAGACAGATGTAGATTTGGTGCAATTGGAGTATCTATAGGTTTGGCTACTGACATGCCAAACTTGGATAATACATTTTCGATATACCTCTGCTGAGACAAGAACAACTTCCCTTGCTTCCTATCTCTATAAATCTCCATCCCCAAAATTTTCTTTGCATTCCCCAATCCTTCATCTTAAATTCAACCTTGAGCAGATTCTTCAGATCTTGTCAGACTTGTTCACTGCAACTATCAGTATATCATTCACATACAAAATCAAATATATGGATGAATCATCCTTCAACTTGTTATGATAAACACAACAATCATATGGACTCCTGCTATAGCCCAGTTGAATCATATAACTGTCAAAATTCTTATACCACTGTCTTGGGCCTGTTTAAGTCCATATAAGGACTTCTTCAACTTACAAACAAACCTTCCTTGCTAGGACCTTGGAAACCCTCTGGCTGAGTCATCTATGTATATCCTTATCTACATTTCCATGTAGAAAAGCAAGCTTCATATCTAATTGCTCAAACTCAAGATATTGATGTGCCACTATTGCTAACAGCACCCTGATGGATGTATGTCTGACCACTAGAGAAAATATCTCTTCATAGTCTACCCCCTCTTTCTGACTGAACCCTCTTGCAACTAAACGTGCCTTATATCTGATGCCCTCAGCATATGTCATTCCTTCTTTTTTTCTTGAAGATCCATTTGCAGCTGACCACCCTTCTATCCTGAGGTTGTTTGACTAGATCCTAAGTCTCATTCTTCTGAAGTGACTCCATTTCTTCTCCCATGGCAGCAAGCCATTGAGATGCCTCTGAACATGTCATAGCTTCCCTGTAAGTGTTTGGTTCAAAACCATCCACTTCTTCAGCTACGTGAAGTGCATATCCAACCATATCCTCCTCAAACCCATACATTCGGGGGGTCTAATATTGGTCCTTCTAGTCCTGCTAAGAGCTATACCCTGCTGACCAACATTAGCTATTTGAGAGTCTACTGACTCTTGTCAGCAGACTGGTTTGGACCTTGTTCTGGATCTTATAAGTGTTGACCATCCTCTGTTGATTCCTTCATTTCAGCAGATTCCACTTGAAGCTCCTGCTATTTGTCAACGTTCTCAGTTTTAGATCCAATTTCATATTCAAATGTGGCTCTCACAGATGAGTTAAGCATAGAGTTTTCATCAAAGACTACACTCCTACTAAGTATAACCCTCTTTCCAGCTGATGACCAAATTCTATACCCCTTAACTCCATCTCCATATCCAACAAACACTCCCTTTTTGGGCATTGATTCCAGTTTACCTTCACTGACATGATAATAGACTGTGCTTCCAAAAGCCCTTAGACCAGAGTAGTCTGCTAACTTTCCTAACCAAACCTCAAGTGGTGTTTTGAGCTTGATTCCAGTGTGAGGCCCCATATTGATTAAGTAGCATGATGTGCTAACAGCCTCTGGCCAGAATCTTCTTACCAGACCGGAATTAGAGAGCATGCACCTTGCCCTCTCCAGAAGAGTTTGATTCATTCTTTCTGCAACACCATTCTGCTGTGGATTGTCTCTTACAGTATGTTGCCTAGCAATGCCTTCATTCTTGCAGAATTCATCACACTCAGACCAACAGAATTCCAGTCCATTGTCAGTTCTAAGTCTCTTGATCTTCTTCCCTGCCTGATTCTCAACCAATGCCTTCTACTGCTTGAAGTGCTTGAATGCTTCACTCTTGTACTTCATCATAATTACCCAAACCATCCTTGAATAATCATCTATAAAAGACACAAAGTACCTATGACCACCCAATGACTCCACCCTTGAAGGTCCCAACAATCAAAATGAACATAATCAAGTGTCCCTTTTGTGATGTGAATTTCTTTTCACAAAATTCCAACTCCTTGACCTTATGTTCCCCAAGTAGATCAAACTTAGACAGAATTTGCATCCCTCTTTCACCTATATGACCTAATCTCATATGCCACAACTTAGTCATCTGTGATTGTTGAACCTCTGATGATGCTACAACAACGGAACCTGATACAATAGACCCTTGTAATATGTACAATGTCCCCTGCCTGATACCCATCAGAATCACAGCTGAATCCTTATAGAAATTCACCCCTAAACTTGAACCTTTTGTTGTCTAAAAGACTAAGTGATTTCAAATTCCTGGTCATTTGTGGAACATGCCTAACCTCCTTCGGTGTGTAGAATTTACCATCATATGTCCTTAGCTGGATTGATCCAATCCCAACTATTTTGCAGACCTTGTTATTGGCCATAGCAATATGGCCTCCATCCACCTGCTGATAAGTTGAAAACCACTCCCTATTAGGACACACATGATAAGATGCCCAAGTGTCCAGAATCCACACATCCCTGTGCCCTGCTGACTCTAAAACTACTAAGGCCAGATCTTCTTCAGAGTTGGTGTCTTGTTCTGCCAAAGCAACTGTACCCGGCTGAGTACCCTACTGCTTTTTCCTCTTTGGACATTCATTTTTCCAATGCCCCTGCTCCTTGCAGTAATTACAGACAACCTTTGCCTTAGGTCCCTAAAAATTCTTCGTGGATTTCTTCTTTCCAGAATTCCCTGATACCCTACTGACTCCACTGGCCACCAACCCAGTAGACTAATTGTCTATACCAGAACCAGATGCCTATGACGTAGCTCTCGGGCATGAAGTGATGATCTCACATCCTCCAATGACACTGAGTCCTTTACAACAATAAATGACTGTACAAAGTTCTTATATGATACAGGCAATGAAACAAGTAGGATCAATGCTGCATCCTCATCTTTAATCTTTACATCAATATTCCTTAGATCAAGTAATATTATGTTAAGCTGATCTAGATAATCCCTCAGTTGAGTGCCCTCATGCATCCTTAAACTAAACAGACGTTGCTTCAATAACAACTTGTTGGTTAGAGACTTTGTCATGTATAAAATCTTAAGCTTGGACCACAGCTTCTCTGTTGTGTCCTCTTCAGCAACCTCAATGATAATATCATCTGACAAACACAACATAATTTTTGAATGTGCTTCTCCTCCAGACTGGCTCTCTCAGCAGTACTTCCATCTGTTGATTTTGACAGAAGACCCCATAATCCCTGTTGTTTCAACAAAGCACGCATCTTGATCTGCCATAGACTAAAATTGTTTCTTCCTGTAAACTTGTCAATCTTGACGTTTAAAGCTGACATCTTTCTCACCAGAAAAGCTTGTGTAGATCCCAAAACCTAGCGTTAATTATGACCTTGGTGCCAGTCTACCTTGCTTTCAATAGATAAACAGCTTTCTTGATGAACCTTGATGCTCTGATACCAGTTTGTTATTACGAATCGATCAAGAAGTGATGGTGATTGTGAGTAAAGATAAACAATTAACAAGTAAACAAACACATAAACAAGAAGAACACAGATTTAACGTGGTTTCCGGCAATATAACGACTACTCCATAGACAAAAAAAGCTTATTTTATTATCATGAGAAAGTTACAAGTTACATGCAATCACCGATGGTATTTATAGCTTTGGGAATCAAACCCTAACCGACTAATCAGTCAATCCAGAAAATGGCTGAAATACCCCAAAAGTAATTTCACCGAATATGAAAACCATACAGACGTGTTCCCCAAGTCTGTTGTGGACCAGCAGACTCCACTCTGCTGTTAGCCGGCAGACTCCACTCTGTTGTTAATCAGCAGACTCCGCTCTACTGTTAACCAGCAGACTCCACTCTGTTGTTAACCAGCAGACATAGCTTCAGCAGACTGATCAACTCTGTCGTTGCCCCAAACGAACACCAGACCATAGCTTTCACTCTAGACATCAGCACATAGTTTAAGTCACAATTACAGTTACACAATACATACTTACAAATTACTATTTCAAGATTACTCATGCATCACATTTAGATGCGAAATCACTAATCAAAGTAGAATTGTCAATTTCATTAACCATATTCTTCTCAATTGATATCATTGCTAGCCATTCAATCGTTCTTGAGACATTGTAGCAGATTTTGTTTCTTTTTGGCTTTATAATGTTTTGATAATATTTTTTTTAATTATAATTAATGGGAAATGATAGAGTTACTCCTCAAGTCTAAACCATTTTTACACACAACAAAATATTGTGGTTGTGATTGTTTCAAGTCTTTTTAATTTTTTACAAGTGAAAAATATGTAGTGGGATGATGATAGTGTAAAATTGGTATAGATTTTAGGAGTAACTCTATCACTCCCCATAGTTAATATAGATTATTTCCAAAGAAGGACACACTCATTAATAAATCAGGCTAGAAGTATACACATGATTAATAAGGACAAAATTAATTTAGAATTCCGATAATACCCTTATTTTATAATTATGCTTGTATTTTTTTTTCCATAAATGGCGGTTACAACCAAAACGTAAATAAAGGAGTAAATCCTGGCAATTAAATGAAGAGTAATTATAGGAAATTGAATATTCCCAAATCTTTTATTCAATTTTCAAAAAAAAATTACACAATTCAGTTACAACTATATATATGTACTAGCCATGACCCGTGCATAATGCACGGGTAGTGTAAAATTAAGAAGAAACAGTAACACTAAAAGCTGATCATGCATTCAGCTATTAGGGTTTGTAGCAGAGATTTGGTGTTGGTGCTCACTAAGCTGCCGCCGATCAATTTAAGTAAATTGGTAAAAGGATCAGCTTTGGTGATTGAGATTGGACCTACATTATATTGGTGATTGAGATTGGACCTATATAATTTTTCTTAGAAATTTATGTAAAAAGACACATTTTGGAAAAAATTTAAGTAACATAACACCCAAATATTTTTTATAAGGAGAATAACAATTTTTATAATTTTTATAGCCCAAAGGACGCAAAAAAAAATAAAAATAAAAAATAAAAAGAACCTCAAACCCACGCGCCTATATAGTGGTCCTTGCTTTTTTTTTTTCTCTTTCCACCTCAAATTTCAAACTCACACATCTTTTGATCTAGATTTCTAAAGATGAAAATTTCTCTTCGTTTTGAGACTTGTCGATATAATTACATCGTTTTTCGTGAGATTCAGTGTCGAAATTCTCTTGATGAATCTCGACAGTGAATCCCGAAAAAGCAGTGAATTTCGAATAATAGTGAATTTAGACGGTGGATTTTCGGAAATTACATCAGAATATGGTGAATGTGATCTCAGAATAAAGAGCATGAAAAAATTAAAAAAAATTGGTGAAATAATTTTCAAATTTGAAGTTGTAGATTGAGGATTATAAGTATTTGAAAAGTATGGATGAGAGAGAAAATGTGTTGGTTTTTTTTTCCGCAAAAGAAATGGCGCCAGAATTAAAAAAATAATTTTTTCCTTCACGGAAAAGTTTTGAAAAATTCTCTTATATTCTAATTGATGAAATATTTTTGTCTTTCTCTCCTATTTTCCCTTATTTTCTTTAACAATAATAGCAATTAAAAGGCTCGTAATGTTTTTCCCCAATTATATTAGCTATAACCGGGTCGTTCACTCGTTCCCATAAAAAATAAAAAATAAAATGGAAAATTAGGGATAAGGACACAATCTGAAATATTTTTAAGTAACAGGACAACTACATATTTTTTATAGGGAGAAGGACAACTGCATAATTTTTATAGCGAGAAGGACAAACAGTGAATCCCGAAAATCGGTGAATCTCCCAAAGTGAATCCCGAAATCGGTGAATTTCGACGGTGAATTTCGACGGTGAATCCCGAAAATTAGTGAATTTCGACGATGAATTTTGAAAATTTGTGAATTTCGACAGTGAATTTCGTCGGTGAATTTAAACGGTGAATTTCGAACACAAGTGAATTTCGACAGTGAATAAATAGTTTTGTCCTTTATGCAAAAGTTTCAAAAAAGCGTCCTTCTACTTAATTGATGAAATATTTTGTCCTTCTCACTCATTCCCCCAAAATAAAAGGGGGAATGAGGAGACCGGGTCGTAAATATTTCATCAAGTTGCAGCGGGAGGACGGACAGCTTTTTGAAACTTTTGCATAAAGGAGGTAACTATTTATTCACATCGAAATTCACTTGTGTTCGAAATTCAAGATGTTTAAATTCACCGACGAAATTCTCGTCGAAATTCACTAATTTTCAAAATTCATCGTCAAAATTCACTAATTTTCGGGATTCACCGTCAAAATTCACCGTCGAAATTCACCGATTTCGGGATTCACCGGGGAGATTCACGATTTTCGGGATTCACGTTTGTCCTTCTCGCTATAAAAATTATGCAGTTGTCCTTCTCCCTATAAAAAATATGTAGCTGTCCTGTTACTTAAAAATATTTCAGATTGTGTCCTTATCCCTAATTTTCCATAATATTTATGTAGTATGCGCGCCTATTTCAGGATTAATATAGTAATTAATTTTAGATATCATGAATTATCTGATTAAAATTCAGGGATTTTAAAATTTTGATCATGCATTTTCCCAAACTCTAGAGCTAGATAGATAATCTCTCACGAGTAATGATACGGACACGACAGTGATCTGCACTGTTTATTAACGTAAAATATGTTATGTATTTCATAGATAATCAAGAGTACAATGGTGTGTATTTATAGCTATTACATCGGGGATATAACTAGAAATAAATATAATGTTGTGCCATAATCTATTCGGCTGTGGCTTGGTGCGCAAGCATATCAGCAGGGCCGGCCCATCAGTGAGGCCTGTGAGACTCGGGTCTTAAGCCCAACGGTGCCGGAAGGCCCAACGGTACATGTTTCGCTAAAAAAAATTCGTGTAGATTCAATCTGATCCAACCTAATATAATATGTTAATTTTTTTTGATAAAGGCCCAATTTTTTTTACTCCAATTGATAAAGGTCCCGATAAAAAAATTTACTTGACCTAACAAAATAGATATACAAACAAGTTTTTTTTTTGTTTTATCTATATTATTAATTTATTATATATATCTATATTATATATATAAAAAAAAGCACACACAAAATAAATAAAACAAGTTTATTATATATATCTATAGTGGCTTGTTTGAATCAAACCCGAGTGCACTCAAAAATTTTCTGATGATGTTGTCAAACTTATGAATTTTCGTCTGCATACTTATGCCTTTTATAGGTTGCAAGTACCCCATAAACGAATGGAGGTACTCATTGCACGAAAAGGTAGAGTTGTCACTATTCACCGGGTGAAAGCATGCAACCCTTACACGAAAGGGTAAGTACATATCAGGTCGGACCCCGTTTCATTGCGATAATATTAATTCGTACGGCAACTCATATGCAAACGATAACCAAAATATTTATTTATGAAAAAATATCTAACAATAAGTATGTTTAAAAAAAAACAATTTCAACTAAAAGGCCCAATTCGGGGACTTGGTCTTAAGCCCAATAAAAGCGAGGGCCGGCCCTGCATATCAGTGCCGTCAATACGCCCCCGCAATCCTATGGGAATGGAATGAACATGGAGATTGGTCTTCAAATCAGCAAATCGAACATGTCCAAGTGGCTTGGTGAGAATGTCGGCCAATTGATCCTTGGAAGAAATGAAAGCAACTCGTAACTTATTAAGAGCAACCAATTCCCAAACATGATGAAAGTCAATTTCGATGTGCTTCATACAGGCATGAAAGACTGGGTTGGCCGTGAGATAGGTGGCCCCAATGTTGTCACACCAAAGGGTCGGGGGATGAGGAAGAGCAACAGACATATCACGAAGTAACGAAGTGATCCATTGCAATTCGGCAGCAACGTGAGTGAGAGCCTTGTACTCAACTTCAGTACTACTTTTAGCAACGGTTGCTTGTTGTTTCGAGTGCCAGCTAATGAGATTCGAGCCAAGAGAAATACAATAAGCACCAATGGAGCGACGATCATCTGGATCGGAAGCCCAATCTGCATCAGTAAAGGCATGTAAGGCAGGGGTCGACGAGCGACTGAAGAGAAGGCCATCAGAAATCGAATGCTTCAGATAGCGTAAGATTCGCTTAATAGCTGCCCAATGGGCATCCCGAGGCTCATGCATAAACTTACTCTCTTTGCGGATGGCGAAAGCAATATCCGGACGAGTAAAACCAAGATACTAGAGGCCACCAACAATACTGCGATAAAGAAAAGGCTCAGAGAATGGTTGACCATCAAGTCAACTGAGCCGTAGAGAAGAGGCCATCTTATTAAGACAAGGCTTGGTTGTTTCCATGCCAGCCCGCTGCAATAAATAGTGAATATATTTCCGTTGACTGAGGAGAATATGATCATTAGTGGGAATAGCCTCAATACCAAGAAAGTAAGACAGAGAACCAAGATGCTTGACAGGAAACTGTGCTGATAAATGATCTATAGTACCGTGAATAAGAGCCGCAGAGGTATCTGTAAGTAAAATGTCATCAACATAAATCAATACAAAAACAGAGTGAGAGCCGTCACGATATATATAGAGAAAGGTGTCAGCCTAGGAAGACCGAAACCCAAATTGATGAAGAACATCAGTGAACCGTGAGAACCAATCACGTGGAGCCAGACAAAGGCCATATAGACTACGTTTAAGCTTGCAAACGTGATAGGGATAGTCAGGATGACGAAACCCCTGGAGCTGCTGCATATAGACATCCTTATTAAGAAAACCGTGCAAGAAAGCATTCTACACATCCACCTGCCAAATAACCCAATTATGTGAGACTGCAAGAGATAAAAGTGTACGAATGGTAACCGGTTTAACAACGGGACTGAAAGTGTCGAAGAAATCAACGCCGGCTTCCTGATGGAAGCCTTTAGCTACAAGACGGACTTTATAATGCTCAATATGACCATCAGCATGTCGTTTAATACGAAAAACCCATTTATTGCCAAGAAGATTCTAATGCGGAGAATAAGGAACAAGATCCCAAGTATCATTGTGGACCAAATCATTAAACTCATCTCTCATGGCATCCCACCATTCACGATGTTTTAAGGCTTCTGTGACGGAGGCAGGTTCAGAAGGGTCGGCAGAGGCAATAAGAGCTTTAGGAAGTGGATATCGAACGAAATCAGGATCGAGGCATTTGGGCTTGAGAATATTGGTGTTAGAATGAGTAACCATTTGGCGAGGAGCAAGAGGCGGAGATGGGTGTGTGGAAGACAAAGCTGAGGAGAGTTCGTTGAAAGTAAAGGACGGCTCCGATGAGGATGCAGAAGCGGGACCAGGAGCCGATTGTGTTGGAGAAGAATCGGATATAGTATGTAAGGTATGTGATTCAGGAGGTGGGGTTGGGAGTTGAAGGATATATGGGAATAAAAACGTGTTAAGGTCGTAGGAGGTGGTTGTGGATGAGGTATAAGGAAAGGACGTTTCATCGAAGACAACGTGCCGGGAAATGTAGATGTGGCACAAGGTGAGGTCAAGGCATTTATAGCCATAATGGTGGGGACTGTAGCCGAGAAAAATACAAGTCTTAGAACGAAATTCGGTTTTGTGGTTTTTGTATGGTCGGAGATAAGGCCAACAGGCACACCTAAAGACACGGAAGAACGAGAAATCTGGGGAACTATTGTAAACCATTTCGAAGGGAGATTTGTTGCTTAGAACCTTAGTCGGAAGTCGGTTAATGATATATGTGGCTGTTAAGAAGGCGTCTTCCCAATATGGAAGAGGAAGGTTGGAGTGAGCTAGGAGGGAAAGACCGGTTTCGACAATATGACGATGATGTCGCTCAATGGCACCACCCTGTCCGGACGTGTGAGGACAAGTCAAGCGATGATCAATGCCAATAGAAGTGAAATAAGTGTTTAAGCGACGGTATTCCCCACCCCAATCAGTTTGAATGGACTTAATTTTTGTGTTAAAAAGGCGTTTGATGACGGTCAAAATATACCCGTAAAAGTCATCAACGTTGACCTTAAATCGAGACTAATAATATATATTTTGTGATAAATCGCATGTTTATATGTATTATTTAATGTTATGTGATTTATAAAATATAATTTGGTATTTATCCATTTTTATTGGTATTTATCTGTTTTTATTTATAAATTGGTATTTATCCGTTTTTATTATATTTATCCGTTTTATTTAAATATGATTTATTTTTGGATAAATATCTATTTTGCAGATTTGGATAACTATGGAGGATAAATACAAAATGGAAGAATTAAATCTCAAGATAAATCAAAGGAAATTCAAGATAAAGATCGGATAAGCATAAAAAGAGGAGTAAGAAGAGTTGGCGCCAACCATAGGGACGCATAAGAGGGGGGGCGCATTTTGCCTTTCTTTTGGAGATCGGCCGGGAGTTATCTCTTATTTGTTTTGACATTTTGATGTATATCTCTTAATTAGCTTGAACCCTTATAAATAAAGGCATACAATACACGTCTTTTACACACTTCTTTACACAATACAATATACACAATTTATGATAAAGTTCTCAGTTTTTCTTAGAGCAGTTTTTATGCAAGATCTGCAGTAATGTAAGTTCTTGTATTTATTTGTTCTTAGTTCTTTGTAATTAAGTCCCCAATTATTGTTTATTGTTTGAGGTTGTTCGTTCTTCACCGAACGATGTAGATCTAAGGATACGATATGAGGAAGTGGGGATTCCTTGTCTATGAGGATCCACACGCCCAGATCTGTTATCCGGTGACCTATAGATGACTTTGGTATGATCGGCAACCGTGTTTTTAGTAGATCTATATAATTGCTTTATGAGTCTCTATTTTATCCGTTACGTATGTAGAAACGCTAAGATTTAGGTTTTCGCCGCGTCAATCTAGCCACGTCTTTATGGTGTGATTGTCCACCTAGAATTTCTTATCTTAGTAGGTATGGCTACGGCTACGTCGCTCGTCTGTTTTAATTAGCGTATGATTAGGAAATACCAATATAGGGCTCCTAGGTCGGCTCATGAATTGATCTTCCGGGACTTTCGGCCGAGATCTAGATCCGTTCGTATTCGGGAATTGCATGCACCTAGTTATACGTAAATCGTAGATTAACATGATACCTAAAAGTTAGTGTTAATGGGACGGAGACTGATGCGATCGCTTAGGAAGTACGCCTGAAAAAAGGAATGTTGCCTAGGTGAGGAATACGGTTAATATCGGCATCCCTAGCTTTGTAAGCGTGCGAGTCATATGAGATGGAGGCCGAAAAAGCGAAGTCACGTGATGTAGCATAGTGATCTGGATGGCCTAACCGGAGCTAGATCTAGTTTAGGGGATGACTCCCGTAGCCAATATAAAAGAGATACGAATCGGATTAATAGTTGTCGAGTCTAGTTTAATTATATATAGTCTCTGGATCCAAACGATAATGTAATAATTGGGGAGATTAATTATGTTGTATTTATTTGAGTTGTGTCGAGTGTCAATTTACCTTTTCTTGTTCTTTGTTGGTCGTAGACCATTTTTATGTGCTTGCCATGCATAATTAATTATTTATAGAATGACCCACAATTTGGTTCCCTGTGGGATCGACCTTGACTCGCTATAGCTATACTACGATGGACCTAGTCCTCTTGCTAGTGTCAGTTTTGGTGGTCAAGTATTTTAATTTCACTTGATCTACGTCATCAAGTTTTTTTGCGCCGTTGCCGGGGAACCAACGGTCAATTTTATATATAAATAATTTTCTTATTCATGTCGATTTTTCTGTTTTAGAGTCTGTTTTTACGTTTTTTTTTTGAGTCCCTCTGGTTGTCTGCTCTGTGTAAAAATTCCGAATCCGGAACATTTCGGTTTCGCTCCCGCCGAGATCGCCTCTCGCCGTCGTCGGCCGAGCCCGGTTGTTTTATGGAATTTCTCGTGTCGTTTATCTCTCGTATGTTTAATCCGTAGGTCTGATAGCAGCATGGGAAACCATGTTAAAATCAGTCTACGGTCCGTTTTGTTTTTGTTTTTCTTCTGTTTGCAGAAACCAAGGAAATAATAATCTGAGTCAGTAATTTTTCGTGGGCGCTAAGAAATAACCCAACAACATGTGGAGCTACGAATCTGCGATGGGAAAAGCGATGGAAGGAATACCTTTAAAGCACTAAGATGGCTCCGGAATTTTTTTTTTTAAGGTTCGAATTATTCGTGGTACAATGTTGAAGGCAAGGTACACCCTTTTTGCTTATGATTTACTATCTTTTGGTCTTATGAGCATAAGTTAGCCTATACATGAACCTGAGTATGAATCTTATCCCGGAGTTGGTTTGTGAGATTTATTTTATTAGTGTGGAAGGTTCTGCCCCAAATCGTCTCATCTAGAGGGTGTAAGGAAACATGTAGTAGTTGAAGGAAGCAGTGAATAAAGAGTTCCTCGTAGTTCTGTCAAAATCTCATTGTCCTATACATGAGATTGCTTCTACTGGCCATGGGAGCAACAATTTGTGTAGTTTTTAACAATTCTCAATCTAAAGAAGACGTTGAGTTTTGAGAGAGCATAATGAAGCAGCATTATAGAGGATGTGATTAAAATGGGTCCCTAGGACTAAATCTTCTTAGAATTCACTAATTCCTAAAAAGAGAGCCGAGGTAAGAGCTTAGTATAAATGGTATGGATAAATGTCGTTTCCTAGGTCTCACAACCAAGGGAAGGGTATTAATCCGCAAAAGCGACGAGCCCACCTCTTATAGTGCTCAAGGGGTCAACATCTAGCGATCCAAGAAGGATGACTGACAAGGATAATTTGGAAAGTCGAGCTGAGGACTTTGAACTCAGAACTACTTCTTTAAAACCCTTAGGATATCTTTTTAGGTTTTGTTTTCTTTGAGTCAAATAAGAGTAACGTGACATATGTTGAGGTTTATTTTTCCGTGTTCCGAGGGCCATTAGGCTAAGGATGTGCAAAACTTTTTTACTCAATATAGGCCACGTGAAGTAGAGTTCCGTAGGAGAGTCGAGAAATTGCTAAAGAAAAGGAAATTTAGCAATCAACCTTAAGATGGAAGCATTAAGAGAGCTTGAGAATTACTGAAAATGTAACAGAGAATGATTGGTGCGAACAAGAACAAGTGTTGGTCAATTCCCAAAACTTTTTAGAATGGCGATCCGAGTGAAAATCCAAAGTTGTGTGCAATTCGTTCTGCAACTACCCTTATCATTTCCTTTATACCTTTTCACGCTTCAACCCTTTTCTATTCTCTCACCAATCTGCCTCACAATTCACATTTCTAACCATTCTTTCATCCCCTCTCTTTCTTTCCATCTATTTCACTCTCCCACCCTACCCAATCCCTTAAACAATACCCACCCTACCCAATTCCTTAACCAATTTTCAACCCACCCAAAACACAATTTCTTACCCACCCTTTATCTTTTCTTGCTTTTTCTAAACCCATCATACTCTCAACCTCCATTTTGTTTACCAATTAACCTTTTATTGCGGAATTTGAAATATTGCTAAGTTTTAATGTTTATCTTTTATCATTTTGGTTTTCGTGATCCTAGCTGGGGTACGTGTAGCTCTGACCCTAGCTGGATTTTAAAAGTTTTTGGTTCGATCAAAATGCAACTTATCTTTCTACCGGAAGTTTTAAATTTCACACTTTTACGCCTATTCCGGCATTTCGAGATGATAAGTTTTGTTCTAAGCAATCACACCGATCTGACCTTATTGATGACGGTTATGACTTTTACGTGATACATTGGGTTATTAGTAATTTCGAGGAGAAGCTACATCTCCCTAAGTTGTTGATATCCAATCCAAGCGTGAAGCGTCTGCGCTAAATTTTTGATTTTATCTTTAGCCAATAGGTCACATTCAATCTGTTATACCTTACCAAGTTTCTCTCTTACGCTGGATTAAATACCTTCTCAATCTGGTAAACCTCGTGTTCTCCCACACGGGGTAATGCTTTTTGATCTTTGTCTTCTCCACCCGGTTTTAAGAATATTTAAGTAGTGGAGGATATCGATGAAGACTACCATCTTTACTTGATTGTTTATTTTTCTTTACATTTAGTATTTTTCCTTTTGAGTCTATATATATTTTTTAGAATTCGTGTCTGAACAAGTCGTTTTAACTCCTTGGTTTTACTTGTCATTGGTTGTATGGAATAAAGTGGCTTAAATTGTTTTTGGATATTTTATATCTAATTACTGCCACATTATTTTATACGTTCCATTGACATGATATTAACGGTTTCGTGGAGTTTCTGTTTGGTTTGCGTAGACAGGTCTTCACTTGCTTCTCCACGACGTGCTTAGATTACTCCGATGTTCTGCATCTACTTGAGAGCCGTTTCCAGAGCTAAGTCTTTTTCTTAAATTCTCATTTTTATTTGTCATTGGGGACAATGACATGTTTAAGTGGGGGGTAGGAGACTTAGCCATGATGCTATAATTGAACAATTGAATGAAACGGTGAAAAAAAAAATTGAATAAATGCCATATTATTTATCTCGTACCCTTAGAATTGTAAGTTCCTAGCTAAGAATTGATAGGAAAGGAACCAAGTTGCATGAGTACGTGATCATTTTATACTTATGTAAATGTAAATTTAAGGATATACATGCCGATTGTTGCAAGTAGTTATTTATTATTTGATTACTCAATCTTTGAATCGAGTTTATCGCACGAATCATAATAACTGAAGAAATTATGTGTACATTGCGTAGATGATTGGTTATGTAGACTTAGTGTTGATATTTATCTGCTGATGTATTCCTATCTTCTGGCCATCAAAGCGGAGTAATAAGCTTGAGAATTATCTGTGTTTTGACAATAAGTTAAACACTGGGCTTGTAGTAACATTACCAAAGTAGCCTCGCGCTTGTGGTAATATTCAATGCTTCCACTAATCCGTGAGAGAGGGATTATTGCAATGCATACTTTACTTTTAAAGCAAGTTTCTTTCTTGAGAAGTACTGGTAAAGTTTGAAATGATGAAAATGAGAAAAAATTCAAATTTTTAAGAGGCTTGAGTATTTTTCTCGGTCTACAAGTCCAAAAACTTTATGGATAACGCTCTTGCTTATTGCACCATGTCTTTACCCATTGCGAGGCTTAAGAAGTGGGAATGCTGATGTTGGTAGGTTGAGACTACGAAGTTAGCATAAACTTTAATCTTGCCACAAATAGATAAAATCTAAATGCACATGCACACATCACTTCGATTCATAGCGAGTAGTGAATAATGGGTACCTTATGAGCATAAGTGGTATGAGTTGACTCGAGTTTCTTGTGTAAGTATGATTTGACCACGGAAAATATGTCTTGGGGAATCACTTATTGATGCTTGGTTCGGGACGATCAAAGTCTAAGTGGGGGGTAGTTGATGACGGTCAAAATATACCCGTAAAAGTCATCAACGTTGACCTTAAATCGAGACTAATAATATATATTTTGTGATAAATCGCATGTTTATATGTATTATTTAATGTTATGTGATTTATAAAATATAATTTGGTATTTATCCATTTTTATTGGTATTTATCTGTTTTTATTTATAAATTGGTATTTATCCGTTTTTATTATATTTATCCGTTTTATTTAAATATGATTTATTTTTGGATAAATATCTATTTTGCAGATTTGGATAACTATGGAGGATAAATACAAAATGGAAGAATTAAATCTCAAGATAAATCAAAGGAAATTCAAGATAAAGATCGGATAAGCATAAAAAGAGGAGTAAGAAGAGTTGGCGCCAACCATAGGGACGCATAAGAGGGGGGCGCATTTTGCCTTTCTTTTGGAGATCGGCCGGGAGTTATCTCTTATTTGTTTTGACATTTTGATGTATATCTCTTAATTAGCTTGAACCCTTATAAATAAAGGCATACAATACACGCCTTTTACACACTTCTTTACACAATACAATATACACAATTTATGATAAAGTTCTCAGTTTTTCTTAGAGCAGTTTTTATGCAAGATCTGCAGTAATGTAAGTTCTTGTATTTATTTGTTCTTAGTTCTTTGTAATTAAGTCCCCAATTATTGTTTATTGTTTGAGGTTGTTCGTTCTTCACCGAACGATGTAGATCTAAGGATACGATATGAGGAAGTGGGGATTCCTTGTCTATGAGGATCCACACGCCCAGATCTGTTATCCGGTGACCTATAGATGACTTTGGTATGATCGGCAACCGTGTTTTTAGTAGATCTATATAATTGCTTTATGAGTCTCTATTTTATCCGTTACGTATGTAGAAACGCTAAGATTTAGGTTTTCGCCGCGTCAATCTAGCCACGTCTTTATGGTGTGATTGTCCACCTAGAATTTCTTATCTTAGTAGGTATGGCTACGGCTACGTCGCTCGTCTGTTTTAATTAGCGTATGATTAGGAAATACCAATATAGGGCTCCTAGGTCGGCTCATGAATTGATCTTCCGGGACTTTCAGCGAGATCTAGATCTGTTCTGTATTCGGGAATTGCATGCACCTAGTTATACGTAAATCGTAGATTAACATGATACCTAAAAGTTAGTGTTAATGGGACGGAGACTGATGCGATCGCTTAGGAAGTACGCCTGAAAAAAGGAATGTTGCCTAGGTGAGGAATACGGTTAATATCGGCATCCCTAGCTTTGTAAGCGTGCGAGTCATATGAGATGGAGGCCGAAAAAGCAAAGTCACGTGATGTAGCATAGTGATCTGGATGGCCTAACCGGAGCTAGATCTAGTTTAGGGGATGACTCCCGTAGCCAATATAAAAGAGATACGAATCGGATTAATAGTTGTCGAGTCTAGTTTAATTATATATAGTCTCTGGATCCAAACGATAATGTAATAATTGGGGAGATTAATTATGTTGTATTTATTTGAGTTGTGTCGAGTGTCAATTTACCTTTTCTTGTTCTTTGTTGGTCGTAGACCATTTTTATGTGCTTGCCATGCATAATTAATTATTTATAGAATGACCCACAATTTGGTTCCCTGTGGGATCGACCTTGACTCGCTATAGCTATACTACGATGGACCTAGTCCTCTTGCTAGTGTCAGTTTTGGTGGTCAAGTATTTTAATTTCACTTGATCTACGTCATCAGCGTTCAACCAAAGCACTAAATTGAGGAAAGATTGTTTCCACATCCGATTTGACACGTAAAGGAGAAAGCCACAGAAACTTGGTATAATCATCAACAAAACTAACATAGTATTCATTGCCATAAATAGAATCTTTGGCACACAGGCCCCATACATCAAAGTAAATTAAATCTAAAAGACGCGAAGAAGTAAAAGACGACATAGGTAACGACTGGAGATGGCTCTTGGCCATTTGACAAGCAGCACAAACAGACGCAGGGGCAGTTGAGGGTGCCGAAATATTATTGTGAATCAAAATTTGATGAAGAACTTGATACAAACAATGTCTAATCATTGGTGCCATTGAGTGACTGAGGAACATCGGGTGGCAAGAGCGTGAGCAGGAAAGTTGTTGAATGATTTGAAGAAGTGATAGAGGCCATATTTAAGATAGCGCCGATGATAGATGCAGCGCAAGTAATCTTTCACACAGAAATAATTATATTGAAACTCAAAATATAGAGAATTATCTTTAGCAAACTAAGCAACAAATAACAGATTATTATGAAGGAAATGAGAAACAAGGACATGATTAAGGACAAAAGACCGGGTGGGGGTAGATAATATAGAAGAACCATAATGCGTTATAGGCAAACCTGTTCCATCACCAATATAGATTTTGTCGGGACCATCATAAGTGTCAGAAGACATGCTTAAATTTCAAGCATTATTTGTAGAATGATGAATCGCACCGGTGTCAGGAATCCAATCTGAGGAAGATGATTACGGTACGAAATTTGCATGTGGCTGACGAGGAGGACGGGTAGTGGCTGTTGAAATAGTGTCCTAAACCCAATCGGGTTAGACCGGATCCGACCGGGTAGGATCATTTATACTATTTCTTATGATTATACATATATAATAAATGGCTTTTTTGTTGTCATATATTTGTTCTTTTAAAGAACCAATTATGAATTGTTGTATGATAACGCCCTTAGTATTAAACTGTGATAGAGAAACCATGATAGGAGATTATGGTTGATGAGATCTCAAATCACTTTAATAAGTTTGATACTTAAATGTCTCTAGGCTTATGTACTATTAAACAGGGCATTGATAGTACAAGTAGGCTAGCACGTATTAGATGTCTTTTGTCTTTAAGGGCAGGGATAGATCTCGTCTATCGAAGTGTAGAGACACTTGGACTGTACGTGGACATGTATTAGAGAATGCGTACGTTAGACTGGCCCACTTGTTGAAATAGTATCCTAAACCCAATCGGGTTGGACCGGATCCGACCGGGTCATATCATTTCTACTATTTCTTTATGATTATACATATATAATAAATGGCTTTTCTGTTGTCATATATTTGTTCTTTTAAAGAACCAATTATGAATTGTTATATGATAACGTCCTTAGTATTAAACTGTGATAGAGAAACCGTGATAGGCGATCATGGTTGATGAAATCTCTAATCACTTTAATAAGTTTGATACTTAAATGTCTCTAGGCTGATGTACTATTAAACAAGGCATTGATAGTACGTACAGCCTAGCACGTTTTAAATGTCTTCTGTCTTTAAGGACAGGGATAGATCTCGTCTATCGAAGTGTGGAGACACTTGGACTGTGTGTGGACGTGTATTAAAGAATGCGTACGTTAGACTGACCCACTTACACTGTTAAGTGTCACACTATGTGACGGTTGTGTAATTATCCTTAGGACCGGAGTCTACATGGCATCACGGTGTGGATTGTCATGCTTTGACACTATTGAGGTTTCCCCTAACCATAAGGCGATCATGCGGTAATGATTGGGTATGATACTGAAGCATGCGGAGTATACATGTTAGGTCGTCTGGGAATCGCGTACCCTATGAGTAGGGGTGAATATCCGAAAGGGCCTTCTTATAAGGAATGTCTTACTCTCGTGAATCTTTGCAAAGTGGAAGTAAATGAGTTACTTCGAGAGAGCATGATATTCAGATTATAAGATACGGTCGTCAATGCTTGACACTCGACGTACGTCCGTATGGATATTATTACAGCGATAGGATTCTATTTACATGCTAACCAAGCACAGTCATTGCGTATTGACTCTTCCGATGATTGGGGGTCACGGACGTGTTGCTAGACGCTATCCGTGATCGTTAGATGTGAAGGGCATTTTTGTAATTGTGCCTTATGTCTACGGCCAACATATTCGGAAGCCTATCGGGTCACACACATATGAACATCGAGTAGGATTAAAATACGGTTATAGTTGATAACCAAATAAGGAAAGTTTATCTCATACTATAAAGGTTATAGTGGTAAATTAATATGGTGGTATTTATTTATTATGAATAAATATAATAAAAGATATTAATTATGTTGATTAATTAAATATGTATATAGATACATAATTTTGAAATTTGTATATATGATATACATGTGTTTTGCAAATTAATTAGTCATAGTATTATATTAATTAAAGAAAATTCCGGAAGCCAATAAATTGGCAAAAAGGGCGCAGATGATAAAATGTATAGCATACATTTGAATTGTGAAATTTAATTAATAAGATTATCATAATATTAATATTGGATATTAATTGATTTGGAAAATAGATTTATGTTAATAAGATAAAGATAGTCAATATTAGATATTGACAATATCTTGAAAATATTTAATATAAGATATTAAATTAAATGAGATAAATTAATTTAAGAGATTTTCCTTATTTTATTAGGAAAATGTTTTCTCTCTCATCAATCTACTAGAAGCTAATCTCAATCAGTTGGGGAGATGATATGGGGCGCCCAACACTCCTATAAAAGGGAGGCTTGGCTAGCTCTTTTGTACACAATGATTCCAAGAGCTAATTGTTCTTGTGAAAAATAAGAGAGCTTCTTAGAGAGAGATTGTAGAGAGAGAAAAGGTCGACCTAGCAGTCGAGTTTTTATAGTAGCAATCCTTGGCGGGATTCCGGCGAGGTGCTCATGTGGATTACTGGTAGAGGCCGGACGCTTGGACGGCTCGCGCACATCTACTCCTACCGGACGGTCAAAGCGTCGATCTTTTAGATCAACCAAGGTAATATTATTGTCCCTCTCTTGTATGTTTATTGTTTAAACGGAGACGATCCTGGATCGGGAAATCAATTTTTAAATTCCGCTGCGCTACTCGATTGATTTCCTAACACCACTTACACTGTTAAGTGTCACACTATATGACGGTTGTGTAATTATCCTTAGGACCGGAGTCTACATGACATCACGGTGTGGATTATCATACTTTGACACTATTGAGGTTTCCCCTAGCCATGGGGCGATCATGCAGTAGAGATTGGGTGTGAAAGTGAAGCATGCGGAGTATACATGTTTGGTCGTCTGTAAATCGCGTACCCTATCAGTAGGGATGAATATCCGAAAGGGCCTTCTTATAAGGAATGTCTTACTCTCGTGAATATTGGCAAAGTGGAAGTAAATGAGTTATTTCGAGAGAGCATGATATCCAGATTATAAGATACGGTCGTTGATTCTTGACACTCGACGTACGACCGTATGAATATTATTACAGCGATAGGATTCTATTTACACGGTAATTGTTTCACATGAAAGGTAGTAGTCATTGCATTTGACTCTTCCGATGATTGGGGGTCACGGTGTGTTGCTAGACGCTTTTTTGTAATTTGCACTTTGTGTCTACGGCCAACATATTCGGAAGCCTATCGGGTCACACACATAAAAACATCTAGCCGGATTAAAATGCGGTTATAGAGATAACCAAATAAGGAAAGTTTATCTCGACTATAAAGTGTTATATTGATAAATTAATATGGTGGTGTTTATTTATTATGAATAAATTAAATACAAGATATTTATTATGTTGATTAATTAAATATACATATGATGTATATGTGTATGTCGAAAATATATATGTATATGATACACATGTATTTTGCAAATTAATTAATCATAGTATTATATTAATTAAAGAATAATCCGGATGCCAATATTTGGCAATATGGGGCGCAAATTGTAAAGTGTATATGATACACTTGGATTGTGTAATTTAATTAATAAGATTATCATAATATTAATATTGGATATTAATTGATTTTGGAAAAATAGATTTATGGTAATATAATAAGATATATTCAATATGAGACATTGTCAATATATATCTTGGAAAAATATTTAATATAAGATATTGAATATTAATGAGATAAATCAATCAAGTATAATTTCCTTATTTTATTGGAAAAATATTTTCTCTCTCCTCAATCTACTAGGAAAATTCTCCCAATCAGATTGGGATCACAATGGGGCGCCCCAACACCTATAAAAGAAAGCGGTTGGCTAGCTCTTTGTACATCGCAATTCCAAGAGACTAATAGTTTCTTGTGAAAAATAGAGAACTTCTTAGAGAGAGATTAGAGAGAGAGAAAAGGCCGGTCTAGCAACCGGATTTTTCTAGTAGCAATCCAATGGTGGATTTCGGCGGGTTGTTCGTGTGGACTAGCGGTAGAGGCCGAACGCTTGGGCGGCTCAATGCACCACTACTCTCCTTAGACGGTTAAAGCGTCGATCTTTTAGATCAAGCAAGGTAACCACCGTCTACTATCTTATTATGTTTGTTGCTTATATGAAGTCGATCCTGGTTAAAAGAAATAAATTTTTGAATTCCGCTACGTTCCGCATAGATTTCCTAACAGTGGCTTGGTGCGCAAGCATATCAGTGCCATCAATACCGTTGATCATATAAGATTTACATATGTTCAATTTAGACACATTATTTTCTATGGTGCAGATCACCGTTATGTCACTCGTTGTGGTAAAACCGTTGTGCACGTATCATTACTCATCCCTCACACTGGTTCATAAGCTTTTACCTTAGGGTATCACAATGGAACTCTATAACAACCCTTTAAAACAAACTACTTTAAGGCCAATTTATCAATATAGGACATTTCGAAATAAATGAACAGATTTTAAAAGATATGTCACGTGTTTAGACTAATAAACTTGGATGAAAAGAAAAAATAAAGGACCTAAAATTTAATTACTTTTCGGAGGCTCTAGGCCGTGGCCTTGTTGGCTATGCCTCAGGACGGGTCTGCAGAGTAGTGATGGTCAAACTTTTTATTCTTTCCTACATAAGGCATGTCAACTCCAAGAAATATTTGCAACTTTAGAAAAATAAAAAATAAAAATTTAATCAAAAAAGCCGTTGACCGAATTCTGTTTTGTGCAGTTATGTCTAAGCATTTTTCCTACTTGGTCCTGGTTTTGCTAGTTTCATCAGGTATTAATTTCAGAATCTCTTTTGCTTATTGTTGCTTGCATTGCATACTCCTATTTCATTCATCGATCGTATTACAAACTAACTTATGAGTTATATATTATTGCTGGAATTCTCTTCTTCTTCTTTTTTTGCAGTTATGGCTGAGATTGATAAAGGTTCTAACTGGAAGACGACGCAAGGACAAGATAAATGTTTATGGAAGACTGTGAACCGGTTTGTAATTACAATCAGTGCAACAAAGGATGCCCCTGTGACATATATTGCCACGAGTGAGAAAATGATTACACAACATATATATGCATCCTAGAAAATGTTAGCAGTACGTAGGCAAAATTGCAAAATGTGTCGAGTTACAGGACCAAATTTACAATTTTGCCCAATACGTACGTGCTACATTCGAAGGATGCATATATGATGTACTTCAGTTGGATGTGTGGTTCAATGTTGGTTTGTATGTGTTTAAAATATCAATTTCTCTAGTTGATCTAATAATTAAGTGGCTCGATCTTTTGTCAAAATCATATATGTATCTCGTGCAAAATCAAAAGTGTCAACAGATTAATGACCCAAGTATTTTTAGTTTTAGTATTGTTTTTCTCCCTACTAATTACTCATCAATATATTTCCTGCACATCGTACGAGCGTTTATATATTGTTTATTTATATATTTTTTTTTTACACCAAATCAGCATCATGTAAAGTAATTCTGATTTTAGGAGTCTTGGTAGATGTTTTTAAAAATAAAAAATACTTCCTCCGCCTCGTAATTGTCTGCTAAAGGGGCCAATGGTGCTCAATTTACTGAAAATATATATACATAAGGATAGTGAAAACACGAGCTAGCATCCGTCCTTAAATATAAATCATCATAGCATTTTGGTTTTGTTATAGGCTCATAATGTTTTTCCCCAATTATATTAGCTATACTTATTTGGGTCGTTCCCTTAAATAAATAAATAAAATAAAATAAAAAACTATAACCGGGTCGTAACATCAAAGTCCCTATACCATCTTATATCTCCACAATAAGGTTTTTTTTTTTTTTTTTTGAAGCAATCTCCACAATAAGGTTAAAATGTAGGGATACAACCAGGGGCGGACGCAAGATCCCGGGTGAGGGGGGCGATAATCCTAGAAATTTTTCGCAATAAGGAACATGTATACTAGTGTTCTTTTATGCACCCATTGATTCGAGCAGAAATACTACTATATAAACACGACTATACATTTTGCGATAAGTATTGGAAGAAACCTACTATATATCGTATGATCCGAATACATTAACCATTCTACTCCCATTATTAGCAATATTTTTTTTGATGGGTCATTATTAACAATTTTATTAAGGGGAAAAACAATTCCTACATTAGTATTTTTATTATAAGTAAAATCTTACTAATATTTGTTTAGTTGTATCACTTTAGTAATGACTATGTACTTTTTATTAACAAGATAAAAGTTTTATGTTAATTTATCTTGTTATTATAGATGATATGAGCGAATATAAATTTTAAGGGGGCAAAAAAATACACATCATGTTAATTTATTTTAAGTTTTTTTCGGATCCGAGGGGGGGCAAATGGCCCCTTGTGATATCCCACATCGGTAAATTAAGTGAATGCTCACCCCCATATAAGTGTGAGACATAAAGGTCTTGTCAACTCGGGTTAGCCCTTTTAGACCAAGCGAGGACGGCGGTCTAAGCAGTTGACCGGACATTTATGACTCATTTAGCGCTACCAGGCCCGGGGTCTGGGAGCGTTACAGAATGGTATCAGAGCCGACTATCAGACGGAACTATGCGCTGCACCGTACAAGAAGACGGTGTAAGGATGGCCTCTAGTTACCTCTGGTAGGGACGATCCGGGACAAGTCTTGGCCGTCCTGGCGAGGACGCCAGTCCCTTATAAGGGGGAGAATGTGATATCCCACATCGGTAATTTAAGTGAATGCTCACCCCCATATAAGTGTGAGACATAAAGGTCTTGTCAACTCGGGTTAGCCCTTTTAGACCAAGCGAGGACGGCGGTCTAAGCAGTTGACCGGACATTTATGACTCATTTAGCGCTACCAGGCCCGGGGTCTGGGAGCGTTACACCCCTAGCTACAAGCAGGGGCGGAACTACCCATGTGGTTGGGTGGTCTCAAGACCACCCCAACTTTGGAAAAAAAATACATACATACATATATATATATATATATATATATATATATATATATATATATATATATATATATATATATATATATCAAGGAATATTGATGTTATTATTTAAAATGTCTCTATAAAATGAATGTAAACAATTGGCTTGGTGGAACAGGCGTTTGTTTTGCCTCGCAGAGGCAGGAGTTCGATTCTCATGGGCTGAAATTTTTTCTCCCTTCCTTTTCTATGTTATGTTCAAGTTGGATGTTTTTTTACCACGTTATAAAATTCATTTTTTTCTCCCATTTTATAACATCTACTCTATTTCTCTTCCACCTTATAACATCTAAATCTAAACATAAAATTTGGAAAATCTAACGACCAAAACAAAATCCAACTTATCTTATTATATATTTATAAAAGGCAAAATCTAATCATTTAAGACCACGAAAACAGACTTTAGCTCTTACTTACTATGTGTTTGTGATTATGAAATTTTGATCGGGTTTTTTTTTCAAGAGGTATATATTCATTTTGAAAAGTGAGTACCAAGACCACCACATAAGAATTTTCCTGGGTCCGCCACTGGCTACAAGGTAGGCCGCCCCTGGATACAACAAAAATACACACCGTCAGCCTCTTCATCCTTTCCCTACAATAAAGACCATGAACAGTGTCACCCCAAATATGGGTGGTACTCTAGCTCACCCTACATATTTTTTTATTCATTATTTCTCTCTCTTTCTCACAAAATAATTTTGTAAAAGTTGTTTTATAGATGAATAATGAATAATGAATATTTAATGGTGTAAGGATTGAGACATGGATGCTGATGTAGAGTACTCTGAATTTACTTGCGGTAAAGAAGGGATATGTATTTTTTAATAGTAATTTTTGGGATAAGGATAGAGAGTTTGATGTTAATGCTCTCATTTAAGTTTCAGCGGGAGGTGCCGGACGTAGGATTCCGCATGCATGCATGTCTGATAAAATACTACTAACTCCATCCGAAAATATAAGTCTATTTAGTTTTTTGAATTTTTCTCATAATATAAGTCCATTTAGAATACCAATGGAGCATTTATTACATTTTTTTTCCTTTACCCCTAATTTATTATACATTCACCTACTTTACAACTATTACATTAATGAGAGTCAAATGGTATTGTAGGCTTTTACTATTAAAATTGATACTCCCTCCGTTCCTATTTTACTGTCATAGTTGTCAAAAATAAAATTTTCTTTTTATATGTTGTAGTTGCATTTCCAATGCATTGTTTATCATATTTTTCTAAATCTACCATTATTTATTAAGGGGTGGTAGATTGATAACAGCAAGCATTAATTATATTCAGGGGTGTTATTGTCATTTTGATATTAAGTCAAAACATCAACTACTCTTATTAATATGTGTGCTTTTAGCAACTGAGACGGTTAAATAGGAACATAGAGAGTAACACTAAACCACTTTCTTAATCCGTGTGAAAAATTCTAAATGGATTTACATTTTGGGACGGAGATAGTACAAGATGTTTCAATTTCAGATACAATGCATGTTCTAATATTGTATTTTTAGGAGTAATATTCTTATTATACTTGGAAGAAGAAACAGTTAGATCGACTCTATAAACGTGATACGCCAAACCTGGAAAAGAGGCCGCGGATTCATGTTGGGCATGTACGTAGGCCCTATAACGAATAGGGTCATCTGCCCAATCAACCCACATATTCATAAGCCGGGCTGGACCAAGTTCAATCCAGCTCGCCTCATCTCTCAATGATAGTTATCACGGGCTAGGCAACGAACGTCGATCAACAAGGCTTTCAACCCGCCCTTTACAGGCCGGCGAGAAATACTGGGGGCCGACCTGCTCGCCCCACACACTACAGTATAAGATCTTTTATGACGAAGAAATACGTTGTTAATAGTGCTATTTTTCATCATTAAAGGTTATTGTGACGGAAAAAGTCGCCAACCTTTTCACGCAGCCTATGTGGCGACGCAAAAGGGTTGTGTTGAGACAAGTTATATATTCGTCACCAAAGCATAACTATCATGACGAATCCTTCACATTTGTCATTAAAGCTTCCCAGATATTTTCGTGACTAAGCTTTATACCGGCCACCATAAAGCATTTTGTCACAATGGACTAAAAATTTATCACTAAATGGTTTTTTTTTGTCACCAAAGAGTAGAAACATATTTATCCTTTATAATAGTTAATATTGACGAACCCTTTGTCAAGAGAAGTAATCATTTCTCAAAAATAAATAAATAAATAAATAAATATAATAATAATTATCTATAGAAACCATATAATAAATTAATATACACACAATAAATTTTTAAGTATACAAAATTTAACACTCACACAAAAAAATCAAAAAATAAATAAATAAACAGTAGTATCCCACATATTTTTTGCTCTATCTTAAAAATTGGGGAAATTCGATTTATACCCTTTTTTTGAAAATTTATCCGAAATCTACACCCTTTGAAATTCAAAATCCCTCTCTATCCCCCGCTATAAAAAAGTGAACGAACTCGCCCAATTTTCGCCCTTTCCCCCGCCCACCCGCTGTCGGTCCCGCCCACCTTCCCGCCCAGTTTTTCACCCATTTTTTGAAAATTCGCTCATTGAGAGGCGGGTTCGGCTATTCATCTGCAATCCCTAATTTTTCTGCTTCAATACGAATTCTTTCCCAAAATTTTGAATTTCTCCATTGAAGCATTCGAAGGTTCGAATTGGAAGCATCATTTCAATTTCCCAAAACGATTTAAAGGTAAGTTTTGTGTTAATTCTTCTCCATTCCACTTAAATTTTCAGATTCCATACGATTTCTCTCTAAAATTTCGACTTTGTTTCTTTAAAAAACCGACTTTCTCCATTGTAGGTTCGAGGAACGATTCGAAGGTTCAATTCATGAAGATTTGAAGGTTCAAATTCAAAGCATAATTTCAGTTTTTTGAAGGTTCAAATTCCAGTTTTCCGGAGAACGATTCGAAGGTTAGATTCTCCACCATCTCGGTAAATTTTGTGTTTTTCTTTTTGATGTTTTAGTATAATATTGCTATGAAGATGCTTTGACTGTTATGCTGTGATTTAATTTCTCAAATTTTCACTAGTTTGAACTCCTTAATTTTTCCTAATTGTACGCCTATCCTAAGGTTAGAAGGATTGCATTACGGACATCTATTAAGTATTAACTGAGAGGGGTTGTGCCTGCTAGCCCTTTCAGGGTGTGCCTGCTCTTCGTCTTTTTTGAAGTTTTAGCGTAATTTTTTTAATCGACGATGCATGAATTATAGATGCTTTAGCAATATACGTGTAACTTGACATTATTTGTATATATGGAGGTAAACTCTGGCCAGTGGATTGTCCCCACACACAATAGAAAAGCAAAAAGATACAGCTATAGGGGAGGATCTGCTAGCGTGGTCCTGTTGAGAGATGCTCTTAATTTACCTCGATTTGAAAACGACAAGCTGGAAGACCGTATTAAAAATTCTCAGTTGGGTCCGATGTATGCAAGTCTTTTAAATTTCAAATTCCCGTCTACTGTGATATATAACACTTTGGTCTGGTATGTTCAGTCTGAGGTGGATGATGAGATGTTGTTTAGGTTCGGTGATACAACACGCCGCTTTGGGCGACGTGAGTTTGCAATGATCAGTGGTTTATCGTTTAAGCTATTAGAGAAGGAAGAGCATGGTATTGTTGAGACATTGAGGTCCAGTTTGTTAGCAATGACGGATCCTGAAACTGGTGTCATTACACGTACGCAGACGATGCCATTTGGTGGTCCGTTGTCGAATGTGAACAGAAAAATAATTGAGATGGCGTTGACTAAGATTACTGATCCTGACGTAATGTTGAAGGTGAGCTTAATTTATTTGATCGATGTGGCTTTTGATGGGAAGTATAAGAATGACGCTATTTCGCCTTTTGTATTTCATATGGCAGAAGACATAGACCATTTTCTCTCTTACCCGTGGGGAACCTACTTTTGGGAATTAAGTCTTTCTAACTGGAAAAAACGAGTTGAAAAGTTGCGGGAAGCTAGCCTCAATAAAACTACATGGAAAAAGCCTCTGAATGAGAACATACACGGTTTGGTGTCTGTTTTGAACGCATGGGCATGCGAGACATTACCCCATGATGTACGAGTGAAGTTTGTTGTCTCCGTTAATGAGAACATACCTCGCGTCTTGAGATGGAATAACCATGATGAACGTATTTTCTCAAAGATGCAAACAAGATTTTCACCCAAGTAAAAAAGGTAATTAACATGTTTAATGTTGATATTAATTCAAGATATTTGTGAAAAAAAATAATTTCGTTTAATAGTTACATTGTTGATTGTATTGTAGGGAGCTAAAGCATTTATACCGGCGAATGATGTCGAGGTTGGAATGCTAAAAGAGAAGGTTTTACAGATGAACATATTACCACGCAACCACCTACTTATCCTGATCCGGTGGATGATCCACCCCCCGCCCCAAACAATGGCCCTGATGACCTGGAAGACCCAATTGACCTGGAAGAACATGCCAACACTGATGATGTTCCCACCCACTCGCGTGACACTTCACGTCTGTCATTGGAGCCCGTAACGATGGAAGGGATAAGACAGCCCTTTGACCAACATATGCAGAAAGTTGAGGAGAAGATTGCGGTCTTGGATAGAAAGGTTGATAGTCTGGCTCAAGACCTGGCAGAACTTAGAGTCGAAAATAAGAAAGACTTGATTGAAAATAAGAAAGACTTAGCTGTATATATATGTTAAGCATTTGTCAAATATATACCTTAAAAGTGATGTACAAATGCCAGTCTTGTGCATTTTGTTAGACATGAATTTATTGTTGGTTCAGTGGTTGTTTTATTTCATGTTCCCTTAATCTGTTGGCTAATTGACTTGTTGAATATCCTTCCTTTGATTCTTTGATCTTATACGGCAGATGGGGTGTTACTTTTTCAGATAAACTAGTTTCTTGTCTCTGTTTGGTGGCTGGGATATATATATGATTATTATAGGAATGTAAAAATGATGTTTTTGAGATATGTACAAGAATTTTTATGTTCAGTAATGCTTTGTTGTTCAATTGCTTTCTGCAGACGTCACAGTTTTTAAGGGATGATCTCACACACCGTGCCTTGATGATATCATGGGGTTGTGCGATAACACGGTTAACTTAGATAAATATCCAATGCACACTTTGCCTAGAAAGATCTAGTGTGCATATTCTCTAGAAGGATCTACCACTTTTTCTAGGATATTCTTACCTTTCCTATAAATAGGAGTTGTAACTTAGGCCAACAACACAACACACACAAGTTGTGAAGTGAGTCTCCCACATCAAACACTTTCTAGTTTCTCTCTTCTTGTATTTTTCAAGTGTCCCATTTGTTGTATATTTTGTGTATCAATAAATATCAAGTTCTATATTCCAAATGTTTGGACCTAGCGCTTACAACACAACAATATCATGGGGGTGTGCGATAACACGGGTTAACGTTTTTTGACGTGGTGATAGTAGGTTAGTCGCGTTTCATTCTTATAAAATAAACTACTATACTATTCATATACTAGACACTAATAAGGTAAGGTAAGGTACTTGTTTAAGGTGGAACATACGTGAATGTATTAATGTTTGTGTATTTAAGTCCGATTAAATATTTCATGTTTATACGTTGTTATTGTTTCAGCGGCGATTGTGGCATTTTTTATTTGAAGCACGTGGAGGCGTTGATATCCGGGGCCAAAATAAAGAGCGTGGTCCAAGAGCGTATCAGTGAATGGAGGAAAGAGATGGCAATCGAGCTTTTTTCATCAAATAGTATAGATTGTTTTCGGATTATATGTTTTCTTAGGTAATTATTTTGGGACCTATTTTGTGATTGTTTTCGGATTATATGTTTTCTTAGGTAATTATTTTGGGACGTATTTTGTAATAAAAATTTCTATTAGTTTGGGACCTGTTTTGTAATAACGATTTCTATTATTATGGCTAATTAATGTGACTACAAAAGATATGTTGAATGTGTTATCGAAACCGACATATAACTGAAAAATGAACAAGTAATAGTATGGAATCGACGACTACAAATAGTTAATATATTAACCAGCATTACACGATTACACGCCCTAGTAGAATTGTAAAGTAAATTACACTTACACGATTATAAGGTAAATTACAAGGCTACACGACAATAGAATAAATTACACGAATACAAACATGATGATCCTTAAAACCACATGCACGTACGTATGTTGTGGCCAAGTTTTTTGGCAGTTACCGCATATATAGCCATCTCCCTCTCTTTCTCTCTCTCCCTGTGACAGTATCCTTTTTGTGCGTCGACGCCTTTTTGATTTCTTTGGACGTCCAGACATAGGTCTTGGGTTAGGCACTCCGACTTTCATTTGTTTTATGTGCTCCGGAAGCACTCAATCAGACAAGTCGCCACATGGATAAACCTTACCTGCGTATGTTTCCTGTAGTGCCTCGACCGTAAAGAACCACGAGCGGAACTCATATTTTCCACCCGCACGCTTCATTATTGCAGCCATGGCATGCTTACATGGAATTCCGTCAATATCAAACTTTTTGCAGCTGCAAGTACAGTCATTCAGATCAACTTTCTGCATCTTCGACTTCTTACCGGTCACCTCAAACTCGAATCTGCTAATTGGTATGGCAGTAAAATGGCTTTGTCAGTACGTGGCCTCAAGTCTCTCGAAATGCCACTTTCGCAAGATCTGCCGAATATATTCCACTAATGCTGTAACTGTCCACTTACGCGCCTCTCGTAGATTGCTATTGAAGCTTTCACAGTAATTGCTTGTTATAGCAGCATATCTCATGCCCGGAAAGAATGCTCGTGACCATCTAGCTACGCCAAAACCCGACAGTCACCCCATTCCGGCTACCCACACCACCTAGAAACCCTTTGATGGAAGGTTAGGTGGAGAGGATAATGGACTCACTAAGAAAGAAAAAGAAGACCCTTGAGGATGGTCGACAAAATGGCCGGAAAGTCATCATTGTGATCTTTCTTAGAAAACTTGCCGCTGCAATATGTAGAATGCAGTTGTCAGAGGTGTCAACCGCCGGTGAGGATGGGGTCTGAATGAAATTGTCAGAATTTTTGAGGTTATTTTATATATAAAAAATCTGTCAATAGTCAAATAGATTTGCCTACATTAAACTTGAATTTTAATTGGTGTGGTGTCATTAGTAGAATCATCATTTAGAAATTTATTGTGTGGTGCTTTGGGTAACTACCTATTTTTTAAAGAGCTGTGGTGCACCGAGTAGAAAAAACGTGGTGCCTTTAAAGACACCCTTTCAGAAAATGGGCGAGATTTCAAAAACTGGGCGAGAAGTGGGCGAGCTCGCCCACGACGGTGGGCGAGACCAACGGCGGTGGGCGAGAAAGTGGGCAGGACCGACAGCGATTGGACGGGGAAAAGGGCGAAAAATGGGCGAGTTCGTTCACTTTAAGGTAGGGGATAAAGGGGGATTTTGAATTTCAAAAGGTGTAGATTTCGGATAAATTTTCAAAAAAGGGGTATAAATCGAATTTCCACTAAAAAATTAGACAATATTCCCCAACATGGAACTCATCTCATAGATGCAAAATGAATGTCATTTACATTACTCAAAGTGATAAAAATTCATGAAAAGAAAACAAATGAATCTGTAGGCCACCACATATACCCATTGCGTATCTTAAATATGCATTTATTGTCATTAATCAACGTCCACAACACCTTAATGCTTACGACTTAACAGAACACTGAAATTTTTATCTTTCAAAACCAAGAAATCGATATTAAAATAAAGCTGAGATTGAAAAATGTACCTGTATTTTGAAGTCTATCTTTTGCAGAGCCAAAACATAAACCAGATCAACTTAATTATTGCAGTTGGACAGAGACACAAACAAGAAAGAGCAGGGATGAACAGACAGACCGGCCTGGACTAAAACAAGCTTAAACACATACTTAGAGAGCATATATAACCAAGCTCACTCTGAACTTCAACTAAGGCATACAAGACTCTAAAACAGATTATTGTAAAATAATCTAATGTATTTTCCATTTAATAATAATATGAGTACAAGAGTTTTATATAGACATTGACTAACTTAGCCAACAAGACAATAGAAATAATAAATGATAAATATAAATATTTATGTTTTATTAATAGTATCTTCAACACAGATTAGGATCAAGGCGCACGTCACAGACTCTAACTTAATTTCACATTTGCTAGATATTGCTTTCTCAACTTAAACAGTAATTAATGATGTTATAAAACAAAAATCTCAATCCATCATGTATAAAAATATGTTAAGTGAAGTGGGGAAGTCAATCCTAGGTGGTAACAAATTAAAAAATCATAAATAAAAGAGTATGTACATGCATTGATCAGGGTATGAAACCAGGTGGTAACAAAAGCCTCTCAAACACACCAAAGGACAAGATTGAGAACCTGTCAAGTTATTTCAACCAATTTTTGTGCCATTTTAGCTTCTCCTTTTGTGCCCATTAAACTATACTGCAGCTAAAATAGAATAAGCTGGACAGAACAAGATCATGAAAGAAATGCAATCTGTTCCTTTTCGATTGTAATAGCAATTCTTAAATATTACCTCCATTATCTCTACATTTCAACAGCTAGCTGATTGCTTTACAAAGCCCATTAATTGATGGTCCAGCATTGCAGAAAGCCCTAGATAGGAAATGAGAAAGGAAGAAGAAGATTCTTCAAAGCATCTTTGTATTAAGTGAGATAGTAATTCTGTTTACAAAGCTTGAACATATATAATGCAAAATCTAACAAACTTAGCAGACCATATCTATCTATTAGATATGGATTATGATAACAGCTAATATAAACCCTTGGATCACATACTATATGTAAGGACAGGATTAGGCCACATCATTACTTCATTTCTTAATATCCCCCCTCAAACTCATGGGTGGTGGAAACACATTGAGTTTGTTTCTAAAATGCTGGAACTGAGTTGTAGTCAGGGGCTTAGTAAGACAGTCAGCAGCTTGATCAGATGAAAGAATGTAGCTGACAGTGAGCTTCTTGTTATGAACTTCATTTCTCACAAAATAAACACAATTTCTATATGTTTAGTCCTAGCATGATACACAGGATTCTGTGCCAAGAATGAGGCACTTGTGTAATCACACCAGACTGTTGGTTTAGCAGCAAGTTTAACAGACAACTCAGCAAGCAGATAAGTGATCCATTTGATTTCAGCTGTGAGGTTGGCCAGAGCCCTATACTCTGATTCTGTACTTGATCTAGAAACCACATCTTGTTTCTTTGAGCTCAATGAAACAAGAGAATCCCCAAGATAGACACAGTAACCACCAACTGATTTCCTGTCAACTTTTTAAACACCCAAGTCTGCATATGAAAAACTTACTAGGTTCAGGTAACCAGCTGGTTTAAAATGTAGGCCATGCTTCAGAGTGCCAGTTACATATCTCAGCAACCTTTTGACTGCCTTGCAGTGCTCTAAATGAGGAGTTTGCATAAACTGACTCAAGTAGTTCACAGCAAAAGTAATATCAGGCCTAGTGCAGATTAAATATTACAGACCTCTAATTGCACTTCTATACAAAGTAACATTTCTAAATGGTTCTATAGGTGCTTCTTCTAGCTTCTTCCTAGGGACAATAGGAGTAGGACAAGATTTTAGTGAAGCACACCCTAATCTTGTAAGCAGTTGTGTGGCATATTGAGTCTGATTCAAGTAGAGGCCTGAAGCATCTCTAGTAACCTGCATTCCAAGAAAATGTGAGACAGGCCCCAAGTTTTTTAGTGCAAATTTTGAGTCCAGCATCTGAATGAACTTGTGAATTAAGTGGGTAGAGCTTTCTGTAACAAGAATATCATCAACATAGACAAGGACAACAAGAATGTGCCCATTCGCCTTCAGAATAAACAGAGTGTTATCACATGTGAACTGCTTAAAAGACCAGCACAGCAACTGATGTTTCAGAGGAGCTTGTTTTAACCCATAAAGGGCCTTTTGTAGCTTGCAAACATAATGTGGTCTGGTGGGATCAACATATCCCTCAGGTTGAGTCATATAAACTGGTTCATTTAAAGGTCCATTGAGAAAAGCATTGTTGATATCCACTTGATTGATGGGCCAATTATAAGTAACAGCCAGGGCAAGCACAATCCTGATGGTAGGAGCCTTTGCCACAGGATTGAAGGTCTCTGTAAAATCCACCCCATAAGTTTGACTGAAACCCTTAGCATCCAGTCTAGCCTTGTGCTTAAGGACAGAACCATCTGGTTTCAATTTGAGCTTGAATACCCACCTACTTCCTACTACTGTATGGTTGGCAGAGGGTGGCAGCAACACACAAGTATTATTCTTCATAAGTGCCTTGTACTCCTCCTCTATAGCACATTGCCACTCAGTGCTGGACAGAGCTTCTGACATGCTTGCAGGTTCAGTAAGACAAGCAACTGCTGAAAAGGCTTTAGGCTTGAAGATACCCGTTTTAGCTCTAGTGATCATGGGATGCTGGTTTTGCAGGATAGGATTAGGAGGTATAGGAGTTGAGACAGTAGAAGAGGGGGACATAGAAGCAATAGGAGAACTGATATGATCTAAGGGGGACATATCCCCATTTGAGGAAATAGGAGCAGGAATATTGTATAAGGGACTAGAAGTAGCTGGAGGAGTGTTTTGTAGGTAATGTGATGGATCTGAGAAGGCCGGTGTATGTATAAATGCAGGTGAATGTACAGAAATAGGTGAATGTACTGGTGTACAAGGCATACCTGAAAGAGCATCTGGAGTGGCTGTACTTGCAGTAGGGCCATGAGATATGTCAGCAGGGTGAGATTTTGAGGGCATAATAAACAAGGAAGCAGGCTCATTAGTATTGTGATCATCAATATGCACAGACCTATGTGAACATTGAGAAAATTTATCAGCAAAAAGAAAAGTGGATTCATCAAAAATGACATCCCTAGTGATATATATTCTGCCACTGACATTTAGACACAAGTATCCCTTATGGACAGAACTGAGACCAAGATTCACACATTTGGTAGAATGAAACTGAAATTTGGTGGTTTCAAAAGGTCTTAGGTGAGGGTAACAAGCATAACCAAAGACTTTAAACTGTTTATAATTAGGCTTAGTGTTAAACAAGCACTCATAAGGGGACAAATGATGCAAAATAGGAGTTGGTAGACTGTTTATTATTAAAACAACTGTTGGAAGCTGTGCCACCAAAAACTCAAGGGCATTGAAGCTTGAGGCAACAATGTGAGACCAAGTCCAACCACATGCCTATGTTTTCTTTCAGCTCTGCCATGTTGACCATGGGCATGAGGACAAGGATGTCTAAAAAGAATCCCTTGTTCTTTTAACTAAGGTTCAATACTTCTATACTCACCCACTAATCAGATTGAATACACTTAATAGTTGTAGAGAAGTGAGTCTCAACCATCTTTTGAAATTGTTTGATGACATTATAGACTTCAGATTTTTGTTTTAGTGGAAATAACCAAGTATATCTAGTATGGTCATCAACAAAATGTACATAGTAGGAATAACCACCAGTAGACTTAACTGGTGCAGGCCCCCATATATCAGTATGGACAAGATCAAACAAATGACTAGCATGAGAATCAGAAATAACATGTGGTAAGGCATAAGACTTGCCAAACTGGCATGATTCACAAAACACAAGTTTTCCATTAAGAGAGACATTACAACTTTCCAGAACTTGATTCAAAATCCTTTGAGAAGGATGACCTAGTCTTCTATGCCATACATTAGGATCTTTATTGAAATTAACAGACTGAACTTTGCTAGACTCAGTGAGAAAGACAGACTTGACTTGAGATTGACACTTGGATTGAGGGGAGCTCATGACATGCTCAACTTGATTGCCCATCTTGTACAAACCATCCTCTATTGTTCATTTGAGAAGTGGCATCCCTCTTATCTTGGACTTAACAACACAAGAGGAGTCAGTGAACTCAATAATCACATCATTATCACTAGCAAGTCTAGAAACACTAAGCAAGATTTTAGTAATAGCAGGGACATGAAGCAAAGATTTAAGTTTTAAGGATTGTGAGGAGTGTGTGGTAGGAATATTAGACTGGCCAATGTGAAGGATATTGAGTTGCTCACCATTACCTACTCCAAGTGTATCAGAACCAGTGTATCCAGAACTGAGATGCAAATTGTTTAGATCCCCTGTGATTTGATTTGTAGCTCCACTGTCCATCTACCAGGAAGAATCAGCCACTGATTGAGGTGAAGCCAAGTATTCATCGGGTCTAGGACTGCCTTGATTATTTGAAGATCTAGCATTACTTTGATTACTGCTGGGGCCTGTGAAATTCACATCAAATCCGTGCCAACATTCAAGCACAGTGTGACCCTTCTTGCTACAAAGCTGAGAGACACTACCACTATTAGGATTTGACCTGCCACATCTTCCTCTTCTATTATTGCCCCTGCCTCTGTTTGAATTTTGAAATTGAGGTCTAGGATCAGAATAATTGGATCCCCTAATGTACATCTGAGCAAGATATGCAGGGGGATTTGATCATGTAGTAGCTGGATTAAATCTTGCTATCAAGTTGAGGCTGAACTTCTTGCCAACTCATGGAGCCAACCCTAGCAGTAATGTTCACAATAGCAGACTCATAGTCCCTGTCTAAACCCCCAAGGACTGCTAAAATAAGTTCAGACTTGGAAATTGGATAACCAGCAGCCAATAGGTTGTCAGAGTAAGACTTCATCAAGGCCAAATAATCACTCATGGGTCTATTTCCTTTTTCTGTTTTAGTAAGAGCAGTTTTGTATTCTAACATTCGAGCTTCAGAATGGGAATTAAACAAACTTTCAAGAGTATTCCAGATTTCATAAGACATTGAACAACCTATTACCTCAGATAGTGTCTGTTCTGTCATGGAACTGAGGAGCCAATCTATGAGTAACGAATCTGTTGAATCCCTATTGTTTTACTGCTGCAGCTAGATGTAAATTTGTTCCAGAGGACAGAGAATTGGGTATAGGAACAGTCCTAAAGAGAAATCCTTCCAGCTTGTACCCCTTGACAATAGGAAGTATGGTGTATTTCAAGAGAAGGTAATTCTCTCTGTTAAGTTTGACGGTGCATGTAGATCGAAGAAGAGATGTGGAATCTCCATTAGCACAGGGAATCAAGCTCGGAGGTGAAAGGTGACCGGAGGCCAGTGAGGGACTAATTATCGGAAAAGCAGAAGCTCCGGTGGGTAAGAAACAGGAATAAGGACCTCCGGTAGTGAAAGGTCCTCCTGCTGAAGCAAAGTGAGGAAACAAGGAAGATGACCATGGAAAAGTTGGAATGGCCATGGACAAACTTGTGGAATGCATCGTCGGTGATGTGCTTACTGCTACCGGAACAGATGCTAGACGGTGGCCACCGTAGACGTTGCAGCTGTTCATGATGATGCCGACGCCATGAACCTTGCTCCGATACCAAGATAGGAAATGAGAAAGGAAGAAGAAGATTCTTCAAAGCATCTTTGTATTAAGTGAGATAGTAATTCTGTTTACAAAGCTTGAACATATATAATGCAAAATCTAACAAACTTAGCAGACCATATCTATCTATTAGATATGGATTAGGATAACAGCTAATATAACCCTTGGATCACATACTACATGTAAGGACGGGATTAGGCCACATCATTACTTCAATTCTTAACAGCCCTTAACTCCTTTCAAGCCAAGGAGATTCATGCCTACCCAGTTTGAGGGGTATTGCGCGTTGTTATTAATTTTTGTTAGCATTTATTGTAATTACCTTTTTTGTACTTAGTATAAGTAGGACGACAAGTCTGAACTATTTTCATTAATCAGAAAAATAGAAAAATTGGGGCGGCGTTTTCTCTCCCCCTTCCTTCGTTTCTCTTTCGTATACTGAATCTTATTCTATCGTAATTTAAAGAATGAGCTTCAAAATTAAAATTGCACAACAATGAAAGAGTAGCGTTAATAACACGAATACCCATGAGTTTCGGCCAACCTGTGATTTTCCCAATTCGACAAACTTTATAGGGTAAACAGGATTACAGGAACCCTTGTGTTTACCCTTCCATAGTCAAAAGTGTAATATCCCGAATTTTAATGAAAAGGTAAAATCGTATAACTGAAGGTTTTTTTAAGGGAGTCTTTATTCGCATCACAACTGATCTACCGCTGCACCACTCTACCATTTTTACCACACTAAAAAAACAAAATCTACTTTTACACCACACTTGATTTTAAACATTTTTCATTACTTATTTACACCACATTTCTACCTTTACGCCGTACTTTTATATTATTTCCACTCCAATTTTTTTATAACAAATTAGTCCCTTAATTATACATACCTTAGTCAATCAATTCAACTCCACTTCTTCTTCCTCCATCTCCATTCCACCACCGCCACCACCCATTTCCACCATCTCCGAATGGCGGATGTATCACAAGGGCGTAGAAATTGATGCGAGGGCAAATTGTTTACAAAATTTGTGATATGACAAAATTAACATTACATTCTCATTTCTAGTGATTTTTTTTTTCCGGTTACACAAAGCTCCACCCGGCCAGTTTTGTCCGCCACTCTCTGCTTTCTTCCCGGCACCACACCCATGCATCTTCTTCTACAAGAATTCCAAACCCAAAAATCTTCCATATATCTTTGAAGAAAATCTCATAAAATTTACCAACCTTAAATAAAACAAATCCAAACGTTCCAAACCCAAGAATCCGGGTTCAAATCGAACTCATCGAACTCCTCGCCCATACCTTCCGGCGGTGGTGGTGGTAGATTTTCCTTCCATTTCTCACCTAGCCATTGCAGTGGTAGATTTCCTTCCATTTCAGATGTGTAAACGGAGCCGAAATCCACCGTCCTTTACCTTTCATTCCATTTTCTAAATTAATAAATTTTGAAGAAAAAAAAATTGAAGAAGAAGTGAAGATGAAGAAGTTGAAAAGAGGAGAAATGTTGGGGACGGGATGAGCAGCTTTTTTTTTTATTATAATTATTATTTTCTTTTATGGTGGTGGCTTTTTTTTTTTGTAATTTTAAAAAGGTTGGGGAGATATAATAATATAAATATCTTGCGATAGTAAAATAAGTTTGGCAAAAATGTATTTTAATTTTTATTTTGAAATGAATGTGTCGTGTAATGGTAGATTTGAAAATAGGTGTGGTGTAAGAGGTAGATGTCACTTTTTTTTTATTGAAGTGTGGTATAATGGTAGATTTACTGTGGTGCGAATAAAGGCTTCCTTTTTAAATACCTAATTATTTATTTCTGGAGTAATGATAGAGGCACAACGCATTTACACAACGGATTGACACAACAATCATCCACACCCTTCATTGTTGTGGGACTTATATAGATATGTTGTGTAAATCCGTTGTGCCTCTATCATTACTCTTATTTCTGCCTTCATGAAGTTAATCCTATAATAACTCCTTCCCTAAACCTCCACCGCATTACACAGTTCGATCTGTGGAAAAAAAATGCCGACTATTACAGAGAAAGGAGAAAGCCATAGAAATTCACAGCAGTTCCATCGTTTTTCACTTTTACAAAAGAAAATCACCATCTTAATCAGCGCAACGAGGAGATCGTGTACTATTTTTCTTACAACGATCTGAGAGGTAAATCTGTTCATCGCTTTTTGTTGCTCAATTCGTCTTATGGCCATAGTATATATTTAGGATTGACGATTCCTTTCAGTACCGTAGAATACAAAAGAGAGTTTCATAAAGGATTTTATGAGTTTGTGGGGAAAAACAAAGAGTAGTCTTTTCTTGAGTTTTCATCCGTGAAAGAAAAACGTGGTAGTAAATCGATGATTAATTAACTCCTTCCCTGAATTAGGCTAAATTACAATTTTGGTCCTCAAACTAGCCCGTTTTTCGATTTTGGTCCTTGTTTTTCTCCGGCGACAATTTTAGTCCGGCGACAATTTTAGCCGGAAAGACCACTTACAGGACTAAAATTGTCGCCGGAAAAGACCAATTTTAGTCCTGTAAGTGGTATTTCCGGCGTTCAGGACTATTTTTGCAAAAAAAAAAACCACTTACAGGACTAAAATTGTCGTCGGAGAAAAACCAGGACCAAAATCGAAAAACATGTCTGGTTAGAGGACCAAAATTGTAATTTAGCCCCCCTTTTAAGTAAGGCTTTAGAATCGGAGTCTTATGCCTACACCTAAGTTGAGGTCCTATTGGTTGAATTTTCTTTACATTCCTATTGTGATCTCTCCGTTTTTCCTTACACCTCGATATCAAAGTCTACTTTTGACTTGGTCAACCTTTGTAGAGTACGATATCTGATTCGACTCTACAAATCCTCCAATTTCTCTTTCCACTTTTACTTGCTTTGTTGCTTATCAAAATTCTTTGACCCTGCTTTGCTCGATATGGGTTCCACACGAATTCCATATACAATTCTATTCTTTCCAAGTGTTTCTCATTCAATTCAATCACTGGAGTTAAAGGTTTCTTGCTTTAATACATGGTTTTCATCATCCTTGGAGTTAACGTTATCCAACACGGGTGAATGCTTTTGTTCCTGTGTTTGCCTTTCATGTAAAACACTTTCCCTTGCTCCAAAAATTCTAAATATTTTCAGCAATGTAGATTACTGTCTTTTCTATAATTTCTCTTTTTACATCAACTCGATAATCATTATGGGTTGTTCAGAAAGTTCATGTTAAGGATGGATACTCTGTCTAGAAAATCTGCAGCAGCACTTCCAATTCTTATTCTGTTTTGAACAGGTTAAACACATTCAAATTACCTGAATTTTTGATATGTTGCAGACAACACTTTTATCTACAACTTTCCATTTGGAATTAAGTCCAAATCCCTTTTCATTTGATCACAATCTGCAATCCAAATCAGTGTTTATTATTCTGGAAATGCTGACAGCTTGTGAATTCGGTAAAAATAATTGTTTTGACCGACTTCTTCTCATCCGAAAATTCTAACAAAAAAAAAACTATTTAAAAACCTGACTCTCAATTGAATACCGTAACCGCCCAAAGTTGTTTTTGCTCAAATAAATGTTTTCAGAATTACTTCCATAATTTGCTCCCAAAAAATCCGTAACAAACCCCTTTCTTTTGCGTCAAACATTTTTTTTCACGCCAATTCAGAATTCAAAGGAACTATGATGAGAAAACTCTGGGTTTATCAAATTTTGAAGCTGAAACACCCGGACAGATCGACCAGCCGATCATTTAAAAAATAAATAATCGTTCCAATTCATTATCCATTCCCCTCTTATTTAAATTTTTTGTTGTTGTTGTTTTTTAATTAAATCCTTATGTTGCAGTTTTGAGAATTTTTCTTTGTTCGTCAGGTATGGTTATGGAGGCATACTAATGCGCATTTGATTTGCAAAGGGGCCGATTCACAGGTATTTCTTGGTTGCATTGATCTTTGAGTTTCGATTATGTCATTCTGTTGTCTATTCTTTGATTTTTGTCCGTATTAATTGATATTGGTGGAAAATAAACTGAAACATTTTTAGTTGCTTTGTGCGTCTTCGATACTTGGTTCTTTTTAAGGTTGCGAGGGAAATTAGTTGATGTTGTGTATGGATTTAACGCTCTTGAGCCATTTCGGATAAGTTTATTTTTGAATTGTTAAAATCTAAATTTTGTTGTGGCCTCGTTTTTTGGGTTTATTGTTTTGATTTTGGTGTTTTCTTATTCATCTCAGGTTTTCTATTTGTGTCTTATTACAATTTGTTTTGATTTGCAGAAATATTTGCGTCCTCTTGCATATATACCATACCAGATAGGTTTGTTTTGGGGGTGGAGCTAGGTGGGGGTGGGGATATTGTTTTACCATTTTAAATTTTTTTATTTTCTTCTCTTTGTCGAACTTGATATACTTTTACTGGATTACTGATTTGCATGCGAACTTGTGATTTCGACTCCTGATGGGAGTCAACTTTACGTGACTCCGGTGCATTAATTACCCCCGCTTATCACACTTTCAGCACAATTTTGGGTAAATTAGACCATTTTCGGGGTGATATCGTGAGCTTATGGCACGGGGAACGAATCCGTCACTTTGATGAATTCATACCCCTTTTTGTTATTATTAACCCCATTCCCGAGCACTTTTACCCTCCGGAATTGTTTGGATGTTAGTGGTTGTTTATGATATTGAAGGGTATTGGTGTCTCGAGGACCCGGAAGATGACAATTTGTGGTGAAAAAGCATAACCGAGGCAAGACGAGGGTCAAAAAGGAGAAAAGTGAAGGCGGGGGAAACGGGGGTTCAAACGCGCGTTTGAACCCTCCAAACGCACGACACACCAAACGCGCGTTTGAATCCCTAAACGCGCGTTCCGAAGTTCGATTTGGTTCGAGTTGAAGCCCTCTAAACGCACGTTTGGAAACCGAGCCAACCGCGCGTTCCAAGATCCTAAACGCGCGTTTGAATCTTCCTAAACGCGCGTTCCGGATGAAGAACGGTCAAGCCCCCGCCCGAAATTATGTGTAACGCACGTTTCAACCAAGCGAAACGCGCGTTTGAAGATGCCAAACGCCCGTTCCAACCCTCTAAACGCGCGTTTGGACCATTTTTGCGAGCAGATTTTCCCTTCACCTATAAATACCCCCCTTAGACATTTTCTTAGATATCAAGCTTTTCTTAGCAAAACTCTACCCATCTTTTGCTCGAATTTTGTAATAGCTTAGAATACTCTCTCTTAGTGTAAATCAACAATATCTTAGCATAATCTTTCCATTTCTTAGCTTAGATTTTCATTCCAAACACTAAGAGACCACCTTTTAATTACTTCTCTATTTTGTACTTTTTGGATCTAATCTCGAATTTCGCAATTTTATGGTATATCTCTCTTCTCTTTTACTTGTTATGGCTCTTATTTCTGTTTTATGCATGTTTTGATTAATATAATGTGTAGCTAAACATCTTCATAGCCAAATCATGTGAAATTTAGTGAAATCACCCTTTGGGTGATGAAATTGGGAGTGGGTAGTGCTTTTTATTGTTGTTCCTTGCGTATTTCACGTCTTAGAACTCGTTATAACGGATTTGGGCTAGATTGATCACCTAGGTCAAAAATCACACACATCACTCTTGAGAGTTGTTCAGAGAGAGGGGTGTGGGAAAAGGGTTCTAGGATCGCATTGTAGTGCGAGGCTACTCGTTTTCAACGTTTACACGGCTCTTGTGCATGATTGTCTTGTGAAGGAATCTCTCTTAGGATAGGTTAGTTGACTTGACATAAGGTGTTGGGGAAGAGTTGTTCAGACCTTAGCACCGGGATTAGGAGCACGTACCCGTGAAATTGAATGCAAGAGTTCGTCGTTATTGCACACTCCCGGTTTTGTCTTTCCTTTGGGTGATATTAGCTATTTTGATCATGGTTCGGCTATGTCTCTTTAATTATCTTTAAAACCGAGTAGTTTAATCTTCTTTCTCTCTTTTTATCTTTAGACTCGTTAGTTAGATTCACTTAGTGCCGTTGTAGTAAACAAAACCTTAAGAACTTTGATCACTTAGACTAAGCATTACGTTCACTTTGGTACTTGCAAGCACGATTCCTTTGGGTTCGACCTCGGACTCCCGTAGCTTTACTCGCAATCGACCCGGTCCACTGCCGGTTAGAGAGCTTGTTTAATCACCGTTGTCTTGAGTATTTTATGAATTTGTTTGGTGAAAATAACGCTCATCAAAATGGCGCCGTTGCCGGGGAGTTGTGTGCTATTTGTGATATCTTGTAAGTGAACCGAAGGCTTGGGCCTAGGTTCTATTTTACTGTTTTCTTGTTGTTTGCTTTTTGTAGTGCATGACCCGGAGGTCTCAAACACCACTCGAACCTTACATAGACGGGATTGAAGCTTACGCAAGGCGTAGAAACAAGCCAACGAAGAAGAGGTCGTCAAGTAGAGGAGTTGATTCCGGTCTTAGAAGAGGATAGTTTGGGTGAGTTGGGAGAAGGATCCGACATGGCACAACAAGGTGGACAAGGTTTGGAAGGAAATTTGGTGAATAATAATGGAATCCCAGTTCCAAACCCGCCTCTTGTCAACAACAATGCACAAGGAGATGGGAATGGACAAGGACACAACGTTGTGAATGCGAATGGGCCTATTCCTCAGAATGTTCAACATGAGGCCCAAGGGAATCAAATGGATCCCGCTCTTATGCAACAGTTCAATGCATAGATGTTGAATCAGTTTCAACAAAATCAGAACCAAGCTCACAATCAAGGTGCAAACACGATGCCAAATTGGTTTAACGGTCAACAAGAGCAAAACCAAGGTGGTTTGACTTGTAGAGATTTTGTGCTAGCTCCTACGGCAAACATGGGGCATAGTCCAATCCGAATGCCACCGGTAGCCGCCAACAACTTGGAATTGAATAGGAACATCATACATTTGTTGGGAGACAATGCTATATTCAAGGGAACCGCTTTAGAAAATCCTCACTTATTCATTGATCACTTTCTCCAAATAGTAAACTCGACAAAGATCAATGGAGTGAGTGATGAGGCGCTCAAACTTATGCTTTTCCCGTTCGCCTTGAAAGAGCAAGCTAAGAGGTGGTATGATTCGTTGCCTAATGACTCTTTACACACATGGGAAGAAGTGGTAAAGACTTTTCTCGCTCAAATATTACCCCCGTCGAAGACCATGGATATGAAAGAAGCTATCATGTCATTCAATGCATATGAAGGAGAAGAGCTTCATGAGTCATGGGATCGGTTTAAGGCTTTGTTGAGGGAGTGCCCGGGGCACGGATTGAGATCGTACGAGGTAGTTCATGCTTTCTTCCGGGGTTTGGATCAAGTTCATCAAAGTACGTTACATGCTTCGTGTAATGGAGATATTATGAGTATGGTACCCGAAGTGGCTATGAACCAAATTGAGAAGATTTCCGAGACTTCGAGGCAATATATATCTTCGAGTAGAAAGGGGACAAGAAGTAAGAAGCCCGGTTTGGTTGAAGTTAAAGAAGTTGAAGCAAGCGATCGCATCATGCTCAAGTACAAGCGATGGAGCAACAAGTTAGGGAGATTGCAAAAGGAGAATGAGAGTGCTAAGCTTTGCCAAATTTGTAGTGGATCACACTCGGCAAAGGATTGTAGGATGACGACCAAAGCTCAAAATATGGCTTATCCTCAATCCTCGACTCAAGGGCAAGCTAGTACCCCATCTCAAGATAGCATGAATGAGTTGGCTAAGCGGATGATGAGTATTTGTTCTATGGAGCAATGGAATACGGGGTCCCAATATCAAAATCAGTCGCAAAGCCCCTATCAAGGCCAATATATGGGGGAACAACAAGGTGGGCAACCGTATGAAGAATCCCAAGATGTGAACTATGTGGGACAAGGTCAAGGAGGGAACTATGGAAATCAAGGTGATGGTTCTTGGAGGAATAACAACAATCAAGGTTGGAACCGGAATCAAAACCAAGGACTAAACCAAGGTTATAGACAAGGCCAAAATCAAAGCCAATCTTCACAAGGGCATGTCTATCAACCTCCACACCAAAGGCAACAAGGAGGGTATAATCAACAGGGTTCTACCAATCATCAAAACCCTCCTCCTTTAGCTCCTATACCTCAAAAGAGTTCAACCGATGTCATCTTGGAACAAATGAACAAAAACTTTGCGGAGATAAAGAAGGACATGGTTGAGATGAACTACAAACATGGGTCCGCCATCAAAAATCTTGAGACACAATTTGGTCAAGTGGTGGAACATGTTCAGTTGAAGGGAGGTTTACCGAGTAACACCGAAAAAAATCCGAGAAGTGTGAACGCCATCTTAACTCGAAGTGGTAAAGTGTTGAGAACTAATGGAGAGAAGAAAGTCTTGTGGGAGGACAAGGCTAGAAAAACTTCCATTGAGACCGAAGCGGGAGCTATGGATGGTGATATAGATGGGATTGAAGATGATGAAGATCATGGGGAGTATGTCAAGAAGAAGGAAGTAGAAAGGAAAGAAGCTCAAGCTAGGGGAGATTATGTGGTCATCGATGTGAAAGAGGAGGAACCAACTAGAAGAGAAGGGAAAAAGCCAATGAAAGAGCCGTCTTCCCCACGCACCAAAGGTAAGAAAGGTATGATCCCTCCTCCTTCTAAAGATTTTGATTTGAGTACTCTCCCTTATCCCCCTAGGAATCATAGACAAAGTTGCTTGAATAAGGCACAAACTCGATTCATTGAGATTTTGCGAAAAATTGACTTGAACATTTGTTAAGGGTATTTTTATACGGTTTTTAACGTTATATTTGATAATGATTTCCTCCGTATTTGTATAATTTGCATAGAAAACGAGTGTTTAAATGATTTATTAAGCAAGTAAGATTTTGATTAGTTTATTTGCAAAATGAGGTTGTGTATGTGTTTTAATTATGGTTTTACGAGTATTTGGATTGTGTTACGTTTTGCGGTGTTTTTGATGTCATGTAGGTACATGTTGGAGGCTGAATTGATGATCAAATGTTGATATAATTCGAGCTAAATCAAGAAAGAGACGAGGAAAGAAGGATAAAGATGGAAGAAGGATGAGATAAAGATCAAGAAATCGAGTTACAGCACATATGGACGTTCGTCCGGGTCCCGTCCAGAGTGGACGGGCGTTTGATAAAGAAGACGGGCGTCCAGGGAAGTATTTTGATACAGAGAGTTTGGACGCTGGATGAACGAACGTCTGGCACAAGTTCAAGGCTGAAGGAACGAACGTCTGAGATACTGGACGAGCGTCCAGAGGAAGAAAATCAGGATTCCGGGTAGCGCTGAACTTCCAACGCAGTTCTTGATATGATAACAACCGATTTGACTCTGGACCTCAAGAGAAGAGTTGTAGGGCTTGAAGAGAGGATTCTACAGGATTTTGAATCACTCCATTCCGACTTACGAGGCCCGAGATATGAGCGTTACAAGTTTGGATGCTGTTGCTGAAAATAGTGGACGAGCGTCCGGAATCTTCAAACGGGCGTCCGGAGCGGTTACTGTAGCAGCCGACATTGAAACTCTATATAAGCAGCGGATTTCTTTCACCCTAATCATACAATTTTCGAACCCTAAACCCTAGGGGCAGCTTGGCTGCGTTTTTCCTTCAGTTTTTCTCTAGTTTTATGCACTTAAACTTCTAGATTAGATTAGATAATTTCATGTACTTTTATTCATCAATTCGAGTTGTCAAGAAGATGCTAAGAGGCTAAACCCTCTTTGAACAAGCGTTGTGAAGCCTTCCTTCAACCATTCAGTTTTGATTCGTGATTAATCTGTGAGTATCTATTCCAAGTTCGTTTCTTTTATCATGTTTTGTATGTTTTATTGCATGTTTAATCGAAAGATGCTTGCTTTGATGATTGGTTATGTGATGAGAGTCATGTCAACCCTAGATCACCATGATAAAAGAATAGATCTTCGATCTAACTAAAACGAGAGTTATTAGATTGATTTTCTAGATTAGAAATTGAAAGATTTCACGCCTAGGTTAGAAAGACGTAATCTTTAACATCGAAAGATAAAAGATTAGAAAACGAACTCGTCTACGAGAGTAGGAGTTTATGCCTTTGATTAGGTGAATCACGACTTGAGTAGAGATCACGAATTAATCCGAGTTAGAGTTGAATGTTGATAGGATAGGTGGATCAATTGCTTGTTCGTTCGTTATAATTTGATTTAATCCTTAAAACTTGAATTGTTTAGCTTTAGTTTACTTTTCTGTACTTTAGTTTAGTTTAGTTTTTATCGCTTTCAATCTTGCCTAGAATTGGAGCAATCCTCTGTCTAGTTACTTTTTCTGCATATTTGTTTAGGTTAGTTATTCGTTTAGGTTAGATTCGTGACATAGTTAGTTTAAAGCAAAAACTAGGATTCACATTCGTCAGTTCCCCGTAGGATCGACCCGGCATTAACCTCTGTACTACGATCCTTATACTTGAGGTTAACCGGTTTATAAATATTATTACTTGTTTATTCGCATTAATAAAATCCGGGACAAGTTTTTGGCGCCGTTGCCGGGGAACCGGACGGTTGCCTAGTTTTTGTTTTGTTTTTTTTATAGTTAATTTGTTGACTTTATTTTATTTGTTCGTGTTCATAATTAGTTAGTAGTTAGATTAGTTGTTAGGAATCTTATCCTGTAGTAAATCTTTCCCTTTTGAAATTAAGTTAGATAACTAGTTTTTTTTTAGATCGGTTTTGATACTCTGTTTTGCGTTCTTTCTGTCTCAGATTGATCCGGACGGACGTCCAGTATCACTGAACGCTCGTCCAATCAAGTCTGCTCTATTCTGTTATCTTTCTGCTCTCCTGAACGAGCGTCTGGTCATACAGACGCCCGTCCAGTTCTTCCTCCGGGGAAGACGCCCGTCCGATTAATTGGACGCCCGTCCGTCTGTCGCCCTCGATTTTATTTTTATTTCAATTAGGTTTTTTCGTGTTTTTTTCGTAGGTAAGTGTCGTAGGTAGGTTTCTTAGGTTGAATCATCTGACTCCACATCTTTCACGATCAATTTTTTAGGATAAAAGGGTCCGTTTTAGCACTTGATAGTATTTTGGCCATAACTTTCGGCTCGAGTGTCGGATTGGCGCACAGGACCCCAATTCGGAAAGCTCGTTCCGACGCCGACGACGTGACAGACCGTCGGAGGCCGTCCGACACCGTTTTCGAGGTCAAAATCCACTGTTTTCCCTTCCATTTTGGGCTCAGAAGATTTCAATACGTTTTTAGTGTTTCCTGTTTTTCTGTTTTTAAATTTTTCGTAGTTAAGTTTCGTAGTTTTTGATTCCTCTAGGTTTAGTTATCCTTTCCCTCTGTCTGATCTGTCCTTTCGTCACTTTCTATCCTTTCTTGCTCAACACCTTGAGTTGGTGTTCGGTTTATGCAAACTCGTAGTCATAAGGGACCACTAATCTATTCCCCGACCCCGAGCGGACCATAGTCCGACCCAATAGGCGGAGACTTCGTTTCGACGAAGGAAACGCTCTAGATCAAGAATTTGAGCAATATCTTTCGGGAGAAATCGAAAGAATAGTAATAATGGCGGCGGAAGATAGACGGACGTTGGCCGACTATGCCATGCCCGGTACGGTCACCATCAACCCGGCTATCGTCATGCCTACCATTCTCGCTCCAAACTTCGAGCTTAAACCCGGACTTATACGGATGATGCAAGCATGCATCAATTTTCCATGGTTTCCCATCCGAAAACCCCCACACTCACTTACACACATTCTTGCAAATATGCGGTACTACCCGTATCCAAGGTGTAAGTGAGGACGCCATCAAGCTTAAACTATTTCCATTTTCCTTACGGGGGAGGCACTCGAGTGGTATCACTCTCTCCCCTCGAATCCATCACTACGTGGGCGGAGCTCGAGAAGGAATTTCTAAGTCAATACTTTCCTCCCTCAAAAACGCCCCTTTGTCGAACGAAATCTTCACATTCCGTCGGTGGAAAATGAATCATTCTTTGAGGCGTGGAAAAGGTTTAAGTCTCTCTGCGAAAGTGTCCCCATCATGGCTTGCCAAAGCAAAGGCAAGTCCATACTTTCTTCGGCGGATTGACCGAGCTCACCAAGGGCATGGTCAATAGTTCCTCCGGTGGGGCATTTCTCAAGAAAACACACGATGAGGGGTGGGCATTGTTCGAGGACATTGCCAAATATAACTACGCCCCCTCTTATCAAGCCATCCAAGCACCTCCTCCCCTCCCAAGGTCGAAGAGGTGACTATGCAAAGTCTTGTTGCCATACCGCAAAAGCGAGATGGCACCTTCTCAACCGACGACCTCTCACAAATGGCCCCTACCCGAGTTATCGGGCTCCTTCACTTTCACGAGAACTCTCAAGTTCGTATTGTGAAGCATCTTTGTCGACCGGCCATATGACCGGCCAATGTCAATTTTCTTCCCCTCTCGCTCGGCAAGTCAATGCGTTCATGACTATGGACAAGCATAATCCAATCACATGACAAGTATGTGACGACATGGGGCATCGCTCGCTTCGTCCCATGATTGGGCGAATGCGGAAGCCAATGCTTTCTCGGCCGGACAAATCGAGAGATTCAATAACCAATTCTCTGGCCAGAACAGTTTCCAAAACCAAGGGTTTAATCAATCTTCGGGATTTAATCCTAATTCGAACTTCAATAGAAACCCTGGTTATAATCAGAACCCAAGCTATAATTCTTCCAATCCACAGCAAAGGTTCAATCAGAATTGGCCAGCCAATTCTAATTCTGCATTCCAAAGTCGGCCAAGCCAGCCATTTCCCCGAACTTTCAAAACTCTCAAGGCACCTCCCACCGGGACGATATAAAAGCCGAATGGAGTTCATTTCGGGAGGAGCAAAGCGGGACGATGAAAAGCCTTGAGAGGCAAATCGGGCAATTGGTGAGCGGTTAGCCTCTAGACCGTCGGGCGGTTGCCCGGCTTCACGGAAAAGAATCCAAGAGGCGGTCAAGTCGCTCAAGCCGATTTAAGCAACGACCAATGCACCGACCTCGTGCCAATAATGCAATACGGTAAAGAGGAGGCCGGTGCGATGAACTTAAGAAGTGGTTCTCAAGTTGGTGGTCCCCCGGCTTCCCGGGGAAACCACTAGCCCCTCCGCCGCCGATAAGGCGGGAGGGGAAATTGAGCAACCATCATCCCCTCGGCTGCATGGAGAAGGCAAATCGGTGGCCGATCCCCGATAGAAGAAAGAGTTGAGATTCCTCAGTGGCCGATCCCCGAGGAATAAAGAATCAATTGGAAGTCCTCGGGTGGTGATCCCCGAGGAATGATGAGTTAAATGATAGTCAGGTGGCTGATCCCCTGACTAACAAAAAGAATGAAAAGACGGTTCGGTGGAAAGATTTGGAAGACAAGGCCGTTAGTTCGTCCTCGAAGAAAGTATTTTCCGAGGATGATTTGAAAAAGCTTCCCTTTCCACCTAGAAAGAGCAACATCCCGTTGAGCGAAGATAAGAAGTACGAAAAGGTGCTTAAATTGTTGAAAAATACTCAGGTAAATCTGCCATTATCCGAGGTCTTGGTCGAGATGCCTAAGTATACAAAGTTCATCAAGGATGTTGTTTCTTCGAAGAAGAAGTTAGCAGAAATGGATCAGGCAATTGGTGAGGATTGTTCAATGATCAATTATCCAAACTTACCAATCAAAAGAGGTGACCCCGGGAAATTCGTGCTCACATTGCAGATGGGAGGCCTAGTCTTTCCAAATTCTTTATGTGACCTGGGTGCATCCATAAGCTTGATGCCATTATCTATTTGCAAGCAAATTTGGGTTTACAAAGTCTTCTAGAACCCACTACCATGAACTTGCGGTTCGATAGATCTTCAAAGAAAGCCTCGGGGATCCTAAAGGACGTATTGGTTCAAGTTGGTAGGTTTACCTTTCCCGTTGACCGGTATGTCTTAGATATGGAGAAAAATGAAAATGTCCCTCGATTCTTGGAAGACCTTTCCTATCTACAACTAGAGCCCTCATCGATTGTGATGGTGGGAAAGTAACTATCCGAGTTGGTGACCAAGAGGTGAGCTATAGCGTTTCTAAATCTATTCAAGTACCCTCCGGTTCTCCAACCGGCTTTTCCATTGAGGAGACGTCGATGACTTCAATGACTTCATGGATAAGCAAGTCTTGGGCTGTAGAAGCGAGAATATGAGCGATTGATCGATAATCCGAATAATCATGGTGTGGTCAATCTAGACCGGTTAGCGGTGATTTTGAGGATGGGCTACGAGAGGAAGCTTTGGCGGTAGGGCCACTTAAGTAAACTCAACGATGTTGAGTTGAGGAGTGGAGATCTTAAATCAAGTCTAGAGGAACCCCTTGTAGACTTGGTTTTGAAGCCGTTGCCTAAACATCTTAAGTATGTATTTCTGAGAGAAGGTGACAAGCTTCCTTTGATCATCTCTGCCAATTTGTCTCGAATAGAAGAGCTTAAACCGTTAAACGTCTTGCGCAAAAATGAGAAAGCCTTTGGATGGCGGGTGGGAGATATCCGAGGGATATCTCCCGACATCGTATGCACAAGATCAAGGCGAGGAGGGTGCAAAACGAGTTAGACGACCTCGAGAGAAGGCTCAACCCTCACATGCAAGAGGTAGTCAAGAAGGAGATCATTAAACTTCTAGATATGGGTATCATTTACGCCATTGCGACGGCGAGTGGGTTTCCCCGACTCAAGTAGTTCCCAAAAAGGGTGGAATTACTATTGAGAAGAACGAGAAGGGAGAAGAGATAGCATTGAGGCTCGTTACGGGCTATAGAGTACGTATTGACTACGAGAAAACTCAATGAGGTCACAATGAAAGATCATTTCCCCCTTCCCTTCATAGACCGGATGCTTGAGCGTACGGCGGGGCACGCATTCTCTTGTTTCCTAGATGGATATTCGGGATACTTCCGGATACCCATCGATCCTATTGACCAAGAGAAGACCACTTTCACTGCCCGTATGGTACATTCGCTTATAGGCGGATGCCATTTGGTCTCTGTAATGCCCCGGCCACCTTCCAAAGGTGTATGATGGCAATCTTTGACGGGCTAGTTGAAAAATGCATGGAGATTTTTATGGATGATTTCTCGGTCTTTGGTCAATCCTTCGACGATTGCCTCGATAATCTTGATCAGGTGTTGTCTAGATGTGTGAAAAAGGACTTAGTGCTCAATTGGGAAAAATGCCATTTCATGGTAGATGAAGGGATAGTTCTTGGCCACAAAGTGTCCGCCAAAGGTATAGAAGTAGATAGGGCCAAGGTAGAAGCCATTGAGAAGATGAGTTATCCTAAGAATGTACGCGAAGTCAGAGGTTTCCTCGGACATGTCGGTTTCTATAGGAGATTCATCCAAGATTTTTCCAAAGTAGCCAAGCCCCTATCTACTCGCTCAAGGAAGACGTTGAGTTCAATTTCGATAAAAGCGCAAGCAAGCGTTTGAGGAGCTCAAGAATCGGTTAATATCCGCTCCAATTCTTATTTCACCCGATTTGGAACCGCCCTTTGAGCTTATGTGTGATGCATCCAACTATGCTTTGTTGGTGCGGTCTTAGGGCAAAAGCTTAATGGAAAGTTCCACCTATCTATTATGCCGGTCACACACCGAATCCTTCTCAAGTTAACTACTGAAAAGGAACTATTAGCCGTAGTCTTTGCTATGGATAAGTTTCGTAGTTACTTGCTTTGGGTGCTCAAGTGATTGTGTGGATCGACCACGCCGCTTTGCGATATCTCATGACCAAAAAGGAATCTAAACCGCGCTTCTTGCGTTGGATGCGACCCTCCAAGAGTTTGACGTTCAAATCAAAGATAAGAAGGGCGGTGAGAACGTAGTGGCGGATCATGTTTCTAGGGTGTTAAGTGAGGAAAAGGATGATCCGGATGATATAGATCTTTACTTTCCTCACAGAGAACATTATGTTGATAGACGGTTGTCCTCCCGATGTTCCATGGTATTCCTCCATTGTAAACTACCTTCATGCCCGTTATCTCGATCCTGAAATGTCTTATCAAGAGAAGAAGAAGTTCTTCTCTGATATGAAATACTTTGTTTGGGATGAACCTTACCTCTTCAAGATCTGCAAAGATGGTTTGCTAAGGAGGTGTGTTCCTGAATCTGAGCAACGCGATATAATTGAGCAATGCCATAGTGGACCCACAGGTGGTCACTTTGGTCCTTGGAAAACGGTTGCGAAGATCTTCCAATCCGGTTTCTATTGGCCTACTATCTTCAAGGATACAGAATCATTCTGTAAGTCTTGTGATAGATGCCAAAGAACCGGAGCTTTAACAAGGAGGTTTGACATGCCATTGAAACCCATTCTTGAATGCAAAGTCTTTGATGTGTGGGGTATCGATTTTATGGGACCATTCCCATCATCTTGCGGGAACAAGTACATCTTAGTCTGCGTTGACTATGTTTCGAAATGGGTGGAGGCAATAGCCACTCCTCACAATGATCATAAAACGGTCATGAAATTTCTGAAGAAAAACATCTTTGTGAGGTTTGGATGTCCACGGGCCTTGATAAGCGACGAAGGGACACATTTACGCAACCGACCCTTTGGAGAAAGTACTCGAGAAGTATGGTGTTCGTCATAAGACCGGCACGCCATATCATCCTATGACTAGTGGTCAGGTTGAGCGTAGCAACCGGAGCTTGAAGAAGATCCTGGAAAAGACGGTGAATAGTCATAGGAAAGGCGGAGTCTTAAGTTGGATGATGTGCTATGGGCATATAGGATCGCCTACAAGACCCCCGTGGGTACATCACCCTATCAAATGGTTTATGGTAAATCGTGCCACTTGCCGGTTGAGTTAGAGCACGGGCGTATTGGGCTACCAAGTTTTTGAACTTCGACTCCCAATCTGTGGCAAACACCGGCTGCGGCGAGTTGCATGAATTAGACGAATTTAGACTCCAAGCTTACGAAAGTGCCGGGATTAGTAAGGAAAAGATGAAACTCCTCCATGACGCAAAGATCAAGAAGCGAGAATTCAAAGTCGGAGAGCAAGTGTTACTCTACAATTCCGGGTTGCATTTGTTTCTGGAAAGTTGAGGACACGTTGGTCCGGCCCCTTTGAGATTCTCCAAGTCATTCCTGGGGGCGTTCTAGAACTGCGCGGTTATGGTGATCAACCGTTCCGAGTGAATGGTCAAAGGTGTAAACATTACCTTGGTCAATCCAAGGAAAGTCCTTTGATTGTTAAGTTCCTCGAAATCCTCGGGTGTAACACCCCTAAAGTCGATGAGTTTACCGAGTTTTCGCCTGACTTGTTTTCGGAAGATGACGGTGTTGGTCCATCAGAAGAAGTTCTAGCAGGTAGTTGGGATATGGAAGAGTTTTTCAAAGAGCAACAACTTAAGAGGAAGCTGGCAAAGAAGAGATCGACCATGGGGAAGTTTAAGCGGGCTTGGAAAGCTATCAAAGATTTGACCCCATGTATGAGATGTTTCTGCGGCCACACTACTGACCAAAGCTTACACGAGGTAGTGGGGCGCGAAAGGTTAAATGGCACGATCAGTGAGCTTCAAATGTGTCGAGCTAACGACAATAACCATTAGCGCTACTAGGAGGCATCCTAGATATCCCTTATTATATTAGTTTCTTTCTTTAGTTGTTTTTCGTTGTTTTAGTTCAGTTTTATTAGGATTGTGTTTGTTTTTGTCAGTCAGCCGCCCCAGTCCTATAAAGGGTCGAAGTGTTGTTTTGCTTATGATTTCCTCTTATCTTTATCTCTATCACTTTTGTACGCTATGATATAATCCCTTGTTTCCCCCGAGGTATTTCTTTGTTTTTCATGAGTGCAGGGTATTTGCATTAGCCTTTGTGAGTTTTAGATGATAGCAGTTTTCCGGTGGATGGTCCACAGTCTACCGCCTTCTTCGAGCATTTCTGGATCTGACTTCGAAGCATTTCCAGAATTGCCCCATTCGACCGACAAATCAGCTAAGTTTTCTTTTTCTTGTATTCTGCACAACATGGGGACATGTTGTAATTTAAGTGTGGGGGAGGGGATTTGTCGATATGTATCTACACATTTGCTCATATGATATTATTTCTATGCTAAAATGAGCTAAATTTTCAAAATTTTTGTTTTGTCTCGAGTGAGCAATGCATGTTTTTGTTCGGTTTGTTATATTCATCGATGCTATATGCCATATGTTCCGTAAGTTAGTTGATTCACCCGAATTATTTTTCACGAGCCATAGTGAACGATGAGCTATTTTTATAAAGTTATACCCCGTTTTGGATTAGTGATTTTTGATAAGTCATGTGCTTAGTGCTACGTGCATATCGTGAGATTTATGATAGTTTGTATTTAGTTCAGAAGTATGATATACTGTGAATATCTAGAAGTTTGAATGTGATAAGTACACGTAACTATTGTCCAATTGAAAAAGTTGAATTAATATGAAATTATTCGTGTGTGTCGAAAGCTAGTCGATGATTTGAGTGAGGTAGGGTATACCACGTATGTCTATACCACTATGATGACTAAAAGCTCACGACGAGTTAGAAAAAAGCTGCCTTATGATTGGAGTAAGGTAGGGTATTATCTCGAAATGTCCTATTCTCGCTATGAGGGCAATAGCTTCTTCTAATGTGTGTTTAAAGTGAAATAGTTAAATCAACTAAAGAATCGGTACGAAATTGAATATAAGGCTTAGTTTTCGTTAATCTTATCCCCAGTATAAACTGATAGATATGCTGTAGGGAGTATCCTCTGAGTATTTCAGAAAGGCCCTAGATATATTCGATCATTCTTTTCGGGATATGTCACGTTTGTAGGGTACATCTTATGAGTGTCATTTATTGCTATTCTACGAGGGGGTATTAGCTAGTTTTACTTAGAGTTTCTCAAGTTTGGATTTAGTGGAAGTTTTCTATGGCTATGCACACACACGACGGTGAACTTCTAATTTATTGACCATGTGGTATATGTGTTGAGATGTCTATATTCCTTCCGAGCCTTTATCTTGTTTTGTTTTGCTCGGGACGAGCAAAGTTTAAGTGTGGGGGAGTTGTTAAGGGTATTTTTATACGGTTTTTAACGTTATATTTGATAATGATTTCCTCCGTATTTGTATAATTTGCATAGAAAACGAGTGTTTAAATGATTTATTAAGCAAGTAAGATTTTGATTAGTTTATTTGCAAAATGAGGTTGTGTATGTGTTTTAATTATGGTTTTACGAGTATTTGGATTGTGTTACGTTTTGCGGTGTTTTTGATGTCATGTAGGTACATGTTGGAGGCTGAATTGATGATCAAATGTTGATATAATTCGAGCTAAATCAAGAAAGAGACGAGGAAAGAAGGATAAAGATGGAAGAAGGATGAGATAAAGATCAAGAAATCGAGTTACAGCACATATGGACGTTCGTCCGGGTCCCGTCCAGAGTGGACGGGCGTTTGATAAAGAAGACGGGCGTCCGGGGAAGTATTTTGATACGAGAGAGTTTGGACGCTGGATGAACGAACGTACGGCACAAGTTCAAGGTGAAGGAACGAACGTCGAGATCTCGGACGAGCGTCCGGAGGAAGAAAATCAGGATTCCGGGTAGCGCTGAACTTCCAACGCAGTTCTTGATATGATAACAACCGATTTGACTCTGGACCTCAAGAGAAGAGTTGTAGGGCTTGAAGAGAGGATTCTACAGGATTTTGAATCACTCCATTCCGACTTACGAGGCCCGAGATATGAGCGTTACAAGTTTGGATGCTGTTGCTGAAAATAGTGGACGAGCGTCCGGAATCTTCAAACGGGCGTCCGGAGCGGTTCTTGTAGCAGCCGACATTGAAACTCTATATAAGCAGCGGATTTCTTTCACCCTAATCATACAATTTTCGAACCCTAAACCCTAGGGGCAGCTTGGCTGCGTTTTTCCTTCGAGTTTTTCTCTAGTTTTATGCACTTAAACTTCTAGATTAGATTAGATAATTTCATGTACTTTTATTCATCAATTCGAGTTGTCAAGAAGATGCTAAGAGGCTAAACCCTCTTTGAACAAGCGTTGTGAAGCCTTCCTTCAACCATTCAGTTTTGATTCGTGATTAATCTGTGAGTATCTATTCCAAGTTCGTTTCTTTTATCATGTTTTGTATGTTTTATTGCATGTTTAATCGAAAGATGCTTGCTTTGATGATTGGTTATGTGATGAGAGTCATGTCAACCCTAGATCACCATGATAAAAGAATAGATCTTCGATCTAACTAAAACGAGAGTTATTAGATTGATTTTCTAGATTAGAAATTGAAAGATTTCACGCCTAGGTTAGAAAGACGTAATCTTTAACATCGAAAGATAAAAGATTAGAAAACGAACTCGTCTACGAGAGTAGGAGTTTATGCCTTTGATTAGGTGAATCACGACTTGAGTAGAGATCACGAATTAATCCGAGTTAGAGTTGAATGTTGATAGGATAGGTGGATCAATTGCTTGTTCGTTCGTTATAATTTGATTTAATCCTTAAAACTTGAATTGTTTAGCTTTAGTTTACTTTTCTGTACTTTAGTTTAGTTTAGTTTTTATCGCTTTCAATCTTGCCTAGCATTGGAGCAATCCTCTGTCTAGTTACTTTTTCTGCATATTTGTTTAGGTTAGTTATTCGTTTAGGTTAGATTCGTGACATAGTTAGTTTAAAGCAAAAACTAGGATTCACATTCGTCAAGTTCCCCGTAGGATCGACCCGGCATTAACCTCTGTACTACGATCCTTATACTTGAGGTTAACCGGTTTATAAATATTATTACTTGTTTATTCGCATTAATAAAATCCGGGACAACATTCCTTTTCTTGAGGCACTTGCAAACATGCCCTCGTATTGTAAGTTTTTAAAAGAGTTGCTAACTAAAAAGGGTAAGATGCAAGAAGTTGTGTGTTTGAATGAAGAGTGTTCCGCTATTTTTAATGGAAAATCTAAGATTCCCCCGAAAGTTAGAGACAAGGGTAGTTTCACTATTCCGGTTACTATTGGTTCAACTCATTTTCCTAGTGTTCTATGTGATTTGGGGGCTAGTGTAAGCCTAATTCCCCGTGCTATATATGAGAGTCTTGACCTAGGAGAGTTGGAGCCAAGCGGGATGACCCTTCAAATGGCGGATAGGTCTATTCGGGAGCCTATGGGAGTGATAGAGGATGTCATAGTGAAAGTGGATAAGTTTGCCTTCCCGGTAGATTTTGTTGTACTAGACATGGAGATGGATTCCAAAACACCTTTGTTGTTAGGACGTCCCTTTTTAAATACCGGGAGGACTTTGATAGATGTTGCGAGCGGTGAGATAATATTGAGAGTTGGAGATGAAAAAGTCGCGGTCAATGTCTATAAAGCCATGAAACATCCTAAGGAGAGCACCGAGGATTTGTTTTTCTATTGATGCTATATATCCTTGCGTTTCGGAACATGTTGACATGCGGGTATATAAAGACGAACGATGAATGCATGGAAAAAGTGAGTATGGAAACCGATGAAGAAGAAGAATTGGAAGAGGAAGCAAAAGAGCTCGAAGAGACGGCTTTCGTGGGTGAGAGGTGGACCGAGAAGATTGATCTTGGGCTTGAAGGAGAGCTAGAAAAGCCATCAATTGAGGATCCTCCGAAAGATTTGAAAATGAAGCCGCTTCCACCTCATTTGAAGTATGTTTTTCTTGAAAATGATGATTTACTTCCTTTGATTATTTCTTCTACACTAACGGCTTTGCGGGAAGATGAGTTAGTGAGGATGCTTAAGAAGCATAAGCGTGCTTTCGGGTGGAAGATGTGCGATCTTAAGGGTATTAGTCCCACCATTTGCCAACACAAGATTATTCGGAAGATGGAGCAAAGCCGGTAAGGCAACCCCAAAGAAGACTCAATCCCCACCTCCAAGAGGTTGTGAGGAAGGATGTGGTCACAATGTTGAAGCTAGGGATTATCTACGCCATCTCGGATAGCAAGTGGGTGAGTCCCACCCAAGTGGTGCCGAAGAAGGGAGGTATGACCGTGGAGATCAATGACAAAGGAGAGGAGGTGCCTAAACGTTTGGTAAGTGGTCATAGAATTTGCATTGATTATCGTAAGCTAAATGACCAAACCCGTAAAGATCATTTCCCCCTCCCTTTTATTGATCAAATGTTGGAGAGATTGAGTGGCCATGCCTTTTATTGTTTCCTTGATGGGTTTAGTGGGTATTACCAAATACATGTGGCTTTAGAGGACCAAGAAAAGACTACCTACACTTGTCCCTATGGTACCTTTGCCTTCCGTAGGATGCCTTTTGGGTTGTGTAATGCACCCGCGACATTCCAACGGTGCATGGTCGCCATATTTGCGGATATGATAGAAAAGTTTTTAGAAGTCTTTATGGATGATTTTAGCGTGTTTGGTGATTCCTTTGAACAATGTCTAGATAATCTTGAAAAGGTGTTGGGTAGATGTGAGGAGACAAACTTGGTGCTTAATTGGGAGAAGTGTCATTTGATGGTTACGAGAGGGGATAGTCTTAGGGCATAAGATATCTAGTAAAGGTATAGAGGTAGATAAGGCTAAGGTTGAAGCGATAGCTAAGCTTCCTATGCCCACCAACCTAAAGACTCTTAGGGGTTTTCTAGGCCACGTGGGGTTTTATCGTAGGTTCATCAAGGATTTCTCGAAAATAGCCCGTCCTCTTACTCTTCTCCTTGGAAAAGACGTCCCGTTTGATTTTGACAAAGCTTGTGTTGAAGCATTTTCGATGCTCAAGCAACCGCTAGTATCCGCTCCCATCTTAGTTGCCCCGAAATGGGATCAAGAATTTGAGCTCATGTGTGATGCGAGTGACACCGCGGTTGGTGCGGTACTCGGTCAAAAAATCGACAAAATCTTCAAGCCTATTGCTTATGCAAGTCACACCTTGAATTCGGCCCAAGAACTACACCACCACCGAAAAAGAGCTTTTAGCGGTCGTCTTTGCGTTTGATAAGTTTCGGTCTCATCTCGTAGGTTCTCGGGTAGTTGTCCACACGGATCATGCCGCTTTGCGTTATCTCTTTGCCAAGCAAGATGCCAAGCCCCGCCTCTTGAGGTGGATCTTGCTCTTGCAAGAGTTTGATTTAGAGATCCGTGATAGGAAATGTTGTGAGAATGTCGTAGCCGACCACTTAAGTCGTATGGAGCTTAGTGAGGAGTTGGTTAAAGCACAAACCGAGATAAATGACTCTTTCCCTCACGAGCAAGCGTATGCACTTGACACCCTTCTTCCGGCTAAGAGAGGCAACTTTCTAAAAGTCGGTAAGGAAGGTAGTCCTTGGTTTGCTCCTTTTGTCAACTACCACGAGTGCGGTTTCGTAGACCCCGACCTTGACTCGAACCAAAGGCGTAAATTCCTTAGTGAGGTGGGTAAGTATGTGTGGGAAGATCCTTGTCTTTATAGGTTGTGTTCGGATGGTATTCTGAGGAGGTGCATCCCAGAAAGTGAGATTTTGAGTGCTCTTTCGTTTTGTCACGACAAAGAGGCCGGAGGCCACTTCTCGGGGCAAAGAACCGCTTTGAAAGTATTGCAAAGTGGGCTATATTGGCCCACTCTATTTCGAGACGCACATGCTTATGTGAAATCTTGCGATGCTTGTCAAAGATCCGGTCGTATATCTAGAAGGAGTGAGATGCCTCAGAAGCCGATCATAGTGTGTGAGATTTTTGACGTGTGGGGCATTGATTTCATGGGCCCCTATCCCTCTTCGTGTGGTAACAAGTACATTCTAGTCGCGTGTGATTATGTGTCCAAATGGGTCGAAGCCTTAGCCTCACCCACCAATGATAGGAATGTTGTTATCCGTTTTCTTAGAAAGAACATCTTTTGTAGGTTTGGGGTGCCTCGTGCTATAATCAGTGATAACGGAAGCCATTTTGCTAACAAGCCGTTTGATAAACTTTTAGAGAAGTATGGAGTGAAACACAAGTTAGGTACCGCTTACCATCCCCAAACGAGTGGTCAAGTCGAAGTCACGAATAGGGGTATTAAGCGTATCTTAGAGAGGACGGTAGACACGAATGTCAAGAGTTGGTCTTTGAAGTTAGATGATGCCTTGTGGGCCCATAGGACAGCCTTTAAGACACCTCTAGGCATGTCACCTTACATGATAGTCTATGGTAAATCTTGTCATCTTCCCGTAGAGATCGAACACAAGGCTTATTGGGCCATCAAAATGCTTAACCTCGATGATACCTTAATTGGTGAGAAGCGTATGGCCCAATTAAATGAATTAGATGAGTTCCGCCTTTGTGCTTATGACCTTTCCACAAAGTATAAAGAAAAGACTAAGTTACTCCATGATAAGTTGATTAAACCTCGTGTTTTCAATGAGGGTGACGAAGTCTTATTCTACAATACTCGTTTGCATCTCTTCCAAGGGAAGTTGAAGTCTAGGTGGTCCGGTCCCTATGTTGTGTCAAAAGTCTATCCGTCCGGTGCTATCGAAATCACCCATCCTAAGTTTGGCACGTTCACCACTAATGGCTTGCGGTTGAAAAGGTATGAGCGGTTGCCCTACGATGAAGCACTAGAAATAGTGCATCTTGAAGATCCCGTACCTTGTGATGAATCTTGTAAGTCTTGTCATGGACTTTAAACCTTGACTCGTATAATTCTAAATCCATCTTTCTATCTTTCTACCCTTTCTCGCCTTGTGCCAACGGTATAACTTTGAAAAAGTTGGCACCGTTTAATCCATCTTGTCGAGCCAACGACGTAAAACAAAGGCGCTTGGGGAGGCAACCCACCATTTCGTAGTTTGTTGAGTTAGTTTGGTGTTTCTAGAGGTCTCGGGGTGGTTAGAATCAAGTGTGGGGTAGAAATCTTGAGTTTTCCTAGTTTACGGTCCAAACGCCCGTTTACCCCTTTCAAACGCGCGTTTGCGGCTTTTTTCCTCCCAAACGCGCGTTTAGAACCATTTCAAACGCGCGTTTGGAGCCTCAACTCTCGATCGTGAATTCCCTTCCCAAACGCATGTTTCACTGTCAAACGCGCGTTTGGACATGCGAAACGCGCGTTCCACTCATTCCAAACGCGCGTTTGGACTCATCTTCTTTAAATACCTGCCTCCAAACCGGCGTTTCAAAAATCGGATTTTCTCAACCCTAAACGTCCGGCAGCCGCGTTTCAACCCCCTTTCACTCGAAATTCTTCATTTCTCACCCGTTTTTGGCGATTTAAAGCCCATTCAACACCTCTCAATCTCTTCTTTTGATTTCAACAAGCCATTCCAACAACAAATCACCTTTATCCTCGATTTGATCGACATTTTTGGCGATTTTTCACCGAAGTCGAATTTGCTCATTTTCGACGTTTCGAGGCTCGTTCTTCACTCCAAATCATTCCTATCATCTCTCTTAAGCATAGAACAGGTATATTTCGGCTTTACGTTTAAATTTCGGTTAGGGTTAGTTTTTGGCCTATTTTTGGTTTAACGCCCTTTCTCGTTATTTATTGTTTATTGATTCAATATCCTGTTTTTGTTTGTTTTGTTGTTGTGTTGATCGATGGTGAATGGTGTGGCTTGTGTGGGGTGTTTTGTTGTGAATGGTTGGTTTGTTTGAAATCCCGGTTGGACGATAACCGGGTCGGTTTTGATTGTAACTTGATTGTTTGGTGTTGTTCGGTTGGTGTTCATAGAATGAGGAAACTAAACGAAAGGAAACCGAGGGTAAAGGTAAGGGCAAGCAACCAATGACTAGGCAAGCCCCCAAAAAACGAGAAAACCCTAGTTTATCCTAGGGTACCTACGAGTGGTATTCGGATTGGTGGTGCGGTTGAGAGTAGAAACCCTCGAGCAATTAGGCCGGCGGGACGGTTGAGGGATGAAACATCGACGAAGATTTTGAGCCGGATACCGAGGGGAGGAATACGAGTAGTGATAGTGGGGAGGCCACGGACCTTGAGAGCGATGTGCCCTTGGCACATTTGCAAGCCAAAGCTGCTAGGACTAGTGCTCCACCACCTCTCGAGTGCCCTCCACGAGTGCTCCCGAGCAAGGCCCTCCTCTAGCTCCCCCTCCCCGAGGATATTATCCCTTTCGAGCTGCGTTTCAACTCACCGGTTGCCTACTCTAACTATCATGATTATATCGCTAGGAAGAACATGTGTTATGAGAGGGGCTAGACCTCAAAAGCGTGCCTAAAGAGTTCATCGAAGACTTAATGAAGAGAGGGTGGAATAATCTAATTTATGAACCTGAGGGGCATCTGAATTTGTCAATAGTCCGGGAATGGTATGCAAATTTCAGTGTGGCTAATCTGGAATCCGGGTTTATTAGAGTTAGAGGGGTTAATGTTCCGTGGTCGGTCAGGGCTATCAATGATTATTATCGGATACCGGCTTTCGAGGGGCAGGATTATTTAGGTTGGTTTGCGGCGAGGTCACATTGGAATACTACTGAGAATCCAGATCCATTAGAGGAGATGAGGAAAGCAATCAACCCCGACTTACCGTGGATTTCAAAGGGAAGCAATGCAAGAAGTCAGTTGGTGACGACGACTTGGCCAGATATTTGGAAAGTAAAAGCTAAGTTTTCTCAAAACCGTCTACTACCGAAGGACAACATCACGCACTTCCACATTAAGGATTTGCAACTGTTGTATGCTCTACACTATGATCTGAAGGTAGACGTTGGGAAAACCATCTTTGAGGAATTTAGAGAAAATCAAAAGGTTAAGCGTCGGATGATTATGTGCCCCTACCTCATCTTTGGTTTGTGCAAGGGAGCGTTGGTAAAGGAGTATCCTGATGATCAGATTCTGAGGAAGAAGAATCTGCATGTGGTACCGAGGCCGTTTAACGCCCCGCCGCTTCTAACCCCCTCCTAGGCCCACCCCTCGACCCATTCACACCGTCCTCCGCCCTACCACCTCCACTACCTCCACCACCCTACCCATACCTCCTCCTATCATTTCCTCCACTACTACCACTACTATACCCCCACCTCCTCCCTCTACTACCGGACCTTCCACCACACCTTCACCTCTACCTTCTACATCCTCTACCGGGGGCCGTGGCTTAGTGAGAGGCGGGGGCTTCGATTGCACACAAACAAGAGAGAGGGCGGATGGATAGTCCGAGGGTGACACCGAACGGCATTGTGGAAAATCGGCGGGTATTGGCTCGGGAGAGCGCGGGTTGAGCTTCCGAGTTGGATCTAGATATTGCACCGTTTCGGTATACCGCGAGAGATTGAGGAGGATTTGCGGCGGATTACGGAGGAGTCATTCGTAGAGGAGCCGGACGAGGGGTTTGATGATCTTGATTTGGATGATCCGATGGGCACGATTGAGGTGGGACGAGAGGCGGTGAGGACGGGTGTTGCGGGATCTACACGGGCGAGAGTGCGGTACTTTGTGGTTGCACCAACATCGGGCACACCGGATCCCACCACCGACGTACGGGGACATGGAGCGGACTAGCATGTTTTTCATGCAATTCTTCTTGTATTTACTTACTAGTCCGTCTCTTTTATACTTTGACATTTTACCTACTTTTGACGTTCTTTCATCATACTTTGGACACATTTCACTTTGGCATGCACGTGCACTTATTTTTGAGCCCCGAGGCACGCTTGACCGTGTATGTTTTCCTTTTTATTGACTCGATCTTGTGGGATGACAAGGATGTTTTTATTAGCTTATATTTAATGCATGGATGTTCGTACTTTATTTTGATTCGATTGTATCCTTCCATTGCATATCCCGTATCCCCCCTCGTTATGCTTTGATCTCGTCACCGTGGCTTAGACTCGTTATTTTATGCACCCGCTTACCCTATTGCTTGCTTTTTAGCACGCGGATTATGTCCCGTGCATGCGCTGTCTTTGTCTTTGTTTCGTTGATCTCGCTTTAGGTTTCGGGATGGATTCACACGAGGCTATCACGAGTTTCGAGTCACGGTTGCGCCTTTTCGCCGGGTCTTTTGGTCAAACAAGCCTAAGTCTTTTACGCCCTTATCTCTCACACACCGAGGACGAGTGTTTCGTTTAAGTGTGGGGTGGGGGACTTAGCCATTTTATTGTTTTTATTGTTGAATGTGCATTATTTGTGGTATACTTAGCTTATGATCGGGCTTGAGTCGATTCTTGGGTGATTTTAAAATTTTTCAAGGGTTCCCGACTTTGTGTTGTTTGTGCTATGTCTTTATTCGAGTGGCGCCCACCTTAGTAGGGCCCCGAACGTGTGCACTTCGGTTTGATTTTATCTTGAGAATAGAGTTTATTAATTTCACGTGAAGCTACACTTTGTGCACAATTTGATTACTACCACCTCTCATGTCACTTTGGTCTCGAGACGAAATAAAAAGAGTTACCTAAGTAGGACACGGGATGACGGTCATGGCGTCTCTTTGACCCTACCATAGCCAAATAAGCCTAATCTCCAACATTAGACCTTCGTAGCCCCTCTCGGCCTTGATAGAATGGTCGACCACCATTCGTTTTATAGCCGTTTTGTTACGTAGTCGAAACCTACCACGAGCTTAATTTTTGGTCACATTCCCTTCATTCATACCCTACGAGTGGACTAGTCTTTTGTTAGGCCACACTTGCTAAGGCAAGTGTGGGGTGGGGGAAATGATGTTTTCTTGTATGGAGCTATAAGGAGAAGAGGAGCTCATTTGGGCTTAGTGTTTGGGTTTGGCCCAAAAAGAAAAGAGAAATCTGTGAAAAAAAAAAAAAAAAAAGAAGAGAACTCGATCAATCAAAGTTCAAAATAAATTAGAAAGTTCTCAAATGAATAAGAGTTTGGAGTTTATAAAATAAAGGGTTGGAATCAAAGTAATGAGCTCAAAGTTATACGTATGATGTTGGAGTTGGGATAGTGAGATAGGTGCTAATGTATTCGACCTCGCCTTATGAAACTTGAAACATAGTTGAATTAGGCAATGAGTTCGGGTATGTCGTATCCTATGGTTCCCAAAGTTTTATAATAATCAAAAGGAGTTTGGATGGTTTGTATGGTAGAGATAAGGTGGTACACTTGTTGATTAGGTTCACTCGTACTTCTTTTTCTCCAGTTCCCAAAATATCCTTTTCGATTAACCGGAATTACCCTAGCCTAACATTATAACCCTTCAAGTCCTACCCGATTGTGTCCAAACTTAGTAGCCTTGATTTGTGGAGAGGATGGTTGATATGAGACGGTTGGTAGACTTTTCGGCCGGGATTCAAGCCCGACAATCTTTTTGAACACTTGAATGTAGCTCGGCACCACACACACTCTATTCTTTTGATAACGTTGTACCGGTGTGTGTATGTTCGTTCGTCTTACTTCGTGGTTACCTCGAGGGTAAGGATAGTAGCACCTACGTCACAATGTTGAATCCCTTGGTTTGTTTTAAAACGCCTAGGTTACTCGAGGGCGAGCAAAGGCTACGTGTGGGGTGGTTGATGGGAGTCAACTTTACGTGACTCCGGTGCATTAATTACCCTCGCTTATCACACTTTCAGCACAATTTTGGGTAAATTAGACCATTTTCGGGGTGATATTGTGAGCTTATGGCACGGGGAACGAATCCGTCACTTTGATGAATTCATACCCTTTTTTGTTATTATTAACCCCATTCCCGAGCACTTTTACCCTCCGGAATTGTTTGGATGTTTGTGGTTGTTTATGATATTGAAGGGTATTGGTGTCTCGAGGACCCGGAAGATGACAATTTGTGGTGAAAAAGCATAACCGAGGCAAGACGAGGGTCAAAAAGGAGAAAAGTGAAGGCGGGGGAAACGGGGGTTCAAACGCGCGTTTGAACCCTCCAAACGCACGTTCCACACACCAAACGCGCGTTTGAATCCCTAAACGCGCGTTCCGAAGTTCGATTTGGTTCGAGTTGAAGCCCTCTAAACGCACGTTTGGAAACCGAGCCAACCGCGCGTTCCAAGATCCTAAACGCGCGTTTGAACCTTCCTAAACGCGCGTTCCGGATGAAGAACAGTCAAGCCCCGCCCGAAATTATGTGTAACGCACGTTTCGGCCAAGCGAAACGCGCGTTTGAAGATGCCAAACGCCCGTTCCAACCCTCTAAACGCGCGTTTGGACCATTTTTGCAGCAGATTTTCCCTTCACCTATAAATACCCCCCTTAGACATTTTCTTAGATATCAAGCTTTTCTTAGCAAAACTCTACCCATCTTTTGCTCGAATTTTGTAATAGCTTAGAATACTCTCTCTTAGTGTAAATCAACAATATCTTAGCATAATCTTTCCATCCTTAGCTTAGATTTTCATTCCAAACACTAAGAGACCACCTTTTAATTACTTCTCTATTTTGTACTTTTTGGATCTAATCTCGAATTTCGCAATTTTATGGTATATCTCTCTTCTCTTTTACTTGTTATGGCTCTTATTTCTTGTTTTATGCATGTTTTGATTAATATAATGTGTAGCTAAACATCTTCATAGCCAAATCATGTGAAATTTAGTGAAATCACCCTTTGGGTGATGAAATTGGGAGTGGGTAGTGCTTTTTATTGTTGTTCCTTGCGTATTTCACGTCTTAGAACTCGTTATAACGGATTTGGGCTAGATTGATCACCTAGGTCAAAAATCACACACATCACTCTTGAGAGTTGTTCAGAGAGAGGGGTGTGGGAAAAGGGTTCTAGGATCGCATTGTAGTGCGAGGCTACTCGTTTTCAACGTTTACACGGCTCTTGTGCATGATTGTCTTGTGAAGGAATCTCTCTTAGGATAGGTTAGTTGACTTGACATAAGGTGTTGGGGAAGAGTTGTTCGGACCTTAGCACCGGGATTAGGAGCACGTACCCGTGAAATTGAATGCAAGAGTTCGTCGTTATTGCACACTCCCGGTTTTGTCTTTCCTTTGGGTGATATTAGCTATTACTCCTCTTTGCACATTGATGTATGAGGTATAAGAATGCGAGTGGTTGTAGATTTATAAACGTATTATGGGTTCAAGATGTGTTTTTTCATTGTTTGTTATTTTAATTTTAGTTTAATTTCACATTTTATTCTTTCTCATTTGCAACAGGGTTTGAATTGCATTTTTACTGTTTTTTTAATGAGCATATTGTCAATTTTTTTCCTTCTTTTTGATCAGCCTTTACTTATTAAATCGTCATGAATGTGCAGATAAAGAATCATTGAAAGGATTCAAGATTTATTTTTTCTATGTTTGTTATTCAAGATGTGTTTTTTTCGTTTTATAATTTGAGGTGTTTTTTCTATGTTTTTAATGGTCGTGAATGTGAAGAGAAATGTTGTTCTAGGGAAATGTTACCAGATCTGGTAACAAGGGTGATTTAGGCTTTGGAAGAGTTGTATGCCATAGCTTTGTAGTCGAAGGTAACATGGCCTTCACTTATCATGTGAAATTTCCTGAAAATCTTTTTAGTTGGATTTGAATTCAGATATTATCGAGAAAGGACTTGATTCCCATTTTGTTTTGTAGTAAGACAATATGATTACGTGAAGGTAACATGGCCTTCACTTATCATGTGAAATTTCCTGAAAAGCTTTTAGTTGGATTTGAATTCAGATATTATTGAGAAATTAAAGGACTTGATTCCCATTTTTTTTTTTTTGTAGTAAAACAAAATGATTACGTGAAAATTATGTGTTTCATTTCATAACTATGGTATATAATTCTAATCCTGTAACATTTCTTATATGTTCTTGATTGGAATTGTTTGATATGATTGGTGGTACATCATTTTGATGTTGGGAGGATTCTATATGTTATTGATTGGAATTGTTTTTTATGGTCGGCTGTTTGGTTTTTAAATTCTTATAAGGGATAGGATTGTGGATTTCAACGCGAGAATGAGATATGAAAATGCCTTAATTTTGGGGATTGAAAATGCATAGGAAAATCCACTTTGAAATCCTTCTCAATGGACCTTTACTTGATTTCTTCACATCTTACAGGTTAGTTATCTTTAGTTTCTTCTTTTCTTCGTGATTTGATTTGGTTGATTTTTTGAGTTTAATGAGATGCATTTCTGTTAATTATGAAGGAATGTAATAGACAGTAAGAGTAGGTTTTTAGGTTTAATGCTAGAAAATTTATTTCTCTTAATAAACATTAAGGGTCTCATTTGGATTTCTTTTTTAACTTATGGTATTTGACGAGTAGTATGATAGAAAATTCTTTCAAATCCATCTGGGCCATTAACACTTTCTAAGAGGACATAATTTGTATTGGCATAACCCTGCCAACCAATACAAGAACTTGCAGGCCAGAGTGGTCTTAGAAAAGATGGTACTGGGAGTTGGGGAAAGCACTTTCCATAATTTGGTATGCCTGTCGGTACAAAAACTTCTATGTTCCAATGCAACTTATCCTTTTGGAACTGTTGTTACAAACTGCATAAATGAACTTATTGTCCTATGTGATTTGATAAGATGAATTGGGGCTACTTTTCATGCATTGAGGAGATGAAGATGCATGGTGGAAAGGTTAGAGTTGATGCATTCAATAGCTAGCTGTACTTTGATTATTGTTATTTATATAGGTCTTTGGCCCACCATGTTTGAGGATCAGTGTGTAATCCTTGCAACTAATTTTGAGTTTTAACTTCAGTTTTTAGTGGGTTAATTTGATTTTTAGTCCTCTAACTTTCCCTGTTTTTGTAAATAGTCCTCTTTTTGCTCCGGTAGCATTTTTAGTCCTATAACTTTCTATTTTCTGGATTTTTAGTCCTTTTTGCCAATTCATCACCGGAGCTCCGGCGAAGTGCTTAGGTGGCTGCCATGTGGTAGCATTTTCAGTCCTATAACTTTCTATTTTATGGATTTTTAGTCCTATAACTTTCTATTTTATGGATTTTTAGTCCTTTTTGTATATACCCTAGGCACTTCACCGGAGCTCCGGTGATGTATCTGCAAAAAGGACTAAAAATCCAGAAAATAGAAAGTTATAGGACTGAAAATGCTACCGGAGCAAAAAGATGACTATTTACAAAAACAGGGAAAGTTAGAGAACTAAAAATCAAATTAACCCGTTTTTAGTTGTTCAAATGCAGCATGAAACTATAAAAGTTGTGAATGTGTAAAGTATATGCATGATGTTATGTGGGTGAAGATGTAAAAATGTGCATGGTGTTCATACGGTGGTCTTATTTGATTCAATTAATGGCGCAAGGTTAATTGAACATGTGTGAGAGGGTTGAATTACAAAGCTTTAGAGCAGTCTCTTGGTAGTAATAAACCAGTGATTGTGGTTTCTTCTAATGAATCTATGGAGTCGTGCACTAAACCTAAATTTTCAATGTTGCATTGTACGTAGGAATCCTACGCACACTTTTACGGAAACGAAATATTACACACGTACATTTTTTTTTTGTCTCCACTGGGAATCCAATCCGAAACTTTCAAGTTAAGGGTGCTGGTTTGATCAGTTTTTACAGAACGTTAAAACACCCCTGACTCCAACATAAACGCTTTATTGAAACCAAGGCAAAATGAAAGAGTGGAAATACAAATTCGAAAAGTTGTAATTAATGTCTTTCCCGAAAAACACAAATGAAGAAGTGAAAAAGTAGAATCTCCACAATGACGTGGCCGCTTTAATTTCAGTATCTGATTGCTCCTCTTTGGCTATCATAGAAATTTACTAAATCTCCAATATTCTCTAACCTTTTGCAAAGGGAGTCAGCCGGGTCACAGTAGCATTTTTCAGGGCATACTTCTTCATCTTCAACACCCTCAAATTTAATGCCGCAACCCAAGAAAGTACAATCTTCACAACGGCCCGAGCCCTCGTCTGTTAAAAAGCACCGCCCACTTTATGTCTAGACTTTTCTAGTTATTGTTGCCGACAATATAGGCTCTCTAGATACAAAATGCTTTTTCCATAAAGCACTAGACAATTCTAAGTAGTAGTCTAGATTTATCTTCCAAGTAGGAAATAATATTTTATTTATCATCTAGAATTCTCCTAGCCAACACAAAGCAACTATAAAAGGAGACATTGATCTCCCATTTGCACCAAGCAACACAAGTGAGTCAAGTGAGTCTTGTATCCCACTCTCCATTGTAATATAAAGATTCTTCTATTTTCTTAAATTAGTTGTGTCCCACTCTCCATTATTCTAATATTTAATATTAGTCACAACAAGTGGTATCAGAGCCTCGTCGATCGGGCGTAGTTTTTTGTGGTGGTGATATTTGGTCGGGGACCAACGACGTCGTCACTCTGCCGGAGTAAAAGGTCGGAGGATATTATTCACCGTTTGAGAAGAATCAATCAAGGATTCTTGTTCGTGCGCAGTCCGGGACTGTGGAGCTGTTTGGTCTGGGACCTAGCTTACTTAGTGTTTGACAGTGCAACAAAACTAAGTCACGATGGCGGATTTTTCGGTGAGTAATATTAAAAAATTAAATAATCATAATTATAGCACATGACAATCGTGTATGGTGTCCTACCTAGAGAGCCAAGATTTATTGGAGTATGTCACCGGAAGTGACGCAACGCCGCCTGCTTCAACAGATGCCACGACTTTGCGTAAATGGAAGGTGAAAGCTGCGAAAGCCATGTTTGCTATAAAGACATCAATCGAAGATGAGATGATTGAGCATATCCGGAAAGCCACCACGCCGAAGGAAGCATGGGACACGTTGGCTAGTCATTTTTCGAGGAAGAACATTTCACGCCGCAAATCTTGGAGAATGAGTTGATGTCGCTCACCCGGGGAAATCTATCAATCGAGAGATTATTTCACCAAGGTAAAATCTACGTGTTATGAGATTTCCGAATTAGATCCGGAGTCCAAAATTGGTGAGTCTCGGATGAGAAGAATATTGATACACGGTTTAAAACCCGAGTATCGAAGTTTCACAACGGCAATACAAGGTTGGGCCACACAACCAACCATTGATGATTTGGAAAATTTATTAGCGGACCAGGAGTCGGCGGCTAAGCAAATGGCGGCGCGTAGTGATAAAATCGGAAGAAGAGGCGTTATATGCAAGTCAAGCAAGAGGAAAATCAAACAGATATAACAATAAGGGAAGAGACATGATAATAAGAAAAGTAATGATAGACCTCAAGGAGGAGACAAACGCTTTCACAAGCAACAAAATGCTTGCTTCAATTGTGGCGAAAAGGACATTTCGCAAGAGATTGCAGATTCAAGAAGAAACAAGTCGAAGGAAATGCTGCCACTTCGGATACCAGAGATGACCAAAGTGAAACGGAGTGGGATGTTCAAGCATCTTTCTCGGGGTTGAAGTCCGAGCAAGAAAATATTGACACTACTATGGAGAAAGAACAAGTCCAAGTAAGTTGTGCAGCAACTATGACAAGTGATATTGGGCGTGTTAACTTTCACAATATGTGGATCGTTGACTCGGGAGAGTGGCAATCATATGACCGGTGATAAAGAAAGACTTCAAAGAATGTCAGAATACAAAGGAGGTCGTGTTGTCGTAACGGCGGATAACACCAAGCTTCCAATTAGACACATTGGAGAGACAGTGATCACGCCAAGCTCAAATTCTCGGCCGGTGATACGCAAAATGTGATGCATGTTGATGGAATGAAGAAAAATCTCTTGTCGGTATCACGGCTCACGAGTCGGGTAATTATGTATTGTTCGGTCCACAAGATGTGAAGGTTTATCGTGACCTTAGAGTCGTTGGGACTCCAATCTGGAAGGTGAAAAGAAGGAGTCGGTATATGTGCGGCGCGAAAGCGACATATGTAGAGAAAACCGGGAAAAATGACACAAACGATCTATGGCATGCACGTACGGGACATGTCGGTTATAAGAGACTTAAGGTCATGATGAAAGAGTCTATGCTCAATGGACTTCCTAAGTTGGAATGTCGGGACGACACGGTTTGCGCCGGATGCCAATATGGAAAAGCGCATCAACTCCCATATAAGGAGTCGAGATACCGAGCAAAGGCGCCACTCGAGTTGATTCATTCGGATGTTTTTGGACCCGTAAAGCAACGTCAATTGGAGGTGCAAAGTATATGATCACCTTCATTGACGATTTCTCAAGATATACGTGGGTGGATTTCATGAAGGAGAAATCCCAAGCTTTGGAGAAATTCAAGGAATTCAAATGTAAAGTCGAAGCGAGAATTTCCGGAGAGAGTCCGTTGTCTCCGTACGGATAATGGAGGTGAGTATACATCTACCGAGTTCTCGGAATATCTAAAGCAAAATAATATTCGCCGGCGGTTGACTTGTCCGAGAACGCCGCAACAAAACGGGGTTCATTTGAAAGAAAGAATCGACATTTAGGTGAGACATGTCGGAGTATGATACATGCAAAGAATGTCCCGGCCCGTTTTGGGCGAGAATGCATGAAGGCTGCAGCCCGTGTGATCAATCGGCTACCACAATCAAAGCTTGGATTCATCTCACCATATCGAAACTCAAAAGAGAGAAACCAAGCGTAAGTCATTTCAAAGTATTTGGTTGTGTCTGCATTACGTATTCGTCCCGGATGAGCTACGAAGCAAATTTGACAAGAAAGCAATCAGATGCATCTTCTTGGGATACGATGAGGAAAGAAAAGGATGGAAGTGTTGTGACCCAAGAACGAATCGATGTATGGTGTCAAGAAATGTTGTATTCGATGAAGCATCTTCTTGGTGGTCATCTCAAGATGAGGAGCTTCCTGACTCACCTATTCTAGAAGAGAAAATAAGAGAAAAGATTGGAGAAGAGTTATGCACTCTGAAAGTAAATGATGATGGTCAAGAGAAATCGGCAGCAACTCAAGAGATGGAATATAGCAGTATCGAAAGTCCAACACCGGAGATGGAGGAAGTTGATCATCATGAACAACAACTTAGGAGATCATCTCGACAGAGGAAACCAAATCCTAAGTATGCTAACATTGCGACAGTTGATGATACTGCAACTATGGAGCCTTCAAGCTATGAGGAGGCATCTAAAAAGGATGAATGGATCCAGGCGATGAAAGAGGAAATTCAAGCGCTTAAGCAAAACCAGACTTGGGAACTTGTTCCGCTTCCGGAAGGAGTAAAACCAATATCTTGCAAATGGGTTTACAAGGTGAAAACACGACAAGACGGATCCATAGAAAGACATAAAGCTCGATTAGTTGCTCGAGGTTTCTCACAACAATATGGCTTAGACTATGATGAGACGTTTAGCCCGGTGGCGAAGATAACTACAGTACGAGTTTTACTGGCACTAGCAGCTAGTAAGTCTTGGAAGCTATGGCAGATGGATGTGAAGAACGCCTTCTTACATGGCGAGATCGATCGAGACATATACATGGAGCAACCAAAAGGCTTCGAGAGTACGACTTATCCTAAATACGTGTGCAAGTTAAGAAAGGCGTTATATGGATTGAAACAGGCGCCAAGGGCTTGGTACGGAAAAATTGCAGAGTTCTTGACTCATAGTGGATTCTCTATGGCTCCGTCCGACTCAAGTTTGTTCATCAAGCATCAAAATAACAAATTAACAGTCGTGTTGGTATATGTTGATGATCTCATCATCACTGGAGATGATGACAAAGAAGTTCAACAAGTCAAGAGGAACTTATCAGTCCGGTTTCAAATGAAAGAACTTGGAGAGCTTAAGCACTTTCTTGGACTTGAAGTTGAGTACACTAAAGATGGGTTGTTCCTCAGTCAACAGAAGTATGTTAAGGATCTGTTAAAGATTTCTGGAATGATAGATTGCAAGCCTTCTCCAACACCAATTGAAGTCAATGCCAAGTTAAGCTCAAAAGAAGGCAAAGAGTTGGATGATCCTACAAGTTATCGACGACTAGTAGGAAGTCTGATATACTTGACGTTAACAAGACCAGACATTTCCTTTGCAGTTGGCTTCGCAAGCAGATTTATGCAAAGTCCAAGAAAGCCACATTGGCGAGTTAGTTCGAGAAAATTATGAGGTACGTCAAAGGAACTTATGACTACGGTATTTTCTACCGAGAAAGGAGTGCCATGTAAACTTGTTGGATCTTGTGACGATTATGCTTTGGGGATCATGACACTCTCCGATCAACTACCGGTTACGTGTTCAACCTTGGTTCTGGAGTAATATCTTGGTGTAGCAAAAGACAACCTACTGTATCTCTATCAACTACCGAGGCAGAGTACCGGGCAGCCATTGTAGCAGCTCAAGAAGTCACTTGGCTTGTGCAGTTATTGAAGGATTTACACCGGCCGGGCCGACTATGCAGTGGATTTACATTGCGACAATATATCATCACTACAACTAGCAGAGAATCCAGTATTTCATGCAAGGACCAAGCACATTAAAGTGCACTACCACTTTATTCGAGAGAAGGTTCTTCAAGATGAGATACAGATGATTCACGTGAAGACTGAAGATCAATTAGCAGATGTCCTCACCAAAGGTTTAAGCGGAAACAAGATCGAAGACTTTAAAAATGCGCTTGGGATGATTGCAAAATCATCATTGAAAGAAAGTAGTCAGTGAGGGGGAGTGTTAAAAAGCACCGCCTACTTTATGTCTAGACTTTTCTAGTAATTGTTGCCGACAATATAGGCTCTTAGATACAAAATGCTTTTTCCATAAAGCACTAGACAATTCTAAGTAGTAGTCTAGATTTACCATCTAGAATTCTCCTAGCAGACACAAAGCAACTATAAAAGGAGACATTGATCTCCCATTTGCACCAAGCAATACAAGCAAGTCAAGTGAGTCTTTTGTATCCCACTCTCCTTTGCAATATAAAAAGTCTTCTATTTAAATTAAGTTGTGTCCTAGTTATCGATTAAATCACAACATCGTCATCACAGAAGCAATGTCCTGGACACTCATAATCATCATCGCCGTCCCTGCAAATCACGTTGCCACATTTTTCTTCAGGTACATCCATGCAAACGTAACCATTTGTTACATCACAGAAGCAGTCGGGCTTGGGGCAGTTATCGTAATATTCGCTGCAACTGAACTCAGGACTACTGCAATCTACTTGTTGCAATTTTTTCTGTGTACCGATTTCTGACAGTTTACTTTGCCCGACATTATTCTCTCTTCCGTATATTTTCTCTGTTCCACCTGCGATCCATCCAGTTAAGAAGTTGTTTTTATTTTACAGTGTCTATAATTTGAAATTATATAACTACAAAAAGTATTCTGTCACTAAAAAATACTAAGCTTGATACTTGGCAAAAATGAGGCAAGTGTTTCTTTAAGAGGCAATGAGAAGAGCTAGCGATGGGGTTGCGACTAGCTTGGATTAGTTAGTTTCTTAAGTTTTTTTATAATATAAGATCCGATTTTTGACCAAAAATGAAATAAAATATTAATTAAAAGATATAAATGCGAGTGAAACAAAATGACCAATAGTAGAAATGTCGTTCTCTTTTTAGGAGATACTAAGTTTTAATGAACTAGCATCTCTTCAAAAAACTTAAGCTAATAAGAATGTAGATATTAACATTATATCTCAATACGCCTCATCAAGTATGAGCTTATAAGAGGGGAGAAAAGATTCTATGTTTTGTTGAACTATCTTCTCACCCAATAGCTTAATCTAATGAAGAGGTAGATAATTAACATTATATTTCAATACGCTCCCTCAAGTGTGGGCCTATAAGAGGGGAGAGAGGCCTATGTGAGCCTCCCTCCAGTGTGGCCTATAAGAGGGGAGAGAAGCCCGTGTGAGTCTATAAGAAAGAGAAGATATGGCCAACGCTTGTAAGTATAGTTGAGGAAATTGTGTTTGGACCGGGGTTTGAAGCCAGGACATTTCGCTCTGATACCATGTTGAACTATATCATCTATCTCAAAAGCTTAAGATAATGAGAGGTAGATAATTAATTAATATTATATATCAATATGTTTAATCATTTGAATGAAGATAATAGTTGCTGACCAGAAATCCATATTACGAAGAAAAAGAAGAAGGAAAAGTGAGTTGAAAGCCTTCACATTTCCTTTGTCTATCTGAGACGACCCTCGTTCTTTTGCTTCAACCACAGTTGCTCTGCATTCGTTAGCTCCAGACATGCGTTAATTTATAGTATGATTTGAGAACACACACAAGACACAAATTCTTTTAATAAATAAATAAATAATAAACAAACAAAACAAGTTGTCTTAAATTATATACGCAATCACTCTCAGAAAGATTGTGGAAACATTCAATTTACTTTTTATAATTATATAGGTAATAGTAGTCAGTTAGGACAATAAACAAACCATATTTGATTAATAATTTAAATCAATAAGAACAAATACTATCATTTTTTCACCAAACCCCGTTCCTTGATCTCCTACATTGTAACATCATCCTCTCAAATACCGAGTTCTTATCCGAAAATGAGATGTGCAACATATGGCTTTTAGGGAAAACCTAAAAATCACGTAAACTTGACGTTAGTAATTTGAAACATTGATTTGATAGTTTAGAATTTTTAATATTGATTGGATGGTTTAGAATTATTTTTTTTGAAATTTACGCAGATAAATAAATAATTGGTGAAATAAAATGTAAGAAAATATTATAATGTAGAAAATAATGATAAATAAAGTAATGAAGTGAATAATGTAAGGTGGTTAATATTTTTTTATTTGTTGATTAAGAAATTGGTGACTTATTTCAAAAGGAAAAAATGATCAGTGACATAAATTGTAGAAAAATAATGAAATGAAAAAAATAACGAGTAAAAAAAAGTAGTGAAGTGTATACAAATATTTTAAGGCAAAATTAGTTATAAGGCCGTCGCTAAAGACTTAATGATCATTTAGGACACTCCGAAATCTTATTTAGTTATAAGGACATTCTAATTTTAAGAAGGAAACTTATTTAGTTATAAGGACATTCTAATTTCAAGTTTATAAAGAAGAAGGGAAAAAAGGAAGGAAAAAAAAATGAAGATGAGGCGCAGGAAAAAGATGATGTTTGTTTGTTTGGTTTTTTTTTTTTTTTTTTAAATTAAGGAAGGAAGAAAAAAAAAAAAAAAGAAAAAAAGATGAAGCGCTGGAGCTGATGTTTGTTTTTTTTTTTTTTAATTAAGGAAGAAAAAAAAAAAAAAGATGAAGCTATTTGGAGCGATGCTTTTTTTTTAGATTTAGATGCGGATGACATTGATGTACGAAGCGATGACATTGATGACATGCGGTGACATTGATGTCAACGGACATCGACGATGACTTGATGCAATGACATGCGGTGGCATTGATGTACGATACAAGGACATTGATGACTTATGCGATGACATTGATGTCGGAAACAAATGACATTGATGACTTATGCGGTGGACATTGATGACTTATGCGGTGGCATTGATGTCGATGCGCGGGGACATTGATGACTTATGCGGTGACATTGATGTACGGCGATGACATTGATGACTGTATTTACAATTAGATAATTGATGCAATGATATTGATGTCACCGCATATACAACTTGATACACACATTTGATAACTTTGTAAAGTAACTTTATTTCTTTGTTATCTTTAAATATTTGATTGATGTTGGTTTATTTGATTAGTGTTGGTTTAATTTTCGATAACTTTGTAAAATAACTGTATTTCTTTTTTTTTTGGTTTAAATGCATATTTTTACAACCAAAGGTATGCATAAATTGTTACAATAACACGTCACTGCATAAATCGTTACAATAACACGTCAGTGCATAATTCGATACAATAAGACATCACTGCATAGATCGCTACAATAAGAAGTCACTGCATAAATCGCTACAATGAGACGTCATTGCATAATCGCTACAATGAGATGTCACTGATCAAGGTTGTCAATGGATCGCGGCGGTCAATACATCATGGTAGCCAATGAATCGCGGCGGTCAATGCATCGGGGTGGTTAATGGATCCCGGTGAGCAATACATCCGGGTAGGTGGTCAATGCATGACGGTGATCAAAACGTCACGTCGATTTCTATGAAGAAAAAAATTGATTTTATGAAATTTATTCGGAAAAATATCAAATTTGATTTTAGAATAAAGAAGACGAAAAAATATGAATTTTAGTGAAAAAATTATGATGATCCGAGTTTTAGATCAAAATATATGACCTGTAGGAATATGATGAATTATAAAACAAAAAAAACAAAAAAACAAAAAAAAAAAAAAAAAAACCACGCACAGCAAGTTTTTTTTTTTGTTTTATTATGTTTTTTTTTTGTTTTATATTACTTTGAACCCTTTTTTTTTTCCTCCTTCTTTTTTTCCTTCTTCCTCTTTATCCATTTAAAATTAGAATGTCCTTATAACTAAATAAGTTTCCTTCTTAAAATTAGAATGTCCTTATAACTAAATAAGATTTCGGAGTGTCCTATTATCCCTAATAAGTTAAAAATCATCTTTTAAATAATTTATATTTTAATAGCCAAACATAACCAATATGTTTCAATGCAGGAGTGAAGTTGTGGAAAAAAACAGAACATATATCAAGTAATGTTTTCCTGATTATATATATATATATGGCCGGCCATGTGCTATTCAAGGCCCTAGACCCTAGATCAATTCCTTAGAGAGGCCCTTTGAATTCGGGAAACAATTTTTCTTAAATTAAATAAACATATGTAAAAAAAGTCAAATTTTATAGACGTACAAATTTTATATGGCATTTTTTTGATGAATTTATTTAGCATTTTTAAATATCTTTTCTGACATTTTTAGAAGCAAAATCTCCAATCAATATAGAATAATCTATACTCTTCTCAATATATATAATGGTTGTAAGGTTATATCAATAAGTTAAAAAGCACAAGACGGATTGTCATTTTCAATACCGATAACGTTAAAAGAAAATAAGAGAAAATTAACACATACAGTAAATGACGGAAAATCAAAAGTGTGTGATACTGGGGCCAACATAAAATCCCAATGCTTCTAGAAGTATTTATTGGATTGGAGTGAATGAACAATTATTTGTATATATCATTAAAGGATTTACCGGACTGGGGGCCTAAAATCAACTATATTTGGGGGGGTAGTCCCGGGCCTCTTGTGTCTATGATCAGCGCCGGCCCTGTATGTGCGTATATGAAAGGATTTTAAATATTTCAATTATAATGCTTATCTTAACTCCACTGAGTGGGAAGCTGTTATATAAGGAAAATGATAGAGATACTCCCAAACATTTTACGTAAATTTTACACTAAAAAACATATTCTGGTTTAGAGTATTTCCATTTATTTTTATAAAAAAAAATACAACTGAAGAATGTATACTGAGATGATGTTGGGCGTAAAGTTTAGATGATGTTTGAATGACATGAAGAATCTTGGAAATTTATTGTCTTGGGGAGTTGTAAAGAGCATACAAATTTGCAATGCCCCGCTCCCGGGTATCGAGTCATTATCTGGAAATAGATCGTTCGGCACGTGACTTTTAGAGAAAACCCCAAACCCCACGTAAGACTAGCGTAATATCAGAGTAATTAAAGAATGCACGGAAAAAAAAACATGCTAAGACTCGGGGGATAGACCCTCGATCATGGTCTTCCATAAATACAGCACCTCAAAATATCAATGATGCCCTAACTAGATTCATAAATAACTAAAAAAAAAAGAAACTACTATAACTAACTTGGCACACATCTTGGTGGCGGTTCAACACTCTCCACCTTCGGATTGGTGATCATTTCACCACTACACTCCTCTGCATGTAAAGGAACAAAAGATGTCCATGATATAGGACGTCACAAGGAAAATAACATGTTGAAGCCTTTGGAAAAGAAGGAACAATGTTATCTTCAATTCAAAAACCATGTCGGTTGAGGATTTATTCGTTGAGATTCATACACTTAGATTTTCGTGGATTAATATTAGATACGAAAAGTTGACGTTGGATTGGAATTCATGGAAAGTGTGCCTCTTGGATGCTCACAATTTGCCGGACACTTCTTAATCTGTCTTTTTTTATTGGTAGCATCTTGTTAAAGTTTGTGGGCCAAAAGCCCAATTTTGACACAATTGTTATATTGTGTAATTGATCCCACATCGGCAATATGAATTAAAGTTGCCAACTTAGAACAATATAAATTAGGATATAGCTTACTTGTTTTGGTGTGCCAATTTGTGTATCAATTTGTATCAATTAAGATAAATTTTCAATTGTCTTAATTTTGGCAATTGTTTTAGGCGTCAGGAGAGTTTGTATCTTTTGTAATCCTCCTCCATAGTAATATTTTCTCTTTCGCCCGTGGATTAGTCGGCACATTGTCGGAAATCACGTAAATTTGGTGTTTTGTCTTTTTCCTTCCGTTTGTTATTTTGTGTTACCGTCGTTAAAGGCTATCGCTCGGTTTATTCTTTCCTAACAAACTGGTATCAAAGCCGAGGTGTTTTGGAGCCGGGGTGTTTTTTCAAGTCGAGCTTTTTTTCCGAGGTTTTGTTGAGATTTGCCGAGGTTTGAGAATTAGTCATCATGACGGTAACTAAGTATTATTTTAAGAAGTTCGACAGAAACGTCAACTTCGGGATGTGGCAGTTGAAGATGGAGGCCATGCTGATTCAGGAGGGCTTCGATATTGCGTAACTTGGGAAGGAGAAAAAATCGGAGAAATGTCAGATGAGGAGTTTGATGGTCTCGACAAGAAGGCCAGATCAGGTATCATCTTGTGTCTTTCTGATGAGGTATTAAGAGAGGTAGTCACTAAGGTTACTGCTAAGGAATTTTGGGAAAAATTAAAATCCTTATATATGAAGAAAACCGTTGCGAATAGGCTTTATTTAAAGCTGAGTTTGTATATGCTTCGTATGTCTGAAGGGTCATCTATATTATCGCACTTAGTTAAATTTGATTCCCTACTTATGGATTTGAGTAATATAGATGCTAAGATCGATGATGAGGATCAGGCCATGTTGTTATTGTGTTCGCTTCCTCAGTCGTTTAAGCATTTCAAGGAAACGATGCTTTATGGTAAGGGTATTATTTCTTACAAAGAAATTAAGTCGGTTTTGAAATTGAAATACACCCTCCGTCCCATTTTATTTGTCCATGTTTCCTTTTTGGTTTGTCCCAAAATAAGTGTCCACTTTGTGCATTAATTGTTAAATTTCTTTAAATACTCTTATCTCTTTACAATATTTACAATAAAAAGTGTGTAGCATTAAATGCTCCAACAACAATTAAAAGGGCATAAGTGTAAAAATATTGGATCATTTAATGTGATTCAAAGCATTAACGACACTTTTTTTAATCTGTGTGAAAATTCAAACAAGACAAATAAAATGGGACGGAGGGAGTAGCATATTGATAAAGATATAACTGCGGAAGTAGTATTATTAGTAGTAGTAGTAGTCAGGCAGACGTGCTGGTAGTTCGGGGCAGATCAAATAAGAAGGATGCAGATGCCAGATAGTGGAAATTATGTTTTAAATCCCAGACATAAAGATTTGACATGCAATTATTATAAAAAGATTGGACATATCAAATTGATTTCTTTCATCTTAAGAACAAAGAAAAGCGTGAACAGAAGAAAGAGCGTGGTAAAGAGTCTGGTCAGGCCAGTGTGGTAGAAGATGAGAGTATGGAGATATTTTCTTTGCTGATGATAAATTAAGGTATGTTGATGAATGGATCTTGGATTCTGGTGGCACGTATCATATGTGTCCCAATAGGGACTGGTTTTCCACGTATGATTTAGTTTAAGGTGGAGTTGTTTCGTTGGGAAACGGCGTTGTTTGCAAGGTTGCTGGTATTGGTACGCTTAGAATCAAGACACATGATAGTGTTGTCAGAACACTTAGGAAAGTCAGACATATTCCGGATTTGAAGAAAAATCTCATCTCTTTGGGCGCATTTGAGACTCCTGGATTTAGGTACCCCGCTAAAGGTGGAGTTCTGAAGCTAATTAAAGGTTCTCTTGTTGTTATGAAAGCTTGCATGTCAGGTAGTTTGTATGTTTTGCAGGAATCCATAGTCATTGTCACTTCTGCAATCCCATTTGTCGTCATATTCAGAGTTAGACAGTACGAAGCGTCATCCATTTGTTAAGTTCAAGTAGTGCTTGGACTTATTTGACACAGTTTGAAGACTTTAAAGTTTGTGGAGAAAGAGTAGTATTACTATTTCTGGATTGGGCCTTTGTCCCAAGGTGGAGGTTTGTTAAAGTTTGTGGGACAATAGCTCAATTTTGACACAATTGTTATATTGTGTAATTGATCCCACATCGGCAATATGAATTAAAGTTACCGACTAAGAACAATATAAATTAGGATATAGCTTATTTGTTTTGGTGTTCCAATTTGTGTACCAATTTGTGTCAATTAAAATAAACTCTCAATTGCCTTAGTTATTTTAGCTATTGTTTTAGGCGTCATGAGGGTTTTATCTTTTGTAATCCTCCTCTATAGTAATATTTTCTCTTTCGCCCGTGGACTAGTCGGCACATTTTCAGAAAGCCGAAACCACGTAAATTTGGTTTTTTGTCCTTTTCCTTCCGTTTGTTATTTTGTGTTACCTTCGTTAAGATCTATCGCTCGGTTTGTTTTATCCTCACATCTTGCTACTTTCAATAAAAAAATATTATTGCTCTTCAAAAAAAAATTGGCATACATGTCTTGTTCAAAGGAAACTTACTAAAACCATATGTCTACCATAGTTAAACTCCATTCTAAGCTTGCTCCTCGAACTCACCATCATGCTCTTCGGATACATGCATACCTTCTTATTCCAAAAGAAATGAGTGTGCATTCCAGACCAACCGGTAAGGAGTAGAAGATATAAAAAAGTAGAGATTCATAATTGTCAAATGTCCGTAGACAAGAAATGAATCTACTTTATCAAATTTAAAAGCATTGGATTGAAAAAAATACGGGAAACTGCTTTAAAAGCATACTCGAAGCAATGCATATAAGCATGCCCTATTAACTACTTCAGTTAATCTTGCATCCACTTGGTTGGTTTCATTGAGTACTTGCTTACCGTGTTATCCTACTTATCAAACTTAATCGAGTTCTTCCTGTTTAGCAGACCTCCATTGTCATCTTCATGGCACAACACAAGATCTGCAAGATTTCAAGTTTGGCGTGTGCCAAGGTGTTCAGCATGCGCTAAGTGCAAACAGAACCAAGCTACAACTCTCTGATCATGTTCAGCGTGCGCCAAGAGGTTTAAGGCGCGCCAAAATCCCAACAGAATCAGATCCAACTTTTGTTGAGCTGGGTTAGCACGCGTCAAAGGTGTTCTAAGCGTGTGCCAAAGTCTGTTTCCTGCACATTTTGAAGAACATATAAATACCGTTTTTTGCACAGATTTTACACACACCTTTGGGGATACTTTTAGATATGGATATTCTTAGGCCGCTTTTCAGCTTTTTGATCCATAGATTCACTCCTTAAATCATATTCTCTTAGATTAAACATAATTAGCTGAGATTCTACTCTTTACTTTGGATTTTTGAAGTCTTCTTCCCCAAGTGACAATGGGCTTGTTTGAAGATTGAAGGAATTCCAATTTTTGTGCATTTTGGTTATCAATTTTGTCTTCTTTTAAGTTTTATGGCATTAATTTCATGCTTGATTTTTGTTTCTATTACTATAATGAGTAGCTAAATCCTAACATAGCTAAATCTTGTGAAGATTGATTAAATTTTCCCTCTAATTGATAAAATTGAGAATGAGTAGTTCTTAAATGTTGATATATCGGCGAATTCGTGTCTTAGAACTTGTGTTTATTGATTGAATTAGAATGTACTACTAGTTCATGAACACATACATCACTTCTACAAATGTATGTTGTGAAGGGTTGTGGGAAAAGGGGTTTTAAGATCGTTTTGTATAATTGACTGAGTTGTTTACATTCGATTACCTAACGAGGTTTATCGATGTAAACCGAGCAGCTCAAGAATCCATATGACGAAGAAGAAGAAGAGAAAGTAAGATGCAAGCCTCAACATTTCTTCGCCCTCTACAACCCTTGATCTTGCTTCAACTAGAGTGAGTTGTGTATTTCTTAGCCTCAGACGAGTTTCATTTTATAGTATGATATGAGAACACACAAATAAGGAATTTATATATATATATAATTAAACAAGTTGTCTTATATAATATGGGTTGCCACTTGTATCGCCAAAGGTAAGATAAGGCATTTTAGTTGTTTTCACATATTGAGGTTTTCCGTGGTCAATTGTATGGGTTGCCAATGCCATGTCTAAGATGTCTAATGTTTTAGGAAAATTTTATAGTGGTGACCTCTAAATTCAATCTTGAATTCAATAGTTGAGAAATACGCATGATCACAATCACTCATTTGATGATATGTGTTTATTGAGTTTGGTGGTTATTGAGCACCATAAAATTTGCCGATGTGTTACATGGGTCGGCACTTGTACGGCCAACTGTTTTATTCAAGAACGGAGCCAGAAAATAAGGTTTGGGTGGGCTACGCTAACTGGAATTTCCATTAAAAGTCGGGAATTTAATGAAAACCCATTCTAACCCGTAAGAACGTAAACACTCAAATGATATTTATTTCATTAATGAGATAAAGCAAAATATAGCTAAACATAATTTCATAGAATCACTATACACATCTATTAGTATTCAATTCATCTTTTAACACATATTTTTTTAATATTTAATTTGACATCCTTCCGGCGTAATATTTTCAGCAACCAACAATTGTTGTTTGAACAATTTCGAACACGCTAACTATACTTGTACATGCAAACAATCAAATGTCGGATCAACAAAATCAAATAGTCCAAATAAAAAATAGAGAAAAATAAATATTTACAACAGTTAATAGGGTAACTTGTTGGAAATAAAACGAAAAAGCCTTGTTAATCACCTAAAGGAAGTAGCACAATATTAAATCGATTATCACTTAAATAGCTATAAGAATAGAAAATAACAAAATAAATACTTAAAAGATATAATGAGATGAAGGTTTTTTTTTACCGGTGCTTGTTGTTGTGTGTTAAAAAACTAATTGGATTATTTATTGTCTAGTGGGCTGGTTATATTATAGGGATAAGGGTCCTAAAAAACACAATATGGAAAATGTCAGGCAAAAAAAACTATAAGAAAAGATTTTTGTCAAAAAGGACATTTCATCAGTGAAGTGAAAGTGAATTTGAATTTGAAAGTGAATTACGTTTTGATTTTCAGCATAATACCAACGTAATTCACTTTCATTTTTCACTTTCACTGATGAAATGTCTTTTTTGACAAAAATCTTTTCTTATAGTCCTAATATCCTGATATCTTTCTAAATGTGTCATAAATGACAATTAACTATATATTATATATATAGTTAATAAAATGGGGTGGGTGGGCTTAGCCCCCCTCAGCCCATTGAATAGCTCCGTCCTTGGTTTTATTCTACATGGTTTGGTTTTTCGATTTTTTTTCACTTTTGGAACCAAATCTTTTTTTTTTTTTTTTGCTCCAAAGATGATCTCTTTATTAACTTGCCCTTAAAGGGCTAAACAATCCAGCAAAATACATACGTTTTGTCTGAGCGTGTAAACAAACATAAAAAAATGACAATATTTTTATCTATACACCATGCTAGCCGTACATTCCGAGCTCTCTCTACCATACTTGAAACAATTACACAAGGAGGTGGCCTCTCCTCTTCCTGTCCGAACTTGATCTTGTTTCCCCACACCTATATCCCATAAATTATCTCTTTCCACAGGTATCTCCATTTTGCTATGTCTAAGTGCTCAACCTGGAGCGACATCAAGAACCAAATCATTTTTTACGGTTTTAAAATTTACAAACTAACTTCGAACCATTTTATTTTATTTTTCTTTTCATATAAATTAAATAATAATAATTAAAAAAAATTAAATTAAGTAATAACGTACATGTCAAATTATCATTATTATTTTAAAGACGATAGTATTTCTTGTTAAATCATTTATTTGACTTGAATAAATACTGAGTTTGTCAAATCTGCGAAAAAAAAATTATAGACATTATCTTAGTTCCACTTAACCTAAATTACGTAATTAAGATATATGCATCTAAAATGTACGATGCGTGATTTTAAATACATATATTTTTTAGATTTTTGTCCAGAAGGACAAAATTATCAAAAAAACTCGGGATAGAAGGAAACTGTAATTTAATAAGGACAAAAGAATAATTATGAAGTAACAAATATGAAGTAACAAATGTGGAATAGAGTAAATATGAAGTAACAATTGTGAAACGCAAAGTAACATTAACACGTGAAGTAACAATTTTAAAGTAACAATTGTGATTTTTTTCCTTCATAATCATGAAAATATTACTTTTGTCCTTCCAGACCTATTTATTAATTTTTTTTGTCCTTGTAGCCCCTTTCACTTCATTTTTATACTTTCGTTATATTCTAACTTGCATATAGACTTTGTTAAGAGAAAATAAAAATTGTAAGTCATAATGATTAACCAAAGACATGAACAATTATTAATTACTCCCTCCGTTTTTTTATTAGTCGCTTTTGGAATATAACACACATGCTAAGAAAGTGATTTATGTGTCTGAAATGTAGTATGAAATGACTAGATTAACCTTCTTTAATCTTTTGAATATATTTGTCATCATTAAACACACTATATCAAAAATGTAAATATATATTGATAGTAGTACTATTGGAGTTTCAAAATGACATTTCGTGTTTTTTGTGCATTGGAATTTATTTTTCACTATTTGAAATGTAAGACTTTGTTTAAATCTTGTAATTAATGCGAGGGTATAAGTAGAAAAAAATGGTGTTGGTAATTTAAAATAAGAGATATAAGTGAAAAAACCAAATTTTAAAAAATGACAATTAAAAATAAACGAAGGGAGCATGTTACAAGAGTAATATTCAGTTCTACTTAATTATATATTAGTACAATGATCAATAATTTAGGACGTACGTGCCTCACATAATTTAGCTTAAAATGAATAAAAGTTGATTAATAAATCATTGTATTTTTAATAGACAGATAAATTCATTCATACATAATTGATTTATTTAAAAAAAAATGTTGAACAACGTGCTGAACAACGTCGTTTCGCAAAATTATTTTTTCTTTTTTTAGATTTGAGTTGGTAACGTGACCTCCGGTTCACGTGGCTCCGCCACTGTTCAATATCGAAGTGAGAAAATGTATCATTAGTTTTGACGGCGCTGAAATGTTCTTCCCCTAATATATAGTAGATGTGTGTCAACCCTTTAAAAAAAACAATGATGCGTGCACAGCCATTAGTCATAATAAATTACACAATGATAATCTATATGGTTTATAATGGTTGATTTACACAATGATAAATTTAAATGATCAACAATGCAGATATCATTATATCAATCATTGTGACACAATTTTTTACATCTTGTTTCACCCTTCCATCTCCAAATGGACCCATATCCATTAGGCATTAATTGATACTTGTTTTAATCACATCTCCAAATGGACCCATCGATAGGCATAGATACTTGTTTTATTATAATATTCTTTCCCTTCAAATATATATATATATATATATATATATATATATATATATATATATATATATATATATATAGAACTATCTAATTTCTCATGCATGCCGGTTGAATATAATATAATTTCGAAAGTAATACCATTATTAAAAAGGTTAAACCCCAACGTCACCACTCCTTCTGTCCCACGGGATGAGTAACGAGGTTAATCAGATAATCTAATAGTTTAAAGTTAGGGGCTTGCTATTAACCCAAACAGATTGAAAGAAGTCGTCCTGTTTTACGGTATACGAACCTCCACACTCCAGCTCCAACTGCACATTACGACACTCAAACCCTTTAACACTAAATCATGTTCTGAGGACAAAGCAATAACATTATTAAGATTATGTAGTAAAGACATAGATGAACATATCAGGAATAATGTTATTAAATTTAAGAGCTTTTTTATATCTTATTTAAACTTGTGAGCTTTTAGATATCAAGAATAAAAATATATTTTTTTAGGGAAGAATAAAAATAATTAAAACTGAGGGATTTTTATATAGGTTTTTGCCAAGGAGGACGGATTAATGTGTTTATCAGGATTCAAGAAAACTGATTATTAATTAGGACAAAACTACCTTAACTTACCAAATACCCTTTTTACTAAATTTAAAAAATATTCCAAACAATCTAAGCCCTAACATAGCCTCATGTGTCAGCCTGCATAATTATGGAAGTCGCCGTCCACCCTTGAATCATCTTCTTGAATCAAATTCTTGAATCAGCAAAGAAGAACAGAGATGGAATCACAATTATGCAGCATGGAAGCCGCCGTCCACCCGAATCAGATATACCTTAGCTGCTGCTCGTTGTGGGGTGAGGCGGAAGGAGCTGCAATTTCCGGCGGAAGGGAGCAGCAGGTCGGCGATTGGTTGTGGCTGTATGGATGCCAGACGTTTACTGGGATGGCACCGGAAGGGGAGAAAGAGGGAGGGGAGGGTGCGGGGATGAGGAACTCGCCGGTGGCAGTGAACTGTGAAGAAGACGACGGGGTTGATTTGGTAAATGCCGGAGGTAAGCGGTGGGGGGTTGCAGAACGTAGTTGCTGGGATGAGGACTTCGGATAACATGGGGTGTTTACCATGGCAGTCGGGCTGGGGCCATGTGCACCGGCGAGGAGTTAACGGCGGCCATGGTTGCCGGAGAAGCATCTGTGTTTTTTTTTTTTTTGAAAAAGTTTAGGGTTTAGGGTTGTTACTATTAATTTTTTAACGTTACTACATTTTTTGATGTAACTTTATCTATTTTATGGGCTATTACTACTTGTTTATTGGCCGTTACTACTTGTTTATTGGCCTTTACTACATTTAATCACATAAAATGTAGTAACGTCCTTCTATCCTCATTTATGATTTTTTTTTTGTCCTTTTGGGTCCTTCCCCCATTTTTATAATTTGACGTGAGATATAAAATAGGGGGAAGCAGCTAAAAGGACAAGAAATATCATAAATATGGATGAAAGGACAACTTCTATTTTTTGTGATTAAAAATGACAATTTTAAAATAAATGGACCGAAATACCTTTTTTTTGGTAAATCTTGGAGTAATTGCCGACGAGGAGTAAACCTTATAACATGCCATAAAACGTGGAAAGAACAGAAAATCAGAAATGACATTTATTGAACCTTTTGAAAAGAACAGAAAATCAGTCCATAGTATCTTTCCCACACATTAATAGCCTTTGACTAATTAACTCCTAATTGACAACGTGAAATGGGAAAAAAACAATTAAAATAATAATATAGTAACATTAAAAAAGAAGTAACAAATCAATAAAATATATGTAGTGTAGTTGCAGCTAAATAACTTAATAGTAACAATCAATGAATATATGTAGTTACAGGAAAAAAAAATTGTAGTAACACTTGAAAAAGAAAAAGTAACAGCCAATAAAATAGATGTAGTTATAGAAAAAATGTAGTAAAACTGAAAAAGAAGTAGTAACAATTAATAAAATAGATATAGTTATGACAAAAAATGTAGTAACAATGATAATGATCCAAAAAATATAGGTGGATTAATTTTTGCGTACAACATTGGAGTAATTTTTGTTTGTCAAAAGATGGATTTTTGCATAAAAGATTGATTAATTCATTTGTCAAATTTGTATTATCCCTTAAATTCAATAATATGTAATGATAATGCTTCCCTAAAATCACGAAAAATGGATTGACAGTTACAATATTAATTGCTTCCTTTAAAAAGAACTGTTTTTATTTATTATATTATATTATGTATCACAATTGGCTACAAAGAAGTAAAATAAGGGTAATTTAGGAAAAAACCAAGCATTTTGTCCTAATTAAAACTCAATATCTTTTTATCATTATTTAATTGATATGATGTCCTTTTAGCCAAAAATCTATATAATAAAATAAAACATAACAACATGAGGAGATTTTGATTTTAAACAGAGATCGTATTATAATAAATAAAATAAGGGCCAATTATTTAAAAGCACTGATTTTCAACTTATTAGGAGTAATAGGACACTCCGAAATCTTATTTAGTTATAAGGACATTCTAATTTCAAGTGGATAAAGAGGAAGAAGGAAAAAAAAAAACAAGGGAAAAAAAAAAGCGCTGAAGTTGTTGTTGTTTTTGTTTTTGTTTTTTTTTAATTCACCATATTCTAAATGTCATATATTTTGATCTAAAACTCGGATCATCATAATTTTTTTACTAAAATTCATATTTTTTCGTCTTCTTTATTCTAAAATCAAATTTGATATTTTCCGAATAAATTTCATAAAATCAATTTTTTTCTTCATAAAAATCGACGTGACGTATTGATCACCGTCATGCATTGACCACCTACCCGGATTCATTGGCCACCGGGATCCATTAACCACCCCGATGCATTCACTGCCGTGATTCATTGGCTACCAAGATGTATTGACCGCCACGATCCATTGGCAACCTTGATCAGTGACATCTCATTGTAGCGATTTATGCAATGACATCTCATTGTAGCGATTTATGCAGTGACTTCTTATTGTAGCGATCTATGCAGTGATGTCTTATTGTATCGAATTATGCAGTGACGTGTTATTGTAACGATTTATGCAGTGACGTGTTATTGTAACAATTTATGTATACCTTTGGTTGTAAAAATATGCATTTAAACAAAAAAAAACAAAAGAAATACAGTTATTTTACAAAGTTATCGAAAATTTAAACCAACACTACAAATAAACCAACATCAATCAAATATTTAAAGATAACAAAGAAATAAAGTTACTTTACAAAGTTATCAAATGTGTGTATCAAGTTGTATATGCAGTGACATCAATATCATTGCATCAGTTATCTAATTGTAAATACAGTCAGCAATGTCACTGCTTCAGACATCAATGTCCTTTGCATAAGTCATCAATGTCACCGCTCGAGACATCAATGTCACCGCAAAAGTCGTCAATGTCCCCGCATCGGACATCAATGTCACCGCATGTCGTCAATGTCATGTCCGCATAAAACCTAACAACCGCTGCATCGATCGCTCTGCTCTTGTTTTGCATTTCTCCAAATGTGGAGCTTTTAATATGGATAGAAGTACAAGTTTGGTGAAACTACAAAGACTCTTCACTATGACTCTTGTAATAGCCACACGTTGTTTGTGCCCTCCTGATAATTGGATTCATTGTGGAATCCCTCAATTCTTTAACACGATCTTGAATGTTTAGCTTAATGTCCCTGCATCATTCATCAATGTCACTGCATCGGACATCAATGCATAAGTCATCAATGTCACTGCTTCAGAAATCAATGTCACTGCATAAGTCATCATTGTCACTGCTTCAGACATCAATGTCACTGCATCTTAAAAAAAAAAAAAAATCAATGTCACCAGCGTTTTTTTTTCTTCCAGCGTTTTTTTTTTCTTACAGCGCTTTTTTTTTTTTTTCCAGCGCTTCAGTTTTTTTTTTTTTTTTTTTTTCCTTCCTTCCTTTTTCTTCTTTATCCACTTGAAATTAGAATGTCCTTATAACTAAATAAGTTTCCTTCTTAAAATTAGAATGTCCTTATAACTAAATAAGATTTTGGAGTGTCCTAAATGATCATTAATTCTCTAACGACGGCCTTATAACTAATTTGCACATAAAATAATATATAAAGCAGTGAAGTGAATACCAACAATTTACTAGACAAACATAACCAATATGTTTCAATGTTGGGGTGAGGTTATGTCAAGTAATGTTTTCCTGATTCTAAGTTTATTGGACTTTGTAACGTTCAGATTTTTTAGGTTTTTGCTACATATGATACTACATTCATCCCCACATATCGTAATATAAATTTATTTAGAATATCGATAAAATATTTATTACATTTTTCTTTTTTTACCTCTTATTTATTATATATTCACCCATTTTTCAATGTTAAACAACCATTGCATCAATTGCAATCAAATGTTATTTTATATTTTTTTTTCATTAAAATTAATGATATACATCACCAATTTAACCAACTTTCCTTAAACTATGAAAAGTCCAAATTGACTTATATTTTGGGAAGAATCCGGAAGCAGTATCTTCCTTATACACAAATTTAAGTGTCTACATAATCATATTAAAAAAATGTTTTTTTTTTTACGTAATCACACACACTCATATTATATTAGATTGTTCAAATCAAATTCAGTAAATCCAGGCTTTGAGCATTGGATAGCATTGAAGTGTCTCATCAAGTGTCTTCGATGAACGAGTGTGTATATGCTAGTATATTCGAGTGCAGACTTGAATATTATTGGCTACATTGATTCTAACTTACATTCAGATAAGGACAATCTTAATTAGGTCAATCTCGGGCTCAATGTTTACTCTTTGTGGTGGAGCTATAGTCTGGAGCAATCCATTATCGCTGATTGGACTATGGTAGTTGAATACATATATAGCAGTCTATGAAGCAGTTAAGAGGCAGTATGGCACAAGAAGTTCCTTGATGACTTGGAAGTAATTTTATTTCTGGATAAGTTGATATTACTTTACTACGAAAACAATGCTGCTAATGCAAAGAAGCTACGCAGTCACATGGGGTCAACGCATATTCAAAAATAGTACCACCTGATCAAAGATATCATGTAGACAGGTGGTGTGCCGGTCCTAAAGATTGCCATATTTAACAACCTAGCTAATCAGTTCACCAAGATGCTAACATATAAAGTCTTTGATAAACACTTGGTGGTACGGAATTGAGAGATATGCATCTTCTATTTTAGAGCAAGTGAGAGAATATTGTAAATAGAATTATGTGTGGTCTAAAAACAATTGTTGTTTGTCATTACGGGTAAGTGAGAGATTGTTAGGTGTAGCGTCCAAAATACAATTAATGGTAATTGTTTTTTATAATTACTAAATGAAAATTTATTTATCATCTTATTATTTGATTTGTGTTATGAACACTACACTGTTGAAAACCCTTAGTTGTATCATATGTTGTCATACAACTTAGTATGTGTCAAACATATGATTACGTTTATGGTGATACGCTTTAATTGTTTAGTCCATGGTGGACTTAATCAAAGTATGTGGTCTATTGATTAAACCATCCTTTATCCACCTAGAACACTTTATGGCGTGAACCTTTTAACCGAACCGTCGATATTTGTTATCTAAGTGATGTGTTTATATATACCTCAGTCATGTAGAATTAAGATTTATTTAATCTGTACTTCTCATATAATTTCGTTGTTGGAGATATCTTAAAAATCACAAGAATATATGTAATACCATACTCCCGACCCCTAGGTACACTTCAGGCATTCTAGGAGGGGTTGTGAAACTTTGACCATGACTTAAGTAACAAGACTATATTCCCAATATAACAAAATAAATTCACAAGAACTATTTATGTTACAAAATATTACATTAAATAAAATTATTGTAGTTCTTATGAAAAATGGCATGATCCATGACGCCAATTTTCTTTCTCCTTAGATCCCGGTCTATATCTTTTTTTTTTTGATATTCGAACCTTGTATTTTTCTACTCATTTATAACTTAATGATGGGAAAAGTTACAAAGGTTAGGGCCCTCCCGGCCTCCTCCAAGAATACATGTCATCAATGTACTTTTCCCACCTCCTCAAAACCCTAGTCCGGAAAACCCATTGTGGGAAAACCCGGGTGCTAGGGAAAGAGTATGGCCCTCCATAGATTGGAAATCAAAATAAAAAACAGGCAAAACTGATCTAGTCAAAAAGAACAAGGGGGACGTCCCAGAAAAGGAAAACTATAGGTCTAAAAGTATATGCTAGGCCTTGAGATTAATGATAGAGCCAGAGCCATAGCTTCGCATCCCAACATCATCTTGACACTACAACACCTTGATAGAACACACAAAAAACCACAGCCACGGAAACAGGTGAAGATGAGAATGTAAGATGAAATATAGAGGCAAACACTTGCTTGCACCCTTCAGATCAATGAAGGGTGCATTCCAATTATAGGTGCCAGTGAAAAAAAAGCCATTCAATTCCCATAAATAACATGTGTGTGTATATAAAAGGAAAAACAAATGAAAGAAAGAAAACAATGAGTCAGCAAAGGGCTGATATAAGCCACGTGTGAGAGTGTTACATTGATTACATATATATATATATAGCAGAAGGAAAAAACCGTCAATTAACCCATTTATAGCCAATTGACCCGCTTTAGACCCGTCTTTAGTCGCATCTGACCCGTTTTCATCCCTGCTTCCGCTAAATGAATCCCACGATGAAAGTCCATGTCCCCCACGATTCCAAAGCTCTTATCATTCGGTCAGTTATCAACTTATCCCTTCCCATCTTTCTTCCCACGATTTGCTTCCACAAAGCAATGAACAACTCCCCACGGTATGCCCAAAAAATCTCAAGCCACAACTCCTAAATTCCATTGCAAATTATTGGATTCTCACTCTTATCCTACTCATCTACATTTACTTTCAATGCCCTTTCAAAAGTCATCGAAACGAGGAAGCACCAATTTTGTATCGGCGGCATCGTGAGACATAATTTGGGCTGTGATTCCGGAGGTTGAGGGAGTGGATTTTGAGTTGGAGGATGACGATGTATGTTGATGTCAGCAATACCAATGGCATCCGTCCTGAATTTCTTACCCCGAGGTGATTTTGTTTACTGATTTAAATCTGCAATTGCTTAAGTTTTCTACTTAAATTTGCTTGCATCACACCTATAATCGGTTTCAACAATTACCTTAAAATTGCGTTTTGTATATAATATGACCTTTTTTTGTTGTTGCCATTGCTGATCTAGCCGTCATTTATTTAGGTTTTATCCTACCTATTCAGATTGCTGATTTTGGGTTACCGGGACAATGTCTTGGCTTTTGTATGGAGGACGCTCTAAATGACAAATAAGAGTAAGGTTCTGATATGATGTTTCTCCAAATTGTGTTCCATTCTTTAAATTCCACAATATTTTTATGTTTGTGATTATTCAAATGGACAACCAAAGCATCGATTTCCTTTAACACCGGTGATTACGCCTTCGAATTGTAGATTTGAAAGTTGGTGAGTTGTTGAACTCGAAGAAATGCATGATACGCTCTAATGAGAACACCATTTGTTATCCCTTATGGATTCCACCATTTCACCACCACTTTCACACATACATTGGATATGAGGTTTACTGAATTTTCATACAAATTATTGATTATATCCGGCTTGGGAAAAATTTGGGCCAAGGTTTGTTATGGTTCTTTGCAACTAACTGACTCTATTTAGTGCAACTAACTGCTCCGTGTACTTTGCCAATTTGTTTTTATCATGTGTACTCTGTTGAATTGATCCATGAAGGCAACGATTTTTGTTTTTTTTGTTTTGTTTTTTGAGTTGAGGATTTTTTAAGGCCCCGTTGAAGATCATGTGCGCAACTCTGCTTCAAGATTCGATTTTTTTCCCCTCATCTTGCATCTTCAGAGTTCAGTCACTGTTATTTTTTTTTTGGATTGATGATGGTAATTCATTTGTTTCAGATTGATTTCTTAGGGGCTTATATCAGTTACAATGAAGAAGCATACATTTGTGATTGCTCATTGCTTAGGTGTAGATCATATTTTCCCAATGGTACAACATTCTAGGGTATATGAGTGAGTTAATTTCATTGCTTGGTCTTTTTTCTATATCTGTTTGTTTGTGCAGTGGGAAATTGTTATTTTGCATGAATAAATGAGATCTAGCTAGAGCGAAGTAGATGGAGGATGGAAAGAATGATAGTGTTCCGAAAATGTTCATCTGCACTCCAGGTACTCTGAGCACCAAGGAAATGGTTTTGATATTATTTGTAAATGATTTAGTCAATAATGAGCTGATTTGATGCCTCAAATTCATGGGTCAACCCCGAGTAGACTTTTCTGGCTTCATGTTTTGGATTAGTGTGTTGAAATTTAAGCAAATCGGGTTGTAGAAGCTATTTTAGGATCAAAATCTCTGTTAAAGGTACAATGTAATCTTTTTTTGAAGAAAGTTCTTGGCTTCGATCTTGGTAGGGTTAAATTCTCGTAAGATTTATGTTAAATTCGTTGCAGGTTTGTAGATTCACGTAAGATTTGAAAGTTAGTTGTTGTTCGACTTGTCTTTAAGGTAATGATTTCTTCTTATCAAAATGTTACTTCTTTAGTTTAAAGAATATGTTTATAAGTTGTTTTGGTTAAAGAATATGTTAAACATGATTATGTGTTGCCGGGTAGTTTCGGGTTAGAAAGCAAGTGCGGGGCTTTAACCAGGCCAATTCCCGGGCACTGCTCTCGGGAAAGTGCATGGGTGAAATCTCCATAATTGTCTTATGGTCGTTATATGACGTAAACAATGTTGTTTTCAAGTGTTGTTCTGTTATATGGATATTTTTTGTATTATGTTTATACACGAGTAATGGAGAAAATACGGTAGTTTGGTGTTGTTATGGCCTTTGTATGCTCACATAGGTTAGTTATAGACTTTAATGAGAAATCTATGTGCTTTATGTGTTCAGTGCTTCTAACTGTTTAAGATGAAGTATGGTTACCCCACAATGTAGTGTACGGAGTACCATGAATCCTTAATGTTTGATGTAGTGTCCAAAATACAATTTTTGTAATTGTTTTTATAATTAATAAATTACGAATTTATTATCATCTTATTATTTGCTTTGTGCTCATAATAATACACTACTGAAAACCATGAGTTGTACCATATGTTGCATATAATTTAATGTGTGTCACACACGAGGAATAAGTTTATGATGATACACTTAAATTGTTAGAACGTGGTGAACTTAATCAAAGGATGATGTGTATTGATTAAACCACCATCAATACGTCAAAAACACTTTTATAGTTCGTCTTATCCGGACCGTCGATATTGATTATTTAAGTGGACATTTATTCTATATCTTATATATAAGATGATAAAAAGTAGCATCCAAAGGCATCCACGCCTCCTGTTTGCTTTAAATTTGGCTTCCTCCCAGACTGCCATGTGCCGGCTGTGAGCTTGACACGTGGCAGTCGGTTTTAATGTTAAAAAAAATAAAAAATTCTACCGTATTATTTATAGAGTCTGATTCCTACCTTCTTTGTCTTCTTATTTATAGTCGTCTTTGAATAATTGCAAGTGGTATTATGATTCAAAGTGTTTTCTTCTTTTTGTGAGTGGTGTCTGCCATGTTGGTGTTGCCGAGTTGTTTTGTTGTCGTCTTGTGTGAAGTGATGTCCATTATTTTGTAGTGGAATATCTATGCTGAGTCGTCTTTTGTCGTTTTGTGATAAAGGACCACCATTTAATTTTAGTGATGTCTTGTCTTGTCTAATCTTATCTGCCATATTGACTTGTGATAAGTGTTTTGTGTAACTATGTGTGTATTATACGTATATAATTATATGTATTATGTATAAAATTTTGTAGCTATCTGTGTGTACCTATTTGTGTGTGCATAATATATTTATTTTTATATGTGTATTAGGTGTAAAAGTAATGTGCAGGTGAGTGATTGTGGGTGTTGCAGGTAACCCTTTTTTTTCCAGGGTCTTGGTAGATATTCTTCGTCAATATTTATTGATGTTGTGGAACTTATAGGTGATGTCTGTGAATTTGAGGCATATTGAGATAGGATTTGTTGCAATTCCTCATCCGTCTTCGACGCAGCTTACAAGGCTGCCATTTGTGCTTTTCTTTCTGAAAATTTTGTAGTCGCATAGGTTGTATTTGAGATTGCTGGGGTTTTTGTATTGCTTGTAACCATTTCTCCATGTTCGTTGGTAGTAAACTTTGGATAATGTTGCATTTTTCCCACCATCTTACCCTAAATCTTCTTCGGATAAGTTGTATAGGATGATTGGAATAATCTAAATACCAGTTCACTTTCCATGGTAGATAGAATTTTGTACATAATGTTGCGAATGCATGAAATCTATTTTCTGCCTCGGAAGGCTTGTACTTTGCTTTGAAAAGGTTGAAAGATTCAAGCACTGTTGTTTTTGTATTTCTAGTACTAAACCAAAAAATTCCCACCATTGAACCCATCATGATGGAAATTTTGAAATGTCTGCAATTTTTGTATCGAAGTGCATCAACCAAGTATGCTGATTGTTTTGATTTTGTATGAAGAACGCATTGAACCATCCTCGTTGATACTCCCAATAGTTGAATGTAATTGTATAAAAAGGTTGTTCTTTGTATTCTTCCGGAAATACAATGGGTGCAGATGAAGCTGCATACCAATCTTTTGGAGAAATAACTTGGTGAATTTTATAGGTTGAAAATACAGGCGTGGTTTGATTATTTTGATAGTATTTGTAATCAAAGCTCGCTGACTGTGTAGCTTGCAAGAATGTTTGGTACAAAATTGGGGGTTTTGTAAATCCCAAGGTTTGTAAAACCAACATGTTCCAAAGTAATTTTGGAGAGATTGAAAGGGGTCTTGGCTATGAAAACCGGCTTCGACCATAGTAATATTTTGTGAGTATGGTTTAACTGTGTAAATCGTCTTTTGTGTTCTTGTATTTTGTGTGGTAGTAGGTCTTGCTAGTGGTTGAAATGAATTTGAAGTTAAAACAATAGGTCTTGTTGATGCTGAGCTATGGGTTTTGATGAAGATGCAGTAGGTCTTGGTGATGATATTGTGGGTAACTGTAGTAGGTTTTGTGTGTTTGGTAAAGGTTGAGATAAATGCATTTTTCTGAATTCTAGGCTTTGTAATAATTTATCAAGAAATTTTTGTGACTCTGGATTGAGCGAACCTGTTTCTTAGATGTTGGCGTCTTGTTCTTCTTTTGTGACGATGTCATACCAAGACATCTTTGGTTTTGTAGTATTTGCAACCTTTTTTCCTTTGTCAACCTTTGGGGCCATCGGATCTGTCTTGTGGGAATTCTCGGGTAAGAAAATCGGGAACTGAATTTGTATCTCCATTTATGAATTCAATATCAAAATCGAAAATGCTTAAAATTGTTTGCCATCGTGCAAATATTTGCTTTGATGCAAGATTTTGTACATCCTTTTGTAAGATTTCTTTTGCACTTTTACAGTCTATACGTAATAAAAACTTTTTGTTTAATAAATCACTTTGAAATTTTTGAATGCATAAAACAATGCTTAAAATCTCTTTTTTTAATTGTGGAATAATTCTTTTGGGTATCATTCCAATGTGCATATGTAAACTGAACAATTAGTTCTTTAGAATCTTGTTTCTGCTTCAAGATTCCTCCATAACCAATATCAGAAGCATCAATTTCTACTATCTTATGTAGGTTAGGATCTGGCAAGTGTAGACATGGAATTTGTGTGACCTGTTTCTTAATTTGCCGGACAATTTTTGTAAGTGTTGTATTCCAAGGTGTAGGGTTTGTTTTTAGAGGGTCATGAAGTGGTTTTGCTATTCTGTTTAGATTTGGGTAAAAGTCCAGGACATAATTTAAACATCCTAAGAATCTTTGTAGTTGTTTTTTGTCAATAATTTTATCTAGAAATTTTGTGGTGAAATCTAGAGATCTTTCTATGGGTGTAATAGTTCCTTGAGTAATATAGTTCCCAATAAATCTTATTTTTGTTTGAAAAAGCGACATTTTAGGTTCGGATATTACTAAATGGCTTTTTTTGATTACATATAAAACATCTTTAAGTGTTTGAATTGTTCATCAATAGTTTTTGAAAATATAAGTACATCATCTATGTACACAATACAAAATGTTGAGTAATTATTGAAGATTTCGTTTATAATTCTTTGGAATTCGGAAGGAGCGTTTTTTAAGCCGAAAGGCATTACATTCTATTGGTATTGTCCAAAGGAACTGTAAATGCTGTTTTATATCTGTTTGTTGGTTTTATTTGTATTTGCCAGAAACCTGATTTCATGTCAAATTTTGAGACTATGAAGGCGTCATGGAGTTTATTTAAAAGGTCATTTTATTAGGTATGGGATAACGAATCCATTATAATGCCTTGTTAAGTGGTTTATAATTAATGACCAGACTAGGAGCTCCCCTCTCGATTTCAGAGGCTTTATTTACATAGAAAGCAGAACAACTCCAAGGTGATCTGGGTTTAGAGATTAATTTTTTGTTTTCAAGATCTTGTATTTCTTTTCTGCAAATTGTTCAAGGTCTTTATTCATTTGTATTGGCCGGACTTTAGTAGGTATATCTTTTTCTTGGAAAGATGTGTCATAGGGCAGATCAACCATATGTTGCTTTCTATTCCAGAAAGCATTTGGTAGTTCAGCACAAACTTTAATGTAAATATCTTTTGTAATCGTAGTATTTTCTCTTTTATGGTTGGTTGGTTAAGCAACCTATTTATTTGTAAGGAGGCATCTTTTTGTAGTTCATTGAGCTGGAATTGCTTGTTATATATTATATTATTGATGGTGCTTTCATGTATTAGCGTAGATACAACATCTTGTAAAGGTTCTTGTTGTTCGTCAAGAATTAGATTTTGTTCATCATCATATTTTAGTGAATTATGTATTTGGTCATGTTGTTCAGGTGATAAATAAAAATCCCACCATCCTTTTAATTGTCCTGAGAAACCTGCAATTAGTAACTCTGCGGTAGTCCTATCTTGGACTCCGTGTTGCGTCCTATATGCATTTGCAGCCATTGTCATTTGCTGTAGGAATGATAGAATTTGATATTCATTCATAGTATCCAAGTTCCAATTGTAAACAGATGATGCATTAAAACGATTTTGAGTTTGAGTTTCTACTGGTATTATATTTAGAGGATGATTTGGAAATTGTTGTGAATTCCATCATATTTTGTTTATTTGATTTTTATCTAGTGAGGTATCGGTGTCTGTTTGTGAGTAAAAATCATATTCTTTTCCAATCGTATTAATATGTAATGTCGTTGTGGGGGTCGTTGTCGGGGTGTCAGGTGATATTTGATTTTCAGAAGATGAGCTGGCGTCATATTTTGAAGTCTGTTTCGTATATGCTTGAATAAATCAAATTTTTTCTTTTGTATATCTTTGATAGATGATGAAGACACTTGGTATGGTTTGAAGACTGGGGTTGTTGGGTTTTTTAGTAAATTGGGATTATCAGTTTGAGGAGTTTTCTCAGTTTGACTAATCTTCATGTGTTTTTCCATTTTCTCTAATTGTTTTCCAATTGTATGGAGATTAGTATTTGTGTAATTATTTTGTGAAATAATATTTTTTATATTTCTTTTGTCGTCTTCTCCGGGCATTTTGATCTGATAAGCTTCTATATATTGATCTTGGTGCTGTATCTTAATTCCTTGGAAAGGTGGGTGAATAGATTTTATTTTTTCAGAATTTTGAATAGTTTCCCATTCTGGATTCTTATTGTGAATGGTAATAGGACTAATTCTGGTTGAGAAAGGGTGGTCAATATGATTTTCTAAGGAGTAGATTTCAAACCAGTCAAAGAAATGTAAACGAAATTTATATTTATTTACAAAGTCGTAGTATTGGTTTTGAATTTCGTGACGTTTTAACAGAAATTTATCAAAAAACCAAGTCCTTTTCTTTACATTTCTTTCAGAGTAAAATTCATCTTGGAGAACTTTTTTATTAATTGTAAAATCTTTTTCAATTATATTTAGTTCATTAAAGTTATCAGTAATGGTTGAAAATGAAGGGCTGGTTGGTTCTGGAGGGTTTGTTGGTTCGTTGGCCACCTCATTTTTTATATGATAAAAAGATCTTGGAATTTGTGAAACATAATCTACGTTTCCTAATCTTGTAACTGGGATGTCGGAGATCAAATTCCTTGGTTTTGAGGTGCCTATAAACGACGGGATTTGTGATACTCTGCCTAGATCAATAGTATCGTCAGATACCGATCCAGAACTAGTGTATCGTGCACTTGTACTTCCTCTTCTGACAAAAAAGAGTTTTACTTTGCCATCAGTGAATTGATTAACATGTTTTAGTTCTGAATTTGGTTCAGGTAGAATTTTTAGTACTGGGACTACATTTTCTAAGACCCATTCATTTGGAAGAGTAATATCTTTCCATTTGATGGTTCTAGAAGTACACTTATTAGATCTCGAAAGATCTGTTTGTAGGAGAAGTGTTTCTCCTTTTGGACTATAACATCGTATTTTTATAGAAAATGCTGAAATCATGGCTTTGTAGTGTAATCTGAAAATAATAGTAATAGGAATTGATCATTCTAGCATTTTGTAATTGTGCGTTTTTACTTGAAGCACAAGTGACTTGAGGATGTTTTGATCATTTAGTGAAATTGAAATATTTGGCGAACAATCAAATGTAATTGGACCTGTACAAAGACTTGATTCAACATAACTTAAAAGTGAATCATCAAAGTCTAAGTGTCTTGTATCTCTAAGAACTGCCAGAATGGAAGTGTTTAACCCTTCTCTGGTTAGAGGCTTTATTCCTACTTGTATTAGACCAATGTGAATATATTGGTATAATTTTTTACGATGTTTTTGTAAGGGGTTTGCAGAAAGAAGCTGTATGGTTTCAAAGGGTTTTGATAGTTGAATATCTCTTTCTTTTGTTTTAATGGTAAAATCAGATTTAAAACTGATTAATCTTGATGATTCATATATTTGGTTTTTGTTTACCTTTGGAATTTTTCAATTGTCAAGAGATTTATTAAAATCCTCAATTATTATTCATCTGTATGTATAAACCTTTTTGAACTTTCTTGAACAGAACTTGATACAGACCTAGAAGATGTAGTTATACCAAATATAGAATCCATAGTCATTTTGTTATAAATAATTCATACGTGCCTACAATCCCAAAATAAGATTAAAATGCCAATAGGCTTTCTCTCTTACTGTTTGGGCAAAAACACTCAGCCAGTATGAATATTTAACAAATGGGGTTTGAATAATATTAAGTATAACAATCCCTTCGTGTGGCTCTGATAGTTAAACAAAAACCTTTTTCTCTCAGTGTTCTAGCGTCTGGAGGTGAATATAATCCGGTTTGGCCGGTTTTTCCCATTCTATAAAAATAAACCATTTTATACAGTTTCTTTATTTTCAACCCAAACTGAAACGGGTTTTAGGTTAAAACCATTTGTTCGGTTCGGTTCGATTTGGTTCGAATTTGGGTCGATTTTTCAGGGTTTTCATTAACAAATAAAATTATCGATTTAAAATGACTACTTACCCAAAAAAAAAACATCGTTAAGCTAAAACCATTTGTTCGGTCCGGTTTGATTCGACTTTGTTTCGATTTTTCATGGTTTTCATAAATTATCGATTTAAAATGACTACTTATACAAAAAAAACATGGTTAGGCTAAAACCATTTGTTCCGTCCGGTTTGGTATGACTTTGTTCCGGTTTTTCATGAACAAATAAAATTATCGATTAAAAATGACTACTTATCCAAAATAAAAATATGGTAATATAGGTGCTACATCAATACTACTATGTGATTGAACCCGAAGAAATGATATAACAAATTATCTATATTGAACTAATTCATACCAATCCTAAAATCAGATCCCAAAATCAAAACACCCCCCCCCCCCCCTCTCCCTCACTCCCAACCATCATCCAAATTAACATATGTGTTACCTACCACCGAATTTCTTAACTAGGATTAGTCAAGATAATAACTAATCGTATTTTCCTCATTTCAATTCACCAATGAATATTTAACACCGACACATTATTAATATCGAGCTAACATCTTCCTTAAAAAACTACCAACTACAACATTGAATAATTAATATAGATAAATAACAACGTGCTTAAGACAAAATAGTATTTCAGTGAATTCCAAGGAGAACTATGAACGTACTATTTTGGGCATATATTAGAAAAATATTGATGTGTTGTCTCAAATATTGGTCTTGAGAAAGCAAAGATAACACAGAGTTAGAGATTGCAAATCGTTAATTGATTCGTGTTGTTCTTTTATGATATCGATTTATTGAAATAAAAGCAGTTAGATATTTTTTCATAAAGTAAATATTGTTATAATCGTTTGCATACGAGTTGTCGTACGAATTAATATTATCGCAACGAAACGGAGTTCGACCCGGTGAAGGAAAATGCAAGTTAAGAGTTGGTGTATGTTATGTATTAATAATGCAATCATGGTTGTTTTGTAAGCTTTTTAAAAGCAAAACTTTGATGTAGTGGGGAATATAGTTAGTATATTACCACCGTTATCTTTTGTCATCAATAATGTTTAATGGTGTAGTGAAATACAGAATTAGGAGTGCTTACAATGATTGTATTTCACTATCTTTTGTAATTTATGATAGCCAAACTAATGTTTCTTTTGAATTATATAACTTCATATTAATAAAAATCATGATTGTATCATCCCTATGATTATAAAAATATTATCAATTTCTATATTTATAGCTTTAACGGACACGCGCCGTGCTTTGCACGGCGTAATCATAACCACCAGTATTACCTTACAACTAGCATAGCATTAAAGAAAGTCAAAACCTATTTTAATTTTTTTATTTTATCACTATTATTATTATTATTATTATTATTATTATTATTGAGAATTTACCACTAAAATTTAAGATGTGTTGTGCTGCTGTCTCAAGCCAGGCAAAACCCTCTTTAAACCCAGAGGGTGAACCCAAACAACCGTCGTCGTCCGCCGCCGCTCACCTCCTGTTGCCGATGGAAACCTTCTCACCTAGTTCAGATATAACCGAACAACTCCTCCACCGCTATGGAAAGTCCTGCAGCTCCACAGCACCGTCACCTCTGCGCCACCGCTGCAGCAACTCGTTCAATTCTCCAATCAGAATCGCTTCCTCTAACTCCCCTGTCTTATTTCGCAGCCTCAATCTCCACACTCTCTGACCATACTGAACTTGACGCTGACGCTCTTGCTGCTCTCTCGGCTTTTCTATCAATCATTATTCCACTGATCCCGGAAAACAGTGTTTCGCAAGACAAAGCTAAGGAAGCAGTTGAGGTTTTGGTTCAGAGAATTAGTAGCTGCAATGGTGAAGGATCTCTTGGAAATGCTTCTGCCAGAGCTTTGATCAAATGCTTGGGACTTTTGTTAGGTTTTTGTGATTCAGAAAGTTGGGATTCTGTCAATTATGGATTTCACACTCTAATTGATTTTGCTCTAGATAAGCGTCCCAAGGTTCTAATCTTTGATTCTTCTCTCTCTCTTTTTTTTTTTTTTTTTTTTTTTTGAATTACTAATCTTTGATTCTCAATGGACTACATTTTTATGCTTCTGCCTCCGTATATAAGAAAATTATTTTATGCAATGAAACTATCTCACCACTATCATAATTCATAGCATTGCATCTGATTGGTACTGGTGTGCATGTTTTTTAATATCCCACCTGTTATTATGACTTATATCTACCAGTCAATAATGAATGCTGGAAAAATGTTGGGATATATCATTTGCATGTATCATTGCTCTTGTGGTAATGTCTTATTTTCTTTATTTTCTATTAAATTTTAGCTGTAATTTTGTTTCATTGTGTGTTAGGTCAGAAAATGTGCTCAAGATTGTGTTTTAACAGCGTTCAAGTCATTTAAGTCGTCTGCTGTGATTAAAAAGTCAAGTAAGTTGGTGTACTCTCTTCTCAAGGATCGGATGGCCTTGGCTGCCGAAATGTGTACTCTGAATGCTGTTGATGGATCAAAGAGCGATGATATCATTACTCCTCCACACCAAGAAGTTTTGCATTTGATGAATGTGGTGAAAATGGTGGTACCTTATCTTTCGGCCAAAGTTTGTGACCAGTTACTTGTTCAGTTACTAAAGTTTCTTAGTCCTGAATTCTCACCCTTGACAAGGCATGTCTTGGATACAATTGAAGTGGTGCTTGAAACTTCAAAACCGAAGTTATAGTTTCCAATATAGACAATATTTTAACATGTCTTGTACCATACATAAACTTGGAAGGAAAGAACCCTGTGGATACTGTGCTCACTGCTGCCAGTTTAGCAAAGCGTACAATTGACATTGCGCATACGAGTGAAGTAAGCGGATGGATCACTTATTTGCCTTCGGTAATTGGCCCTACAGCATGTAAGCAATCCCTCTCATCTGTAGCTATTGTTTCACATGATACATGATGGGACTATACTACAATGTGCGTTCACTTTCTGTTGCTATGATCAGCTTTTTGATGGTTCTGTTTTTGTCTTTAAAAGACGTCATGTCACTCATTTAAGAAGCATGCTGTCAGTTTGCATGGCACACTGATGTGTGCGTGAAACTAGTAGCTTGGGTTTTGATGTTCCATTTGTATGCTATAGAGATCTTAAATTATCATTAAAATGTTTCGCTGTTGAGTGTCACATTTTCCAGTTGTGGCTCATTTCATTATTTTACCTGTAGTGAAGTGTACAAATAGATGCTTTATTGAAGATTGATGACCTTTTCTTTTCGACTTCTTCATGCAGCTCTTCTAAATTCTGAGGCTACTAATATTGCTTTGCAAGCTTCAAAGATTTTGAAAGAATTGATTGAAAGAAATATTGATCATAAGCTTCTTATAGCCATCAACGACCATATGGAAGATGACAAGGCAACCAGTAATCCTGAGTCAAAAGCAATAGAAGGCGTTTGTGCCAAATTTGATGGCCTAATTAATACTGTAGCTGCTCCTAATGAGCATTTATTGGCTGTTATATCTGTTTTGTTTCTAAGACTTGGTAAGTAAAAAAATTCTTATTGTCATTCTTTTGCTTAAGTTGATTACTCAGAAAGACCCTTGCATTCATTTCTGTTCAGACTTTAGGTGGTTCTCGCAGTTACATGTTAACATGAATTACTGAGTAGTATGCTGAATGTTCAATGTTGAAAGCAAGGAGTTTATTCATTTTGTAAATTTAGCCAACAGATTTGTACATTTCATGTATTTCGGACTGCTGTCCAGTGTACTATATTCAATTACAAACTAAGAGACGCTAAGTTACTTGAGCCATCTGAGGACTTCTTGTGTTGAGAGTAGGGATGGCAACAGGGCGGATAGGCAAAAACTGTTACTACCCCACGAATTTTCACTTCAGTATTTTCGTTAATGCCCCGCAATTTGTCAAACTGGGGAGGCCGCAAAGGCGCAAACTGATTTGTCATTTGTTTTTGCATTTAGCTTGTTTATAAACAATTGTGATTACAGTCTTTACAGTGCTTCTATTAGTGATAAATTGCTTTTCTCACATGGCCATCACAGATAAACAATTAAACACAAATACTTTTAATATATATATATATATATATATATATATGTGTGTGTGTGTGTGTATATGTATGTATATGTCTCTCTCTCTCTCTATATATATATATGTATATATACAAAAATGTATACATATGTATTCTCTAATACTCATTGTTTCCTTGCTTAATTGCTTTTGTAAATAGATTAAAATTATCTTTGCATTTAGTATATTTAAATAGGTTTTATAAGCAATTTATATCTTTTCATAAAACCAAACGCATACAAACCAAAGAAAGGCACAAATTTCTATGGGTACTATAGTCTAGTCTAATTAGCTTTTTCTTTTTTCTGACTGTAGTCCAAGTACACAAATCACATTTATTATTGTTGCTTTTTTTAAAATAAAATTGAAGTGGGTTGGGTTGATTGGCCCTGGTCTGATATTGACCTGCAAAGTGCAAACTTCGAGCTTTTCCGATCTGATCCGCGTATCGGTAACCTTTTTGCCGTTCAGGGAAGATATGACCATCGGATTTGGGGCAGATCGGGTTATTTCTGACATCCCTAGTTGAGAGTGGATGAGTTGAGGCTCAATGGCCTCTAACAGATTGTGAATAAAATGTCTGGGTCTGGACAGCAGTACCTTGGCACACTTCTGTTTATTTGGATTGCAAAAAATGTTGACTAATCCCATCTTGTCTGAAATTTGGCCCCCGGATTCAAAAACTGGACTCGCAACTACTTGAATTGCAAATTATTCCACAATTGTATACTGTATCTGGAAACCTCTGTTATTTAATGTCACCTTCAAATACTGTAATGGCAACTGATTGCACTAATCCAAATTCCAAATGATTCCAGCTATGAATGTTGAATATTGACTTGTCTCATTTCTCATCTATTGAAAGATTATGAAGGATTTTAAAAATGCAAGGTAAAGTTTTCACATTGGATCAGTGTGAGCTTAAACTCCATATAGAGGGTATTTGGTGCAGCGCATTGCCATAATTTTGTTAAAGCTCTGCCTAAAATTCTTGTATCATGTGATCTTTGTACAGTGTGCAGATGCTGATTTTATTCACTTGATTTTAGGAGAAGTGTCGAACATCTTCATGAAGAGTATTCTACTGAGACTTGCTGAAGCTTTGAACGCTTCTTCTGTCACTGCTTCTGATACGAGAAATGTAAGTTTTCATGCCTTTTTTAGGTGCTTTTAGTTTATTAGACATCAAAGTTGAATCTGCTTTCATTTTGTTAATCTCTAGAAGTATTGACGTGGCTCTACGTTATTGGTGACTGTGTTCAGACTAACCTCTTGTCTATATATTCGATTACAAGGGAAGTGAAGCAAAGGCATTTGGCTGCCACCTGCCAGTTTATAGAAAAGGTTGCTAGAGTAGAAGTTGTGACTTAGACAAGTAGAACTATTGGACTGCTTTATATGGATTTGACACTTTATTTCGTCAAGGAAAGTCGTGGATGCAAATACAGTGTTTATTTCAAGAGAAGAACCAGCCCACTAGCCATTTTTAGTACTTAGAACAGCATGTGGAAGTGCACAACATGCTTTGATGCATATCAAGGTCATAGTTTTGGAAAGCCATTAGGTGTATCACCGTTTAGGGCTGAATATGAAGTAGAATATGTCTTGAAGGCCTTGAACAGCTGGTACTTGATGAGATGAATCTGGAATATCCTAATGATATTTTATATATATCTTTTTTGCTAGTTAAATGGAGTAGCTTTTTCTACACATTGATTTTAATTCCTCCATATTCCATATTATGTCTTAGGAGGCTTAGGAAGATCACTTCTAAATATTAGAGGGCATTGTTTAATTATTATGTTTACTTCATAACAGCCGAATCTTGACGGTACTGTTCTGATGCGAGGTCTTCTTCTTTGGTTAATGCTCATTTCCGTTCATTTCTGAGGAACATGCTTGCATTCTAACTTATGACAGTATTTGGTTGCCTCTAGCCTGTCGCGTTGGTATTGAATCAGAAGTTGGTATGCATTAGCACATTGATTAGTTATGGGCATTTACTTACGGTTTTTCTTGTGCAAGCTTAAGGATTAATTGATTATTGTTATTCTCAAAACAACAAGAACCCTTATTTCCAATAAGATGGGAATTAATGTTTGTTCCTAGTCATAAGTGTACCACGCTGAATAAGCCGGTGAACTTCGACGGCAGTATATGACTTTATTCGCTTTTAGTGGTCTGTTGAGCTTTTCTATTTGTAGGTGACAGAGAAAGAGTTATTCATGCTTAAGTGCTCTTAGGAGCCACATGGACAATAATATCTGATTTTCTTCCTGTTGGCAGCTTCGGAAGTGTGTTGGCTCTGCAGTGGCTGCAATGGGCCCAGAAAAGCTGCTAGCCTTGTTACCAATATCTCCCGGTGTGAAGGATTTGTCCTATTCAAATGTTTGGTTACTCCCTGTTTTAAAGGAGTATGTAATTGGATCATCCCTCAAGTTTTTCATGGAACACATTTTGCCTCTTGAAGCGTCGTTGAATCTGGGATCTCGTAAAGGTGGGAATTCACTTAGTAGATGTTTCCGTTATATGGCGATTTTTATTTGTTTAGGTTAATTGCTGTATATATTTTTCAAAGGGATCAGTCTATGTCAAGCTAACGTATGACAAATATGCATATTCGGCATATAGGCTAAATACGATGAGTGTAAAATGCTTAAATATGCATATTTGGAAGATAGGCTAAATACGATGAGTGTAAAAGGCTTGATGAACTCAAAATGAAGAGAAAATCTGCTAAGCCTTTGGGATACATGGAGAATTATTTTGCTCTTTTGTTCTAAATGTGAACCTTCGAAGGTGGCACCTACTATACTGCTCAAGTGCCTTTGGGATACATGGGGAATTATTTTGCTCTTTTGTTCTAAACGTATTGCAATCAATCCATCCATAAACTAACAGTACTTTTGTGTCTTTGATTCCTCTTTTATATATAGACATAGTTAAAATACAACTTGTAGGTGAGGACCGTGAGGTAAATGCACAATGTTGTCATAAGCCGTTTTAAAAATATAAGAAAGTTGTCCCTCTCATGGTGTAATGTGCGTCCGAAGTATATGCTTTATGTTTTTTGTCCTTTTATTCTTGAAAGTACAAGCCTTATGTCACAAACTTTTTATTACCTATATGATCACTAAATGATTTCAACCTACATTGCTTCAAGTATCTCCAGGACTCATCATTAGTCCTTTTTTAAATCATGCCTAAAGATTGATCCTTTCTTTTTCCTCCCTGTCATTTGAATAACTAGTTATTGGTCAAGATCTGCAAACTGGTAACATTTGGGAACTATTGCCTGCTTTCTGTCGCTATCCAACCGATATTTCCAAGAGTTTCAGAGCACTGGCCAAGCTTTTGATGTCTTGTATCAAGGACTCCTCAGGGATTGAGAATGTCGCCATTGCTTTGCAGGTTGTTTGTCAATGACATGCTTTTCTCCTCCTCTGTGGTACAGTTGTTTGCTTGTTTTGCGTTTCTTGGCCCGATAATTGGTGTCTGAGACTTGTGTTATTCTTCTGTTTCGGCAGATGCTAGTGAATCAAAACAAGAGTATACTTTCATCTGATGAGGGCTGTGAAAGTTCTTTGACAAGGCCAAAGCTGGAGGAAGAAGAGCACTTTATGCAAGAGCTCCGACGTAAGCACTCTTACTCAAAAAAGACTGCCACCAAGAACTTAAAGACATTGGCATCTTGCTCAGAGGTTTTGCTTCAGGCTTCTGTAGATGTCATGTTTGAGCTATATCCCGAGAAACATGGATATCTGAAGGTTCTCTTCCTCTTGTAGTTTTGCATTAAACTCATTTTTTAAGTTCCTGGAGGGTGGAATTTGCTATAGGGATGCACCTATCTGGGAATTTACTAAGAACATGAGTAAATTGTTAACTAGTCGACACCTTAAAAAGGAATTCCTGGCAGATAGATTTTGTTGTTCTTATTGTCTTTTATTGCATTAAGTTTCTCCTTTGTTTCTCTGGATCCTTCATGGTAATTTGCATTGTTTCTGCACAGATATGGTGGCTTTGCTTTCACACATGGTTCATGTACTATTTTTGCCTTACAGGATGCAGTTGGGTGCTTAGCTTCTATCACTGAATCTTCAATAGTAAAAAACATATTTAATTCTTCTCTCAAGAGGCTTATAGTCATCAATGATTCTGGTGAATATGGACTGCTGATTCAAGACAAAGGTTCAGATGACAATACTGAAACACACGGAGCCTCTGCAGGAAAAGACAAAAAAAGGTTCCGATAGTTTAATTCTCTCGAACACAAGAAATAACTTTGCCTTTTTTGATCTCTTTTGCTCACAAGTTGCATTGCATTGATTGTTTCATTTCGACTTTTCACTCTTTTATGCTTTCTGAAACTGCTTGAATGGCTGCGAATCATGCTTTTCTCCCCTCTATTTCCCGAGTGTGATGAAACAAGATATGGCATGCAACTGGTTATTCTTACACAGGTGTGAAAGAGTTTTAACAACCAGTTATTAGATTGCTTTCTCGTGATCCTTATCTTGCAAAGAAGCGGGAAGGAATCTTCTCCTTGCATAGAGTAACATAAACATCAATTTTCAGCAAATGCTAATCTGGTATCAGGGTCAGCTAGTAACTCAAATAATTGTAGGGAAGATAACATAGGTATCAGGGCTATCACGAACAGTTATTTTGAAAGTAAGTGCCGCGTTTAGCAGCTGGTCGCTATATCTTGAAATGGGAAAGCTTCCCTTGGAACTTTTCCTGCCAAAATAGGAAAGCGTCCTAGGCTTGCTTAGATGTGTATAACATCAGAACTTGCAGAAGCTTTGGGCCCATACAAGAATCTGTTTAAACTCTTGGCCCTTGTTTGTTTTCAAGTTTTGGGTTAGAGTTATTTTTAGTTTTTTTTTATATCATATCACCAATCATTTCTTACAATTTTCTCATCAATCATTTCTTCAACTACAAATAAAAAAATATTAAATCATCTCTTACTATTTCACTTTATCTACTTTATTACTTTTTTTACCATTTTTATTCATTATACTACCTTATTTCAATTTCTCTCACCAATCATTTCTTTATCTACACAAATTTCAAAAAAACATTTTAACTTTATAATCATTACCAAAAAAAAAAAAAACCCCAACCCCCAAAAAAACTCCAACCCAAAACACACACAACCTTGGTGTCATGGCTGCAGATAGACTGTAAAGATGACTGAAAAGGAGTTGGATGAATAGACTTCATAGAACCTCTTTTCTCGTCCCCCAAGAAAGTATGGTTGAAAGAACTGTACACTAGATAAACTGGTCATTGCAACAGCTATTTTAATGTTTGTAGTGTTTTTTTTCTTGTCCTTATTTGTTACAAATGACTGGTGAATTTGCTAATGCTGGAGTTTGATTATCTCTCCTAATTCATATTTGATTTGTCGTTGATGGTAGTCAATGCCATCCTACTATAATTGTGCTTTTGTACAGCACCCTCTTCTTTTGTTTGGGTGGGAGTATGGGTTGGTGGGTGGGGTGGGGTGGGATATGGTGATTGTTATGTTTATGTCCATTCTTTTAGTTTGTTACTTATACACTGGAGAATGGTATAGTTTCAGTTTCCTAGTTTGCTGCAATGTATAATATTCTGAAACCGTGTTGACCAATACTAAATAACGCATGTTGCTGTAAGTGGGGTCCATAATTTCTTGATTACATTATTTGGTGCTTTCGTTTCTCATAGGGGTCTGCTGCTGGAGCTGGCAATGTCATTTGTTGATGGAGCTAGTGAGGATCTCGTTGATATACTATTTAAGGTCACTAAGCATTTGTTAGAGGTATGCTGCCACATGTTGATACATCTTGTTCTCATGTATATATGAATTCTTCTACGCTTTCTTGAACTTTGTAAAAACCTCATGTTGCACTAAGCATCTGTTAGAGGTATGCTGCCACATGTTGATATATCTTGTTCTCATGTATATATGAATTCTTCTACGCTTTCTTGAACTTTGTAAAAACCTCATGTTGCACTAAGCATCTGTTAGAGGTATGCTGCCACATGTTGATACATCTTGTTCTCATGTATATATGAATTTCTTCTATGCTTTCTTGAACTTTGTAAAAACCTCATGTTGCACATCAATTTACCATGTTTTTGGTCTTTTATATGTTTGAATCCAGTTACTAAATTCCACATAAGACATTCATCTTAGCAATGATGTTGAACATGACACAAATGTTCATTTTGTTTTTTGATGTAACAACGAAATGCATTATTACTTTACTTGGGGCGTGTCTTAGTTCGATAACATGGTCCTATCGATTGCTGAATTTTGTGGGCAGGTGTTCTTGAACTAATGGATACACTGCTGGCAATAATTTGTAAAATCTTGGGTTCTCACCTTCCTCCCCAGGAGGGGTGGATGGGGCTTGGGAGAGGGGTCTTCCACCTCAAGAGGGTGCCCATCTATGATTACTGATTGCTGAATTTTGTGGGCTGGTGTTCTTGAACTAATGGATACACTGCTGGCAATAATTTGTAAAATCTTGGGTTCTTACCTTCCTCCCCAGGAGGGGTGGATGGGGCTTGGGAGATTTAAAATTAAGCCTAGACGATATTTCAAAACAGCTTCTCTGTGTGTCCTTTTTTCCGCTGAATGAAGTCCTAAGCTTTTATGATTACAGGATTCATCTGGGTTTGGTCAGTCTGAAGCATATTACACTCTGAGCCAAATGTTGGAGGTTTGTTTTGGTACTTTAGCTGGTGAGGTACTCGACTTGGATATTTGATTAGACATATTGGTGTCATCTTCTCTTGCAGAGACATCCTTCTTTTTGTTCTTCAAGATTTGCTGAGGTGGTGGACTTGTTGTTGAAGTTGAATCCTCCATCTGATATAATGTCGCTCAAGGGTCGCTTTTCCTGTTTCCAAAGATTGCTGATTCGTGCAGTAAAGGTACTTTGTGTTCAAGTAATCTGTTAGTCATTTAGCTTTCTGTATAAGGGGAATTTCCCTTGGTGTTTTGTCCCCTCGATTATTGCTCTGCTATTTGACTTTCTCTCTATGTTCGAATTGTTAAAGGTTTTGAACAGGCTGGATTTACCCTGATATAAATTATAATGCATATTTGCTTGTGAGGGCTGTGGGACTAATGCCTGTCTTTTTCTTCACAGGAAAACTTGGATGAGCAAGATGCCAAGGCTTTTCTTGTTGTAAATGAGATTATTATCACACTTAAAGATGTAAGGTTCTATGTTGTGGGATTCAGCAAAGTTTTCTCCTCTTTGTACTTTAAATATTGATTTTCCGAACCCGTTTCCTTTTGAACCTTATTAGGAGTGACTTTGTCTAGTAGGTAGATAAAAAGTGCATTACCATTTCCTTTATGTTGTACGTCTTTGTGGAATGACAATAGTTGATCTTGAAGGTGATTCTGCACCATTCTTTGATTTTGAGAATGTGCTGGTGTTGTGCATTATGAGGACTCTAAATGATTTGTTTCTCGAAATACCAGTATATATCCCTTAATATTGTAAAGCCTGATTAGTTGCTGCCGGTCATTCAATTTGTCAATAGCTCTTTCTTTCCGATATCGCTACTTCGAGAGCTTATAATTCTGTATAGTTGGAAGACAAAAAGAATCTAGTCTTTCCATTCAATGGCAACCCGCCATGCTGGCATTTGATGCCTGATCCAGCATTTTTTTCTTGTCTTTTGTGACTGTTGTACGTATTTACTCCTGACCATATTGTAATTGCACTTGTTTGCTCAATATGCTTATGTTGGACCTTTGCTGGAAGATGTATCCTCAATCAAAGATTCGTCTGCTTGTTCTTTGATCTCATCTCAAATCTCGATTGCTTTTTGGTGCTTTTTCTATTATTAAATGTCGTTGTATGGTGCATCCCGATTCATATTGTCCTTTGTTCACTACCTTGTTAAGCATATTAGGTTTGGAAGATATTCCTCCTTTTACGAAAAATACATATATAAATTTTCAAAAAGCAAGTCTGTTTCCATTATGATTATTCGTGATTATGCTGATGAATACAACTTTCTAATGTTTTCTTCAGTCGAAGGAAGATGGTAGAAAAGTTGCCTATGATGCCCTCGTTGAGATAAGCTCCACCTTGCAAAAATCTTCTTGCGATGCATCCAATGGACATTATCATAAACTCATCGCCATGGTATGTTCCACATAATTTGAAACACTTTGCTCTCAATGCTATGATCAACGATAAAAATGGAGAACTTTTTTTGGGTGGACTGGAGGAGGGGGAGTTGATGGAAGGTAATTTTATTTGAATGCTATCTGAGTGGTGGACTTGAAAGGTTAATGTAACAAGAAGATAGCTGCTTATGATCGAATATAACTGTAAAAACTATAATTGAGGTAGATGTGATGCACATGGCTTTATCGTCTGTGCAGTTAGTGTCTTTCCTAGGACTTGTATGCAGTCTTTCTCTTAATAGTTTGTTTCCAAGCTGTGTGCAATTTTGTCTACTACTTTACAGTGCTAAATTATGTCCATGTACTCAGGTTCTGGGTTATCTTACTGGTTCCTCGCCTCATATGAAAAGCGGTGCAATCTCTGCATTATCTGTGCTTGTTTACACCGATGTAAATATATGTGTTTCTGTACCCGATTTGGTCCCATCTGTTTTACCGCTGCTGCAAAGTAAAGCTGCTGAAGTCGTAAAGGTGAGTGTTCCTTTTTTTTCCCTCTAACAATAAGAACACCTGTGACTGTTTCTACTATGCTCATGACCTTGTGCATAATTTGATTAGGCTATTTTGGGGTTTGTGAAAGTAATGGTATCAAGCCTTCAAGCTAAGGATCTGCAGAACTTTCTCCCCGAGATTGTTAATGGAATTTTACGATGGTCTTCTATTTCTCGGAATCATTTTAGATCAAAGGTATGTGCTAAATTTCTTTTTTCTTGGGTAGGGGCATTAAAGAACATTTTTAATTCATTTGCCAGAAACATGAATATAGACATATATTTAATTTATTTTGAAATGTGTATTAAGTGTATACCATTAGAAATCTGCAAATTGTGTTATCGTTTTTATGGTTAACAGGTGACTATCATCTTGGAGATCATGATAAGGAAGTGTGGAAAGGAAGCAATTCAATCCCTTACACCGCCGAAATACGAGGGATATCTAAGGAGTGTTTTAGAGGTACTTAAATTTGAAATTTTCAGTTATTTTATAATAAAGCTGCAACTAATATGATCCTATTGGGTACAAGTTCGGTTCACCCGGAAGTTTTTTCACAATTTTTTGACCGGTGAATTTACATTATTTTCTAACTGAAAAACATAGTCGAAGTCCTCATTACATTAAGAATTGAGCTTTGTTCACCCTAAAAAAGAATTGAGCCCTCAAGAGTCGAAGTCCGTGCATTTCTGTTTGTCTTGTCTAACGAGTCAACAGGTTCGAGCCCCAAAAACAACCTATAATAGAATTATAAAGGTTTTGTACAGGTCCAAATGAAGTAACCCTTCCCCCCCGACCTGCATAGGCAGTATACCTTCATGCATTGGGTTGTCCTATAAAGTTGAACACAGGCATCTCCTTGAGGACCCTTTTTTTGTTAATCTTTCTTTCCCCCTCCTGGCTCAATATTGTCCAATTTCCTATCCCTTGAAAATTTAACTGGTGTGTCTTTATGCATGTATATATTCCATTACTTTCGGTTTTAAATAAATTAAAATAGTTGTTACATGATTATTATTGTAATTGTTAAATTTTTTTTTTTTCTAAGCTTTAACGAGTTTAGATGGCATATGTTGTATCGGAATTATAAATGTGGTCATCACGTTTATAACCATTTATAAATACTGATGATGAGAATGATGGGAATAAAACTGACGCGTTGTGGTAGTTTTGTCGAATTTTATCATAATCTTACCATTTATTAAATTTGTTCATATGTCCACTAAAATTTTGAAAATGATTCTTCATTCATCTAGAAGCTGCTAGTGAAACCTTTGGTTGTGCTTTTTTGCTTATGTTTATACTCTTTTGATCACTAACAGAATCGCCACGGTAAGTCCAATTCCAAGAAATCAGGAAGTGGTGATGCTGAATCAAAAGATTCAAATGCTTCTTCAAAAAGGTACAAACACCCCCCTACCCCCCACTCCCCCCTACTACATGCCATCCTCCCAACTCCTACCACAATACTGTTAAAAAACTCGACTCTTGGACTTTTGCAGTTTTTACAGTAAAAATAAAAGAGAGCATGCCGATAACATGTTCCAACCAAGGAGGAAGATTCTGCTCCTGTATCCAGGAAAGAGAGGAGAGAACAAAGATTCCATGACTATAATGTCAAAGAGCAGTCCTCTTATTTAACATACAGGAACAACCGTGACTCAAGAATATCAGTAAATCAGAGGGAGTCCTCCAATCATAATAATAATAAGCGGAAAGCAAATCAGTCACAACCATTGCAAGGCAGAGGAGGAGATAGAAGCATGAACTTTGGTCAGAAGGGTCAACAGCTTGGTGGAGCAAGAATAAAGAGGATGAAGAAGACAGAAGAAGCAGCAACACCGAAAGGTAAACCAGATCCGAATAAACCTCCTCATCCTGCCAAGTCATCATCCAAGCTCAAAAGGGTTGGGAAATCGCATTCAAGAACCCACTAATTGAGGTGATAGATGCATTCCCCTGTACTATTATTACTTGTTGAAGCTTTTAACACAGGCTGTCCCCCATTGGTTCTATGAAAACATCAACCGGGACCATAGAGAAGGCCCGAAGGATATGGATTGGGGGCAGTTGCACAAGTTTTGTTTATAACAGGGAAAATGTGATAGGGGAGTGGTGTCTATATTATTGCACAATTGCTGTGAAAATCGTGACGGTATGTATTTCCGGTGACCAGAGGAGCATAATTCTCAAGACTGCAGTTAATGTCAACTAGTAGAGACAGCAAATGTTGTAGACAGATTTTGATTAGTTAAGACGTGTGATTTGTGCTAGGTTTGTTAGAAATGTTCCAAAATTCGTTATAATTTGTATTATGTCATGCATTTTATGCTAACCAATCGTGAGATATCCGATATAATTTACTTTTTTTTTTTTTTTAATATGATTTATATGCTAATTGTTATGGCTTTTTGCCATCATGTGTTTTTGTTGTAACGGTATTAATGTAGGGATAAATCCTCTATTCTTCTAATCGTGAATGCTTTGTGGACAAACAATCTGCTAAGAGCAACCGTAGTGATTCTAGTCTATTTCAGATTCCGTTCTGACGCTGGTTTACCCGCCACACCCTAACTCTTCACATAATATACCCTACCTACCTCAACCCACCATCTCAACCTACCCAGTACCCACCGGTCGCCTACCCAACCCTACCTTGTCCATTTACCATACCCAACCCTACCCTACCCTACCCCAATTCACCACTATCATCCATCCTATCTTACCCTATCCTTTCTCATCAACCCTACCCAAGAGATCATATAGGTAAAAAAAATGAAACTCTCTCAGGGTTGAGGCCACCACTTATAACTTATGACCACTAAGTAGCACTCAACGTCATGCAACTTTTGCACGTTGAGTTGACATTCGAAAAGTCATTTGCGAAAATCAATCTTTTGAACATCGATTCATACCGAAGAATCAACTTTTCGAAAATCAATTCGATCCGATGTATCTGTAAATTAGGTGTGGTTTGTGATGTAAATAAAGATTTGATGTAATCATTAATAATGTCTTTTACCAATTAAATTAAATGTATAATTACATTAAAAATTATTTGAAATAATATAAATACATAGTTTTTAAAATTATTACAATGGTACATTAGTTAATTCGCATGAAAATTGAGTAGGTCCACGGACCCCTTGGCCCATATGGGTCCGCCCTTGGTTTGGAGTTGGAGTGATGATCAATTTCATGTCTCAGAAGTCGATTCTAAGAAAATCGATAGTAAGTTGATTAGATAATTCATATATCATCTAATCGACTCTTCTATCGTCGATTGTAGATCAATATGGATTGTATTGAAATTGAATTTTTCAATGGGGCATTGAGAAATCGATTTAAAAGATTTAAAAGAAAAAAAATTCAAATTCGATCAATATTATTCAAAAGCTTTTTTGATTATTTAAAATTCATACTTATATTCATAATAATAAATAAAAAAAGAGAAAAGTCAACCTGGGAAAAGATGAAGAAGTTTTTGATTATTTAAAATTCATACTTATATTCATAATAATAAATAATAAAAAAAGAGAAAAGTGAATTTGGCAACCGGGGAAAAGATGAAGAAGTTTTTGATTATTTAAAATTCATACTTATATTCATAATAATAAATTTAAAAAGAAAAAATTGAATTTGGCAACCGGGGAAAAGATGAAGAAGACGGAGACGAAAATGAAAATGGAAATGAGTTTATGTTAGGATTAAGAAATTTATACATCATGTTTTTACATTCTAAAAAAATATAGGACGTGGAATAAATAGACGAGAAACTGGCGTGGCACTTATTAACTTCTCCGGAGAATTGTGGGTGTAATTGTTAAAATCGAAGTATGGCTCCCCTTTGGACACACCCAAATCGAATTGCTCTACAATTTGGCATCATATTTGCTCAGCTGCAAACACCATCCGCAATGTTGTTGATTTTGATGAGGCTGGAAATGCCATTTGGAAACTAACGTCCTCGGGTAAATTTTCGGTGAGCTCGGCCTATCACGAGATTCACCAAACACAAGATGCGGTGATGAGTAGCACTTGGAGTCTTATTTGGGCAATCAAGGGGCCCCTGAGAGGTAATCTCCTATTATGGCAGGTTTATCGGGATGCTTTACCAACGGCGGGCCTTCTTGCCGCTAGGGGTATTTGTGAGGATGATACATGCTTCGTCTGCGGCACACATCCTGAAACCGGTTTTCATGTAGCAAGGGACTGCTCTTGGACTTACAACATGTGGAAACAAATCATTCATCCACACCATTAGAGGTCATTCATGTCTGCCCATGACACACTATCCTGGCTCGAAACCTGTTTGAAGATAAACATGTACAAGCACGACAACATCGCTTTTTGGAGATTCCTTTTCCGTGAACTTATGATGAGCCTCTGGCATTGGCGTAATAAAAAATACCACGTTCCGGACACCTCACGACCCCCGAAGATGATTTTCATCTCATGCTATTCGTCGGTTCCGACAAAAATGAAAATGGACCTTGATGTTGTCTTTCGTGATATGTAATCTATTTTAGCTTTGTTTGTACAATTTGTATGGTTTTTTTGTTTTTAATAAAATATCAGGTTTCGATTTTAAAAATAAAAAAAATAAATAAAAAAAGAGGCCATTTTGTCCTGACCCATACGATACGGCTACTGCTGAAGATAATAAACAAGTTCCTCCTCAGTAATCGTTTATACTCTTCTAAAACCTCCAGTTTCCATGGCATCCTTAAACCACCCAGAACTTTTCCATCCACCTGACCGGAATTTCAATATCCGACCCACTTTCAAAGCAGTTCAAGCAAACAAAATCCTTGTAATCCATTGTAGCAAGGCTAAAAATGCTGAAGCTTTCAAGGAAACAAAAACAGCCCAGGTGGACTACGATAAAGGGACACACAGTTTGTCCGTACAAATTAACGGGCTTCGGTCATCCGACTTGTCAAAACGGTATCGTTTCCGGGTCGAAATTGATCGGTTCCAGGAGGACTGGACCATCTCCGAGGTTGTGGAGAAGATCATGGAGCTCAAACACGGGGATGATGTTGAAGGCCTATTGAACCGCTGGGCCGGCCGGTTCGCCCGCAAGAATTTTCCTGTTCTTATAAAGGTTGGGTCTTGAACTAGTTTGTTGGTCTTCTTGTTTTTTGAGATTGCATTCATTTTCATTTTTCAGCTATTCATTTAGTAATGGGGTTCAATTATGTTGATGTTCCGTGGTATTGAAATGCAGGAAATAACGCAAAGGGGCTTGATTAAACGAAGCATCCATGTGTTTAATTGGATGAAGAATCAGAAAATGTATTGTGCAAGAAATGATATCTATAATATGATGATCAGATTACATGCTAAACATAATCGGGTGGACCAAGCACGGGGATTGTTCTTCGAGATGCAGAAGTGGAGGTTAGACCTGAAAATGGCTGAACATAATTGATGAAACTTTGTTCATGTTTCTTTCTTCTTCTTCGTGTGTTTCTTTACCTGATTGCTTTTAGGTGCTTTGTGGTAGATGCAAGCCAGATGTTGAGACGTACAATGCTCTTATTAATGTGCACGGTCGTGCTGGTCAATGGCGTTGGGCCTATAATATCATGGAAGACATGCTTCGTGCAGCTGTATGTATTTGCATCTTTATCCCCTAATTTTTGTTTTTACGTTTTGTTTTTTGTTTTTGTGAACTTGGCATATATGCAATCATTTTTACTATGTGTAATGACGGGATGAGTTCAAGATTTTATCTTTATTGGTCTTTGTTGACGGGCTGTGTGTGATTTGCTGGTTATTTTCGAAAGCTTTCAGAAGTCACACCCTAGAGTAACATAAAGAATTTCTGTTGTTTATCTGTTCTGTAAAACTAGTGTGTTGGGATGCTCACATGTCCTTTACTTACTATGCAGATACCTCCAAGCCGTTCAACGTATAATAACTTGATCAGTGCATGTGGATCCAGTGGCAATTGGAGGGAAGCTCTTAAGGTTTGCAAGAAAATGACAGAAAATGGAGTTGGTCCCGATCTGGTGACGCACAATATCGTGCTATCTGCATTTAAAAAGGGGGGTGAATATTCCAGAGCTCTATCGTACTTTGAACTAATGAAAGGAACAAATATACGTCCTGACTCGACTACACTGAATATTGTTATACACTGCCTTATAAAGCTTGGACAGTATGAGAATGCCATCGAACTTTTCAACTCAATGAGAGAGAAAAGGGCTAGCTGTCTTCCTGACGTTGTTACATTCACCAGCATAATGCATATGTACTCTGTTCTTGGACAGATTGAAAATTGTAAGGCTGTTTTCAGTACAATGCTTGCTGAAGGTTTGAAACCTAATGTTGTTTCATATAATGCACTAATCGGTGCATTTGCTTCAAACGGGATGAGCTCAGATGCCCTATCAGTTTTTCATGAAATGAAACATAATGGAATCAGGCCGGATGTTGTTTCGTATACATCTTTGATCAATGCCTATGGAAGATCACAAAAGCCTGATAAAGCTAGAGAAATGATGGAGACGATGAAGGCAAATAATCGGTTTCCTAATCTGGTCACGTACAATGTGCTAATCGATGCATATGGATCTAATGGGCTTATAGCTGAAGCTGTTGAAGTGCTTCAGGAGATGGAGAGAAATGGCATCCAGCCTAACGTTGTTTCAATCAGTACGTTGTTGTCTGCATGTGGCCGCTGTAGGCAAAAAGTTAAGATTGACTCAGTATTGAGAGCTGCTGAGATACGTGGCATTGAGTTCAACACAATTGCATATAACTCCGCTATTGGAAGTTATATGAACGTGGGCGAATATGAGAAAGCGCTTAGCTTATACAGAAACATGAAGAGAAAGAAAGTTAAACCTGATGCTGTCACTTACAATGTATTGATTAGTGGTTGCTGCAAGATGTCAAAGTACACCGAAGCAATTAATTTTCTCGATGAAATGAAATATCGTGGGATCTCTTTTTCAAAGGAGGTTTATTCATCAGTAGTTTGTGCCTACAGTAAACAGGCATGAAACACGTGTGATTCCAGCTCTACATCTAAATGAACAATATTCTTTCACGAATTACATCTAAATCAACGTTTTTTTTTTTTCAGGGTCAGCTTACGGAAGCAGAATCAGCATTCTCTGCAATGAAGATGGCTGGTTTTCATCCTGATGTCATTGCGTATACAGCAATCTTACATGCTTACAGTGTTGGGGGTAAGATTCAATTCTATTGTCGTGTTTCTAGCATGCTTGCTCAATTAGAATGGCTTTAACTTAGAGAAGGGGCACCATGCAAACACCGCATGTTCTAGAGAATTGGGAGAAGGCATTTGCTGTCTTTCAAGAAATGGAGTCAAATGGCATTGAGCCAGATTCTGTAGTATGCTCGACTCTCATGAGAGCTTTTAACAAGGGTTGCCAGCCGGATAAAGTTTTGCTTGTTGGGGAACTTATGAAGGACAAAAAGATCCCTTTTATTGATGCTGTTTTCTTTGAGATGATTTCAGCATGTAGCATGTAAGTTACTCTCCAGAAAATACTTAATGATTCTAGGCCTAACCTCCCTTTTTTTGTGGGGAGGGCACGGAGGGTGTTGTGTGTTTCCGGTCATTTTTGCAATTAGCTAACTTTTTTTTTTTTTTTGTTTTTATCTCAATTGGTGAAGATTGAGAGATTGGAGAACAATGACTGAAATTATTAAAATGATAGAGACTTCGCTACCTGCTGTATCAGTCGCCACACTAAACCACATTCTCAACTCAATTGGAAAATCTGGAAAGGTTGATACTATGATGAAGGTAAACGGTGGCTTAATTTATATATTCAATCAGATAGTGATGTTGCCCATAATACATTCCTTTCTATGTACTTATTTTTAGTATAAGATCGTTGCATGTTAATTTGTTGTTAGATAAAGTTACTAAATTTGGCTGTTGTGAACAGTTGTTTTACAAGGTGGTGGCATCAGGAGCTGAAATTAACTTCTCAACTTACTCTATTCTGTTAAAGAACCTCCTGACTTCTGGAAACTGGAGGAAATACACAGAGGTATGATTGAGGTGTTTGTTTCGCGTGGATTAATGTTGCGGATATGACTGAAAGTATGTGTAGTCCCTTTTTTGAAGCAATACTTTTATTAGTTCGAGCATGTTTGTATATAAAAAGCTCGTCATAGACAAATAAGGTCTAGTGAAAAGGAGTTTCCACCCGACATCACCTGACTGAAAGTAGCATGTGTTTTAAAGACCCGTTTTTTCAAGTGGGTCTTGGTTGTTTTAATGGGTTACATACTGCATACGTTGTTTAAAGCGGAAAGTTAATGCAGGTATTGCAATGGATGAAGGATGAAGGAATTCAACCCTCAACTAAAATGTATGACGATGTACTCTCCTTTGGTCAGAAAAGTGCTGGAATTGAATATGGCGTTGTCTTAAAAAGGCGAATAGGTATGTTACCAAGCACTTGAATTAGTTCCTTTTGACAAGTTTTTTTTTTTTTTTTACCTCTTCAAACTTTACATTTCTCTATTTTACAGAATCTCCATCAACCCCTTAAAGTAAATTTGAATAGAGAATTTGTAAGTTTGTGCAGTAACGTAGTGCAAAATTTAGAGATTCTTTGTTTTGTAGATGTGTGTAGAGATTCTGCTCCAGAGTGTTTTAAGTTGGTCTGAATGATCTTGATAATTGCAAGTGCTCGTATATTCACTTTGTAAAAGCGTTCCGGCTCCCCATTCAGTTAACAGAATTCGAATGTTGCAGAATACGTGTGCTTGTAAGTAGTGTATTTGAAGAAATTCTTTTACTTTTTGGGTCTTTGTAATGACTTTGAAAGAGCGTGTATGCGCGCACGGTACACTCTTACAGCCATAGGTGAATATATCATACAGATTGAACTCATTGACGTCCTTCAAGGTTAAATTTATGAAACATGTCAACTTTGATTTCTAGGAATCTTTGTACTTGCACCCTTAGTCAGACTAATTTTCTGGGTTCTCTTATGGCCCGTTTGGAATTGCTGGAATGGAATGGACAAGATTCCATCCCTTGAAATAGACGAGATTCCATGGGAGGTGACAAAGTGGCACAGTGAGTGTTGGTTGGACGAGTGGTGGTGGTGACTGCCTGACAGGTGGTGGAGGCGGGATGTAAGAAACCAATGCAATGTTACAGTGTTGATGGGCTCGTTTCAGAACATTGCCTACTTTTTTTGTTATTTTGTTGTGTAAAGCTCGAGTGAATAGTAATGTAGTTTTACATGCATATTTCACTGAAGCTCTGTCTGACAGAATCCATGGAAAGAGGAACAACCGGAACACAAATTTCAGCAAGAAGCAGCCTGCAGGATTCCTCAGAGACTGATGCATCATTTTGATCAGTTATAAACACAACTAGGACTAAAGCAAGCAAGGAACATCAATCATCAAAGAGGTGTAAAAAATCATAATGTACGCGGCCTACCTTCACAAGTCAACTCGATTTCATTGAACCTGCTGAAATACATGTGTTGCTTTCAAAGTTCCAGACACCAGATGTGATGGAACAGGGCAGAAAGACCTATCCTTATGCGAAATCCAGTCAAATAGCTGCATTCCTTTTGGTCTCATCAACAATGGATCGATGCAACAACATTTTGTATAAGATGATTCAACTTGACTAGCACATTATATATGTTCTTGTGGAGCGATTCTTAGGTAAAGAGTCTTTGTTGGACGGGGTCATTAGATGAGAGTCGTGTGTCCAAATGTCACTCGTCTGACATTCTGGTGTCCAATAGCATTGATCAAGAATTGAGTGGACAGATGAAGGTGGGATTTGTTTGACAGTGGGGGCAGATGTTTGGAAGACTGGTTACCAAGAGTCAACGACAATAGGGGGCAAGACACAGGCCTAATCTCCGACACCTGTTGTTGCAGAAGATTACCCCCGGTTTGAGAATAGAACAGAGAAACAGCCCCAAATTGCCAAAATTTAAGTCTCTTTTAGCACAAGCTCCTTTTGTATAGTACTTTCATATTGTATTAATGATAATTAAAGGGTATTTTAAATTAAATTTTATAATCTAAAGTGTACAACATTCATCCACATTCATGTAACAAGATTTTTAATATTACTTAATTCAAAACAGAAGGTAATAGAAACACACGAAGAAGAAGAAGAAAGAAATTTAATTAAATGATAAAAACCGAAATTAAAAAAATTTATAAACATTTGAGCAATTTAAGTTTTTCATTTGAGCAATTTAATTAACTACATTATTCCCTAAAGATTGATATAAACCTGAAGTAAGCAACCCTGAACGGTGAGATCCTCCCCTGGTCGTCGAAAGTGCGCTATGCACGCCAAGCAATCACTCTCCACCTCCATCCGACGAATCCCTAAGTGCCGCGCCTCTGCCAAACCCAAAGAAATTGCTTTAAGTTCCATATCCTCCACCGGGTCACCAAAATCGAAGTGGTACGAGAAGGTGTGCAAGACAAATCCTTCTCTAGCTATTATCAGGCAATTGAACAATCTAGAGAATTGTAGAGAGAGGCTGTGCTCTCCTAAGAAGTTTACCTGGTGGCCTACTCAGAATTTTTTTTAATGGGTGAGAATGAGAACGAATTCAAAAATAGAGTGGAAATATTAATAATATTTTTACATTTTTAACAACTAAATTATACTACCTCCGGTCCAAAATATAAGTCAGCGTTGACTTTGGCACGCATATTAAGGAGGCGATAACTAATCGAATTTTTACACTATCATGACGAAATTACCCTCTAGCCCTTGTTCAGTCAATTGCAGTGTAAACAATGGGTAATTTCGTCATGGTAGTGTAAAAATTCGATTAGTTATCGCCTCCTTAATATGCGTGTCAAAGTCAACGGTGACTTATATTTTGGACCGGAGGTAGTATCATTTTTCAGATCTGAGTAGGAGAGTGACCTATTCCACTTGGTAATCCACCCAAAGTTCATGAATACATTATCACCATTGTTTACGGTAAATATACATATCATAATCAATAGAACGTTTATTAAATAAAATAATTAACTAAGAGAAAAACCAAACCTATTAGAAAGAAAAAAGGGAAAAGCACAAGAGCAAAAATGCAACCCCGTTTAAATCCTTCACCACTGCTCTTCAGCTCGATTACGGTTTTTGGCCGCCCTTTCTGTTCCCTGCCGCCATGTGTGAATATCCCCAATTTTGCCACCGCGCACAACCACCTGCATAGCAGAAAAAGAAGATGTATATTTAAAGATAATATGAATGCAATCAGAATAAAAATATGAACTCAGAGTCTAGTTTTAATCTGAAGATATATAACTGTAAATATAGATTAATTTATAGATCATGCATCATGCTTTTTGTAGGCTGTTTTACTTTCTTTCTCTTACCTGGAAAAAAAAAAAAAAAATACGTTCAAATTTCAATACGCAATGAAACACCGTTGTTTACTGTCTACAACGACGCCATTTCCCACTGGATAACATGAATTGGATAAAGAATTGGACAGCATTGAGCCTTGAAGAGGCAGGGGGGGTAAGAAGGTTAATAAACCCTGACGCCAACCACTTAGACCTACACAAAACCTTTTAAATTTCTATTATATGCTGTTTCAATGGCTTGAACCTATCGAAAAATTTTGATTGCCTTTTCAATGACTCACAGAAATCCAAGATATTCACTCAAGGGCTCTATGATAAGGAACTCCACAAGTTAGGTTAGCAAGAAGCAAGCTTTTGCAACTTTATAATAAAAAATAAAACTGAAAATGTCAAATAAAAGTACCTCAAAAACATTCAGTAGAAATCCCTCCTATTTCTGCCGTGTAAGAGAATGGTTAATCGCCAAATATCCAAGTTCTTGTCACATTTACACCGTTCCCTCAGCAATCAATTAGGTAATACTTCAATTCTACAACAGGCAACAAAAGGCACAAGATTCACGCTTCTCATCCAGGTACCACGGCTTTTTTTTCTTGTATATATGAATCCAAAAGAGTTTTCGTAGCAGGGTAGAGGTAGTGTTCTACATCGTACCCTGCAGACTTCATTTCATCAACTAAATAAAGCGCGTTCTTTGCTTTTTTCTTAAAACGAAGAAGCAAACTCAGCAGCTTGTTACAAATATGTGGCTTTAATCGCAAACCTTTCTTTATGCTAAGCAGAAAAATGTTAGCAGCCCGGTCCAGATCTCCCACTTGGCAAAGCCTATCAATCAACATTACATAACTAGGACAAGACACATTAATACGATGCTCTTCAAGAATGGACAAAACCATCAGAGCATCTTCTGTTCTGTTTGACTGGCATAATCCGATGAGCCAAATGTTGTAAGGTGCAGAATCGAAACTACTCCACTTAAGATTTAATTCAAGTAATTCCCTGATGGTCATTTCCATATTGTCTGACTTAAAATGATTATCAATCAAGTTGGCATTCTCAATTGTCTCACCACCAATGTCCTTAATATACTGTAGCCAAACATCAAAAGCTAAAGATAAATTCCACTTACGGCAACACCAAGTCATAAGTGACTTGTAAGCCTCTGGACTACGCGTACACCTGTTTTTCATATGTTCAAAGAATTTGAATGCATCCGCGTCACGATCAGCCCTCATGAACCCATCTATGAGGGTTCCATATGTGATTTTATCAGGAACATGCCCCTTAAGTTGGAGCTCTTCAAAGAGTTTCAAAGCCCCATTCATGTTCCCATCTTTGCAGAAAGCATTTATCAGAATGTTATAAGTCACGACGTCTGGTACAACCCCACTATCTGCAAGCTGCATAAGAAGGTTGTAAGCTTTAAAAACTAATCCCGACTCACACAATTTCTCCACCATTCTTTGGAGGTCTGCGCTATCAAGAACTGGTTCTTCACTCTGAGAAAGCCGAAGGAATAATGAAGGTTTTCTTCCTATTTCCATCATGTAAAACATGAGATGAGCTTCCTTAATTTCACCAGCCTTCCACAGGCCATCAATGAGGGTATTGAAAGTCACAACAGATGGAAGGCATCCATGTTTCTCAATCTCACCAAAAATACGTTTAGCTTCCACTGCTAGGCCGTTTTTACACATACCGGAGATTAATATAGTGTACGTGCACGTGTCTGGAAAGAGATTATTTGTAGAAATTTCCAAATGAAGAGACTGTGCTTGATCTAAAATGCCCTTCTCACAAAACCCCTTAATCAAAGTATTGTAGCAGCAGGTGTCTGGGGCCACACCTCTTTCAGTCATGTCCCTCAATAAACCTAGTGCTTCATTTACCCTTCCTTCTTGACATAGACCCCTAATCATAATTGTATATAGTATAACATCAGGTATGATATCAATCTGAAAAAGCTGCTGAAACATCGCATGTGCTTCCGCTGTCCTGTTTGCTCTGATCAACCCGTCAACCAGACAACTATAACCTTTCATCCCAAGAACATATCCACCATCCTTGAACGACTTGAACAGTGCAAATGCCTCGTCTATCCTACCTACCTTACAAAACCCGTTTAACAACACATTATGAATAGCAGAATCAGGCTGACATCCTCTACTTTTCATCGAGATAAATAACCTGTAAGCATCATCAGTCCTCTTCGCTTCACACAAACCCGATATAATCACTGCGTATGTAATTTTATTCGGCAATATTCTTCTCTCGCTCATTTCATCAAACAACCTCAATGCATCCTCACTCCTCCCGTCCTTACTCAACCCATCTATCATTATACTAAATGTCGATGAATTCAGCAGAGCATTTGCTTTTAACATCAAATTGTACACGGCCAATGCCAGAAGAATCACATTTTTCCGGACCATTATATGTAATATCATATTATAAGTAAACAAACCAGGCTTACAATTATATTCCCTCATCTTACCAAAAGTCTCCACTGCCTTATCAGCCTTGTCCAACTTCCAATACGCTGAAATCAACACCGCGAACGCATCCGAGCTAATAAAACCCCCGGAATCTTTGACCTCATCGAGAATTCTCCAATACAATTCAAATCTACTGCTGTTAACCGACTCATCTTTAATAAGCATATCAATGCCTGTATTAAGGGAAGCCCAGCTACGAAAACGCTTTCTTTTTGAAGCCCATATGAAGAAACGGAAACCCAGTTCAGGGTCTTGTTTTTTAGCTTGAAGAACGGAGGCAACGATTTCTGGGGTTAAAAAAGAAACGGCCTGTTCTAGAACTGGCTCCACTGAAGCTGTGTTATCAATCATGTTGAGAATGTCATTGGTAAAGGCGATCTCTTCGCATGACGAGGAGGAGGAGGTGGTGGTGAAGTAACATGATTGGGACTGGTGGTGATGGTGGACTATATTTCTAGAGAAGACTGAGCGGAGAAGAGTGAGGGAATGGAGGCTGACTCTCATGGTTGAGAAAATGATGTTCGATCATTAATGCAGGGTTAAACAATGAAGAGGGTATACTGTATGATGTGATTTGTTGCGGATTCTATGGTGTTTGCGGCCGGGGGAGGGATAAATCTTGTATGAAAAAAAGAAGTAAGAAAAAGCAAGAAGGATAAATCTGCTCTTCGATTCAAGTCACTTTGTTTACATCAGATACAATCTGAATACTAAGGTTAGTTCTTGTTCTACTAAGCTTCATATGCTCATATCCAACTAACAATGAACTTTTAGCCACAAAAAACCACTTTCCTGCTTCATGTATCTTTCTCTTGAATCAAACAATAATCAAATTCCAATTGAAATTTGATAAGCTGAACTGTTATAGCAGGACTACTACCAAGTGAAATAAGACAAACTAAAAGTTCACCCATCCTTTCAACACTGATCACTTTGTTTAAATCTATAAATTCACCCATCCTTCGTCAATTTCAAGTACTGCAAAAAAAAAAATGAAACAAATTTCAGGTTTTACCATAATAAAATGAACAAATTTACTACACGGATAGTTAAAAAAAAAAGAAGGCCAACATAAAGACAATATATGAAGGATTGAACATGAAAAAACAGAGATGAGAATTCACAAGAAATCAATCAAGAAATCGTGTAAGCAACAGACGATATAAATTAGGGTCAAAACCTTCTTCAACCCATCTTCAATGGAAGAATTTCCCGTCGAATTTGAAAGGTGGAGGGAGGAAGAGGTTCAATGACAATGGAACTTCTTCAACCCTGACTGAAAAAGAAAGAGGCCGATGAAACCCCCACTCCCGCCGCCGCTGTAAATTGCCGTTCTTCAACCCTAAATATTGATCTTTCAGCAGAAAATGGAGGGAATATGACGATTTTAGTAGAAGATAACTTTAGGAATCATCAAAGCGCGGCTCTAAGCTCGGCTCGAAATGTTTCTTAATTTTTTTTAATTTATAAAGCTACATACGAAACGACGTTGTTTCAAATCTGTCCGCACTGAAGCCTCCCGCATCAGACCGACCCGGGAAAGAGAACCTAGGCATTTGTGGAAACCATGTGGGGGGCACGGACCCTAGCAAGGAAGTGTCGCATATTCGGGTATTACTGGCCTACCATGCAAAGTGATGCAAACGAACTCGTCCTGAAGTGCAAGTCATGCCAGGTGATGGCTGCTGTGGTCTCTCATTGGCCTTTTTATCAATGGGGTGTAGATCTGGTCGGGCCACTTCTCCGAGCTCCGGATAATCTCAGATTCCTTATTGTGGCAGTAGACTATTTCACTAAGTGGGTAGAAGCAGAAGCTCTGACTACCGTCACTGCCAAAGCCATCCAGAAGTTCCTCTGAAAGAACATTGTCTGCAGATATGGTATACCCAAGACCCTGATCTCATACAATGGAACACAGTTCGAAGACAAGATAGTCGGATCATGGTGTACCGAGCTGGGCATCATTCAGCACTTTACCTCTGTTGGCCATCCACAGGCAAATGGCCAAGTTGAACAAACTAACAGACAGGTTAAGGCTGGTTTGAAAAGGAGGCTAGAGGAAGAAGGAGAGAACTGGGTAGAATACCTACCCAATATACTTTGGGCGTACAGAACTACACCAAACTCAGCCACAGGTGAGACACCTTTTTCCTTGGCCCATGGCAGTGAAGCAGTGATCCCAGCAGAGATTGGTCTGCCCTCCCCAAGGTCAGAACTTTATACACATACGGGTCAGGAATCTGAACTCAGGCATTCCAAAGATGACCTGGAAGAAACCGAAGACGTGGCCTACGTTAGAATGGCCAAGTACAAACAAAGGATCTCTCAGTACTATAACTCCAAAGTCAAACACTCTTATTTTAAAGAGGGAGATTTGGTGTTGAGAATGAATGAAATTAGCAGGAATGCTCGACCCTAACTGGGAAGGACCCTACAAAGTGGTCAAAAGTCCATAGAAATGGAGCATACCAGCTAGATGATGCTCATGGCAGGACCATACCTCGAAGCTGGAACGCCAACAACCTGCGTAAATTCTATGTTTGGGACAGGTGCCAACTTGCGTTGTTTTCTTTTCAATACTGTTTATTTCAATAAGATGTAATCGAACATTAATGAACTTTAATGAAAATTTGATTTTCTGTCACAACATATTTTGTCTCATAATCCTAAAAGGATATTTCGAACTGAGATCTGCAGGTCAGAATCAGAAAGTTTGCAAATGACAAACTCTCTAAGTCTGCAGGTCAGATAATTTCGAACTGAGCTTTACAGGTCATACTCGGAAAGTTTGCAAAGAACAAACTCTGTCAGTCTGTAGGTAAGATAATTTTGAATTGAGCTCTGCATGTCAGACTCAGAAAGTTTGCAAAGAACAAACTCTCTAAGTCTGCAGGTCAGATAATTTCGAACTGAGCTCTGCAGGTCAGACTCGGAAAGTTTGCAAAGGACAAACTCTTTAAGTCTACAGGTCAGATAATTTCGAACTGAGCTCTGCAGGTCAGACTCAGATAGTTTTCAAAGGACAAACTCTCGAAGTCTGCAAGTCAGATTATTTCAAACTGAGCTCTGAATGTCAGACTCGGAAAGTTTGCAAAGGACAATCTCTCTAAGTATGCAGGTCAGATAATTTCGAACCGAGTTTTGCAGGTCAGACTCAGAAAGTTTGCAAGGGACAAACTCTATAAGTTTGCAGGTCAGATAATTTCGAACTGAGCTCTGCAGGCCAGACTCGAAAGTTTGCAAGGGACAAACTCTCTAAGTCTGCAGGTCGGACCAAACAAAGCCAAGTAATTAAATATAAAACAAGTATGCCATCCAAAAACCCAAGGTTAAAGCATAGCATACTTGGGGGGAAAATGAGTACCAGGTAAGTACTTTCAAATAAGTACTTTCAAATAAAAGCTCAAGACTGAAATACTTAATAAAAACATAATTGTCAATAGTTACAAATTTTTTTGCAACAATAAAACTTGTCAAAACAAGGCAAGATGTAAGGTGAGCTAATCCTCAGAGGTAGGATTATGATGCTGCTCTAAAGAAGGAACTGGCTCAGAGCTCTGAGGAGCAGGGCGACGTTTAGCATACTTGACTCCAATGTCCTCACCATTCTTGAATTCCCTCAGGCGGTCGTCATAGATTTCGCCAGAACCAGGCTTGTACATAACCTGATGAGGTAGATCAGGGATAATCAGATTTGGGCATTGCTCTTTGGCCTTATCAACTCCCGTGGTGAAGCCATGCCACATCACAGGGGCCAATAAAGCTTTCAAGTTCTCAAGCTATCCATGAGTACAAAACAGAACAAGGTCAACAAAGGCATAATTACAACAGGAAAGCAAAAGTAATAAAAACCTAAGAATCGTACAAGTGTTGTAGTCATCTTCAATCATCTCAACATAAGGGTCCGGACCGGCAGTGGATAGCTTAGCGGCATCGATTAACTCAGAAGAATACTTTTTTAGTCTTAGACTGATGCCGCACCCTTGAATACCCTTTATCAATTTCTTATCAACATCGGTCGGCCGGACGTCACTACCCAGGTCGGCAGTGTTCCACCTGCCCAGTTTAATCACTACCTCGGGATGGATACAAAAGAAGCGGCGCTTCCAATCCTTGTAGGAGGACTCTCCCTTACTAAGAATCAGGACATCATTCTTGAAATCTCCCCGGCGAGGGAAGCAATACAGCCCGGGGGAGTCCTTCACCAGTTTACACTAGTAAAACGTCCTAAAGTACTTCACCGTGAAGTGAATATAGACACACCGACACCAGATCGCGAAGCCTATAATGGCTCTTATGCCATTGGGAACAACCTGGTTGATCCCTAACCCATAATGCTTCAGAACTGCTAGAAGGGCAGGGCAGAAAGGAACCCTCAGGCAAAGTCAAACTGCTCCTTGTACACAACACAATATCCTTCTGGAGCCTGATAAGCATAAGTACCAGGAGGAGGGATTTGGGGGTCATATAACCTAGTGGGTATTTTATACTTCTTGCAGATGAAGGCCATGGCACTCTTAGTCAGCATAGAATCAATACAATGGCAAACAGCTTGAAACCTTAAGGTCATGTGAGCTTTTAAAGTTAAAACGAAGCTAGAAGTCCCTGATGAAGAATGAGGAGCAGAGTACGCAGGATCAAATTGGGAGGCTAGAACCATATGCTCAAAACCCATTCGATTTATCAGAGGCAAGGGAACAGGGTTAGCCCTAAAATTGGAAGTCTCACTCTCCTACTCCCACACAGGCTCAAATAAAGCCTCGGTGGAACTGTCTGTGAGGATAATCGGCTCACTCATCAACAATAAAACAAGTAAAAAAGGGAAAATGACATGAAGCTTACTTGTGATTGAAGAAGTAGAAAGAAAAGAATAGCAACCAGCGGGCTTCAATCTCCGACTTAATAGCAAAGGCTTTGTAACGTCTGAAGAGACGTGATATGACCAAAGGATTATAAGCCCTAGACACGGTATGGGGAAATGACCCCACCATCAATACGTGGGTGGAAAACGCCTCGTTTCTCGGGCCCGTCATAACAGGGTTATAACGGTAACTCTACCACGTGACGAGGCAAATCCTGATAATTTTGACAAGTCTAAAAGGCAGAGCTGAGCTCCATCCAAGTCAGACCCGCCCTGCTCCAGGGAGCCTGGGCAGATCTGAGGGGCTTATGACGGGGTTCGGATTAGCCCTTGCCATGTGGCATTCAGAGAATGGTTGTATAATAGATGAAGAAAGAGAAAAATAATAAATACAAAGGCCAGAGGGCCCATATCAATAAGCAGAGCAGGCCAGACCCCAGGTGGGAGGTCTACCTGTCCTTCCTAGCAAGACCACCGTGGGTCGGTTCGGTCATAGCGGAGGTCAGGTAATGCAGATCAGGTCGAGACGACACGGGGAGTGATGTAAGTCAATTTTATGATGCATTGAAAATGATATTAGCCTCGTTTCTCGTGATTTTAATAGTAATTTTGCACCGTTCGGGCATCGGTTTGCATATTTCAAAAGTATACAATAATTTGCAAGTAGTAATAAATAAGTAATTTTATTAGTATTTTTAGGTCATTAAGACCAATATTTTGTTGGCGGGATTATGCTTGGTATTTTTGGCGAGTCATTGCAGGATCTTAGGTTGACCAAGCCTCGGGAGATGATTTTTATGTTGACAAGACGCGTTTGTACAGTGCGAAGCGTGTTGCCGAAGCCACGGAGTTCTTACGGATCAATTGTCTCGAGCATTTCTACTTACAGCTGACTTAAAGTGACATTTGACCCATCTTAGAGACAGAATTTGGTTTGGACTTTCTAACGCATCTTGAATCACTCAAATCGGAGGTATACACGCAAAGTTATGGTCAATTTACTGAAGACAATGTACTACCGAACCATCTGTCGAGTCGAACTTCGCACAGCTCGACTCGTTACGCTTTTTTCACCATAAAAACGGGATTTTTCAGCAGATTTCTCATCTCCCCCTTCCCCCAAACCCTTAGAGCCGAAATTCCTCCATTAGAGACCTTGGGGGAGGTCACTCTAACACAAAAACAATGTAATTAACGGATTGATAGCTAGATAGTTGAAATACCATGTTGTTGTTCTTCAAGCTTCTTCTTTTCTTCATGGGTGTAAGAAGATTGCTAGTACTTGGAGGAGATGGAGTCAATAAAGATGGATTTTCATGGGTAATATTTTATTTACCTTATTGTTCTCTAATTTCATCTTGATTTGTGTTAGTTTTAGTTTCTTCTTGGAATTGTGTAAAGTCCAATTTGGGGAAGATGAAGATGAAGTATAGAAATCTAACCCATAAAATATGAATTGTGATGTTGTAGTTCTTGTGATTTGTGAGAATGATTGTTTAGATTTCAAGTATTTTGTGAAATTATTTCTCATTACTTGACCTTAATGCTTGTGTTGGATTAAACACCTAATACATGATTTAACACACTTTGTTGAGATCGAGAGAAGATACTTAGTGTGGGAAAATGGGTAATGAGACCAGTAAAATCGACTAGAGATAGATTCGATTTCTAGAGTGAGGTTCACTAATCGTGGTTAGGCAACCCAATGAGTGTAATGCATATCGACTCTTCTAGACTTAATGTCACGGATTTTATCTAACAAAACAACAAGTAATAAATATTTATAAATCCGGTATTCCCCAAGTGTAGGGATCGTAGCATAACGATTAATACCGGAGTCGGTCACAGGGAATCGGGGTATCTAGTTCATTAATTTTCCTAAGGTTGTTACTACTAAAACGAAACTAAAAACGATAAAATAAACTGGACAGAGGATTGTCAGTCCAAAGCCAGGAAAACATCGTTACGAGCAAAAGTAAATAAAACTATAACTAGGAAAACAATAAAACTAACGAACATGATAATGACTGAAGCAAATCAACATAGAACAAACCATGATCCACCATCCCGCAACCCTTAATTTCCTGCCTAGATTATCTTATGAAGATTTAATCAAAGATGTGATTCACCTCTCAAAAGTATGAATTCCTACTCTCGTAGATAATTCGCCTATCAATCTTTTATCTCTCGACCTTAAAGATTAACGTTTTCAAACCGAGGTGCAAGATTTATTAGATCTAACAATCTAGATATTCAACCTAATCAACTCTCGTTACTTATAGGTTAAAAAGATCTATTCTTTCCTATGGTGATCTAAGGTTTACACCGACTCTCGTCATACGGTAAACATCAATAACAACAATCTCTCGATATACGTTGCATAACAAATAATCAAAGGAAAGAAACAAGCTTTAAATTAAACTCACAAAATATCCAAAGGAAGAAATAAAACGCTGCTGAAAAGTTTCTCATGCTTGCTCAAGGTCACACAGCTTCAAGCCATCATCAAGATCGAACAAGAAGAAAGAAATAAAATAAAAAAAACTAATCTAACCCTCGGTCGACAGAGCACAAGGCTCTGCCGACCGAGCCTGCCTCTGCTCAGAATTTAGGGTTTTTTGTGGCTGCAGTCGAAATATGATGTGTTTAGGGTTGAGAATGCGCTGCTATTTATAGAAAACTAGGTCGGCTGCTGCTATGTCGGTGTTGGACGCCCGTCCAGCTGCTCTGGACGCTAGGGCAAACGCTCGTTCACTCAGCGTCCAAACTCTCTGTTCTGATTTCTCCTCCTGGACGCCAGTCCAGCCTGGACGCTAGTTCAGTCCCTTTTTTCTTCCAAATTCATCTTGATCTTCATTCCAACTTCATCTCTATCTCTTCCCTTCCATGCAAATCATCACTTGAACATCTTTTAAGCTCCTTTCACCTCATGCAAGCGTACCTACATCACGATAAAAACATGCAAAATGTAACATCTTACATCTAAAGATATTTATCCAATAAAATCACATAATTAGCTCGATTTTACACTTTAATACTTCTAAAACTCATTTGCTCAATATTTCAATATAAAGCTCGATTTCTATGAGAAACATACAAATATGAAGAGAATTGTTACAAAATATATCCTTATAAAACGTATAAAATCACCCTAAACACTTAATTTAGTCAATTAGGCCGTTGACGAGATATAGAGTGGTTGTATCACGCGAGAGCGGACAATCACTAAAGCGGGGGTTCGCACCAATAATTTATCACAAAGTCACAAATGGATGGAGGGTAGGTCGAATCATTTCTCAACGAATCATAAGTGTTTTTTTATCACTTTGACCATTATCTTGGCTAACCTTAGATTTCATTTCATTTCTTTTCTCTTTTTGTGGCATTTAGGTGGTGAGTTGTGGAGTGACACCATGGCTCACATTTGTTTTAAAACTTATCTTTTGTATTTTGCCTAAACCAAATGTGTTAGTGATTTTGGTATTTAACCGGCATCCTCGTGGGAAACGACATTGCTCACATCTCTAAACTACAATTGACCCGGTGCACTTGCTGGTAATATTGGACACTTAGAAAAGGTCGATCAAGGAGCTCAACGCAGGTAGGATAGAACTTTCCTTATTCAATAGTTAAACGTGTTCCTATATTATAGGATAAACATAGAAAGAATCCACAGTGATAATGACATTAATCCTTATATTTAAACATAGTCATAATTATCCATAAATTAAAGGGATTTAAATAAGATAATCTTTAGGGATTAAGAAAAACCGAATCCTTGTCCAACAAGAAAAGGGGCGAGACGTCCTTTATAAACAATCTCTAAGGAACTACGACGGACTTGATTCCAATTACACACATTGGATACGTAGGCAACTTGAGATGAATAACCCTCAGGCTCAGTCTGAAATACACCAAAATAACCATTCTCACTGTTCGTTGTTCTTGATATAACTGTCATAGAAGTTAGTTTGGCCCGGAATATTGAATAGATGACATCCAGCATCGTCAAGAGATATATATTATTTTATATTATTTTAAAGATAAAATATGATATTTCTGATGTGAATGTCCTAATATACTAATGCTCAGAAGTCTTTTGAGACTTAGAATGTAGGAAGGAATTTAATCTAATATAGCAAATTACATATACGGAAAAATGACGAAGATAAAAAGGAGGAAATGTACTGCATTATGCAAGTAATAAATCACATAATGTAATGTATGACACACATTATATCATATGATGTATTCCCTTCAATAAAATCATTTGCAACAGCTAGAGTACACCTCAATCTTTCATTCTCAAATGGAAAATCAAGTACTGAGATTAGTAGAAACTAAGTCTATCATTTTATTTATTTATTTATTTTTTTTGTTTTGAAAAACAGTAGAATGATTACGTAAGGGTATACAAAATTTTATGTAGAGTTTTGAACGTAAATACATTTAGTTTTTTTTTTTATTTTATTTTTTATTTTAAAATTTGTAAAGGTGAATTAAATGATTTGAATCCATCACATATTTGTTGTATGAGACCATGATGGTGACATAAAATCTTCTTCTATCATCATCTGGTATTGCGATGGACAGTTGACGAGATATCCCTATATCATCTTATGGTCCGAAACCAATGGCTAATGCTGCGCCAACTTCCATCACCACCACTTTCTCCGAGATAACCGCCTCCGCCTCCGCCTCCGCCTTCACCGGCAACACCGTCTGTCTCAAAATGAGACTCGGTCTTGCCATACATTTGCCCACCTACCACCGCCCTCCTACTGCCGTCGCCATTACTCCTTCTACCCTTTCAGACGACCTAGTCTCCTTCAAGATCAGAGCTGCCCGAGTCAGCTCTGTCACCCGGTTTTCGACTCGTCGCTGCAATCTTTTACGACCACTATTCGTAGTCTCCGCCGCTGCTGCTGCTGCTGCTGGTGTCGCTTCCACCGAGGAACAACAACAGTCTTATACTTCTTCAGGTATAGCTTCTTCAATTGTGGTCAATTTCTGTACGTGATTTACTGAATAGGAAACATTTAAAGTGTTTATTACTTTCTTTTCTTGCTTCTATATAACCTGTGTAATTCAGAAGCTTCAAGCTTGTTTTATTTATTTATTTGAGGGGGTGTTTTATTTTTTTATTTTTTTTTTTTTTGCACAATGTTTTATTTATTTTTGGTTTCCAGTTTTATTCTGCTGTGTATGCTTTGAAGTTCTGCTTACTTTTTAGTCTTGTACGTCTGATTCCTCGGGGCAAGAAAAATCTTATGGCATGCTGGTTTAGCTCATCTTCAACTGAAAGTTTCTGTTTCGGGACAACTAAAAGTTTCTACTTGTCTAAAAAATGTTAGATTTGCCTACTGACATTTCTTGAGCTGTTGAGTAGTATTTACATCATGAATTTAGATGCTTGGGTTAATAAAAGGAAAAGAAAAAAAAAAAAAAAACAAAACAAGAAACCATGGTTCGGATATGTACTTTTATTCATATTTAAATGAGCAATTTTGGTTGAGATGTTGTTTGTATTGCATTGGGTCTTGTGCCGAATAGATTGAGTGTTGTGTATAGTGACGAGAAGAGTAGGAGATTGAACATTAATTTACTCAAATGAAAAAGTGGTGTGAATAAAGTGGAGATAATTCGTGGCAAACACGGCCTAAAGTTCTGCTTGAGCGGAAGACATGAAAAGATAAAACCCCTCGCTATTTGTTCTGGTAATAATCATCATCAACTTTTGAGTTAGTGCTTCCTAGTCCCAAAGTGTGGTTCTTATGATGGTAAGCTGAATGATGAAGAATGAGGTTTATGAAGATTTTGGTTGGATAACGTTTTCATTATTCCAGTTTATTTATTGATTGGAGGATTTTTTTGGTTGCACAGTACTCTTTTATAGAAACAGATATGTATATTGTTTCCTTATGAATTCTACGGATCAGTCTCATTGATCGTAAAGCTTATTTGGGATAGGAGATAAAGATCCATTCCAAGCATTAATTCTCTGTGAATATGCTTTTGTCAGCTTTGATATCATCATACCCAGTTAATAGGCAAATAGTAATGGACTGTGTCATAAGGATCTGATTTGGATAGTTTGAGCGCTACGTTGGAAGATGCATAAACGGGAATATATTCACACAGTAATCCCCCAAGAAAATGTGGTTGATTTAGCTCATATGTCACATGTTTATTTAGCCTGAGACCAAATATTGGACGTGTACACTATGTGCATCTTAAAAAGGGAACAAATTGCCCTCACCGGCTGCCCTATGAAATAATCTTCGACATAGTTGGTGAAGGCCGTGCCTTTCAATTTAGCAGCACTGCTTGTTGAATTTTTTACTGGAATTCTTCTATCATGGATACAGTATCAGTTACATATAAAAGAGGGAATAGTTGTCTCATCTCATGAACAGATATTTATGTTCAACTTTTCTGAATGTTGACAAGTCATGCTTAGTGATAAATCCATGTGTACACCATTACTTCAGGATCAAGCATAACTGCCGACCTTTTTCCATCCTTTAATGACCATGGACTAATCCAATTACCTTTTACACTAATACATTATGTAGATGCCATGTCCTAAGTGAGCATCCATGTGGTGCATCGGGATCTCCAAAGTCCAAACTAGGGGTCTCCATTTAAAGGTATCATTCATGATAAGGGTGATGTATGACATCCAGCTGAATACTTACCTTATGCATGTATATAATTATTATCATGGGATTGGATTCTGATTGCTTTCAAGTGTCTGTGAAGTAGAAACAACATCAGTAGTACATGATGGCTTACTTTTATTTAATGGAGCATGGCTTACTTCTATGTCTTGATTTTCTCTCTAAGAGGTTTCCGTCTCTCTCTCGCTCCCCACGCCTCTCTCAAGCTTTTGTGCATTCTATTATCAAGGAGGAAAGCAATAAAATGATTGTTCACCATACTTGCAGCATGACTTGCATTTCATATGATGTATAATCTTGTTTAAGATAGATTTTATGTTGTTCATGCTTCATGTTTGATCTTGTTATATTTTAGGCTTAGATTCCTTTTTTTTTTCTTGCAGAGGAAACCATTGAGAATGTAGTGATAATAGGATCCGGTCCAGCAGGGTACACAGCAGCTATTTATGCAGGTCGAGCCAATTTAAAACCTGTTGTTTTTGAAGGTTATCAAGTAGGTGGTTCTCCAGGGGGTCAACTGATGACCACAACTGAAGTTGAAAACTTCCCTGGTTTTCCAGATGGAATCACTGGTCCTGATTTGATGGATAGGTTTTGTCAATATCAATATTTTCTTTTGTGTTTCTATCTTTCTTTAGCAAAAACAAGGTTGCTAATATCCACAAGAAGTTGACATTCCTTCTTTTGATAGGATGCGTCGGCAAGCTGAACGTTGGGGATCTGAACTATACCAAGAAGATGTTGAATTTATTGATTTGAAAACCCGTCCTTTTACTATCCAAAGCAGCGAACGCAAGGTGATATTTCTATTGAATAGCAATATTGTTGTGCACCATCTGTTTGCATGTGATGTAGATCATATATTTGGGACTGCACATCTTTGTCATGTCAGTCTCCAGGCAGTTAACTTCTACTTCTTGAGCTGAATTTTTTTTCTTAAATTTGCTTCTAAAGAAGGGGGAGGGCATAAGAGAGTATTCTTGGTCGTGTTTGTTGCTTATTAAATACAGTAATTTTTTTGCCTATCCAGATTAAGTGCCATAGCATCATTTTTGCTACTGGGGCTACTGCTAAAAGGCTGAGTTTACCTCGAGAAGATGAATTCTGGAGCAGAGGGATTAGTGCTTGTGCAATATGTGATGGAGCATCTCCTCTATTTAAAGGTCAAGTCCTTGCTGTGGTTGGGGGAGGTGATACTGCTACAGAAGAAGCATTGTACTTGACTAAATATGCTCGACATGTTCATTTACTTGTTCGTAGGGACCAACTAAGAGCTTCAAAAGCGATGCAGGATAGGTAAATCAATATGCTTATTTGGCCCTTATTTTTGTTTTCTTCTTCAAGCAAGTCTCTGCTCGCTCATTGATTTGCCCATGTTTATTGAGCGATTCATGGCACTGTCACTTCTCCTTTAGTGCATTCCTTTTAGCCATTAAGTTGCGTTCTCCTTTTTCCTTTTTCCTTTTTCTATGTCTATGTTGCTTTCTCCTGGTATGCATTTCGTTTTTTTCCTCTTCTTTTGGGCATCAGAGAGTTTCGTGTCATATTAACCCTTGTAATTTTGTCGATATTATTTGTCCTTCGGCTTGGAACCTCTTCGTCATCTATGATACACAACTTTCCAGTAATTGTATACGATAAAATACTATCAGAACGGATAATAGGATGAATGGTTTACTTTTGGGACATTAGTCTAGGTATTTGATTGTTTGCCAGTATTTTGATATTGGTATACCTCTTTAAACATGGAAAAATGAATCATATGAATATAGGGGAAGAGAGAAAATGGACAAACACCACAATACTATGGCTTAAACCTGTTAGAATATGTTAAATCTAATGCTCCTCCTTAATTAGTGTTTAGTGGTCTTAATTTAGTTAATTATGTTAGCTAATTAATTCCCCAATATCCTTGTTTCTATCGGGTTAGGATAATGGGTGAAAGTCCTACTAGCCGTTGGACATGATGACCCAACGGCTAGTTCCTTTTCTCGCTTTATGGACTGTTTGTGTATATAAACAAACAGGTCCCCTCCTTTGTAATCTAAGCTTTTCTCTTAATGAAATAAACACTAAGTTATTTCTATCTTCTCTCTAAGCTTCCGCTTTTACATGGTATCGGAGCCGTTGGTTCAAAAATTCAAAATTTTTTCCAGTTTTTTGAATTCTTATGGCTACTGAATCTTCAGCTACTAGTGATTCTACTAGAGCTCCTCTTTCTTCTGAGCATTCTATTACCTCTATGGGGGATCTTCAGCAAATCCAAGCTGTACATAGACTCAATGGGAAAAACTATTTGAAGTGGTCTCAGTTCGTCAGGACCTTCTTGAAGGGAAGGGGCAAGCTCAGCCACCTGTTAGGCACTGGACCATCTTCAACTGACCCTAAGTTTGATGCGTGGGATGAGGCTGACTCTCTGGTAATGTCTTGGCTATGGAATTCTATGTGTCCTGAGATTAGTGACACATATATGTTTGCTGCTAATGCAAAAGAAATATGGGATAATGTGAAAGAAAATTACTCCAAAGTGAATGATGCTGCACAGATATATGAGATCAGGAATAGGATTTCAAACACCAAACAAGGTGTGAGATCCATTACTGAATACTCGAGTCTGATGCAGAGTATGTGGCAAGAATTAGATCACTACCAGTGCATTAAAATGCACAACAATGAAGATATGATAATTCTCAAGAGAATTTTTGAGAAAGATAGGATCTATTCTTTTTTAGCTGGGCTAAATGTGGAATATGATCCTGTCAGAGTTCAAATTCTGGGAAAAGGTGACCTTCCCTCTCTAAATGAAACTATGGCTATTATCAGAAATGAAGAAAGTAGAAGGAGTGTTATGATTGACACTACTCCTGCTGAGGGATCTGCCATGATCTCTCAAAACAACAAGTTTCCTCCAAAGGTTACCAAAACTATCAACCAGAGTCACTCCTTTGATTCTAAGGGAAGTGATAAGGATTCTCTAGTGTGCTCTTTCTGTAAGAAAACCAGGCACACTAGGGAAAATCATTTGGAAACTTCATGGGAAACCGGGAAGTGAGAAACAAAACAAAAGGATCGCTAATATGCGAGCGGGACAAGAAGCAAATCGAAAGTTTGGGGAGTCCGTTCATGAGGCGTGAATCGAATCAAAATCCCAACCTTGGACCATCGAAATAGAGAAACTAAGGAAGTTCATTGAGTCTTTGGAGAACTCATCAACCTCCTTAGCTTTTTTCGAGTATTTCTCAAACTAATATGGTCAAGGGGGATTCCCGATTATGGGTTGTTGATTACGGTGCTACGAGATCATATGACTTTCTCCAAAGAGCGGTCGATATCTTACAAACCCCCGTACTCGGTACGGATCTATTACGATGGGCGATGGCTCTCCTATCCAAGTGACCGGGATAGGAGATGTCAATCTCTCGTGAAAATATTACTCTAAGGGATGTTTTACACATTCCCAAATTATCTAGTAATCGATTTCTATTCGAAGTTAACTAGAGACTCAAAATGTCTTCGTTTTCTCTTCGACATGTGTCCGATACGGGACCATCTAAGGAAGGAGAAGATTGGGGTTGCTAGGGCTAATGAGGGCTATACTACTGGCAAGGCCAAGAGTTAAAGGAAGGCAAACTGGTTGGTTCTGTTTTTGTGTCTAAGGCTAACCTAGACAAACTGTGGATGTACCATTATAGATTAGGACATCCTCCTTTTAGTATGATAAAGCAAATGTTCCCTAATATGTTTACTAATTGTGATAGTGATAAACTTTGGTGTAATGTATGTGAACTGGCTAAACACAAGAGAGCTTCTTTTCCAGTTCAAAACATTAGATGTAAAGATCCTTTCACAATTATTCATAGTGATATTTGGGGGCCTGCTCCTATTGCTAATATAAATGGTTCTTTCTGGTTTGTTTCATTTATTGATGACTGTACTCGAATCACTTGGATTTATCTAATGAAACAAAAGTCTGACTTATCAACTGTTTTTCCCAGATTCTACAATCAAATTCTGACTCAATTTGACACCAAGATCAAAAGAATGAGATCAGACAATGCTAGAGAATATTTCAATCAGCTCCTTGATCCTTTCTTTGTAGAGAAGGGTATAATACATGAGTCCTCGTGTCCCTATACCCCTCAAATCGTAACGGATGGGTCGAAAGGAAAAACGGACATCTAATGGAGATGTCTCAGTGGTACGTGATGTTTCAAATGGCTGTTCCCAAGAACTATTGGGGTGAAGCTGTGTTAACAGCAGCTCATTTAATAAATAGACTCCCTACTAAAGTTCTTGATAACAAGACACCTCTTGAAACCTTATATCTAAGGTTTCCAGGATGCCTCAACATGACATGATTACCTCCAAAAGTGTTTGGTTGTGAGGTATTTGTTCACATTCATCAACCAAACAGAGGAAAGTTGGATCCTAGAGCACAAAGATGTGTGTTCATAGGATACTCTAACACCCAAAAAGGTTACAAATGCTATCATCCTATATCTAGGAAGGTGTTCATCTCTAAAGATGTAACATTCCATGAGGATGTGTCCTACTTCAAGATTCAGGGGGAGCCTGTTCTACAGAATCTTGATCTTGATACTAATACTGAGTTTCTTGTGGACCTAAGAGATTATGATAATCTAGGCCATGAGGAAACAAACAACACTGATTCTGGAAGTCCTGAAAAGAATCATGAAGTAGAAACAAACACTGATGATTCTGAGGACCATGGAGGGGACCAACCTTCTGTACAAAAGGAAAAAACTCCTATTGTATACACCAGAATGAAAAAGGGCACTAAGCCTACTCAAAAAGGGTCTAATAAAGAAGACACTGATGTACCTCAAGAGAGTCATGATCTTGAGGAAACTACAGTGTCCTCACTTGATGAAGGTGATACAGATAGCAATGAACTTCCTATTGCTCTTAGAAAAAAGAAAAGGGAATGCACCAAACATCCTATGAGAACTTTCTTATCCTACAAGAAGTGTTCCAAAAATCACAGAAAATTCATTGTGAACCTTCACAATGAAGGTATTCCCAAGAATACTAATGAAGCTCTTACTGATGAAAAATGGGCAAATGCTATGAAAGAAGAAATGAAAGCCCCGGAAAAAAACAAAACTTGGACCCTAGTTAATCCGCCAAGGGGGAGAAGGCGTGGGGTGCAAGTGGGTGTTTACCACCAAATACAAATCCGATGGCACGATTGAAAGACACAAGGCTAGGCTTGTGGCTAAGGGTTATACCCAAACACAAGGCCTGGATTACTTTGAAACTTTTGCCCCCGTGGCAAAAATGAACACTTGTCGGGATTTTGTTATCCCTGGCAGTAAGTCTTGATTGGTCTTTAGAACAATTTGATGTCAAGAATGCCTTTCTACAAGGCAAACTTGAAGAAACTATCTATATGGATGTACCCCATGGATTCAAAAACTATGAAGGCAAAGTGTGCAAGCGGAAAAGGCCTTGTATGGATTGAAACAATCCCCAAGGGCCTGGTTTGCGATTTGCTCACTTTATGATACACAAGGGTTACAAACAAAGTCAAGGGGATCACACCCGTTTGTCAAAATTTCGATTACGGGAAGAAATCAATTCTTCGGTTTATGTGGACGACATTATTGTCACAGGGGATGATGTGATCACCAACGAACATCTCAAAACTGCTATGGCAGGAGAATTTGATATTAAGAACCTAGGAAGACTCAAATACTTCCTAGGTATTGAAGTTGCTCACTCAAGTCAAGGGATTTTCATATCACAACAAAAGTATGTTCTGGATCTCCTATCTGAGACTGGAAAACTGGGGTGCAAACCAGTCAGCACACCCATGGAATATAATCATGGGTTACATGAGTCACCAGAGGATGAATCTGTTGATAGATATGCATATCAAAAACTTGTGGGAAAGCTCATATATCTGGCACACACCAGGCCAGACATTTCCTTTGCTGTCAACATGGTCAGCAGGTTCATGCAAAATCCAAAGGTTTGTCATCAAAAGGCAGCAGAAAGGATTCTAGAATATCTAAAGGGGTGTCCAGGCAAAGGAATTCTGTTCAAGAAAGGAGGAAGATTAGAGCTCAAGGCTTATACAGACTCTGATTATGCAGGCTCTATAGATGACAGAAGATCTACTTCAGGTCACTGCATATTCTTAGCTGGAAATCTTGTGATCTGGAGGAGTAAAAAACAACTTTGTTGTCTCAAGATCTAGTGCGAGGCGTAATTCGGATCTATGGCAATTGGGATATGTGAACTCCTATGGCTCAAGATAATTCTAAATGACCTACGGGTCCAATGGAAATCTCCTATGAAACTGTTAAGTGACAACAAACCGCCATTGAGATTGCTCACAATCCTGTGCAACATGACAGACTAAGCACATTGAGGTTGACAGGCATTTTATCAAAGAAAAATTGGAGAGTGGACTTATCTGCACTCAATTTGTGACCTCACAAGATCAAGTTGCAGATCTATTCACTAAAGGGCTTTCTGGAAAGATGTTTCAAGATAATGTTGGCAAGCTGGGGATGTTTGATATACACCAACCAGTTTGAGGGGGAGTGTTAGAATATGTTAAATCTAATGCTCCTCCTTAATTAGTGTTTAGTGGTCTTAATTTAGTTAATTATGTTAGCTAATTAATTCCCCAATATCCTTGTTTCTATCGGGTTAGGATAATGGATGAAAGTCCTACTAGCCGTTGGACATGACTTGACCCAACGGCTAGTTCCTTTTCTCGCTTTATGGACTTGTTTGTGTATATAAACAAACAGGTCCCCTCCTTTGTAATCTAAGCTTTTCTCTTAATGAAATAAACACTAAGTTATTTCTATCTTCTCTCTAAGCTTCCGCTTTTACAAAACCAGTGTTCTAAAAGACGCTAGGCGCTAGTCGGGCAGTGATGGAGCGCCTGGTTTTTTTATTAATTCTTTTATTTTTCAAATAATACTATGGTTGTCCAACATAAATCAATAAATCATAAAGCATAAGCATTAAGGAAATGTGTCAAAAGACTAACTAATGTACAAAACACATGAGATTAAGTTAAAAATAGTCTAAGAACTTAAGAGTCAAGAGTTTGACTCTCAACTCCAATCTTCTAAGAGTCAAGAGTCAAGATTGAAGATAAGCCCTGCCACCTAGGACTTGCCTAGCCCGCCTAGAACCCACCCGCCTAGACATATCCGCCTAGGGTTTAATCGGATCGGTGGGAGGCCGCCGAGCGCCTAGGCGCCGCCTGGGCCGATTTTTAGAACACTGGCTTAAACAATATGTTCAGTGACCAAATGAACACAAGTATGTCGGCAGATTGCTCATCGGTTTCTGGGGTAGGTGGAACCATACTCCCTCATACTATGTCATGATTTGAGGGTGTTGGGACGTGCTTGTTGGTATGTTGTCTAATTCAATGTATTTGTTGGCAATGTCTGAATGCTTTTTATGAAAAGAGATGTATTTGTACTCTGTATATCGCAATATATAGTAACTAAGGTGGAAGTGTACTGGTCCTTTTGGTGGGGATGCGCTTATTAGGCCTTCAGTTTTATATTCTGGTGTTTATGGAGTAATTGAGGCAAGTGCATGAATGTTAGTTCAGCGTCACAACATTGTAATATTTTATAGATTAAGATTTGAAATTCCTGTCATATCTTTGTTAGTTTGAAGAGTTTATTTTGAAGGTTGATTGCACAATTAACGCTAGCTTAACATTTTAGTAGTGAGATATCATATTGTTTATTTTCAGAAGACTTGAAGATTTTGCAAAGACTTTTGCTACTTTCAAATAGGTTTTTTCTGCAGTTGGTGGAGGATAATTTTTTTGCTTTACGTCTTTTATTGACCAATTTGTTCTTCAAACTTATTCGTAAAAGTTACATAACACCAATAGCTTTCATGCCATTACAGTTTTTTCGGGCATGTCTTATGCCATTGGTTAGAGAGCCGTAATGCTTTGGATTTTCTTCTTCAATGGCTTTTCGTTACTTGTATGCTCTGCTTGCAACTTCTTGCAGCTAGCTTTGAATTCTCCTAAAATTGTTTTTTTTTAATTGAGATTTTTGGAGGATAGCATAGCTGACTAGTAATCTATTTTAAGTTTCTACTTCCTGAATGTTGTTTTAACAGGTTGATTATGGCGAATGTTTCAGAGTTTTCAACAATCCAAACGTGACAGTACACTTCAATACGGAGACGGTAGATGTCGTCAGCAATAACAAAGGGCAACTGTCAGGTGTTTTGGTGAGGAAAACTGATACTAATGAAGAATCGGTGATTGATGCAAAAGGCTTATTTTACGGGATTGGTCATTCACCAAATAGCCAGTTGTTGGAAGGCCAAGTTGATCTTGATGACTCAGGGTACGTGCTTGTTGAAGAAGGTTCATCCAAAACATCTGTTGATGGTGTTTATGCTGCTGGAGATGTTCAGGTAACAGTGTTGCATTTCTCTTCTGCATATGCATTAATGACATTCAAAGAGTATTTTATACTTTTGTCATTAAAATTTATGACATTCTATTACTTTCTTAAACTGTGACAAAACATGAAAAGGCCTCATATTTTGGGACAAAGGTGTAGTACATGTTTATAAGTTGGTATGCCTGCCTCAACATGGACAAAATAAATTAAGCAAAAGATTACTACCAGATGGACTCCTTCTGAGCTTTTATTTGAAATCACCTAATTTTTCTTGTAATTGGGGCAATTCCTATCATACGAATCCATCATATTCTGGCGTTATCCTTGATAGGAAATTCATTTCTCTGTCTGGTAGTAGGATCATGAATGGAGGCAAGCAGTAACTGCTGCTGGAACAGGGTGCATTGCTGCTCTTTCAGTAGAAAGATATCTCACAAGCAATGGTCTTGTCATTGAATTTCACCAGGTACTTTCTAATATTTTTCCGAGTATATCCATACATTTTTTTTTTGTTTTTCTAGTCCTTTTTTTTATAAAGCTTTTTCATTCGATGGGCACAACTTTATTTAACTCGATATCTTGAACCAATAATTCTTTTATACGTACCTGCTCTATATTTATTATTTTACTATAATCTCTCATAAACTGGCTTATTGTCGAAAAATTGGGTAGGTGGGAAAACCAGTGTGTGTGTGAAGTATAAATGCTTTTTGGTATTCTATACTGATATTCCATGTTCCTGATGTTGCAAACCACATTCCTTTAATCAATAGTATAACTAAATAAAACAAATGGGATATGCTAACTAAGAAATGCTCCCTTATTTTCTTTTTACCTTTTATTTGGACTTGTAGTTTTTTGTAAGTACTGAATAATCATGGCAGGTATTTGTTTGTATGAACAATAAAACTTCGATTTTTTGCAGCCTAAAACAGAAGAGCCCAAAAAGGAGATCACAGACAGAGATGTCCAAGAAGGTTTTGATTTTACGCGCACAAAGCACAAAGGCCAGGTTCATGATCTGTCCCCTAAGACGTTTGATGATGTCTTTTTATATATTTTTTTGTGTGAGCAAGATGATAAAAATGATAAAAAAAAAAATCACACAAAAGATACAAAGCTTGAAAGCTGAAACTACAAATCCTTTAAATTGCTGAAAATATGCACATGTCTAGGATGACAATCTAGGGCAATTATCACCATGGTACCTTTCTCCATATGATGAAACCATGGTACCTTTCTCCTTTTCTACTACGTACATCGGAGTTGAGACACCTTGGAATATTCTTTTATTTTCCTCTCCTGCCAAATAGTGTAAATAATCACCAAGAAACCCAGTGACAACAGTTGATGTTGAAACTGATTAGCAAATTCATGAGAAGGATGAATTCTATGATTTATCTTTGCCTGTGGCCCATCTTCTTGGCTGTTTGTCGTGTTCATTTATGTTTCTCTTCATACTAACTGATTTTCTTCTTCTTCTTCTTCTTCTTCTTCTTCTTCGTCTCAGTATGCTCTACGAAAACTGTACCATGAAAGTCCGAGGCTCGTATGTGTACTTTATACATCACCAACTTGCGGGCCTTGTAGGACATTGAAACCAATTCTGGGCAAGGTATTTGCAACACACTGCTGTATCGGGTGCTTTTTTTTTGTTTGTTTGTTTATAAGAAGTATTATACTCTTGAATAGTCACTGATTCTGCAATCAGTGTCAAATGGTATCATATACTTGGCATACGGTTTATCGATACCAATACAGTTTGGGATATAGGGATGAATTTATGCTTATGGGAGATCTTGAAACACTGAAACCACGTCATCATGTTGAACTTGTTGTATTGCAGGTTATAGATGAATTTGATGAGAATGTGCATTTTGTGGAGATTGATATAGAGGAAGATCCAGAAGTTGCTGAGGCAGCCGGTATTATGGGAACCCCATGCGTGCAGTTTTTCAAGAGCAAGGATTTGCTTAGGTTTGCTTTTCACTAAAACATATCTTCTTCCTTACATAATAAACTCACCTTTAATTTGTTGGTTTATTCACACACTGACACCATTTGTTTAGCTATTCATCATAGGATTTTTATACTAGTATTAAATACTAAATCTCCGGATTCTGCATTACTTTACTTGGTAGCACGTATAATACAACCTCTATCTAAATACCACTGTCGAGAGATTCTGTAAAATGGGAAAAAAATGATATTTGAATTCGCGATGATTTCTGTAACTTGTCCGAATTTGATGCTATAATAATTACTTGTATGTGTGTGAATGTGCAGGACGGTATCGGGTGTAAAAATGAAGAAAGAGTACAGAGAATTCATTGAAGCAAATAAATAAATGAGAGCACTCACATAAATGTTGCTACATTGTTGTTGATACATCATTTTTTTGAAAAATTCAAGTTTTGACATGTGAAAAATAGTCTGAACATCCTTCTACATAAAGATATCGTGTAAGAAAAAAGACACATGTATGTATCTGCTTTCAGGATGAATCAAAAATAGTTACAATTATCATTGAATAAACATCAAAATTTATTTAAAGAACATCAGTTTGATGTTACGACACTTATAACTATGTCATTAGGAGAAAATATTTTTATCCTTCTCCTAATTCCCTTATTAATAATCAGTATCATACAAGGCATTAATCACAAGTATATCTACAGTATAATTTTCTTACAATGAAGTATAACATTTTATGAAACATTATTAAACAACATTTTATTAAAATCGTGACAATCATTATTAAACAACAAGCGGTTCATGAACCGTCGGATCGACTGTTCGATCACTTTCTAAACCTTGAGTTGACTGTTCATAAACCGTGATTAGATCACTTTTATAAACCTTTTTCTTTCGAAGGTATTTATATAAACTATTTATTTGTGGAACTGGGATCCTCTGCCGTGAATATCCTTCTGCCGTGTCTGCCGTGAGGTGAAACGGTGTCGTTTTGCCTCCACACGACGCCGTCCAAATGTATCCGTCATTGCCCTAATTTTAAGCTCGGACCAAAACGGCGTCGCGTTGCGTCGAAACGACGCCGTTTTGGCGTCACAACAGCAGCTGCTGTGAAAACCCTACGGCAGAGGATCCGATCTCTTATTTGTGCATGTCTTTTGTCTCGTCACACACTCACACGACTATAATTGTACTTTGACAAATCCTTAAAAAAAAGAAAGCACTAGGATAGAACCAAAAACAATTTATCAATTAGGAACCTTTGAAAAATTAGGTTTAAGACAAATTGTTAAAACCTCAGAAGAATCGATTTCTTTAAACAATGAAGAAATGATAATTAAATTATTAAGTGAAAAAGATATTTTTCCATATAGAAAAACTCATAAATTTCTTCATATAGGTTTAGTGCAAATTGCTTTTAAACCTTTAACTTTGGAAAATCTTCCAGAAAGTTTTATTGCTGCCTTAAGAGATGGTAGAAATTTAGATTGGAAAAAATCTCTTATGGGTATTATACAATCCAGAGTTTGGCCCATGGTCCAGTTTATTTTGATGTTTATCCTAATTTACAACTATCTTTATCGGATATAAACATTCTTGATTCTTTAACAATGAATGTTAAAACGCATGGTTATAATTATGCTCTTGGATCGAAATTATTTGTATATGTTATAGAATTTATTATAAACCTTTACACACTTTAAATCCTATGTGTAAAATAAAGGATAAATCTTTAAATGAAACCATTTTAATAGAAACAAATTTTAGTAAGCCTAATATTACGACTAGAAGATCTATTAAATGGGAAGAAATTCCTTTACACGATACTTGGCAAATAGCTAATGCGTACCAAGAATTCGTTATATGTCGGGATGTTACTAATATAGATCAAAGTACGGATGGAAATATTTCTATTTGTATGAATTCGGGAATGAATAATAATAGAAATTTATTATCAAGATCGTATCTATGAGATCTTTCATTTCTCCTTTTGATAATATTCATATCCCCGAACCCAAGTAGGGTTTCTACTTCTCAATTAAGAGAAAAATATGTTAAAAATTTATCTTTAGATAAAAATAATATTGTAAGAGGACAAGGAGTTGTTGATTCGAAATTGATGAATCGAAGTAGACTATAATATTTAAATGGATTTTACACCAAAAATTGATTTTAGTCCAGGGTACCGGCAAGAAAAACAATAAAAAATGAATTCAATCTTCCAAAATGGAAACCTTTTCGTGATTGGTTTTTTGAACATATTTCAAAAGAAGATAGAGATTACTTATCGAAGAATTCTATAATTATGTAAGAAATGAGAATAAAATGATTACTTTTATTTCATGGTTTATTTCTACTTATATTCCACAATATTTATATATAATTGAAAGAGATTTTCAATTAGAAGGGGGAAAAACTACGAGAGGTATTTATCCTCCACAATGAAGCTTTCACAATTGAAAGAAGTGGAAAAATCTTAAATTTTAATGCATTTTCAATATTAATTGAAAATGATTCTTTAAAATATACTATAAAAGAATTAAATCTTTTATTAACAAATCGAAATTATACAAACTTATACTTGAATATATTGGGAGAACAAATATCAATTATTTCGATAAGGTAGATAGGATTTTATACGAAATAAAAAATATATCTAATCAACAATATGAAAAGAAGAATGACAAAGAAATTGATAATATTGTTATTACTTCACATATTCAATCACCTCCTGATATTAAGGATTTTATTTTAAAACCTAGAGGGGATTTAGAAAAATTTCTTGAAGAAAAATTTAAGAATTTAAAACTAAATACTCTAGATCAAGATATTTCTAACACAATTGGATCGGTACTCATAATGATACGGTCCCAATTTGAAATAAATAGATTAAAGAAATATCTTGATCGACCTACTCAAGATAATTACTATTACGAGAAGACCTTCTCCTATGGATACTCTCCATGAGGAACATGAATATGAAATTAATAATAGTTATTCCGGAAAATGTATTTACGAATGGAACCTTGACGGCTATCTTTGATAAACAAATATACAATATGATACATAGAATGCTTATGTATAGTTCTATATGTAAAACATCGGTAATACCGATAAAAATATTGCTAAGATGATAGTTTCGGGTTTTGGCGTTAAAAGGTTGGTGGGATAATTATCTAAAATTAGCGAGATAAAGATCATATTATGAATATGGTTAAACAAGAAAATAATATAGTAGTAGAGAATGTAGTTTATACTCTTGTTACTACTATTTTAGAACATTTCACAGGAAGAATTTCGGATAACTGCGAAAATATTCGTACTTTATTACAAAATCTTAGATGTAAAACATTGACAGATTTTAGATGGTATAAAGATACTTTTCTCAATAGAGTTATGGAATTACCTGAAAGTAATAGCTCTCACTGGAAATCCAAGTTTATAGATGGATTACCTTATTTATTTGCAGAAAAGGTAAGAAAAAATTTAAGAAGAGATTTTCTTAATATCCCTTATGAAGATTATACCTATGGTAAATTAATAGGAACAATTATTCATGAAGGCTTAGCTCTTTGTAATGAGATAAAATTAAACCAGCAAATTAAAAGGCAAAATTTGTCTGAGAAATCACAATTAGGTAGATTTTGTGATCAATTTGGAATGGATATTCCATCTTCTTCTAAACATTCTTTTAAAGAAAAAAGGAAAGAAAAATCTTCGGATTCTTTTTATAAAGGAAAGAGAAAGAAAAGATATTCTAAGAAAAAATTAGAAGAAAAAGAATTAAAACGTGAAAAACGTAAAACAAATAAAGAAAAATATAAGACAGATAAAAAATGTTTTAAATGCGGTCAAATAGGTCATTATGCAAATAGATGCAAAATGAAAAAGAAAATTAATTCTATTGAAAATGAAGAATTAAAATTAAATCTTTCAAAAATACTTTTGAATACAGAATCAGAAAAATCTTTTTCAGATAGTGATGATTCTGAAAGTTCAATAGAAGAAAAGAATTTATCTCAATTAAACAATGAATCAGTTTATTCTTCTGAATCTGATGCTTGTTGTAAGGCTTGCATACAGAATATTACATGTGAAAAACATGATAAAGAAGAAGGAGAAGAATTTTATAAAATTCTTTCTCAATTTAAAAATTTAGAAGTAAATGTTTTATCTAATAATAATATAGTTGAATTTCTAAGATTAATTAAGAATCCTGAGCTTCGTTCTCAGTTAATTGATAATATGATTGAAGAACCATCATCTTCTAATAGGATGGAAATAACAAATTCTCAAGAACCTTATTCTATGAATAATGTTTTGAAAATGTTAAAAGATAGACAATCAGGTTTGAAACCTACAACTATAATAGAATTATCAAAAGAAGTTATATCTTTAAAACAAGAGATATCTAGTTTAAAAAAGATTAATAAAAATTTAGATGATAGGGTTTCTGTCCTTGAATATGATAAGAAAGGAAAAGGAAAAGAACCTATTTCGGATATAACTCGAGTATACCTTCGGGATTAGAAGAATACGAGCAAGATAGTTTTTTAAATAATATAAGTATTATATTCTCTCAAAAATGGTATGTAAAAATTAATCTTTTAATTAATAACTCTTATAAACAAGAATTAACTGCTTTAATTGATAGTGGTGCAGATATGAATGTAATCCAGGAAGGATTAATTCCTACGAAATATTTTGAAAAAACTACAATGACATTAAGTCATGCTGGGGGTGAAAAACTTGATATAAAGTTTAAACTTCCAAAAGCTTATATTTGTAAAAATAATGTTTGTATTCCTACAAGTTTTTTACTTGTAAAAAATATAACTAGTCAAGTTATACTTGGAACACCTTTTATTGAAAAAATGTATCCTATAATAAAAATTGATAATAAAGGTATAATAGGTACTTTTGAAGGAAATAAAATCATGTTTGATTTTGTTACTAAACCTATACCTAATTTCTTAAATGAAATTAAAATTTTAATATATAAAAAGGGTTTACATTTAAATTTTTTAAAACAAGAAATTAATGAATTTTCTATTGATGAAAAGCTTTTAAATCCAAAGCTTAAAGAAAAAATAAATAATTTATTATATAAATTTTCAATTGATATATGTAGTGATCATCCTAATGCTTTTTGGGATAGGAAAAAACATATTGTTGATCTTCCCTATGAAGATGACTTTGATGAAAGAAAAATTACGACAAAGGCTAGACGCTTGTCAAATGAATTGAGAATATTTAGAATATTGTAAAAAAGAAATTGAGTCTTTATTACAAAAAGGATTAATAAGACCATCTAAATCTTCTTGGTCTTGCATCGCTTTTTATGTAAATAAACATAGTGAAATAGAAAGAGGTGTACCTAGAATGGTAATAAATTATAAACCTCTAAATAAAGTTTTAAAATGGATTAGGTCCCCAATTCCTAATAAAAAGGATTTATTAGATAGATTATATGATTCCATTATATTTTCTAAATTCGATTTAAAATCTGGATATTGGCAAATCCAGATATCTGAAAAAGACCAATATAAAACAGCTTTTAATGTTCCTTTTGGACATTATGAATGGAGAGTCATGCCTTTTGGCCTAAAAAATGCTCCATCAGAATTTCAAAAAATTATGAATGATATATTTACTCCTTATAGTGAGTTTATGATAGTTTATATTGATGATATATTAGTATTTTCTAAAACTATTGAAAATCATTTCAAACATCTAGATATATTTAGAAAATTAATTATACAAAATGGCTTAGTTATATCTAAACCTAAGATGTCCTTATTTCAAACAAAAATTAGATTTCTAGGTCATAATATTGAAAAAGGAAATATTATTCCTATACGAGAGAAGTATTGATTTTGCCTCAAAATTCCCGGATATTATTCGGATAAAACACAATTACAAAGATTTTAGGAAGTCTTAATTATGTTTCTCGCCTACTATAAAGATTTGGCTAAAGATGCGGCTATCTTATATGATAGATTGAAAAAATTACCTAGTCCTTGGACCGATCAACATATCGATGCAGTTAAAACAATTAAAAAGAAGGTAATTCATCTTCCTTGTTTAATGTTAGCCAATCCTTCATGGGATAAGATTATTGAGACAGATGCCTCTCGATATTGGTTATGGTGGCATATTAAAACAAATCGTCGAAACGAAACAAGTTTATCTTGTTAGGTTTTATTCGGAAAATGGAATAATAGTCAAAAGAATTATGCAAAGAAAGTAGCAAAAGAATTTCTAGCTATTGTTAAATGTGTTCTAAAATTCCAAGACGATTTATATAATAAGAAATTTCTTATATATACAGATTGTAAATGCGAAATTTATGTTTAATAAAGATTTTAAACATGATGTTTCCAAACAAATGTTTGCAAGATGGCAAGCTCATCTAGCCCCTTTTGATTTTGATATTCTTCATATGAAAGGAGAAGACAATAGTCTCCCTGATTTTTTAACCCGTGAATTCTTGCAGGAATCATGACTGGAAATTCAACAATTTATTCTGAGAATAATTATTATTTTATTGATAGATTTTGTTGGCATAAATGGCTGAGAGATGTCAGTATTGCTGTTGAAAGTAAAAAGGGAAAAGTCCAAAAGCAAATAATACAGAGGGAAATATCCGGGAAACCTTTGAAGGTTTCATTGCCTACAAAATGTTGGTCATGTACCAATAAATTACATTAATAAAGTTTTAATGTTTACAGGAATGACGTCCAGAGGATCAGGACGAGGAACTCATAATTCCTATCGTGGAAGAGGTGGAAGAGGAAATATCCTCGTCCAACATGGGAACAGAATTTTATATTCGGACAATATATCCGGAAGTGGAAGTTCAAGTCAGAATAATTCTGATAAAGAATACCAAGAATTCCTTGAATATAAAAGGAAGAAAAATGGTAAAGATAAAGCAGTTGAGGAAATACCCTCTTATGCAAATATCATAATACAAGAAGAAGAAGATATAACTTCTTATCAAGAAAATGAAGAACAAGGAATTATATTCCTAATTGAATATGATGATTTGAAGAAAAGAATGACCCATGGTCATTAATGGATAAGTATTTGGATAATAATCCATTTCAAGAATCGCATATGCATATAAGCGGCGTTATTATTATGAAAATCTTCTAAAGGCCTACGAATGTGAAATAACACATTTTATGTCTAATGATCGAAAGAATATACTTTCTCTAAAATTGTGATTAAAAGGATATATCTTCCAAATGAATGGGGTATATCATTATTCAAAGAAAAAGAATTTCTTTTTCAAGAGAAAAATATTTCTCTAAAATATAATTATTGGGATTATATCCAAGCTTTTACAAATGTGTTTTTATATGAAAACAAAAAACAAAAGCATACATGGTTTATTAAAGTATGCCCGAGAGGTATATAAACATCCGGAATTTATACCAAATTGGTTTCAAGAAGCGGTGGTGGTTATTACATGGACCATCGGTAAAAATTTTACGAGAAGAATGGAAAGTATTATATTCCCAATGGGTTGATATATCTCCCAAAATCTCGATTTAAGTAACCAAGGACATTTAATAAATTGCTCTAGTACGTTATATTTCTTTTTGGAATTTTCTATTCCATGGATTCTGAAATGGACTCCAATTGTAGATATAACTACAGATAATTTGCCTTGTATCAAGAGAAAATATTTCTCAAAATTTTGGACAAAATTGTCAAAGAAGGATCCACAAACAGGCCAAATATTTGGTGAAGATTTATTTCAAGAAATCAAACAAAGAATTCAACAATTTGAAGAATTAGAAGATGATATTTTGAACACAGATTGCAGTCAGAGCCCTTTCCAGAACATTTCAGGAAAACTTAAGATGAAAGGAATAAATTCTAAGAAGGAAGTCTTACAACATTATTTGTCAGAAATGAAGAAGGATTTAATTAAGAATTTTGGTCACAAAATTGGGGATGATAAATCAGACACATCTATGTCCTCTGCAAATTTGGCTGGAGAAGCACAAGATCCAAATCAAGAGATCGATGAAGATTTTCAAACAATTATTACAAAAATATCAGAATTTCAAGATTAAAGGAAATTACGGAAGAATATCATTACTATAGGACATAATGGGTCCTACAAGATTGTCATTTGTGCCGACACCAACTTTAATAAAGTTCTACTATTAATGAATAGCAAAAGTAATATTCTTTTGATTTTACTTTTGAATAATTGGCAAAATGTTCGCCACTTACTTTTCTTTTTATTTTAATTAGCCCACTTGTTTTGGCTTTTGATAGAAGTTCCTCTATAAATAGATTAGTTTTATGTTTTATAGAAGGGACGCTTGAGATCTATCTCGCCTTCTCTTTCTCCCACTACTACTTTGTATAAATTTCTCTTTGAAGTTAAATAAAGAAGCTTGTTCTGATTACAACTAAAGTTTTGTAAGTCATTTTAATTTTGTATTATAATTTATATTTTGTTATTATTCTGTTTTAGCCTAATGATAGGCTAAAAGTGTTTAAGTGTTAAAATATAATATGAAGGTAAATTTAAATACAGTTTGGTCTTGGAAATTAAATTAAGATTGTGTAGACAATGATCAAGGGCGGAGCAGGAAAACTGGCAATCTTATCTGACAAGGTTTTGATTAATTCGCAGATAAATATAAGGCGATCCTTTTGTAGCCGTTTTATACCCGCTATTCTGTATACTACACAGTCTTCAACTTTATGCCATTTAGGGCTAAATTGGCATACATTTCTTTTTACCTGTTATTACAAATACACACCAGCTGTTATTATTATTATTATTATTTTTATTTTAAAAAACACCAGAGCTGTTCTTAAAACCTCTTAAAACCTAGCTAACGCCGGCTCGGTAGCATATACACAAACAGTTGGTGTATATCCCCTGCTCGACCTGCATCTGAATTTACCTCTTCTCGTGAATTCAACATCTTTCATACTTGTTTTTCGTATCCACCATGGTGAAAAAGAGCAAAAGTATGCGCTTTTGTTCATTACATTTTCTGTATGATTTTGTACCTTTTTGTATTTATTCACTAATTTACTCACCATTGTTTTTTTTGGATTTTGTTTTTGGGTTTTTAGAGAGCAAGAGTAAAAGGGTTTCGCTGAAGAAGAAGTATAAGATTATTAAGAAAGTGAAAGAGCATCATAAGAAGAAGGCTAAAGCAGCTAAAAAATTGGGATTTAACAAGAAGCCTAAGGTGGAGAAGGATCCAGGTATCCCTAATGACTGGCCGTTTAAGGAACAAGAGCTTAAAGCTCTTGAGGAACGCCGTGCTCGGGCCGTTGACGAACTTGAACAGAAGAAAGCTGCTAGAAAAGAAAGGGTATGGGATTTCCGATGATGCCTTGTTTGCAATCTTTTTTTTTTTGTGTGGATATATATATATATATGCATGGTTATTGTTCCTGATGCTAGTTGTAGTTCAGAATTGCAGTTATTGTAGAGATTAGAGTTACTAGCCATTTTTTTATTTGTTCAGTTAGTTCATTTGAATGGTATTTCATGGTCGTTGGGGATAGTTTGAAAATGATGATCTTTAATGTTGAGCAGATATTCATGGGGTTTATTTGTACAAAATTTACATAAGTTGATACGAAGGATCGTGAAAATTTTATCTTGAATTAGTATTCTCGAGGCAGCTGGAAAAATAAATCGTCGAAGCAGATTAGAAGCCGATCTTGTAGGAGTTTTCTTTAGCTATTTTAAGGACTTTGAGGGAACATGCATATAAATGGGGACGAAGAAGGCAAGATGGGACAATCTGTGTTGTAGTTTGATATTTTAATTTCTGATTATTATAGCAGGTTTTCACTTTTGCAATTTCTTTTCCTAGTGGACATTTTCAGTATCTCTGGATGTAATTTGTTACAAATCATCAACGAATAATTATCTAGCTTAACTTAACGTGACTCCCCCTTTTATCATCTTTCTTTGAACCAAAGAAGAATTAAAAGAAAGAAAGTACCTATTGGGCGAACTGTGTAGATTTTACATCGGTCCATCTTGTGCCTGGTTTGTTGCGTGGCGTCCCATTCTTCAATTTGACTGGTTTGAATAAGAAATGTAGAGCCATTGTCTTTTGCATGGAGTTGCAACATGTTTCCAAGTAGAAGTAGATAATGAACAAGGTGGCATAAGAGATGGATACTTATGAACATCTGTTTGTATCTTTGTACTTTATACTATTTTTTAAACTGTACATTTTGAGTGACACTCATGTTCTCCCAGGCCCAAAAACGAAAGTTGGGTCTACTTGAGGATCCTGATATGTCCAACTTGGAGGACACTGTTTCAGCTAAAAAGCAGAATTCCAATGTTGATTCCACCTCAGCTGGTAAAAACAGAGGTCTGTTGTCAACTTTTTTCTCTTTGGTTGTTGTCTGAACCAAATGTGGCCCTTTTTACTTGGTGTTATTTTTTTCCCTCCTGATTGGTTTTTCTCACAGTGCTATTCTTTTGTTGCAGATACCTCCGATAGGGCGTTTTATAAAGAGTTGGCCAAAGTGATTGAAGCTTCTGATGTCATTTTAGAAGTGCTTGATGCTCGAGACCCCCTCGGTACCCGCTGTGTGGATATGGAGAAGATGGTTATGAAATCTGGGCCAGAAAAGCATCTAGTGCTGCTGTTGAACAAAATAGGTATGCTGCCGTCTTTCTTACTACGCTGAGTGTGTATATACTAAAAAGTACATATGGAATGTTGGTTTTGTAGTTGCCAAAATAACTACTGATCTCCTTTCAAAGGAGTTCTTCTGTAAAACAGACATCATTATGTCAGCATATGAATGTTCATTGTACAATATAGCTCAGCCTCCCAATATATTTTGATTATATACAAAGTTCAGTTTTTGAAAGATAATATTTCAGTCTATTGGCGTCAATCTCAATGTCTTTGTTGTTTTCTTGGTAGATCTTGTTCCTCGGGAGGCTGTTGAAAAATGGCTCAAGTATCTTAGAGAGGAATTACCAGCAGTTGCTTTCAAGTGTAGCACACAGGAACAGAAGTCTAATTTGGGCTGGAAATCTTCCTCCAAATCAAAAAAGAGCGGCAGTATATTGCAAACTAGTGATTGCCTAGGTGCTGAAACGCTTATAAAGTTGCTGAAGAATTATTCCAGAAGCCATGAGGTGATAGCTTTGTTAAATACCTAATTGAAACTTGGTAGATTCAGCCTTAGCTGTGTTTGTTTTTATTCTTAAGTTACTTCTTTCCATACGCTGAGTTGCTTGATTCTCTTCTCCTTATTGAGTGTCTGTCTGTTGTAGGTTTTAATTCCGTCTTTAGATGGTATATTTTTTTAGTGAATTTCATTTTTATTTGCTATGCGAAGTATTTTTTTTTGTCGTATGAAGGGGAGCTTTGGCGTGGTGGTAAAAGTTGTGCCATGCTGCCAGAGGTCACGTGGTTGAGCCTCGGATTAAGGAGTCTCTTAAAAGCTGCAAGCTGTAGGACTTATGACCCGGTCTTCACAGACCTCACATATGCGAGATGCTTTCATGGCTGCCCTTGAAGAATCGTCATCATAGGCACCACCCCCCCCCCCCCCCCCCAAGTAATGGATTATGGTTACACACATTACATGTTAAGCATAGCCTACCAAATTCTCATATACTGCTCTTCTTACTATCCTTTGCTCAACTCTGTGTCGATTTTACCCCCTGTTAGGCATTTGACATCCAAAATTGAATCTGTGGAACCAATTTTTTTTGTCCTCGGGACACAGCTGGAGGGAAATGAGTGTTGCTGGAGCTCTGATCCTGTAGAAGAATCACTGGACAAACAGGGAATCGGATGATGCAATAGTTCTCTTTTAAATTTCTATGCTTGAGTCAGAATTAACTTAAACGCCTTTAACTTGCTTATGTGGAGCCGAGAGAGGAATAGTTTGCCATTGTCATTCCAATTTTTACTTTTTTTTTGGGATTTGTGTAGTTAGAATGTCAATCAGGACAGATTCAAAGATAATTCTCTTGTGTGTATGCTGCTGAAAACAATATAATACTAAGATTTTAGAGCTTTTATACGCATGGATAAGTGGGGAAAACTGAAAGAGAGGAGTGAACTGAACTCAAAGAGAATTATGTGTATCAATTGACTCTACATCGTGAAATTGCACAATTGTGCCTTTTGGTGGTGTTTGTCATAATATCTATTATGTAAACCAATTGCTAATTGCCTGTCTCTTCGCTTCAGATCAAGAAATCTATCACAGTAGGAGTTATTGGCCTGCCCAATGTGGGTAAAAGCAGTTTGATCAACAGTTTAAAGAGATCCCATGTCGTTAATGTTGGTGCAACTCCTGGACTAACGAGATCAATGCAAGAAGTACAGTTAGACAAGAATGTCAAACTGTTGGACTGTCCTGGTGTTGTGCTGCTTAAACCATCAGAAAATGATGCCTCTATAGCTCTACGGAATTGCAAAAGGATCGAGAAGTTGGATGATCCCATTGCACCTGGTTAGTGAAATGAAATTTATTTGGCATGCTATGTGTTTTTTCTGTGTTCATGTGTGCTAAAAAATTCTTGGTGGATATTGCAGTGAAAGAAATTCTCAAGCTTTGTCCAGACAAGGTGCTGGTAACCTTGTTCAAGGTTCCCAGTTTCGATTCAGTTGATGACTTTCTTCAAAAAGTTGCTATTGTGAGAGGCAAGCTAAAAAAGGGTGGCATAGTAGACGTCGATGCTGCTGCCAGGATTGTATTACACGAGTGGAACGAGGGTGCGTTTTTTTGACAATCCTCTTCTCCTTGTGTGATTGACATGTGGACCCTTTAATGGCGCCACACAAAACTAATTAATTCGTGATGTTTCGTCTTTCATTGCAGGTAAAATACCATACTATACTATGCCCCCTGCAAGAAACGAAGAGCCTACAGAGGCAAAAATCGTGTCTGAACTTGGGAAGAATTCAACGTGGATGAAGTTTATGGCACTGAATCTTCATTTATTGGTAGCCTTAAATCTGTCAATGAATTCAACCCTGTTGAAGTTCCATCTAGTGCCCCCTCAATTTTGATGAGGCGATGCTTGAGGTATATCCGAGGCCTTACGTGTATCTTCTTTTGTGTATAGTTAATGAAACAAATTGGTTGTAAACGTTGTTAACTGTGCTGTAATCAACAGGATTATTCGCAACCACCTGTTTCGGGTAAAAACGTAGTAGATGACGGCGACGAATCAATGGAATCCGAAGAAGATGATGATGCAGAAACAGCAGCAGGAGGTAAAACCAAAACCGCAACTAGTAGACAAAATGAGAAGCTATATGCAGAAGAAGGGATCTTGAATACTAAATTGAAGAAAGCAGAGAAGAAAAAGAGAAAGAAAGAAACAAAAACAAGTATGATGGTTGATGATGATGGCGGCGTGAATGCGGATTACGACTTTAAGGTCGATTATAGGAAGAAGGAAAATGCCATGGAAACTAGTGATGATGATGTGGCTGTTGCAGAGGATGCAGGTGACAGTAATATTAAAAACAGATTTGAGTTACCTGCTGATTTGGAAAATGATCTGTGAGAAATTTGTGTACTTTTATTATTTTTATCTATTTATTTTATTCTCATGTACCAAGAAACTGATGAGCAGTTATGTTTTTGGCTTTTACCTTAAAGTTTTGAATGACTTATGATAATATTTCCCCTCTTGTTTAAAAATGGTTTTTTTTCCATAATACATTACTCGGTATGTAAGTTGTTATATACGAAAGGATTGAGATACAATTTTTTTTTTTCCGTTTTTTTTTCTTAAAGTCTCCGGTATCCGGAACCATATAGTTCGGTTCGAGTCGTGCGTACGAGTCTTACTAATTCGAAGTTTGAAGAGCTTAATTCAAAGTCCATGTCTTTTCAATTAAAAAAGGGATTCTTTTCACATCTAAAGGTTATCCTGATTGAATTTGGGTCAGGATAAATAATTCGTTAATCAAAGTCCATGATAAATAATTTTTTTCAATTAAAAAACTTCCTTACCTAACAACGGTTTTATACGGTTACAACACTTAGTGTGTGACCGTCTTGTTTGAACCGTCGATGTTGGACATTCTTAGAAGGGTATTTATATTTGATTTGATCTTATAGGATTTAAACCAATTTAATATGAATTTTTCAATAACTCGATGATGAGAAATCTCACTAAGTAAGAAAATGACCATATGTAGGTAATCAGAATTCTGACATGATCACATACTCTATTTTTTTTTTTTTTTTTTTTTGAGGGTTACTCTTGTTTGTTTCAGGGTGGCATTTGATATATTTGTTAAAGACAACTAAGCTTCCGTTTGTTGCGTTAGACAACACTTTTTTATATATTCGGATATCTTACAATTCGCTTATCAATCATTTCTTCAACTACAAATAAAAAAATATTAAATTAACTCTCATCATTTCACTTTATCAACTTTATAACATTTTTTACCATTATTTTATTTATTATACTACTACCTCCGTCCCAAAATGTAATTTCTTTTAATGTATTTCACACAGATTAAGAAAGTTGGTTAAATTAGTTATGTGTCATTAATTTTGATGGAAAAGTCTAAAATAACATTTGACTATTATTAACCAGTTATGAATAGAAAATAAATAATGGATAGAAATAGAAAATTTGTAATTCTACTTTATTTAAACCACTTACATTATGGGACAAAATAAAAAAGCTAAAAGGACTTATATTTTGGGACGGAGGTAGTACTTTATTTCACCAATCATTTCATAATCTACACAAATTTCAAAAAAAACATCTTAGATTTCTAATTATTACTTCAATCACTTTATCAAAAACAACCAAAAAAAAACTCAAACCCAAAACAAACGCAACCTAAGTGTTTCGGTCCATATCACATTCACATCATTTAATGAATACCATGGAATGTAAGTCAGATAAAAGGAATCTATTTTTTTCCGTAAATAGTAGAAAGACGATTCCATTATTTGTTAGTTTTGGATCTGTTATACCCGTAGTATTTTATGCGAAATAAAATTAATAAACAAAAAGAAAAAGAACAATTTATATATTAATCTTGAAAAATATTACAACTACTAAAATGGAAAAAACGAAAATAAAATAAAACAATAAAAGATATCTTGACTAATGCGAGATGAAACTCTGTCCTTAAGACAAATTTACTCCGGCTTGTACCCCGGTTTATGCAATTGTCTTCCAGGATTATTAGTTTACCTGTTCAAAAGAGATGTACTTCAACTTCTAAACAACGTCGAACTGTTGTAGTGTTTCAGAAAAACTCTTCAACTTTATATGCAAAACTATATGAATGTGTATTATATTTCTGTTGTTGTAACTTATGTGTGTATTCTCCATGTTGTGAAGGCTTGTTTATATAGAGGCTTGAGCAAGCAATGGAGAAGCCTCACCATCGATAAGCATTAATGCATTTACTCTCACTACTCCCACTTTGATATGAGTATTGATCATGACAATTTCGAAAAGATGAAAGGTCTCGGGAAGATGAAAGGTCTCAGTTGAGTCTGCTGGCTAAAATATTCAGCCTCGGATGAATTTGGCCTGCTAAAGTATTTAGCATCGCTGAATTGCCTTAGCTGACTTCGACATGCCTCTGCTGATTTTGTCACCCTGCTGAATTCAAGCTTCAGCCTCGGCTGATTTTGCCACTCCACTGATTTTGTCCAAAAATATAATACTAGCCCAGCCCAAGGCCTAATTCCCCAAAGCCCAAGCCCACGGTCCACGGTCACGGGCACGGGCGCGCGCGCATGTGGCAATTTTAGCAGAACATCGTCTAACTAAAACATTATGAGTCTTCCTCCCTTTCTCTAGTAGCTTATACCCATCATCATCTGTCATCATTTAAATACTTGACATTGAACCACTTATGTTCCAAAGTGGGATAAAGATTTTACACAACTCTACTCCCAATATCTCACAAACAACTTAAAGCGTTAATATCTCATTCATCCGTACTCCGAATTGAATAATTTTAAATCCTATTGTCAACTACGTAGCACGTAGTTTCCAATGATTTAATAAATTCTCGATAACTTTAATAAATGTCTTATCGAACTCGCTCTTTAAAATAGTTGTCGAAAATGATTAAAAAATCTATGAAATCGATTAAATAATTTTGCTCTATTTTCTCCAACAGGATCTAATCGATCAGATTTGACTTATAATTATAAATATACCGGTCTCTAGTGAATTTTGGTAAATGAGGAAAATGGCTAATGCAAAAGGTTTATAGAAAATTCCCTACTTAATCACAAATTAACATGAAGGGTTAATTAATATTTAATTATTATATCAATGAACACTCCATATACAATTCATTAGAGTTAGTAATTTAACAACCACACAAGTTCAATCTCAGGTTTACGATGTCATACTACTGACATTACTGGATTGGATGGAAGTGATTAAAGAGTTTTTTTCGAGTTTTAAAGAGTTAACTATTTTATCTGATTTGTCAGAGATTCCGATTATAGGTCTAAGGTTCCTAGATTGCCATCCGACATACGATTTGAAATATGGTTCTTATGCGATTATTAATTAAACAACAAATATTTTATGTTATAATATTTCATGAAAAGTGTTTTTGATTGATTTGTAAATGTTACAATACAACATGTGTGTGTGTATACGCACACAGACACCCATTTGAAGTATTCTAGAACTTATTGGGGATACACACAATAATATCATAATAATTACAAAATCAATATAAATAAATACAATATACATCATAATACGCCCCTCATGCGAGACTGCGGAGAAGAAGGCCCAACTTGAACGTGAAACGAGTGAAAGGAAGTCGAGGAAGATGCTTGGTTAAGGCATCCGCAAGTTGATCAGCACTAGACATATGAGACACACGAACAAGAACCCGTTGAACCTGATTCCAAATAAAGTGATAGTCAACCACAACATGATTCATCCGCGAATGGAACAAATGATCATCAGGCAGCTAAGTGGCACCAACATTGTCACAAAAAATCACGGGCGTAGATGAAGAAGCAAACCAAGATCGGTAAGAAGATAAGACACCCAAGTTAGCTCAACTGCATTAGAAGCCATAGAACAATATTCAGCCTCAGTGGAGAACCGAGTAACGACCGACTGTTTCTTCAAGCTCCACAAAATCAGATTCGACCAAGAAAAACAAGATAGGCACTGCCGCCCCAATCAACACTAGAAAAGGTATGAAGATCAAAAGACGAGGAAGCAAAGAATCGTAAGCCATGGGAAATATTACCATCAAGATAACAGACAACCTACTTAACAAGTGACCAATAGAGTGTGGTAGGGGCATGCATATACTGAGAGAGCTTGTTAACAACATAAGGAATATCATGGCGAGTAAATAAGAGATACTGAAACACCTCCACAACCTAATGAAATTGAGTGACATCCGAGTGTAGGTCTGTCCACGCGTGCATAAAAGAGATTAGCATCCGTAGGCAAATTAGTAGCAATAAGCTTAGCAGCCCGCATATTCACCCTGTGAAGTAAATCAGTGATATACTTAGACTGGATCAGCAGTAACCCGAAGGAGTTAGGACTTAGGAGTCACCTTCACACCAAGAAAATAATATAAATCCCCAACATCCTTAACAGAAAACCGATTGCCAAGCTAGTCAACAATGAACTGAGCATGATCATGCCTTCATTTCATGATAGCACGCACGGGGAGCTTGTTTAACCCTATAAATGGCTTTGTGAAGTTTACAGACATGCTGAGGATGATCAGAGTCCTCAAAACCAGGAGGCTGATCCATATAAACATCCTTAGTAAAAGTTTCCTTCAAGAAAGCATTATTATTCACATCCAATGATGCGATTGAATTTACGTGATTTTATTATGTTTTATTGACAAATTCTATATAAAATATATGAAATTATGATATAATTAGTATAAAATATTAATCTTTATAGTTTAGTATAGTTAGTAGTAAAAGTTAGTATTTATAATAAAAAGTTGTAGTTTTTACCGGTTTTTAGTGACCGGAGTGTTGTGTCTATTTTACACGGGTATTTGTGTTTATTTCATTGCAGAATCTTAAGATAAACTGAAATCCCGAGTATCGACATTTTTTTGAAGTCAATTCAAGTTGTTGAAAGGAAGTTATAAAGCGTCACTGATATAAAAGGTCAAGTGGTCAATTAGTGGAAATCGAGAATGCGTTTTCTGAAGAAGTGGTCTTGATGGAAGTTGTAGATCATTTGAAGAGCTTTTCAACAGATCTTGAATCATGTCATTTGGAGTTCGGGAATGCAAGTTATGAATTTTACAAGATAATAATATTATGGAAGTAATCATTACTTTGATAACTGATCACATGGGAATCATCATTACTTCCCCTAACAAATCACATGCTTGCACATGCTGAGTAATGATGATCACATGCTTGCACATGCTAAGTGATGATTAAGGTAACATGCTTGCACATGCATGTACTGATTGCAATAATTACCGGACCGATCCGGCAAGTTTTCAGGACCGGTCCGGGAAGGAGGAAAGTCTATATATAGGGAAGCAGCAGGCTTCATTTCCATGGTACCAATATATATATACCATATCCTATATATATTCTCTCCCTCCTCTTTCTCTTTTTCTTTTCTTTTCTTTAGTTTGTAAATAGGCCTTATGCCAAAATAAATTAGTAATAGTAGTATCGTAGTAATGCTCGGGAAATTCTCGAAGGTTCGGTGTTCTTTGAAATCGTTGAATACCCGGAAAAAGACGATTTCGAGTCGGCATTGTAATCGGGTAATTTCTATAATAATTATGTTTATGTTTGTTATTTTCTTCTTTTTAGTTTTTATAATGTTATTAGGCTAAATCTAATAACTAGCCAAAGTTATGTAATCGTATTATTTCGATCTTTTCGTTAAAAGAATGATGTTAAAATAAAATTGACTAAAATTGAGTTAAAATGAATCTTTTTCTATTTCGCTACGTAAATGATAACATATTCGGAATGAAGTAATCAATCATGATGAATACCACATATAACCTGGCGATGAACTGACCAGAGAAGTCAGGATATGAGTAAAAATAGAAAAACCGGAGGGTAAAAATGGCCGTCTGATTAACGGAATCCTATTTCCTACCCGGGGGCAGATTGTCCTAATAAAACAAATCTTTTTAATTTTGTACTCGAGATCTTAATAATGTTAAAATCACAGTTTAATTGAAACTACACCGTTTGTATTAAATCGATCCGCTTGACAACCGGAGCCTCTTGAATAACATCGGCCATCTGACGAATGGAATCACCTCTTTTATCCGGGGTAGATTTATACTCGGTACCTGTTTTGACTAACTAAGTTTAGCATGGGGCAGTTGTGGACATTGGATCGATGACAATTTGACATATGACAATTTCATACGCTCGTGTGAGGAGGAATTGTTGACATTAGGAGTACACCGTTTCATTTATTATCACTACAATTTGACCCGGTACACCAGGATCCGAGAGACGAAGGGTTGGTTTTGGTGACGTCAACCAACCGAGAGACACTGCCAAACTGAGAACCAAGCGAACTATGTCACGTTTAACCACTGGACTGAATGTCTGAAGTAATCAATGCCGTGGTGTTGCGCAAAGCCATTGTCAACCAACCGAGCTTTATACCTGTCAATAGTGCCGTCAGAATTACGCTTAATCCGGAAGACCTATTTACAACCAACAACATTAATCAAGTTGTCACGTGGAACAAATGATCAGGTGCCGTTGGGCACAAGCACATTAAATTCATCAGACATAGCCTAACGCCAATGAGAGCTTTGGAGAGCCTGTTTGTTTGTAGTAGGTTTAGTATTAGAGAGCTGAGAATCTAGTTGGGAAGCAAGGTTAAGGAGAGTGTGGGGATTGAAGATTTGATTACGAGCACGGGTGACCATAGGATGATGAGGTAGGGTATGAGAGATAGATGAATAGTCCGAAGAGGAGGATGAGGAGAAATGTGAGGAAGGGGAAGAAGTAGGATAGGTGGGAGAGGAGGAAGACAGATGAATGGATGGGGTGTCAAGGGAAATGTAGGAAATGAGAGGAGGTTCATGAATTGATGCTAAGACCGGAGGAAGAAAGAGACCGGGAGAGGGAGATGGATGATCAAAAGGGAGAGAAAGGAAAGGGAAAAGATCCTCAACAAACCAAACATCTCGGGAGACATATAGTCTATGTGTGTCCAGGTCATAGCACATGTATGCGCTTTGAGTGAGAGAACACCCAAGAAAAACACAAGGAATTGAGTTGGAATATAGTTTGTGACTAGTACAAGGTTTGAGCTAGGGATAGAAGAGACAACCAAAGACACGGAGCTTGGAATAATTAGGTCAAGCCGAGAAGAGTTTTTCATAGAGAGAGAGCATATCGAGGGTCTTAGTATACATGCGATTAATCAAATAAACAACATCATTAACAACATACGACCAGTAAGTAGGGGGAATAGAGACATGTTGAATGAGAGCCAACACGATCTCCATAATATGTAGGTGACGTATTTCAAAGAGGCCATTGTGTTGTGGAGTTTGAGTAGGTGCGGTATTGGGAGTAGAGTTGTGTAAACTCTTTATCCCACATTGGAAATGAGTGATCCAATGTCAAGTATTTAAATTATGACAGTTGATGATGGGTGTAAGCTCCTAGAGAAAGGGAGGAAGACTCGGAATGTTTTAGTTAGACGATGTTCAGCTAAAATTGCCACATGCGCGCGCGCCGCCTGTGCCCGTTGACCGTGGTCTTGGGCTTTGGGGAATTAGGCCTTGGGCTGGGCTAGTATTATATTTTTGGACAAAATCAGTGGAGTGGCAAAATCAGCCGAGGCTGAAGCTTGAATTCAGCGGGGTGACAAAATCAGCAGAGGCATGTCGAAGTCAGCTACGGCAATTCAGCGATGCTGAATACTTCAGCAGGCCAAATTCAGCCGAGGTGCGGTATTGTTAGTGATGCCACGAGTGGACTGAAAAGGGCGAAGATCGATGTATTCCGTGCCATTGTCAAAGTAAAGGATCTTAATGGATGATGAAAATAAGTTTTCAACACACACAATAAAATTTTCAAACACCGAAAGAACATCATATTTACAAACCAAAGGATAAAGCCAGACATAACGGGTAAAATGATCAACAAAGACAACATAGTATTTGTAACAATCAACAGAATAAATAGGAACAATCCATACATCAGAATAAATGACTTCAAGGGGACGAGAAGACCGTAAAGTATAACTAGAAAAAGATAAACGATGACTTTGAATGCGTAAACAAGCGTCACAAGGGGATAAAGTAACATAGGATGATTCCAAACATTTATTCTTAACTAAGTGCTGAATAAAAGGAAACACAAGATGCCCACAACGATGATGCCAAGTCGAAGTGAAGTTTTTTATTGACGGAAAAATCAAAAAGGGGGCAGCTGGACCAGTAATAAACACCATCCTTAGACTGACCCTGATGAAGAAAAAGTGCTTGTCTTCAGATCCTTCACAAGAATCATATAAGAATTCAATGACAACGGAATTATCATAACATCATTTAGAAACAAATAAGAGTTTCTGGGAAATATGAGGGACACACAATACATTTTACAAAGTAAACGACGATGCAAAAGAAGAAGGACATGCAGAACCAATATGAGAAATAATGAAAGAGCTACCATCACCAATAATAATTTCATCAGTACTAGTTGAAGGATGCAGGTTCTTAGATCTAAACGAGTTAGATCATGCGCGACGGATGGATCACGACTTATATACCACAATACATAATTAAAGGACTTAAACTACTACAAGGGGGTTAAGATCATGTTACCAATAACGGGAAGAGTCGCCTTGATCTTCCGATGTGTTCTCCAAACGGCGGTTGGTGGACACCCTTCTTGATACACGAACCTCCTTGATATGCAACACCAAGAAAAACTTCAAGTTTTTCTTCTTCTAGAACCCAAGACAAGAAAACTAATTTTTCTCTCTATTTTGTGGCTAGGGTCGAAATTTTCAATGTAAATTTCCCTTGGAATAACTCTCCTTTTATAGGAGAGTAAATCATTGGCCTCCAAGTATTAATTAATTAATTAATCAAAATAAAAGGATATTTTTCTTAATGACTAATTGTGACAAGCATTGACCAATAGAAAATCAAATAACAAGTCATCCAACCAATCATATAACAAGAATATCTTTTATTTTCCACATCACAAAAATAATAATTCTTGTGATAATTAATAGATTGAGGCGCCACATTAGGGTTAAAAGCCCACATAAAATGTCTTTTATGTGTATTATATTATTTAGCCCAACTAAATAATATCCATGCATATCAATTAATCAGCCCAGCCAATTAATTATCACTGAGGCCCAAGTAACAAGATTATTAGTCCGAATTACAGAAGCCACATCGGGGACCATGGACCTATAACCAGTAGCTCCAATAATTAATTATTAATCGAACATAATAAGTACATTAATTATTAATTCCGGGATTACGCCACCATAAACCCGAAAGCGAACTCTACCGATTATAGATGTATACTTATACTCAACCCATAGAGTGAATAAGCGTCCATTGATATAATCACTACATACGGATTAACCCTCCATAGATCGTCCATTACGAGTGGGAAGTCTCCGTGAACCCGACTCGAATATCTTATCCTTATTTACCATTAATCCCCCGATGATCAATTAGCACACATATCCGACTAGTAGCTAATTAGTCAAATGTGAACTCCCGGGATCGATCACTTTCTTAGGGCTAACAAATAAGGGATTTGTCTCTCTACTTCCCGCAGGAAGGAATGGATTCCATGTACGTGAAAATCGAACTACTCACTCATCCGGAGATAGTGCCAATGAGAAGTGGCTTGGAACACATATTAAAGTGAACCGTAACTAACACATCAAACACTACCCCGGGACAAGCGACATTCGTGATCACCTCGGGATTAAGGTTGATCCATATATGATCATCTAATGATTTAATAAGATTCCTCGATTACGGAATTATACCAAGAAATTCGATTAAATCGGTCCAAATTTCTATATGAATGCCATCATATATAAATGCCCCACGTAGGTACCCTCTACCGACAGTCCGGATAAGACTATCACACCTTAAGGTGTTCGGGCGCATTATTGGTGTTTTAATCAAGAGACCCTAAATTCGATTAAGTTCACCACGGACTAACGATTTAAGTATATCACCACTAACTCAATCCTCACGTGCATGCCATGCACCGAGTTAAGCGGTTACATACCGATATACTTAGGGTTTGCAAGTGTATTATTACTTACAAGCACAAAGCAAGTAATAAGGTGAGATAAATTTGTCATCCATTATCAAAAACAATTACACAAATTGTCTTTCGGGCACTACACCTAACAATCTCCCACTTGCATGAAATGACAAGTAACGATTGTTTTTAGAGCACACCCTTTCTCATCTTATTCACAACACTCTCCCACTTGCTCTAAAAGCGAGATGAGACATGTCACTCAATGCCGTACCCTCCAAGCACTAGACTTGGTGCACTAATCGATTAGGTTATCGGCTCGAAACGATCTTTAGGATCGAAACGTTGCCGGTCCACCTAATCGGGCGGTACTCTCTCTCAATATGCTTTTGACCTCTAAGGATCGAGAAAATCCTTCTAAGCTATCTCTTCACTTGTTTTCACAATGAATTGATATCGGCTCACTAGACTCGGAATTACTCCCATATCGAAAGGAAATTCCTAAGCCATATCGCCACTCTAGTCGCGCTCCGAAAGTCGCTACGTATCCGATTAACTAAAATCGAATTGGCGGTTCTGGATTTCACCAGACTATAGCTTCATCACAATGAGTAAACACTGAGCCCGAGATCGTCCCAACGATCATCCTTAATCTGACTATAAGTCAGAATCAGTGTAGTCAACCATATTCAAGTTTGCACCCGAATATTCAAGCACATTATTCCTCGTTCTTCAAAGATACTTGAGGACGTACTAAACCGCTATTTTATGCTCGAATCCGAGATTCGACTACTATTGACTTGTGACAACTGATAGCAAAATAACTAACTGCTAACTTTAACCGACAGAGTATCGAATCAACAGTAGTATAGTGATAGCAAGGTCGAATCCACAGGGAACAACGTTTAAGTACCAAAGTCGACGTAGAACTTAGTTTAGGTCAAGATTGCGGTGGAGAGATATTACACTAGTGCGAAAGTAAAAATTAGCTAACGGTTGTAGTTCTAGTGATTAAAAGGTATAGCTGAATTATGATCCAACGAGTTACTTTTACCCCTAAGGAAGACTTGACAGGGGAGCGTGTTTTAACCAACCTACCTTTCCACAAGTAATTTTAACGACATCCACGGGTGCCAACTCCTAATTCGGTGTTAAGATCTCGAACAACTCTCACTCAACACCCTATGTGAAGTTAATTAATTTTCCCTTTAGAAAACCGATTAACCTAACATGATTACGCTCTTAGAGTCGCTCGAACAACGATGAGAAACCTCTCGTATTGGAAACGGTCCTAACAACTAGGCCGAATCTACGCAACGATCCCAAAACCCCTTTTCCCACATCTCACCGCAAAATACATTTATAGGTTCGATATGTGTGACAAGTGAACTAAATGATCAGTTTAATTCAAAAACGTTCGATTAAGTTTTAGGACGTGGATTACTCATTAAAACATTATTTTACGCGCTACACAACTCCCGTTTAATCCCCCTTAGGGGCGTTTTTACTCGTTTTTACATAATTCGACTATACGTACGTTTAGCTATTCATTTTGACGATAATAACGGAATGATTAACGGAAATTATATTAACGACGGAAAGTAAAAGCGAATTCATTTTTTATAAGTACATATATATATTTATATATATAGATATATAGTTATATAGCTAATAATATATATAATTGCATAAAAGTAAATATACTATATATATATATATATATAAGTGCGTAAAAGTAAATACGTAAGTAAATGCGTAAAAGTAAAATATACTATATATATATATATATATATAAGTGCGTAAATAAAATGCGTAAGTAAAATGCGTAAAAGTAAATAAAAGATCGAAACAACGAACTATTGATAACTATACTATTACAACGGTATTTTAATTAATTTATATAAAATATATATATATATATATATATATATATATATATATATATACGGCCCGAATAAGATAAAAAGAAGAGGGAAGAAAACGGAAATAGATCTATATATATATAAAATTACCCGATTACAACTGTTGATTCCGAGATCGTAGTCTTCCGGACATTACAACGACTACAGCATCACCGAGCTACCGATAATTTCCCGAGCATTACAACGATACTACTACTACTAAATTATTTCCGGCATAATGCCGTTACTAAAACTAAAAGAAAAAAAACAAGAGAGATAGATATATATATATATACACAGAAAATATATATATATAAAGGGGTGCTCCTGCTGCTGCAAATGATTCAGTATATATAAGCAAAGATTTTGGGGCCGGATCGATCCGGGTAGGAGTCGGATCGATCCGGTGCAAATCCTAACTGATTCTATCCAAATCTTCGGATGATTTGACATATATTGGATTAAAACTTCTAAAATTTATATCTTGAGTTGTAGACCTCCAAAAATTGCAAACGAAATGCCAAAATTACGGTCTCGAGAAACTCTACAACTTTCATGAAGGACTCTTCTTCAGAAAACGTCTTCTTGAGTATCTCGTGTTCCTCCGAGCGTTTTTGCGACATTTTTTACGAAATTGAATCAATTAGCCAATTGACCACCATTTGAGTTGTAGAAGTCCGATTGACTTGATTCAAAATCCATTGGAAAGCTTTCTTGAAGATATACAACTTTTATTAAGGAAACTTCTTCAGAAAATGTCGTTTTGATGAGCCATTCGTATGTCGTGTCGTTTTCGGGATTTTTACTATTACGAATCGATTAGCCACTTGGTAATAACTTGAGTTGTAGACCTCCAATTGACGTGATTCAAAATACGTTGGAAAGCTCTATCAAAGATCTACAACTTTCATTAAGGCCACTTCTTCAGAAAATTCCGTTTTAATGGGCCATTGGTTCGTCGAAGATATAAATCGTTAGTGACACTACGAACCACCGATCCACTTCGACCTTTTAAGCTTGTGGCAAGACACTCTTATATCCCTAAAAACACCTCTTTTAGGCCTCAAAACGTGTCGTCACTCGGGCTTTTGGTCAACCTATAATTTCGCAATAAACCACCAAAATACCAAACGTAAACACGACACGACACACCGGTTACTAAACCGGTACAAAAACTATAAAAACACGCTAAAAATACGATATTTTATATAATAACTACTACTAACATATTTAGTTGAAACATAGGAATTAATGACTCGAACTGATATAAAAATACTCGAAATGATATCAGAAACGGGTTGAAAAGTTATAAAAAATAACGGTGAATTTTTCCGTTATCACAACCCCCCACTTAGCTTTTGGTCGTCCTCGAACAAAATAAGCGATAAAATAAAATGAATGAGGAAAAATTCATGAAGATAAAATATGAATGATAATATGATGATGCAACCATTCGAATCATAAATACACGTTAACCGCAATATAAATGTATAACAGAGTGAGTGTGTGACAAACCTTTTTCAATTTCCACTGTCCTCTCTTGAATAATTCAAGCAAACGCACAAATATCCATTCAGACAGTCCTAATGACTTTCCTAGGTATATGTAGTAACAATTCCACACAACGTCCTCCCGTGTACTTATTAGGATAATCCCTAAAGCATATCATTCAGTTTATACTTGGGATAGTTAGAAGATAACTCTCTTTTTTTTTTTTTTTTTCATAGAATACTAACATATCCGAACTCATTGCCAAAATCGACTATCTTTCAAGCGTCATGAGGTGAGATTGAATACATTAATACCTATCTAACTCTTTTTTTTTATTTTTTTTGTGTAGCATATGCCCTCATTCCCAGCAATAGGATGTTTCGTGATAACACCCTAGCTGGACTACTATCATCAGGCAGTCGGGAGCTTTTAAACCTCATAGTGGTATAGGACGTTTCGTGATAACACCCTACCGCACTCAAATCATTGGTAGCTACAACCGACATATATATAGTTTATCTTATTTTGATATTCTTCCTATCACATTCAAACCTTCAGATATTCACAGTACACGTTCAGAAATTAGGTACTAAGTTACTACTATTTCTAGGATAAACCACTAGGATACTGAATGGGTACAGTTTAAAATTTCCGTTTCAATATCAAAGGCTTACGTGAACAAGGAATTCATGTTACACAAATATATTTGGAATTACAATGCACTTACGGTTCACGTTGGTTATACATATCCAATTGATCATTATATCTTCAAATCCATGAAATATATACCTTATACAATTCATTTTAATCAACTAAATAATGTTCGAAAAATCAAAAACTAAGGGATTTAACCTTTAATGCCATTTCTAAACCAACCATACTCTACCCCCCACTTACGATTTTGCATTATTCTCAGAGTGTAAATGAGATAGAGAGGAAGACTTAGCTTATAAACCAGGCAGAAAGGTGCTATCGAATCCCGTATCATCCATGAGAAAGCACGTCCCGAATCCCTGTACCAAAACAACCAAAACAAAGCCAACACAGGACATGGTCCTCGTGCCAAAATATTGAACAGGGATATGGGAATAATGAGATAATGGCCCTGTCACGTCAGAAAATTCGATAGGCAATATATAGCACATCGCATAACAGCTTTAGATGGAAAAATAACCCACACGGGTAAAACACAGAACATCTAAGCATATACGTATTATAGAAAGTATCACAAGAGCATATATCACAGTCAAGTCAGCTATTCTTAGTTTCATTTTTTATTACACACAGTTTTATTAAAGCGGGAATACTCACCACTCTACTACAACGACTAGAAATTTGAAACGTGACTAGATCATGAAATGTAATGTAGTGAGTCTTTTATACCCAGATCCTCAAGGGTTCAATAACCTAAGTCCAAGAAATGATACATTTGAATTTTTATCTTTTTCTCCATCGGGATTTTCGGATAACCACCTAATCATTCCCTCTTAATGAAATTCAAACATTCATCCTGAGACTTGGTTGTGCTTTGTGTTCATCTTTCATACATATTCTACATTTCATTAAGACTAGTCTTATTCAAATTATCATTATTATTATCGGGCTGCCTCCCGGTAGCGCTTTTGTTTAACGTCGTTCGCTCGACGGAGACTCAGAAACGATTTATTAAGGCTCGGGATCAGCCAAATGCACAATCTCAAGAGCCTCATCGAATGGTAACTTCTTATACTTTTTTAGACGAAGGCCGTTCGTGATGAACGTTCCATGCTTCGGATGTGTTACCTCGATGGCTCCCGAGTCGAAAACTCGTAATACCGTATATGGTCCCGACCACCTTGACTTAAGTTTGCCTTGAAATAAATGGAGGCGAGTATTATAGAAAAGGACCTCATCACCTACGCCGAAAATACGAGGTTTGATCAACTTATCATGAAGCAATTTGGTCTTTTCCTTATATTTCGCCGAACAATCGTAAGCTTGAAGGCGAAACTCATCTAACTCATTTAACTCGGGCCATCCTTCTTTCACCGATTAATGCGTCATCCATATTTAGATTCTTAATCGCCCAATAGGCCTTATGCTCTAACTCTACGGGGAGATGGCAGCTTTGCCAAAAACAAGCATGTAGGGTGACATACCTATTGGTGTCTTGAACGCAGGTTCGGTGTGCCCAAAGCGCATCATCTAACTTCTTTGACCAATCCTTAAGGTTAGAATTTACTGTCTTCTCCAAGATTCTTTTAATTCCTCGATTGGACACCTCTACTTGGCCACTAGTCTGGGGATGGTAGGCAGTTCCTAACTTATGAGTGACCCCGTACTTCATTAAAAGCTTATTGAAATCTCTATTAGCAAAGTGACTTCCATTATCACTGATTATTGCTCGAGGTATTCCATACCGGGATATAATATGTTTCTTAAGAAATTTTATGACTACATGTTTGTCGTTAGTAGGTGAAGTAATTGCCTCAACCCACTTTGAAACGTAATCACAAGCGACAAGAATGTACTGATTCCCAAAAGAAGACGGATATGGTCCCATGAAGTCTAATCCCCATATATCAAATACTTCACACACTAATATCGGTTTCGGGGCATCTCATTTCTCCCGGAAATCCTTCCCGAGCGTTGACAAAGCGTCACACATCTTAACATAAGCATATGCATCCTTGAAAATAGTAGGCCAATAGAACCCACTTTGTAACACCTTTAATGCCGTTCTCTCACCCGAGAAGTGGCCACCGGCCTCTTTATCATGGCAGAACGAGAGAATACTCACTATCTCACTGTCATCAACACATCTTCTCAGGATTCCATCAGCACATAGCCTAAAAAGTAAGGGATCTTCCCACACATATCGGTTCACCTCACTATAAAACTTCTTTTTCTGGTTTTCATCAAACTCAGGATCTACAAATCCACACTCGTAATAATTAACAAAAGGTGCATACCAAGGGTTCCCATTCTTTCCTCTCTGCAGAAGTTTCCTCTCTTAACCGGGAGCATCGTATCCACTACGAACAACCGCTCATCCCGAAAATGATCATCAATTTCAACCCTAATAGAGTGTTTCTTGTCTCCCCGTTCCATCCTACCGAGGTGGTCACTACTACGTTCTCACACCCCTTTCGATTCTTAATTTCTACGTCGAACTCTTGAAGTAGTAAAATCCATCTTAACAAGCGTGGTTTTGCATCCTTCTTGGCAAATAGATATCTCAACGCAAAGATGGTCGGTGTGAACTATGACTTTCGATCCAACCAAGTATGACCGGAACTTATCGAAAGCAAAAACAACAGCTAAAAGTTCCTTTTCAGTTGTGGCATACTTTTGTTGAGCCGAGTTCATGGTATGACTCGCATAGTAGATAGGGCGAAACAACTTGTCAATCTTCTGACCTAGGACAGCTCCTACAGCATAATCACTCGCATCACACATCACTTCGAACCCCTTAGACCAATCAGGTGCTACTAAGATAGGAGCCGAAGTAAGAAGTTTCTTAAGGGTTCGAAAAGCATCTAGGCATGCCGCATCAAAAACACAAGGGGCTCCCTTCATCAATTGAAGAGTAAGAGGTCTAGCAATGTGGGAAAAACTCCGGAATGAATCTACGATAAAAACCTCGCATGTCCCAAGAATGAACGTAGAGTCTTCGATTCGTAGGCATAGGAAGCTTAGAAATTACCTCTATTTTTGCTCTATCGACCTCTATTCCTTTCCCCGATACCTTATGTCCTAAAACAATTCCCTCAGTTACCATGAAATGACACTTTTCCCAATTTAAAACCAAGTTTGTCTCTTCACAACGTGTAAGCACCTTATCAATGTTCGACAAACACTCATCAAAAGTATCACCAAAAACACTAAAGTCATCCATAAAAACTTCCATGAAATGCTCTATCATATCAGCAAAGATGGCCATCATGCATCGTTGGAATGTCGCAGGTGCATTACACAACCCAAACGGCATTCTTCTAAATGCAAAGGTGCCATACGGACACGTGAAAGTAGTTTTATCCTGGTCATGTATATCGATGTGAATTTGATAATAGCCACTAAAACCATCCAAAAAGCAGTAAAATGCATGACCACTTAGACGCTCTAGCATTTGATCAATAAAGGGTAGGGGAAAATGATCTTTCCTAGTCTTATCATTTAGCATGCGAAAATCAATACAAACCCTGTGACCAGTAACTAAACGAGTAGGAATAGGCACACCTTTTTCATTAAGCTCAACTGTAATGCCTCCTTTCTTAGGCACGACTTGCGTGGGGCTCACCCATTCACTGTCGGAGATTGCGTAGATTATCCCTAACTCAAGCATCTTTACCACGTCTTTCCTCACCACCTCTTGCATATGTGGGTTTAGTCGTCTCTGAAACTGCCTGACCGGTTTGGCATCTTCTTCTAGAATGATCTTGTGCTTGCAGATATCAGCACTGATCCCTTTTATGTCAACCATCTTCCATCCGAAGGCCTTTTTGTGTTTTTTCAGAACGTGGATCAACTTAGCTTCCTGCAAAACGGTTAGTGCAGATGAAACAATAAGAGGAAGTAATTCATCAGGTTCTAAAAACACATACTTTAAATGCTTAGGAAGTGGCTTCAACTCCGGATCGCAGGTGGTTCCTCGATTGACGGCTTTGGCGGCTTGCCGATCAAACCGAGCTCTAGCTTCTTATTCCGGCCTTGCGTCAACAAAAGGAGTTGCCTCCAAATGATATACCCGAACTCTCATTTGTGGATCATCATCCTCTCTGCGGTGCTTGACTTCATCAAGCATTCTTCCATTGGTTCTTGGTATCCCTGCAGGTTAGTGTGCTCCAGAATACAAGGATATATAGCATCAACAGAAAAACAATCACTCTTTTCATCATTAGGATGCTTCATCGCCTTATACACATTTATGGCTACACTCTCTTTCCCGACTCGTAGTATAATCTCTCCCCTCTTAACGTCTATCAAGGTCTCTCCTGTGTTCAAGAAAGGCCGACCTAACAAAAGTGGGGTTTTAGAATCCATATCCATATCTAAAACTACAAAGTCAACGGGGAAAACAAACTTGTCTACCTGCACCAACACATCTTCAGCTACCCCTAGAGGTTTCCTAATGACCTATCTCGCCATCCGTAAGGTCATTCCCGTTGGCTCTAATGCTCCCAATCCCAATTTCTCATAAACTCCTCTAGGCATCAGCTCACGAAGCCCCTAGATCACATAGCACATTTTTAAACACAGTTTCTCCAATGGTAATTGGGATGGTAAAGCTACCTCTATCCCGTAACTTGGGAGGTATCTTATTCTCAAAGATTGCGAACATTCCCCACTCAAATGCACCATCTCGTTGCATCTTCTCCTTACTCGACAACATTCCTTTTAGAAACTTAAAGTATGGGGGAATGCTCGAAATTGCCTCTAATAGGGGAATATTCACCTCTACCTTCCTTAAAAGATTCGAAATTTTGCTCGACCCCGGGTCGGATGTCCTTTCGGTTCCCTTAGGAGGATAGGGTAAAGTATTAACATCAAAATCGGGGGAGGAGGAGGAATTTCGTTTTTCTTACCTCTTTCTTTAAGCGGTGAGGCTTCTTCTTCTTTGATGTCCAAGACCACATAGTCTTTCTTCGGTGCCGCCCTTCCAATGCTTTCTTATTTGCCTCGACCAAAGCCTTTTTCGTGGCTTCCAATTCTTTCCTCATTGCTTCCATTCTCTCGCTTGATATTGCCGCCTCTAAATCTTCGATCTCGACTTCACCATATATAGCTCCTTCACGGTCCAACTGCTTTCTCTTTCTCAGCTTTCTCAGTTTCTACCTCTTCAGCCCACAATTCTTTCTTTTTGTCACTCAGCCCGACCTCTTTACCACTTCATGTGAACACAGCATTCACATCCTTTGGGTTCCTTTCAGTGTTACTCGGGAGTCCACCACTTAGATTTGTCTTCAGAGTGTCGGTTATTTGACCTACTTGGGTCTCCAAGTTTCGAATGGCAGAATGTGTGACCACTTTTTGCTCTATAGCATTATTATTTAACTCAGAAACATTCCTGTCTAATTTCTCCAGGAGTATCTCAGTGGCCATCTTTTGAACACCAGAATTGTTTGGTTGCTGATTGCTTTGATTATTCTGGTGTAGATGAGCGTTTGGATGTTGATAGGTGCCAGAATTATTACTTCTCAAAGATGGCTGGCTCACTTGCTGATTCTGATTGTTTTGCTGACCCTGATTCTGATTCCAGCCTTGATTTTGATTCCAATATGAACTCGATTTTGTTTCGTCCTGTGTGACCGAGACCGTGGATTCTCGATTATTCGATAATAGCCTCGGTTTTGATTCTGGTATGAACTCTGGTTCTGGGGATTCTGATTCCAAGGTCGGTTGTATGAGCTTTGATTTTGCCTAAAGTCTTGATTCTGATTATTGTTTCTATTCCAATTCTGATTCTGCCCCTGATTCCAACCTTGTCCAACATAATTCACATCATATTGTTGTGAACCATCATTCATACCATAATCCAATTGTGGCCCTTGATGATTATTAAAGTTTTGATTCCACTGTTGCTGGCCAAACTCTTGCTGATTCATATCCATCTGTCCCATCGCATAGACATTCATTCGCTGTTGGTCATTCTGATTGCCAGACTGTTGTTGTACTGGAGTAGGTGTCAACTGTTGTGGATAAGTGGATTTTTTCAATGATGCACATTCTATGGCGTAATGTCCACCTCCACGAGTTGGCACCGATGTGTCTTCTTTCTTTCGACTCCATTCGGTCCATCTTTAGTACCATTTCTTGCATCTTGTCATGCATGGCGATTCTCGATCGAGTTCCTCTTTCGGCCGACTTTACACTTTCCATTGGGGCTTTCTACTTCTTTCTGCTCGATCCCCATTGTCCTTCTCCATCTGCCGCATTTTCTATCTGTCTCATAGCTTGCTCCGGCGGCAGATTCATGATATCTCCGCCACTGGAGGCATTCAGCTTATTCTGGTCCATTGGCTCTAAGGCCCTGAATAATATAATAACTTGCTCCACCGTAGAAAAACCGTGTGGGGGGCATCTTTTTAGCAACCCCCTAAATCTTTCATAAGTCTCTTTTAGTGTCTCTCCTCGAGACCATCAAACGAAGAGATTTCTTCTTTCGGATCTAAAATCTTTGCCGGAGGGAAGTACTTTTTCAGAATACTCTCGTTACGTCGGCCCACGTATGTAACGAGTCATTTGGTAAAGAGTCGTACCAATCCTTAGCAGCCTCCTCTTAATGCAAACGGAAAAACTATTAATTTTACCGCCTCATCACTCACCCCGTTATATTTCATTGTCCCACGTATCCGGAGAAAGTGATCCGTAAAGCCGTTCGGGTTCTCGGGCCGACTTCCCATGGAACAAGGCATGTTCCCCTAACATGTTCAAAATATTTTGCTTAATATCCATGTTATTTGCATTAATTGGGGGTACCCTAATTGGGTTGTGTCCTATAACTTCCCGTGGGGTAGTGACGTAATCTCGACAAACCCTCGTCCATGTGCTTGCCGAGCCATCGGCCGCCGAGGAGGTGGATTATACGGGTTATACGGGTTTTGGAACCCCGTTGATTTCCTTGCATCTCTAGCATCCGAAGTACTCGATTTACCGTTTCTTGGTCTAATTCGGGTCCGAAGTCCCGTGTATCCCGAGCATCTTGTCCTACTCGTATTGTCCAATCCCCGGCCTCTCGATTAAACCGTGCGGATCCCAACCGACGTAGCCCCGTGTTGTCTTCTCTCAGTGGTTCATGACGAGGGGTCCTTGGTGGAGTTTGCAAAGGTACTGTTGCATTACCACCAGTAGTGGTTGAGGTTTGCCCCTGTAGAGTCTATTCATCACTGGGATCCTTACCGTTTTTTCTAGTTATTATATCGTCCATTTCTGCAGAGGAATTAGAAAGTGATCTTTCTAATGTCTCTCTTTCTTCAAACAAAGGGTTCGGACTAGCGACTAGGATTTCTCCTCGGCGCTGACTGTTTCTATGACGTGCGTAAGCTTCGATTTCTTCGATGGGTTCGATGAGAGGTTCTTTAGAGCTTCGAGTCATAAACCAGTACGAACACCAACACCTAAATCACGAGGTTTCGGGATTTTTTTATTCCTTATGCTTCCGCAGAGTGGAATTCACCGAGAATCCATCACCCAACCTCGATGATTGAAACGTGTTCCTCGATTTTTTTCTTTTTAAGAAACAAAAGGATATGGAAACGAAGTAGGAACAAAAACCTATCTACGAAAAACTTGATAACAAAAACTAAAATAAAAACGACCTAAGCCCAGGCTTTCGGTCAACTTACAAGATATCAAACGTAGTGTTCCCCGGCAACGGCGCCAAAAATTCTTGATAGCAAAATAACTAACTGCTAACTTTAACCGACAGAGTATCGAATCAACAGTAGTATAGTGATAGCAAGGTCGAATCCACAGGGAACAACGTTTAAGTACCAAAGTCGACGTAGAACTTAGTTTAGGTCAAGATTGCGGTGGAGAGATACTACACTAGTGCGAAAGTAAAAATTAGCTAACGGTTGTAGTTCTAGTGATTAAAAGGTATAGCCGAATTATGATCCAACGAGTTACTTTTACCCCTAAGGGAAGACTTGACAGGGAGCGTGTTTTAACCAACCTACCTTTCCACAGTAATTTTAACGACATCCACGGGTGCCAACTCCTAATTCTGGTGTTAAGATCTGAACAACTCTCACTCAACACCCTATGTGAAGTTAATTAATTTTCCCTTTAGAAAACCGATTAACCTAACATGATTACGCTCTTAGAGTCGCTCGAACAACGATGAGAAACCTCTCGTATTGGAAACGGTCCTAACAACTAGGCCGAATCTACGCAACGATCCCAAAACCCCTTTTCCCACATCTCACCGCAAAATACATTTATAGGTTCGATATGTGTGACAAGTGAACTAAATGATCAGTTTAATTCAAAAACGTTCGATTAAGTTTTAGGACGTGGATTACTCATTAAAACATTATTTTACGCGCTACACAACTCCCGTTTAATCCCCCTTTAGGGCGTTTTTACTCGTTTTTACATAATTCGACTATACGTACGTTTAGCTATTCATTTTGACGATAATAACGGAATGATTAACGGAAATTATATTAACGACGGAAAGTAAAAGCGAATTCATTTTTTATAAGTACATATATATATTTATATATATAGATATATAGTTATATAGCTAATAATATATATAATTGCATAAAAGTAAATATACTATATATATATATATATATAAGTGCGTAAAAGTAAATACGTAAGTAAATGCGTAAAAGTAAATATACTATATATATATATATATATAAGTGCGTAAATAAAATGCGTAAGTAAAATGCGTAAAAGTAAATAAAAGATCGAAACAACGAACTATTGATAACTATACTATTACAACGGTATTTTAATTAATTTATATAAAACATATATATATATATATATATATATATACGGCCCGAATAAGATAAAAAGAAGAGGGAAGAAAACGGAAATAGATCTATATATATATAAAATTACCCGATTACATTTGTTGATTCCGAGATCGTAGTCTTCCGGACATTACAACGACTACAGCATCACCGAGCTACCGATAATTTCCCGAGCATTACAACGATACTACTACTACTAAATTATTTCCGGCATAATGCCGTTACTAAAACTAAAAGAAAAAAAACGAGAGAGATAGATATATATATATATATACACAGAAAATATATATATATAAAGGGGTGCTCCTCTGCTGCAAATGATTCAGTATATATAAGCAAAGATTTTGGGGCCGGATCGATCCGGGTAGGAGTCGGATCGATCCGGTGCAAATCCTAACCAATTTGATTCTATCCAAATCTTCGGATGATTTGACATATATTGGATTAAAACTTCTAAAATTTATATCTTGAGTTGTAGACCTCCAAAAATTGCAAACGAAATGCCAAAATTACGGTCTCGAGAAACTCTACAACTTTCATGAAGGACTCTTCTTCAGAAAACGTCTTCTTGAGTATCTCGTGTTCCTCCGAGCGTTTTTGCGACATTTTTTACGAAATTGAATCAATTAGCCAATTGACCACCATTTGAGTTGTAGAAGTCCGATTGACTTGATTCAAAATCCATTGGAAATCTTTCTTGAAGATATACAACTTTTATTAAGGAAACTTCTTCAGAAAATGTCGTTTTGATGAGCCATTCGTATGTCGTGTCGTTTTCGGGATTTTTACTATTACGAATCGATTAGCCACTTGGTAATAACTTGAGTTGTAGACCTCCAATTGACGTGATTCAAAATACGTTGGAAAGCTCTATCAAAGATCTACAACTTTCATTAAGGCCACTTCTTCATAAAATTCCGTTTTAATGGGCCATTGGTTCGTCGAAGATATAAATCGTTAGTGACACTACGAACCACTGATCCACTTGACCTTTTAAGCTTGTGGCACACTCTTATATCCCTAAAAACACCTCTTTTAGGCCTCAAAACGTGTCGTCACTCAGGCTTTTGGTCAACCTATAATTTCGCAATAAACCACCAAAATACCAAACGTAAACACGACACGACACACCGGTTACTAAACCGGTACAAAAACTATAAAAACACGCTAAAAATACGATATTTTATATAATAACTACTACTAACATATTTAGTTGAAACATAGGAATTAATGACTCGAACTGATATAAAAATACTCGAAATGATATCAGAAACGGGTTGAAAAGTTATAAAAAATAACGGTGAATTTTTCCGTTATCAACAACCTGACTTGCCGTTATCCAAGAGAGACTCTATCCCATTTTCTCTTTTATCCGGAGATTTAGAGAATCATTCCTGAGAGGTAAGGTAGGACTACTCTCGTTGAATGTTGCATACGTATATGCATGATCATCTTAACGAATAAGACGGATGTGATAGCCAATGACTCATTCTTGTGAATTTGACCGAATCAAATTCTTAGAATATAGTCCATTCTCTCATCTAGAGAATCTTGGTGTGTCAGTTTCTGACTTCAGATAACACACTCATACTGTTTCCAACTGTTTCAGTGTTACCTTTCGCGAACACTAATACTACTATTTTACCAATACTGATACCCAGTCTACAAAAGACTTATCAATATTCTGGTCAAGTCCACATATTTTAAAACATGCGACTTTTAATGACCGAGAGGGTCTCTTACATCCACAAAGGACATATGTCCCGGCAGTCAACCTGCCATTTGTTCTAACCAAGACCCTTCTGTTCCGAATGAATCCGAGACTCCGTTTTACGGCAAGAAAGTCTCGGGGAATCAACCCTATTTTCTCGCTTTCTAACGAAATCTAGCAAGGCGAGTGGTGAGAGAGTTCAAGGTCCGGTTAACTCTCTACTTTTTAGGAAATCACCTCTAGACCACTCAAACTTTGTGCTGAAAGTTAAACTTTCCTATTCATTCGACTCTTTTCGGCGTAGATCCAATTACTCCCACTAGGCCTGAGACACTCAGGTGGTTCTACAAGAGGTTGAATAGAACTGGAGTATCAAAACTCCATTCATAGGGTTAAGGCTTTCAAACCAACCTCTATGATCAGAATCCTATACACAGCCCACTAAGAGCCATAGGTCATCAACCACCCCAGCAGACCGTAAAGTCCACAAAACCACAATGGGTCAATGGTTAAACCATACTCCCTTTGTGTGGTGGATTGACATCCCGATCTAGTAGTATTTATCGGTGTAATCACCAACAACCGATGTTGGACGTGGTCCGATTAAATCGATAGTAACTACCTTTGGGTAACCGTACTCCAAGGTTTAAGGTTGTTACTTATAGATTCTATCAGAAGGCTTGTGACAGTTCAACCGTCACTTTCTGATCTCAAGAATCTTATAATCAACCTTCACTCGTCTCATTAAGATATTTCACGAACAGTCACAATCTGAACGTATGCGCAAAATCTCCAGTCCTACCTTCAAGCATTAAATGGTAAATGCCTAAATTTATAGAAGTGGTGTGAACCGAATTCACTCATTATCCATAAATTCATTGGCATCTTCTAGGTAGACTTCTCGGTTTACATAATAATGTTAACCGTTATTTTGCAACCAATTATCTTAATCGAGTTAACAGTGTATTGTAGCACATTAATAACTATATCAGGCAAGTCTATGGTTTCTTCCTCGGTGAGAAACATTCCACTAGGAGCGCAGCCGAGCATCGGTCCCAAGACTATGCGATAGCCTATTTCGAGCATGGAATACTCTATTCTCTCGCTAAAATCGAGACACCTCATCGTATTCTTTCGATAAACCAACAAGTGTTTTGAGTAGTTATCGAACGAATGTCACCACTCAAAATCTCCCACTAGCTTGTATCTCTCACTAGACCCCGAAGGTCATGGTGAACAAGCTATGTTACCCCTTCAAATCTATTACCCTTTCCCGATTGAAAGGAAACTTAGTCATTGTTCCTTTGAGATAGTGTTCCTAGGCGGGAGATAGGAATCACCCTTAGCCGATCGTCGGGTCTTATCTCAGGATATATGCACTAATTAATAGATATTGAAAGGTCGCTTATCTTAATACGGAAACCTTTTACCTTTAATAGTTTTAGATGTGTTATACTTATTCGACTTTTCTTAGTGGTTCGACTTTATCAAACAAAAGTCCGAGTCTTGGATTCGTACTACATATGTCATATTCACTTTCTATGAGGCAACAATATATCGAGTTGAAAGTGAATCCATTTGTTTCAACGAATCTGTAAACAGAAAAATAAATTTTTCTGTGATATTCAATGATAGAATCCGAAATTCATTTCCTTATATCACTCCCACTATTGTAGCTGAAATTACTGCCCGTTGTTACTCTATTAATCGTTAATGCACAACTTCCTTGTTCTTCCAAAGAACTAAGCTACCGAGTCGAGTTACTCGGTTAAGAAAGTCGCTAAGGATTCATTGGTTAGTGATCCGAAATCACTTTCCTTATCCTATACTTTCTTTAATTAATTTTTCGGTTTAGCCTCAAAACTTTAGTTAAGATGATTAACACTTATAGACATTCTTTCCCATTCTCAACTTTCCTTAAAAGGAAATAGTCTTGAACTAGCGAGTTCAATTGAGTAGACACTACTCGTGAACCGTGGGATGTCTAATGAAAGCGTTACCCGGTGGGACTAATTTTCTAATAAATTAGAAAAACAACGAGATAAAAGCTCCCACTAGTTTATCGGTTCCAAATACCGTCTAACTAGCGACACTTTAATTTATGATTCTCTAATTTTTCTATTAGAAAATTTCTCGTGTAGACACTACACAATTAAAATTCACTAGAAGAATTTTATCGTCCCAATCATCTTTCAAACTAACTATGGTTGTTTCTCGTTCAACACGAGTGACAGCAGTGACATACTTATTTACGTCACTTAAGTCTTGAAGGCTCAAGAGAAATATCTCTTCCGAAAAATTAATCGCATGTAAGATCAATAATTACAACGTTCTAGTTACTTGCCACTTTTTAACGAAGTCATTACTAGTCAATTTTACACTAGCAGTCTAGCACCCTAGAGAGATATATAAATAGTTGTAAATAAAATTGACAGAAAATAAATCCAAATCATACACTACTAATAAATTTTAGGAACATAAACTAAGTACTTATAGTCTATCCTACTCTTCCAAGGATTTAATCTAATGCCTCAGTGCCGCCTTAGGGTAGGTCAAAGAGGTTTCGATTAATATTGAAGATCAGATTGAGAATCGAACATCTCATTTGTGATCGTCAATCACCTTTCATTTTTCAGCCAAGGTACTACCAAAAATACCCTTTATGAGTGTGACCTCGTCTCGGATTTTTAGGTAGACCCCGAGTATGCCGCCTTAGGGTCGGTCGGTGACTCGCCGAGTACCCAAAATCCTATCCTTTCGGAGACCAAGCCTTGAATTTTGATAGCGGTGAAGGCCTTCCTTAGGGGGCCAAAATCAAAGCCGGCACGAGGCGTCACCATTCTCTCACGTTGCTTGTGTCATCAGTAGAGGCCGTGGGGTCGGCTGTCGCCTCTCCCGCTCCCACTCAATATTTTGAAAAAAAAGTGGTGGGTTTACTGATCACGTTTTTGGACTTGATGTTACATTAAGGAACAATAAATCATAGGCCCGAATGTTGTCGGTTACGTGGGCTAGCCCACCCGACCTATTCGTTGGAACATATGTGACTGTCGGACGGGTCAAGACTAGGGGAGCTCCGTTGAGCCGTAGTGGCACTTCGGATGGCTCAGCCTTGCTAGACCCCCGTGCAAACGCCACACGTGGAGGGTGAAGTCGATCGAGCCGTAGCTACTGTTGACCACTGTTCGGATGGTTTTGCATCATTAAACAAAAACAATTTATAAACCCTAACCTATATGCAAAACTAACTCCTAACCGGCCGAATACCGGGTAATTGCTAGTAAAGCGGGATAAGTAAGGGGTCGATCCACAGGGAATTGGGTTGATGAATCTAATCTTATTAATTCCTTTCAATTGTTACTTACGAAAACAAATAAACGGAAGAACAAACATAAAAACACATAGAAAAATAAACATAAGCTAAGAATAATAAAAACGACCTAAACTAAAGATACATGGGATTAAACATTACACAAACTAAGTGATTTCAATCCAAGTTCATCTCATGATTTTAATTCAATATTGTGGTTTCACCTTCACACGAGATACAAACTCCTAATTCCTTAGTGAATCCGTTTCTCAAGCTATGAACTCCTAATCTCTTAGTGAATTCAATTATCGATCTCTCCTCTCTCGAATGTTGAGACCAATTTCCATACAAAACGAAGGTGTAGATTCAAGTTAACTCTCGTATTTTAGAATCTAGCAACCTAGATAATTAACCAATTAATTTGTCACGAATTAACGATTAAAGATCCTATCTTTCTATGGTGATCTAGCGTTTACGCAACTCTCGTATTGTAAAACATCAATAAAATAGCAGCTGCGCCCCAACCCTAAAATATATCAAATTCTTCATACACCAAAATATAACACAGCAGCCGCATATATCAAGCAGCAGCCGCACTTCCTGAGGTTCCCAAGGCCGGTCACCCGAGCCTTGTGCTCGGGTGATCCGGGTTAGATTAGGATGTTTATTTTCGTTTGTTGAATCATGGAGATCATCCATTGTACCAAACTATGTGAGTTTAATCCTTTTTAATTTATTCAATCCGTTTTATTTTCATGAGCTTTAATTCGTTTTGTATTTTTCTATGCGCTTTATGATGTCATGTGACCCGTCCAGCATGTCAAACGCCCGTCCTACTGGACGCCAGTTCACTGAATCTCGACGCCAGTCCAGCTGGTTCAACACTTGATTTCTTTCCTTATATCTTTTATTCTTCCATAAATCTGATTGATTCATTTCCACTCGAATTTATCTCTTTAAAAACCATCTTTTCCATCAACAATGTGTATCTACAATGTAGGAAAAACATACCAAAGCGTAACGATATTCCAAAATAATATAAAATCACAATTTAAGCACATAATTCGTTACGTATTGCAATTTAACTATTGAAAACACCACTTGCTCAATATTTCAATTATAAAGTTCGATTTCCATGAAAAACATCCACGTATGGGGGAAATTGATATAAAACATATCCTTATAAAACGTATAAAATCACCCTTAACAACTCCCCCACACTTAAACCTTGCTCGTCCCGAGCAAAACAAAACATAATCAAGGCTCGAGAAAATATAGACACTCCAGCAAATATAACGCATATTCAATAAATTAGAGGTTCACCATTGTGTGTGTGCATAGCCATAGAAAACTTCCACTAAATCCAAACTTGAGAAACTCAAAGCAAAACTAGCTAATACCCCATCGTAGACTAGCAATAAATGACACTCATAAGATGTACCCTACAAACGTAAAATATCCCGAAAAGGATGAAAGAACATATCTAGGGCCTTTCTGAAATACTCAGAGGATAATCCCTACAGCATATCTATCAGTTTATACTGGGGATAAGATAGACGATAACTTAGTCTTATATTCATTTCATAACACTTCTTTTATAAGTTGATTTAACTATTTCACTTTTAACACACATCAGAATGAGCTCTTGCCCTGTCATAGTAGAATAGGATATTCGTGATATACCCTACCTTACTCAAATCATAAGGCAGCTTTTTCTGACTGTCGTGAGCTCTTAGTCATCATAGTGGTATAGGACATACGTGGTATACCCTATCGCACTCAAATCAACGACCAGCTTCCGACACACCCAATTAATTCATATATTTTTCAACTTTTTCATTTGACAATGAGTTACGTGTTACTTATCACATTCAAACCTAAGATATTCACAGTATAACATACTTCGGATCTAAATACAAACTATCATAAATCTCAAGATATATACGTAGCACTAAGCACATGACTTATAAGAAAATCAAAAATCACTCGTCGAAAAGGGGTATAACTTTATAAATTAGCTCATCATTCACTATGGCTCGTAAAAAATAGATCTCAAGTGAAACAACTAACTTACTGAACATACAGTATATAGCATCAATGACTATAAAAGAAACGAACAAAGATCATGCATTGCTTACTCGGGACAAAACAAAATGTCGAAAAATTTCGAAAATTTTAGCTCATTTTTAGCTCATTTTGCATAGAAACATTACGAATTAAGCAAATGTATAGATACATATCAAATCATTCCCCTCCCCCACACTTAAATATCAACATGTCCTCATGTTGTGCAGAATATAAAAAGAAATAAAGTACTTAGCTGATTGTAATTCGAAAGTGGCAATTCTGGAAGTGGTAGCCAGTCAGATCCAGAAATGCTTGAAGAAATCAGTAGACTGTGGACCATCCACCGGAAAACTGGCTTCATCTGAAAGCTCACAATTGCTATCGCAAAGATCCTGCACACTCGAACAAACATGGCAACATCTCAGGGAAACATAGGGGGATAGAACATGGCAAAAATAATCATAGACAAGATAGAAGCACATGATATAATTGCTCAGATGGAAAAATTACCACACAGTTAAAACACAGGACATCTAAGCGTCAAATATAAAGCCACCGAAGCTTTACAATACAAATAAGGACCACATGTGCATACAGAAATAAGGATAGAGATTAAGGACACTACAAAATAGCAGGATTGTACATGTAAAACACATGAAAAAGAAGTCAGAGAGATTTTTTTCAGATTAAGCTCATGTAAAGATGGAACATATACATGGAACATTACAAAATAGCAGGGCTAGGTGCACTATACGAAAAAATATATTACAATGCAGACTCTTACAACAGTGCATCATATACTTCCCGAGGCCGATCGGGGATCAAGATGAATCCCGATCGTCTTGAAAATTTTATCCACGTCCAAAACTCCATGATTATCGATCTGACCGGTCGGATATTCGTATCAACGGTCCAATACTTTCCGAGAAAATCGAGGAAGTCACGAGTTAGGGTTTTTGTGAATCCCTGCGTTTTTCCCGTTACGGTGCCTCTTTTCATCAACGAACGGACATCCAAACGGACTCGATCGACGCCAAATTTTGTGGGTTTGTTCAACAACTTCCAATCTTGATTTCGACCGGAGGGACTTCGTTTTAATGGCTCAAACAACGGAAAAAAACGAAAAGACTAAACACTATTTGTACGGATCTATTTTCCGGAAATTAAACTTGCAATAAAAATAAATTACATAATTTCCTATACTCATGTAAACGAAATTTTCATCGTTTATATGAGTTTACAATAGATCTAACGGGTAAACAGTGCCAACCCCCAATCCATCTCTTCAACCATAACAATTTATCACTATCAATGCATAAAACAATAAATAAGATTTACCTACATGCAATTCCACTCCTTTAAGTCGTTTAATTACGATTATGACTATATAAATCGTGGAACCTTGCTCTGATACCACATGAAGGATGCAGGTTCTTAGATTTAAACGAGTTAGATCTATGCGCAGCGGATGGATCACGACTTATATACCACAATACATAATTAAAGGACTTAAACTACTACAAGGGGTTAAGATCATGTTACCAATAACGGGAAGAGTCGCCTTGATCTTCCGATGTGTTCTCCAAACGGCGGTTGGTGGACACCCTTCTTGATACACGAACCTCCTTGATATGCAACACCAAGAAAAACTTCAAGTTTTTCTTCTTCTAGAACCCAAGACAATAAAACTAATTTTTCTCTCTATTTTGTGGCTAGGGTCGAAATTTTCAATGTAAATTTCCCTTGGAATAACTCTCCTTTTATAGGAGAGTAAATCCTTGGCCTCCAAGTATTAATTAATTAAATAAATAATTAATTAATCAAAATAAAAGGATATTTTTCTTAATGACTAATTGTGACAAGCATTGACCAATAGGAAATCAAATAACAAGTCATCCAACCAATCATATAACAAGAATATCTTTTATTTTCCACATCACAAAAATAATAATTCTTGTGATAATTAATAGATTGAGGCGCCACATTAGGGTTAAAAGCCCACATAAAATATCTTTTATGTGTATTATATTATTTAGCCCAACTAAATAATATCCATGCATATCAATTAATCAGCCCAGCCAATTAATTATCACTGAGGCCCAAGTAACAAGATTATTAGTCCGAATTACATAAGCCACATCGGGGACCATGGACCTATAACCAGTAGCTCCAATAATTAATTATTCATCGAACATAATAAGTACATTAATTATTAATTCCGGGATTACGCCACCATAAACCCGAAACTGAACTCTACCGATTATAGATGTATACTTATACTCAACCCATAGAGTGAATAAGCGTCCATTGATATAATCACTACATACGGATTAACCCTCCATAGATCGTCCATTACGAGTGGGAAGTCTCCATGAACCCGACTCAGAATATCTTATCCTTATTTACCATTAATCCCCTGATGATCAATTAGCACACATATCTGACTAGTAGCTAATTAGTCAAATGTGAACTCCCGGGATCGATCACTTTCTTAGGGCTAACAAATAAGGGGATCGTCTCTCTACTTCCCGCAGGAAGGAATGGATTCCATGTCCGTGAAAATCGAACTACTCACTCATCCGGAGATAGTGCCAATGAGAAGTGGCTTGGAACACATATTAAAGTGAACCGTAACTAACACATCAAACACTACCCCGGGACAAGCAAAAGCATCCCGTGCTCGGGATTAAGGTTGATCCATATATGATCATCTAATGATTTAATAAGATTCCTCGATTACGGAATTATACCAAGAAATTCGATTAAATCAGTCCAGTCCTATATGAATTCCATCATATATAAATGCCCCACGTAGGTACCCTCTACCGACAGTCCGGATAAGACTATCACACCCTAAGGTGTTCGGGCGCATTATTGGTGTTTTAATCAAGAGACCCTAAACTCGATTAAGTTCACCACGGACTAACGGTTTAAGTATATCACCACTAACTCAATCCTCACGTGCATGCCATGCACTGAGTTAAGCGGTTACATACTGATATACTTAGGGTTTGCAGCAGTGTATTACTTACAAGCACAAAGCAAGTAATAAGGTGAGATAAATTCTGTCATCCATTATCAAAAACAATTACACAAATTGTCTTTCGGGCACTACACCTAACACTAGTATCCGGATCATGAAGAGACAACATGTTGAGGTCATGAGTAATGTGATGTGAAGCACCACTGTCAAGCATCCAGGGAGCAGAGGTGGACTGAGCCGGATTGGCTTGGGGTAAGGGCCGATGGGCAGTAGAGAGAGAGACATAACCATGCATCTGTTAGAATAACGGGTGTGTTGGGCAACGTTTAGCAGAGTGACCTTAAACACCACATAACTAACATATTCCAACATAGGGCCGAGGTTGATAGGGTTGGTGAGATTGAGGCGGAGTAGAGAGTGAGGTATCATTGACTCTAGGTGAGTTCGTATTTTGGAGAATAATGGTATATAGAGTGATTGATTGACTCTAGGTGAGTTCGCATATAACAACAGTTATCACTCCAGTATTTGTATGACACCATATGAGGCCTTGTATGGTCACAAATGTAAGTCACCATTGTGTTGGGACTAGATTGGAGAAAGAGAGATGACACGACTTGAGTTAGTATATGTGACTGTCAGTAAGGTATCGATGATTAGAGAAAAGTTGAAAGCTTCACATGACAAACAAAAAAAGGGCATATAATATGCGACCACTAAAATTTGGTAAAGTCTTTCTCAAGGTAGCACCAACAAATAGAGTTCATAAGTTTGGTGAAAAAGGGAAGCTTACTCGGAGGTATATTGGACATTTTGAGATTACTGTTAGAGTGAGAGAATTTGTACATCAATTAAGGTTGTCTTCTCATTTGTCTAGAGTTTATAATGTCTTTCATATATCTATGCTTCAGAAGTGCTTGGTAGAATCGGAGTAGTAGATTTGGAACAGAAATTGATCGATGTGGACCTTAAGTATGAAGAACAACATACTAGAATTTGGGAAACTAAGGAGACGAAATTCAAAGGTCGAGTTGTTTGTTTAGTCAAAGTGCAATGGATAAACGTTACCGTGCAAAAGTGAACATGAGAGAAGGAAGAATTCATACTTTAATATTATCCAAAGATTTTCTAATCACGTGTGACAAGTTTCGAGGGTGAAACTTTTTAAAATGAGGGGTAAACGTAATACCTCGACCCAAATTTACATCCCGACCCGAGTTTATACCGAAATCGAATCCGGGACTTTGTTTTTACATATAATGATTATATTAATTTATTAAAACGATGTTAATTCCGTAGTTAATTATGAAATTAATGTAAAGCCCCCAGACCCCGGGCCTGGTAGCACTAAATGAGTCATAAATGGTCCGGTCAACTGCTTAGACCGTCATCCTTGCTTGGTCTAAAAGGGCTAACCCGAGTTGACAAGATCTTTATGTCTCACACTTATATGAGGTTGAACATTCTACTAGTTTACCGATGTGGGAATTTACATTCTCCCCCTCTTATAAGGGATTGGTGTTCTCGCCAGGACGGCCAAGATTGTTCCCGGATCGTCCCGACCAGAGGTAACTAGAGGCCATCCTTACACCGTCTTCTTGTACGGTGCAGCGTATAGTTCCGTCTGATAGTCGGCTCTGATACCATTCTGTCTGACGGTCTGATCCAATCCTTATGCCAATAAAGGTAAGCTTGGAAAACAAATAAAGTTGAAGAGTGACAAGTTGAGCACCATGGTGGTATGTCAACTTGATAAGCCAAAGAAAAGGCAAAATTTATCAAACAAGAGAGGTTGCAAGGGTTATAAAACAAAACATGATGATTCCAGGTCGAAGGAAGTTTGCAATTGGTTCCAAAATAGAAGGATGAGGAATTGTGTCATAGTACAAAAGGTAGCCACCTGAAGGAAAAACAAAAGAACATCTTGCAGATAAGATTCTTTTGAGAGAGTGGAATTCTGCAAGATACGGTGGTATGCAAAAGAACTCCGACCATTTTAAAAGGAGAAAATGAGCTTTTACATAAGCCCTTAAAAGTGGGGACGTTAAGACTATGTTGTTTGGTTTGGAGAATAGAACCAAGAAAAGAAAAGATGAAAATGATATATATATATATATGTATGTATGTATATTGGCAAATATATATATATATATATATATATATATATATATATATATATATATATATATATATATATATATATATATATATATATATTGGCGCATCCAGAATATGTATGTATATTGGCAAATCCGAGAAATTTTGTTCGGTGGGATCCGTAAATCTTTTTTAAAGTAAATATTTTTTCACGGGTCCGAAGGGATCCGTAAATCATTTTTTAAAGTATTTTTTTTTTTTTTTTTCACGGGTCCGAAATAATTTCTTATATGTAAAATATAAGGTTTCCTTGTTTTTAACGGGGTCTCGCGGACCCCATTTAATTTAAGTTAAGGTGCATCTGGCCATATATATATATATATATATATATATATATATATATATATATATATATATATATATATATATATATATATATATATATATATATATATATGCTATTGATGAACACATGTAAATATTGATAAAATTAGAATTGGCCTGATTATGAAATAGTAAGAAAATTGGAATTTTTTTTTGACTTAATCAAAATAAAATAGTAATAACCAATTGACATCAACAAAAAATCCACGGCAAAAAAAAAGTAAATAAATAAATAATAAATAAAAAAGCAAATTGAGAAATAATGAGTCTTTTCTTTTCTCATAAAACATTTCTTTGGTTAGAGATGAGAATCAAAAGCAAGGAAAAGAATCATTTTTTGAGAAAAGATCGCAAGTTGAGAAAAGTGTCTTTTCTATTCTATAGTAACCAAACATGTCAAAATTGAGAAAAGAAAAGTAATCTTTTCTTTTCTCATACTTTTCTTTTCTCACATTATTTCTCCTTACCAAACATGCCCTAAGAGAAACATCAAATGATGGACTTGGAAGCATTTACTTCAAGAGGAGAAGAATATTGGACTTGAGAACATTTGACATGTGACATTAATCGTTACTGATTTGATAAACAAAGTGAATGTGAGCGACCGAGGAGAATCCTCAGTTGGATGAATGTTGTAGAGGAATCATTCCACAATAGAAAGACAAGGCAAAGGTGCAAGGTCGAGCACCTGAAAGACCATATAACTGAGAAATCAAGAAAAACGTGAGAATCTCAACTTCCATCTCCGCGGCACAAGCTTGCTGTAGAACTGCAAGGATCCCAAATGAAGGATTTCTAAGACTTTTCAGAAAGGAAGAAACACACGTTTGCTTAGACCGCCGTCCTTGCTTGGTCTAAAAGGGCTAACCCGAGTTGACAAGACATTTATGCCTCACACTTATATGGGGGTGAGCATTCTACTACTTTACCGATTTGGGACTTTACATTCTCCCCCTCTTATAAGGGACTGGCGTCCTCGCCAGGATGGCCAAGACTGTTCCCGGATCGTCCCTACCAGAGGTAACTAGAGGCCATCCTTACACCGTCTTCTTGTACGGTGCAGCGCATAGTTCCGTCTGATAGTCGGCTCTGATACCATTCTGTAACGCCCCAGACCCCGGTCTGGTAGCGCTAAATGAGTCATAAATGGTCCGGTCAACTGCTTAGACCGCCGTCCTTGCTTGGTCTAAAAGGGCTAACCCGAGTTGACAAGACCTTTATGTCTCACACTTATATGAGGGTGAGCATTCTACTACTTTACCGATGTGGGACTTTACAATTAATCTAAAAAAAATTAAGGAAAAAAGTATTAATTAACTAAGGTCCGCCAAACAAGCAGCGAGAACATCTCAAGGTGGCAACGAGCCCCAAGAAGTCAAATCCGGAATAAAAAAAACATGTCTAGCTAAAAGGTGAGCTGGGACATTCCCAACTCGCCGAATAAAAGAAAAAAGAAACAATTGTAAAGCTAGAAAACTACGCTAAACAAGTCTCATGTCCCAAGCAACCCCGCGCGGTGGAGTCCTCCGCCGGGAGATTGAGACGCTGAACACATGCTAGACAATCACTTTCCACCACTATCCGATGGAACCCCAAGGCGCCGTGCCTCCCCTAGGGCCAAGAAAATAGCCTTGAGCTCCATAAATTCCACCTACTCACCTGGTTCAAAGTGATAAACGGAGGAATAAGCCCCATGTGTGTCACGAAAAAGAAAGCCAATCCCCACACCATACTCCATAACTGAAGCATCAACATCACACTTAATCACCCCTTCAGGCGGTTTCATCCACTTGTCTGCCGTAAACCGAGCTTGCAACCGATATGTCTCCATGGTTTCTACATACTCATTTGACGCTGTCAAGGTGCGTGCACACACAGCTGAAACATGAATTGCTTGACCATATAAACAAAATGCCGAACAATGGGCCTTCCATATCTCCCTCATCAGCCAAACAAACTGTCGAGTCTCTTCGATCCCCCGCGAAGTTAATCTAATATTAAGATGTTAAGTGAGGTAGGGGAAGATATTAAATCACAAAAAAGTCATAAGATAAATGTTTAGTGTATATGGATAATAATGACAAATATTATGTGTATTTAATTTATAGTATAGTATATTTTAAATGTTATAGAGATAAGAATATTATCTAATTGTTGATGAATGATATGAAGTACAAAGTGACAATAAATAAAAATAATGCGTTTGGACACCATTATTTTTTGGTTATTCGTCTCATTAACAAAAAACAACTTTTGGCCAATAGATTTTTCTCTATTCACTTCATTAAGAAAATAACTCGAATAGAATAATCTTGTCTTTCTTAATTTCTCCTCACAATAAATCACATCTACAAGAAAACTCATACAATTCAAATAGAATAATCTTGTCTTTCTTAATTTCTCCTCACAATAAATCACATCTAAAAGAAAACTCATACAATTCAAATACAATTTAAACAACAACAAAAAAAAAAAAACATTTTTTGAATAAATATTAACCCACAAAATCCAAGTCTAAACGGACAATTTGAATAAATAAATTTTCTCCCCTTACTTTTCTCCTCATACGTCACATTTACACTAAAACAGATACAGCCTACACACGTACAATTTCAATCATTCTTTTAATAAATACTTCTCCGTCACAAAATGTTTGGATTTTTTTTTGAAACTTTTAAAATTTAAAAGAACATCATTTATTACCTTTATTAGTTATTAAAATCAAGATCAATTTACAATTACAACCCTTTTACATTGTCATTACATTTTTTAATAAGATTGATATGTGGACATTTTAGATATTTAAGAAAAATTTTAAGTCCAAATAGTAATTAGGAAAATTTAATTTATAGTCCGCTTTTTCCCTCTTAATAAAGTACTAATCCAGCTTCAATTTTTTAGTTGCATTAAGGACAAATAAATTCCATCGGACGAATATACCCCTTTTACGATCGAAGAATGTTTCCTCGACAATCCATCAAACATCTTCTTACAGCAAGCAGGCGGTGAAGGATTCTTATCACCGCTATTTATCTTCACCTTCTTCGTCGGAGCCGTGGATCATGACACCGCAATTCTCCAACTCAGTTGCAGTCATCTTCATGGTCCGTCTATCCATTTTCATCTTTGGCTTGTTATTTGTTTTCAGCTGCAAAAACTCTGCTGTGTTGAATAATTGCTTTTGTTATTTCTTCCACTTTGACAAAATTATCCAGTGGATTTCCTGTCGGTTTATGGTGATGAAAATGTAAGGCAATAATTTGTGTCATATAAATGCTAAAATGTAGACTGTTCAAGTGATATTGTTTATAGTTTTTGAAATTATTAGTTTCAATGAGCAATGGTTACCTGAGTGGAAGGGAAAGACCAAAATTTATTGAAAAAATTGAAGGAAAAGACGACGGATAAGGATAACTTAGATTTACAAGAATTACTAATGAATGTTTTATTGAGTGTTCAGTGCTTAACTCCTTCTGAGATTTGAAGTTCTCAGGCTTACCATGTATTTTCTAGCACTTATCCTTGGTGTTAATGGATTTCTTGCAGTGGTCACACACTCACACCAGGGTTTGTCCTTCCTCCCCTTTGTAGACTTATGTTCTTGGGTGGAACTCTAGGATATCAGTGCTGAAATATCAGCAAAGCCATTTGATGGAGTGTTTTTCAGCATCGTCTCCTTCTACTCTCCTCATACCTGATTTCTGAGTAAGCATTTTTGAGGGTTGGCAGTGGCTTTGTACTGAGGATTCTTTTTCTAACATCTGTTTTGTCACCTAAAGAAGATATCTCCGAGAAATGGTGAGAAATTCATGGCTCCGACGAATGGCACGATCTTCATGATCCATTATGGCTTTGATTTTGATTCCTTTTCAGAGTATTGTGGGAGTCGTAGACACAGAAAACACGAGATTCTCGAGAAACTAGGACTTGGCAAAAAGTGGATGTAAAGTCACCAAGTACATCTATGCTAATAAAGCTGCCCAGATGGATAGAGAGGTCTCAATTGGTTTGTAGCGGTGTGCAATGAGAGGCATCGTTGTTGCTTGGAGTGACACAGTGGCTGCAGCCGATGGTACGAAGATTTTCAGTGAAAATTAGACCCTATTGGGGAAGGAGATGCCAAGGTGGAACATGAATTTCTGAGCATTTACACATCTAAATGTTACACTAAAACAAGATCTCGTGCAAAAAATGCCCGGTATCGTCTTCAACAGAGCTTACAAAGGTTGGACAACATAACAGATACACTAGAATTGAGAGATAGGTTTAATATGGTAAATTAGCAATAGTTATGTTGTGCATAAGCTTGTTTGGTCTGATGATATATTCTTACCATAGCTGTTTGTTGTAGTGAATATTCTCAAGTATTTATAGAGTAATATGCTGCTATGTATGCCTATTAATAATTGGTATTTGGGTTCTCAAAATTCATGCTATTTCTATTATATCATTAATATCGAACATGTTTAGCTATTGTTGTTGGTGCCTATTTAAAGAGGTCTATCTTCAGTAATTTGCTGCTACTTCCTGTTTTCCTTAAATGAGCCTTATATGTGTGCCTTGAAGTAGTCACTTGAATTAAGCCTTAAATGAGAACGATCTCGTTTTTTTTACGATACCGTTCTTGTTTATCGATATTGATATTGTATACCTTATATGATACCGTTAGTGATATTGTATGTCTTATATGAGCCATATATGATATTGTGTCTCTTGAATTAAGCCTTAAATGAGCCTGATACTGTTTACTGATACTGATACTGTGTTAGTGTAAATGCTGCGATTAAATTTGGCTTTCAAATACTACGTCGAAAAGGTATCAAATGAGGTCTCAAAATGAAGATTAAAAAAATATATGAACTTTGGTGAAACAATTTTGATGATTGGTGTTTTAAATCAAAAGTTACGGTCGTTTATAAGAAAAACGTTCCGGTTAATGCATATATTTTTTCGGCTTTCAAAATTTACGTCGGAAGGGTATCGTATTTCGGCTCAAATTAAAGAGCCAAAAAAAATATGAATTTTGGTGGAAAAAATTTCGATAATCGGAGTTATAAATCAAAAGTTACGGATGTTTGAAAAAAAAAAAGTAAACAACAACAAACCTGAAGGAAGCGGAATAAACTGAAGACACGTGTGCGTCCCTTTTAAAAGGATATTCTTGTCCGTCTAAAATTGTTTGTCATTTTTGCAACTAAAAAAAGAAGTGTGTCCTATTTATTTATTTTGTAATCTTTTCCGTCATTTTTCTTCAATCTCTCTATTAATTATAAGACTTATTTTAGAATATCCATAAATGAAATAAATTCCGATTTGGGACGGAGGGAGTATTAAACTAAAAAATTCATGTCCCAAACCGACCCAATTTTATATTATTATAGAAATGATAAATAGAGCTATTGGAATGCTCGATAAATGGGACTTTATGGTGCAACGGTTGTAAGAAGGTTGTATCAAGTGGCATACCTCTCATTTTTACTCTCTTTCACATAATACATTTTTATCGTGTGTGAGAGGTTAGAAATAAATGGTTGTAATATATGCCACTTGGTACAACCTTGCTACAACGGTTGTATTATAAAATTTGTCGTGTGGGATCATTTTTATTTGAACTTTGTGTGTGAGATTTACGTATCATTGTTTGTGTGTTACATTAACACAAATTGAACTCGTGAAACATTCAATGACATATTTACCCCTTTACCTCAAAACCCTAAAGCCGATATATATCTTTCATCATCACTCTGCAGCCGCATAAGAATCCACCATGTATACATGAAAATATCCGATACCACAAAGGGCAGCATGGTCAATTCAAATCCCTCACGATAAAGTTAGCGGGGCTCCCAATCCTCCAGTTGTCAGATCTACACGAGACCAATCCAACACTGTCTTTACAGTAATTGTAATAAACAAATATTTATACATTTTTTATTATTAGTAATTAAATATACATGAAACTTGAAATTAAAAGGAAAATGCTATAATAGTTATAACACAACTCATTTTTATACTTTTGATTACTTTAATACTACATTATTATCAATTAATTCTATATTAAGATTAAAATGTAAAAATGAATTATTTCGTTGGATATCATATAAACACATTTATTATAATAATAGCATTTGAAAATAAAAATGTTATTAGGATAATCACAACAAATAACATAACGCACATACATCTTTAATGATGATATATAAATCATTAATCACGATTTAAACGTGTACTCTTTGTGTCCAGGAATATAAGAGCTTTTTGATTTTTATAATTTTTCTCATATTATAAGGTTTACTTATATTTCAATTCAATATTAAATACATTATTTCATTTTCATAATAAATAATATAATATTATAAGTCACCTTCAAAAAAAAAATACGATATTTCGTATTAAAATTTGAAAATATAAATTATTTAAAAGGTTTTTTTTTTTGAGCGGTTAAAAGATATTTTAAACGGTATAAGAAAACCAAAATACCATATATTACGCGGATGAAGTATGCTTTGTAAATTGTAATACAAACCATGTGATTTTTTTTATTGTTTTTTAAAGAAGAAAAGAAAATTAACTAGCCTTTCGATCTATACTTCGTGAACTCCCGCAAAACAACCACCAAAAACACACCACAGGCAATCTCTTCCCCCTTCCTTTTTTTTTTTTCTCCCTCAAATTTAAAAAAAAAAAAAAAAAAAAAAAAAATCTGAAAAATTTCACTTCTTTGAGCATGCGAATCAGAAAACATGCACAAATATCGCCGGTCGTTTATGCATCAGCAGCCTCTTCTCCAAATCCAGGCGTAAATCAAAGTCCCCATGTGTGTCAACTGAATCAATCGCCATGGGATGCGTTATCTTTTCCAGCTCTATCAGAAGAATACCCAGAAGAAGACCCAACTGATTTACTTCCTCCTCCGCCACCGCCGCCGCCGCCTCCGGTAAGTCTATTATTCTTTTTTGTTTTTATCTTCAGTTATAGATCTGCTAAAACCCATTTCATTTCGCCGTCTTTTGCTTTTTTTTATTTTAATTCTTCTGGGTCTTTAGGGTTTTCGTGTACCTGAAATTTCGTTGTTTTTCCCGTTAATTATTAACTGGAATAGCTAAATTCTTTTGATGGGCATTGCTTTTTTAGCTTTTATTTTCGTTTTTTATAAGTGAAATTCGTTCGTGTGTACAAATGAAACGGAAGTTCTCGCAGGTCGACGGGGAGGTAAGCTCTATGGAAAATGGGTCCATTTCGGAGCTCCCCAAAGCTGAAAACAGGTAATAAACGTGATTTGATTCTGAAATTATAATTGATTGAGCTTTTTATCTTGCATTATTCATTAGAAAAACGATTAGGGTTTTGGTTATCGTTTATATATGCTCATATCTTAAATATATATATATTTTTTTCTTTCAAAATACTAGTAAAGAAATAGAAGTAATTAATTATCGTGCTCACATGAGATTTCTTGGCTTTTCATGTATGAACGTTAATTTTATTCGTCAGTGAATTATCCATGAATTTGGAGAAATGGGAGGAAATTACTGATAAAAATGGCAAGTTAGAATACGAGGGGACTATTAATCAAATGTTGGATAGCTCACATTGCCGGAAAAACCGGCATTCGAATTATCGGGTTCATCAGCTCAAGAAGCACTATAAAGTTGCAAGAAAACCCAAAAAGAATAATCCGGATACTCATAGTAGACTCCGAGTCCTCCGACCCAAGAAGCCTGCTGCATTATCATCTTCAAATCGGCCTTATGAATATTACTATTATTCCGGGTTCGGACCTTGTTGGGGGAAGAACCGAAGAGGTAATAATTCCATGGCGGATGTGACTAATAATAAGGTAGTAGTAAAGGGATCAAGATCAAGGAGAGTCATACAATAGCGAGTCAATATTGGAAAATGATGATGATGATGAAGATGATAAACGGACTTCTTCTGCGGCTCGAGCTGTTTTCGAGGATTCATCTCCGGCTCGGGCTCAGGCTCGGATTTGCAATTTCGATGATGGACTCGATTATGTTGATGAAGACGAAGATGATGATGATGATAATGAAGAATTTGTAAGGAGAAAGAGAGCCCGAAAGCCTATTAAAGCTAGATCACTTAAGTCATTGATGTACAATTAAGATCGGACGTGATTAATTGGCTTTTTGTTTTATTATTATTATTATTATTGAAAGGGACTAATTAGTTTTTGTTGTGTTCTATTTTGGTTGAACCTTCCTATTTTAGAATTAATTAGACTGGAAATTTAATTAGTTAAATTATATTTATCCTTCTTGAATTTATTTTATGTATTGTGTGGATATATAAGTTAAAAAGTATTTGATGACTTTACATGTATTTTAAGAAATACATGTAAAGTGTACGGGAAACCTTTATTATATAAAGTCTGCAAATCTTAAATGGGATATCCGCATGCAGATAATACTACATTAGTAGTGAAATTTCGGTCATTGCATCAACGATATATTAATTAATTGTATGTATAAACAAAACAAAAAACTAATTCTATACTCCCTCCGTTTCTAATTATATGTCGCAGTTGCCAAAATAAAAAATTTCTTCTTATATGTCGTAGTTACATTTCTAATACATATTTTAATACTCCTTCTGTTTTTCAATACTACTTTTTAACTTTCTAGGCTCATTCAACCGATCAATTTTTCATATTCATTACACCACTACATTTTTCAAGTTTTTTTTTTTGTTTTTGGAATACTCATTTTGTTAATCTGTGTGTTTTTCTCAAACACGACATATAATTAGGAACGGAGGGAGTATATTTGATTAGTTACAACTCAAAATTAATGAGGTCCACACTTTCTTTATTTCAACTTTATTTCAAGTTGGTTCCACATGTTTTTTTTTTTTTTTTTTTTTTTTGGTAAGGTTCCACATGTTTAGAAAAAAAAAATATCAATTTTAACGAGTCAAATATGAGTTTGTTCATGAGCGGTTCTGTTTCTTTAACAGCACTAGACATAACTATTATGACAATGATAATTTTTTTGGTAAAAATGACAGGCTTACACAATTCAATGTACGTAAAATACACATGAATACCGATCAATTCAATGTACATAAAATACACATGAATATCGATCAACATACGAGATCTTTCTATTGTTTTTTTCTTAAGTAAAAATATGTGATTTGAAAGTCCAATTTTTTTCATATTAATTACTTATACATAACAGATACGTTTTCGCTTTAGTATCCAAATCATTTTATGTAAATCAAATGGTGTAAACATATCATTTTTTCTCTTCGTGGTGTGATATGGGTTTTGTAACCACCTGATCAAAAAATCTGAGTAAATTTTCGGATCCGGACCGTTCAACAATGACCCGAGAAATCTATGAATTTTTTCTCGAATCACGAAGCCTCATGAGATGCGCTGACTCAAATACGAAAGCTGGACATGAAAAGACTCGGCTTACTAGAATCTCATTACGTAAATAATACATAGTTAAAATATCCTTGTATTTACAACATTACACAGACATTACCACTACATAAGTTTCACATTTCAATACATACAATTACTACCACACTACATGTTGCAACCTTGTTAATACACCACCTCGATCATTCATTCATTCATCACATACTAGATTTTATGGAAGTCTACAACTTCTTCATTGCGAATTAAGAAGATGACACGGAACTCATGAACGATGAGGTAATCATAGAAGATACCTTGGATCCAAGAATAGACTATTGAAAAGGGAAAATCTGAGCAAGATCCACTATCATCCTTGATCTGATGTTGCTACTAAAGCTATTCATCTGAAAGATGTTAAAGTAAGGGGTGAGCTATCAAGGTCAGTAAGGAAACATAACATCAAATGGAACTAATACCATTTACTCGGATAATGATAAAATTCCAAGTTCCATTCACAAATAATATGCATAAAGCAAAGATAATACATAAAAGCTAACAATTAGCAGATGTATTAGATCAGACAAGATCGCATTGGATTACAGCAAATAAACAACAATACATACTTTTGCCATTTACTTTGAACATTCAAGCTGCATCATATCTTACCATATCATTTATGTATCATTTCTTGTATTGGTTCATGAGTACCATACCATATTTAGTAGAGCCAACGTGAAGAGTATGTCACGTTTAGTAGAGCCTACGTGAAGCATATGTCACGTTTAGTAGAGCACAAAGTGAAGAGTCTACTTTCTTTACTTAGACAAACTATAATGTTCATTATTTTCGTCCATGGATAGGGACTGACCGACCCGGAAAAATGTTCACTATTCTTGCCTGTGAATGGTGATTGATGCCAAGGGCCCTCGAGGATTCATTGTCTTTTTATTTCATTTCATTTTAAGTACTTAACCATGAGCCATATTTTTCCTTACTTTCCTTTACATAGTGAAATGCACCATTACGTATCGACGTCATGCATAACACACTATGTACCGTTACGTATCGTAGTCATACACAGTTTATCTTTCTTCTTTACTTAATCTTTCATATCATCATGTCTCACATAACACATACACATAATTCATTTCATACCAAACAATGGTTACACATTTTCACACTTACTAGTCAACATGTATTCCAGGTGCACAAACCCCAATGTCATGATATCTACGACATGTTAATATCATAAGCATGCCATAATCGTAAAAACATGATATTTACCAACATAAACATTATTTCCAGTTTTACTTATAACTTACTTAAACAACACAAGTATTCGCTAACCATTTTAAAGCATGTTTCCTTTTTAAACATGTATTTCATACTTACAACCCTAATGTCATCTCATCCACAGTATGTTAACATCTTGAGCAAATCAATATTGCAAAGATCCACATGCTTAACCATTTTTTATCAGCAAATTCTGTAATAGCGATTTAGGCACATAACATTTAGGGGCATTTTTATTCTATATAACACATACGTACAACCCTTGAACATGATATCTATGTATATAAGAAATATCAACCTACCTACGATTTCATAACCTAGAACATCAATTTTCTAACATGATCGTTTTAATATTAACAAGTTTCATATCAAGCCTCATTTCAAGCATACTTTATACTGGGCATTCATACGAGGCTTCATCCTTGTTAATTTCTAGATTCAACATATGATCGCGTGCAAAGCACTTACAACTAGCAATAGGACTAGGTCTATCGTAGCAGAGTACTGGCGAGTCAAGGTCGAATCCCACAGAGACTCGTAAAAAACAGATTAATCTAGATCGATTAGAATTGCCACAATTACGGTCTGTGACTAACAATAAATTAAATCGGAAAAGTAATATGGTGGTGCCAATAAACACACAAGATCAAACACGAGTATACTCCTCTAAGTTAAATAAGATAAGTTCTTACTATGAGTGATTAGTTATCCCCCCCCCCCCAAATCATGCATCAACCATACCCGTTGGTAATTTTAGATCTATGACAGCTACGGGTGCTAATCCCTAATATTACGCTACTTCCATTGACAGGACAGTAGGTGCCTATATGCAATTAACCTCCTTTGTTGGTTGTATTAATTCACAAGCAATATGAACTAGAACTATCCGGTTCAAGACCAAGGACCTCTCTAATTAAGCAGCTATCGTGGATTGATTAGCACGTTTCTAAGGATCGATCAAGATATTGTCCGAACTAAAACTAAACTAATATTCCTTCATGTTAATTTACGAAAACATGCATATAGTTGACTAGGCTAACAACATGTAAATTAAATCTGTCGATCAGACGTAGCTGGCGCCGATTATATCATGAATCAGGGTTTAGTTATTCCCAGCCGCGATAAAGACCTCCGCGGGCTCCGAAGAACGCAACCTTTCATTCATGATTTCTTCACCAACGATTCAGATCTAAACATTCATGGGGAAAAATAAACTAGCTACTACATAGCAGAACAACAAACAATTAAACCATACTAATCACAAGGAAAATAACGATAGATCTACATCTAGAAAGCCAAAAAATCATACCCTCGAAGATGAGTGCAGATCCTCCGTAGATCGCTCCTTAGGTCGTGAATCCGTCGGATCCGTGACTAGAACTCATAGAGAAAATAAAAGAACAAAAGAACTTCTATTGAATATACTGTATTTGTCTTGTGGAAAATTGTACATTTAAATTCGTAACTGATGTCACCTATTTATAGTGCTAAAAACTGACTTAGTAACACCTAGGTCTATCCCTCGTCCAAGAAAACACGTTTTCCGAAGGTTCTGGAATTCACGGCTGTGGCGGCATTTGTCTCCTTTTCGCTCTGCCGACTTAACTGAAGGTTCTGGAACACCCTAGGTCCGTCTCTTTTTTCTAGCTCGGCCCATAATCACCCTCTAGCACTTGGCCCAATCCTTTGTAAACTGAAAATGGTCCAATAATACACGAAATAACATCGAATCGGGGAAAATAAACGTTAGATGCAAATTATTCGACTCATGAACCCAACATGTGACATTCAACTCAAATGGTCCATATTAATGGCCGAAAACTACTACTTTTAGTTTAGAATGGGTGAAATATTGATGCCGTAATGTGTATCATTTTGAGCGTAATCAACTACCCCCCTCTAGCCTTCTGCTCGTCCTCGAGCAGAGTATCAAGGCGGAATGTACCTCCAGGAGCAATCCCCATTAATTACCACACATTCAGTCATGATTTTAGGCAGGTAATGCAACACGCGACAATCCACAAGCTTCTCATTAATCAATACTCATCAATGCATCAATGTGTCGTGTGATGAATCTTTCGTGATAGTGTATCTATGAAAAGAATGAAGTTATAGCGACCACACAACCTCAACTTGCTAGTGTGCACACTCGCTCTTATTGCTTTCAGACTCAGGCAAACAACATAAAGCCTTACTTGGGCCGGTCAGACTTGGGGACCAAGTTGTTCTCGTTATCCTCGTTTGTTTCTTTTTATGCGAGGGTCGTGCTCTTTTTGCTACGAGTTCGCTTCCCTCACCGCCTTTTTTTTTTTTTCTTTTTTTATATGCAATAGCAGTGCGTTTTACGCTCCATCGGCTTCGCTTGGCAAATTTCTCACTCTTTTTTTCTCTCTCACTCGCAAGCCCGTTGCATCATGTTTTACCTTTTGTGGCATCATGATTGCTACCATCATCCTACAACAATCGGTTAAAGTATATCCACCGACAGGTATCGATTCCCGGTCTAAGATAACTCTTCATCTTATCCAAATACTTCTCACTCAGATTATGTGCTCAAAAATTGAATGCAAAAGGTAAAATAACAATTAATAAGTTAATACTTCATACAACATAGTACATGCTCATTCTTCCATACTAAACTGAATATGCTATAATTAACTTCAAATCATTCTTGGGATCATTTTCTACCGATTCCTTACTCAAGACATGCCATAGACAATCTAAAAATAGTGTTTTAAAGTTTCAAAATTATTCTCTTCTTCGAATATTAAGCTAAGACCACCCTTACCCCTATATTGTCCCCAATGACTAAGAATAATGCATGAAAAGAGAAGGTACTTAGCTCTGGAATTGGCTATCCAAGTGTCTTGATAAATCATTGAACTGAACTGATGTTGATTCGTTCCTAGCTGCTCCATCATCCTATACCGCAAAACACTCCAAAAACTTTCAGTAACATGTGCCGGACAATAAGAAAATAAGGTGGTGGTAATTGTGCATACATGAAGAATGCTCAACAACAATTTAAGCCACTTTATTCTTTATTGAGCGTCACAAAACGCGAAAACTTTTATGAGGGTATCACATGAGAATCGTGAAGGAAAAAACCACATATATCTCGAGTCGAAGGACCAAAGATATATGTTATGAAAAAAAACCTTACGATTGTCATGCTACATTATTGACTCAATCAAACTAAAATAAACAAAAGCAATAAATAAAGGTTTAGACATAGTTCTGAATTTATAGTCGCCAACTCGACTGTACTAATAGGGTTCCATTACTCGTATTTCGGGTCGTCCAACATAAAGATTTCCAATTCAGCGTCGTAATTGCGTTCTAGGTAATGCTTCAGCCTATGGTCATTCATTGTGAAATGATGCCCCGATCGTTCATCCTAACTTCACATGCACCTGAATTGAAGACTTTTGTGACGACATCCCAGGAAAAAGTTGAAGACGCGTATTGTATACTAACACCTTATCTCCAACAGTGAAGGTGCGATTCAGAATTCGTTTGTCATGTTGGCGCTTCATTCTTTCCTTATAAATCTTGGCATTCTCATATGCCTGTAATCTGAACTCCACTAGTTTATTCAACTCTAATAATCTCTTTTCTCCGGCTAAGCCTTCGTCCATTTTTAAGAACCGAGTAGCCCACAGGGTTGATGTATAACATTTATATGATAAAAATTACGATATTATATATACTTTATTAACTCTTTCTATATAAAATATAAGAAATTATAACGATAATCTTATGAAATATTAATAGTAATGAATAAACCTAAATACTATAAAAATCTAGTAAAAGTAATAAAAAGATATAAATTTTGTACTAGTTTAATAACCGGAGTGTCGTGTCAGATTTACGTGGGTATTTTTGGTATTTTATTGCAGAATTTTAGGTAAACCAAGACCCCGAGTGACGACACTTTTTGAAGTAAAAACATATCTTTTGAAGGAAGTAAGGAAGTGCCTCGAGATTTAAAGATCAAATGGATCAATGGTTCGTGATACTATTATCAATTATATTTTCGAAGAGCAAATGGCCCATCAAAAAGGCATTTTCTGAAGAAGAGTCCTTCATAGAAGTTATAGATCTTTTCAAGAGCTTTCCAACGCTTCTTGAATTATGTCATTTGGAGATCCAGAGCTCAAGTTATGATTTTATCAAGTTTCATATCAAGATGTGAAAATAAACTACCCGGATCAATCCGGAATAACCTCGGATCGATCCGGCCTGTCAGTTGGAAATGCAATGATGATTAGCATGTGATCCTGCAGAGAATAATCTAGTGGATAATATTTTTTATCCTCGGATCGATCCGGCATCACCTCGGATCGATCCGGCCCTGGAAAATTTGGCCTATAAATTCAGCAGACTGGCAGACAGAAGGGGGGTACCAATATATATCCTCTAATCTCTTAATTAGTAGTAGTATGTATATATGTATATAGGCCTTATGCCATAAATAAATAGTAGTATCGTTATAATGCTCGAGAAATTATTGGAAGTTCGGTGTTGTTGAAGTTGTTGTAATGTCCGGAAGAATACGACCTCTGATTCAGCAGTTGTAATCGGGTAAATTTCTAAAGTATTTATGTTTGTTATTTTTATTTTTATCTTTTTAATCGTTATAATGTTATTAGGCTAAATCTAATAACTAGCCAAAGTTATGTAATAGTTTTATTTCGATCTTTTCGGTAAAGGAATGTTGTCTAAGTAAAAATTGACTAAAATTGAGTTAATTGAATCTTTTTCTATTTTGTAACGTATTGTTAATATTCGGATTGAAGTAATTAATCAAGATGAATCACACCATATAACCTAACGATGAACTGACCAGAGAAGTTAGGATATGAGATAAATGATAGAAAAACCGGAGGGTAAAATTGGCCGAGTGAAAACGTGACAACAGAATCCTATTTCCTACCCGGGGGCAGATTTGTCTTGGGAAAGATGAATCTTATTAAATTTGTGCTCAATATCATAATAATGTTAAAATCAACGGTTTAATTGAAACTAACACCGGAAAGTTAAATCGATCCACTGACAACCGGAGCCTTTTGAATAACATCGGCCGTCTGACAAACGGAATAACCTCTTTTATCCGGGGTAGATTTGTACTCGGTACCTGTTCAGACTAACTGAGATCAGCATGGGACAGTTGTGGATATTAAACTGATGACACTTTGACATATGACAATTTCATACGCTCGTGTGAGGATGAATTGTTAACCTCAGGAGTGCACCGTTTCATTTACTCAATTGGACCTAATATAAAAGGAAAAATCGAGCACATTCCGTTTACTGGAAAAGATCGTATAGATCAATTATATAAACTTTGGCTAGTTCTATAAAATTATCTGTCTAGTCTATTATTATAAACTATATATTGGTATCTATATATATATATATATATATATATATATATATATATATATAAATATATATTTTACAATCTATGTACATCTATATATATTTATATATCTATATATATTATATTAGAATAACTTTTAAATTACGCATTTACTTTATGTTAAGTAGAATAGTAGTAATCTGTGTTAAAAAATTGCGATTTAGATCGAGTTAATAATAGCTGTTTGGTGTTTAACCACACTTAAAAGAATTACCTTGTTTCCCTGAGGATTCGACACCTGACTCACCATACTAGCAGTACAGTTTGACCCGATACACTGTCGGTTAAGGACTGGTATAGCACTAGAAAAGGCCACGTCAACAGGGTCAAGGTGTATCGTAGCAGAGTACTGACGAGTCAATGTCGAATCCCATAGAGACTCGTCGTAAAAACACAGATTAATCTAGATCGATTAGAATTGTCACAATTACGGTCTACGACCAACTATAAATCGGAAAAGTAATATGATGGTGCCATTAAACACACAAGATCAAACACGTGTATACTCCTCTAAGTTATATAAAGATTAGTTCTTACTATGGGTGATTAGTTATCCCCCTCCCCCCAAATCATGCATCAACCATCCCCGTTGGTAAATTTTAGATATTTGACAGCTACGGGTGCTAATCCCTAATGTTACGCTACTTCCATTGACAGGACAATAGGTGTCTATGTGCAATTAACCTCCTTCGTTGGTTGTATTAATTCACCAGCAATAAGAACTAGGACTAGCCGGTTCAAGACCGATGACCTCCCTAAGCAGCTATATATCGTGAATTGACTAGCACATTCCTAAGGATCGATCAAGGCATCGTCCGAACTAACACTTCACTAATAGTCCTTTATATTAATTTACGAAAACATTCATATAGCTGATCAGGATAACAACACGTAAATTTAATATGTCGATCAGACGTAGCTGGCGCTGATTATCATGAATTAGGGTTAATTAGGTATTCGCAGCCGCGATAAAGACAGTCGCGGGATCTGAAGAACACAACCTTTAATTCATGATTTCTTCACCAACAATTCAGATCTAAACATTCATGGGGAAAAATAAACAAGCTACTACATAGCAGAACTAATACAAACAATTAAACCATACTAATCACAAGGAAAATAACGACAGATCTACATTTAAAAAGCCGGAAAATCATACCCTAGAAAATGAGTGCAGATCCTCCGTAGATCGCTCCCTAGGTGGTGAATCCGTCGGATCCGTGACTAGAACTCATAAAGAAAATAAAAGAACAAAAGAACCTCTATTGAATATAATTTATTTGTCTTGTGGAAAATTATACATTTAAATTCGTGACTGATGTCACTTATTTATAGTGCTAAAAACCGACTTAGTAACACCTAGGTCTACCCCTCGTCCAAGAAAATGCATTTTCCGAAGGTTCTAATCCGCGGCTGCGGCGGCACTCCACGCGGCTTTGGGGGCATTTGTGTCCTTTTTGCTCTGCCAACTTAACTGAAGGTTCTAGAACACCCTAGGTCCGTCTCTTTTTTCCAGCTCGGCCCATAATCACCCTCTAGCACTTGGCCCAATCCTTTGTAACCTGAAAATAGTCCAATAATAAACGAAATAACATCGAATCGGGGAAAATAAATTAACGTTAGATGCAAATTATTCGACTCATGAACCTGACATGTGACTTTCAACTCAAATGGTCCATATTAATGGCCGAAAACTACTACTTTTAGCTAAGAATGGATGAAATATTGATACCGTAAGGTGTATCATTTTGAGCGTCATCAACATGTCACGTACATACTTGGATTATCAAGACAATCTTCAAACCATTTAGTACATAAAATGTAATTTAACATAAAATTGACATCGCACATCCTTTGGCATAATATCTACTCCATTTTAACATGGGTTTAAGGCTGAAAATACTGCATCAAACATGTTAAACACATCATACACATAGATGCCCTAAAATCATATTCACTGCAAAGGCTCTGCAGATGCCATAATTGATGTTGAGCCTGTGGCCAATGGCGCTGATCCGGTGGCCAGTGGACATATGCAAACTTAAAATATGCATCCTATGTCCAAAATCTTCCTAGCACAATCATGTATTTTGATTACAACAACATGTACAAGCATATAATTCACACAAACACATGAACGGCAAAAGCTTTGATGCATTGAGTCCTTACCTTAATTCATAAGAAGTTTGTTGCAGATATATCCTCTTCAATCACGGGAAATCATTCTCCTACAAGCAATGTATTTAATCACCTATATATTTCCATGAAAAAACCCCAATTTCAAAGAATAACACACTTATATAGTACTTTAAGATCACGAATCATACTTAGTTACTAACTAATACTTGGAATGATTGAGAAAATGATGATGTTACTACTTGAATTTGCTGCATTGATGGTCCAGAACTTGAGTGAAAAGAAAGGGAGGTTTGAGGGATGTCTAACTTGAACAATGATGGGAAATGAAAGAAAATAAGGGGTGGCTTCAGTTTTTAAGTTCCGACAACGGGTGGGAGTTGCAAAACTACAGGAGAACTTCGTGGGAGGTTGCATAAAGAAGGGGTTCAGCTTTCTGTTAACGCTGAGCAAAATAACTAGAAAACCAAACCAAACCATAAAATGACCCAAACCGATCCGAAATTAACCAAACTAATAACAAACCAAATCAATTGGTTTGGTTTGGAACCAAACCGAATTGCATTGAGTTGGTTTTGGATATTTTCAATTACACTTATTCCAACCCGAACTCAAACCGAATTTTATACATTAAATATGTAAATCAGTAAATGCATGAATGTAAGTATGCATCTTAATTTGGATAATTGATTGTAGCTGAACTATGTAATGTGTTGTTAGGTGTTTTAAGTTTTTTTTAATCACATTGTTGTAATTAAAGTATGTAATTAATTGAAGTATGGAACAATCAATTATGGTAGCGTATTGACAACGATGCATGTAGAATTCAATTATCTTTTGCCATTGATGTAATATATGTGATCCGAAACTTTGGTTTGTGATTTATTTGAGTGTGAATGTAGCTATTCAGAGTTTATGTAAAAAATTGTTGGTTATGTCATATTTTCTTTAAAGATTATGCTTGTTAAACTGAAACCAACCAAAACCAATTCGAACCAAACCATTGGGGTTAACTTCATTTTGGTTTGGTTTAGGGAACAAATTATGGCGCCTCAAACCAACTAGCGTCTTTAAAAACCAGACCGAACCAATCCAAACCAACCCATGATCACCCCTACTTTTTGTGTCTCATCCCCTACTTTGTGGTTGCCAGCGCAGAGAGGGTGGCCATCGGACAGGACTGATCGAGGCTTAATTCACCCTTCAAAAACAATTTATAAAGACTCGAAACCGTGGGCAAACTAACTCTCTAACCGGCAGTGTACCGGGTCGATTGCTAGAATAGCTACAGGAGTACGAGGTCGAACCCAAGGGAAAAGTGTTTTCAAGTACCAAAGTGAACGTGGAACTTAGTCTAGGTGATCAATATTTTTAAAGTATTTATAACTACAACGACACTAAAGTGATTCCTACTAACGAGTTTAAAGATAAGAAAGAGAGAAAAGAGATTAAACTACTAGGTTTTAAAGATAGATTAAGTGACATAGCCGAACCATGATCAAAATAGCTAGTTTCAACCCCAAGGATAGACAAAACCAGGAGTGTGCATTATAACAAACGAACTCTTGCATTCCATTTCACGGGTGCGTACTCCTAATCCCGGTGCTAAGGTCTGAACAACTCTCTCCTAACACCTTATGCCAAATTAATTACCCTTCCCTAAAGAAGGTTCACTAACAAGACATGATATGCCCTAGAGCCATTTTAAACGTTAAAACGAGTAACCTCACTTTGGGCTCGGGCTTAACAACTAAGCCGAGTCTACGCCGTGATCTTAGAACCCCTTTTCCCACACCCATCTATCTGACCAACTCTCAAGAGTGATGTGTGTGATTTTGACCTAGGTGATCAATCTAACCCAAATCTGTTATAACAAGTTCTAAGACGTGAAACATGCAAGATACAACAATAAAAAGCACTACCCACTCCCAATTTCATCACCCAAAGGGTGATTTCACTACATTTCACATGATTCGACTATGAAAAGGGATTAGCTACTCATTATACTAGTTAAAACATGCACAAAACAGTAAATGAAAGACATAACAAGTAAAAGAAAGAAGAAATTTACAATTAATTTGCAGAAATTCAACATTAGATCCAAAAAGTACAAAAATAGAAACTAATTAAAAGGTGGTCTCTTAGTGTTTGTAATGGAAATATAAGCTAAGAAATGGAAAGATTAAGCTAATATTATGTTGATGTAAGCTAAGAGAAAGTATTCTAAGTTATTACAAAAATCGAGCTACGAATTGGGTAGAGTTTTTGCTAAGAGAATGGAGATATCTCAAGAAATAGTCTAAGGGGGTTTATTTATAGGTGGGAGGAAATGTGCAGGAAAAAGGTTTCAAACGCATGTTTGGAAGGCTAAGACTGGCGTTTGACATCTTCAAACGCACGTTTGGGTTAGTGCAAACGTGCGTTTAGCTTCATTTCTGGGCAGGGTCTTGACTATCTTCATCTTGAACGCACGTTTAAGGTGGGTCAAACGCGCGTTTGGAGGATTCGAAACGCACGTTTAGGATGTTCAAATGCGCGTTTGAGGTGGTTTCAAACGTGCGTTTGGAAGGCTTGAACTCTGTATCAATTTGTGGTCCTTTGAACGCACGTTTGGGGGGTTCAAACGTGCGTTTGAACCCATGTTGCCCCAAATCTTCAACTTTTCCTCCTTTGATCTCTTCTCTTGCCTCGAGACACTGATACCCTATAACATCATACATGACCAACAACATCCAAACAATTCCGGAGGGTAAAAGTGCTCGGGAATGGGGTTAATATCAACAAAAAGAGGCAATAATCCATCAAAGTGACGGAATCACTCCCCGTGCCATGAGCTCACGATAACAACCCGAAAACGGTCTAAATCACCCAAAAATGTGCTGAAAATATGGTAATCGGGGGTAAATAATGCACCGGAGTCACGTAAAGTTGACTCCCATCAAGGACCACCTGGATATCAAACATAAGTCTAGAAACACTAAGCACATTTTTGGTAATAGTAGGTTTATGTAAAATATCTTTAAGGGTTGGATTAGATTCATTAGTCTGAAAAACCGAACAACCAATGTGTTTATCAGAAGAAGTCTCATCGTTACCCACAGTTAAAGTTGTTAACCCATCGTATACCTGACTCGGTTACAGACTATTGAGATCAACAGTAATTTGACTTATAGATCCACTATCAGCATTCCAACTTGCATCACTCACTCTATCAGGAGCGGCAAAATAATTTGCAAGTTTAGAGTTGTAATTTGAAGCATATTCAGAGTTAATCAGGTCTAAAATTTGGGTTGTTGTTGGAGTTTCCTGAGTAGATGGAGTTATAACCGTGATAACAGTTCATACTATGGTGTTCGCCTTGTTACACACTTGACATATATGTCTTAAGTCTTCTTGATTTCCAGGGCCTCTTCCGCCACGACCTTTGCTTCTTTCGCCTTTAAAACCACTTTCTCTTCCTGAATCTGAGTAGATTCATGTCATTTGAGGCCTGAAAGTATCTGTGAAGTTCCCAGTTCTATTGGTTGCAATATGAACAGAAGGTCAAGTGAGATCTAATACAAGAGTAATATTTTTTTTTTTGAGGGGAAAAGAGTAATATTGAACATAGACAAAAGTCTTTCATGTGTAATAAATTGAGATCGGACTTCTTGCCAAGATAAAAATCCAATTCTAGATGTAATGTTGATTTTAATTAATAGATTCATAGTCTTTCCCAAGACCTCATAAGGTATCTAGGATCTATTCAACCTTAGAATTGGGGTAACCAGCTGCAGTTAAGCAGCCATCTAAATAAGATTTCATAAGAGCTAGCTAGGTAATCCACCATAGGTTTGGTCCCCTTTTTTAGCCTCAGTCAAGGCCACTTTATACTCAAGCATTATTGCTTCAAAACTGATGTTAAACAAGACTTTAAGGGTGGTCCGGACATCGTTTGATGAAGTGCAACCAACCACTTCCACCAAAGCTTGCTCAGTTATTGAGCTCATCAACCATCCCATCAAGAGTTGATCAGTAGAAACCCAAGACTCATATGAAAAACCGGGTTCCAGATTTGAAGAGTTGGTAGTGCTTGACTAAAGAAAACGTAAGGGTACAACTCTCGTTCCAAGCAGAAAACCATCAAGTCTATGGCCTCGAACAACCGTGAGGATAATCGATTTCCACAAAATGTAGTTGGACATATCAAGCTTCACATCACAAGTTTGATGAGGACCTTCTCCAAAAGGAGTTCCAGAAAGAGTTTAGCTTAACATTGTGGCGATGGTTGTCAAGATGTAAATCCGTTTAGAATATCAATAAAGCATTTATTACATCTTTCCTACTTTTACCTCCACTTTATTATACATTCGTCTACTTTACAACTATTATATTAATAAGAATCAAAAGGGTATTCTAGACTTTTACCATTACAATTAATGACACTTAACCACTATTTTAATTCATATGAAATTGTCTAAACGGATTTATATTTTAGGACGGAGGTAGTATAAAATAACAGGAAGTCTGTGGGTGACGAGTGTATTTAGCGATGTAAATTGTGTGTATCTAATCAACTCACGGGTCACTTCACTCTTGAGTGAGTACCTAAAAACTTCCCCAAAATAACCCCACTTTAATAGTTCAACACCTGAGCCACCGTGGACAACAAAGAGCCGTTTGATATGGTCACGCAACAAGACAAGTTTCATCCATGTCCACTTCACTTGTCAAAAGAAGCCACCTTTGACAAAAACAATAGCTTTCCCTTCCCATATATCTTCGTCTTATTATTGCCTTTACATAAAAGCCACGTTTTGTGGTAAGTAACTAATAGCATTCCACTCCCCTATTATTCTATTTACGCAACATACTTTTCTTATCTTGTTGCTAACTTGCCTTTCAGTTATAGCAATAATGATGTCCATATATATTTAAAGGGGGGATGGCCCAACAAATATGAATCACAGATACCCTGTATGACATAAGAATTTTCCGCAACAAACAATTAAGGTCCTCTCCCTTCAATGGCTAATCTTTTTGAGTTGGGATGTGGCCTACTTGCCATTCTTGCTGCATTTTTTAGCTTTGCTGTTGTTCAACCGGCTCCTGAAAGTGCGATTGTGACAAATGTTCCTGGATTCAATGGAACTTTACCCTCCAAACACTATGCTGGGTTTGAAATTCTTCTTTAACCCCCCCAAATTGATGAATTGAAGAAATGTATTAGCTTTTCTCATGTTTCTTTGTTTTTACTGAAATGGGGTTTTCAGATATGTGACGGTAGATGAAAGTCATGGGAGGAAACTGTTTTATTACTTTGTTGTTTCTGAAAGAAACCAGTCAAAGGATCCTTTGGTTCTTTGGCTCAATGGTGGACCTGGTTGTTCAAGCTTCGATGGCTTCGTCTATGAGCACGGTACTTTCTCTATAGTCTATACTCTATGCTATTTCCAGTTTTCAATCTCTTACACAAGTAATCAGACTTGCTGAAGGAAATGATGAGCCTTTTTCTTGACATGAAATGGACTTTTAATTATCTTCAGTGTTATATGCTGTAAGAATATTAGTAGTAGTTATGCAGAGCTCACAAATTGTTCAAATGCATACTTTTGTATATTAATCTCAAAGCCGCATGACTCTGTTTTGAACTTAGCTATCGAATAAAGAACGATGATTGAGACAACAAAAACAAGATTTCAAGAAAACTTAACTTTTTATTTCCATTTTTGTTCAGGTCCCTTCAATTTCTTAATGGGAGAGACCAGCAAAAGCTTGCCTACTCTTCATCTTAATCCGTACAGCTGGTCCAAAGTAATGATGCATATCTTTGTACTGTGTACCAGTTTTAGAGCATTAGATAGTTAGTTGATACGAATCCATATGATAATAAACATTTGTTTTGAGGAACACCTATAATCTCTAACTTTATGACTTGATCTGTTAATCTTGAAACGTGCTGTTCGTTTGTCTTCTTGACTGTTGATTTCAAATCCTTAGGTTTCAAACACTTTGTATTTGGATTCTCCTGCTGGTGTTGGATGTTCATACTCAAACAACCAAACTGATTATGAAACAGGAGACTTACAGACTGCTTCTGATTCCCATACATTTCTTCTCAAGGTGTACAAAAGAGGATAACCATTCTGTCTAATTAAATATTTGTTCTTTACATAATCTAACAAAGTTTTCGGGTTTTTGTGTAGTGGTTCGAGCTATATCCAGAGTTTCTCCCTAACCCATTTTACATAGTTGGAGAATCTTATGCCGGAGTTTATGTACCCACTCTGGCTTATGAAGTTGTAAAAGGTTGTTGTTGAGATTTCTTTTTTCTCAATGGAGTCATTGTATTAAGTGTTCTTAGGGGTAAAGACTTACACAATTGTGGAATTGTCTGCAGGATTAGATGCCGGTTTAAAACCTACTATCAACTTCCAGGTAGGCCATATCACCTATATTAACTCCTTAATCTGGGATTTTTAGTACTAGACTAATTTCAGTGGATGTAGGGTTATATGGTGGGAAACGGTGTCACGGATGAAGAGTTTGATGGTAATGCCTTAATTCCATTTGCACATGGAATGGGCCTGATCTCTGATGACCTGTATCAGGTGTGTGATTCGCCTTTGTGCTGGTTAATCTGAAAGTTTCCTGCTGTAAAGATTGCTAAAATAGGGCACTTAAACGTGTGTCTGAGTTCCTCCACTTCAACACCTCTTGATCTTTGCGCGATATTTTTTGGGGTGTTTCTTTCTCTCTGAGGATTTGCTTATGCCTGTTTTTACATTCGGTTCATCCTCCACTTCAACACTTCTTGATCTTTACGCAATATTTTGGGGGTGGTTCTTTCACTGAGGATTTTCTTACGCCTGTTTTTACATTCGATTCATATGCATGCTAAAAGCATAAGGTCTAAAAAAATCTAGAATTTAACGAAAATCTTACGTTTATTACCTTAAAACCAGTTGAAAAATGTTTTGGTAATACAATTTCTGCCCCAAATTTTTAACTGATGACGGGTTGGTTATGGACGGAAATTCCACATTTGTAAATTGTGTTGTTGTGTTTTTTCAGCAAATGATATTGTCTGTTTGATATTCAGTCTTGCTTCTGTTCAAATTTGCAGGAAGTAATTTCCGAGTGTCGGGGAAACTATTATAATCCGGCAAGTTCCAATTGTGAAAGCAAGCTTTCCAAAGTTGATCAAGTAAGACGACTTTCTCCATGTTTTTTTCCTTGAAAAAACAGCAGCCTTTATGGATTTCTTGCTTAATAATTCAGGAAGTTAATGGCCTAAACATATACGACATTCTAGAACCATGCTACTATGATAAAGATCCAATTAAGATGGTAACTAGCAACACGAAGTTGCCAATGAGCTTCAGGAGGTTGGGTGAAACCGAAAAGCCTCTTCCAGTTCGTAGAAGAATGTTTGGCCGTGCATGGCCTCTTAGAGCCCCAGTAAGAGACGGGATCGTTCCAAATTGGCCACAGCTTCTGAATAGCGACAGTGTTCCCTGCACTGTGAGTTTCTTTTAAATTTCATAACCATTTCTTGTTAAGAGGGACACGTAACACGAATTACGAATTCAGGATGATGAAGTTGCCACTGCCTGGTTGAACAATGACGCGGTTAGGGAAGCGATTCATGCTGAACCTGTAAGATTTTCTTGTAGTGTGTGCATTTAAACTGAGGCTTATGATCTTGTGAATTTCAAACTGAGAAATACGATCTTGCGCATCAGGTGAATGTGTCTGGTCTGTGGGAGTTGTGTACAGACAAACTTGTATTTCGTCATGATGCTGGAAGTATGATAAAGTATCACAAAAATCTAACCTCCAAAGGATACCGAGCACTTATATATAGGTAATATATGCTGATGAGATTCTTTATTGAAGGAATTGAAAACGAGCTTATCGCCTTGGTATTCTTTAGAGCACTATTAGTGTATCTAAAACAATGTGAATATATAAAAACACAGAATCTTCTGTAATTCTAGTTGGTGAGCTTTAGAGTTTTGATGTGTTTCACTCAAGATAAAGATTCTGTAAAATAAATAAAGAAAAAAAAAAAAAAAAAAGGTGATGTTTTGAGTGTTGTCTTGCAGTGGAGATCATGATATGTGTGTCCCATTCACGGGGAGCGAGGCATGGACAAGATCAATCGGATACAAAATAATTGACGAGTGGAGGCCTTGGATCGTAAATAACCAAATTGCAGGGTATGTATATTGCCTTTTTTTTTTTTTGTTGCTGAATCTTGTTTTAGTTTTGCAGGCATTTCCAATGTTGGGTTATTCTGGCTATATGCCAAATTGGCTTTCCACTTGAGTTGTAGATTTTAATGAATTTAGTTTATTTGCAGATACTTACAAGGTTATGAAAACAACCTCACGTTTCTTACCGTTAAGGTTTGTGAAAAATAGAGAGCTTCTCTTTACCATGATTACTAGATCTTTACTGAATGCATAGCTCTTTACTATGATTGATGAACATCCTATTTATGTGAAATGCTGATGTGCATGTGCATGTGCATTGTGTACATAAAATGATGTTGCAGGGTGCTGGACATACAGTACCAGAGTACAAACCGATTGAAGCATTGGAGTTCTATTCACGCTGGCTCCAAGGGATGAAAATTTAATCAACAAGAAGAAGCTACAAAACTCCAGATAGTCAACTTGTACATCTTTCAATGTATTTTTTATTATGAATAAAACATTAAACGTGTGTAAGGTAAACTGTTTCGGACAAAGCAACTGGCGGAGAAGCTGATGTAGATGAACATGATGAAGATGTGGGAGGAGATGATGAAATTGGATTTCTGGCGACACGTTTAGTTTAAATTTTGAGTGTCAGACCCCTCGATGTTTGTTAAAACAAAAACAATTGATCTATATATTTTTCTTTCTTCCTGAAAAAAGGGTTGTTTTTCTCGATTCTTGTAGCTCATTCATCATCTTCTTCTCCGATTGATCCATTTCTTGAAAGTGATGAAATAGGTGGATTTTGTTGGCAGTTATGTCGTGGCTTTACGTTTCGGAAATTTAAAAGATTACCTAAACCCAACTTACGTTGAAATTGTTGTTGTTGGTAAAGAAGCTGATGATGTTAAAGCTTTGTAAAGGAACGTTTGCCGGTCAAATATATTCGCCGGTGAACAACCAGTGGTGCTGGGAATGGGTTGAGTGATGATAACCGGTACGATATGTGTTGGTTGTAAACCACATAGAGTTTGGGTTTGGGATAAATGAAGAACAGAGGCACATGTAGGGTGTTTCTGTCCAAATATATTTTATATAGTCCTATTTGCCGCCTTGAAAAATGTTAGGCTGGACAATCATGTGGAAACCAATTGCAAAAATGTCACTGTCCCTGTTAACCAAAACAATAAACTGCTTAGGACTAAAAGCAATTGGACCATAAAAAATAAAAGCAATTCGCAAATAAAGGGGTGTAAATGAGTCCAGCAGTTTGAGTGCGGTTTGATTTTTTGCTTATATAGTTCAGGTCGATATGGTTTGTGATCGAACAAGCTTGACTCGAATACTAAATTATGCAATCTCAAGTATCTTTATTCTCGACTCTTTAGCTCGTTAACACGCTTGAATGAAAATTACTTGTGAAATATTATGTACAAATAAGATTATTATTGTATCCATAAAAATAAAAAATCACTACGATAAAAGGGGCAAGTACAAGGTCAAAAAAGACTAAATTAGCTATCAAGCTGCTTCATCCGGATGCCGGTGATAACCGAACATCTTACTCGCTAAACTACAACAGTGTATATGACGAAAATGCTGGGGCTTGAACGTACGCCCGTGGATAAAACACTTCATCTGGCAATGATTCCGTGGATGAGGTGTAAAGTTTTTGATGAGGCGTAACATGCAGTGATGATGAGGCTTTTCAAGCTTTCTGGGAAGAAATCAAGACAAGCTATGAAGAAGAAAGGCAAAGTGATTCGGTTGTCAGAAAAAGACTCTATCTACCTATTTTACGTACCAATACATACATATGTAATATTTTGTTATGACTCGGTAATGTAACTCCTGTTTCAAGTGCTAGCAAATGGAAGTCGATGTCTGCTGAGGTACTTAATTTGTAGTGTGTAAAGAATATCTCTCAACATAGGATTACTTTGGCTAATAAAGGGTTTATTGTTGTTGTTTTTCCAGGGAAAGATGCGCTACATTCCAAAGGGGGGAAAATAGAGCCGAAGCTGTTTTTGTTCACTAGATACTCTCCTGATAATTCCATACGTATTAGTATTTTACGAGATGTGCTTTTAAATCAGTGTCTACTGAGATAGATTTGCTGTGTATTTCCTACCTTCTATTATGCTACTATTGAATAAATCGGCTACTGCTAATCAAAAACAGTTTTATCTGCAATTATTGAATAAATCTGCTACTATTCATCAAAAGCAGAGATAACCGGAAGAGATCAAGCAGAGGTAATTTTATTCAATAATAGCATATTTATTCAATAGTAGCATATAGAAGGTAAGAAAGACACAAACAAATCAATCCCATTACACACTATTGTTTAAAAGCACATCTCGTAAAATACAAATACGTTTATCCAGTGAAAATGTAGCGCATCTTTTCCTGGAAAACAAAAACAACCCTTTATTAGCCAAAGTAATCGCAGGTTGAGAGATATTCTTACCACGCTACAAATTAAGTCTCTCAGCAGGCATCGACTTCCATTTGCTAGCAGCTACTTCATAAACCTGAAACAGGGGTTACATTACCAAATCATCACAACAAAATATTACATATGTATGTATTGGTATGTAAAGCAAGTAGATAGCGCATTTTTTCTGACAACTGAATCACTTTGCCCTTCTTCTTCATAACTTGTCTTAATTCTTCCCAGAAAGCTTGAAAAGCCTCATCATCTTGTGAGAAAGCCTCATCATCACTGCATGTTACACCTCATCAAAAACTTTACACCTCATCAAACAAGATAGATAGATAGATAGTGGCACTAGTGTTTTTGACAAGACATCACACCGGAAACAATCTATTAGTAGAAAGTCGATTCTAGAGCTGATAATCGACTTTCACTTGGTCAATTGTCATTCTGACAATCGATCGGCGGAAAGTCAAGTCTTGGCTCTAGAATTAACCGTAGAAAAGTCGACTATACTGTGGCGCCAAAAAACAGTAGATTCGATATGGTGTCACTAAAAACGCCGTAAAGAAAAAGTGGGACTTGCCTTTTTCCAGTCAGAATTCCGTAAGTAGACAAGGCAACAGATGACCTTATAATAGAGAACTACAAGTCTATATAGTTTGACCAAACTATTCCATCTGCGATACAATTTTCCACTTATTACTTGTTGGAAGATGGTCATATTTTGTAGTTCATATTTTTTATAGTCTTTTTCTGTGTCTGGTTTGTATTAGTTTACCTCCTAGTTCCCTCTTTTCTCCTAGATAAAGCTAATTAACAGGAAACTGCTTTTACTGTTCAATAGCCGTTGGTTTCTTTTTATAGCCGTTGGGAGGCTTTTCTATATATTGTAACCTTTCCTTATCTACCCGATAAGAGAACTAAGTAATAATACAAGAGTTTCCCATCTTCTTTCTTCTTCTTTCTCTAATTCTACATGGTATCAGAGACTGGTCTTACAAAAACTCTGTAAATCTCTTTTTCAAAATGGCGTCTGAGCAATCTTCAGAGGTTAACTCAAGGGAAGAAGCCACAAATCCTTCTTCCTGGACCACTGAACCCTCTATTATGTCATTTTCCACTCATAAACTCAATGGTGATAACTATCTCCAGTGGTCTAGATCCATCAGACTCCTCATCACTGGGAGAGACAAGGAAGAATTCCTTACTGGAGAGAGCAAAGCACCAGGAAAAGGTCAACCCAACTACAAGAAGTGGAGGGTTGACAACAGCCAAGTCATGGAAATTCTTCTGGGGTCTATGACCACTGATACTGCTGAGAACTTCATCCTTATGGACACTGCTGAAGAGATATGGAATGGGGCTGCTGAACTATATTCAAAGACTGAAAATATCTCTGCTGTCTATGAGATTGAAGCTAAGGTACAAGATATGAAGCAAGGTGATCTCAGTGTCACCATGTTCTACAACTCTCTGTCTAAGTCTTGGCAACAGCTTGACAGTCTGGAAAATATTTCCTGGCAGTCTGCTGATGATGCAAAGACTTATATGTCTTTGAAACATCAAAGAAGAATTTTCAAGTTCTTAATGGGACTTAACTCCAATCTTGATGATGTGAGGGGGAGGATATTAAGTAAAAAACCCCTCCCCTCTGTCAAAGAGGTTTTTGCTGAGGTTAAACATGAAGAGAGTAGGAGGAAACTCATGCTGAGTAATACTACTCCTCCTACATCTCTGGAAAACAGTGCTTTTTTTACTAAGAGTACTTCACTATCTCAGTTCAGTCAAAATCAAAAGCAAAAGAACACAAGGCCGGTCTGTGATCATTGTAAAAAGACAGGCCATACTAAGGAGACTTGCTGGAAGCTCCATGGCAAGCCTCCTAATTGGAAGCCTAAAAATTATGAAAATTCTGCCAAACTTGCTACCTTTGAGGAACTTAAGTCTGAGAATGATTTCAGTAAAGAGCAAATTGAGGCTCTGAAAAGGCTTCTATCTGCTCAAACTTCTCAGACTACTGCTCCTCGAGGAGTTGCAACAATGGCCAATGCAGGTGTGTGCTTTAAGGCCTATACCAGTAATCATGTTGTTAGAAATATTTGGCTTGTTGATTCTGGGGCTTCCAGTCATATGACTGGAAATCCTGAGCTCTTTATAAGAATCACCAAGTGTAATTATCCTAATACTGTAAAAATTGCTTATGGGACTTGTTCCCAAGTCTCTGGCACAGGGGATGTTGTTATCAGTGAACTAATAACTCTTAAAAATGTTCTTTATGTTCCAAACTTACAATGTAACCTTTTATCTGTTAGTAAACTGGTAAAAGATTCCAAGTGTGCTGTTTTGTTTCACTCTAATGGCTGTAAGTTTCAGGACTTATGCTCCAAGATGGAGATTGGCAGTGCTGAAGCTTACTCTGGGCTGTTTGTGTTCAAGACTCACTTCACTGAAAAGTTTTTTGATGACATCCCTAAAGGCTTAGCTAGCTATAACAATTCTGTTTCCACTTGTAACAAGATTATGTTGTTGCATTATAGGCTAGGTCATCCTAATTTTGCTTATATGAAAAACTTGTATCCTGATCTGTTTAATGGAAAAATTATTTATGAACTTTCTTGTGAAGTGTGCCAACTTGCTAAACATACTAGATCTGTTTTTCCTAGTGGAGGTTACTCTCCATCCAAACCTTTCTCCTTGATACACAGTGACATCTGGGGCCCTTCTAAAAAGGCTACAACATCAGGGAAAAGATGGTTTGTAAGCTTTATAGATGACCATAGTAGAGTCACTTGGCTCTTCCTTTTAAAAGAAAAATCTGAAGTTGGAGAAATCTTTAAGAATTTCTATACCATGGTCAAAACTCAGTTTGAATCTAAGATTCAAATACTGAAAACTGATAATGGTACAGAGTATTTTGAGAAATCTCTTGCTAAGTTCTTAACTGAACAAGGCATTGTTCATCTAAGCACTTGTGTTGACACACCCCAACAGAATGGGGTGGCAGAAAGGAAAAATAGACATCTGTTAGATGTGGCAAGAAGTATAATGTTTACTATGCATGTACCAAAGTATTTATGGGGTGATGCCATTCTAACAGCTACCTACCTGATCAATAGGATGCCCTCAAGGGTCCTAAAGTTCAAAACTCCTATTGGAGTCCTTAAGGAATACTACCCTAAGTCTCAACTCTTTGGCAGTCTTCCCATGAAAGTGTTTGGGAGTACTTGTTTTGTACATATCCATGCCCAACACAGAGGAAAACTTGATCCCAGATCTGTGAAATGTGTTTTTGTGGGTTACTCCTCCACCAAAAAGGGGTACAAATGCTACTGTCCCACTACTAAGAAAGTGTACACTACTATGGATGTCACGTTCTCTGAAAATATGCCCTATTACAGTGCACTAACTCAGGGAGAGGGATTTGATGAATATCACAACTCATGGAACACAGTGTGTCCTAGAGATGATGATAATCATATTCCTCTACCTGCAAATCAAGAAACTCCTACTACTGAGGAGTCTGAAAAAGGGGAAAATGATGAAATCCCTCTTCATGGTACTACAAATGAACCTAATATCATTGTATACACCAGGAAAAGGAAAGTTGTCCACCAAAATCCTGAAGTCACTGATACAGATCTTAATGATTCTGGGTCATCCCCTGGAATTAATGATTCAGAAGGATCCTCAGAAACTGATGAATCTGAGGGCCCCGATGAATTGGGAGATGAGCGTGATGAAAGGCCTATTGCCCAAAGAAAAGGGGTTAGGAAGTGCACCACTGCTCATCCTTTATACAACTTCTTGTCCTATGACAAGCTGTCACCTGAGTTCCATGGTTTCACTACTAACTTGGATAATATCAACATTCCAAAGAATGTTCATGATGCTATGCAAGTCCCTGAATGGAGGGCTGCACTTAAAGAAGAAATGGATGCCCTTACCAAAAACAAAACATGGGTCATTACTCCTTTACCAAAGGGCAAACATCCAGTAGGGTGTAAATGGATATTCACAGTTAAATACAATGTTGATGGATCCCTGAATAGGTATAAGGCTAGGCTAGTGGCCAAAGGTTTCACTCAATCCTATGGGATTGACTATCATGAGACCTTTGCCCCAGTAGCCAAGCTAAATACCATCAGGATCCTAATGAGCATTGTGGTTAACCTTGATTGGTCCCTCACACAACTGGATGTTAAAAATGCTTTTTTGAATGGAGAAATACAAGAGGAGGTCTATATGCATCTCCCTCCTGGATTTGAAAGCCTAGGGGAGAAAGGGACTGTCTGTAAATTGCAAAAGTCCTTGTATGGACTCAAACAGTCCCCAAGGGCATGGTTTGGCAGATTTACCAACTTTATGAAAAAGAATGGCTTTAATCAATGTCACTCTGATCATACTTTATTTACAAAGTTCAGATCAGGGAAAACTACTGTTTTAGTAGTTTATGTGGATGACATCATTCTAACAGGGAATGATGATACTGAAATCAAAAACATTAAAGATATGTTGGCTTCTGAGTTTGAAATTAAAAACTTAGGAAATCTAAAATATTTCCTTGGAATGGAGATTGCCAGAAACTCTGAGGGCATCTCCATATCCCAAAGAAAATATACTTTAGATCTCCTAAAGGAAACTGGTATGCTAGGCTGTAAGCCTGCAGAAACACCAGTTGAGCCTGGTTTAAAATTGGGAAATGAACCTGACAGTCCCCTTGTTGACAAAGGGAGATATCAAAGGTTGGTAGGAAGACTTATATATCTTTCACATACAAGACCTGATATCTGTTTTGCTGTAGGATTGGTGAGCCAATTCATGCATCAACCCACTGAAAGACACATGCAAGTGGCTGAAAGAATTTTGAGGTTCTTGAAGAAGAATCCTGGTCAAGGCCTTCTGTTCAAGAAGGACACCTCAAGGGGAGTAAAAATCTACACTGATGCTGATTATGCAGGGGATCAGACTAATGGGAGATCAACCACTGGTTATTGCACCTATGTATGGGGCAATCTTGCTACTTGGAGGAGCAAGAAACAACATGTTGTTTCAAGGAGCAGTGCAGAATCTGAGCTCAGAGCACTTGCACTGGGAATTTGTGAAGGAATCTGGATAAAAAGAGTCCTTAATGAACTAGGGTTCAAGAATCATGCTCCTATTCAAATTCTGTGTGACAATACTTCTGCACTAAGTATTGCAGAGAATCCTACCCATCATGACAAGACCAAACATGTTGAAGTAGACAGACATTTTCTAAGGGAAAAAGTGGATACTGGGGAGATTACTCTCATCCATGTTAAGACACAGGACCAAGTTGCTGATATACTCACAAAGGCTGTTTCTACAAAGGTTTTTGCCCATCTACACTCCAAGTTTGGCTGCATCAATATCTACAACCAAACTTGAGGGGGAGTGTTGGAAGATGGTCATATTTTGTAGTTCATATTTTTTATAGTCTTTTTCTGTGTCTGGTTTGTATTAGTTTACCTCCTAGTTCCCTCTTTTCTCCTAGATAAAGCTAATTAACAGTAAACTGCTTTTACTGTTCAATAGCCGTTGGTTTCTTTTTATAGCCGTTGGGAGGCTTTTCTATATATTGTAACCTTTCCTTATCTACCCGATAAGAGAACTAAGTAATAATACAAGAGTTTCCCATCTTCTTCCTTCTTCTTTCTCTAATTCTACAATAATATATTAACGGTAAGGTGAAGGAAAAGCGACATATATTGAGAGACAGAAGGAATAATAGCACAGACCACAAGAAGAAGCAATAGCAAGGTCAAGAGAAGAGTGCCAACAACGTGTTGCTCAATGGTGTAGTCATAGCTATCTAGTCTTTAGGCGGAGGGAATTCCACTTCTTGCCCCTGCATTACCAGAAATTTAAATAACCAAAAATAGTAGCATCTAGGTTGTAAAGGTACGCATAGCATACGTGGACAGAGGACCTGCGAGTGTGGGATTTTAAAAATAAAAAATTGAGGTATCAAATTTTACATAATAAAACTATAAGGACCAAACCATAAATATTAAAAATAATAAAGTAAAACGATTTCTAGTGGTTTTTCTTCAGTTTTGGAGGGTTTTTCTTCATTCTAGGCACCTTTCAATTACTTGTATGGCAAATTTTCTTCAGTTTTTGACAGGGTTACTTCATTTTATGAATCTGAGTTATTGATATGTATAAATGGATCCCCTATACAAACTCTTAAGAAATTGCAACTTTGCATCACATGTGAATTTTAAGCATCTGGTGTGTATCCTCACTGGATATGTATCAGATAGAGGACATTCAACCAAACAGGAATATCCGTGGGCATGAGTAGCACAATTCATGTAAGGTATCGCTGCTTGTTTTAACCACCACTGAATGAAACGGAATCCCATGATGGAAGAATGAAGATGATTCAACCTATTATTTTCACCTAACCAACAAGGGCAATTTATAATAACTACATAAATAAATAAAAACTTACAGTTACACGTATAGAAGAGTATTTACAATGTGAAACAAAATGAAGCTGTAAATACGTAGTAAGCCTGAAAAACCATTAAATTGGCATTATAACCAAGGGAATGGGAAAGAGCATTTACGTCCAGAAACAAGACTTTATAGGAAACATTGTGAAAAACTGGAAAAACTGAAAGATATGGAAATTATATGAAGCTTTTATTGATCTGATTTTTCCACTTGTTTAATTACAATGCTACTGTTCTGTTTATATAGGCTCTCTAGCCCTCCAAAAGATAAACTCTAGTCTAATTTGAATTCAGCTCGAAATAAATACAAAGAAGAGATAATCACATATGAAAAGTAGTAGATCACTCTGGAACTCTTGACCACTCCACATATCCAGCTTTAGTTTTTGAATAATCTTGTAATCTTTGCAGATAATCTGGTTTGAATTAAACTGATGATCGACTTGTTTGAATTTTCAGCAGCTTTATCTTGGAAGAGTTTGAATCCGGCCAACTTGTTTGTCAAAATGTCTAGCCGAGGTTTGTCTTTATCTTGTTTTTCAGATTTTTCCTTTGAATAAATCTGTAATCATTTATTTGGATATGATAGAGTTTGGACAACTTCATAATACGACTTTCCTTTTTTTTTTTTTTTTTTTTTTTTTTTTATGTTTGAAGACTTTCCTTTTCGTTACTTCCATTTTGTGCTTCTTCGCTTTGCCATATGTTTGTTTGCTTTGAGGTTGTTTGAATGATATACTGCTGCTGCTTTTGTTAATACCGCCCCTCAAACTTGGCTGGGGCTTGGGACCATGCCAAGTGTGGGTCTGAACTGCATAAGTAGATGTTTAGGCAATGATTTGGTGAAGTTATCTGCGATCTGAGCTGAAGCTGGAATATGCTTTGTGATCAAAAGTCTTCGAGCAACCTGCACCCTAACATAGTGATAATCGAGTTCAATGTGCTTACTTCTTGCATGAAATACTGGATTAATGGTCATGTATAGTGCACTTAGGTTGTCACAATATAGGACTGGAATGCCAGAGAGGTCATGTTTAAGTTCCTTGAATACATAGGTGAGCCAAGTAAGTTCGCTGCTTTGTATGAGCCATAGCCCTATATTCGGCACGTGGCCGGATCGGATACGAGGTTGTTTTTTTGCACACCAGGAAATGAGGTTAGGGCCTAGGAAGGTGCAATAACCAGTAATCGATCGTCTGGTAAGTGGACAGCCTGCCCAATCTGCATCTGAGAATGCATAGAGCCTGTGATCTGTAGAAGCCTGCAAAGTGATCCCCATTGTGATTGTGCCTTTGACATATCTGAGGAGCCTGTGTGCTCTCATGGAGGTGTGCTTGTGTAGGAGCTTGCATAAACTGAGATAGGTGGTTGACAGCAAATGCAATGTCAGGTCTAGTGAAGGTTAGATGAGGGAGCCAACCAAACTTCTATAATGAGTCACATCGTCCAAGAGTGGGGAGTCATCTGGATCATTGAGTTTAGTTTCCATAGGTGTCTTCATTGGCTTACAGTCTGTCATGCCAACTTTAGCAAGAATGGTAGTTGCATAGTGTGTTTGGTTCAAGTGGAGGCCAGTGGGCATCTGCTGGATTTGGACACCAAGAAAGTGATGTATAGGCCCCAGATCTTTCATAGAAAATGCTTGACTGAGAATGGAAATGGTCTGGTGTAGCAGCTGAGGACTGGAACCTGTGAGTAAAATATCATCCACATAAAGTAGAAGCACTAAAGTGCCTTTGTCAGAATGGTAATAGAACAGAGAGGGATCTGATAAACTACAAGTGAAACCATATTGCAGGATAAAGGTACCGAATTTATCAAACCAAGCCCTAGGGGCTTGCTTTAAGCCATACAGTGCCTTTTCCAATTTACAAACATGAGTAGGATAGTTTGAGTCTGCCATACCTGGGGGCTGTTCCATGTATATATCCTCAGTGATGTGTCCATGGAGGAAAGCATTTTTGACATCTAGCTGTCTGACTGACCAATTCTGGGAGAGGGCAATACTTAAGACTAACCTGATTGTACTAGGTCTCACAACTGGGGAGAAAGTTTCTAGATAGTCTATACCATCAATTTGGCTATATCCTTTGGCAACTAGCCTAGCCTTAAGCCTTTCTAAGGTTCCATCAGACTTGAGTTTTGCTTTATAGTGTTGGAATAGTGTCCTAAACCCAATCGGGTTGGACCGGATCCGACCGGGTCGGATCATTTCTACTATTTCTTTATGTTTATACATATATATATAATGGCTTTTATGTTGTCATATATCTGTTCTTCTAAAGAACCAATTATGAATTGTTTTATGATAACGTCCATAGTATTAAACTGTGATAGAGAAACCATGATAGGTGATTATGGTTGATGAGATCTCTAATCACTTTAATAAGTTTGATACTTAAATGTCTCTAGGCTGATGTACTATTAAACAGGGCATTGATAGTATAAACAGACTAGCACGTATTAGATGTCTTCTGTCTTTAAGGGCAGGGATAGATCTCGTCTATCGAAGTGTAGAGACACTTGGACTGTACGTGGACGTGTATTAGAGAATGCGTACGTTAGACTGACCCACTTACACGGATAAGTGTCACACTATGTGACGGTTGTGTAATTATCCTTTTGACCGGAGTCTTCATGGAATCACGGTGTGGATTGTCATGCTTTGACACTATTGAGGTTTCCCCTAGCCACGGGGCGATCATGCGGTAGTGATTGGGTATGATCGAAGCATGCGGAGTATACATGATTGGTCATCCGGGAATCGCGTATCCTATGATTGGGATCGAATATCCGAAATGGCCTTCTTATAAGGAATGTCTTACTCTCGTGAATCTTTGCAAAGTGGGAGTAAATGAGTTACTTCGAGAGAGCATGATATCCAGATTATAAGATACGGTCGTTAATGTTTGACACTCGACGTACGACCGTATGGATATTATTACAGCGATAGGATTGTAAGTTACACGGTAACTGTTTCACATGAAAGGTAGTAGTCATTGCATTTGACTCTTCCGATGATTGGGGATCACGGTGTGTTGCTAGACGCTATCCCGTGATAGTTAGGCATGAAGGGCATTTTCGTAATTTGCGCTTTGTGTCTACGGCCAACATATTCGGAAGCCTATCGGGTCACACACATATGAATATCCAGCCGGATTAAAATGTGGTTATAGATGATAACCAAATAAGGAAAGTTTATCTCGAGACTATAAAGGTTATAGTGGTAAATTAATATGGTGTTATTTATTTATTATGAATAAATTAAATACAAGATATTAATAATATTATATTAATTAAAGAATATTCCGGAAGCCAATTTGTTGGTCAAAGGGGCGCCACATTGAAGTGTATAAGATACACTTGGATTGTGCAATTTAATTAATGGTATTAACATATATTAATATTAGATATTAATATTTATAAATATGAATACATGCGTGTGTACACATTTGCAAATTGGTGATTTGCATGATGCGCACCAATGTATGTATATATGATAATAATAGATTTTTTATATGTGTAATATATATATGATATATACACATGTGTAAATTGATTTATGGTAATAAAATAAAGATAGTCAATATTAGATATTGACAATATCTTGGGAATATTCAATATGAGATATTGACAAAATCCTAGATTTATTTGATATAAGATATTATATTAAATGAGATAAATCAATCAATTATATTTTCCTTATTTTATTGGTTAAAGGTTTTCCCTTCCTACAAGCTACTTGGGGCGCCACCTTCACTATATATATGAGGGCTTGCCAAGCTCTTTTGTACACCATTCTTCCAAGAGCAATTGTTCTTGTGAAAAATTGCAAGAACTCATAGTTCTTGTGTAAGAAAGAGGGGGGCTTCCTATAGTGAGTTTGTGAGGAGGAAAAAGTCCGGTCTAGCAACCGGGGTTTTCCGATAGCAATCCATGGTGGGATTCCGGCGGGCTGTTCGTGTGGACTAGCGGTAGAGGCCGAACACTTGGGCGGCTCCATGCTGAACTACTCTCCTTAGACGGTCAAAGCGTCGATCTTTTAGATCAACCAAGGTAACCGCCGTCTTTAGTTTATTCGTTTATTGCTTAAACGAAGTCGATCTTGGGTCGATAGGAAATAAATTTTTGAATTCCGCTGCGTTCCCGCGTAGATTTCCTAACAGTGGTATCAGAGAGAGCTTCGAGCTTAAGCAATAAGCGTGTTTTTTTTTTTGCGTAGTTAATTTTATCGTTTAAATCACGTAATTAAAAGATGATATATTTTGATTCGTAAAACGATACACGAAAAGAAATTATTTTGTTTTGTGTATTTTATGTTTCAATATAGTTCATAGTTGTGATTAGTCGATAGATGCAAGATTCAAATCACGATACGTTAAGTCGAGGTTGAGTGATGGATTCTCGGTGAACCCACTCTTCGTTAATTCGATGTGCTCGACTTTTTCGTCCCGTGATATTTATTGTGCATAGATATCTCGTTGTTTAGTCGTGTCTTGGTTTAGGAAACCAAGGCATCCATTTTGATTAAGAATCAAAAGGAAAGAAACAAAAGAGAGATTTAATTTTAATTTAATTTTAGAATAGTTCTAATTAATTAAAATTAAATTAAAATCATTTAAAATTAATCGTTAATTTTATTTCGATTAAAATCATTTAATTAATTAAATGTTAATTAGTTAATTGATTAGATAAAATTATTTAATGGATTAAATGTTAATTGATTAATTAAGACGCAAGTAGTTAAAGTTTAATTTTATCTTTTTCATAAGATTTAATTGTATGGATTAGATAGTGTAGATATAATATGATTATATGGACCCCGATTGATCATGGACTCGACCGATAGGATAGATGTGAATGATTTAATTTTTCTGTTGGTTTAAAAGTTGTCCTAGGCCGTTATGAAAAACGTGACCTAGTTTATTTTCTGCATTTATCCCATTCCCGTTGGCTCCCCCCGTGTGCGGCGGGTGTATTTATTTTATTAGATAGAATTAAATGTAACAAGAATGAAGCAGAAGATGGAGACCAAAGAAAGACGAAAATAAAGATCCCACTGGAGAATGGAACATTAAAGATCCTATTGGCGGTTGCAGCTACCCTTAGATTGTGACCCGCGGTTTCGTCAGTTTGTATTCGAAACCGCACCTAGGAAAAGTCCATGATCATACCGGTTACTTTACGTATTTATTTATTTTGTGCTTGTATTTATTTTATATGATACGATAGATGCATGACTAGGCACGATCTAGATAAATATGTAGGATATATATCTATAGAGATAGATATAATTGATGAGACCGAAATTAAAATTAATTAAGTGAATTAATTTACAAAAATACTTCCACGACAAAAATCAAGTCGAAATATTGTCTCCCAATATTATAACGACGGTGAAGAGCCTGTGTTCGGATCCAACTGATCGACCACCGCCGGGAGTTGACCTACCACGGGTATATCGTCGTTATTGAGATATGATCGTATGAGATTTCATGAATATTGGGTTATGACTTGACTAGAGTCTTTCGGTGATTGGCCACCGTCAGGGCCGTCTGACTTTAGAGACAAGGGGTTGACTAACACATAGTGATGTGTATCGCCAAAGAGTTGACTAGTCAACCACTGAGAATCACATAAAGATGTGAATGGTAAAGAGTTACCTACCTATCGAAATTATCTTGGTTGATCGACCACCGCCGGGAATCGAGGTAACTAGATTGGATCTCAGCCACTAAAGAATTTTTGAAAAATTCTTGAAAGTCAATTGGAAGTAGTTGACTAGTGGGAGCAAAATCATAAACCAAAAGACCATTTTTGATTTTGCGTGTATAAACAACAACACTCTTTTATTTTCATTTTTATGTTGTAGTTTTAGCAGACTTTATATTTATGTTTAATTCTCGATTAGTAAAACCAAATTACGACTGTTAATCTTGAGAAACGTTCTCAAATATGGTTAAGTAATTTTAATCCTTTTAAAATAAGCAATGATATGAGCAATCCCGTTATAGTAGTTAGAGACAAGGAGATTACATAATTGATGCAGTGCTCCGAGACTTTAATTATTAATGAAAGCGGAAGCTCATGATATGATTAAAACATTTGAAATAAGTTAATCATATATTGGATACGATCCAAGATGATCATTCAGTCATACGATGACAATTAATTCAAACGTTGAATAAGAATGACCACATCGAATTTTGAAAAGGTTGTTTTCGAAATTATATGATTTAAGTATCGACTTAATTCTACCATTGCTTAAAGGTTAATTAAATAGTTAATGTTTTAAATATGATTTAAAAGGTTAAATAAACTATTTAAACAAACTTTAGATTTTCTTTATGAAAGGAAATCAAAGACATACCTCTTGTGATTTTTCTTAAGTCTTATGAAGCTACACTAAGAAATATTTACAAGTGCCTGAAGGATTAAAAGGAAAGTCAGGGCATGTGCTTAAATAGAGAACTTATTGAAGTTTCTATTATAGGCAAGTGAGTTGAGATAAATCTACCTAAGTTCAAGTCAACTCTTAGATATATGATATCTTGCGAGTGTGATTAAATTAGAAAGATTAAATACAGATATGGGAAGGTGAAGCAAACGTTGTGACACTTACCATATTCTGGATCTAGTAAACTGATAAGGGAACTAAATAAATGTTATTATGTTCCGGTTCTTATGAAGAACATACTTTCAGTTATTTGTTAGGATTTAATAGACATATTCAATTGTAAAGAATAAATGTTATTCCGATAAAGTTGGAAGGTCACCGAACCTAACATACTAGACTGTTGTCACTATATAGTTGATATATGTGATAAGATCTTAACTAAATATTTGTATGGCTGTTATCCTTGATTTGTGGTTACTCTAGGCACAGTCTCTATGGAGGCGTGTAATCAAACGTCATTCTGATGATGTTGAACCTTATGATTATGAATCATGTGGGTTATACGTATCTTATCCAAAGAGGACTAAAATACCCTTTTATGAAAAGGTTGTAAAATCTAGAAAAATTGTCTAAAACCTAAACATACCGATGTTTGTTGGCTTGTGACAATTAATGCCACAAATAATTGTTTGTTAATCTCTATCACTATTTTTAGAAATAGTTGAATGTACTCAGTGAAGTGCATAATTCGAAAGCCCGAAAAGTTCGAGCTAGTACGAATATGAGATTGATGAGCTACTTAGGAATTAACCTTCAATTAGATTGAAGTAATTAATACCTGAAGGGTGTTTCAGAAGTCGTCTGAAAAGGAATAAGATTCTCCCTTGAAGGATACCATCTTTGGGATACACAATTAGATTGTGTTCCCAAAATGGAAATAACACATTATATGATAAAGGTGTGACGCAAGCCATGCGATGTATCCCTTACCCGTTTTGGGATAGTGCCCTCATACTTAACCAAAGTTCCGAAGAATAAAGGTTGAATAAATTCCATACTAGATATGGAAGATGATAATGTCGAATCTATCTTAACCGATGATTTGAAGTTGTCATAAGCAAAGTCAGAAAGGCTTGGAGCCTAGTACGACATATGCAACTTTGTGGAATATCTCAGCAAGTACGCTAGATATTATTTACTCGTCCGCGGAGCAAAAGGTGTTTGACTCCAAATATCTTTGTCTTTAGAGGAAGTGTTTCTTCCAAAAGAAACAGTGGGAGTAGATTTAAATCTCAAAGGTAGTTTGAGAACCACAATGAAATATTCAACCATAGGAACGTGAGCAGACGCCGCATAGCGATGAGGTGTACAACACTGCTCAGTGCACACAAAAGTTCTGTAAGTCTATGGATAACCTCAAGCCTGAAAAGGCTGTTGGTATGTTCATCTTGAAGAATGAATATCTCACGACTCATGAAAGAATGTTTGAAAGGCAAGATTGAGAGATATGGCCAGGAGCCATAATATCTGAATAAGAATTCCATCAGTGACAAACCAGGTCATGAACCTAGTCTGTCTTACCCAAGGGGAGTGTCCCTGAAAGGCTGACATGGATAGTAATATGATTACCATAAGGCTATAGTGACGGCTGAAGGGTATGAGGTGTAAACCTTGTAATTACCTTTATGCTGCCAGCTGAGCCCAGTTCTATTCAGATGATGCTTGTTATAACTTCGTATCATGGCTATATGATAGTGTTGAAGACGTTGGGCAAAAAGCTCAATGTTCATAGACAATAACATGATATGTGAGCCCACGAGATCCATTTATGGACTCAAACAAGTTTCTCTAGACAATTTCTTTGTTTGATAATCAAAAGAGTTTGATTTAGTCAAAAGAAGGATATGCCCAATGTGCAAGATGGATAGTGGGAGTGTGTTATGATTTTTGAGCAAGATATTAGATATCTCTCTCGAGAATTAATACTCCATGTCACAGTCAATTAATGTTTGGTAGTTCAAGGTCTTTACGAAAGCACTTGGATTGGCAGTTATTATTTTTAGAAATAAGAATCTATAGTGATAGATTTAACTGCTGTTAAATTATAGTTTACCTATATAGATGTGATGCTAAAAGAAGTTTAGCATAGATCGCGAGATCTATCTATGTTAGGACATTGGTCCTAAAGATAAGGTGAAAGATGATGATACTTATGGAAGGTTTCCTTCGCTACTGCGATAGGAACCATCTTATAGGAGATGCCGGATGTTCATAGTCCATGAATAGTCATGAGAAAGTATGAAAGTAAATCTGGTAAATGTCGAGAATATCCTTAAACAAGTTAAGGAAAGTTTCCTAGTTTATTGAAACTTGGAATTAAATAAACGTAGATATACAGACGTATATCCTGAGTCTTATGAAGGCTAGTGGGAGCTACAGCCTGGGTTTGCAATCACTTTGATTAAGTGATACAGTAAGCTGGAAATGTTCTTGGCTATGGGTCACTGTAAACTCTACAACTTAGCCAAAACACAGTAGTGCCTTAGAGGCGCAGCGGGAGCAGTACATGGATCTAGAAGGTTCATTCTTGAACCTTGTACGGTTCTTCCACCTTTTCTATATAGCTGATATAGTAAGTGGATTCATTGCTTGAAGCAAGGACCAGGGTCTCGTCAGAGATTCGTGTGTGTGTTGAGGCGGTTCCTTTGACTTGATCATATGGAACGTGATATGAAGATAGTCTGAGTCCCCACGGATAGAGATCCGTTTATGGCTAGGGCTGGTTGCGAGTATTGCATAAGATTCTTGTGTTTCAACTTGGTCTTGTGTGTACGAGTGATTGGTTTTAGGCCAAGTGGGAGATTGTTGGAATAGTGTCCTAAACCCAATCGGGTTGGACCGGATCCGACCGGGTCGGATCATTTCTACTATTTCTTTATGTTTATACATATATATATAATGGCTTTTATGTTGTCATATATCTGTTCTTCTAAAGAACCAATTATGAATTGTTATATGATAACGTCTTTAGTATTAAACTCGTGATAGAGAAACCATGATAGGTGATTATGGTTGATGAGATCTCTAATCACTTTAATAAGTTTGATACTTAAATGTCTCTAAAGCCGATGTACTATTAAACGGGGCATTGATAGTATAAACGGACTAGCACGTATTAGATGTCTTCTCGTCTTTAAGGGCGGGGATAGATCTCATCTATCGAAGTGTAGAGACACTTGGACATGTACGTGGACGTGTATTAAAGAATGCGTACGTTAGACTGACCCACTTACAAGGATAAGTGTCACACTATGTGACGGTTGTGTAATTATCCTTTTGACCGGAGTCTTCATGGAATCACGGTGTGGATTGTCATGCTTTGACACTATTGAGGTTTCCCCTAGCCACGGGGCGATCATGCGGTAGTGATTGGGTATGATGCGAAGCATGCGGAGTATACATGATTGGTCGTCCGGGAATCACGTATCCTATGATTGGGATCGAATATCCGAAATGGCCTTCTTATAAGGAATGTCTTACTCTCGTGAATCTTTGCAAAGTGGGAGTAAATGAGTTACTTCGAGAGAGCATGATATCCAGATTATAAGATACGGTCGTTAATGTTTGACACTCGACGTACGACCGTATGGATATTATTACAGCGATAGGATTGTAAGTTACACGGTAACTGTTTCACATGAAAGGTAGTAGTCATTGCATTTGACTCTTCCGATGATTGGGGATCACGGTGTGTTGCTAGACGCTATCCCGTGATCGTTAGGCATGAAGGGCATTTTCGTAATTTGCGCTTTGTGTCTACGGCCAACATATTCGGAAGCCTATCGGGTCACACACATATGAATATCCGGCCGGATTAAAATGTGGTTATAGATGATAACCAAATAAGGAAAGTTTATCTCGAGACTATAAAGGTTATAGTGGTAAATTAATATGGTGTTATTTATTTATTATGAATAAATTAAATACAAGATATTAATAATATTATATTAATTAAAGAATATTCCGGAAGCCAATTTGTTGGTCAAAGGGCGCCACATTGAAGTGTATAAGATACACTTGAATTGTGCAATTTAATTAATGGTATTAACATATATTAATATTTATAAATATGAATACATGCGTGTGTACACATTTGCAAATTGGTGATTTGCATGATGCGCACCAATGTATGTATATATGATAATAATAGATTTTTTATATGTGTAATATATATGTGATATATACACATGTGTAAATTGATTTATGGTAATAAAATAAAGATAGTCAATATTAGATATTGACAATATCTTGGGAATATTCAATATGAGATATTGACAAAATCCTAGATTTATTTTATATAAGATATTATATTAAATAAGATAAATCAATCAATTATATTTTCCTTATTTTATTGGTTAAAGGTTTTCCCTTCCTACAAGCTACTTGGGGCGCCACCTTCACTATATATATGAGGGCTTGCCAAGCTCTTTTGTACACCATTCTTCCAAGAGCAATTGTTCTTGTGAAAAATTGCAAGAACTCATAGTTCTTGTGTAAGAAAGAGGGGGCTTCCTATAGTGAGTTTGTGAGGAGGAAAAAGTCCGGTCTAGCAACCGGGGTTTTCCGATAGCAATCCATGGTGGGATTCCGGCGGGTGTTCGTGTGGACTAGCGGTAGAGGCCGAACACTTGGGCGGCTCCATGCTGAACTACTCTCCTTAGACGGTCAAAGCGTCGATCTTTTAGATCAACCAAGGTAACCGCCGTCTTTAGTTTATTCGTTTATTGCTTAAACGAAGTCGATCTTGGGTCGATAGGAAATAAATTTTTGAATTCCGCTGCGTTCCCGCGTAGATTTCCTAACATATAGACCCATTTGCTGCCTATGATATGCATACCTGGTTGTTTAGGAACTAAATGCCATGTTTGATTTTTGTGTAGAGCATCCAGTTCTTCTAACATTGCTGCCCTCCACCCTTCATGTTTGAGGGCAGACTTGACTGTTTTTGGTTCTGGAGGGATAGTAGTATAGGAAACTGTAAGGGCATACTTAGGATTGACCTTGAAGATACCTTTCTGGGCCCTAGTGACCATAGGATGATGTGGTTGTGATGGAGGTGATTCAGGAGGAGGTGAGGGCTCTGGAGTGGATGAATGTGTGGAGAACTGTATGGAATCAGTGGAGGAGGTTGCTGGTGTTGATGGAGGAGAGTCTGGAGGTTCTTGTGACTGGTTTGGTGTTATGTCTGGAAAGATAGGAGTGGTGGGAATGGTTGCTGATACTGTGAAGGTTGGAATTTCTGGAACCAGTCTAGTAGGAGGGATGGAATGGCTGGTGGGCAATGTCCAAGACTCAAAAATGTGAGAGACATGGTCTGGATTTGGTGAGGGTTGTTTGGTGAGATAGGGGAAATGTGTTTCATCAAAAGTAACATGTCTGGACATAAAGAACTTTCTTGTAGGGGGATGATAACACTTATATCCTTTGTACTGATTGCTATATCCTACAAAAATACAGGGTAGGGTCTTAGGTTCAAACTTGTGTTTTTTTGTGTCCCAAGTGTAGGGATAACATCTAGATCCAAAGACCCTAAAAGAGGTATAATCAGGGCTCCTATTGTGAAGTAATTGATATGGTGAATTGAAGTGGATAGCAGATGAGGGAAGTCTGTTCAAGATGTACACAGCTGTGGAGAAGGTTTCTACCCAAAGATACAGGGGTGTCCTACTGTGAAATAACATAGTTAAACCTAATTCTCTAATGGTTCTATGTCTCCTTTCAACTATGCCTGTCTGTTCAGGGGTATGAGGACAAGAAATGAGGTGAATTATACCCTGATCAGTGAAGTGTTTGCTTAATTTTTGATTAATGAATTCTCCCCCACCATCAGAATGAAACTATTTGATTGGTTTGTTAAACTGAGTGTGCACATATTTTTCAAAGGCAATAAATGTATCAAAAAAAATCAGACTTGTGTTTTAAAGGCACAAACCACATGTACTTAGTAAAATCATCCACAATGCAAGCATAGTATTTAAAATTGCCTAAAGAATGTACTGGGGCAGGCCCCCACAAATCACAATGCAATAATTCAAAACTACTAGAACTAGAATGTTCAGAATGATTAAAAGGGAGCTTGCTAAGTTTGCCAAGTTGGCAACTTTCACACAAATGCTCTTGTTTATTTTTTCCTAAAACCTCAATGAGGCCTTTATTCTTCAAAAGATGCACTGTAGGGAACTGAATATGTCCTAGTCTTTGATGCCATAATTCTGCTGTGCAGGACCTAAACCTTTGAGAGAAATGTAACTCCACTTGACTAGAAACAAGACTTTATAGGAAACATTGTGAAAAACTGGAAAAACTGAAAGATATGGAAATTATATGAAGCTTTTATTGATCTGATTTTTCCACTTGTTCAATTACAATGCTACTGTTCTGTTTATATAGGCTCTCTAGCCCTCCAAAAGATAAACTCTAGTCTAATTTGAATTCAGCTCGAAATAAATACAAAGAAGAGATAATCACATATGAAAAGTAGTAGATCACTCTTGAACTCTTGACCACTCAACATATCCAGCTTTAGTTTTTGAATAATCTTGTAATCTTTGCAGATAATCTAGTTTGAATTAAACTGATGATCGACTTGTTTGAATTTTCAGCAGCTTTATCTTGGAAGAGTTTGAATCCGGCCAACTGTTTGTCAAAATGTCTAGCTGAGGTTTGTCTTTATCTTGTTTTTCAGATTTTTCCTTTGAATAAATCTGTAATCATTTATTTGGATATGATAGAGTTTGGACAACTTCATAATACGACTTTCCTTTTTTTTTTTTATGTTTGAAGACTTTCCTTTTCAGTTACTTCCATTTTGTGCTTGCTGCTTTGCCATATGTTTGTTTGCTGAGGTTGTTTGAATGATACACTGCTGCTGCTTCTGTTAATAAACATTACATGCAAAAAATATTGTATGGGAGGATGGATCTTTTCCGAGGAAGATGTCCCTGTAACAAGATCTTTGAAGAATTTATGCAATTAACTGCCAGAATGACAACAAAGAAGCATGATAGGAATCTTAAAGAAAATAACTGGCTAGAATGATGGCTTGTAGACATAAAGTTTATGTATTGATCATACCAGGTCAAAGTGTGCATGCTTTCGGTAGAGATCTGCAACCCAACTGGGTTTCTTGGTACTAGTTCTAACTTTATCATATAAGTATAACCTCCATGAACTCAATGAATAATGGTGTCCTCCAAATACAGGAATTTCATAAATGATTGCCTACACATATAACGGCACAAATAATAATAAGATTCAAAAACGTGGAAAAAATTGTGAATGAAGAATCAGAACTGTGACTTACATACGTGGAGGTTGAAATCGGATACAGTTTGCCCATTCCAATGCATATGATGCAATCTAGGAAGCATCTGATATTTTCCGCTTATTTTTTCATTAGACATATAGAGAGTATAGACCAGCTGGAACCATCTGCTATTTGACTTAAAAGCTTGCCGAAACTGATCTGGTATCCCATCAACTTTGTTGCATCGACATGAATTTGCAGAAATATCTTGGTCACCCAAAAACTCGGTATCAGAAAAACATCTGATGTGGTTGATTGAAATGTTGTGCTTATCTACGTGATTCGTCTTGCTTGGTGAAATGCCATTAACACAGGAATCTGTTCCAGAATAACCTAGCAGCAAAAACTTGGACTTATCTTGAAGTGAGAGAGGCATGTTTCCATTGATTTGTTGAAGAATACTCTGATGAAGAAAACAAGTACAAATACGAGCAGTTTCAAATGCATTTTCTAACAGTAAACTTTTCTAAGCAACACCTAGTAAAACAGTAACTTAAATGCTTTATAAGAAGTTCAACAAAACACTGTAAATTCTAGAGTAGATTCTAGAGAAAGCATAAATATTGATAGGACTCGAACCGGAATATTAAGAATAGAATGGCAAGACTATGTTTAGTGATTTTAATACCTGTCACTAAGGTTGTCAATCTAACTATTAAGGCTATGTTTAGTGATTCTAATACCTGTTTCCCACATCTCGTACCGATATGAATCTTACATATGCATAGTCCTGACCTGTCACTTAGGTTGTCAATCTTACAATCAAGACTATGTTTAGTGATACCCATATCCCACATCTCGCCACAAAATGCATCTATAAGCTCGATGTAACAGTGAACAAGGTTATCAATCTCATTCAAAGCTATTAAAACGATCAAAACAAGTTTTAGAACATGAGTTTATCATACGAACGTTTAATTACGCGCTACACAACTCCCATCTCATCTCCCTTCTAGGGATTTTCACCCGTTTTCACATATTTCGGCTATACACAAATTTAGTTACTCATGATGGTGATAACAACGGAATGATTAAAGGAAATTATACTAAAGACAATAAGTAAAAGCGAATTCAACATCATATGAAAAACAGCAAATAAGTGCTTAATAAGATAGATATATATATAGATATATAGTTATATATATATAGTTACATATATAGATAGATCAGTGACGGAACCAGGAATTTTTTCCAGAGGGGGCCAAATTAAAAAAAAAATTGTTAAAAAAGGTGAAACAGCCGAGTTTTGAACAAATGACCTCAAGTATAGTAGTAATTCTTCTAACCAGTTGAGCTAAATAAGAGATTACATTAGAATTTGTCTGAAATTATATACATACATGATCTTTAATACTATTAGAGGGGTATTTTAGTAACTTCGCACGAAAAGTTGTGTGGGGGCCGTGCACCCCCCCTTGTGTACATTGGGTCCGTTCCTGAGATAGATATAGATAGCTAGATATATATGTATATATATATATATTGAAACATACGAAAAGAAAGAAAATTAAAAGAAGACAAAGGGAATAAAAGAACAAGGGAATAAAAACAAGAGGGGGACAAGGGGACAAAGGGAATATAGTATATATATATATATATATATATATATATATATATATATATATATATATATATATATATATATATATATATATATATATATATATATATATATATATATATATATATATATATATATATATTATGTAACATAACAAGAAACAAAACAAAAATAAAAAGAAAGGGGCGGCTAGATGATGGGAGATTGGGGAAGAAGAAGGTGTTTGGGAAGAAGAGAGGAGGAGAGGGGGACGAAATGGGGAAGGGAGGAAGGGGAGGTGCCAGTCTATTGAAGGAAATGAGGGGTGTATTTATAGAATTTTTGGGAGCCTGTTCGAACCGAGTCAAAGGCTAGTTCGAACCGAGTTTTGGTATAATACCCATAACTTGAGTTGTAGACCTCCGATTGACGTGATTCAAAATGCTTTGGAAAGCTTATTTGAAGATCTAAAACTTTCATGAAGAAGTCTTCCCCAGAAATGCCTCTAAGTTGGGTCAAATGTCCGTCGAAAACTGGTTACGGTAGATGCATTTCGGACAATTAATCCGTTTGAACTCGTTAGCTTATGGCATCTTCTCCTATCCCTCAAAATACATCTTTTAGACTCAAAACATGTCGTCACTCGGGATCTTGGTCAACCTATAATTCTGCAATAAATCACCAAAATACCAAACGTAAATCCGATACGACACTCCGGTTACTACACCGGTACAAAAACTAGTAAAAACACGATATTTTATATAATACTTACTACTAACATACTTAGATAAATCTAAGGAATTTATGACTCGAAATGATATAATAATGCTCAAAATGGTATCAGAAGTGGGGTAAATTGTTATAATAATAACGAGTGAATTTTTCCTCATCACAACCCCCCACTTAGCTTTTGGTCGTCCTCGAGCAAAACAAGCGATAAAACAAAATGAATGAGGGATAAATTCATGAAAAGATAAGATGTAAGGGACAACCAGATGATGAAACCATTCGAATCATAACCACACGTTAACCTCAATATAAATGTATAACAGAGTGCGTGTGTGACAAGCCTTTTCAATTTCCACTATCCTCTCTTGATAATTCAAGCAAACGCACAAGTATCCATTCAGACAGTCTTAATGACTTTCCTAGGTATAGGCAGTAACAGTTCCACACAAAGTCCTCCCGTGTACTTATTAGGATAATTCCTAAAGCATATCATTCAGTTTATACTGGGGATAGTCAGAAGATAACTAAGTTGTAAACCAACTTTCCACATTGTCATTTGCCAATTTTTAAATTTAACTTAATTTCACATGTGTATCATATGCCCTCATTCCCAGCAATGGTGTGGATTGTCATAACCTGAATACTCCCACTGGGCCTGAGACACTCAGGTGGTTCTACAAGAGTACGAACAGCTCTGGAGTACCAAACTCCATTCACAGGGTTATGGCTTGTAAACCAACCTCCATTATCAGAATCCTATACCACTCACAAAAGAGCCATAGGTCATCAATCGATCCTTAGACTACAAAGTCCGCCAGAACCCGTAATGGGTAATGGATAAACCATACTCCCACTACATTCTGGGTGGATCGAAATTCTGATCTAGTTTAGTAGTATTTAGTGTTATCACCAACAACCGATGTTGGATGTGGTCTGATTTTAATTAATCAGTTAGTAACTACCTTTAGTAAACGTACTTCAAGGTTTAAGGTTTTGCTGTTCATAGACTCTATCAGAAAGGATGCAACAGTATAACTGTCCTTTCCCGATTTCAAGAATCTTATAACAAACATTTTTCTCAATGCTACAAGATATATAACGATTGGTCACTGACCGAACGTGTTCGCGAAATTCCCAGACCTACCTTCAAGCACCGTGTGCTAAATGCTTATATTTACGGAAGTGGGGTGAACCGAATCCACACCTTATCCGTAAATTCCAAAGCATATTCTAGGTAGACTTCTCGGTCTTACATTTCAACGTAAACCGTTATTTCGCTTCTAATATCTTTATTGAGTTAAGCAGTGTATTGTAGCACATCTACAACTATGTAAAGTAATTCAACGGTTTCTCCCTTAGTGAAAGCATTTCACTATGAGGGCAAAGCCGAGCATCGGTCCCTAGGACTATGAATGGTCTATTCTGAGTATAGAATACTCTATCTCTGTTGAAAACAGAGAAACCTCGCAATATTTTGGATAAACTTACCGGAGTGTTTGAATAGTTATCAGACAAGAAGTCACTACTCGGAAGCTCCTACTAGCTCGTATCTTTCATCAGACCCCGAAGGTCGTCATGAACAAGCTATGTTACTTCTTTATATCCATTATCCTTTCCCGATTGAAAAGAAAACTTAGTCATTGAACCTTTGAGACAATTATATAACCAGACTGGGAGAAAGGAATCACCCTGAGCCAGTCTTCAGGTCTTGTCTTTTAGGGACTATGCACTAACTATGGAATATGAAGAAGCGTTTATCTAAATATAGAAACCAATTGCTTTTAATAGTTCTTAAGATGTGTTTTATATACATATTTCAGCGAGTTCTAAGTGGTTTTGACTTTATCAAACAAAAGTCCGAGTCTTGGATTCGTACTACAAATGGTATATTCACTTTCATACGACAAACAAATTATCGAATATAAGGTAAATCCATTCGTTCCAACGAATCTTAAACGAGAAAATAATTTTTCCGCGATATCCAAGGATTGAATCCGAGATTCATTTCCTTATATCACTCCCACTTTTCTAGCTAAAATTAACTGCCCGTTGTTTACTCCTTTAATCGTTAGATGCCTTGCTACCTTGTTCTTCCAAAGAACCTAGCTCGAGAAAATCGCCAAGGATTCATAGGTTGGTGATCCAAAATCACTGTCCTTATCCTATGATTTTCAGTTAATTAATTTTCGGTTCAGCCTTAAAATTTTCTTAGTTTAGATGACTAACACTTTTAGACATATGCTCCCATTCTTGACTTTCCGTGAATGGAAACAGTCTTGAACCAGCGGTTCTTTTGAGTAGACACTACTCTTGAACCGTGGGGTGTCTATTTCGAGTGTTACTCGACGGGACTTCTCGGATTTTCTAATATACCAGAAAAACAACAAATCATAACATTAAAGCTCCCACTAGTTTATCGGTTCCAAATACCGTCTAACGAGCAATGCTTTATTTTTTATGATTTACCGATTTTTTTCGATTTAGAAAATCTTTCGTACATAGTTCCAATGTTTCCAGAAAAACAACAAATCATAGAACTCCCACTAGTTCATCGATTCCAAATATCGTCCAACTAGCGATATTTCATGACTTTCCGGTTTTTCAATTAGAACGGTTACGTGTGTAGTCAGTTACACTTTTCTAATGTTCTAGAAAAACAACAAATCATAAAGCTCCCACTAGTTCATCGATTCCAAATATCGTCCAACTAGTAACACTTCATGATTTTCCGATTTTTCTATTAGAAAATTACTCGTGTACACACTCAAAATTCACTAGAAGAATTTCAAAGTCCGAAATCACCTTTGATCAAACTAAGTTTGTCTTCCGTTTGACACGAATGACACTAGTGACATACCTATATGTCACTGGTTTTTAAAAGGCTTAAGAGAAAATATCTCTTTCGAAGATTAATTGCATTATCGATTAACTAGTTCAACGTCCTAGTTATTTTCCACTTTTTAACGAAGTCAATACTAGTCAAGTATAAATTTTAAGCAATTTAGTAAGGGATATAATGCTGTAAATAAAATGACATATATTAATTCAAGTTAACACTACTATATTTATTTTAAGAATTGTAAACTAAAATTAAGTCTACTCTACCATTCCAAGGTTTTAACCTCGCATCTCAGTGCCGCCTTAGGGTAGGTAAAAGAGATGACGGTTAAATCGAGACAATCTCATCAATGAATAACTTGTGAGAATCGAACATCCCACGAGAATCGAACATCCCTTTATTCATTGACTACCTTCCTTTTTTAGCCTAGATATTATCAAGAAAATACCCATGATGAGTGTGACCTACTATATCGGATCTCTTAGGTACGCCCCGAGTATGCCGTCTTAGGATAGGTCAGTGACCCGACGAGTACCCAGAAATCCTATCCTTTCGGAGACCAAGCCATGAATGTTGATAGGGGCGAACACCATCCTTAGGGGGACGAAATCAAAGCGCCTCGAGGCGTCACCCTTCTCTCACTTACTTGTATCTATAGTAGAGGCCGTGGGGTTGGCTGTCGCCTCCCCCGCTCCCACTCAATATTTTGGAAGTGGTGGTGGGTTAACTAACCACGTCTTTTTGATGTTAACATAAAAGTACATCAAATCAAGGATTCCGAATGGTGTCGGTAACGTAGGCAAGCCTACCCGTCCTATTCGTTGGAACATATGTGACAGTCGGACGAAGTCGGGTCAAGAGAGCCCCATTGAGATAAGAAGGAATCACCCCTCCGCTCTCCGGTGTAGCTTAGTCTTGCCGGACCCCCGTGCATACATCACACTAGGAGGCTTAAGTCGGTCGAGCCTAGCTCAGTTGACCACCCAACCTGTAGGCGAACCGTTTTTATCCAAGATGTATTGTTCTTTTACCATCATTCAATCTCGTAGACACTACGAATCGAAAACGTGATCTCGTATGGGCTTTAAGGCGGTTCACCGAGAACACACACCGAAAGGCTTAACGATTTCATAACCCGTCCTCGGATCTTTAATTAGTTACTAAATTAATTAATTACCACGTATTAATTAAATTTCAACTAATTACACGAGTTTGTATACATGCCTATTTTAATTACCAAAATTAAAATTCTACATGTATGCATGGAGTGGATTTATGATATGATGCATGTCATGGCAATTCCGATTTTATGTCTATTTTATGATCAAACACATAAAAAATAAATTGCGGAAAATTTAAACACCGAGATGGATCGTTGGTACCCCCGACTAACCTATTTTCTAAGGAAAAGTAAAAATTTAATCTAAGTCTTCAAATCTCGATCTTCGATTATGATCTTGAAACTTCCGGATCTTGAACCTTCGATCTTGAAACGAACCACGAACGACGAGGAGAGGAGGCCGTAATATACCAATATATTGAAAAATATATCTATATTATCAAATTGTTTTATAAAAAAAACTTCTTTTTTTTTTTTTTTTTTTATTTTTATTATTCACGGCAGCAGTAAAACATTAAAAGCTGATTGGATTTTTTTTTTTTTTTTTTTTTTGAAGATTGACCTATCGGCCAATCCATGCAAAAGAAAAAACAATTAGCTGACAGCCCTAAAATTGACGCAGCCGTAAAAAAAATTTGTGCCGTGACCTAATGTAAAAAACAAAACAGGTTGTTGCATCTACAATCCCAAAATTTGTGCCGCATGCAACAAAATTTTGCCGCCGGTAAAAAAAAACATTAATTAAACAATTCGGCCTCCTCCTGTTTTACCTTCTTGATGATCTTCAACACCATGATCTTCGTCGTCTCAAACCCGGATCAAAATTAAAAAATAAAAGGTACTACCTTTTTACATAATTTTCGAATTCAACATAATTAAATTACAAAACTTATGCTCAATTGATACGAATCAAAAGAGCTACAAAAAAGATCTACGGGTAAACAATACCAACCCCAATCCATCTCTTCAACCACAACAATCGCAACATAACAAATAAAAACAAATTTTCGGCCCCTATCAAAAAATTGGGACAAAAAATCTACATGTTTACCACTCCTAGATCTAATATTTTATACGTATAAATATAGATCACCTTGCTCTCTGATACCACTGTTAGTAATATCATCCGCAACGGAAGCGATTTTAAGGATCTAGATCTATATAATACACGTAATAAAACAACTAGATCTATTCTACAAGGGGGATGTAGAGCATACCTCTTGGATCTCTAAATCCAAGTTGAAGAACCGCAATGGAAAGAACATGAGATGGTGTGAAGAGCACCACGATCTTCCGTACGTGTGATCCGAGCAACTCCCGGTGGAAGGAAATCCTCGTCTCGAATCCTTACGATATGCTACCCGAAAAAAAACTCCAAGCTTTTTCCTCCTTGCTTATGGCCGAAAATTCCCTCTTTAATTCATTAGGGAATTTCGAATTTTGTGTGTATATTAAGTTTGAGAGAAGCTCTCTTTTTATAGAAAGTAAACTTAAGCCCCAAGGATTTTTATTTATCAAACAAAATAAATCCTTTTAATAAAAGATAATTCCATAACATTCTAGAACAAATCTATAATAATATTTATCTTTATTATTTACCATAAATATTTATCCAATAAATATTTTATGCGCACATGTCTTATTAATACACAAGAAACTAATTCTTGTTACCAAAAATATGCATGTGGCGTGAATTGTATCTTTAATTGACCTAGTCAATTAATTTTTGTCATACACACTAATTTGCCAATTATTATGGAAAATATATTTTCCACTTATTTTAATTATTTAGTTCCAACTAATTAAATAGTCACTAAACAATTAATTCACATATCGATTAATTAAATTCTAATAAGAATTAAATTAATATCATTATTAGGATTCGACGTCCGAGAATAGCTATGCGTTTATATTGGAGGCACGTCGGGGACCATGGACTAATAATCGGCGGCTCCGATAAATCAAATAAATAATTATCTTACGAACGGAATAATTATATTCGATAAATCAATCACGGGAATATGCCACCATAATCCCGTGATCGCACTCCTCCGATTATGAGATTATATTTATCTCCTCACGAGAATAATAATAAGCGTCCATTGATATAATCATTACATATGGATTAATCCTCCATAGACTGTTCATTCTAAATCGGGAAGTTACCGTTAACCCTTTCTAGAACCTCTTATCCTTATTTACCATTAACCCCCTAGTGATCAATTAATTCATACAACTCACTGGTAGCTAATCAGTGTAATATGAACTCCATGGATCGATCAGTTTCTAGGATTAACAAATAAGGGAACTGTCTATCTACTTTCATAAATGGAAGGAATGGATTCCGTATCTGTGATAACACAGACTACTCACTCAATCCAGTACAATGCCAAGATGGGGTAATTCAGATCACAGACTCAGTGTAATCCTTAACCGTCAAGTCAAACTTCATACTGATTCAAGCAGTTGACTGTGATCACCTCAGGATTAAGATATATCCATAAATATGATCATCCATTGATTCGATAAGAATTCTCAATTACGGAATTATATCGTGAACTCTAATCAAATCGGTCCAGCCCTATATGATATATCTATCATATATAAATGCCCCATTAGGTTCTCTTAACCGAAAGTCCGGATAAGACAATCACACCAATTGTGTTCTGGGCGCATTAATAGTACGTTAAAGGAGAGACCCGATACTCTCGATTAACTTCACTACGGGCTAATTGTATTTTAAGTACATCTTCACTAACTCAATCCTCCCGTGTATATACCATACACTGAGTTAAGTGATTACATAAACGATATACTTTAGGGTTTTCTGTAGTGTAAATACTATTGTCACATCGGTGAATATGAGAATAATAAATATGAATAATAATATCATTTCATTTATTAAATAAAACAATTACAAAAATTGTCTTTCGGGCATCACACCTAACAAGGTCTTCTTGTGGCAGGGGGAAAAACTGATCATACTGACTTTGATTCATTGAAGGTGAGTAGTAGGCTTCTTGCCAGGATGAATTCTGATCAACCGACTGAATTGTGCAAAGCTGTCAACATGCCCAGCGTGAGAACCAAATTCATGATAAGCATAGGGGCTCTGATAACCCTCATACTGTTGTGGCTCATTACTCGAATAACCATAATTCTGGTCCTGGTATGCATTAGGGCAATTATAGGACCAAGAACCCTGATTACTCTGTTGTTGATACTGAGGCTCAGGCATATACTGTTGTTGATAACATTGTTCAGGTGCCTGAGTTTGGTAAGGGTATTGTTGTTCAGGTGAGTAGTGTTGATTGGAAAATTCATCCATTTAAGCTCAAACTGCAAGATCTCAGAAAACAACAAGAAAACAATTTATTATTTTTTTTCCAATCCTTACACACACACACACACACACACACACGATATTTTAGACTTCTCAAGAAAAATTCTGGTAGCCGAAGGCCCTAAGCCCCAGTTTTAGCTGGACTTACAAGATATCAACCTAATATAACAACCCCGTAAAGAGATTGGGTTGAGTACCAAAGTCGTATTCAAAACGAGTTCAGGACAATATCACTTATGTTGGAAAGGTGTCCTAAACCCAATCGGGTTGGACCGGATCCGACCGGGTCGGGTCATTTACAGTCTATTTAGTTCATGTAATAACTTTATTATGATTAATAAAAACACTTATGTTATTATATATTGTTTATCTTCATATTGTTTGTTGCATATATATATAGTAACGTCCCTAGTATCAATCTGTGATAGATAAACCATGATAGTGATTATGGTTAATGAGATCTCTAATCACTATAACAAGGTTGGTACTTAAATGTCTCTAGTCTTATATATTGTCAAATGGGACATTGATAGTATAATCAGACTAGCACGTATTGGATGTCTTCTATCTTTTAGAAGGTAGGGATAGATCTCGTCTATCGAAGTGTAGAGACACTTGGACTGTACGTGGACGTGTATTAGAGAATGCGTACGTTAGACTGACCCACTTACATTAAGTGTCACACTATGTGGCGGTTGTGTAATTATCCTTTTGACCGGAGTCTTCATGGCATCACGGTGTGGATTGTCATGCTTTGACACTATTGAGATTTCTCCTAACCACGGGGCGATCATGCGGTAGTGATTGTGTGTGATATTGAAGCATGCGGAGTATACATGATTGGTCGTCCGGGAATCGCGTATCTTATGATTAGGATCGAATATCCGAAATGGCCTTCTTATAAGGAATGTCTAGCTCTCGAGAATCTTTGCAAAGTGGGAGTAAATGTGTTATTCCGAGAGAGCATGATATCCAGATTATAAGATACGATCGTCAATGTATTGACACTCGAGATACGATCGTATGGATATTATTACAGCGGTAGAATTGTAACTTACACGGTAACTGCTTCACATGAAAGGCAGTAGTCATTGCTTTTGACTCTTCGGATGATTGGGGGTCACGGTGTGTTGCTAGACGCTATCCCGTGATCGTTAGGTATGAAGGGCATTTTAGTAAATTGCTCTTTGTGTCTACGGCCAACATATTCGGAAGCCTATCGGGTCACACACATATGAACATCGAGTCGGATTAAAATGCGGTTATAGTTGATAACCAAATAAGGAAAGTTTATCTCTAGACTATAAAGGTTATAGTGGTAAATTAATATGGTGGTATTTATTTATTATGAATAAATTAAATACAAGATATTAATTATATATAAATTATATTAATTAAAGAATATTCCGGAAGCCAATTAATTGGCATATGGGGCGCCACTTTTGAGTGTATAAGATACACTTGGATTGTGCACTTTAATTAATAAAGATTGCCATAATATTAATATAGGATATTAATTGATTTTGGAAAAATAGATTTATGGTAATAAGATAATTATAATCAATATATGATATTGACAAAATAAATTATAATTAAAGAGATAAATCAATCTAGTTGATTTTCCTTATTTTATTGGAAAAGGGTTTTCTTCTCCTCCACACCATATGGGGCGCCCCAACCACTATATATAGGAGGTGGGTGTCAAGCTCTTTTGTACATCACAATTGCAAGAGTTCATAATTCTTGTGTAAAATAGAGAGCCTTCCATAGTGAGTTTGTGAGGGAAGAAAAGGTCCGGTCTAGCAGCCGGAGTTTTTCCGATAGCAATCCAAGGAGGATTCCGGCAAGGGGTTCGTGTGGATTAGCGATAGAGGCCGGACGCGTGGACGGCTTGCGCATTGAACTACTCTCCGTTGGCGGTCAAAGCGACGATCTATTAGATCATCAAGGTATAACCGTCAAACTACTTAACGTGTTTATTGCATTAAACGAAGAACGATCTAAGTAAAGGAAATCAAATTTTAAATTCCGCTGCGTTAAACTAGTGATTTCCTAACAACTTCAGCATCCATGACTCCTATCGAAATCTAAATAAAACAATAAAATAAAACCTAGGCCCAAGCCTTCGGTTCACTTACAAGATATCACAACATAGCACACATTTCCCCGGCAACGGCGCCAATTTTTTATGAGCGTAATTTACCCCTCAAAAATACAATTTATAAAAACTCGAAATCTGTGGGTAAACCAACTCTCTAACCAGCAGAGTACCGGGTCGATTGTTAGAATAGCTACAGGAGTACGAGGTCGATCCCAAGGGAAATGTGGTTGTGAGTACCAAAGTGAACGCGTGTCTTAGTCTAGGCGATCAAAGTTGTGGTGGAGAGTATTATAACTAATGCAGAAAATAAATATTATTCTAACGGATTTATCTAGGTGATTAAAAAGCATACCCGAATTATGATCCAACAAGTTATTTTCAACCCATAGGAAAGACTTGACAAGGAGTGTGTTTTATCCAATTCAGTTTATATGACATTCACGGGCGTCAACTCTTTATTCTTGCGTTAAGGTCTGAACAACTCTCGCTTAACCCCCATACCAGGCTTATTAACCTTCCCTTTAGAAAGCTAACTCGCCTAACATGGTTGACCAGAATAAAAAACTGATAAAAACCTCACATATGCATAGTCCTAACTTGTCACTAAGGTTGTCAATCTAACTATTAAGGCCATGTTTAGTGATTCTAATACCTGTTTCCCACATCTCGTACCGATATGAATCTCACATATGCATAGTCCTGACCTGTCACTTAGGTTGTCAATCTTACAATCAAGACTATGTTTAGTGATACCCATATCCCACATCTCGCCGCAAAATGCATCTATAAGCTCGATGTAACAGTGAACAAGGTTATCAATCTCATTCAAAGCTATTAAAACGATCAAAACAAGTTTTAGAACATGAGTTTATCATACGAACGTTTAATTACGCGCTACACAACTCCCATCTCATCTCCCTTTTAGGGATTTTCACCCGTTTTCACATATTTCGGCTATACACAAATTTAGTTACTCATGATGGTGATAACAACGGAATGATTAAAGGAAATTATACTAAAGACAGTAAGTAAAAGCGAATTCAAAGCATCATATGAAAAAAGTAAATAAGTGCTTAATAATATAGATATATATATAGATATATAGTTATATATATATAGTTACATATATAGATAGATATAGCTATATATATATATATATATATATATATATATATATATATATATATATATATATATATATTGAAACATACGAAAAGAAAGAAAATTAAAAGAAGACAAAGGGAATAAAAGAACAAGGGGAATAAAAACAAGAGGGGGACAAGGGGACAAAGGGAATATATGCTATATATATGTATATATATAGTACTACAAAGCAAAAATAACGAAGACAAGAAAATAAAAGTGCAAGAAGGAAATTACACACACACATATATATATATATATATATATATATATATATATATATATATATATATATATATATATATATATATATATATATATATATATTATGTAACATAACAAGAAACAAAACAAAAATAAAAAGAAAGGGGCGGCTAGATGATGGGAGATTGGGGAAGAAGAGAGGAGGAGAGGGGGACGAAATGGGGAAGGGAGGAAGGGGAGGTGCCAGTCTATTGAAGGAAATGAGGGGTGTATTTATAGAATTTTTGGGGAGCTGTTCGAACCGAGTCGAAAATTTAGTTCGAACCGAGTTTTGGTATAATGCCCATAACTTGAGTTGTAGACCTCCGATTAACGTGATTCAAAATGATTTGGAAAGCTTATTTGAAGATCTAAAACTTTCATGAAGAAGTCTTCCCCAGAAAATGCCTCTAAGTTGGGTCAAATGTCCGTCGAAAACTGGTTACGGTAGATGCATTTCGGACAATTAATCCGTTTGAACTCGTTAGCTTATGGCATCTTCTCCTATCCCTCAAAATACATCTTTTAGACTCAAAACATGTCGTCACTCGGGATCTTGGTCAACCTATAATTCTGCAATAAATCACCAAAATACCAAACGTAAATCCGACACGACACTCCGGTTACTAAACTGGTACAAAAACTAGTAAAAACACGATATTTTATATAATACTTACTACTAACATACTTAGATAAATCTAAGGAATTTATGACTCGAAATGATATAATAACGCTCAAAATGGTATCAGAAGTGGGGTAAATTGTTATAATAATAACAGTGAATTTTTCCCTCATCAACCTGTTCATCTTCTCTCCCCCAAACACATAAATAAACATGTATTTGAGGTAAGTACATTGTTCATAGTAAGAAGTAGAAGCTACAATTTAATTAAGGCTCTTTAACAAATTTATTATTTTAATTATCTTTATGAGACCGACACAATCTAGGGTTCACTTCATGTCCATCAACATGTCATGACTATACGTTTCTAGCTTAGCTTATCTGTGTTACATCAGCATTCAAGGGCACTACGCATGGTGCTACTCACCACGAAGTATCTGGGTGCAACCTATTAGTGGATCACACCAATAGCCACGGGCTAGTCCCGATAGTATACGCGTTCGGTGAAGTCCCTCTACTCCTGGTGCCCTCTAATGGCCAGCAAAGTTATCCATCCACGAGTACCCTCTACTCCTGGTGCCTCTAGGAAGGCCAGCAAGTTTACTCGTTCTATCCGAAAGCATACACATTGCGATATAAACTGGTGCCTATCCAAGAATGACATGATGTTTAGTCTTTTTACTACACAAGTATGTAATTATTAATGGTTATTAACTAGCCACCTAAGTGTTTTCAAGTGAGCTCCCTCACAAACTCAACTCTCTTTCTTAGACCACTAGACACGGACAAGGCCTAGCAATTACACAGACATTGATGAACTCTAGTTCATCAAAGCACAAGCCCTTTCATGTCCTTCCGACGGATCCGAACTTCAACATGAAAACAATAATGTGACAATTCGGCTGAAAGAATTTGCTAAGTGGACACAATTATGGGGTTTAAACATTCCAAGGAAAATTTAACACTTGTATGTAAATGCTTAAACAATATTCTCCCTAAAAAAAAGAGATTTTGCAGAAAATGTGGATAATTTAGAAGCTTGGTGGATCGAATTAAATTCCAATCCCTAAAATCACGTTACATCCTCAAAAAAAAAAAAAAAAAAACACGTTACTGAAGACAAGATTAGAACAAATCTGCTTTTTGTTGTGGCAAATCTGGAAAAACAAAAACAATCGGGTGTTTGATTCAGCTACTCCGAACAATGATCCAAGTAGATTTTTTGAGTGAATTTGAGAGGACACTCAAAACACATAAAAGCGTAAGGTGTCTCAGAACTTGCTTTCGGGGTGATATTCCGATGCTCAAGTTAGCAATTGAACAGAGAAATTTCTGTTAATACAGTAAGTGGAAATGTATTGTTTAAAAGTGTCGTAACTTATGAATGAATCCTTTGTTGTGATGTTCATTGACCGGAATAACATAAAATGTTCGGTACATATACTCTATAATCTAACTGTAGGATTACCCAGCAACCAACACATGTAGTGGGAATCTAATACACAATACACTTGATCACAACAAACCAGTTAGCTTGGTATCATCTTGATAGTGAGTTGAATAGTGATTCAATTCAATTCAATCCAACCCATTTTGTATGTTAATAAAACGTGTTACTGTTACTGTGTTACTGTAAACGCTGAGATAAAATTCGACTTTCAAATATTACGTCGAAAGGGTATCAAATGAGGTCTCAAAATGAAGATAAAAAAAATATAAATTTTGGTGAAACAATTTTGATGATCGGTGTTCTAAATCAAAAGTTACGGTCGTTTATAAGAATAACGCTCCGGTTAATGTAACTATTTTTTCGGCTTTCAAAATTTATGTCGGAAGGGTATCGTATTTGGGCTCAAATTAAAGAGCAAAAAAAAAAAATGAATTTTGGTGAAAAAATTTCGATAATCAGAGTTTTAAATCAAAAGTTACGGTTATTTAAAAATAAAAATAAAACCAAACCAAACCTGAAGCGGAAGCAACTGAAAGATATGCACGCGCCCCTTTTAAAAGAGGTATTTTTGTCCGTCTGAAATTCTTTTGTCTTTCTTGCAACTAAAAAAAGGAGTGCTCCATTTATTCATTTTGTAATTTTATTTTTTTTTGCCCTTTTCCCTCAATCCCCCTTTTTTCTATGCATTGTTCAAAGTTGGGTTTTAAAGTAGATTTTCTTATGTTTCAAGTTATGCCTTAAACTGTTTTACAATTGGATAGAGTATATTCATGTCATTTTTTTCGGTATTTGACAAACATAAATCTCTTTTTTGATCTTATTTCTTCGTACTAAGCTTAATGCATGAGATTACCCAATTATTTGGAATGAAAAGATATGCAGGTTCATGATAAGTTTAATGATGAGCTTGGAGAGCAATCTTAGAATGAAGTACAGAGTTTTCTTATGTTTTAATAATTACTTTTATGGATAAGGCATGGATGCCAAGTAGTTAATTTGCAGTTTCCCTTGTTTCCAGACCTGTTGGTTGTATGAGATTTTTAGTATTAATGTTTCAGTTATTTATGACATTAGTTTGACATTATATGTGTTCTGTTGGGTTGGTTATTGAAAGATCTGAAGTGTCTGTTTTACTAAGTAATTTGCTTATTTGTTTCTTCTGCGCTTTTCTTTATTATATTCTGATTATCTGATATGTCAAATATTTTATTTTCGAATAAAGACTCGGATATCCGTGAGATGAGATGTTACGATCTCCATTATATACATTGTTGTACATGACATTATATAGCTAGTAGAAAGGATCATAAGTTAGAACGAATCATTCAGTAGATAAAAGAACGAATCATGGGGTTTTAAACGAGAATGATTATATCTTATATCCATTGGAGAAAAAGTAAAACAAGATAAAAGAGTCATATGGTTATAGAAAAGGACGAAACATACGGGCAAAAAAACTGACTTGTCCACCAAGTCATAATATCTTCTCTTTTTTTGAAAAAGTCGTAATATCTTTTATCATTATCATGTTTTATCAGAAAATAACTTGCCCAACAATCCATAATATATTACTATATTTTATTTTATAATAATAATAATAATAATAATAAATCTAAAATCTAGACGGTGCATGCTTCTATAAAACCATGATGCATTCAAAGTGTTGAGCACTACAGCTCCAAAACAAAGTTTTCCAATATGGCTATCGAAAACATTAATGCCGGAAAGCAAGAAGAAGTGGTGGTAGTTATGGTTCCGCTGGCGGCGCAAGGCCATCTGAACCAACTCCTCCACCTCTCCCGCCACATCTCCGCGTACGACATCCCTGTCCACTACGTCACCACCACCACCCATATCCGTCAAGCCAAACTCCGTGTGCAGGGTTGGGATCCTCTTTCTATTTCCAACATTTTTTTCCACGAATTATCTCCGCCGCCACCGACGGATTCATCCATCTCTTCTACTAATCCTCCTCCGGCTCCTGATCCGAATACCCATTCGAAAATCCCGACCCATCTTTTTCCGTCTCTTAATGCAACTCTTCAACTCCGTGAACAGATTGGGAATCTTCTTAAAAATCTTTCGAATACAACAAAAAGGCTTGTTATTATACATGACGAGCTTATGTCATATCAAATTCAAGATGTTCCCACCATTTCCAATGCTGAATCCTATTGTTTTTACAGTATCTCTGTTTTTGCTCTTTATACCTACATCTGGGAAATCTTTGGGAAACCGAATGTACCTGAATCCGAATTTCTATCTAAGAATCTTCCTTCAAACGATGGGTGTTTCGCGCCGGAGTTTCTTGAATACACGAAAAAGCAGCGTGAATTCAAGAATTTTAATTCAGGGAATCTTTATAATACTTGCAGAGACATTGAAGGTCGGTATATTGATCTGGTGGCTCAAGCTCTTCAGTTAAAACTGAACAATCATTGGGCTATCGGGCCGTTTAATCCTGTAGCTTTGAATCCAGAGAAAAGCTCAAACAAGGAAAGCCCGGCCCTAAAGTGGCTCGATCAACAGCCTTTAAACTCGGTGATATTCGTGTCTTTTGGCACGACGACGTCCTTTACGGATGAAGAAATCAAAGAAATTGCAAATGGATTAGAGAAAAGCGGGCAACGGTTCATCTGGGTTTTGAGAGATGCAGATACATTAGACATTTTTAATGCACAAGGAAGAAAAGCTCGGTTGCCAGAAGGCTATGAAGAGAGAATCAAAGGGAGAGGAATGATAATTAGGGACTGGGCACCCCAGTTGGAAATTCTTGGACACCCTTCGACGGGTGGATTCATGAGCCATTGCGGTTGGAATTCGACGATTGAAAGTATTTCGTTTGGAGTGCCAATTGCTGCATGGCCTATGCATTCAGACCAGCCAAGAAACGGTGTATTGATCACTGAGTTGCTGAAGATTGGAATCGTTGTAAGGGATTGGGCGAATCGGGGTGTTGTTGTAACGTCTGAAACTATTGAAAATGTTGTGAGAAGATTGATGGATTCAAATGAAGGGGAAGAGATGAGGAAACGGGCGGCGAAACTGAGTGAAGGCGTCAAGAAATCGGTGGAGGAGGGAGGACAATCTCGTAAGGAAATGGAATCTTTTATTTCACACATCCGAAGATAGATTTTAAATCATTCGTTGTGACTGAAAAGTTATTTCATCGGCTTCGGAAGGACTAGGTTCACTAGGTTGTTTTATTTATTTATTTACGAACTAGGTTCATGCACTAAGGTTGTTTTTTTTTTTTTTTTTTTGAGGAGTAGGTTCACTAAGTTAATGCTTATAGATTCATGGAGTCATCTTGTTGGATTTGAGTATTTGTCTATGAATAAATTGTTTTTGTGTTTCATCTGATTAGTATATATGTTATATTATATGAATGTTTCAATTCGTCTTTCGTCCACTATATTCAAACAATTATGGAATTATTTGTTTTTTTTTTTTTTTTTTTTTTTGAGGAACAATTATGGATATATTTTTTTGGATGGACAATTATGGATATTAATATAGGGTTATAAAATCATCAATTCCTTCATGAAAAAGCTTATCTTTTATCCGGCTTTATTTTAAGACCCATATATATACTCCCTAATGACATAATATATATATTTTTTTTTTTGAAAATAATGACATAGCTCGCTTGTACATCGAAGGGAATACTGAACCTGAATAAATATCTTCAATTTTAGAGCTTACTTTAGATTGTGGTTGATAAGAATCTTAAAAGGGAGGGGACGGAGAGATATGAGTGTTGAAATAAAACGGAGAAGTAAAATTTAATACTTAATGTCTAATCTTCAATTGGCGCCTGGAATACAGGACAAATATATGTTACTCCATCCGTTTCGTTTTAAAATAACTGATGCAGTTATTAAAATGTTTTGTTCTATTTTATACAATTTCTAATATATTATTTATTGTATTTTTACTTGATTTACCCTTATTTATTACGGTATGAGATATAAAAAAGAATGTCACCTTAAAGAAAGTCACATTAATTGTAACAACTGACTCAGATAAACTGTAACGGATGGAGTATTAGTTTCACACATAGAATTTGGTTTTTGCTACAGTATAATAATCATCCCTTAAAACTTCCTTAATATGCGAAATAAAAAAAATAAGAAAGTATGATGCGGGACATTGTATTAGTTTCACACAAAGAATTTTTATATTATAAAATTTGCTAAAAAAACAAAACAAGCTGCAACAATAATTGGCAAATCCGCGTTCCAGATCGGCATCAACGTTCCTTCTCCGGCCAATTGCATCACCGGCATCAGCGTTCCTTCTCCTGTCAATTGCCACGTTTAGGGAAGGTTTTAATGGCACCGGCTGGAAAGACACACATCCATCTTGAATCTGGACGGCATGGTCTTTCTATAATGCTAAATTGAAGCTTTGAATTTCTGATTTTCAGGGAAGTTTCTATCACGTTTTTAAAGGCATCAGCAGCAGCAACGGCGCACCAGATTGAACGATTTAAGGATTAGGATTTGTGGAGGAGAAGGAGGGCGTGACGGCTAAAAAAATTTTGAAAAACTTTAGGGCTGAAAATTTTTTGACTGCTGAATTTTTTTTCTTTTTTTGAATAACTTTAGTGCTTAGGATTGTTACTATTAATTTTCAGATATTACTACGTTTTTTTATGTAACTTCATCTATTTTACGTGGCTGTTACTATTTGTTTTTAGTCTGTTACTACTTGTTTTTAGGATGTTACGACATTTTACGGGGATCGTTACGACTTGTTTATTAGCGATTACTATATTTTTACGGGCCGTTACTACTTGTTTTTAGTACGTTACTACTTTTTCGTTGGATGTTACGACATTTTATAATTTGCTACTTGTTTTCGTGGTCATTCTTGCATTATATCTAGTGTTCTTACGTGTTTAATGTGTAAAAGGGTATTTTTGTCCATTTATTATGAATTTGTCATTTCTAATCACAAAACATGTAGTAACGTCCTTCTAGACCCATTTTTGATTTTTTTGTCCTTATAGCCCCTTCCCCCTAAAAACTTGGTATTGCACACATGAGTTATTTATGGCATCATATATTTACTTGTTTGTCCCAACTTAATTAGTCCGCCCCCACATACCACATACCAAATACCACACCCCACAAATTTGCTATATATGTGTGTACATGCTTAACCACCGGAAAAGTCAGATAAACACCAATATTATAACTTAAAAAGCTACATGTCTTGTGTTCAGCTCAGCTAGCAACCACTGGATGTACATACTTTCATGTAATAATCAAACGGAACGGTGCTCCAAAATTCACTGGTGCTTGGCATAAAAATAAAAAAAAATACAAGACACCCTAACAAAGTTTTTATAGCAAAAAGATGAAATCATCAATCAAAATACATAAAAACAGATACATAAACAGCCACATATTCCAGCACATGAATCATTCATGAAAACACCAGTATTGATTACAATTAGATAATAATTCAGCAATTTTTACAAGTTAAAAGAAAGCCGTATGCTTAACATGTATTGCCAAAGACCAGTACCTTCTTCACAGCATCCATACCACGGGATGCCGCCTTTGGACAAGAATATGATTTCTTCTCAACTGTGCTTTGTGCTGTTTTTTTCCGCAAGATTCGGCGTCTGCATTGTTTCCGAAATCCACATCACTTTCACAGGCTTCGAGCAACCTTTTCAAACAAGTCACTAGGCCAATTCCTATTCAGATTATTTGCCAGGAAATTCCGTATCTGCCAATACAAAACAAACATAGGAAAAATGATTACTTTGTCCCACAACATTGTGTCGATCAATACACTCTTGTACACGATTTGGTAAATGAGGGGAAACTGTATTGAGCAATGGGTCCCACCATGATCATTGGTCTACTGACGTTTTGCCATAATTCCTTTTAGCAACTTAATCAAAGGGGCTAAAATTTTGTAATGCAGAGTGCAAAAGAAGAGAGACATTAATCGAAAGGGATAATTTATTTGCACCTCACCCAACTTACCGCAGCACCACACACAATCATCTTCTCAGAAAGTCAATTGTACAGTCTAGAATCGACTTTTAAAAGGTTGATCCTCACAATTGACCTTTGGAAGGTCCATTGTGTGTGGTGCGATTGCGGTGGTATAAATAAAGGGTCTCTAAAAAAATCAGAAAAGCTGCTACAATCTTAATCATAATATTATACCTTAGCCCTTAATGCACGCAGTGAACCATCAGAATCTGTGACATTGTCAAGACACTGAAGAGCCACTCTTAGAAGGTCAGGTACACAAGCTTGGACATGGAGAGACAAGTTGTTGAACACGTCAGAGGCAAAATCCGTGGATCGCGGATCAAGAGGAAGAAAAGGAAGTTTCGCAACCTCCCTGAGAGCATCTAAATAATTTTCCGTTCTCGCCAGCCTATGAACACACAAAATTGCTTCAAGCTGCCTTAAAACAGTTTGCTGCTCCATAACATTCTCTCTCTCTTGAGGACTGCACAACAGAACAAAGATTAATACATGCGCCTGAAAACGGGTATAGTGACAAAACTATAAACCGTAAACTATAAGCAATAACAAAACATTGATGAAGGACTGAATAGCATGAACTAGCCCCTATTATTATTACATAAACCACCCAATCGCAGGATCTATATCAGAAAATCCTAAACAACTAACTTACCGACTCTTTCGCCAAAGTTACTAAACACATATAAACTTATATACATGTGTGCGTGTACCCTTTAACGCTAAGGACCTAGAAACTCCCTATGCTGAACTACATTTTCACTTATTTACTTAGAATTTGTTAGAATGTTCAAGATAATCCCAATTTTTAAAGGAAAAAAAACTCGAACGTTTGCTTTTGCAATCACAAGGTTTTTGAGAAGAGAAATCAATGGGGAAAGTGACACTCTGGACAGTGGACACAAATGCATCATTTAAAAGCTTACCAGAAAAATACATATAAAATTACTGATCAAGGTACAAATATGGTTTTTCCAGTTTCTCAAATACGGTGTCGGTCTTCCGATTATTTTGGTACATGTCTTAATTATCCAACAATCAGAGAAACTGTCACTCATAAAAGCTTCCCGAGGGACTGATGTCCACAGCCTCCGATGCAACGTTGCTGCAACAAAACATGTGAGAATACAAACACCGGGGCCTATGTATTTACAAGAAAGGAACTTATTCTTGAAGAACAATCAAATTATATTTTTCTAGTAGTTATTCTGGAAACCTCTATTTCTGTTCACCATTATCACATGAAGAATCTCTATGCTAACCATTACATGTTTCCTAAATAAACATGGAAAAAAACAAGCAAAATAATTGACTAAACAAGCTGCCCTTTGTTAGCAGCGGAAACAAACCCAAGGTGGGGGGTGGGGGTGGGGGTGGGGGTGGGGGGCTCCAGAGGTAAGAAAAATGCAAACAGCAGAAAGTTTTAAGGCCGGATCTAGTGACCTGATATCATGGTAGTATTTGTATGCTTCCATAATCTCGTTTCCAGAGTAAATAAGGCCAGAAGTTCTGCTCTCACCATCCAATCTGCCCCGTGATAGTGCACAAATTGCTTCAGAGAGACACTTGTTGACCGCATCCAGTGCCGAAGAAAATGCCCCAACTCTCTTGTAAATCTCTATGGCCTGGAGTCGAGGGATTGAGAATGCAGAAGACAGCAAACAACTTAGGTGTCGAAAGCAAAATGATGAGTTTAATCAAGATATACTAGCAAAGGGACTAAAAAAGGCAAACAGTCCTAAAGGTCCTATTTTACAACATAAAATACAGTGAGAATAACAAATTCCATGCTAAAGACTGCCTGCTAAAGCAGAAGTAAGAGGTTGTCTATGATTTTGTCACTGTCATCTCTTTAGCAAGTCAGCAGTAGAAAAACAAAGTGAACAGATTGCAGCCTAACTTCGGAAAAAAATAACTGACGCCATCAAAAATTTGAATAGAGAGCACAAACAAAGGAAAACTAAAGTAACTGTAGACCAAAGTCGTCAAAAAACCAAAATGAACACCAAATGGCATGATAATTGACATTCTTCACTTCTTTTTTTAGGGGGTGGGGGTAGGGGAGAGGGTGGAGTGACACAATTCATACATACAATATAGATACTGATATTGCAACACTTTGGCTTTGTGAAGACAGCAATCTGAAGATATTCAAATATTACATATAAACAAAAGTAACGTGGCTTTGGAGCTTTAACAGGTCAAACCAAACATCATAAATCTATTTAAAAATAACGGTCCTGGAAATATATCACATAAGAAAAGTCTGAGTGTACAATTTGAAACTTAAAAAGATCTCAAGCCCATCGTAATTGACATGTCCTGAACAAGCCTTGCTGCCTCACTGAAGGACAAGCAAGAAACAATTATGCATTTTACCACTTGTCTTGTCCAAAAACAAATAAATAAATACACCGACACATTAAGCGTAAGTGGTTTATCAAAGACTCCAAGGATAAGAGGCAAAGTATGAATTAGGGAGAAAGGCAACTGGACGGTGATTATCCATCATACCAGTGAAGATGAAAGATGTTTAAAATGAATAAAATAGATAACAACGAACTTGTGCTGAAGATGGTTTCCTTTACCAGTCCATTGTTCTTTTGCCTTTTGCCTATACTTATTCCTGCTCATCTATCCTTATGGATTATCTTGCCAGAATTACTGAAAATTAAACAGGCACCCTCCAAAACAAAACGAAGGAAAACACCAATTCAGAGGATTGTGACTTACAAGCAAGGAAACACAGGTGCATATTCGCGGATATGGGAAATCAATACGGGCACTAAGGAAATATGTGCAAATATTAAAAATATAGGTTTTTTAAAAGATAAATAAAGAAACACAATGACTAAAAAAGAAACACAATGAGACCAACTCTTTTAAAATACATTGCACAAATTTTAAAAACTTCCCAACTGTTGTCCTGTAAAATTATTCATTCACCAAGCACTGACTAAAAGATTCATTACCCTCTCTTTATTAATTATATCATTAGTTCACCACTACACTTCTCTCGTAATCGGTGATTCAATGACCATAAGTACACCTCTCACTCCAAACACAAATTAATATATGAACGCCTTGTTTTGCTAGTTAAAAATAAAAATAAAAATAAAAATAAAACGATTTGTTTAGCCTGCGGCCCACTTCTCCTCCTCTCTTTCTTCTCCTCTATTTCTTCTTTATCTCCTCCTTTGCCATCTCCTTCTCCCCCATCTTAGTTTTAGCTTACACTTCCATCAAGATTCAGGAATGGGATAATAAAAAGTAACATCTCAACTGCAGGAGTTGCAAGAAAAAGGCCTTCAAATGCCTTGAACCACAATACTCATGGAATCGCTACCACGGTAATGGCCAGATGGAGATCGCGGCGCCTCCTTTGTTGACCCTGGTGCTTTGGCTGCCGAATCAGAAATTCACGTATTCGGGTTCGCAATTGCAACCCTGGTCATGAATCAAGGTTTTTATTTTATTTTTTTGACGAAGAATCAAGGTTTTTAAAAATTGCAGATCCGCTCAGATATGTATCCATCCACCAATCCAGAGAATCCGACACGTATCAGCACCCAGTACACACCAGATTCAGGTGGGGAAGTCAAAATATCACAACCATGCTTCCTAGCTTAGGCGAAAGGCTTGATTCTAGATTTACATTATAACATGTTTGAGTGGCAATCCGGATGAAGTAATAGCATTCTAATGGATGTTACAGCCACCACCCAGGGCACCATGTCAAAGATTGAAAAAGGAGAATGCAATAGAAAAACAGAAATTCATAAATAAATTAACAACCAACCTGGGGAAGAATAAAACATCAACTATTCACTTGGTAAACCGTTACTATGGACTACATTAAAAAAGAACACACTAGATAAGGAAAGCAGCATTACTTGGTCATAAAGCGCAGCATCACTACACTGTTGGGCAGCTTCCAGTAAAAACTGCTGTCTTGTCTTCCCATCCGTAAAAAATCTTCCTAATTGACCTTCTTCTCCAGCACCTCTAAGTCCGAGTAGGAAAGTAATACCACCATCATGCAACAAGAGGTCAAATAGAAGCTGCTTTAACATCAAAGTCCTTTGCCGTTGTTGATCCAAATTAGATCTTCTGGTCCATGACAACTCTCCACCACCCACTGCAGCAGCAGCCTGAGCATAATACTCGAGGGCCATAGGCAGGTTGCCATTACGTAAATAAGTAGCGCCATATTGCCTTATTAAAGTAGATGCCTCTGCAAAAGCATCCATTACCCCCAGCTTTTGTGTAGGCCCGGCACCTTCAGAGAGGACACCAGCATCAGCCAACACAATCGCTGCATGAATAGCATCAATGCTATATCCTTCATCACCCATGTCGTTTGAAAGAAATAAGACTGCTGGAAGTAGCTGAATGCTCAAAAGCAAAACATAGGGATATACAAGAGGATCCTTTCCATTTTTTGTATAATATGAAGGCTCAAACTTATTTAGGTAAGTCTGTAAATCTTCTAATGAGTAGCCTGGAAACCCCTCACTAAGATTAACAGAAGAAGTCCCCTCAGAGTTGTCACGTATGGCAGAGAGCTTGTACCACAAGAAATCCTCTATGGTAGTGAAAAGTGTAGGTAGCTCTCTAAGTATCCGATCGATAAGCTTCCGAGAACCTGATATGATAGAGTATAGAAGTAACTTTTTCTTGTCATATGAAGCTCGGCCAGCTCTATCAGCTGTCCTTAACATTTTTTCACACTCTTCTGAGGCAGCAAATGCCATCTTAGGTGACACCAGACCTCCAGTAGTTATCCACTCAATGAGCTGCCAAGGTAAGAGGATACTTAGGGCTGAAAGAGAAAAATCAACCATTTTAAAAATAATGCATGATTGAAGAGCGCACCAGAGGAGCAAACTGATGTGCAACACGAGATGACTGAGCAACCTCTCTTGCCTTGTCATAATATCCCGTTCTCAGGCAAAAATATATCTGCGAACCAGAGGGAAAAAAAGATGTCATAACCAACAAATATCCGGACTACAAACCAATTCCGCATAATAGAAAGCACACTACAAGTTCATCTCCAAACCACAAGATGAGACGAAAGCACATTCCCTTTTACAAGCCAATAAGAAGCTACAACAATGGTAAACAAATCTCTTGTATTTCCTCCAGTCAGTTTAAACAAAACAGAAACTTTTATGCACCAGCAGAATACATTTGGGGAAACTCAAAAAATACCCTATTTGCATAAAACATTTTTTCCTATACATCCCTGTTTTTCAAACTTTTCTTCATACCCATCGCCCTAGAATTCGACGGTACCGCTCTATCCGCCTTCCTTACCGCTGAAATCATCGACGGTACCGCTCTAATTTTCGACGGTACCGCCTTCCTTACCACTGATCAATGGAAGATTCCACCAACCTGTGATATTTTTCATTTTTCAAGATGAAAGCGGTACCGTCCAACTTTTCAGCGGTACCGTCCAACTTTTCAGCGGTACCGTAGATGCTTAAGGCGGAAGGTAGGAATAAAATTTTGAAAAAAAAGGGTGTAGACAAAAATTATATTTACCCAAACAGGGTATTTTTTGAGTTTCCCCAATACATTTTGAAATTCGCTATGATTAAAAGGAAATAATGCTAGCAATTCTACACCAACTTGCGCCAGCATTGTGTTCAAATTGTTCTTCGTCACTCTACTTCTTATCGGATGTCCAGTGACCTTAAATTGTGGCCTTGCATTATCAGGCAAAGTTATAAATATATATATATATATATATATATATATATATATATATATATAGAGAGATAGAGAGAGAGAGAGAGAGAGCAGTTGTTGTAAGACTAAATTCAATTTGTTTCTTAGTCCGTTATTCTGGGTCTGGATAGATTTTGCCATTGTACCGAATGAAAAGCCCTGTAGAGAAAGAAGTCTCAGCTATAGTCACCAAGACACGAAAACTTCATCAGAATAAGTTTGTATTCTTGTTCATCAGTCAATGAAGTTTGAAGCACGTTATGCTTATAATGCAAAGAGTATAAGGGAATGCAGTCGGATCCACATTGTTTGGGGTTTAGAATCCTGGTAAACACTAAACATATCCCTAGTCTTCCAACCTTTCTATATCAACCATGTCTAAAAGTAAAAGTCATTGACATGTATGAGAGGGAAAAAACATATTGCAACCAGAACATTACAAAGTGTACAGATGGAACAGCAGAATTTCTCCCAAAGGAAATACACAAAACAGAAAACATAAATCTGATCACTATGATAAGAAACATTTGAACGATCATCAAACCTGCTGCCAAGTGGTGTCAATTGGAGGTTGCCTACGCAAATCTTCAGCATCAAAATCAAGAACTCCATAGTCCCTTAAACGGATCTGCATAACGATTTCTAATCATGACTTTTCCTCCTTAAAGATATAAAGCCTCCTGAATGGTGACTTTCAGAGTTTAAATTGATAGAAGTCGTGACAAAGCATACCCTAAGGAAAGCACGAATTCGCTGCAGATTATCTACAGAACCACCAAGTGAAGCCTGCATTGATATCAGCATATAACCATTTTGTTCGAATCATTTTTCATGACTATGTTATCACCAAAAATATGAGTCCAAATATTCACATGGGTCAAAAGGAGCATCAGAAAAAATAAAATATTTCCAAATGTTCCAGAGTCCCCAGAAGCAAAAGACAAATTGGAAAAATACTAAGCATATTGCATTTAATTTGTATAATGCTTTACCTGAGCGGGATGACTTTGTATTGTCTCAATGACATACTTCTCATGCCCCCACTCAAGGTGCCGTCTAGCTCCCATTATTAAGGACATTCTCTTTGAAACATTTCGTGGTACAGCTGAATCCTCGCACATCATGGTCTGTCCATCAATCAAAATAATTATTAATTAATTGCTTAACTATGATAAAGACCCTCACCATCACTTAAGTTCACAAAAATTTACGCAGACTGAACACTCTGAAACACTTAAAAGTTTTGGTTGTAGAAGGATGAAGAAAGTAGAATTCGATAATAGATATGTAATACTTAAACATTTCTGAGAGAATACCACAAGAAGGTGCCAAAGCTTCTGCATGGTAACTGACTTTCCACCTGATGCATCAAGGACTATACTGTCATATGCACGCTTGAAAGCTGTTGCGGGCTAGAAAAATCAATTTCAGATCATGATTAGATTGTAAATCTGGATATTATGGTAAAACAAATTAGACTATAAAAAGCATCTTCAAATCTCAAGAAATAATAATACTACTCCAGAAAACAAAATGAACAATATCACAAGCCATCCTTCGGTAGTAATTTATTAATAGCTCAAAGTCTGATAAACAGAAACTAATAAAAATCTTAAAAGTTTAGCCGTTTACACACAGCATACATCAAAACATAAAGTGTTGCATTACTGGAGGAAATGGGTACTTACTTTGAAGGGAGAACCATGCTCTCTAGAATGGTTAAGATCCTTCACGACTTCTCCATATGCCAAAGCCTTTTTCTCGAAGATAGGCTTATTACCCAGTGACACAAGTTCCTTGCCAGGCGGCCCAGATGGAGTCTGAATACTGGAACCTACAGCAACTATTTGACCTTCACGATTGGCACTAGGAGTTGAATTTGCGACATTGATCCGGGGTAACCTTGAAATTCGGCTCAGACTTTGGAGGAAGTCCCTCTTCTCCTTTTTCCAGTCCTCCTATTGAGAGAAGTTCCAAGACTGGTCAGAAATATAAAGCTGGATATTGCTCCACCGGATACATAAAGATCTTACGGCTTACAAAAAAACCTATTATTATGATGGCTATCTGTACAAGTAATACACTGCTCCTATAAATAGAAATGAGATAAAAGGGACAACCAGTGCAAAAGGATTAGCAAATTAGACAAGAACAACACAAATGAAATCAACTTATTCAGAAGCATTTACCTCTAGAACAGTCATCATGTAGTCACTAAAACTTTTGAGGTTGTCTTTCTGTGCTTCCTGTATAGCTGACACCATCGCCATCTCATGAACCTGATAGTATACAAAACATAGTCAAGCATCATCAACAGGAAACCATGTAGCTTCAAACAAGCTAAAACGAGGGGAGAGAAGAGAAGCAACTCGTTGCTGAAAATGTGGCAACAGCTTTCACTGTGATGGACATTAGAGTTTGGTCTTTTTACTGTTTAAAATGAATAGGGTTGTCACAACTCCGGGAGGAGTAGGAGATGATGGAAATTCCACCAATATCTCACCTACGATTCGTGTATCTCGAAGGTTAAATGAAGCATCAGCTTTAGTTGCAGCCACTGGAAATGCCCAGAAAGGCAGGAAGCAAAAGATGTGGTGTGATCATTGTAAAAAACAAGGTCACACAAGGGAAATCTGTTGGGGAATACATGGAAAACCCCCAAACTGGAAACCAAGGAATCAGTACAATGGTGTAAGAGACAACAGCAGGGCAAATTAGGTGTCATCAGAACCAAGTGAAAAGGTCTCTGGACAGCTGTCTCTCACAAAGGAGCAATTAGACCATCTAAGCCAACTCCTAGCCAATCATAACAAACCTCAATACAACCTCACTGAATCTGGTAATGTCTTTGCCCTTTCCATTCATAAATCTCACCCTGATACACACTGGATCATTGATTCAGGTGCAACAGATCACATGACACATGCCTCGAAAAATTTGACTCCTATTTTCCATGTGGGGAAATCAAAGGGTTAAGATAGCGAGATGGATCCTATCTTGTCATTGCGAAGTGCAAGGGATCCATTACTATCTCACCAAATTTAACCCTACATAATGTGCTTCATATCCCAAAATTATCCCGCAATCGATTTACGTTAATAAATTGGTCTCGAGAGACCAATTGTAGAGTGATGTTTTACGCCATTGATCGTAAGTTGCATGATGTGACTTTGGGGAAGGAGATTGGCGATCTTGAAGTCCGAACGGTCTCTACATTTTGGAGGAAAAAGATCATGCCGGGAATAAGGAAGAACTAAGGAGTGCTTGTTACCACTCATCCATTGTGTCCAATAATGAAATCATGATGTGGCATGCTAGATTAGGACACCCCGGCTTTAGTTATATGAAAAAGCTGTTTCCTAACCTTTTTTTAAATAAAAAGATTTCGAATTTCATTGTGAAATACGTGAATTATCTAAGCATAAAAGGAGTGTCTATGTTTCTCAACCATACAAACCAACCAAACCCTTCACACTCATACACAGTGATGTTTGGGGTCCATCCAAGCAGTCCATTGTGAATGGTAAGAGGTGGTTTGTGTCTTTTATTGATGATCATACTCGTGTATCCTGGGTTTATTTGTTAAAAGAAAAATCTGAGGTTGAACGGGCTTTTAAAATCTTTTATAACATGGTTAACACTCAGTTCCACACTAAAATAGAGATCCTCAGAACAGACAATGGAACAGAGTACTATAATAAAGTTTTAAAAGAGTTTTTTTCAGAAAAGGGAATTATCCATCAAAGCTCATGTGTCAATACACCACAACAAAATGGTGTATCAGAAAGGAAAAATAGACACTTGCTTGAGGTGGTTAGATCCCTTCTTCTTGCTTCAAGGTGCCCTAAGTATCTTTGGGGAGAAGCACTGCTCACAGCAGTGTATCTGATCAACAGACTCCCCTCAAGGAGCATTGGTTTTGAAAAGCCATTGGAAAAGCTAAAAAAGAGCTTTCCGAAACTAGACCGATCCAAGAACTACCTTTAAAAAATTTTGGTGCATTACTTTTGCTCACACATACGATCGGGGTAAACTTGACCCAAGGTCCACAAAATGTATGTTTGTAGGATATTCCTCAACAAGAAGGGATATAGGGTCTTTGATTTCCAAAAACAAAAGGTTATTGAAACAATGGATGTCACCTTTTTTTGAAAATAAAATGTATTGCAATCGCATCATCTTCGGGGGAGTATTTAATGAACCAAGAAGATAGTGCGATTTTCAATACGATCTTGACTTTCAATACAACCAATTTGGGGTCGACTTACCTAGTATATCACATCATGAAGAAGTAATGGATAGACACAATGATGAGAAGCGTACCGGGCACACAGGGACAACTCAACCCCAAGGACACCCGATCGGGCAACAAAATTCCAAGGTCTCACTTACTTCGGGAGGTATCCTAAGTCCAAAATGGGGAGAGATCGAAGTTCGATCGCTCAAGATCCGAGAATCCGAACTACCATTTGAGCAAATGGACAAAGAAGCGTGGGAATACAACACTTGACTCACCTTCACCTTCCACACAAAGAAAACAGAAAAACTCCCAAACTGGTTCTGAATCCATAATCCAACACACCAGTACCAACCCAAATCCAGACACTACTCTACAAAACCAAAATGAAGAACTCATGCTTGATGTCCCAATAGCCATCAGAAAACCAACTAGGGAATGTACTAAACACCCTAGGTACCCTATCCAAAACTACCTAACCTACAAAAATCTCTCTCCCACACATAAAGCCTTTATCTACAGCATTTCAGAACACAAAATTCCTTCCAACATACATGAGGCTCTAGAAGTTCCTGAGTGGAGGACAGCTGTGCATGAAGAACTTAAAGCATTGGTGAAAAATGACACCTGGGAATTGGTGGAGAAACCAGCGGGAAAAAACCAGTGGGTTGTAGATGGATATTTACCATCAAGCACAAGGCTAATGGTGAGATTGAAAGATACAAGGCTAGGTTGGTGGCCAAGGGATACAGTCAGACTTATGGAATTGACTACTCTGAGACATTCTCTCCAGTGGCTAAGCTAAATACTGTAAGAATTGTTTTCTCTGTGGCAGTAAATTTGGATTGGCCCTTGTACCAGTTGGATGTGAAGAATGTCTTCCTCCATGGGAATCTGAAGGAGGAAGTGTACATGGACTTGCCCCCAGGGTTTGATCTTAAAAATCCTGGGAAGGTGTGCAAACTGAGAAAATCACCGTATGGTTTGAAACAAAGTCCCGAGCCTGGTTTGATAGATTCAAAGCGGTTCCTTCTAAAGGTGGGATTCAAACAAGGACATTCGATCACACCTTGTTTGTAAAGAAAGGAGCGAGGGAACAAGGTGGCGTGCTTGTGGTGTATGTGGATGACATTATACTCACAGGGGATGATAGAGCTGGGATTGAACAAGTGAAGAAGGAGATGAAAGAAGAATTTGAAATCAAAGACCTCGGAAGCCTGAAGTACTTCTTAGGAATGGAGGTGGCTAGATCAGAACAGGGAATGGTGGTATCTCAAAGAAAGTATGTTTTGGACTTACTAACTGAAACAGGATTGTTGGGATGTAAACCTGCTAGTACACCTATGGAGGCTAATCTGAAACTTACAAAAAGGACGGATAATGAGGAAGAAGTGGACAGAGAACAATTCCGAGGCTTGTGGGAAAGCCGATATATCTAGCTCACACTAGGCACGACATATCATATCTTTGTGGGGGTGGTCGGCCCGGTTTATGCATTCCCCTAGTCAGTCTCATTATCAGGCAGTCATCAGAATTATCAGGTATCTAAAAGGGACTGTTGGAAATGGGCTAATGTTCAAAAAAACCAAAAAAAGAGGGGTAGAAGTGTTTGCGATTCAGACGGGAAATTTGGAGCAAAGGACGACGGAGTCAACTACGAGTACCGCACATTTGTCCGGGGTAATCTTGTAACTTGGAGAAGCAAAAAAACGGACGTAGTTGCAAGAAGTACAAACAAGCGAGTTTAGAGCCATGGCACATGGAATCCGTGAAGAACTATGGGTAAAAAGGGTTTTAGAAGACTTGAACTTCGGTCCGAACTACCTCTAAAATTGTACTTGTGATAATAAAGCCGCAATTGACATTGCAAATGATCCGGTTCAACATGATAGAACCAAACATGTTGAGGTGGACAGACATTTCATAAAAGAAAAGTTTGGAAAATGGTGTTATATGCATTCCCTTCATGCCATCGGTTCAACAAACGACGGATGGGACCGACTAAGGCCCTAATGAAGCGAACTTCGAAGAGTTTATGAGCAAGTTGGGCATGATCAACATCTATGCTCAACTTGAGGGGGAGTGTTGAGAAAAAGGGCGGTTTGGTCTTTTTCTTGTTTAAAATGAGTGCGGTAGGGTTTGTTAGGACTAGTAGCTTTTGTTTCCTTTATTAGAATATTCGTCTTGATTTTATATTATTATGATTGTAATGACCAATCTTAATTGATTCCTAAAATCAAGGAATTCAATTCGAGAGAAGGCTACAGGTCCTCTACCTATTTAAATCAAGTCTCCTATCATTGTAAAATACTTTTTCTAAGAAATAATAAAATAAGTTCCTTCCTTCTACTTTCATAACACAAAATTTGGAATTACACTTATCAATACCATAATACCCATTTTCCCAGAAAGACACGATTATAAAATGTAAGAATGATAAGTGTTCTTATTATTTGAATAGAAAGCTCATTAAGAAAGAATTACAACAAGGCCTCTCCTTTACAGATGAGGAGAGGCTGCAACGTCTATATTGTGTCCTGTGAACACTGTTCCAACGGCTAGTTGGATAGTGGGACACATGGAATAAAACAGCAAAGAAAAGGGAAAAAGCAGCCCTGTGATTAGGCCATTAAGAGAGGATCCTTAGGACTAATACAAGGGTAAAAAGGAACAAACAACATGCTAATTAATCCCTAACTAAAGTACCATAAATTCCAACACAAAATGCTGACAGTGGTAATAACCATTTTACTGAGCTCTTACTTGAAAATGACTGAAGCTATAAATCTTTATATACGCACACAAAATTTGTTCACTATAATTAATTGCACAATTGATGTTTTACCCATCTTTATTGTATTCAGAAAGTACTATTTCCAACATCTAGAATAATAAGAAACTGGTCCTTCGATTTCATGTCTTCACTAACGTATCCACACACAGTACCCTTATCACTGCTAGCGTATATTTTGACATTAAACTCTATAAATGATTCAAACGTGATGGGAATAAAAAGACTCTAAGTCTCTTACAACAAAATCCTTCCTAGTCCTGAGAGCGTGCCACGCATTAGCATATCTCAAAGCATTAAGCATGCATATAGGTATTTGATGAATTCAAGGACATGAAAATGATTGAAATATCAATAACAATGAAAAAGATTGAATAACAATAACAATGAAAATATCAGGGGGGGTGGGGGAGGACCGGGTGGTCCAGTTCCTCTACACAAGTAGCAAGTATATATCTTCATGCCAAGTCCAACTAAGACTCTATACAAGAGGATTTCATGAGGCAAGTGTCAATTTGAACTTAACCAGGACATCAATTTCAGCGATAAAAATAAAATGAAGCTTAAGAACTTAGAGAATTCTTCCCTAAGATGGCAGAGAATTCTCCACTAACGATGTCATGTTCGCTCTCTTACCTGACCTCATACAAGGCGCATTCATTTTTCAGCATAGCATACCATCAAAAAGTCAATGAAATCAACCAAAGTAACGTTGTAAATTTGTCTGCCTAGTCCAGAACTATTATGGATAAAAGGCTTAAAAGCAAATGAAGTCTCCAACTTACTAATATAATTATATAAGAACAAATAGGTACCAGTGCAGCCTATGAGGCACGAGATCTTAACTCAAATGTCAAATATCTAATCGCAGTTATCTGAAAATCAAGATCGGTAGTGTTTCAACCACATCAATAAAAGCAGCTGAGGAACCTTTAATTAAGGTTAAAGAGTGTGTGTGTGTGTGTGTGTGGGGGGGGGGGGGGGGGGGGGGTGAGAGAGTGAGAGAGAGAGACAGTGAATATCATCCAAACAAACTCGGTAGCCCTTTCGTTTTATCAAAACTTGCAGCCAGTAATCATGTTAGTAAAATGACTAATTTCTTCTCACATCAAGAATTAAGTCAATCCTTCCATAAATGCAGCTTAATTTCTTTCATATATTAAAGAACACGCCAAGAGCTTTAGTATTAAGTGCTTAAAAGCACTTTAGTATTAACTGCTTATTAGCACTCCATTCGGCAAGAAAATGAATATATCATGAGTTTTCTTAATGCTATTGACACAAATAAAAGGTAACGAAGAAGATGACTTTACCTGCTGCAGATATTCTTCAACAGTAGTTGCTTCTGCTGGAAACACATCTTCATATGTTGTCTTGACATAAATATGACATATGAGGTAAGTAACCAATCATGAAAATCAACCTTAACACTGGACAGTGATTTCTGGCATGACATTTGCAGTCAAATCATTCAGTACCATGCTACAGAACTTTAAATGTGCATACAAGAAGAAGAATTATGGCACCAAAACATAGTAGTTGGCGTTCAAATTTTCCAAAAGTGGGTAACTACTTAAATTCCTAGCCTAAAACCCCATGATGATGAGGATGAGATAATTAGAGACCAAGGCTGTTGCCAAAAAAAATGATTCTTTTGTCAACTGTGAAAACATTGTTCCAAGTTATATAACTTTGTCATAAAATAATAATGTATGCACAATCCTGCTCCCAGCCCATCAACAACCCCCCCCCCCCCCCCCCCCCCACCCCCAAACCCCTTGCCCCTGAAATCCAATCGAAAAAAAGGAAAAAATTATAGCTACACCTCCTGAACTAAAGCAGATTGATAATGCATATTAAACAAAATTGCAAATTCTAATATATATATTCAGAAAAATGATCTGCTAAGAGTCAAAACAGCCACACATAAAGAGAAACTCTAGAGGAAAGCAAAGGAGTCTTAAAAGCATTTCTGCATTCTACAAGCATTTCTAATGATCGTAACCAAAAACATCATTAGACATTTCAACGGATTGGGTTCACTAAATACCGGATGCTAACTTGGTGTATTCAAGTAGAAGTGAAAAACATCAAACCATGTGTATCGCATATCAATCCTAGATTTCTGGTAGAAATTGTCTAAATTCATGGATGATGGAGAACCCTACCTTCAATTCAAATGACTTGAGATCACGAGCAAGCTGCTCTGCATTTAGTCCCTCACGTGCCAGCAGCCTAAATTATCATGCAAAGAGCATGGTTTCATGTTTACATCAAGGTAAGCAAATTAACACTAATTTTGCCAAAATAATTACACTAAGATAACAATCATCAAAAGCAAGGAAAAATTAATATGTTGAAAAGAAGAGAAGCTTCGGTAAGAATGAACAAAACGATATACAGCACCTCAAGTCGAATTAACCGTAAATTGGTCCTTAAAATGCAAAGCACAACAGTTTAAGAAAAAAAGGGATACCGAGTGGCAGCAATAGATTGGGAAGGGGCCTCAGTTCGAAGCGTTTTAGCCTTAAGTTTTGTTGATAAAGCCTCCAATTGATCCAAATTTCTCTGTAAATCAAAAAGAAAAACAAAAAATCAAGCTTCTCATAAACGACTCTAAACACGCGAATTCGCTAGTACTACTTCCCAACCTATTTCTAAACGAAATTCATTAAAGAAGAGGAAGCATTTTGGTAAAACTGACAGTTTACTCTTTTATTTTCCGAGAAGTGTGAGGAGAAATACAAAATAATTCGTTTTGATCGTACCTGAAGAGGAGGGAACTGAGCTGAGGGAGCAGCTTGTTCCAAAAGCTTCGATGAAGAATGCAGAAGGTCGCTCCAACTGCTCATATCTGCATCGTTCGCCATTGTTGCGAGTGAGTAGAGCTTGTTGGTGTTTTCTTTTCCCTCCTTTTTCGTCGAGGGTTTTGGAGTGTTCATTACAGAAATCTTACAATTTAAAAATGCAAATTTCCTCAAATAAAAAATAAATAAATAAAACTTTTTTTTTTTCATAAGGGATTTTTTATTAGCATGTCTTCAAATGAGTTTAAAACTCAAATACGAACGTGTTTATCATAAATAAATAAATAAAAACAATCTAATCCCTATGTCAAACAACAAGCTAGACGAAAATTTCTTGCCCGTTCTACTACATTAGAGATAAAAATATATGTGGTGGCATTTCCTCCTCGTGGCTTCGTATGATTTTGCTTGTTTTCTCCACATCCAAATCTATATAAGGCTTCCCTCCATGTATACATCCACCTCGTTGTTCCAAAGATTGTTCTAGTCCACCAAATTAGCAGCCCCAAAGAACGTCATTCGCTCCTCACGAGGTACGCAATGGTGCCAAACTTCTCTAGCCCAATTACCAGTCTCGCAGTGCATGAAGAATAGACTCATATGCTTCCTCCCAAATATCACATGTTGACTCATTCACTATATATTTTATCATAAAGCATACGGTTCACCGGCAAAGCATCATGAACAATGTTCCACATAATATAATTACCTCTTGTAGGTCCCTTAAGAGCACAGATCTTTCTCCAAACATCCTTCAGATTCCCTCGGTCATTAATGGGTTGAAGAAGGGAACATCCCAAGGCCACCGTATATTTACCTTTTGTGTCTCCCTTCCATTTGAACTCATTGCCAATCTGTTCAAAGCCGGACCTAACCCTAATGTGTGCATAAGCTTTGCAAATCCCTTTCCACGTTGACGAGCTTCCTGTTTTGGCAGCGGTTGAGAGTTTTTATACTTGTGGGATAAGGCCTTGACCCACAAAGTATCATTTAGTGTGACAAGGTCCCATACCAGTTTTCCAAGAAATGCAAACATTAATTTCAACCGAAAGAAAACCGGAATATTATTACTAAAGAAAAGAAAGAAAAAAAATAGAACATAAAAATGTGATAGCGTAACATTTTATTTTTATTATTTGTATTGTATAAGTTTGTTTGGGGTGAATTTCATTAAATGAATTAACATAGTATTTGTCAATAGGAAGATGAAAATTGAATGGTCATTATGAATACGAAGTATACACATTTGTTATTACAAATCGAACTATAGATTTATTCGGGACGAGATGAGAATCGAACATTGGTTCTCATCTCGAAGTGCAATGATATTACAACTAGGCTGAATTCGATTCTTAATAACAATAGTTATTCATACCAATTTGGGTTTTTTTTTAGTGAACTTTTATTTTATCGATATCAAGTGGAAAGTACCACAAATAGTATATTTACATAGTAGATATCAAGTGAAGAAAAAATTCAAAAAGATAAATAAGTTTACAGATTCCAAACTAGTCTCAGGTTCTTCACACGCTGTACCATCTATGATATGAGCACAGATGGGAGGATGCTCTGTCTGCGGGTTATGATATAGCTTGTTTCTTCAATGCCAAAGTGTGTAAATCACATCTCTGTACGTATAAGCCCAATATTGGGAGTCAGGATTGCTGTGGATGTTCTGGGCAATCCAGGTCTTTACATTATCTTGTCCAAAGAAGTCCTGCCACCGAACACTAGGTATAATGTTTTTCCAAAGTTGGCTGGCAAATACGCAGTCCTGAAGAGCACGGAGATCGGTTTATGTGGCTTGATTGCATATGTTGCAAATGTTGCTGCTACTAACATGTCTTCTACAAAGCATATCAAATGTTGGCAAGGAGCCATGAGCAATCTTCCATAGAAAAAAATTGAGTCTTCCTGGTCCTTTTAGGTTCCAAATATTCATCCAAGTTGGTTCAGATTCAGAGGCATCATTCTGCAAGGCAGTGAGGGCGGAATATGCATCAGAGACAGCATATTTGTTTTCATTGGCCAATACGAGGATGACACGTGGCGATGTCTAATTTTTCCCTCGTCATATCACCTAATTAAACTTATATTATCTCGAATTTAGTAATATCTACTATGACACGTATCGCCTAATTAAACTTATATTATCTCGAATTTTGTAATATCTAATATGTCTCCAACGCATTACCGATACTCCTCAACATTATTGGATACGGATGGTTAAATTTTATTTTTTATTTTTTCTCAAAAAAAAAAAAAATTTTCTTTCTGAATATCAAAATTCCGAAAAGAAATGTTAATGACAATATAAGTCATATTATTCAACAAATGAATATGAATTTTTTTCCTTACTTCCCTTTTTAACACTATATAGAGAAGTAGAATACCTATTTCAGATATTCAGATAATTGATTAACATGTATTTTATTGATCTAGACAGGATTCTGCTTAGGGTGTTTTTCAATTGATATGGATGAAGATGATCTCTATTGTGCGTATTTATCTTGTTCTATAATATCTATCGTAAATGTTTTTATATTATACAAAATATAAATTCACTTTTCAAATAATATATTGCAGAGATTCTAATGCATTTCACTTTAAGTAAGAGACTTGAAAATTAAAGAAAAGCAAAGTTTTGATTTTATGAAATAAAGAATGTATTAAAGGAATTCATGCAAGTCCTAAAGGAACCAATGAAAACCAAATTCAATCGTTTGCCTAACATGAAACAATGATGATATACTAAAAATAATATAGTCTGCACATTTTTATACAGGAAAAAAACAACACAGAGACGACGTTTGATGAAGGGGTTCGATCCGAAATCGAAACACCAACACTATTTGGAACCCGAAACCATCCATAACGAGCATCACCGAAAATGGAAACCCGCGTATCATTAGGCAAGATCATTTGTATCTGCTCGTAGCAGAGATGCTTCCATTCATGGGGGCTGTCCTTTTTCTCTTCTATTTATACCTGCGCTTGGCTTCTCCATAAGCAACCACTCCCAAGACTGTCAATGTGTATCCCGCAATACCAGTAAAGGTTACTGGATTCTTGAATATGAGAATCGATATAACTACAGCCACTGCTCCTTTTGCGTTTCCTAGAACCTGGAAAAACAAAAAAACATTTCACGGGTTTGAAACTGTTTTAACAAAAGCTGCATCGTCTGTGGTTGTTTCAGCTTGAAAGAACTTATCTTTGCTTCAATGTTAGCTACATAGCCTTGATTGCATTGCATGGCTAAAACCTTAATCCAGGTTTTGCTTGAGCACAGGAAATCTTAAAAAAAATAAACCTCGCGTGTGGCAAAATGGACTGATGAAAATATATCTATATGTTACCAGAGATAGATAGAGAGAGAGAGAGAGAGAAAGTGTGTGTGTGTAGAAACCTGGAGAGTGAGGGCACTTGTATGCTTAGTCACTAAGAAGTTGCACAAATTAGCTCCATAAGCCATTGTTGAGTTGAGGAAAAGAAGTAGCCACATAAACCTATGTTCCAAAGTTAGTGAGACTGTAACTTTAAAGACATTTGGCTCTATTATCAGTGCTGCTGGCAACAATACTACAACAGCAATGGGGGCCATGTAAAGCAACAAGTTCATCGAGTTCAGTTTCTCCCTGAATCAACAAAAAGACCACACGGAACCCAATAAGTAGTCGGTTTGAAATAAAACACAATCGACGTTATATTGAAGTTCAAGAATCACCAGGCTAGAGCCTGAAAAAACAACGACTAAGCACCAGTTAACTGACGTGTGAAATGACAGTTGTATCACGATATAAAAGTTCACTTTTAAATGAATTCTGCATCACTTTTAAACACCGTGGTTCCAGTAACGGCGCCTTTTTCAATATATAGAAAGCCTTTTTTAGCAAGAGAATATCTTGGAAATGGTTATTTACAGCATTACAATCAGGACATTTTCTCAGGGCTACTTGGCATCTATATGGCTCCATTGCAGTATGTATTAAGAAAAGGGGCCCAACAAAGGCACCATATCTACTCGACTATTTATAAGTCGACTTTTAGTGTAGTGTGAATGTCTGGTAAGTCCAACTAGATTATTTGCATGCAGGAAATTCATGTAATTTGTTGTGTAAAACGATACAACATGAAGTTGAGGTCTAAAAAATAACAAAAGCTGCTCAATATATAATATTTACCCTTCTGAAGAAAGCAAGACTCCCTGCAAAACAGATTTAAAGGCTCTAGCAGCAGTTGCACCAATGCACATGATAAATCCATATAAATGGAAGCTCGGTTCACCCTGACACCAGAAAACACGGATAACAATTCACTGCCGAGCTTTTTAAATGTTCAAAACGCAAAAAGGTGATACAAAACTTCGGTAACTTCTATGGTTAAAAGTATATCGAGTTTCTATTTTTGTACGTTCTCATCAACAATAAATTTCATGTTATTTCCATGAACAGGAAATGCGTATGATTCATGCTCCTTCATATCAGCCACGATATAAAATTAAAACGGTGTTAAGAAAATATGAATAGCACATGCTAAGATGAGAAGGTTGCATAGAAGGGATAACAAGTAGACTTAATAATTGCAAAAGACAAGTTCATCCATAAATCAAACTAAAGCAGTGGTCAGTCCCTTTGCATTAAGAAATTTCTTTGGTGCATTTACACCTAAAACTAACAAAAACTCCGTTTATGGGTTTTTATTTGACTTGGAATCAGACTTGACTCAAGTTTAATCAATAGTATTTCAATGTAGATCGATTTTCTTGCTAGGTAGAAGCGTAGATGGCCTAAAACTAGCACGAGCGTTGCAAGATATGGAGAGTTCCAAAGGACAACCAATACAAACACAATGCAAACGGAGTTTAAACACAACAACAAAAAGTGTATGCACCAAAAGAAGCGACTTGTTAAACATCAGCAACTGCATGTGATCTTGCTTTAAATCAAAATAAAGGAGTATGAAATAAATTTTAGTATATGCTTTTTGGCATCAAGTTTATGTCTTTCTTAGGTTCTTCCTACCACATTTGCAGAATCCATGTGCAAGAAGAAATACAGCCACATGGGCTTTACTAAGATTGTAGGAATGTGATCTTTACTTCAATTAAAATGAGCCACCAAATTGCAAGAAGTCAGTTCACAAATTGTAATACAAATTTTGTACATCCTTTTGTCTTTTTCCCTTTTTTGGAATCACAAATAATCAAATTTTTTTCAAGTGGAAGTTGCAGTTTAACAGTGTTCTTAAGCATTTAATAGTTAATAGAATTCCAAATGAAAAAAAAAAAAACACCTAATGATGGATTCCAACTAAAAGTCTTTCAGTACCCATTGACTTCTTGTCACTGTAATAGGAAATGGACTTTCTGTTTTCTCCACATGCAAAGGAAGCCCCACATGGTCAACATGTTACTCATTCTTTTCAACACTTTCAAATGATTATAATGCTACATCCGTCTCAAAATATAAATCCTTTTTAAAAGTTTTCATATAAAGTGAGGAAATAGATTATTGTCATTAATATTAAATCAAAAAGTCTAAGTTACACACTTCTATAGTATTGATCAATAAGTCCTACACCGTGTATGATGTCATTTGTTGTGACAATAGAGGTACTCTTTACCCAAAATCAAGAAACATTACCTTTACACCAGTAATTGAACATTTGGCAAAAAGAAATTAGAAATTAATCTACAAGTAGCTGTTAATGAAAACGACAGTATACAAACAAAAGCAAACAGAAAAGGGAATCAGATCTGATCTGCAACACAAAAAATCACTCTTTAACTATAGAATTTTATAGTTAACTAATATCTATGTCAAGCATATGCATGTGCATACACACATTTATACATCCATGCATATATACTAAATATTCTCAATCCAAGCTAATATTTTTTGAGGAAAATTGGATCAATAAACAAAAAGCAGATCCCAGAAAATTGAATAATGGAAATCATTAATCAAAATGCAGTCTTTAACACCAATAAATTTGGGGTAATCCAAGAAAACAAAAAAAGAAAAATCAATGCAAAACAAAAAGAAGAAGAAAAAAGGTACCCCACTAGCAATGACGACGCCACCAACAACAGGGACAAGGCAAGCATAGGTAATCCAAGCTTCTCTCTTAAAGGTCATTAAATAAGCAAAAATGGCTGTGAAAAACGGCGTCGTAGCACCAACAGCTTGATTAAACGACACCGGAAGATACCTCAGAGAAATGTTCCCACCAACAACCGATACACAAAACACAACACTCAGACTCGAAATCCGTAGAAATTGAGACCTAGATTTGATCTTCTGGAATGGGACGACTTTAAGGAAAACAATTGAGATGTAACTGAGAATAGCGCAAGCTGACATATGGCACATCGTGAGGAAAATCGGGAATGCGAAGCCATAGTTAGAGAGCAAGAATTTGTTGAGGAGGAGAACACCTATGTTAGTTGAATACCAAAGGATGATTAACAGAGTTATGAATAATGCTTGGGATGTTGATGATGGATTTGTTAAGGGTCCTCCTCCTCCTCCAGCTGACATTTTTTGTGGTTTATTTTCTTTTTTTGATGTGAGAAGAACAGATTACATGAAAATTTGTGGGTGGTGACAATGTGGGATGGATTTTTGTTGACAAATGCAAATGTACTATGTTGCAACGGTGATGAGGATTGTTTCTGTATGCAGGTGGCCGGCTGTTTTTTACCTACATCTTCCACACTTGAGATTTGTGAGGTGACATTATCAACACCATCAATTTTAAAATTGAATTTAAATCATGAAGTTTAGATTATTTTAAACCATAAATCACTAAAAATCACTTATAAGAGGAAAGTAGAGAATAATTACTTGCATTCTCTTCTCTTTTTCAAGTTAATTTATCAAGTAGAATTTCATTGCTCATTGTTTCAAGGTGATTTTTACGTAGAGATGTTTTCATGGATAATATGTGCTTTTGAATCGTGTTGAAAAATAATAGTTGTTTAGTATGATATGTGTCTTTTTTTTAGGACTAAAAGTGATTTTATTAATTCACGTCATAAAGAATAACACGTATTACATGAGAGGAAGGGAAGAATATCATTCCACACTTCCAACTAACCCTCTTTCGCTAAGAGATGCGTATGGATATTCCCATTACGCTTGACAAATAAAGAAGAAGTGTTCACAAAAACAGACAAAAGAGAATAACAATTGTCAATGATACTCTCCACTACCGGGAGATCCTCATAATGAGCTACTAATCGCTGATGTATTGTAAGAGAGTCTTCCAAAAAAAATAACTCTAAAGTAGCCCCAAGTGATGGCATGATATATGGTTAATACCTCACCAGTAAGTACATCAAATTCACCCTCAAGTTTACTTGAAAAACTACCAAGAACCGAACTTTGACTGTTACAGATTAGTCCTCCAATCGCACAAGCTCCGCTATCAAAAGATGCATCAACATTGAATTTTAAGAGTCCCAATTCTGGTGGTTTCCATCTTATGTCGTGGGGTAGAATCATAGCAGAATCAATATTCTTCGAGGTAGCCTCAAAGTATTCCCCCACCTCACTGTTCGAACATGCATGTTGGTTCAGAATTCATAAGTTCAACAACTTCTCAAATTGTTGTGAAGTGAGACATGAGATATTGGATCCAGTATGTCCAATATCTTGTTATTCCTTAGCAGCTCACTCATCCACCATATTTGCCATGTTCTTGGACTTAAAACCAGGTGGATAGTCATGTTTCTTGTAGAAATTATTTCAGTATGGATTTTAAAACCATAGAAAGTGCACTTAACCTTCTTAGAACTGCATTAAGACCCACATTTCTTGGTTGGTCAATCTTATTGAATTGACTGTATCAGGAACTAGACTGATAATTCTTCAAATTGTCATTTCTGGCCTGATTATTCCTTTGTGCTGCCAGGATTGTAAATTCTTGATCTTGATCTTATTGGAAGAATGTGTTTTCTGCTTTTCGGATTTGATATGCATAGCAAAAACATCTTCCATTTCAGGGAATGGAACCATCAACATCGCTTGGTCACCATTGGCTCAAATTTATATATGAGTCCTTTCAAGAACCCCATCACATGTTCATATTCCATGTGATCTAACAAGATTTTCATAGCATTGCAATGGCACTGAGGATCACAAGTACAAGAAGGACAATGTCTAATCACTTTAATCTCTTCCCATAGGATCATAATCTTCGTAGAATACTGATTCACATAATCAGTGCCCTGTTTCACAGAATTGATTTCTTCAAGAAGATCTGATAGCCAAATAGCATCCCCACTGGAGAATCTATTTTCAAGATTACGCTAGACTTCGTGAGCATCTCCCAAATACAATAAACTTTGAGAATTGTATTTTCAACTGAATTTAAAATCCATGTTCTAAAAATTGTATCACATTGCCTCCAAAGCGAGAAATCGAGTGAGTTTACCTCAAATTTCTGTATTGTGCCATCTACAAAACCATACTTGTTCTTTGTGATCAAAGCCATCTCCACAGCTTTGCTCCAAGGATGAAAATTGTCGCCATTGAGTAAAGGTTGAACTAACACCGAAGATGGATTCACATTCGGATGAAGGTATAGTGGGCTGGATTGGTTCGATTCTTGTCTTCTAGCTGCCATGGCCTAAAGAACGTCTAAAAACCGATCATGAACTCAATTCTACTAAGAAAATTCACAGAATACTCTCAAGATTCTGTATAAAAAAAAGTAGAACTTCAATGAAAACTCTCAAGTTTCTTCCAAAAACACCTGAACTAGAGCAAATTGAGCATGAAAGCTATGATACCATGTTGAAATTCTTAGAAACAGAAAATAGAAAATCAAAATAAACAGAATTCTCATTAATCAGAAAAGTAATCAAGTTACATTACATCACGTTGATGGTGAAGTATTTATAAATTAATCATACTCTAGCCAATGGTTACAATATGTTGTAGTTTGTTAAGGTAGTTACAACAAACAAAGTATCAAGAACTCAATTTGTCTGATCTGATCTCACCTTCACAACTGATCGCGTTCTTCTTGTATGGTCATCTTCTCATCTGATCATCTCTGTTGCAGACTAGTTCTTCTTATTTGATCATCTTCTCAGCTGAATCCTTCTTCATTGCTGAATGTTCTTATCAGATGACTGTATAATTTTCTCATATGATCACTCCTGAACAAGCAGATTCACATCCTACTTGTGTCCGACACTTCTTCGTCTACTTTTATATGTTAACACTCCTAATACTCATGCAATGTACCATTCATCAGGCTCCCTTTGATACTGCACCATCTGCTCCACATTCATATTCTCCAAAAACATCTTCCTCGGGCTATTCTTCTACCAGTAAGGGCGACTCTACCCTTTTATAGGGTGGGGTGACCGAACCCCTAAAAAATTTTGATAGATAAAAACAATAGAATTTTTTCTTATAAACTCAAATATATGTGGAATTGACCCACTAACTTTTTTGTATGACCCTATTGCTTTTATGTTTTGACCCATAATTAGTTGTGTAAAACTAACATACAAAACTATGTGTAAAAGACCAAACAAATGACAAACTTCTGACCCCCATTGGAAAAATCCTGGAACCGCCCCTATCTACCCTTATATCCTCTGTTCCTACATCAACTCAACCACCTTTAACCTCTCATACTATGCAAACTCGCTCCAAAAGTGGAATATTCAAACCATTGTTATTGCCCTAGCCCTTAAAACTTATTAGCATATTCTTATGGAACCTTAGTTTGCATCAAAGGCATTAACTGGTCCTCAGTAGAATAAAAGCCATGAAAGAAGAATACAGAACACTAAGTGCCAACAATACTAGGGTATTAGTACCTCCCAATCCAAGTCATAACTTGGTAGGTAACAAGTGGTATTCAGACTGAAACTTAAGGCTAATGGCACATTACTAAAACATAAAGCAAGACTTGTTGCTAAAGGGTATTTGCAGCAACAAATGGTGGAATTTGGTGAGAGTTTCCAAAGTTGCCACTATAAGGGTAATCTTGGCTATTGCAACAACATTAAATTGGAACATCAAGTAGATAGACATAAACAATGTTTTCTTAAACGATAAATTACATAAAACAATGCACATGGCCCTACTTGCGGGGTTTGTGGATCATTCAAAACATAATCATGTGTGTATGTTAAAGAAATCTCTATATGGATTAAGGCAATCACCTAGAGAATGGTTTTAAGAATTGAAGTCACAACTCTCAAACTAGGGATTTCAACAATTTGTGCATGATTCTTCATTGTTTGTTTTAACATGAATTATGTATGTCGTATGTATGTTCTTGTGTATGTAGATGGTTTCTTGATTACATGAAATAATGACACTACAATTCAAAATTTCATCAGTCTTCTGAACTTCAAATTTCCTCTCAAAGATCTTGGCAACTTGAGTCACTTCCTTGGCATGGAATTCAGAGATGAGAATGATATTGTTCTCACTCATAAGCAATATGTTACTCAACTGCTGGAAAAAATTGGAATGAGTCATGTAAAGTCATGTTTGACACCTTCACACCTAATTAAGGAAATGGCAAACCCCGCACTCTACATGAAAACCATTGAGGTTCTCTTGTACTTAACCTTTATAAGACCTGACTTGGAATTTGTGGTAAACAGCCTAAATAAATTCATGCACTCTCCTACAAGAATACATTGGCAAGCTAAAAGGAAGCTGCAGTTCATCAAGGGAACCGTTGATTATGGCCTCAGATTCAGACCCCTTGGACCTCAAACAATGTTTATCTTGGTCCCTCTTTGGGTTATTGGAGCTGAAAGAAGCATCAAGTGGTATCAAAGTCAAGTACATAGTTTGAATAAAGAGCTCTTGCACATACTTCAGCTGAGATTATATGATTGAAGTCATTGTTGAGGGAAGTGAGGATTCAAACTTCAAACAGACCAGTGATCAATTGTTACAACATATAAGCTACCTCAGTTGCACAAATTAACTCCTTTTTCCAATCCAAATCAAAGCACATTTAAATTGATGTGCACCGTGTCAGGAATCAAGTCTTAGAAGGGAAGCTTGAAGTCAGACTCATTCCCTATTGTGGCCAAACTGCATATCTGTTTACCAAAGCTTTGTGTGGGACTAAGTACGTTCCTTTTCATAGCAAACTAAATGTGGATTACTCCCTATTTTGTTTGAGATTGGGTGTTGAGAAATAATATGTGTTTAGTAGTGACTTGTGTTATCTTTGTATTGGTCCACGTATATCAATGTGTACTATTTTATGTGCTAGTTGACAGATCTGTTGGTTAGGTTGTTAGATTTTGTTTGTATCATTGTGAGTAGTAAAGCTATAATTCTCTGATTGAATACAATTATACAATGATGATATTCACTTGAGAATTTATCTAATCGTATATAAGAAATTTTATGGTACAATTGTGACATAAATGTTCTACCAAATAAATTCATTATATTTATACATGCATTCTCTTTCACGCATACACATTTATATTCCGGTACTCAAAATCGTTCCAAAAGTACGAATTCGGCTAAAATGTACTAAAACAAAAGCACCAAGCATTAGTAAAAACCAAAAGGACTAAAAAAAAAGACAGATGATTCATCCAAGGACATGGTGTTCTTATAAACCAAATCATCAATTTCATAAAGAGTAACATATTCCCTTCAAAAAAAATAAAAATAAAGAGTAACATATTGGTAACACAAAATGCGTTTTCTTACTTACTTGTAGGGAATAATCATTGATAAAAAGAATCCTATTATTATTCAACATATTCAGTAACTTTCAAGATTGTTTTTCATGGAAATTAAACAAAATCTAGTGACCGGTATTAGGTGGTCCAACACATTTACTAAATATGCATGCTAAATTACACGCAAGATGTGTCTTATAACATTTAACATGACAGCAACACCAATATTTTTCGCCTTCAACTGTCTGTCTGAAGCATTCTCCCGTTGGGTAATAATCCTTTTTAGAATCGAGTGCCTTCTTATTATGGTTTTCATCACCTGTTACAAGACGAAAAAAAATTAATTTATTATTCATGTACTTTAAAATCACAGACCCATAATAATGTGCCGATAAGCAAAACCAAAAATCTTATATTGATTTGTTTATCATTTTTATCAGCAAAGTGCAATATCTTTTTCTTTGAATCATAGAATGACAAAAGAAATGAGAGGAATACATGAAGAATCGAGAGAAAAAGATACTATTATTAAAATTGTAAAACTGTCGAGGACTACACAAATTATTGAAATAGTTAAAAACTTACAAAGGTGTCCGGTGAAAAGGGATAAAAGAACAAGGGAAAAGAGAGCTACATAAGCTATGTTGATTTTAGAGCTTGCCATCATTTGATTATAAATAGAGTGGCTTTAATTGAGAAAAACTAATGAGAATGAGTGATTTATAGGTCTCTCAAATAGATTGTTGCAACCTTATTCTGTTGCGCGCTAAGAATGAAATTTGAAATTTGAAATTTGAAAAAGTCCTACTTTCCACTGCAATGAAAAACGCATTGGTTAAAGACCAGCTGCCACATATTTATTGCAACAACTAACCATATTTGTGTCAACGGAAATAAGAAACGCATTTATTAAAGATCACTTGCTACACATTTATTGCAACAACTAACCATATACAAATAAGAAATGCATTTGTTAAAGATGTTATAATTTGATTAAAAAAAAATGCATACTTAAACTAAATAAAACACGTAATACATAAATTGACAAAATATTATTTGGACGAAGCTTGATTGGTCTTCAAATAGTTATAATTTATAAAAAATTTGTTGTTTATCACCTTTGAACAAATAATCCAAATAAGAATATTGTTTGCTAAATTATAATATTGTAGATCGTGTAATTTGTCAAATCATATATTACATATCTTGCCTCTTAATCCTTCTTTTGGTCATTTACAAAATCATGAAATTTTTGTTTTTTTAAAGTATGAAACAACCGTGTCGCGCCGTGACGGGGTGTGTCGACACTGTGACGTGTTGTGTCGGATATTAAAAAATTAAAGAAAATATATTATAAAAACGTGTCGCGCCATACACGTGTTAGGCACGTGTCGTGTCAGAAATATGTCCGAAAATGTACACTACTCCCAGGTCCAAATTGAAGTGTTTGTGTTTCGATCCGTAGGTTAAGTGTTCAATGCCTTGCCGTTTTCTTTCTCTTAAGACCCACACAACCACGTTTCCACATATTTTTGAAACTTCACGGTAGTGAATCGATATGAACACATATTTTCTATCAATGTCCTGTTTAATAATACATCAGCCAAGAGACATTTAAGTATCAAACTTATTAAAGTGATTAGAGATCTCATCAACCATAATCGCCTATCATGGTTTCTCTATCACAGTTTATACTAAGGATGTTATCATATAACAATTCATAATCGGTTCTTTAAAAAACAAGTATATGACAACAGAAAAGCCATTTAATATATGTTAAAACATAAAGAAATAGTAGAAATGATCCGACCCGGTCCAACCCAATTGGGTTTAGGACACTATTTCAACATTGCAAGCGTGGGAGTTCATAGTGTTTGAACACAGATGGGATTTCACTTTCGATACTCTATGAGAAGACTTTTTCTGAGACCGAGAGTGAAGAAGATGATGATGCAAGATGAGACAACAATGGTGACCAAAATCCCCTTTTTGAGACGACGCTAGCAAACTCGGCCTTTTCACATGGTTATAAGGTGAGATATTCTAAAAAAAATTTAGTTATTTTCTTGTTTTATGATTTTCCCTCATTATATTTTCAAATTTTGTTGTGATTGGTAGAATATTCCAGTACCATTTGCTATGACTCATGACATGCCGCGATGCAAGTGTTAGGTGTAATGCCCGAAAGACAATTTTATAATTGTTTTATTTAATAAATGAAATGATATTATTATTCATATTTATTATTCTCATATTCACCGATGTGACAATAGTATTTACACTACAGAAAACCCTAAAGTACATCGTTTATGTAATCACTTAACTCAGTGTATGGGATATACACGGGAGGATTAAGTTAGTGAAGATGTACTTGAAATACAATTAGCCCATAGTGAAGTTAATCGAGAGTATCGGGTCTCTCCTTTAACGTGCTATTAATACGCCCAGAACACAATAGGTGTGATTGTCTTATCCAGACTTTCGGTTAAGAGAACCTAATGGGGCATTTATATATGATAGATATATCATATAGGGCTGGACCGATTTGATTAGAGTTCACGATATAATTCCGTAATCGAGAAGTCTTATCGAATCAATCGATGATCATATTTATGGATATATCTTAATCCTGAGGTGATCACAGTCAACTACTTGAATCAGTATGAGGTTTGACTTGACGGTTAAGGATTACACTGAGTCTGTGATCTGAATTACCCCATCTTGGCATTTTACTGGATTGAGTGAGTAGTATGTGTTATCACTGATACGGAATCCATTCCTTCCATTTATGGAAGTAGATAGACAGTTCCCTTATTTGTTAATCCTAGAAACTGATCGATCGTACGAGTTCATATTACACTGATTAGCTACCAGTGAGTTGTATGAATTAATTGATCACTAGGGGGTTAATGGTAAATAAGGATAAGAGGTTCTAAAAAGGGTTAACGGTAACTTCCCGATTTAGAATGAACAGTCTATGGAGGGTTAATCCATACGTAATGATTATATCAATGGACGCTTATTATCATTCTCGTGAGGAGATAAATATAATCTTATAATCGGAGGAGTGCAGTCAAGGGATTATGGTGGCATATTCCTGTGATTGATTTATCGAATATAATTATTCTGTTCGTAAGATAATTATTTATTTGATTTATCGGAGCCGCTGATTATTAGTCCATGGTCCCCGACGTGCCTCCAATATAGCATAGCTATTCTCGGACGTCGAATCCTAATAATATTAATTTTGTTCTTATTAGAATTTAATTAAAACGATATGTGAATTAATTGTTTAGTGGACTATTAAATTAGTTGGGCTAAATAATTAAATATGTGAAAGACATTTTTCATAATCTTGGCCCAATTTGTGTGTCATGGCCGAAATCTCAAACCCTAGGAGAGAAAGAGAATTTTCGGCCTCCACAGTGTCTTAATGAGCAAGAAATTTGTTTTCTTGTGGATTAATAAGACATGTGCACAAAATATTTATTGGATAAATATTTTCTGGTAAAAAATAAAGATAAAGATTATTAGATTTGTTTTAGAATATTCTAGGATTATCTTTTATTTATTGGATTTATTTATTTGTAAAATAAAATCCTTGGAGGACAATGATTACTCTCCTATATAAAGAGAGTTCTCCCAAGCCTAAAACACAACACAAAATTTCGACTTATATCTCTTAGAGAGAGGGAAGAAAAATTTCGGCCAAGGGGAAGTGAGGGAAAATCTTGGAGGTTTTCCGGGTAGCATATCGGAAGGATTCGAGACGAGGATTTCCTTCCACCGGGAGGTGCTTGGATCACACGTGTGGAAGATCGTGGTGCTCTTCACACCATCTTTTGTTCTTCCTATTGCGGTTCTTCTACTTGGATTTTGAGATCCAAGAGGCATGTTCTACAACCCCCTTGTAGAGTAGATCTAGTTATTTTATTATGTGTAAATTATAGATCTAGATCCTTATATCGCTTCCGTTGCGGATGATATTACTAACAGCAAGACTATGGAGCTGCGGAGTGCCACAGGGGATTCATGGCCGGCTAAACTTGTACCTTGTGCCGAACCCTATCGACAAACTCGTTTAAACAGGTTGAATGATTCATTAGGGACAATGACCTCAGAGTTGGAGATACATGCAGTTTTGAAGTCGTTGATCAGCCTACAGAAAATCAGTCAATGGATTCGCATTCGGATGAAGGTAGAATGGCCTGGATTGGTTTGATTCTTGTCTTCTAGCTGCCATGGCCTCAAGAACTTCTGAAAACCGATGAAGAACTCAATTATACTAAGAAAATTCACAGAATACTCTCAAGATTCTGTAAAAAAAAGCATAACTTCAATGAAAACTCTCAAGTTTCTTCCAAAAATACCAGAACTAGCGTAAATGAGCATGAAAAGCTATGACACCATGTTGAAATTCTTAGAAACAGAAAATAGAAAATCAAAATAAAGCAGAATTCTTATTAATCAGAAAAGTAATCAAGTTACGTTACATCACGTTGATGGTGAAGTGTTTATATATCACACTCTAGTTAATGGTTACAATATGTTGTAGTTTGTTATGGTAAACAAAGTATCAAGAACTCAATCTTCTGATCTGATCACCTTCACAACTGATCACGTTCTTCTTATCTGGTCATCTTCTCAACTGATCATCTCTGTCGCATACTAGTTCTTCTTATTTGATCATCTTCTCAACTGACTCCTTCTTCATTGTTAAATGTTCTTCTCATATGACTGTATAATTTTCTCATATGATCAATCCTGAACAAGCAGATTCACATCCAACATGTGTCCGACACTTCTTCGTCTACTTTTATATGTTAACACTCATAATACTCATGTAATGTACCATTCATCAGGCTCCCTTGATACTTCACCATCTGCTCCACATTCAAATTCCCCAAACACATCTTCCTCAGGCTATTCTTCTACCGGTAAGGGCGGCTCTACCCTTTAATAGGGTGGGGTGACCGAACCCCTAAAAATATGTGTAGGGTAGGGTGGGGTGATCCATAATTAGTTGTGTAAAATTGAATATACAAACCTATGTGTGAAAGACCAAACAAATGACAAATTTTTGACCCCTATTGGAAAAATCCTGGAGCCGCCCCTATCTACCACTATATCCGATGTCCCTATATCAACTCAACCACCTCCAACCTCTCATACTATGCAAACTCGTTCCAAAAGTGGAATATTCAAACCATTGTTTTTACCCTAGCCTTTAAAACATATCAGCATCTTCTTTTGGAACATTAGTTTGCATTAAAGGCATTAATTGGTCCTCAGTAGAGAAAAGGCATGAAAGAGGAATACAGAACTCTAAATGCCAAAAATACTTGGGTATTAGTACCCCCCCCCCCCCCGATCCAAGTCATAACTTGGTAGGTAACAAGTGGATATTTAGGCTGATACTTAAGGCTAATGTCATGTTACTAAAACATAAAGCGAGACTTGTTGCTAAAGGGTATTTACAGCAACAAGGGGTGGAATTTGGTGAGACTTTTAGTTCGGTTGCCAAAGTTTCCACTATAAGGGTAATCTTGGCTATTGCAACAACATTAAATTTGAACATCAAGTAGATAAACATAAACAATGTTTTCTTAAACGGTAAATTACATGAAACAATGTACATGCCCCAACCTGAGGGGTTTTGGGTCCTTCAAAACATAATCATGTGTGTATGTTAAAGAAAACTCTATGTATTAAGGCAATCACCTTGAGAATGGTTTTAAGAATTGAAGTCACGACTCTAAAACTAGGGATTTCAACAATCTATGCCCGATTCTTCATTGTTTGTTTTAACATGAATTATGTATGTTGTATGTATGTTCTTGTGTATGTAGATGATTTCTTGATTACATGATAAAATGACACAACAATTCAAAATTTCATCAGTCTTCTGAACTTCAAATTTCATCAAAAGATCGTGGCAACTTGAGTCACTTCCTTGGCATAGAAGCATTCAGAGATGAGAATGGGATTGTTCTCACTCATAAGAAATATGCTACTCAACTACTGGGAAAACTTGGAATGAGTCATGTAAAGTCATGTTTGACACCTATGGTAACTAGAAAAATCTTCACACCTAATTAAGGAAATGGCAAACCCCACACTTTACATGAAAACCATTGAGGTTCTCTTGTACTTTACCTTCATAAGACATGACTTAGAATTTTCTGTAAACAGCCTAAATAAATTCATGCACTCTCCTACAGGCATACATTGGCAAGCTAAAAGGAAGCTGCAGTACATCAAGGGAACCATTGATTATGGCCTCAGATTCAGACCCCCTGGACCTCGAACTCTAAAAGGTTTCTCTGATCAGAATGTGGGTGTTTCCCTTCACATAGAAGATCTATGGCTGGTAACAATGTTTATCTTGGTCCCTCTTTGGTTTCTTGGAGCTAAAAGAAGCATCAAGTGGTAGCAAAGTCAAGTACATCGTTTGAATAAACAGCTATTGCATATACTTTAGCTGAGATTATATGATTGAAGTCATTGTTGAAGGAACTGAGGATTCAAACTTCAAACAGACCAGTGATCTATTGGTACAACATATAAGCTAAATCGGTTGCACAAACTTCTTTTTTCCATTCCAAAACAAAGCACATTTAAATTGATGTGCACTTTGTCAGGAATCAAGTCTTAGAAGGGAAGCTTGAAGTCAGACACATTCCCTATTGTGACCAAATTGCATATCTGTTTACCAAAGCTCTGTGTGGGACTAAGTTCATTCCGTTTCATAGCAAACTAAATGCGGAGTACTCCCTATTTTGTTTGAGATGGGGTGTTGAGAAATAATATGTGTTTAGTAGTGACTTGTGTCATCTTTGTATTGGTCCACATATATCATTGTGTACTATCCATCATATGTGCTAGTTGACAGATCTGTTGGTTAGGTTGTTATGTTTGGTTTGTATCATTGTGAGTAGTATAGCTATAATTCTCTGATTCAATACAATGATGATATTCATTTGAGAATTTATCTAACCGTATATAAGAAATTTTATGGTACAATTGTGACAGAAATGTTCTACCAAATAAATTCATCATATTTATACATTCATTCTCTTTCATGCATACACATATATATTCCAATACTCAAAATCGTTCCAAAAGTACAAATTTGGATAAAATGTACTAAAACAAAAGGACTAAATAAAGACAGATGATTCCATCCAAGGACATGGTGTTCTTATAAACCAAATCAATTTCATAAAGATGGTAACATATTGGTAACACAAAATGCGTTCTCTAACTTGTAGGGAATAATCATTGATAAAAACAATCCTACTATTATTCAACATATTCGGTAACTTTCAAGATTGTTTTCCATGGAAATTAAACCAAATCTAGTGACCGGTATTAGGTAGTCCAACACATTTTCTACTAAACATGCATACTAATTCACACACAGTACGCGTCTTATAACATTTTCTATGACAGCAACACCAACGTTTTCTGCCATGATTGTAGCATATTCCCATTGGGTAATCCATTTTAGAATCGAGTGCCTTCTTATTGTGGTTTTCATCACCTGTTACAAGACGAAAAAATAAATTTATTATTCATGTACTTTAAAATCACATACCCATAATAAAGTACCAATAAGCAAGACAAAAAATCTTAATATATTGATTTGCTTATCATTTTTATCAGCAAAGTGCATATATAGTTTGTTGGTGATTCAAACTCTTTTTTCTTTAAAACATAGAATGACAAAAGAAATGAGAGGAATACATAAAAATTTGAAATAAAAAACACTAATATTGAAATAATTCTAAACTTACAAAGGTGTCCGGTGAAAAGGGATAAAAGAAGAAGGGAAAAGAGAGCTACATAAACTATGTTGATTTTAGAGCTTGCCATCATTCGATTATAAATAGAGTGGTTTCAATTGAGGAAAAACTAATGAGAATGAGTCATTTATATAGGCCTCTCAAATAGATTGTTGCAATCTTATTTTATTGGGCGCTAAGAATGAAATTTAAAATTTGAAATTTGAAAACGGTCATGAGTAGTTTCCACCGTAATAAGAAACTCTCAACCGCAATTAGGAAATGCATTTGTTAAAGACCAGCTGCCACATATTTATTGCAATAACTAACCATATTTGTATCAACGGAAATAAGAAACGCATTTGTTAAAGTTCACTTGCTACACATTTATTGCAACAAGTAACCATACATGCATCAACACAAATAAGAAATGCATTTGTTAAAGATGCTATAATTTGATTAAAAAAACATACATACTTAATTAAATAAAACAAGTAAAACATCAATTGACAAAATACTATTTGGGTGAAATTTGATTGGTCTTCAAATGATTATAATTTATAAAAAAAATTGTTGTTTATCGCTTTTGAACAAATAATCTAAATAAAAATATTATTTGCTAAATTATAATATTGTAGATCGTGTTATTTGTCAAATCACATATTACATATCTTGCCTCTTAATCCTTCTTTTAATCATTTACAAAAACATGAAAATTTGATTGTTTTTTATTTTTATTTTTTTATGTTAAGTATGAAACGGCTGTGTCGCGCCGTGACGAGGTGTGTCGACACTGTGACGCGCCGTGCTGGATATTAAAAAATTAAAAAGTATTATAAAAACATGTCACGCCATACATGTGTAAGGCACATGTCGTGTCAGAAATTTATCCGACTCTGTGTACCGCTCCCAGACCCAAGTGTCACTACTCTTCCGTAGGTTTTAAGTGTTCAATGCAATTTTACTTTCTTCAGATGATATCCAGTAGTTTGTTTTTTTTCCAATGTGAAAGGTTATTTTTTCAGAATAGCTAATGTGGTCTTCAAATAAAACATACAATAACTCTCTCTTTCACAATCTAAACAATTTGGGTGGGGATGTGGGGAAGTTATTGGGTAATGGGTGGTATATCCATTTGCACCGACTTGACATGTAAACAAATCTGGATCATACAGTTTTAATTCACTATGATAAATGAATTATTATCAGTCGTTGCCTCATTTTTAAATGACCGCCAAAACACCCCATTATAGACTTATCTTTCGTACTTAGTGAAGGAAGATAAAAAGTGAAATTAAACGAGATTTAGAAATAAAATGTCTATATTTTGACACATGGGTGCACTCCGCATATGGCGGATGCACCCAATAACTTCTCGGGGATGTGGGTGTGGGGCTGCACACGTCATTTTCACGTCTTCCTAATTAAATAATGAAAGAAACAATCTTTATTACTTGCCGTAAATCAGAAATGACAACCAACATTGCATGAGTAGGAGGGGTGGATCCCCATCCAACACAACCCTTTAGACCAAGTCCTATCGCTAACAAATGCGTCGGGATATTGCCTTGCCGTTTTTTTTCTTCTTTTCTCTTAAGACCCACACGACCACGTTTCCACATAATTTCGAAAATGTAGTGAATCAATACGATTCACTATATGATTCATGTTATGTTTTATCTCTACAACCACAAACATAATTCACTGTATGATCAATGTGTGTTTTATCTTTAAGATTCACAATCATAAGTATTTTATAAATTTGTGATTCATTTATAATTCACTATATATGAGTCGCTATATACTCCAAATTGCTCCTATGTCTTCACTTTGAACCATCGAATGATTCACAATCAAATTATTCACCGTATAATTTACCATACGATTCGCCATAGAAGCTTTGCATCTTTAATGGAGGGGCACTGAACATATAGGTGGTGGTTCATGGCAGAAAAAAAAAAGACGGGTTTTGGCGGCGGTTCACCTGTGAGACGTTGTTAAACAGGTGGAGGGTACATTCGGAATCACATTCAAACTACCATGCACAAAACAATTCAGACAGGAACATGAGTAAAAACAAAGAAACCTCTAAAAGTATATAGCCAAAACCATAATCTAGATCACCATATATAAAGGTTCCAATGGGCGGCGTATGTACCATGTTAATCTTCTCATTATCGTTCAATGTTGGCAGTGCCATGCTAATACGTTGTACGTGCGCATTCAATCAATCAATCGAAAAATTTCCCGACTCTACTTAGATGTTGGCTTTTTCCTCAAGTGCACGGACAAGATGCTTTATACGATACCGAAGCCTGGCATTCTGTGAATCAAGCAACTCTAGCTCCTTCTGTGCCTAAAATGAAAGAATAAATAGTCATTCTCACTGCTTGCTGAACTTTTCAGCACGTATATATACACGATAAATACAACAACAACAACAACGAAACCTTATCTCTTTCAGCTGCTTGCTCGGCTTTCACGTCTTTTAGCTCAGACTGGAGATCATTTACCGTCTTTTTTAATTCCTCATCATCAGAATCTGGAAAAAAAAGATAGCAGTAGAATAGACAGGTTATTGGGGCAAGATATATTGACAAAACAAAAAACATGTATCAAGTTAAGGACCTACTTCTCTTAGTAGCAACAGAAGCTTCAAGCTTTACCAACCGATCCTTCAAAATAAATAAATACAAGTCATTCAATTGCAAAGATGATGATATAATTCCTCGGAAATATATTTAAAAACCAAGAATTCTGGTACCCTAATATATAAACTAAATCCAGAAATGCTTAACGAAAAGCTATAGTGAATCTCAAGTAGAATTAATGATGCGCGCTTTTTCTTTCCCTAAACTCAAACCTGTGACAAACAATAACAGCAAAGCAACCTAGTACCGTGTCTCACCAAGACTGCACATCGACAGGAGGCTTCATTAGAGAAAAGTGTGTAAATTTCTACAATAAGCAAAGACAAAAATGACATCCACAACTTAAAATACAAAAAAAGAAGGCCTCCCCACAACGACATGTTTTAGGAATACGTCAACTAACAAGATAACGTTCGGCTTCTAATAAAGCTAGCTATCATGGATGAAGAGTTTCAAAAATAAAGGGGCCAACTTTATTCCGAGAAAAAATGGTTTCACCACAACATTGTGCTACTGATCGAACATTTGGATGATAGACCATAAACCATTATCATATAGTGAGACTCATTAATTGGGTGGTGTAAGAGCGTGTGGTCGGTGAGTGGTGACACGATGTTATGTTATAGCACAATGCAGAGTCCGTATAGTTTTCCTATTCGTAGCGAAAGAGGAAAAACCAGCAAGATCACTCATCCAACCCCTGTGTGAACTCAATCAATCTGCATTCCTCTATGAAACCTCTGTAAATATACCGATGATTAATTCAAAGTTTTAATATAAATCACTGGATGAATAATCAATTACATCAATCTACATTCGCAATTTATGTATAAGGATTCAAAGTTTTACACCAAACCGATTGCTCCCCTCTAAATGCTCAAAGTTTTGAAAGGATGGACTATACCTATTATTATATACCCCTTAAAGCCACCCACCTTCCAGAAAAACCCACAGATTCAAGTGAAAACAACAAAGAAACGATGGAAAGAAAGAATCGACTAAGCACCAAAATGATTCAAAGAACAATATGCTTATCGAGATGGCAATAATTTAGAAAGAAAAAAACAAAAGTGTTTTGCGGTAAATTTAAAAGGAATAAGAAACCTGGGCCTCGGAAGCTCTTTGGTAGAAGGGTTTTAAGATTTCTTCAATATTGTTAGCTTCTGCCATCCTCCTCCTCCTCTAACCCCAAAAACCTCACGGACACGAACGTGGGAGAAAGCAACAGTACAAGGTTTTGGGAGATATTCCGGGTCAAGCCACAATACATACACCTATTGGCCTTAAAAAAAAAAGTAAAATATTTTCGCACCTAAAAAAAAAAGGTCTTAAAATACCTCATTTGTATTTCTAGTATTTTCATTTAATTTTTCTATTACTTGATTCCGACTAAGTTTTAGACAAGATGTTGATTGGTTTACGGATTGAACTTCAGTCCAAAATTATCAATTATGTTTTCTGACTGATGTTGGGTTTAGAAAAAATCAACAACCCGATTCCGTGAGGTTTACAAAATGCAAACACATTTAATTTCTCAACCTGCATATTAAAAAAATCAAATGCTCAAGGTCAGAATATGATGACACTATCAACTTCGTGGTCAAAGTGAAACACATGTACTTAAATTAGAAAAAAAAAGAATTATTTTTATTGTATTTATTATTTATTATTCATTAGTGAAAAGAATATTGTATGTATTTATTATTTATTATGTATAACAACGGACCGCCTGATCAATCAATGGACAAAAGGCCCCAACCGACCAATCGCCTTAGACCTCTTTTAGCATAGGGCCGACCCTGCTTGTATCAATAAAAATATTGTTTGGTAAAACAACAAAAACTTGCTGGTTTTATCAATACAACATTGGCAAACACCCATGTATTTACCGCAGAGCCTCCCTTCTTCTACGGGGCACTCTTTAAGAACATTGATAAACACCCGTGTTTTCATACGTATTTAGTAATAAACCTAAATAATAAAAAAAACACGGATGTTTTCCAGTGTATTTAAGAGTCTGCACAGAAAAGAGCCTCGACGTTCATAGACTCGCTCATAGTTTGGAATGACTTATTTTTACAATGAATCATGTGACAAATCAAAATATTTTCCAACATTTCATTTTCCTTTAGCCCCACCAAAAACTTGCTTCATGCTTCGTAAAATTGCCTGCATATATACATTCTTCATAGCAAAATCTACTGCCATTTTCTTTTACAGCCCTCTTAATAGCAGAGGTATGATGAAGAATCAAAACCCACTTGTATACAAAATCTTCAACCGTCCTGATACGCCGCCAATCTCACCTGCTGCTTCGAGAGGTGCTGTACTTTCGGGAACCGTGTTTTTTTTTTTTTTTTTTTTTTTGTTTGGTCCCAACTGATTACTGACCGCCACCAACCTCGTTCATAAAATGATTTTGGCTCCCACTTTCTTCATGTAATAAGCTTGGGGAGACTGTAAAAGCTGGCTCGATATTTTCATTCACGCTTTTTGTAGGTCTCTTGAGCCTCTTTGGTCTTTGCTGCTGTTGCCCCACCTCGTCCAAATCAAAATCGTTGTTGTTAATCGATGCTGAGTCTGCATTCTTTTGTCCTTTTTGAGACGGCTTTGATTTTGGCTTTTGCTTGTCAGCAGCAGCCACAGGTTTCCTCTGATGCAAGCAAAGAAAAAACGTGATTTCTTCAGTAAAGTAAATGCTAAACATTCAATCAATCCTATGTTTGTGTATTTTCATATAAACACACAGTCCCACAGCTATAAGTAGGGTAAAGCGCTAAGCCCAGATCAATTATATAATGCACACACACTTTTTGTCTTAAAGGAAAATAAAAATGTATGGTTAATAATGAAAATGTCATTACGAAAAAGATGGGGGCTAGTTTTAAGACACTAAGAACATATAAGGGATCAATAGTGTCATCATCCCTTTTCCTTTTTATTATTTCACAACCAATATTGTGGTGACAGGTGGCACACATACAATACGGTTGAAAGTCCAGACGTTAGTCAACTAAGTGCTTGTGTGAAGTGTCAAAAATGTATAGTTGGGAGTGAAATGTGTCATTATGGAACATAGAGGCTAGTATTGAGACAATGGGAAAATATAGGGGGCCAAAAATGTCTAGATCCACAAAAGAAATACATCAAAACTTGAAGAAAGGAGTTCACGCGTTTTAACCTTTTTATTGTTGGACTTCCCTTTATCTGCATCAGGCATGAGTTCAGAATCCTTGTCCAGAGAATCAGGATTAGGAAGATCTTCCAAATGTGCATCACCCTCCGCGTCAATCCGGATTGCCTTTGTTCCACCCTTCTTTTTCTGTCTCTCTTTAGCCTGATACCCCAAAGATTGCAAGTTAGAAAAGTCTAAAATACACTTTGACCATCATTCACACAATAGTTTTAAAGTAAGTAAAAGGTGGTTGGATGATAATATATTAAAGGTAAGGTGAACGAGAAATTTGATAAACGCTGAATTGGTATTCTAAGAGACTTGTATTATGGGACAAAAATGAAGAGTCAAAAAGGCCTCCATATTGGACAGATGCAGTACTAAAGAATGTAAATGTACAAACACAGAGAGACCAACCTGTAAAGGAATCTCTCTAAGCTTCTGTTCCAGAAGTGGATCGTCAATCAGCAAAGATACCATATATTCTGGAGCTAAAATATCACCCTGTACATGGCCACCTGTCATCACAAGCTTTTGTACAGTGCTCTTCTGACTAGCTCTCTGTAATATTTTCTCTTCAATCGTGTCTTTGCATACTAAACGATACACCGTAACCTGCATTATATTATAGTAGGAAGATTTCATAAAGGGAAAAAATCAAGAAAACAGCAACAATAAAAGGGTATCAAGCATCCTAAGAATGCAAACACTTAAATTTCATGAAAAATGATAAACATAGAATAAAATAATCACTATTTACTGAAAATCTAAGGCAAATCGGCCGTTGCAAGAAACTTTCTGCCAACATAAATATAACACAATCCCATAACATGAAATTTAGAGTGGAAAGATCACTATGAAACCAATATTCGGGAAGCAGCAAGTGACATCAATAACTGTTCATACACAGCTTGATTGAATGAAATCTAGGGTTCTTTTTCATTTTAGATTAACATTTTTGGTTACTCAGCAGAATTTAAGCAGTCATTTTGCTTTGGGTTCGCAATTTCAACATTTTCTTGTTTGGGAAAGGCCAAAAACATGCAAGCGCACAGGTATTAAGCACAAGACTGACATCTTTAGTCTGTCCCAAACGATGTGCTCTGTCCATGGCTTGCAGATCCAAAGTAGGATTCCAATCACTCTCATAGAATATTACAGTATCCGCCGCAGTCAAGTTGATACCCAGTCCACCAGCTCGTGTGCTCAGTAGAAACACAAAAATATCACTCCTACAAAGAGGAAATAAAATTTTATGATCAAACACGTTGGCATATAAGAAATATAAGAATGATTTTGATTAAATACAAACCGATGCTGGAAGTCCCAAACCATGTCTCTGCGATCCATTATGGTAGATGAGCCATCAAGCCTTAGATATTTATATTTCCTGTAGTTCATATAATCCTGAAAATCCATCAACAAACACTTCACACAATTAAACTCTGCACAGTATTATTTTTGCATGGTGAAAAGGCACACAATTACGTAGCAAAAAAAGCATCTTGGGAAAAAGGTCTATGCAATGCATCATATAAAACAGATGTTTCAAATTAGGCAAGAATTTAACCAAAACAGCTGCAGTTACCAAGACAAATGACTGGAGTGATAGATGCATAAACAGTGACTTCGGAAATCAGGTTTTATTTATCAAAGATTTAAAACTCAAAAGGATCCACAAAGTCCATTGTCACACAAAACCACAAATCGTCGAAGTTCAATGTACCTCAAGAATATTCAACATCTTGGTCATCTGTGCGAACAGAAGTACACGATGATTTCCGGCTCGCAATCGTTTCAACAGTATATCCAGTGTTTGTAGTTTTCCAGAATCCTGAAATTATTTATAAAAATTTGAAGCAACTTTCATAAACCACCTTCAATGTCAGCAATGAACCCAATGAGAAATGACGGGACATTCACAGGAGAAAATAGTCACCGTTAGCATCTTTGCAGGGTCAAATGGTTGCGTAGGCGGACAAGAACCAAAAATTCTATAAGTAAGTTGAAGAGCTGGCTGTGTAGCAGGCAATTCAGATTCAATCTCTTGAATTAAAGGATGAACAGAGTTTGGCTTCATGGGACCATTTGAGTCGGAAGTACGCGCAAATCCGACTAACAATCTCTTAAGCCATGGGTTATGGAGTTCTTCAATCATCTTGTACGAGAAATGTCTATCAGCGCAATGGACACTTATCTATCAAGGAAAAGGCAAACAAGATTAGGTTGAAGTTTCTATATATTTAGGAAGCCTGTCTAAGAAGATAGCAACAAAAAAAAAACACTTACAGGAGGAGCTCTAGCTCTCGGGATATAAGAATGCGTGGAATGTAAGATCTCGATATTAGATAAAAACCTATCCTGTTGTGCCACCACTAAAGCTTCAAATGGAGCATCCCCAGGACCAGTTGCAAGTCTTGACCTGAGTAGATTAGCCTCTGACTTGGATGGTAGCAATAACATTCGCGATACTGCTTTGAATTTTTCTCTCCCAATATGATTGTACTCATGATCAGCACCCTCATTCTCCTTAAGAAGGTCTACCAAGTCATCTAAATATTGTCTTTCCCACTTTGCTATTGCAAACAACAATCTTTCCATAAATGAACCAGTTGCTGAAAGCAACATTTCTGCAGGTGATATATCAGCTAAACGAGCAAAACCAAAAGTTGCATTGGCAAAAGAGCCGTCAGAAGTGCTTTCTTCTGAGAGGGCAGATCTATGAACATTTTCCGGTGAAAATATGTTGAAATACTTTTGAAAAAATGCTCTGCGACAACTTTGACTGTTAACTGAGCAATGAGTGCTAGATTGCCGGACAATATCTTGATAGACTAACTTTGGCACCTGAAATTTTCAAAATAGAAAATAAATCAGGACGATAGTGAAGCTTTTTCCAAATTCTAAACAAAAAGAATACAAGATGCACATTTACATCAAATGCATCTCTACCAAGATAAGGTAAGCTAAATGAGAATGCAGCAACCTAATAATCAAGAGCAGTTAACAACCCCACACGGCAATTAATGTGGGGTCCACGGAGCATATGAATTTAAAGGGCTGATTGTACAACATTGTTCGCCATTTGTTCCTTGGCAGCAAATGAGAAAAAAAAATAGATCAGTTGCGAAAAAGCTTGAACAGTTGAAATCAATCTCCAGGATACACAAGAGTCAGGTGTTCAATCAAGTTAACCATGCTTTCATAAGGATGAGATCAGATTAAATGGCACAATAAAAGCATGATGTGCACCAACTTAGCAAGGAACTCATTGCACAATAGTCACTAGTCCAGTATTCCACATCCAGGTTTATGTCAAACATCTGTTTAAGAGACGACCTACTAAGACACCTAATGTAATTAAAGGTACATTGAACATGGGTTTACTCAAATCCAGCAGCTAATGAACATTCGGAGTGGCTTTTGTTCTAAACAATGTAAATGTGTAACGTGCGTGCCCTTCGACACTGTAGTGACGATAAGGCTAGTATCACTTTATATAGATAATTTTAATTCGTAACAATTTACATGATAGACCAACAAAATGGACAATGAGGTCAATGCCAATTAAAGAGACCTAGTTGCATTTTAAGAATCACTCTCATGCTGAAGGGTCATCTAATTTGTATTGTTCGAGCGGTAGGTTGTTCATTAAATAAGACCCTGTGATGGATAGCGCATAAAATGGACTAAGTTCCTATCAGGTGAAACGGCTTATGATGTAAACGCGAAAACTCAGAAAAAAAGAAAATAAAATCTATATGGCAGCATTTCAGACAAAAGTCCTATTATATTTCCATGAGTGTGATGTGAGTAAGTTGTTGGGGGAGGATGGTTGTCAGAAGACAACACGAAAAGAAATAGCCACCAACACATCAGAATTTTTGCTTACCTCATATGTAATTGGATTCCGACCACCAGGATAGTGAACATCCTCTAATTCCCCAAAAGGAGCAGGAAGAAGAGAATTTGGAATTTCTCCAAAATAAAAATATGTGCTTCCTTCGTTTCTCTCAAATAATTCTGGATGGTTGCAGACCTGCAGTGACGAAAAGAAGAAATTGTTTTACAAAGAGGAACACATTTCACACTAGACTGCGCTCCACACAGTTGCATCACCCAACCAAATGATACCTTTCTCAGCTGTATAACAATATTCATCAGGTTGGCAATTTTTTTCTCATTGAAATGCCCATGGTTGCCATCTAACAACTCTGTAAGAAATATCTTATTCTTCAAAGCTCGATAAATTGCGTGTTGTCGAGAACTCAATTTACAGTGGACAGTTATTTCGGTTTTCCCAGTCAACTCAGAAACCACATCTTTTTTAACTCGGCGTAGCATGAAAGGCTTCAGAATGGCATGCTGGCAAAGATAGGCAAAAGAAGAGCGAATTAAGAAAGTTATGGATAAAGCAAGATAAAAACAAATTTGCAGAGGAATCCTTTTTTCTTCAAGTTATCAAAACAATTGAGTGTCAAATACCCTCCTGGATCAGCATGCAGGTAAAAAAATTCTACCATGTTATCGTCGGTTTAAAGTGCAGGGGGAAAAATGCACTCACCAATCTACTGAGCTGGTGCTCATTTAAAGTCCCTCCATGCTCTGCGTGGTTCTCTATTCTGTCACACAGCAACAAACAATATATAATAAGTTTAGTTTCCTTTTCTTTTGTTTATTGGGGAGGAGGGAGAGCAGGGAGCGAGGGATTTGTTAATGGTAAAAGTACAGTGGATACGGGTGATCCCAGCTGACCCCACCAACTAGGAATAAGCTTGTTTGTTGTTGGGGTTAACTGGGGAAAGAGCTCTTCCAAAAAAGTCTAGGAAAGGATATTTACCCTCGTGAAAACCATTCATCAAATTGTTCATGGCTGTCGAATAAGGTTGGCATTATGAAATGCAAAAGAGCCCACAGCTCAGCCATGTTATTCTGAATTGGAGTACCGGTAAGAAGCAAGCGATTTCGACAATTGAAACTGAGCAGAGTCTTCCATCTTATACTGTCACATTAAATAGTTAATATGATTAGAGTAAAGGAAAATGTGTATAGTAGACCATGTCCATGTGCATAACAGTATACCTGGAAAGAGAAATCGCAAGGGTGTTTCAACACAAGTATCTCAATTTTCACTTAAAGTATACTTCAGTTTAAAGCATTTACTTAAGCAGACATTTCCTACCAGAAATTTGAGTTATAAAGTCCGGGGGTGGGAGGTGGGGGGTGGGCCGCAGGAGGGGGGGTAAAAACAGGTACTGCATACGAAATTCAATCAATGCTGTCCATCTTTCAACTAGAAAATGCAGAGGCATGTCAAGTGGAGCAGACAATGAATACGGGAATATTAGTTTCCTGTAATCTATCATCATTACACCTATTACTGTAGTTGACAAGCACTTTCCACTCTCGGGTGATCACCATTGTTTACTTTCAATATACTTCCCATGCAAGTTGACCAAAAGATATACAAAAACCACATAAGAAATCATACAATGCACCATGCTCCCAATCAAGAAAATACATACAAACCTGTTCGAACTTTTGATAGCCTGAGCTTCATCCAACACCATATACTGCCATTTTACACGTCGGAAATATTTTTCATCAGTAACTAAGAGTTGGTAGCTAGTAATAAGGATATGAAATCCAGCATCCCTGCACATAAAATGATACTGATCAAATCACAGAACATATGCAGCTAATGGGTATTACAAATAGCAACTAGGATCATCAGTTGATGCTTAAAAAGTCTTTAAGATACTGGACAAAAATAAGACCACTTAGGATATGCCAACAATAGCACATTATAAATTAGAAACCCAACATTCGGACTGTTTTTCCACCGCAACTGATTCTCCTGAAACTCCATAAACAATATCCCTTATGGGTTAAGGGCTTCAATCTCCATGTACAAACTATTAAGTCTGACTGATATTAAAAGGCTTTCTCACACTTTAAAAAACAGTCATGATACTAAATACATTTAAGTAGAACTAAACTGTGGCAATTGTACAGCTGTGTGAAATCTTGGCAAATATCTCTTCAAAGATTAAGACCAGAAAGGAGAAGAAGTGAACCTCCGATACAGAAGCTTTGGATTAATATTCTTCCTAAGTATCATCCTCTCCTGAGTCCCGCCCCAGTACGGAAGAGTTTTCAAATCAGGACAGAAACGGCTAATTTCATCGGCCCAGTTATTCAAGACAGAAGCAGGTGCAACAACAAGAAAAGGTCCCCAGATATTCTTTTCCTGAACAGAGTGACCTTTATGAGTTAAGGAAAAGCTAAAAAGAAACAGTTAAAGTAGAGTTGTAGAATAAAAAATAACACTTACTTCAGCCAAATGAGCCAAGAAAGCCATGGCTTGTATGGTCTTTCCTAGACCCATCTCATCAGCAAGGATACCATTTAAACCCTGTAGACATATGTGACCGAATAATATCATTCAACTCCGCAACAATCACCATTGATTTCATAAAAAAGAAACTCATGTAAGATCTCACCTGCTCATAGCAATTCACAAGCCACTGAAGACCTTTAAGCTGATATTCCTTAAGGGAACCCTTAAATAGCTCTGGAGTCTGAACAGTCGATGCTAAAGGCATTGTTGACCTAAAACCCATATAAAAAGCTATGTTGTAAGTGCACCGAGAGAACAAAAAATATATACATATCATGTCTGCGCCATTTTCACCAAAATAGTAACCAACAATAATGGCCTCAGGTTGTATCTACCTAAACATCATTAAGAAAAGTAAGGGAACTCATACTGATGGAGTAACTTACGGGTGCAATAGATCTATGTTAGCAGACCCTGCAACCGATTCATCCTGATGAACTGCCTCGACATCAACTGATTGCCGCAATTTCAAGCATTCATCGTCAAATGCACTAGTGATCATTTTCTGTTTAGAAACTGCATCCTGGGCAGCTTTCAGGGCCTCCTTTCTTAGTTCAGCATCTTCAGGATCTTCTTCAATACCCGTTGATTCTAAAGAAGTAAAAGGCAATTCATTCTCACTGGTAGTTTCAGATGCCAATGCATCAGCAGGTTGTAAACTAGGCTTGTTTTGCATGAAGTGACTGTAAAGTTCTGTTTGTGAAAGAAGAAAATTGAGCCTCTGCTGTTGTCTCTTTGCTTCACGCAGCTCCTGTTCACGCTTCAAAGCTTCAGCAGCCTCTTTTTCTTCTCTTTTCCTAATCTCAGCCTGCAAAGTATCAGAATCTGTCAATATGTGCCCCTAACAGAATCCCACTAGGTGCTGAAAAAAAAAAACTAAATATGCTCAACTCATTAGTTAATAATGGTAGAATTTCTAGTATTCAGCTTCCTACCAAACATGGGAACATTCGCAAACTCGCTCATTTCCATGATTAGTAGCCATTCAGTAAACAAGTTTATCTTCAGATAAGACCCGCGTGCAACAAGACTTGCATGTATGAATCATGATTGACGGCACATGACCATTGACATGTTGGATTCCCAAATTGGACAAAGTACCGAATCGGAAAGATCAGAACCGTCGACTACATACTCGTACAACTAAAATGGTGGTTATAGAAGGGTGAGAGGGAAGGACTCTGAAATTTTTTTCCCTTGAATCTTTAATCAATTTTTGTAAATTAGCTAGATAAGCTAACAAAAGAGAAAAGGAAACTGTCAAAGGAATACCATCTCTTTATCAACTCTTTTCCAAAACACAAGCATGTCTTTAGCCAATTTCTTCGTGCGGAGCCCTGCACCTCTCATCAGTCTAAGAGATCTGCTAGCCTTCATCTTAACCTGGAAAAAGAGAAGACAGGTGACTTGGCAAACACCAAAAACTGCATACTCAACTTTAATCATGAAAATAAGGCAGTACTCCAAGAAATAATATGTATCATGAAGGCATTAAAACGAATGACTGAGCATCGTTTGAGTGCATTGTTCTGAATTACCTCTCTTTGACAACTTTCTATGAACCTCTTAGCTTCGCCCATTTGCTTCTTATGGAAGTTGGTAAACATCCTGTGATGTTTCGGTATGTCTTTCCTCACAATATTGACCCAATATTTTCCAATCTTATCTCTTTCTTCCTTATCGATCAGAGAAGGGTCTTTTTTCACCTTCACCTTTTTGGGTAAACTACGTTCAATAATCTGCAAAGGTCACAAGCTGAAAGGCATGACTACTTGTACCTATAGAATCTTGCCATACAAGGTTCCATTTAACACGAACCACTTTCTGCCTCACAGAAAACATTTTACTTGGATCGGATCAAAAGAAACACAAAGGAGGAAGACAGAAATAACATAAAAGGGATAAAATCAACAATATCATGCAAATACAGACCTCGTAGGTGTCTCCTTTCTCTAGCACTTTCACATAATAAACCTGCATGATACCACCCTCAGACATGATAGGGCGCCTAATACTTCCAGCTGCACCCTCAGGGATGGAGGATGCAGCCAATGCAGCCTCGCTAACTTTCAGACTGAAGTTCTGAACCAATTCATTAGCAGGCGGCGCTCTCAATTTTGCTTGAAGAGATTCATACTGGGGTTTGGGATATCCCATACTAGCTTGACTTCTGGGCCGAGAACTCTTTTCAGCAGCCATCATATCTGCTAACGATCTCAAATCAAGGGTTCCCTTGAGGTAAAACTCCTCAACATGGATATCTGACGTGCTTGGCAGATTCAATGATGCCGACAACTTTTCATAAGGGAGAGGGATCCTATACGAAATACCTTCTCCAATATCCAAAACACCAGGTTCACCAACTAGTCTACAATGTCATCAAAAGATACAAGAAACCCGTTTTAAAACAAAATTTTCGAAGAAATTTACGATTAATAAAATATATTAGAGGACACAGAAAAACCTGTCAGAATTGTATTTCCGTGCAAAATCAGAAACCTTCAGATTATCAGCTTTCTGATATTGATTATCAGAGAAAAGGTCTGATGTCGAATCGTGTTTATGCTTTTTCCCACGCTGTTCATGAGCTGATTTCTGATCTTTTGAACTCAAACTAACTTTTGCTGTTTGCATCCCAGCATGATTTGATGCTAGACTTGGTGCTAGGTTTTTTGGTCTCCTTTTGTACTTCTGAATATGTTCTTCAAGCATAGTTGTATACCGCTCTTCTGAAATATGAATACTATGACGTCCGTTGTCTTCCTCGTCACTACTATTTCTCTTCCTCCTCGACATTATTCCATTATTGCGTTGTCCCCTTGCACCACCTATTTATACCCATTACAGAAATGCCAAAACAAGACAATAGATTAAGTTAAAAAAGTGAAACCCAAAATATCCTTGTTCAAATAGCTTAAACTAGACTGTATCGACCTACCACACTTCACATGAATTCATACATGCTACCTCTGTCCCATAATACTAAGTGTTTTTAACACAATGATTTGTTCCCAAATTATTAGTCTATTAAAATGCCAGCATATATAAATATTTTCTTAACCTTACCCTTAATATAACATCACTTTACTTTACAACTATTATGTTCATGATAATTACAAGTTATTTAAGGCTTTTTCGTCTAAAAATTACGACATTCTTCCGTTTTCATAATCCGTGTGAAAACCTCTAAATTTACAACCATTGCATAACTGATAGACAAGGGGTAATTTAGAGTTTTCATTTTTTAAGGAGACTTTTTCATCCATTTTCTAATCCACAAGCACTTACATTATAGGACGGAGATAGCATATATCCCCTATTCCCTGCCTTGCATGCAAAATATATTCAGAGAATCAATATGACATAAATACTGAGCTTTCGTAAGGACTTACTACAAGTTAAGCAAATGAAAATGGAATTGAAGAGACGGTCTACTCAAAACACGGTCATACCTTGGCTACCTCCGCTCTCATCCTGACTACTACTGTTTCCGTAGTAATCAACAGTCGTACTTGGATGTTGTAGTTGGAAGTTCATCAAAGACTGCATTGCCCCACGCAGCACATAATCAGAAAAAGATTAGAGAAAATCAAATTCATCAAAAACCTACAAATTCAAATCGAGGAACACACTTTATTAAACTAGCAATCTCTACTCAAGACTCACTCTTTCTCCCTCTCACCAACACAAGCACAGAAAAACTCCCATCATATGCAAATAGTCCGGCCAGAAACCACAACCCAAATCCTATATACCATCAAGCCGGTTCAAACAAAACAAAAATCATAAGAAAAACCCAAAAAATCACTATCAAATTGAGAGCTTGACACCAGAAACCATCCATGCTGCACCAGAAAAAAAAGATACGGAAAGTGTAGCAGGAAAAAAAAAAAAAAAACTCAATTTATAGTACCTCAAGATTGAAGAGATCGGAGTAAGAGTAACCCTTGTTGGAGTCCATAAGCCGCGGTGTCTGAGAAGCACAGGGGTGCAAACCCTACGTCTCTGAAGAGCATTGAAGGAGGATAAATAAATATACAGCAAAATTTGCAGTTAATTTCAGTAATAGTCGAAAAGATGAATAAGAATGCTGAGGCCGAGGCTGTGGAATGGGAAAAGGAAAAGAACCCTAATTGTATTGAGAAGAGGAGGAGAAGAGAGAGAAATAAAGATGTGGATAATGAGGTTAGGGTTAGAGAGAGATGGGGAAGAAGAAGAAGGAAGGCGTACGCGGAGATGGAGACCATTGGTCCTTGCTAATGTACGCTGCTCGTGTGTTGGCTGGGTTAACGTACGCTGCTCGGTTGTGTTGTGTTTTCCAAGCTTCAATTGGTTTTGAGCTTTTTCTGTTTGTTTCTTTGTTTTTCCTCTTAATTTTCTTTTGAGAGGAGAGTGATAATTAGTGATGTTAAACAAAGTGGGTCGTTTACGAATAAACTTGTATTCGACTCATTAATATTTATTATCGTTCGTTTGTTAAGTTTAACAAATTAAGACGGAACAAAATTATAACCTCGTTTTCTAAACAAACGATCACAAACTTACTCACGAACGTTCGATCATATTCGCAAACCTGCTTATATAGATGAATCAATATACAACATAACTCTAATTTATAAGATGATAAGACATCTATTAATCTAATAGATAATCCTGAGGAATTTTATAAAATATTCATATATTTGTCCTAATTTTTGTTACTATTATGTTTGAATATTGTTTTGCAATTTGTTATTTATTCATTTGGACAGTATTTTTTATAACATAACGAGCCAAACTCAAGCTGAGAGGCAAAAAATATGTGTAGCAAGTCAAACTCGAATATGAGCTCGAACAAATTTTATTTATAAATGAACTGAAATTGAATATAATTTTATGTTCGTGTATTAAACAAACGTTCACAAACAAGCTAACGAACCAAGCTTGAATATTTTTTTTATTCTTTTATTTAACGAACGAACACGAACAAGTTCGTGATATAAATGAACCAAACTTGAACAAATGATACCGGCTCGTTAACATCACTAATGATAATATTAGTTTATTGACACGTATTGTTGTCATGTAATTTTATTTTTCACTTCATTTATTATTTTTTGCGTGTTTGAATGCGAGATAATTAAATTCAATTGAATGAACTTGGTCATTTCCTTCCATCACAAATGAATATAATTGATGAAATTTGTTGGATGGAATTAGATATAAATATAACGCGACAATAATCAACCATCACCCACCCACCACCACCTTCCACCTCATGTGCCACCCGCCTAGAAACCCACCACCACCACCCTCCACATATGACCACCAGCCACCACTGCCGCCAACCCTGTCACCACCCTTCAATAGACCTCTCGATAGACTGGTCTCTCTTCGGAGATGAAAACTAAATTGCGACGTTTCCTCCAATAGTCATCTTCAACCAATTCATGAAATGTGTCTATGAATCGTTGTTCTATGCATCGACATATGCAACCGCTATTGAAAACAGGTGGGCACATACATCTACTTCGATAGCCATTAGCGATCTCCCCCGTAATGGTGTTTTGATGAGTACCGTCCACACGTTAAATCGGCCGACAATGGATCCACCTTTGAAGACTAGCTCCCAACGCCATAATACAGTATTTGAACCTTACCAACCTGATCATGGTCTATGTATGTCTGTGGGATTTTCTTTCTCCAACATATAAAAATAGACATGTAACTTGCCAAATGATTATTTCAGAGTTCCGCCAAGCATAAGCGACGCCTTTTGTTTACATCTCAATGGAATCCACAAATTCCGGAGATAATTTTTATGGTATAAAAAACATGTGATATCACTATTGCACCATGCTCATTAACAATTTTGTTTCTCAATGTCATACTTATTATAAGAGTAGTTAAAGAGTCAAGCCGAGTATTTGTTGTTCAAATTTGTACTCACTTAGGTTATTAGTTTGTTCATAATCGTTTAATAAACGAATAAAAAAATATTTTAATCTTAGTTCATTTATGTTGCGATTTTGTTCGTGATCGTTTTTTTAATGAACAAAAAAAAAGTCATGTTTATTTGTTTAAAAGGCAAATTGTTTGAACTTGTGTTCGAGTTCGTCTCGTTATACGTATTTTTGCCTTCACTCATGATAGGTATAAAAAAATCAAACCAATGCATAAATAAGAAATTATAAAACAATATTCAAACATTAATACAAAAAGTAATAGAAGAACTATATAAATACTCTAATTTATTTTAAGGATAAATACTCTATAAAATTACATTATATAGTATTTGTAACGTAAATAAATGATTTCTTATCTTTGTGTTAGAGTTCAGTTGTACATTTGTTTATCTTTATAAACAGGTCCACGAATAAAATCGAACATTCGTGAGCCAAATTTGTGTTTGTTCGACTAGAAAACGATTTTGCAATCTTGTTCAAATTTGATTTATAAACAGGTCCACGAATAAAATCGAACATTTGTGAGCCAAATTTGTGTTTGTTCAACTAGAAAACGATTTTGCAATCTTGTTCAAATTTGATTTATAAACAGGTCCACGAATAAAATCGAACATTTGTGAGCTAAATTTGTGTTTGTTCAACTAGAAAACGATTTTGCAATCTTGTTCAAATTTGATTTGTTAAGCTATCGAACATTTGTGAGCCAAACTTGTGGTTGTTCGTCTAGAAACGAACTTGCGATATTGTTCAAATTCAATTCGTTAAGCTAAAAAAAACCCTGTGCAATAAAATTCAACCTTTTTTTCTAAGGCGAAATGGGAATAATGAAAATAAAAATAATGATTTGTGTGCCAAACTTGTAGTTGTTTGTCAGCTAAAAAAGTCCCTGTGCAATAAAATTAAACCTTTTTTTCTAAGGCGAAATGGGAATAATGAAAATAAAAAAAAATGCCCCCATGCAGGATCGAACTACAGACCTTCAGTTTACAAGACTGACGCTCTACCACTGAGCTATAGGGGCTCTTGTTTACTTTCTCTTTAGGTTTTATTGTTTAATTACAAAAAAACTTACAGCCCATATTCCTAATGAATCCCTATGTTAGTGTTTGCATGAGATATGTTCATTTACTTTTCCATATGAACTATATCGATAAGAGGAGGATTAGATTTTTTTCTGTTTCTGTTATACCCCTAATATATTATTGATCGATATAATTTTCTTACTTTTTAAGCAGTTTATTTATAATTATGAAAAATGAACATTTGTGTCAGAGGCAGGTACTTGAATGCCATTCAGACAAACACGCCTTATCTTCTGCGTTATCTGTCAGATGCGCGCTTTTGTTGTTATCTTTATTTGTGATTAAAACGGCCGTTTGCTAATCGTGCATTGAAGTTCTGTCTTGTTTGATGGTTTTGACATCTGAGTCAATTTCATGCTGGATTGCAAGATTTAAAAATAAAAAGACGATTTAAATAAAAGACCACATGGATCAGTTTATAACTTCAGTATTTGTAATGCATAAAGCCAATAAGGGCAACTATAGATCAACAATTTTATGTGCAAGATTCTAACTTAGAGAGCATCTATTACAGTTGGATGAATGTATGTGTGCGAAATGACCAACACATTGAGCCCATCTCACAATTCGGTACAACAGAAAGTTTTTCATGTTGGAATTTCCGTGACAATCCTTGTAAAATACAGAATCTTGGGCAAGGCAATTAAATTAGCTTACAAAATCTGAACAGCGTTTGTTTCAACTCCAACGTGTACCTGTCTGTCTGTCTGTCTTGTAACACCATCCTTTACTTCTTATGGTGGCATCCATCAAGTGTTTGCAAAGCAAATCTACTATATTTCTTTGTCCATGACTTCAATAACAAATTGCCGTGTTCCAGTCAATAAATCATTGTGTGTGCTGTTAACAAAAACCCATGTCCTCTCCATGTGGCTCACCAGTTTCGCGTGTCTCTTCTCCTTTCATAAAAATAACTATAAAAATCTGGCTGTCTTCTAGGATAACCATGAAAATCAGACGATCTTCCTGAATTGGTGTTTTCTGCTGCTGCTGCTGCTGCTCTCTCTGGTATAATTCTTCCTTATTTCCTCCTCATAATTGTACTTTGAACGCTGCATATACGAGAGGAAACATTATTTATCCATTTACATCAACAACTTTTTCATTATTCATTGAAAATAACATTATAAACAGAGAGATCTAGTCTTTAATGTCATTAAGGGTGTCCAATCGGCGAATTAAAGAGGAAAATGGCAGAATCTTGGTGACTATACTCAAGAAACAGAAAAGACTTTAAACATTGTACAAGAAGGCAGATAGCCTGTGAATTCAAGGGATTTTGATATGCACAAAACAAGAGCAGTGTTGCAGCTACTATTTATAAAGATGCTAGGGCCTTATTATAGAGTGGTGGTAATCTTGCTTGTCGTGGAAGTCTTAAGCATCTTTTGAGCCAAGTAGGTCTTTTTTTGGGTGGTAATCCTAGGTTGATTTGCTTTTCAGATTCCTAGTAGAGGACTAGAGATAGTAAACATTTTTACACAAGAAAGCTGCATGTGTTTCACTGAGAGGTAGAATTACCCTCTTCTTAGCTCTCTCCAGAATGACCGGTGAAAAAGAATGGCGCGTGTGGGTACAAACAATGAGTGAAGGAATGGAGTATCTGCCATCTGTCTAGTGCTTCAAGCACAATGCTTTCTAGGCCAACCTTAGTAAATCTAACAGCGGTTTACTGTCGGTTATTAGGAAACAAAACCGTTTCCCTAAAATGGCGTTTCCTTCAAGTCAGATTCCTCTGACATAAGGTTCTCATTTGTGCTTTTTTACGCACAGTAAGGGTCTTTCCTGAAAAAAGGAAAAAGGACGAATGTGCCTGAGGTGATTTCTGTCATGTGATACCCAGGATGTGAAACCCAGGATGTTAAACCCTTGAAAGTTCATTTCTAGGGTATCTAATCTTCCTTGAAAATAATCACAACAATTTTATGTTATCTGCTCAAGAATCAACTGGTGAACCCTACATATTTAATTGCTTTTATATGTTATTTGACAACATATGTGAGGTGATTGAACAGTTATTGGAATCCTTCACCAGGCAATTCAGTTACACATAAATCAATTCAGCATTTATTGAACAGCTAGGAAGTAAACTGACATGGCCACCTCATCGTTTTTGTTGATTTATATTATCTTGTAATTTCATCGACATTCAAATATTGAAATCTCAAAGCAACAGTTTCATTAGCATTTATAACGCTTCACGTTTAAACAGACTTTAAAAAACGAATATGTAGACAGACACGATACCTTGTCAGGATCCGAAAGTGTCCCATATGCCTCACCAATCATTTTAAATAACTTGTCAGCGTCGTCATGGACTTTTTTTCCAATGTCCTTCCACAATCTCCCGTCATCCCCATTTTCATTCCTTGCCAAGAACTGACCAGCCTATGGTTGGAAAATGTACATGCAATTAGTAATAACACTGACCATGAAATTAGGCTTCAAATAAACAGAAGTAAACTAGAAATACCTTGTCTGGGTGATGCTTCAAAGCTGCCTTTCGATAAGCCTTCTTGATGTCAGACTCTGTATCTGATGCTTTAATTCCCCTGTCCATGTAGAATTCCATGAGTACATCAATCATGCCAAAGTGTTCAAAGCATTGACGTAATGTTAAAACGGTTTATTCCTCACCAACAAAAACCCATGAACAAAAGTTAATAAATCTGATTGTTTCCAAGATCATAAAAAGACAATGAAACTGTTTCTTTAACAAAGTTATAAACAGAAGCTGACAAGGAATCTGATTGTTACCGATACTTGTAATTTGGATATACAAGTATTTTCCAACTGTATTTTACACTAAGAGATTTATACTCTGAAATGTTGTCTAACCTTGGTGAATAAGATGTAGCCTAAAAGAAAATGTTGTGATGAAGTTTCAGATGCATATCGGATAATACAACACCTCCACCAATAGGACATTCTAGGTTCAAATACTGCTACTGCCCCGTTTGTCGAAATATATTTTGTGCACGTTGTTGGGTTGGTTTGTAATAATTCTACACATTAGTGAGCCTGTAAGATTGATAATATGTATAAATACATGTTTCCAAAACAACTTAGGTTTATGGATGAGGTGTTTTTGTTCATCAAGTTGGAAAGAGCAGGTAAAGGATAAAGGGAAGTAAAGCACCATCTATCAAGCTTGGTGCAAAGAGATGAAAGAGGGAAAGTAATAATTGAAGAGGTTGGAGGAAATGTAAAGATGTATGAAATGTAATAGTTATTCGTTGACTTTTTCATCATTTTGTTCCCTTTTTCCATTACTTTTTCGTGGTATAAGCCAGATAGGAATATCATTATTTTCTCATGTCACCCACTTCAAACAACCAAACAAATGTAAATGATGTACACCGTGTTCTATTTTGCGGAAGAAAGTGAAAGCAAACACATATGGACATCCACTTCTCCTCTCCTTTCCCTTTCATTCCCCAACACCTTCTGCAAATCCATGCGTGGACAAATAGTACCTCCGTCCCAAAATATAAGTCATCCTACACTTTTAGATTTGTCCCACAATATAAGTCATTCTACATTACCAATGCAACATTTATTACCTTTTTCTCTATCTTACCCCTTTTTATTATCAATCCAACCACTTTTCATTACTTAACAACTATTGCATTAATGATAGTCAAGGGGCATTTTAGACATTAACCTTCAAATTTATGACATTCAACCACTTTCATAATCTGTGTGAAAACCTCTAGGATGACTTATATTTTGGAACGGAGATAGTAAATCATTATTGTGAAAGAAAATAAGGTCATGCTAGGACACGGAATATTTCGTTTGAGTGCAAAACGTTTGGCCAAGTGATTTGTCAATCTCAAATGAAGCAAGAGAAAGAAGTGTATGACATGTGCCAGACTCAATGATTTGAGAGCCGAAAGCTTCTAGACTGCTAAGAAGACCAACGTTATTTGATTTGCAACATCATTTAGATCAATGTCCATCTTCCATGCATCTCATATAAAGTAAAGAATAAAGTGAAGAATATCAATATATAACCAACGAAACTTACAGTATAAGATAAAGATCCAAGGGGAGCTCCTTTCTCGTCTTATCTTCAATTAGAGAAAGACGACGTCGTGCTTGTTTCAGATCCTTGTCACCAGTTGATTCACCCTGCCTGCCAGATTGTTGAACATTTTCATGCGATTTCTTTTCTAAAAGAGCTACAAGTTTCTCAATGTCGATGCATGCATATTTATAATCTCTAATCATCTCATATAAGGTAGCCCTCCTCGAAACTGCCTGCAAAAGAACAGAAAAGCAAGGATTGCACAATATATCAGCTGCAGACGAGAATATGAAACCCACGCACACAAAAAGAAAAAAAACATTTGTTTAGATTAGGCGCATCCAACAGCTGCAGAAGAGAATATGAAACCCACGCACACAAAAAGAAAAAAAAAACATTTGTTTAGATTAGGCGCATCCAACAGTCAGAGCAGTTGTCATATTTGGATAGGCTCGAGGAGGATATAGAAGTGCTGAAGACCATGACATTATGAACAACAAGCCTTTATTTCGGGGGGGGGTCTTTTTACTGAGCCACCTGATTCTCCAGTTTCAATAGTCTATGTATGCATATTGCATCACTTTCTCAATTGTGAACACAAAAAATTACACATAATCTAAACAGCCTGTTCTAACCACCACCGAAAAAAGCTCATGTTCAAATAAATATTGAGATAAGAGTTGCCCAAGGGCCAAGGTCAACCTTCGTGTTAAAAAACAGCTCACTGTTTAACAGTTCAGCCACCGAGATTTCCTGTATACTTTATAAGAAGAATTTACAGTGGAACGAGTGTAAAGTAGTCATGCTCTATGATGTGTTCTAAGCTAGAAAGACGGTCTATACCACATAACTTGCACGTATACACTCCGACAGCAATTAAAAAGGAACTTCTCTGTATAAGAGAAAAGTAGCTTTTGTTGTTGAAAATGTTTAACAATTCATAGTTTTTAAAACAGTACACCAAATCCACTCACCTTCATGCTTCCATCAAGCATCTTCTTACTAGCCTAACATCCTCATAGAGTAATTTAACGTCAGTTCATAAGAGATGCACATGCAATTTGTTAAATCTTTTCAAAAGACAAACCTTAAAGTAATTTTCATCAAGAGCAATCGCTAGGTTGCAGTCAGCAATGGCATCGGCAATTTGGCCTAAAGCTTGGTGGGCAGCTGCACGATTACAGAAACAAACAGCTACAAAAGGACGGGATTCAACACCAATTGAGATAGCACCGGTATAGTGCTCAACGGCATCCATGTGCTTCCCTTGCTTAAAAGCCTCATTTCCGGCATTCTGAAAAGCAAGAATAGGTGAAATGAATTGAACTATAAGATAAACAAATGCTATTATAAGTTAGGTGAGTGAACTTGTGTCTGATTGAAGAGGGAAAGAAAAATCAGGAGACGGAAAAAAGTAGGGACATATTCACAAAGATAGTAATAAACAAACATGGCCATCATGTGACCTTATAAATGTGAGCTTTTGTATGATAAGGTCCGGTACATCAAATATAAAAGATCCAACATGTACAGGTAGAGATTTCAAAGGCACTTTCCCCCTTGCTTTATATATTGTCCATACACTTTTAATAAGAAGTACCAATCCGCACTTTTAACTTCACATGCATTACAGCCCTTGTATGTTGTATGATCAAATACAGCAGTAAACAAAGTAAAGTGGATGAATGATCAATATTAGCACAATCAAGAAAAGGGGCTGCATACCTTGCGGTGCAACAGATCACGTATAGTGACAGCCAGAGAAGCTGGGGATTCCTCATTCATACTTCCTCCATGACTGTAAAAGAAACACAAAGATCAAGATCCCAAACTTACATAGAAAGAAACATCTGACCATTAAATACAAATCATAACTACCTATTAACATTCTTTAACAACTGTTCTCGCTTTTCAAGCAAATTAAGGGCAACCTCAAGCCTTCCCCAATGAAAGTTTGACTTGGCCATTAAATGCCATCTCCAAAGCCTTGGAGAGCTTTTCCATTCAACATTGTTTAGAGAATCCAGGTGTTCATCACCAGTGAAGTTCTTTTCAGCGGTTTGAAGTGTTTGCTCGCACAGTTCAATCACCTCTTTGTACTTCCGTAACTACGAAGGCATCACAAAAAATAAAGCAAAAGCTAAATACATGCATCCATAATTACAAGACAATCATATTACTCGATAGAAAAGCTAAAAAATAATGTAATAAATGTTGCAACACAAACCAAGAAAAGAGCCTCAGCTTTCATTTCAAGCAACTTTTCTGAATAACAGCTTATTGATAGTGCTTGAGTAATTAAGCTGAGAGAACTGTTGGCAGCATCAGAAGTTTTCTGCTTTAAAAGTTCAGTAGCCTGACACATATACTCGCCCACTTTCTGCCAGCAAAAAACTACCAGTAAGATTGTTGAGCAGAGCACAACGCCATTAAATTAATGGGAAGAGAGGAAAGCTCCAAAACATAATATTCCAAAAATGCAATAACAGCAAAAGAAATGAGACAAATTTGTCTTATTTCTCACCTGTGCCTTTCGTAGGCTATCAGCAGCGTCAATTGCAAGCCTCCTATCTAAGCACACACGATTTGCAGATTCCAAGAAATTATCATATAACTGCATTGCTGCTTCATAGCCCCCCAGCACAAGATGACAACTGAGACGAATTAGTCAAACCAAAAGGCAAAAAAATACTGTTAAACTTATGTGTGAAATAAACAAGCACAGCAAATGAATCTTCTATTATGGTGTCCAAACAAGTAAACATCATCAAGCCAAGACCAGATCAGCTTTAGTTCAAAATAAGCAAGCACAGCAAATGAATCTTCTATTATGGTGTCCAAACAAGTAAACATCACCAAGCCAAGACCAGATCAATAACTTCATTTACACATATATATATATTGTAAATGCTCAACTCCATTTGATAGCTCAAAGCATTATGCTTGATTGATAAAATAGAATGAATCGCCATTCCCAAGTCATTCATAGATCATAGACATGCTTCTAATAACAGAAACAATTAAGACATAACGACTTAGGCATACGTAGCTCATTTAAGAGAAGTTCTAACCTAACCAAAGATGGGAAAGAAGAAGACCTGGATAAGATAGAGCTTATTGTGATAGCTTTTTGGGATATTTATTCATTCATTATGCATCCTTAAGATTCTGTTTGTTAGCAGACATTATCCTGTAAAGTTTAAACTCTACAGAAATAAAACAATATGAAGGTGTAGTGAGCTTCCCCTTTCATGCAATCTCTCTACTTCTAACATGGTGTCAGGCCTTTTCTAATATACTTTAAGCCCAAGTCATTTCAAATAAAAAATGCTATTGGTCAACTATCCCTCTCTGGTCATCATTGGCATCAAGTTTTTACAAGTCTTCAATGACAGACAAGTGTGTTTTCTATTAGGTTGGCTCGTGCTGACTCATTAAAAATGGTCCTTTGTTTGCTGCCTCTAGATCCATTCGGTTGAGTTGAACATTGAGGGGCTTCAAATCTACTCTTTGCTCACACTGCATCAACTTTTGTTTCTTGGAATATATATAGGGGGGTTCTATTTGGACCCCCTATTTACTACTTGCACCACATTAATGAATATTTTTTCGGATGAAAAAAACGTCACTCACACTGGTGTTCGTTGTGGCACACCAACGTCAATGTCACTGACGTTGGTATGCCACTAGGAACACCAGTGAAAAGTCATGGACTGACGTTCTAAGATTTAACACTTTTTATAGAGGGAACGTCAGTCACACTGGTGTTCCTTGTGGAACACCAACGTCAGTGACGTTGTAGGACCGACGTTCTAAGATTTAACACTTTTTATAGAGGGAACGTCAGTCACACTGGTGTTCCTTGTGGAACACCAACGTCAGTGACGTTGTGGAAGAAAAGTCATGGACTGACGTTCTAAGATTTAACACTTTTTATAGAGGGAACGTCAGTCACACTGGTGTTCCTTGTGGAACACCAACGTCGTGACGTTGGTGTTCCACAAGGAACACCAGTGTGACTGACGTTCCCTATATAAAAAATCATGGGGTGCTGAAGTAATTTTTTGTGGTACAAGTAGTGACGTTGGTGTTCCACAAGGAACACCAGTGTGACTGACGTTCCCTATATAAAAATCATGGGGTGCTGAAGTAATTTTTTGTGGTACAAGTAGTAAGTGGGTGCAAGTAGTAAATAGGGGGATGCAAATAGAACCCCCCTATATATATATATAGATTATTTTTATTGTCTTATTAGACTACAAGGGTTTCATGTTATCTTTTTATCAAGAGTTAAGTTTTTGGGATAAGAGTTCCGAGGTTAAAGTTTTGGGACCAAACTACCCATATCCTGTTTTAGGCCATCTCCAAGTTCCTATTTGGGCAAATGTTTGCTATGTGTCAACTCCATTTTTATGGAGAGAATTTCTTGGCTCTCTTCCAATCACATCTAAACAATTTATTGACTATACAACTAAAGTGCAAGCCTACCAGTTTTCATATTTTGTAGCAGTCGACTTGGACAGCTCCATCTTCGACAACATACCCCAATCTTATCAAGATTACTATTGATTTTGTTTTGTAACAAGCTAGGCATGTTATGAATATCTGCACCTACTTGACAAGAGTATTGACAAGATAGAGTTTATAGTGAAAGTTTGCAAGGGAGTTTTGATAAGATAAGAGTATGTTGGGACAGTTTATTATTGTTATTATCCTTAAGATTTGGTTTTTTATTAGAAGATAAAGTCACAGAAGAAAATGACTACACCACTTCTCTTTATATAGGGTAGATGTCTGATCCCAATATAAGTTCAAAATTAAACAATAATCTTTTATTTAAAAACACTCCTATCTAGGTTTAACAATATAGCATATCTATCTCTTCTTTGAATACCATCCTTATCTTCTGTGACTTTATCTTCTAATATTTTTAACTGAAATCGTCCGGTAAAATTTAAACTCTATATTGAAAAATCAATAGGGAAAAGAAGTAGTAAGCTTCTCCTACATTTTCTTCCAATCTCTTCACTTCTAGCAGACCTAATGACTCAGGTATGGACTAATCATCTGATGAATGTAATAAAGATGCATATTTTTCGTACTCCTAATAGTTCTCATGCTTTAAAGATGCATATTCAACGGATGGATGTCACCAAAATTATGAACTTTTTTTGGGTAGAATTTGCAGTAATATCACAATATTTATCTCTAAGCAATCTCATGGGCCTTACTGGGCAGCTCTTAGTTGAACTTTTGTGAAGCTTGGGTCCAGTGCAGCAGCAGACCTACAGTCATCCAGAGCTTCACGCATTCTCCCAAGAGCCATTCGTGCAGCAGCACGATTGCCATAGCACAACAAAAGTGGCTCAAACGTGCCTGAAGGATCACATTTATCAACAGCTGAACGTATTCCTTTCGTATAGAGATCCTCAGCTAGTGATAGATCACCAGCTTTATAGGCTTGGTTTCCCCTGTCCCAGAAAAAAATGTTACAAAAGAAAATTCAAAAATAAAACATGACGCATATAATCAAATCTGCAAACTTCTCCTCGGCAATACATAAAAAATGAAAAATAACACATATGAGAATAGCCCATCTGAAGTCAGATAGCATTGAGGTCCTAAAAGAACAGGCTCATGAGTATATAAAAGCATGCAAAAAGCACCTGATTCTCCAGCCATCGATAGGATCCTGATAATTGACTCCAACGTCAGCTTGATTATCAGTATTTCTTATGACTTCACTTTGAACCTGTGACTTGACATTATGAGAAGTGTTTATGGTGCTTTTGCCTTTTAAAGCATCCCCAACTTTCAGCTTATACTTCCTTGAGTAGTGCCGCCTAGTTTTTGATAAGGAATCTATGTCAGGCAATGAAGAATCTGACTTGAAATTGTTTCCACAATGATCCATAGCGTTTACACTGTCTTGTCCAACAGATTGCCCATCACATGTAGTGGCGGATCTCTCTGTCCCTGCAGAGAAATCCTCCTCTTTACTTTCAACTGTTACAGATGCAGATGCAGAAGCAGAATCAGGTGCAATATCAGTTTTCTCCTGATAGGGAGAAAAATTCATTGGCGAACTATGTCCAGGGGACTCGAAAGATTTGGAGGCATGGTTGTCGGTAGGCATATTTTTTGGCTGAGTCGTATTTTTAGGTCGGGTTTTAAACCTCAACTTTCTTCCCGTCTTCTTCAGCTTCTTCTCTTTGCTTGTCTCACCATTTAAAACAAATTCAAGCAACTCAGCTAATGGTTTGCTTTTGTTAGGAGACGCCTTATTCAAATCTGAGGATGACTTCAGGTCACTTGGAGCAGTTGTAAAACTAAAATTCTCCTTGTTCTCAACTTCAATTGTTGGAAATTCCTCACAACCCCAGTTTTTCTGCTGGGCAGGACCAGTTATACCTGAATTCAATGGCTGGTTGTCCTCCCTGATTTCTCCATTGGAAGGGCTTGATAAATTTACTCCATTTGAAACTCCAACCCAAAACGTTGAAGCTGTATTGTTCATTGCACACGGTTTACTGGTTTTTACCTCTCCCATTACAGAACTACAGGCCATTAAAATATCCTCGAATCTGCTGGAGGATGTGTTACTAGCTATACCATCCTTCTGAGCTTGGCTACCCCCAACAGTACTGTGTGCATGTGGATCTTTATGTTGGTTCTTTGAAGTGTTACCAACACTTCTGGTAGGGAAGGAAGATGCAGGTCCTCCATTTTGGGTGGTGTTCACACCACTAGTATGGAAATGCAAACTCGCTCCTACATTTTTCAAGTTGTGATAACCACCCGTCCCACTATAATCATCAATTTTTAAGCCCTTCATTTCATCAACAAGTTTAGACAGAGGGACCTTATAAAAAGCACTACCAGAAGCGCAACCACTTCCAGAGACAAACCTAAAATCAGACCGTACAGGTTCACTGGGTAACTTATCATTGGTTCTGGTCGTTTCACCATTTAAGTGATTCTTCAAATCAGCAGGTGAACTGAAATTCTCCTTGGTATTGCCTCCGAATCCAAAATCACTACTACTTTCGCCTTTAGAGACGAAATCAGTGGTTCCTTCAATATTGTTGCTCCTGGTCCTTTCTAATTCTGTACTGGACATCGAGGCTTTCTTCTTATCACCAGAAACAAAAGAGAAATCATATCCCTTATCGCCTTCAGTGCAGTCACTTCCAAACAAAGAGCCATTGCCAGCATCCATCTGAGAATCCACAGTGGTACCTACATTTGTTTCATTACCAAATTTCAAACCAGAAGCCACATCACCATTCTTAGCAGTCAAAATAAAAGTGAAATCGTCAACTCTTCTGGACTGACCCAATGCTCCAGGACCCACCTGTGAACTCGAATCACCTAAACTAGATCCGAGTATTGGTTCCTTTGCAGTAGCACTAGCATCAGTCGCCTCATTTAGATCGGTTGAACTAGATTTTACAGTGGAGGAACTACTTTTAGCATTAAAGACAAAAACATTATCTCCATTACTCTCATTGGTACCAGATGCACAAGGAACACCTGAACTAGACATAAATCTCGAGCCCCTTGGGAATGCATCAGCATCAGAGACGCCATGTGACTTCTGATTAGTTGAACTAGATTGTGTACTGGAGCTATTACTATCAGCACTAAAAACAAAACCCGCATTCCCAATACTAAAACCAGCCTTACCGGCATCATGCGAAGCTGTAGTTGAACTAGATTGTGTACTGGAGCTATTGCTATCAGCACTAAAAACAAAACCCGCATTCCCAATACTAAAACCAGCCTTACCGGCATCATGCGAAGCTGTAGTTGAACTAGATTGTGTACTGGAGCTATTGCTATCAGCACTAAAAACAAAACCCGCATTCCCAAAACTTAAACCAGCCTTACCGGCATCATGCGAAGCTGTAGTTGAACTAGATTGTGTACTGGAGCTATTGCTATCAGCACTAAAAACAAAACCCGCATTCCCAAAACTTAAACCAGCCTTACCGGCATCATGCGAAGCTGTAGTTGAACTAGAATGTATAGTGGAGCTACCATGATTAGCCCTAAAAAGGAAACCAGAATTTCCGTTATAAAAACCTGATGACACGCCAGCAGGATCATTTGGAAAAACAGTTGAACTAGACTGCATAGTGGTGCTACAATTATTAGCACCAAAAACAAAACTCACATTTCCAGTACTCGAACCAGACAACAATCCACCCGTACCAGGACGAAATACAAACTTCTCACAGTTAGAATCTAAATCCAACTTGGTGCGATTATTTTCAACCACGTTTCCAATACCGAAATTCAACTCGGAGCTACTCTTTTTAACCCCGAACACAAAACTCCCCGTCCTATTACAGGAACCAGAAGCTCCAAACACAAAACCACCATTTTCACTGCTGGAATTCGATGACGAAAAACAGGATTTAGACTGATTAGAGCAATCCGAATGAGTAAATTTATCGTTCTCAGGAATCATATTCCTCCTTACCTTTTTGGCTGGGAACCTTACCTTGCAACCCTTTCTGGATAAATGAAAATTGAATGATGAGATGTTAACATGATGCGTATCAGTCTTACAAGAGGTTGGATGATCGGAATCCAGATTGGGGGCAGTAGACATCCCCGGGATTGAGATTCCGATTTAGGGTTTAGACGAGCTAAGAAGAAGAAAGAATTTTTTGAGGAATAAATTACTTCAGAAAATGTTTGATCTGATGGGAAATGGGTACTTGGTAGCTGGAGCCTGGAATGCTTAAAGAACTACTAAAAGTAGTGAGTGAGAACAAAAAAAAATAGGGTTCAAACGAAAGGGAACAAAAATGTCAAAAACGTTCCCTTCCTATTTAATCAACGAAATTATAGATAAATAAATAAAAACCACAAATTAAAGAGAAAATTTGCATTTTGGATTTTATCATCAAAAATGGCATAAAACTCATTGAATATAATTAATAATAATACCTTCATCACATATAATAAGTGATTCTAGTATTTCTATCCATTACATATTATAAGTCATTCTCACATTCTATTGCAATAAATAATGTTTTTTTTTTTGTTTTACCTTTATTCTTTTTTCTAAAATTTTATATTATTCTAATTAGCCAAATGACATTTTAGTTCAAAACTATCAAAGTTGTATCATTTATTGAGTTTCTTAATCCGTGTGCATAAAGTTATGATGAGCTTATAACATGAGACGAATGTAGTATAGTGTTGTTTTCGTTATGTCAACCCTCAATAACTAGAGGTTGATTTACGGAAAACACTATACATATTATTTTAGAAATATACAACTATGTCAGTTAAATAAGAACATGGAACATAAAATTGTAAAATATGTCCGTAGTGCATATTTTCACGTAAATCATTACCCGGTCAATGATGAGGATAATTGATGTTGGCATTTAATCTTGGGGTATTAAAGGGCCTCTGAGGGGCAGTGTCCTTCTCTGGACAATTCGAAGATAATCTCTTCCCACGGCAGGCGTGCTAAATTCCAGAAATATTTTTGACGATGACATATACTCCGTCTGTGGGAATTTGCACGCCATTTGTGATTATACCTAGGTGAAAACAATGTGAAAGGAAGTGGTACACCGTCAATGGTGGAACATTTTTTTTTACCATTCACGATATTCCTCTTTGGCTAGACTAGTGTCTTGATGTTGCTATGTACAAAAAGGATAGCAACGAGTTAGAGATATTTCTTTTTCGAGAGCTCGTTTTGGGTATTTGGTATTGGGAAAATGAAGAATCTCATCAAAGCAATAGACAACGACCTCCGATTGTGGTCTTTATATCACACGCGGCGAGAGCTCGTTTTGGGTATTTGGTATTGGGGAAATGAAGAACCCCATCTAAGCAATAGGCAACGACCTCCGATTGTTGTTTTATATCACAAGCGGTGAGGAAAGCATGGGAATTGAAGCTAGCTTGGCACAACTAATTTTTTTCTTGGACGAATACTAAATATACTCACGCACATTTTTTGTCTCCACTGAGACTCAAACCCCGAATCTCCAGGTTAAGGGCCACAATAATTGTCACTGGGTCAATACCGACAAATTTTATAATCTCGAGGTTGTGCAAAGTGGCATACATTACAACCATTCATTTCTAACCTCTCACACACGATAAAAGTGTATTATGTGAAAGAGAGTAAAAATAATAATGTATGCGACGCAGTACAACCTTCTTACAACTGTTGCACCATAAAGTCTCTCGTCAATACCTTGTTGGCTCAATGGTAATTAATTTTGTTTTTAGTTGATATTTTCTCAAAGTTGTTTACCATTGAAATTTTGTTTGTGTAGCTTTTGTACACTTTTATCGATAAAACATCCTATTTATACCAAAAAAAAAAAAAAACTAACTCAAAAAAATAAATATAATAGGGAATGTTATTTGCACCACACTTGTTCTACCAGTGCATCACACATTTTTTTAGAATCGATCTTGTGAAAGTCGGTTATGGAGTCAAAAAACGACCTTCTCAAGGTCGTTCTCACAATGCACATACATGTAGTCGGTTTTTGACTTGAGAGCCGACTTTCATAGAGTCGGTTCTACCGGGGGCATAGATACTGTCGTGCAGACTCAGAATTGTGCAAACAAAGGTCCCTCTAATAAGGTTATAGTACACATGTTTTCGAGTATGTTCTTAGTTTACAAAAAATAAATAAATAGTTGAGTGCGCCGAACCGAGCCATCCGCATCAAAAACAAGTTGTCCTACTATCACCTTCCATCGGCCCCCACTTACAGGTGAGAAGTGCAGCAATGGAGGCTGTAAACAAACAAAAAAAAAAACAAAAGAAACACGTTACTATATATATGTAATAACAAACATTTGCAAGCAATGATAATGTGATGTAGGATGATTCACAAACTTAACTTACCCGAATGGCAACACAAGGTATCCTATTAAATCATTTCAAGACGATAACTTGAATGTGAAGACCATAAGCAAAGGTTCTAAAACTGTACATTCTCTTCAAGTCACTACACATTCAGTTGAGATCATTCTTCACAGCTCTCTGTTGTGGAGCGCTCATCGTCAAACAAGTCTTCGGGTGGGTCATAAACAAGCATACCAGGGAAAAACTCCAAGAAATCATCCTTCACTTTTTCCCTCAATTCTGGATATGGGACAAGTCCTTTCAAGATTACTCGGTAAGGCAATGATAATGGAGGATCAGGAGACACTCTCATTTCATCATATATTTTCATTGCCTCTGCTGGCAAACCACTATCTATGAAGGCCCTAACAAGGTCACCAAAAGTATGCTGATCAAAAAGGACACCTTCACTCTTCAAATCCAGCCATACCTTATTAGCTTCATCTACTCTTTTGTTTCTGGCAAGCATCATAAGGACATCCCTGTAAAAGTACATATCCGGTCGGTACCATATTTCCTTTCGAACCACGTCATATAATTTCATGGATAGCACGACGAGGTCTTGTCGATGGAACTCGGCGAGAACGACGACGAGATCAGACTTGAGGAGGCGGGAGACGTGAGACTTAAAATAGCTATCAAGGCGGAGAGGGTTGGACTGAAGGCGTTTGAGGTCTTTAGCAACCATTAAACCCTCTTTCCCAATTTCTTTCTTCCTCCTCCATATCGACAACCTTGCTGTGCCTCCACTCATGTTCATCACATTTCTCCTTGTGCCTCCTGATGTGGTTGATGCTGAATTATGGGTTGCCGATATAACTGCTCTGCCTTTTCGAAGCATATTCTGGTACCACAGTCCAGACATTGCTTCACTTTCTTTTTTTTTTTAATGTTACCACTTACCAGACAACAATACCATTAACGTCGCAAAGTTGGAATCCGACAAACGAACAGTTGAATGCTTTTGCATTCCGATTAAAGGCCCTAAAAAGATTCCAACCACAGAAATATCATCGTCATTACAACTGTAGAAACAAGCAGTCACATAATCAACTTGGATTAACTTCCTGCCAGACATTCGGGCACATAACGTGATACTACTATACAAGATATCTGATTTAAGAAAACATGTTCAATAATAATTCAAGTGAAACCAATAACATGAAATACACTCTTCCGAATCCACGTTTAAAAATAAGTAACAATTAGTTCAAAGCAAGCAATGAGTCTCAAACCCTCAATTTTATGATTTTAAAGATTGTGGTCAAATAAATCATATGCCTTTCAGTTTCAGGTCGAACAAGAATGATAAATAATGGATGCAACAAATAACTAAACATAAGCATGAGATTCAAAATTTCATTTATACAGTTCAACATCAGATTTGCATCTAAAAGATGACATTTCATACATCATATTTACACAAATCAATACATCACACTTGCATAAAGAAAATGACATTCAGGAATGAAGTGAGACAAACTGCATCGGTAGAGAAACATATTCATATCCTGCCACAAATATTTTCTAGTGGGATGCTACTTGGAGTAAAATAGTAAATGACTTAAACGATAGTGTACCCACTGAAACCATATGGGTTTACAACAAGACTCAAACTTGTGTTATTTATACAAAAAGCAAGGTTGTCAGCAACTCATAGCATGTTTACTAAAGCAGATCGGATTTCATGATTTTGTAATACCAGTTTCATCTTCTCTTTGGGTACAACTTGCACTTCCAATACATTATTCTGTACTGAAACTCTATCACGCGACTTCTTATTGTATACCGGATCAATAAAACTCTAACACAGGTAGAATAAAAGGAATTTGCTTCACACTATCTTTCTGGTAAAAACTTCCTATACCATACTACCTTTTCTAAACAAAGCATGCTCTGTGAAATCTATAATTTTATACGAAAAATTGGAGGAAAAAGAGAATTTTTTGAAGTATAACCAAGCAAAAATGATGAATTTAACATAAACATCTGCTAGGTCTACAGAAGTTCCTCGTTTTCCTTGGCTGACATATAATGTACAACACCAACACTTTCTTAACTTCAGCTTAACTAGCTAGCACAAAATACCTTACCTAACAAAGGATTTTTCATTTTTCTGTCTGGTGCATAAAAGATCAGGCTTGTTTTACCAGGTTACATGGCACTAAGTTCTAAAATTAAACTTGAAAAAACACTCATCCTCAACCATAGAGCTGGAAATTGATTATTCCTCAATTTGAATATTCTGCACTAAAAGTCACACAAGTCTTATTATCAACCCCAAACCTGTACTCGCATCTCTCCATATCTGTATCGTATGAAACGACTGACACAGATGGCAAATCATTTAGAAGCCTTTAGTTCATTTAGGCACAGTACATATTCTTGAATTACAATGAGAATTATATGAAAACGGCAAGGAGCTTAAATGTAAATATATATGCATCCAAATTTGACATCAGCAAAAACACCTAATCCAATCCAGATGATCAAATGCAGCAAATACCTAATCCATTCTACATGAAAGAGTGAGAAGGGAGGGGTAGATACCTAATAATAGAAGCCTGTGAAGATGTTTGAAATCGCCGGACGGAAATAGACGCAGCTCGACAACAACGGGGGAGAAGAAACCGTTTGTGAATAATAACAGGAGGTTGTGGCTAAACGGGTTTTGCCGGTTAAATTAATTATTGAGGCGGGAACCCAATAAGCATGTAATAAAGTTAATTATATTTTATTTCATTTTATGTAATAAATTTTCTAATGTTTTGTAAGGAAAATAAAAACTAATACTAGACATGCATAGCATATATGTATAATAATAATAATAACTAAGTCGATGAGACAAGTCATATCGGTAAATTACACCTCAGAATCAAGATGTCTTGAGTTCAAATCCTTTATTTCTCTAATTATAATAAAATACATAACTATGTGATACATTTTTGACAATGATACCGGAGTATCATCGCTGGGTAGTTGAATATTTATGTCCTAATAATTTGAAGTCCATCGTAGGAATGAGAAAACAAATCCAAAACCAAACCAATACCAACCCGACCCAAATCAAATTAAAATTGCTCGGTTCAGGTCTCGTTGCTACTCCAACCCATCCCGAACTGAAATTATATATGCAAAACAACATTGCTTTATTACTGATATATCGGTAATTTTATGGTGGTTCGACCACAAGTAAATGAACCACCATGTCAGCATTTGTGGCCGGTAGGAAATTTTCAAGAGGTGTTTTTTTAATTAAAAATGGGATCTACAAGTACATCCTTAAATCTTATTGGTTCCGGATCCAAGTCATATTTATAGCCGGACCAAGATAAAATTTGCCCCGATATATAAAGCATCAAAGTTAGAGCGAGAGTAATGGTGATCGGGAGATAAAGCTATTGATTGGTGTTGTTTGAGTGATGTGGAGAAAGATAAGTGGAGGATAAATGTAGAAGAGTTGTGGGGATAATTTGTGTGTGATGTGATGTTGTAATGGTGATAATATAGAATGATTGTAGAGATTAATTGTGTGTGTGATGTGATGTTGTAATGGTGTCAATTTGATTTTTTTCTGCTACTTAATGGAGGAAAGAGGAATTTGCAGCTGCTTTTTTTGGGAGAACATTATCTCATTCATTATCTCAAAATGGAGAAGAGTGTAGAGAGTCTCAAAAAAATCTTATCTACTTTCCTATCATTATTTTGTATTTGCCTAAATGAATGTTCTATTATGACAAAAGAGACTAAAGAATATATCTACAACAACCTTACTATGTGTAACGCCCCGCTCCCGGATACCGAGCCCTTATCCGGAAGAGAAACGTTCGGCGCGTATAGCATTAAATAAATCTAATATTATACGCAAGCCTCTACGTCGTCGTATCAAAATAAAAGCAAACGGAAGCTAAAAAGACTCGGGTAAAAACATAAAAGCTACTATGAATAGAAATTAACCATACTAAAGATGGATAGACAAATTACAACGACGAATAATCCAAATACTTATACAATACGAGGTCTTAAGAGTACAAGTACAACAAATCTAAGTAAAAGAATACAACTAGTCTAGTACAACCTCTACAAGAAAGAATTAGAAGCTCCGTCAAGACTCCAAGTCTTCAAAACTCATCATCAACACTTGATCTACCTCGCTCGTCTTCTCACCCCACAATGCATACAAACATAAAATGCAAAGGAGGTAAGTACAAAGTACTCAGTAAAAGTGAGAAGCTATGACAACAATTATAATTTATAAAGAAAAGATATTTTAATTGATTAGTTATTTATGTGTGACCGACTCAATCTAGGGTTCATTTCATGTCCATCAACATGAATTGACTAAACGTTTCTAACTTAGCTTATCTTTGTTACATCATGAATAACAAGGGCACTACGCTAGTAATAGGATGTACTAGGACAAGCGGGTGCAACCTACTTAGAGACACGCTACAGTAGCCCCGGGAATATCCGAGTCCCGATAGTGTGATGACCGGCGAGTGCACCGGACGCTTTATCGGCCAATCGATTGACCGGCGTGGGTACAGTCTACTTTGTCTGGTCAGAGAACACATCGCGATATTGTACTATGCCTTACCAAGCATTGCATGATGTTTAAGATTTTAAACTAACACATACGTTCGATTAGATGTTTAACTAGCCACCTAAGTGTTTTCACATAAGCTCCCTCACATCTCCTACTCTCGTACTTAGACCACAGACACGGACGGGTCCTAGCAATTACACTGACATCGATAAACCCTAGTTTATCGAAGCACAAGGCAAATCCGAAGCTTTCGACGGTCCCACCTTTCTTCTTTTTAGGGAATCCATGTGGTGCCGGAACTAAACGCATCAAAAGCTAATTCAGTGCTTTGTCACATTTATACCATATTAACATTTCATGTTTGAAGGTTTAAAATGATCAAAACATGCTTATAACACTAAAACGATAAAAACAGTAAAAGGAATTAAAAACGAGTTCGGACGCCCGTTTGGAAGCACGGACGCCCGTCCACTTAAAACCGCTACATCCGAATCAAAATTAACACCTCGGACGCCCGTCCGGAAAATCCGGACGCCCGTCGAAATGCAACCAAGGCGGACGCCCGTCCACGTGGAGCGGACGCCCGTCGACACGGGTTTCGACTAGAACCCTAAAATCTTCGTCTTGCGATTTCTAAATCGTTTCTAACCCAATTATCAGCAAAATAAGCACAGTAAAGCCTAGAAAACCATATCTAAGCATACCATATCATCCATAGTCATTGATCAATCCAAAGGCTCATCTTTCTAACATCAAAACACCTCTAAGTTTAATCTAAACCCTATAAACGATAATTGAAATCATAGGAAGAGCCTCTTACCTTAAAGGCATGCAAAACCAACATCAAAACACCAAGCAACTGCAACAATTGTTGATCCTCAACTCTCAAAACCTATTTGATCAACAAAAACCCTAAAACCCTATTTTTCCTTTCAAAAAACGAAACTGAAAAAGTACCATAAACTGCAGATTACCTGGGTTAACTGCCACGAAACTATTTTTAGAACAATCTACGTTCCAAGACGATCGTTTCGACTACTCATGGCTGAAAAACGAGCTACGGATTAAAAGATACGAATTTTCCAAGAATCGGATTCTACGAATACCAAAACTAGGGCTAAGCGAAAACTTACGGATCAAGGATATTTTATTTTCCAAAGTTGCGTCTCCTCGCGCTGATCACTTTTCTCTCTTGCGGCATCTTGATCGGATGAACGGATTGATCACACGGTTGAAGTTTTCGTTCGTCTTTCTCGGCATCTCTGCGTTGTTTTGTTCTTCGTGCGCCGTTCCTCTTCTTTTTTTTCTTCAGAATATGCGTGTGAAGTAATGAGGGAATAATTGGGATTATCTCTTTTTATAGCCAATAATTAAATCCTTTATAATTAATAGCTAAAACCTTTTAATTAAATCCCTTTTATTCAAATAAATAGGATAAATAGCAATTAGGTCATAGTAAATACGCCCAATGACTATTTTACCCTTTTACGAAAAGTCGGGATGTTACATTCCTCCCCCCTTAAGAGGAGTTTCGTCCTCGAAACTCGAATGTAACCGGGAGGTGCTTGAACTCTGGACGTTGCGAAGCGTTTCTTCTCTTAGCTCGTACGGTCTTCTTCTTCCATCTTCCAACCCTTCCACCCTGTCTTGAGCTATCTCGAGGTGGCGACGATCTACTTCAATCTTTCGTTGACTTGCGTATCAAATACGGTCTTGTATTCTGTTGTCGCTCCACTTCATCCTAGAAACTCGTGTTCTTCTATCTCTATCTTCATGAAAGATTTCCGGCGGATCCGTTCCAACTCTTGTACATCTTAGTCACTGCGAGATGAATTGTAATTGCCATCCCGGGTTCTCATTCTTCTTTGTCCTTCCCAATCTTCCGCAATCGGTACCCAAAGCGATTCCGATTCCAATGGTTGTCATCTTCATCTAACTTGTGACCATTGGTGGTTTGGCTCCGACCACCGACTTATGCTTGGAGACAAGCGGATCTTTGCCTTGTTTCATCATGAACTCATCAAGCTTGTCTCGAATCTTGAAATCATCGGTTTACCATTCTTTGCTTGCTCCTGCTGACCTATGTCCTGAGTGCTTGACCTTCCCAACTGACTCACATCTTCCTGGCGTACTCGACTTCCTTCGATCTCAATTACCATCATGGCACCACAAGCTTGCTGAAGAACGGCAAGGATCCCGGCTGAAAGACTTCTGAGACTTCTTGGGGATGGAGAACATGTTTTGCCATACTTTTTCTCTGGAGGTCTGATCCAATCCTTGTGCCTATTAGGGTTAGCTTGGAAAATATAAGAAGTTGAAAGGTGACAAGTTGAGTACCGGGGTGGTATGTCAACTAGGTAAGCCAAGGAAGGATACAATGCACTTGGAATAAGGAAGGTTGCTTGGGTTACAAGCGAGAACAAAATGATTCCATATTAGGGAAAAATTGAAAGTGGTTCCAAGGCGAAGAATGAGACATTGTATCATAATACAAAAGGTAGCCACTAGAAGAAAAACAAAAATAACACCTTGCGAGATGAAGTTCTTTTGAGGGAGTGAAATTACGCAAGAAACGGTGGTCTACAATGACTTCACGGGACACTTGAAAGGATGGTAATAAGCTTTCATATAAACCTTTAGACGAGTGGAGACGTTAAAGGAAACATCACACAACATAAGAACAAGTAAAGGTGCATGGTCGAGCACCGGAAAGGATCGAAAAGGATTTAGAAATCAACGAGAGAACAAGAATCTCAACGGGGAAGGAGCCATGGAGACAAAACGAGTACACCAAAAGGTTTCGAATAAAATAAACACTTGTCAAGAAGTATCCAAGTTTGCAGTAGTCAAAGAGGGGTTATCTCAAGATTTAAAAGAAGTAGAAATTTCCCTCAAGAAATTGTAAGGGATTAACAAAAGTTTGAATAAGTAAACGGCAACCAAGATTTTGAATGTAGGGGAAACGACACTTAAGAGCGTCGGATAAGGTTTAAAGAAAATAGACTTTCAACCGGTATGATAGAATTGTGATAGAAATGCCATAACGAAAGTGGAAAGTCAAAATGGTGTATATGATAGTTCATGGATCTAAATGGCACGAAAGAGAGTTAAAGCGAAGGGTACAAGGTACAATAATGCGAAACGGAGATCAAAAGTTTAGGAACTCAAAAGCCGGTTGGCTAGTTAGGTTCGAAGGCACCTTGGCAAAAACTACCTTCTAGTTGAAACTAGTCTAGCATAAAACGCTAGAAGGTTAAAGATAAGTAAGCGAAGATAGATGTCAAGATAGGGTTAAAGGTCCCATTTGGTAAGAAGATGAGATGCATACATCGAAAGAATAAGTAGCATCACCAAAATCAACACTACCCTTAGAAGGGAAGGTGGGAATAAACACAAGTAAGAAAAATGTTCGACCTCATAAGGCTTAGTCAAACTTGAATTTGAAATGAAGGATGGGAGTGTGACTGCGATTACGAAGAGATCTTGTTTCTTGATTTGAAAAGAAAGAAGGCATGAATTTGCTCGGAAGAAGGGCTCAATGTGATATATTTCGAGGTAATTCATGACAACAAGTGGAGAGAATTTGTTGAGTTTAAAGATCTCAAGTGAGGGATTACATGAGAAACAAATTACTAGAAAAAGGTATAATTACAACGGGCACAACAAGGGTCGAACAACAAGCATGGCATCTTTGGAGGATAGCATCTTGGTTATTGTTTATAGCGCAAAAGAAACAACAATGTTAACTTTAACGATTCCTACTAAAAGGTTTAACTCGAAGGAGGTCAAACTTCGAGGAACTACTAAACATGAAAATCATAACTTACTACCCTCTTAGCCCAAATCCCAAGTCGAAGAGGTGAAAAATTCCTTTTTGGTTCTTGTGTATGATATTTACTCCGGATCTGACATTATCAGTTTTTACAGAACAAAGGAAGAGGAATTTGAGCATGATACAAAGAGATAAGAGTTAGATACTAGAGTTTTCTAGATGATATAAAAATTTTAAAATTTTTGGATGGAAATAACTTGGTCAAAAACATTTATTTCTGATAATTGCACAAGCTGTCAGAATTTCCAGATTCATAAACACTGAGTTGAATTGCAAATTGATATCAAACGAAAAAGAATCTGAACTTAATTCCAAAAGGAAAACTGTAGATAAAAGTCTTATCTACAACATATCAAAAATTCAGATCATTTGAAGGTGTTTAACCTGTTCAAAACAGAAGAAGAAGCGAAAGTGCTGCTGCAGATTTTCTGGACAGAGTGTCCAGCATAAACACGAACTTTCTGAAAAATCCATAACTATTATCGAGTTGATGTAAAAAGAGAAATTGTAGATAAAACAGTAATATATGTTGCTGAAAATTTTCAGAATTTTTAGAGTAGTGGAAGACTGTCTTATGTTAAAGGGAAAACACAGGAACAGAAGTATTCACTCATGTTGGATAAAGCCAAACACGAGAATGATGAGAAGTATGTGCCAAAGTAAGAGACCTTTAACACTATTAGTTGAAACGACTGAAAAGTATTTGGAAGGAATAGAATTACACATTGAGTTCGTGTAGAATCCATCTCAAGCAAAGAAAAGGTCAAAGAAGGTTTATGGACTCAAACCAAGTGATGGTGAAGAAAGTGGAGGATTTGTAGAGTTGAATCAAGTATCATTCTCTACAAAGTTAGGCCAAGATATAAGCAAACTTAGATATTCGTGTGTAGAGAAGGTGAAGAGATTTCAATAGGGAAAGTAAGGAAAAAGGAAATCAACCAAGAGGACCTCGACTTTAAGGTGTAGGCATAAAACTCCGATCCCAAAGCTTTACTTAAAACGGTTTCATTTAATCTATGTGACCGGTTACGGTTTGGAAACTTCAAAATAAAAGAGAGTTTCTAATGAAGATCCTAGGAGGAACAAAACCTAAGGTGATCACATAAAAGATGTGAGCGGGAACTCAACATAACCTTCGTCTCGAGAAGACTCCTCACTAGGTCTTGATAACTTGACCACGGTTTAAGGATTCTTAGTCATAAGAGGATTACCACCAAGCTCAAGTTCTAAAAGGTCTAAAGGATTCTTATCTTAGAGGAAGAGATGCCTAGAACGAAAGGACGCTTCTCTACGATACCAAGCGTAACGCCCCGCTCCCGGATACCGAGCCCTTATCCGGAAGAGAAACGTTCGGCGCGTATAGCATTAAATAAATCTAATATTATACGCAAGCCTACGTCGTCGTATCAAAATAAAAGCAAACGGAAGCTAAAAAGACTCGGGTAAAAACATAAAAGCTACTATGAATAGAAATTAACCATACTAAAGATGGATAGACAAATTACAACGACGAATAATCCAAATACTTATACAATACGAGGTCTTAAGAGTACAAGTACAACAAATCTAAGTAAAAGAATACAACTAGTCTAGTACAACCTCTACAAGAAAGAATTAGAAGCTCCGTCAAGACTCCAAGTCTTCAAAACTCATCATCAACACTTGATCTACTGCTCGTCTTCTCACCCCACAATGCATACAAACATAAAATGCAAAGGAGGTAAGTACAAAGTACTCAGTAAAAGTGAGAAGCTATGACAACAATTATAATTTATAAAGAAAAGATATTTTAATTGATTAGTTATTTATGTGTGACCGACTCAATCTAGGGTTCATTTCATGTCCATCAACATGAATTGACTAAACGTTTCTAACTTAGCTTATCTTTGTTACATCATGAATAACAAGGGCACTACGCTAGTAATAGGATGTACTAGGACAGGCGGGTGCAACCTACTTAGAGACACGCTACAGTAGCCCCGGGAATATACGAGTCCCGATAGTGTGATGACCGGCGAGTGCACCGGACGCTTTATACGGCCAATCGATTGACCGGCGTGGGTACGGTCTACTTTGTCTGGTCAGAGAACACATCGCGATATTGTACTATGCCTTACCAAGCATTGCATGATGTTTAAGATTTTAAACTAACACATACGTTCGATTAGATGTTTAACTAGCCACCTAAGTGTTTTCACATAAGCTCCCTCACATCTCTACTCTCGTACTTAGACCCCTAGACACGGACGGGTCCTAGCAATTACAACGACATCGATAAACCCTAGTTTATCGAAGCACAAGGCAAATCCGAAGCTTTCGACGGTCCCACCTTTCTTCTTTTTAGGGAATCCATGTGGTGCCGGAACTAAACGCATCAAAAGCTAATTCAGTGCTTTGTCACATTTATACCATATTAACATTTCATGTTTGAAGGTTTAAAATGATCAAAACATGCTTATAACACTAAAACGATAAAAACGAGTAAAAGGAATTAAAAACGAGTTCGGACGCCCGTTTGGAAGCACGGACGCCCGTCCACTTAAAACCGCTACATCTGAATCAAAATTAACACCTCGGACGCCCGTCCGGAAAATCCAGACGCCCGTACGAAATGCAACCAAGGCGGACGCCCGTCCACACATGGAGCGAGACGCCCGTCGACACGGGTTTCGACTAGAACCCTAAAATCTTCGTCTTGCGATTTCTAAATCGTTTCTAACCCAATTATCAGCAAAATAAGCACAGTAAAGCCTAGAAAACCATATCTAAGCATACCATATCATCCATAGTCATTGATCAATCCAAAGGCTCATCTTTCTAACATCAAAACACCTCTAAGTTTAATCTAAACCCTATAAACGATAATTGAAATCATAGGAAGAGCCTCTTACCTTAAAGGCATGCAAAACCAACATCAAAACACCAAGCAACTGCAACAATTGTTGATCCTCAACTCTCAAAACCTATTTGATCAACAAAAACCCTAAAACCCTATTTTTCCTTTCAAAAAACGAAACTGAAAAAGTACCATAAACTGCAGATTACCTGGGTTAACTGCCACGAAACTATTTTTAGAACAATCTACGTTCCAAGACGATCGTTTCGACTACTCATGGCTGCGAAACAGAGCTACGGATTAAAAGATACGAATTTTCCAAGAATCGGATTCTACGAATACCAAAACTAGGGCTAAACTGAAAACTTACGGATCAAGGATATTTTATTTTCCAAAGTTGCGTCTCCTCGCGCTGATCACTTTTCTCTCTTGCGGCATCTTGATCGGATGAACGGATTGATCACACGGTTGAAGTTTTCGTTCGTCTTTCTCTCGGCATCTCTGCGTTGTTTTGTTCTTACGTGCGCCGTTCCTCTTCTTTTTTTTTCTTCGAATATGCGTGTGAAGTAATGAGGGAATAATTGGGATTATCTCTTTTTATAGCCAATAATTAAATCCTTTATAATTAATAGCTAAAACCTTTTAATTAAATCCCTTTTATTCAAATAAATAGGATAAATAGCAATTAGGTCATAGTAAATACGCCCAATGACTATTTTACCCTTTTACGAAAAGTCGGGATGTTACACTATGGTTGCTCTTAAGTCAGCGGCAGTCTCCCTCTCCCCTCCAAATCTTCCCCACTCTCAGGCCCCAGCTTGAATTCGTTTGCTCCCTTTCTCTAGTATAGTGCCAGGCTCTCTGTTGCTCTTCCTCTATGTTGAGTAATTGATGCTTGTCGCCCGAGTTTGATCGTTTCAAAGTAACACAACTTATACATGATAAAATAACATTGCATTATATACATTATCTTATCATGTCATCACAAATTTGATCACACGCTTATATGATCCATTATATTTGATCAAATTTTGTGTATTTTGTATCTGTATTATATCATATTTGTACTAATGTCACAAAAGTCATATACTTACGGTAAATGGCACGAATTTTATCGATCTTATACAACTGATATGAATGTGTATATACATGATCTACAAATATTCCATATGACGATGCTAAATAATGCACCACCGGAATAACAGGCCACGTGTAATCTAAGGGTGAGCTGTAAAGGGAATCGAATGGCTAAGGGTGAGTAAAAGATGGTGTTTTTAAGTACTTTATGGCTGAGTCCAAGAATGTATCTTGGATTGCCTACGTATCCTGTGTAATGTCCAGGAATCAAGCCTTACGTAGTTCCTGGAATGGTGTATTTATAGGTACATGTCCTTCCTCTGCCCTAAATTTAGGGCGGTTTGGTCCATTGGCATAAATACCCTTAAATGGGCTTTGCCCTCCTGCTCAAGCAACCTACTGGATGGTGGGCCCGGGTATCTGGACGGGAAGTCTCCGTCTCGACTCGATACATGCCGACATGGGTGATCGAGACTAGACACTTGAAGAATCACTTGAAGAATCTGCCGTGACTGCTGTCTCTGCGAGTGCATATCGTGTCGATCTAATACTGCTGTATTTGACATAGACTTTTCCACATACCAGTTGGACCACTCAAATAATTCCACGTGGAGGAGTAAACCCCCGTATCGTCACCATACAATACATGAAGACATAAAAAATTCAAGTGATATATTTTTATAATCAAATATGTCAACATGTGATGCACAATAATTCACTTATGCATCATTTACATGATACATTATATCATAAGTGTACATTATTTTTGGAGCAAAATATACAACAACGAGATCAAGACTTGATCCATTGATCAAGATTGAATCAAACATTCAAAAATACCGTAAACGGGAGTTAAAACACGCACCGGAGCGTAGTAAGGTTGACTCTCATCACCATCACCTCTCCATCTAATCACAACGGCCGGAAAGAGCTGAAAATTGCTTTTCCAATCATGAAGTACAACTGCTAATCTATAGAAAAATAAGAGAAATGTTGAGTTCAAACGAGCGAAATTCTTGTAGCTGAAATTCAAATGCAACGGTTAGTTATATGTATGGTTGTTGTGATATACGAGTATAAAATAGCCATTTTGGGAACAAAGGAAAAAAACAATGTTATCTTGCGAAAGCTTAGCCCTTGTTCATATTCTTCTGAGCTCACTTGGTAATAAGTTTACATACAAATCTTTTAATTTAGAGTTGTCTGTGAGATACCCTTCCTTTTACAAGAGTAATTGGCAAAACAACGCCTCGAACGGACTCGTAATAATTTGAATTTCAAACCATAGTTTGGCATACGTCACGCGCGTCAGAGGCAGTTAAACTGCTACCTCCGTCCCAAAATGTAAGTCCGTTTACTTTTTTGGTTTTGTCCTATAATGTAAGTCCATTTAGAATACTAATGAAACATTTATTACATTTATCTAGTTTTACTCCTCATTTATTATACACTTACGCACTTTTTTATATTTTGCATTACTAACAGTCAAATATCATTTAAGACTTTTTAATCAAAATTAATTGCACATAACTAATTTAACAACTTTCTTAATCTGTATGAAAAAATCCAAATGGACTTACATTTTGGGACGGAGGTAGTACAATCTTTCAAATCGTGCCACGTCTTTCATAAGCAGACTTAACCTACGATACACCTACCAGCTTAGGATTGTGATGCTTTTGGCATGGGTATGACCGGTCACCATACACGTGGAAGTGTGGAACTCATCAAGCCTCATAGGGTAATCTCATGATGGGCCGATATGAGCTTGGCTCAATATTTTTACCAGAAAACCTCATCACAAGTCGATATTCTACTAACCGATATGACGCATGTTGTCATTTGCCTAACATGATGCAAGTCATAATCTGTCCCTTATAGCTTGCTAACGCATGATTTCTACGGTCTATTATTGCTGACATATTGCAGGCTCACATCAATCACTTATGTTCACCTCGATGCAGAGTCATCTCTGATCCCGTACAATTGTTACTCTCCATTAAACGGGTGCTCCGGACATTATACATCACACAATTACTGTAACTACTCAAATAATGGCTCTCAAGATTGTCGCTCCATTATGACATGAGTTATATTGCTCCACGATCTCCACTCCCACTATGGAGCTCTATATATACGGACCTTCTACCCATTATTATGTATGCGCACCTCCGCTCGAAAGTATATTCATTTAATTATTATTTTTATCAAACACTGACTTGAATGTTGACTATCCGGAAAACAACTCCGGGCCCATTTAACTCTTTGTTCATTCCGCAGGCCCATTCATCAGAACTCTTGGATTCAAGTCTAGTTAACTCTTGGATCATCCGGATGGTATAAAGTCTAGTTACCCACTCTATTAATCTTGAAATCGTAACCTTTTTTTTTTGGATGATCCTTTACATGCACGTCAATATATATTGTATTTATTTGCGGTATGTATGTATGTATAATATAGATTCTAATATAGTCGAGCCATCGACGGAGATTATATTAAAAAAAATAAATACTCTTTCTAGAACATGTAATAAACATTTATTATTAGCAACCATTAATAGGTCGAACATCGAGATGACCACCACTAATTTCTTCGATGATTGTTACCGAAGATGTAATGTTTTGTTGCTTTTATAACTTATTATGGCGTACTATAACCTTTTCAATAAATGCGTAGTCTTTTATTGTAGTTTTCATCTTTATAAGTATGTATGACTTACTCTTATATGCTTTCTGATTTCGATCAACGTACCTTTTTTTTTTTTTTCTTTCCTACTCCTACATTGTATTGTATTTATTTACGGTTGTTTACGGTTCGGTTTACAACTTCGGTTTTAACTCTTTCTCAAAACCTTTTTTTTTCCCCTCTTTCCTACTCCTACATTGTATTGTATTTATTTACGGTTGTTCACGGTTCGGTTTACAACTTCGGTTTTAACTCTTTCTCTTTCCTACTCCTACATTGTATTGTATTTATTTACGGTTGTTCACGGTTCGGTTTACAACTTCGGTTTTAACTCTTTCTCTTTCCTACTCCTACATTGTATTGTATTTATTTACGGTTGTTCACGGTTCGGTTTACAACTTCGGTTTTAACTCTTTCTCAAAAAAAAAAAAATTTTATTTCTTTCCTACTCCTACATTGTATTGTATTTATTTACGGTTGTTCACAGTTCGGTTTACAACTTCGGTTTTAACTCTTTCTCAAAACCAAAATAAATACTCTTTCTCACGGTTCGGTTAAGAACACGACACGCCGTCGACACATTATACAAATCGCGTTTTTTAACGTTTTCACTGAATAAAACTTGGGTAAAGAAAAGAAAAAGAAAAAAAAAAGGGTTCATGAATGTAGGGAAGTGTCGTTGACGTGTCGTGAAGTGTCGACATCGTGTCGGATCTTAAACTTTTAAAGAATATTGTTTTTATCAGTATATAATACATATATATACATGGTGTAACTTGTGTAAATACTATAATATAAGAACATGTAATAAACATTTATTATTAGCACCCATTAATAGGTACGAACATCGAGATGACCACCACTAATTTCTTCGATGATTGTTACCGAAGATGTAATGTTTTGTTCTTTTGTAACTTATTGCGCACTATAAGAAAGTACTAGGGATGGCAATGGGTCGGGTAGGGGCGGGTTTATCCACCCGGACCCATACCCACTCCTAAATTTTTTTACCCATATTGCTGATTAAAAAATGATGAGGACAAGCGTTTGTGCTAATAAAATCGAATATGTGACTTTTTCATAGAGTCCACGTGCTCTTATATTAGTTGCGAACTTGCGAAAAAAAATTACGAAAAAAGGAAAGTACTGGATGAATGATTCGCAAATTTAAATATCGAGAGCCATTGAAAAAAAATTTCCGAAGCAAAAATGGAAGGAGGGACGTCACATGAAGTTGAAGACGATGACGTAGGAGGAGGAACACAAAAACAGCAAGTATGGAGTTGGGGAGCCGGCACAGAGGGCCAACTCGGAACAGAAAAACTGCAGGATGAACACACACCTCGACTTCTCTCTTCTCTTTCTTCTTTTGGAATAATCTCACTTCTTTCTTGTGGCGGTGCCCATGTCATTGCCCTCATTCATGGTGCGTACTACAGCTACATATTTTTGTCAAAGTGCGTTCTTTTTCTTTCATGATTATATGAATTGAAATGTCTTGCTTTTGTTTTGATAGATGGGAAAGTGGTGACATGGGGGAGGGGTACCTCTGGTCAATTGGGTCATGGGGATATGCTTAATAGATCACAACCTAAGATTGTGGAGGCTTTGGAAGAATTTATCATTACAAATGTCTCGGCTGGATGGAACCATTCTGGATTTGTTTCAGGTTTTTTTCTATAACTCTACGAGCTAGCTGTTCCTGATTAGTTTCTTGTTTTTGTTTCTCAATAAAACTCTCTACTTAGTGAAACTGTTTTTCATTACTTGGTTGCACTTGCACTTGCACTTGCACGGGTAGGGATAGTTGGGTACGCGGGTAGTGAAACTGTTCTAGGTTTCTATCCAAATTTCTATGAGCTAGCTGTTCTTGATAAGTTTCTTGTTTTTGTTTCTCAACAAAACTCACTACATAAACTTTTTTCCTTTAGACTTGCTTTACTTTTTGACAACTTCTTTAAGTTGGAAATAGAAGCATAATCAATCTCTGTATTCTTACTAATTGATTGTCTTGTTATGGTGGGATCACCTTCTGGTGAAGTCAGGATTGTGGTTGCCTGCTCTAAAGGAATAATCTTCGTAATTGGCATAGTTATCAAGGCCCTTACTGGGCAACGCCGAGGTGAGAGTCTTAATGCCTAGAAGGTAGGCAAGGGTCGCCTAGGCAAGATTCCATACAAAGAGGGGGTTGTGTGTGTGCAGATGATGAAACTTTTGACTACTTAGTATTCTTGTCTGAGTTGATTGCTAGTTTAATTGATATCATTGGGTGGTTAGGACATACTACTATGTTGACGTCTGCAATTGCTTGATGTGGTTGAAGCTTACGGTGCTCTCGAGGCACATTTGAATATTTGTTTGATAGAAATTGGTCTTTTTTCTGGACTTTTACTGATATTCTCGTCAATTGACTTCTATATTTCAACTTTTTACATGATCGCCTAGCATGACTAGGTGAGCCTAGGTGACCCAAGCTCGCCCAAGCTTCCCCTAGCGCTTTAACATATGGTTCTTCTTGTTTTACTGATATTTGCATTGTTTTTCAGAGGCAGGCTCTCTTTTCACCTGTGGAGATGGCTTATTTGGTCAATTAGGTCATGGAGATCACAATACGCAATCTTCACCTAAATTAGTGTCATGCCTTAATTCAAGGCATGCTTGTCAAATCGCTTGTGGTATGCGCCATTCGCTAGCCTTAGTTCAAGGTAATGGTTGATGCTAGCACTGGTACAATCTATACTTTTCTGTGGCCAGTAGGCTATTCAAGCCTTCAAAAAAAATATTCGTGTCCTGGTTTCGTCGTTTCGTCTATCGAAACATAATGATCATGATACTGTGCTTTTAGTTTTTAAAAAATGCATCTTTACTATGAGCTCAAGCAAATAAAAATCTAGTTTTTAGCTATTGAAAGTTATCTTGAACTCAAATTGATCCGCACAAAACTTTTAACAATGGACCCATTTGATGCAGATCAGTTAGGTAACAAAGTATACAGCTTTGGGTCTGGAAAACGTGGCCAACTTGGTGTGTCTCGTGAGAAAGTAAGATCTGTATGTCTACCCCAGATTTGCTTGGGATTGGTAGATGTGAAAATTGTTTCCATTTACGCAAATGGAGATCATAGTGCTGCTTTATCCAGTGAGTTGTCAAGCTTCATCCTTACTGACATCTTTCCTGAGGATTTTGCTTACCTTAATATCATAGTCATAAAACGATAATATTCAGGTTGTCTTTAGTTTGCTTAGACGACGGACAACTATATACATGGGGAAGAGGATTTGGGGGTACTTGTGACATACACATTCCGCATCTAACTCCAAACTTACGATTTCTTCAAGTTGCTATAGGATGGAATCATGCTTTATTATTGACAGGTAATAGTCTGGTTGATTCTTATGTCCATATTCTTATAACCTTTCAGCCACAAAAATAAAACTTCAAATTCATACATTTGGTTTCTTGAATAGAAAACGGAGATGTCCTCATGCTTGGCAGCTATGGTAACGGAATTCTCAAGAGCCCTACAACTAAAGCACAAGCAGTAGTACATTCCTCCTTTGGTAAGGCTCATCCTTAAAGTCATAATAAACTCTCAACTTCCTGAATGTGAGGCTATATCATTACTTATGTAAAGGTTTTCATTTGAATGTTGTCTTGCATCATCAATTAAATTATGTGATTAAATTGGAAAGTCAATTACAGACTCTGATGAAGTTATGTTCATAATCTATTTAGGGATGAAAAACCTTGGCTACTTTCGCGTTTACACAACTTTGTGCTTTTAGCGTGAAAAGTATTTTATGCATGTCTACCTGGTTGGGCCCAGGTCATGGGGAAAGGGAGCTAGAGGGGTGACTTACAGACCAAGATGCTTACTTTTACATGAACATTGTCTATTTACATGCAGATTGTGTGTGCATGTGTGTGTTTTTCCTCCCTTGTTGGGCCTGGTTTGGACTCTTATCCTGTTAAAAAAAACTCTTTAATGTTGTGAATGGATCATAGTTATTACCGATACCCTTTAAAGACAGCATTTTTTCGCCATTGATTATCATTTGTTCTACTCGAAATACCGTTCTTTAAAACAAATTAAATGATTGGTGATAATATTTGTGTTTGTTTCAGAAGAGAAAGAAGCTTTGCAGAATATCCATGAGCTTAGTGGGATTAAAGTTCTGCAAATTGCTGTGGGCGCAGAACACTCTGCCCTCGTGGCAGGTGAGTTTTTTTTTCATCTTTTTCATATATAAATATGTGACCCTTAATTTGCACCGCTGTGTTTTTACTGATTCACCACACTAGTTGCACACCACACCGAATTAACCTTCGGGAAGTCGATTCTTGAGTCAAGAATCTGACTTCCCGAAAATCAAAACGCCGTGGTGTGCCCTTGGCATGTCGGGTGCACAAGTATAGTTGGGTGTGGTCCAAAATGCAAATAAAGATGCCCGTAATTACTTGTACACAAGTTCATTACTATGGATTTGTGATCATCATTATATACATGGTTTCAAATTGTACAGATGATGGATCAATTATGACATGGGGTTGGGGTGAACATGGTCAGCTAGGACACAGAGACACATTAGATCAGGCTACCCCTAAGGTGGTGGTATTTTGCAGTAAAAAAAGTGGCAATCAGCATATTGCTACAAGTGTGTTTTGTGGGAGTGGTTTTACTTTTGTTGTAAAGACACCCCAAGTGGACTGAACTCCACAGGTCCTTAGGATTCAAACCTTGTTTTCTTGTATAAATTGCATGTCCATATCATTGAATATACATTTGTTGTAATATACTATTATTATTTACTACTACTATTGCATTATACAAGGGGTTTTACAATCTCTACAAATAGTAGGATATATATTAAGGACAAAGCTAAAAATGTCCTCTATTCAAAAAGTAAGAAAGAGCACAAGAGGCATATGAAGCTCGTTCAATAGACCTTAAGAGTCGAAAAAAAAACATTTTACGACGTTTAGCAAGTGTGAGTTTGGTTGGACCAAGTAGCATCTCTTGTCCATGCCATCTCAGGAGACAAGATTTCGGTGTACCCTTGTAATATAGATTCCGTGGTAAGTATTCCCAGACCGTGGTTAGTATTCCCATACCTACATCAATGACAGTGTCATGATTTGAAGGGCAATGCCCTTTGGGAGATTCATTAGGCAAATGTCCGAAGTTGCCAGACAAGATCGAAGTATAGTACATCGTATTCACGTGCTAATAGTAATCTAATAATGGTGTGACTTAAATTCTACGAATGATCGGCCGGTGCATTTTATTTTCCATTGTATGTAGTCATGCCTTGTAGTGACTTGTTTTTGTTCCAAAGCTAGATTTTTTGAAACTATAATTTAAAATTGTGACATTCTCACACCCACTACTTCATGCTAGTGTTTTTGCTAAAGCAATTTTTTTTAACCCCACGGTTGATCGAAGAAGTGCGATAACCCAATTGTTGTAATTTCTAATGGTTACGGTTAGTGAACAGTCGTAATTTTAGTTGTGATTTAGTTAAATATTTCAAAAGCCAAAGCCTCATAGTTACTCATAGAATGACCATAATCATCTCTAAGGATCAGGAGTGAACCGTAACACCAAGCATTAGGTACATCTTGATTGCATAGTAAAATGTAATAACCAACGATTGTTGATAACAACCAGCTAATTTATTATAAATACTGAATGTACTCTGTTTTCTGTAGTGCTGTTAACGAGCCGAGCCGAGTAGTTGAAGTTCAAGCTCGAGCTCGTTTGTAATCAAGCTCGCTCGTTAACACAAACGAGCCTAAAGAGCCATTCGAGCTCGGCTCGATAAGTATGAAAAATGTTCGAGCTCAAGCTCGCGAACAAGCTTGAACTCGAGCTCGGCTCGTTCAATTGCATTTTTTTTCAAGCTTGGCTCGTTCAACCATAACTCAATGTGTAAATTGTTAATGTGTATATATGATTTATATATATTATATATATTACCTAAGTTCGCGAACATTAACGAGCGTTGAGTATATTACGAAGGAAAATTGGATTGGAATCTCAAACTTGTAGCAACATTGAGTATATGCTGATGTTTTCTTTTAACTACACCATTCTATTGTGGTGTTTTAATAACAGAAGTCTAAGGTATTATTCCTTTAGTATGCATAAAATTCAAATAAAGCAAATTCAAAAGCATTGTCTGTTCTCAAAACTTTTACATTCTCTGAATTGTGTTTGAAAACTAGGAAGGACAAAGTTGAAACGAGAACAATCATAACAAGAACATTCAAACTAGAAAATGAGCGGGGAAATAGAAAGAGTGTCCATGATGAAGAAGAAAGCTATATTTCATTATTTGAAGTAACAATGTGTTTAATAAACTACTTAAATAATGGATTAGGAGCTGTGGTTGTAACAGAAATCAATAAATAGTTAATTGTTTCTAGCCTAGGTGTTCGACCTAATGCTACATAGAACAATTTGCTGCTGCTGATAATATGTTGATCTTGTGTCATCAGCCTTGAAGTTCATATTGCACAAATAGAACATTATTATATAATCACAAGGTAGGTTAGCATTTGTTCCACGAAAAAACGAAAGTAACTACTAAATAGATTATCAAATTCATACATACATATGCATTTGCACTTGTATTGTAGCATGTTAGTCAACCAGTTGGTTTACGGCTTAAGAGCCTGACTTGTTTCTTAATGCTATTCCTATCTAATTCGTCATAGTGAGTGATGGCTAGCCTAACCTTCCTCAGACGCTTTCCAACGATATTGTCATTTCTCCTATACGCATAATCCTTCTCTAAAGGTAAACCATACCTAGTCATGTGATAGTAACCTATTTCAATCAAATTTCCTTCATGAACATCCGTACGGGTAGCATCCACAAGAAATCTAACTGAGACATCTACATCCTGGCCAGTTTTAAGGAGGTTCAATATCTTCATGGTCTCCACCGCCACAAACGCCCAACAAGTGCCGAGATTGCCTTGTTAGGGCTCCAAATCCACCTCATCAAACCTAGAAGCAATGCAAATAAACAAAGGTTTTTAATGTTTAAGACGCGCTAAGACTATACAATCAAAATCTTCTAAATTAATTAGGCAATGAACAACTTCATTATTTCTCAACAAGATGAAAGAAACAGAGGAATTAAAACCAAACAAGATAAACTCAATCCGTTGTTTCCGTTACTTACAATTTCAAACTCTTTCACTAAAGATAATTTCATTTCCTTAGCTGTAATTTCAATTCTCGACTAGATGAAAGAAACAAAGGATAATTTATTTAAAACCAAATGTAAATTAAAACCAAACATGATAAACTCAAACCGTTCCTTCCAAAAAATGTTGCTAGACAAAGAATAAAGCAAGTGATCCAAGACATTAAGATGTCATTCATCCTTCCTGTTCGGACACTTGCACAAAGGATAAAGCAAGTGATCCAAGATATTAAGATGTCATTCATCCTTCGTCTGAAGTTTCTTTAACTATGACAATAAATAAAGCTACTATAAACATAGCAAATGAACTTATCAATCAAACCCATCACTTTTAAGAAATATGTGTATTGGAAAAAACGAAATAAAACAAATTATAATATGTTATAAATTTAACAATATAAATTACCTTATTTCGGACTACATCGATATTTCTTTAGGGCATTTGGATAAAATCATAGACCATGATTGTCTCCATAGCCTTTAACAATGCACTGTGATGACTTTTGAGAAGCTACTATTAAACAGGAGCAACTTCAGATATTAAATCTTTTTTCCTTCCTACAATATGAGGAATAAAAGAAATGAAACATCATTGTTAACAATCATCACCTTGTTTCAAACTTTATTTCTCAACATAGAACCATTAACATTAACACCATATCAAATGACATTTCAAACGAATCACTCAGATGATAAGTACAAAATCACCCTACAGGAGTATGATATACTTTGGTTGAATTGAGAAAGCAAACAACTCAACAACATCAACATTAATCTACAGCTTTTGTTCTTCTTAAATCAAGTGAAAAGTTTAAAGGCAGATCTAAAATTTTGCAATAAATTAAACGACATAAACAAAAAAAGTTTTTCATTTTCAAAACCATGATTAATATATCTACAATCTACACAAACTCTCTATTTTGCATATTACTTAATAGTTGAAGCACAACAAGGAGAAATGACAACAAACTTTTCCACCTTTAGGGATAGGAAAATCTCACTAAAAAAACCAGAATGAGGTAAGATACAAGATAAAACTTCCTAAAACGAATACCTTTCACAAAAGAGATTGAGACTTGGGTGAAATTGTGTTGTTTAAGGAGAAAGTGGGTGTAGTATAGAGATGTATTTTCAGATTTCTTTCCACAGAGATCTTTAGCACAAACAAACCCATTTTCATTGTCACTTTCACTCAAAAGAAACATATTTATCCTCCATATCCACATTGTCCAGCGCATCATCACATTGTGGCTCACAATATACACAATGAATTTTTATTTTTCCTTTGCCAAATCGATTAAAAACCAGCTCACTTGGTTTTATGGAAAAGAAATCCCTTCAAAAACCGAAAATAATTTGTTAAAGAAATGTTCAATTTTGAACTCCATTCTCATATTCAAGAAAAAAAAGAAAAAAAAAACCGGCCAAACGAGCACAAAACAACACCTGCCTTATAATCCAGATCTGTTGCACACAAAAGAACAACCGGATCAAAAGAACACATTCACAGCCTTACCATCCACCAGATCTATTGCACGAAAACGACGATCCGTTAATACGCTAGGCAATTTAAACCTCATTCACGGTGTCTTATGACTTATGAATTGGGACTGATTTATAGCAGTGTATGAGAGTGGAGGTTTCTGTATTCACTAATTTACCCCTACTAGGGATACAATTTACCAAAACCTGTGTTGTTATAAAATTAAGGTCCAATACAGTAAATACTTTATAAACAATTACCTTTCACAAGCAGAAGAATTGAGAAACTTGTGAAATTTGAAAAGCTTCAAGCTCCGGCACCACCAAAGTTAAAAAATAAAAAATAAAAAAATTGATTTCTTGTTTTGTTACTTGAGAGGAAAAACTTTGAACTTTGATGTGCTATGAAACGAGAAGAAAGTATTGAATCAAAGAAGACGAAGGATATATTAATCTACCCCAATCCAAATCTTCTGTTGACGGGTGAAACCATCGTTTATAGTTTAAATACAAAATAAAATTGTGTGGTTTTTATTAAACCACACGGTGTCTATACATGGATGAAGACACCACACAAATATTTCTCCAATTAATTAACTCATAGAAAACCCCACTATCAGCGGAGAGAGTTGAGCCCTTTTTGTTTTGGGTTGGGTTTTTTATTTTTTTATTTTTTTTCGAAGTTTTTTATATATCACATTACCAATCATTTTTTACAATTCTTTCACTAATCAATTCTTTAACTACAAATAAAAAAATATTAAATTATCTCTCATCATTTCACTTTATATACTTTATTACCTTTTTAACATTATTTTATTCATTATACTACCTTATTTCAATTTCTCTCACCACTCATTTCTTTATCTATACAAATTTCAAAAAAAAATTTAACTTTCTAATCATTACCTTCAATCATTTTTATCATATTTTACTATCCACTAGTATATAAAAAAATCACAAAAAAACTCCAACACTAAACAAACGGAGCCTGAGTGACCACAACAATATAGGTAGACCCGGCCAAATAGAACCGGACCGGACCGGACCGGAACCGGAACCGGCGGTTTTAAACAGTTCCGGTTTGGGCCGGTTTGACGAACCGCCGGTTTGAAAAACCGGCTGTTTACTGTTCAAAACCGGCGGTTGCCGGTTTGGGCCGGTTCACGATTTACCGGTTTGCTCCCGGTTCAGATCACGGTTTTAAAATTTCATAATTTTTTTTTAATTTTCACATAATACTTATTATTTTCACTACAATAACAAATTATTATTCTTTTCATTATAATTACTAAAGCGATAGTAATATATATATTTTTAAATAGTTTTCTATTTGGTTTTAAAAATAATATTAATATTGTGTTATTTTATTTATATGTAAATAATGTTATTTTAAAAAATTGTGCTATTTTTTCAACGCTTGTACCGGTAATTCGGTTGTCTACGTATTTTTTATATGTAATCGTGTCGGATGCACAACACATATAAAAAAATTAAAACGAACGTAGTTCTTATTGTTTATTTTTTAGTCTTTTATAGTTTGTTGTAAAAGTTTTTATAGTAATTTTTATTAATTTTTTTAAAGTCTTTTATAGTTATTTTTATAAATTTTGTGAGTCGGTTTTAAGTATACGTTTATTATAAATGTTGTTTTATTAAAAATTAGGTGAGATATATAGTGTTGTTTTTTTTATATGTAAATTGTGTTATTTTTTCAACGCTTGTACTGGTAATTCGGTTGCCTACGTATTTTTTATATGTAATCGTGTCGGAGGCACAACACATATAAAAAAATCAAAGCGAACGTAGTTATTATTGTTTATTTTTTTAGTCTTTTATCTTATTTTATTTTTTAGTCTTTTATAGTCTTCTTATATGTTTTTATAATATTCAAAGGTTTTTTAAATGTTTGTTTTATTGTAGTCTTTTATAGTATATGTATGTGTTTGTATTTTATAGCTCCATACAATTTTTTAGGTTTGTATTTGGTTTTTTGGGGTGTTTTTACTTTTGTGTAGTGTAATAGTGTTGTTATGGTTTGTTATAGGTTTTTATTGTTTAGGTTTTTGTCCAAAAGGACAAACTAATATATTTATTATGCTACAAGTACATGGATGATTTGAAAGGACAAAACATAATTAACATTACCAAAATACCCCTTTTTATTTATTTTTATAACCCTAATTAACAAAATTCATCAGCGTTCCTGATTTGTTCCTTTCACGTTCAAGAATCCATCGGCGTTCAAAAACAAAATATACTGCCGCCGGAAGCGTTCCTAATCCCCACAATTTTGGCCGCCTGTGTAGAGATGTCGGAGAAGGAGACTTGAATATTGCCTGGACGATTCCGGCCTGTGCAGAGATGCCGGATTTCCATAGAAGAAGGAGACATGATTATGAGAGCAGACCTTTTGATTCTTCATTGAATCGATTTAGGAAGGAAATCGATTGCATACTGCTTCCTGTTGATCTCCCAATTGCAGACGGCCGTAAAACATGGCATCCGATGCCGGAAAAATCAATTGCTTAATTATTCACCTCCGGCATCAATTATCGCCATAAACATGGCATCCGGCTACGGACGGACGGACTGGATAGCAGCGGATTCCGATTTGGGGATTATGATTGAACGATTTGGGGATGATGAAGCTGAAAGTTTGGATTTTTTTTTTAACGAGAGAAGAAGATGAAGCTGATAGTTTGGAAATTTTTTTATTTTTTATTTTTTGAAAAAGTTTAGGGTTGTTACTATTAATTTTGAACTCTGTTGGGGGGCGTTTGGGGGGCTGAATATAAAGCAACGAGTTGGTTCGCCGGAGGGTTTGGTTGGAGAAAGTCCGGCGGGGTGGAGCTGGTGGAGTCCGATGAAGTGGCCATGGCTGCAAAAGAGAGGAATAAGCAGGGACTGTTATTACATTTTTTTTGATGTACTTTATATATTTTATGGGTACATTCTATTTGTTTATTGTCAGTTACTACATTTTACGGGGCTGTTACTATTTGTTTTTAGGATGTTACGACATTTTACGGGACTGTTACGACTTGTTTATTGGCCGTTATTATATTTTACGGGCTGTAATTACTTGTTTTAGGACTGTTACTACTTTTTTTTTAAGTACATTACTTCTTTTTCATTGGGTGTTACGATTGAGGTCACATTACTACTTGTTTTTAGATCGTTACTTATTTTTCATTGGATGTTACGATATTTTATGGGGTTGTTACTACTTCTTCCTTGGCTGTTACTATTAAAATTATAAAGGGGCATTTTTGTCACTATATTTGCAATTCGTCCTTACTAATATCTGATTTTGAAATTTGTCCTTCTGGACCCATTTATCATTTTTTTTTCCTTCTAGCCCCTTCCCCCTTATTGTTTTTTGTATTCTTTTTTAAGTTTTGTGTTGTGTCCTAATGTTGTTATGGTTTGTTATAGGTTTTTATTGTTTTTTGTATTCTTTATAGTATTTTTTTAAATGTTTGTTTTATTATAATCTTTTATAGTATTATTATGTGTTTGTATTATATAGTTTAATATAATTGTTTAGGTTTGTATATGGTTTTTATGTTTTTTATTTTATTTTATAGTTTTCTAAACTTTTTTTAGTTTAAAGTAGTAGGTATTTTTTAGTTATTTTTAATAGGTTTTTATAGTTTCTATCGGGTTTTTTTTTTTATAATGGTTTTTTAATAGTTTTCTATAGTTTTTTTTTATTTTATAGTTTTTAGTAGTAGGTTTTTTATAGTTTATTTTAATAGTTTTTTTTTTAATCTTTTATAGTTGTTCTATGAATTGTAACAAATATATAAGTAAGTTATAAATTGCGTACCTTTAATCGATGTCGGTATTTCGAGCGCTTGTTCCTCCTGAAGTTTCAGTGTCACCGCCTTCGAACTGTGACTCCTCATCTTCTGACTCAATGTGTTGCACCCTCTTCTCGGCTCGTACCCAATCTTGACAAAGCATTTGCTTCTCTAAAGTGGTGGAATGAAGCGAACATCTTTTATTGGTAAGCACATATCCTGACATGCCGAAACATCGTTCAACAGTGACGGTCGAAACAGGGCAACTTAAAAACTCGACCGCCATCATTGCTAGAACTTGATATTCTTTAACATGTCTCTTCCACCACTTCAATAAGTCGAACTCGAAATCATAGGTATCGATTTCACAACCTTCAAATGTTGTGTTTAGAAATTTGGATATCTCTGTACGTTGATCGGATGATGATGTCGCTCCCTTCTGTCGTTTCGAATTCATTTTATCCACAACGTTTTGAAGTCCCCGTAGGACACCTACAGGGTTAGTAGAAGAACTTGCGGATGGATTGGGAACCGCGTCGTTTCTCAATCCATACATACGCTCATATTCAACATACAAAGCGTTTAATAAATTTTCTAGTCTAACTACTTCAATTGTAAAATTTACCGGGGGCACATTATGAGTAACAGACAAAGCATCATAGTAAGCACCTAACATGTTAGACAAACCTACTAGTCTTATACGAGGGTCGAGCATAGAAGAAATGAGATAAGTGTCAGGAATATACAACATGTATTTATTCCATTTCTCATTCATCGGCACTAAACATTGAAATAATTATGCGTCGTGTTCTATGGTTTCAAACTCGACAGTTATTTCTACACAAGCCGGCAAGACTAAATGTGCTGTGGGTTGATAACATTTTGAAAACAATACTGTAAATTTTTTGAATATTTCAAAAACATCCATCAGTTTCTTGCATGAAGTCCAAATAGAGGGATACAAACGATATTCACTCGAACAATGTTCATTTAAAAAATCACAAAAGGTGTTTTTAATTTTGTTTGTTTTTTTCCAAAGATCATGAGTTGTGTTCCACCTATGCGGTACATCTTGCGGCAGTTTGACTTGGCGATAACCTTTCTCTTTAATAAATTTATACCACTTACTAACCAAAATATTTCTACCTAAAATATGTGAAATCGCAGTTTTTATTGCATTAATATTATGGTCAAAAACTTTTAGACCATCTGACGTGGCCTTTTCTAGTGCTAATACCAGTCCTTAACCGACAGTGTATCGGGTCAAACTGTAGTACTAGTATGGTGAGTCAGAGTATCGTATCCTCAGGGAACTTTATAATTCTTTTAAGTGTGGTTAAACACCAAAGAGTCATTATTAACTCAATCTAAATCTCGGTTTATAGCATAGATAACTACTATTTTACTTAACATAAAATAAATGCGTAAATTAAAATTTATTCTAATATAATATATATAGATATATAAATATATATAGATGTGCATAAGTTGCAAAGTATATATATAGATATAAATATATAGATGCCAAATATATTATTAGAGAACTAGCCAAAGTTTATATAATTGATTTATACGATCTTTTCGGTGAATGGAATGTGCTCGATCTTTAGGTTCAATTGAGTAAATGAAACGGTGCACTCTAAGGTTAACAATTCATCCTCACATTAGTGTGTGAAATTGTCATATGTCCATTGTCATCAGTCCAAGATCCACAACTGTTACGGTTTTTCTGAACAGGTCCCGAGTACGATTCTACCTTTGAATAAAAAGGAGTCATTCCGTTCGTCAAACGGTCAATTTTATTTAAAGGCTCCGGTTGTCAAAGCCGGGCGATTCAACTTTCCGGTTTAAGTTTCAATTAAACTGATGAATTTAACATTATTACGATCTTGAGTACAAATTTTAATAAGATTCATCTTTTTAGGACAAATCTGCCCCCGGGTAGGAAATCGGGTTCCGTTGTCACGTTTTCACTCGGCCAATTTTACCCTCCGGTTTTTCTATTAACGAGTTCATAACTTAATTACGAGGTGTCAATTCATAATTAGATTATGAATTCTTTCAAGTCAAACTTTATCAATAGGAAAAGATTCAATTAACTCAATTTTATTCGGTTTTACTTAGACGACATTCCTTTACCGAAAAGATCGAAATAAAACGATTACATAACTTTGGCTAGTTATTAAATTTAGCCTACTAACATTATACGAAAATATAAACGAGACAAAACAAACATAAATACTTTTGAAATTTTACCCGATTACAACGATTGAATCGAAAATTTGTATTCTTCCGGATGCTACAACAACTTCAACAACATTGATCTTCGATAATTTCTCGAGCATTATAACGATACTACTTTATTTATGGCATAAGGCCTATATATATACATACTACTACTACTAAAAAGAGGTGAAGAAAATATATTTGGTACCTCCCTATGTGCCTGCAAGCTGCTCTATTTATAGGCATATTTTCCCAAGCCGGATCGATCCGAGAAAGGGCCGGATCGATCCGGGAATAAAAAATCTTATCCCAGGATTATTCTCTGCAGGGCCACATGCTGGGTAATCATGATGTTTCCTCGGATCGATCCGAGGTAAATCCGGATCGATCCGGATAGATTTTTTCCAATTTTAATCCGAAACTTGATAAAATCATAACTTGAGTTCTGAATCTCCAAATGACATAATTCAAGATGCGTTGGAAAGCTCTTGAGGAGATCTATAACTTCCATGAAGACTTCTTTTTCAGAAAATGTCTTTTTGCTGGGCCATTTGTTCGTCGAAAATATAACTTGATACGGCGTCACGAACCATTGATCCACTTGAACTTTAAATCTCGTGACACTTCCTTTATTCCTTCAAAAGATATGATTTTACTCCACAAAATGTCATCACTCGGGGTCTTGGTTTACCTAAAGTACGTAAAATACCAAAAATACCCACGTGAATCTGACACGACACTCCGGTTATTAACCCGGTACAAAATTTATAACTTTTTATCATTTTTACTAGATTTGTATAGTATTTAGATTTATTCATAGCTATTAATATTTTATAAGATTATCTGTTATAATTACTTATATTTTATATAAAAATAGTCGATAACGTATATAAAACATCGTAATTTTTATCATATAAATGTTATACATCAACTACTCCCCACTTAGCTCTTTGATCGTCCTCGAGCAAAATAAGCGGTAATATATAAAAATTACGATAAAAATAATATAAGTGGTAGATAAAATTTTAAATTAGTAAAATATCATTTCAATATTATAAACATATTAATTATATCTTTCTTAGAAATTAATAAGATAAAAAGTGTAGATAACTTTGATAAATTATTTATCAACTATTATTCAAATGAAATTTCACAAAATCTACTCAATAAATATAATTAAAATTCTAGAATTATTTTCCTATCTCAACTTATATGAAATATTTGGAATCAAAGACTAAGTCAAGTAATTGACAAGATGGCTAATACTTTTTAGGATAGGACATTGGTTAATCGAAAAGATAGAAAAAGAAATCAAAAAGAGAAAGAGGCAAGTCGTACGTACTTACACCTTCACGTTTGATCAAAAACGATTTCGATTAATAATATCTCATTTTCCAACTATTTTTGATTTTCTCTCTCTTTTTTTCAATATTAAGAACTAAAAGCGTGAATGTGTGTAGAAAATCAAATTTACAAGCATTGCTTCATCAAGATTGATCGGAGTAATACTCTTTCGATCTAAAATTACGAGTCCGGTTTCCTTAAACTCGTAATCATTCTTGAGATCTTATGATTCGAATTTTTATCGGGAGCTTTATACCTCATAGTGATATAGGACGTTTAGATAACACCCTACGCACTCAAATCATTGGAAGCTACTACCGATATCCGTCGATCAAAGATAAGGAAGATACCTGGTATTCGATTAATTCTCTCCGTAAATATGGTGCTTCGTTCTTATATATATCTTTTTTTTTTTTTTTTTTTTTTTTTTTTTTTTTTTCACCTCGAAGCATACACCATCCTTAGCTTCACGTGCTATCATCTCCTTTCATAAGTACGTACAAACTCGTGGGATTTTTAGGAAATGTAGACCAAAATAAGCCAAGGGTTGGTTATGATCAAAAAATGGCTATATCGAGTGAGGTCTTGATCACTCTAATCAAGGTTGAGGTAATTTTTTATGGTGTCAAAAATCTCATCATTCCTAATCCGATTCCATATTCATATTTCGTTTTACAAAGAAAATTATTCTAAAAAATTCATTATAAATATAAGTATATTTGCTAAAATTTCATATGAAACTTACTTGATAATATTTATGTATAGTTACATATACTTAAAATCTTATAAAGATCTAAAATTGACATATATAATATACTTATAATATATCTAATTTATTTTACTTAATTAAAATCTATTCTTACCAATTTATATTGTTTTTATTCATACTAATTATATACTATCTAATTATTTTGTTCCAAGAAAAATTAAACTAAGTATTGAGCAATTAAGTATAAATTTATATAAGAAAATTTTAATTTTTATTTACTAACTTACTTCCACTCCCCACTTACGAAATGACATCGTCCCGATGTTTAGTGAGTAAATAAAAAGTAGTTTGCAAATAAAATTAAAATTTTATATGATTTTGATTATTATTTATTATTTTTAGCAACCATATATTATTTTGATTAAAGAAAATGACATATATATTAAACACTATTACAAACTATAAATAAAAGTAACGAGACAACAAAAAAAACAACTAATTTAAACAACTACCAACTTAACAACATAACTTCTAACCGATTATCAAACCGTAGATGAACATCCGGGAGTATCCACCGGAAGTAATCTGGCGAGAATCACGAGATGGAGAAATCTCGTCGTAGCAAACTCGGGCACATGATTCGGTTGGATACAAAGGTGAGAGATAACCCAGGCAAACGGTAACGGTCTTCCTTATTATTACGTCTTTCTACCGCAAAATTAATTGCGAGTCTTAAAAATCAAAACTCCCCAATCAATGTATGCTCCCACGGTTAATGCATACAACGGCGAGCATCTCATCATCCGTAACCCCATAAAAATCTCTAGTTGGATAGATCCGAGAATTAATGAAGCGTTTCCACGCCCTTAAATGAGGGGTAAAGCCGAGTTGAAGAATCATAGTTATGATCAAACAACGGAAATACGAAGCGAAAGGCTTCGCAAGTACGATTTACAACATTATACGCATCCCCAAGTTCCCAAAGAAACTCGAAGTGTGGGTTTCGATCAAAAGTACATGGTGGGATTTGATAGATTTGATTTATGATGACCGGTGAAAATGAAATAACGATTCCCCTAAGCGTAATAAGTTGAGATGAGGCTACGTCGTTATCTCGGTGAGAGACGCAAAGAAATCTCTAACAATCGAAATGTTTATTCGACCTGCGGGAGTCCTTATCAACTTTTTCCACCCGCAACCTCGGATTAGATTACGTCCCCATTGATCAATTTTTTCGGTGTTTAAGCCTTTCTCCATCGAATAGGAGAACGGACGAAATTTAGATGTCTCGGGACGTTATTATGAAAACAAGAGGCATGCCCTTCGGGAACCACACCATCGGGCGTATGTGGTTCGTAACTATTAACCGAGGGAGAGGAGCGGTTAGACATTTCGACAAAGAGATTTAAACTAAGCTAGATAGAAGGAAAGAAAGAATGAGCAAAGTTCAAGGTCTTTGCTCTTTCCTTTTATAGAAATAAATCTATCAAGCAAAAGTAGAAAAGATCTCTTTTCTGCGCGTTTTTGTACTTGCCGGATCGATCCGAGAAAGGGCCGGATCGATCCGGCCTCTGAACTAGTAATGCTGTCGGTCGGTACACTCAGGTCGGATCGATCCGGAACACTACTGTTCACGGACAGAGTTGATTTTGCTTGTAAAATATCTAGATTTTTCTAGGGGACAAGTTTTCTTCCTATATTTTTTTTTTTTTTTTTTCATTGTGTTATAACGATAAATTTTACTACACGATACGTAATACCAAAATATGTAACGAAAACATGAAGATCGTATTAAAAATAAAATCCAACCAAAATCAAAATAACCTAAAATTTTACGAAAACGAAATTGTACGAAAAATAAAATGTTTCAATGTCAAAAATCATGGAATGTTTAAAAATCACTCCTCTTCATCACTCAGCTCGACGTGGCTTGAACTTGGCATAGCTTGAGAACGGGTCGATTCTTGGGATGGATCTTGAAAATAAGTTGACATCCGCACCGAACTATCTAGTCCCATCGAGCTCATCTCTCTCGTGATATCAGAAAAAGTGCTTCCCCATCTCGTCGTGGTATGGCCAAATGATCCAGATCCAGTCCATTCTGATGTCGCAGCTGCCGTAGTACCTGTCGAAAAATCTCCTACACCACTAGTTTGAAATCCAAAAGAATGTGGCATTTGTTGGAAGTACGAGCGAGGTGGCATCGGTGGAATGAAATCGGGCAAGGTATAAGGCTGGGTTTGGCATTGCGGAATATCCATCTCGGCATAGGTAGGGTTTTGCGGTATATTCATTTGATATAAACCTCTTATGCCTTGACGTAAATCTTCGGACCATAATTTATTCCTTTCCGCAAAAACGACCATATTGGCATTAGCACGATGAACATCATAGGCCATGGATTGAAACATGTCGTAAGTGATGGTATTCGGAAATTGAGTTTGAGTTTATTTGGATGAAGGAGGGACGGCGAGTGGATGGAGTAGGCTGAGGTCGTTGACGGTTAGGGTCCAAAAAGTTTATTCTTCCTGCCGGCCTAAGTGGTAAACTAGGACCTATAAGTGTGTCATCCACCATCATCAAATTATCACTTGGGAGCTCGGGAACTCTATCGACGACACAAGGAAGAAATAAAACACGGAAAAGGCATGTATTTGCACTGGTCTAGCGATCGGGGCAAATTCCTTGGCCTTCTACACATTACTCGCCTATATCCACAGGTACATCATTAACTATAGCCCAAGCAATGCACAAATCCTCTTTACCAAAAGATGTAAAATGCCGAGTCGGGTAAAGAGTGTGACTGATAAAACGTTTAATGGCTTTCATATCCCGGATACATTTCCCATAGGAAAACCTGTTTTCATGCCAGACGGCGGTGGGATCTAACTCGTTACGGGCTACCGCAACAATATGATCAAAATCGCTTTGGCTCATCCAAATTCCAAAGCGTATAATAATCCTCATTCTCCGGTATATCGGGAATACCATAAATAGCATTAATAATGTGAGGAGTAAACGGCCTTGTCCTAGTTCTTAGGTTGACGAGAAGTTAACTCACCATCTTTCGTAGCATTATGAGTTGCTACCGAGAGAATAAAATTCGGCTACTAAGGTTGTGTTAATTTCTCCCGACCTTAAAGCGGCTAACTCCAACCACTTGTCGCCTTTCAAAAATCTCTTTTACCTCCCTTCCCAAATCTTTGAAATCCAAACCCCTCTCGACCGCAACTAAACACTTTCCAAATTTATTTTTCAATGCTTTCTTAGTACACGGCGAGACGCGGTTCTATCAAAACTAACGAGTCAATTCTTCTTGTTAAAGGCCTAGTTTCGATAATTTGGAATTTGGGTTGGGATATTAGGTTTACGTTTTTTACTAGCTTTTGATGATTCGGCCATTCTACGATAATGACAAAATAACAAACAACACAAAACAACAAAACAACACAAAACAACAGTACAAATGTGAGTGACAAAACAGTTGAAAATAAAAAATTGCAAAAAAAACGAAATTAAGAAAATAAGTGACTACAATGTTACCTTAAAAAAAGGTTGAAATTTGGCCGGAAAAGATGGAAATTTTTCCGGAATAAAAGTTGAAGCTTCCCTTGAAAAATTCTTCAATTTAGATGAAAATTTGAAGAGAGCAGAGGAAAATGAGAAGAGTGTAAGGATTGGGGTGATGTGAGAGTGAATTTTAGTGATGATTTTGAAGAAAAAAATATTCGAGTTGGGGGGGGGAAGAGGGGAGGGGCGGCTGTTTTGAGAAAAAGAAAAGAAGAAGAAGAAGAAGAGACCCCGTCCCTTTTTTAGGTTTTTTCAGGTTCCGGATCGATCCGGGGTTAGGTCGGATCGATCCGAGCACTTTTTTTTTTTTTTTTTTTAATTTTTTTTTTAAAACTTAATAAAACTTCTACAAAAATAAAAAAAAACTTTTTATAAAAACTTTATAAAACTTTTAAGTAATTTCATAAAGATCCTATTTATAAAATTTTCAAAAGTTATATAAAAATTTATAAATATTACAAAATTCACGAGGGTCCTAATTCCAATACTTCTAAATCTTCCAGAGTTCTGACGTAACGTTCTATCAACCTAACCTTAAGAAATGAGGCGTTCGAATTTTCCCTTTGATCTCCATCGGGATTTTCGGATAACCACCTAATCGTTCCCTTCTTAACAACATTCAAACACTCATCACGGGATTTGGTTGTGCTTTCCCTACATTTCCCTTCATGCTCACTTTTTCCACAACTTCTACACCTTCTTAAAAACTTTGCCCTTCTCTTTATCGAACTTCTCGATTTTCCATTACATATTTCTTTCGGTCGATCTCTCTCAACAATTGCTTGTTTTTCTCAAAAGCGAAGCTTCTATTTTAAACGCGACATCGTTATCCAAGCCTAATTTCAAAAGCAACATAAAAACTCCTATTCTATCTAAAAAAGACATCCAGTTCTTTTACGTCTATCCGGTAAAAGACGAAACTAATTTAAACATAAATAAAAAACACAGAAAAGTAGAGTAAAGATAAATAGCACCTGGTATTCGGCTGAGTTTAACTCCTCTGCTTTTCAGTTTCTTGATTTCTCTGCTTTTTACTTTGTCGGAGGATCAGTTAGTAGCATTATTTCTTCTTTCAGTGCGGTTCCTTCTCCTTCCACAAATAACTTTACTCTATGGCCATTGGCTATAAAAGTTGTATTTCCATCAGTTAGTTCAACGGCTCCGATTTGTAAACTCTCATTACTTTAAATGGACTGTCCATCTTGATTTAAGCTTTCCTGGAAATAACTTTAAACGTGAATTGTACAAGAGCACTCGATCACCTACATGGAACTCACGACTATAGATTCTCTTATCGTGAAAGGATTTCGTGCGTTCCTTGTAGATTCGAGCGTTTTCATAAGAATCGAGACGGAATTCTTCTAGTTCGTCAATTGAAGCAATCTATGATCACCGACGACCTTAGGATCGAAATTCAAAAATTTAATAGCCCGAAGGCTCGGTGTTCTAACTCAACCCGGGAGATGACAAGACTTACCAAAAACTAACTTATAGGGAGAACAACCAATTGGTGTTTTAAAAGGCGTTCTATATGCCCATAATGCATCGTCTAGTTTAAGCGCCTTGAGTTTTTCGATTTGAATCCACTTGTCTTTTCTACAATTCTTTTGATCTCTCTATTAGACACCTCTGCGACCCTTTGGTTTGCGGATGATAGGGCGTTCCTAACTTATGCGTTACACCATATTTTTCAATTATCTTGGTAAATGGTCTATTACAAAAGTGTGAACCTCTATCACTTAATGATAGCCCTCGGAATGCCATAACGTGTAAATATATTCTTTTTAAGGAATCGTATGACAACTTTGGTATCATTAGTGGGAAGAGCTTCGGCTTCTACCCATTTCGAAACATAATCTACCATTACTAGAATAAATCTTTTTCCAAAAGATATAGGGAATGGTCCCATGAAATCTATACCCCAAACATCAAATAACTCACATTCTAAAATAGGTTGCATAGGCATTTCATGTTTTTTAGATACATTTCCCCATTTTTGACAAGATTCACGGGATTTGACATACTTATAAGCATCTCTATATAGCGTAGGCCAATAAAAACCACATTGTAAAACTTTAAAAGCGGTTTTCCAACCTCCATGATGACCTCTCGCCTCACGATCATGACAAAATGATAAAATACTTAAAATTTCATTATCGGGCACACATTTTACGATTATCCCATCCGAACATTTACGGAAAAGGTCCGGTTCCTCCCGGTAATAAAATTTTAAGTCATAAAAGAATTTCTTCTTCTCACGCCAAGTCCAATGGGACGGAATATAATCACGGGTTAAGTAATTAATGATATCTCCAAACCGGGGTGACATTTCCTTAGAAGGAATTCTATTCTTTAATAACTGCATGGTTGAAGGAGTATCTATTCTAAAAAGTTGTTCATCAGGAAATGAATCTTTAATTTCTATTCCCTTTTCTCCATCATTTTCCATTCTACTTAGATGATCTGCTACTACATTCTCACTTCCCTTTTTATCTTTAATTTCAATATCAAACTCCTGAAGTAAGAGAATCCATCTAAGAAGACGTGGTTTCGCATCTTTCTTACTCAGTAAATACTTCAAAATTTGAATGGTACGTATAAATTATTACCTTAGAACCAACAATATACGATCTAAACTTATCTAAGGCAAAAATTACGACCAACGGTTCTTTTTACGTAGTTGTATAGTTCGGTTAATTTGCATTTAACGTATGAGATGCATAGTAAATAGCTTTGAGAATTTTGTTATATCTTTGACCTAAAAGCGCTCCTACAACTAAATCACGGCATCACACATAATCTCAACGGTAAATTCCAATGCGGTGCTATTAGCTTGGTGCGATCGTTAATCTTGTTTTTAAGGTCGAAAAGCTTCCTTACATTTACTATCGAAGTTAAAAGGTACTTCCTTTTCAAGCAAATGACTTAGAGGTTTCGCTATCTTTGAAAAATCGCAATAAATCTCTATAAAATCCTGCATGTCCAAGAAATCCTCTTAGAGTCCTTAGATTAGCTGGTGGTGGTAATTTTTCAATTACTTCAACCTTAGCTTTATCAACTTCAATTCTATTTCGAGAGATTCTATGGCCTAGGACAATTCCTTCGATACCATTAAATGACATTTTTCCCAATTTAAAACTAAATTGGTATCCTCACATGACGTTGTAACACTTTTTCTAAGTGCGACAAACATTTATCAAAAGAATCTCCGTAAACACTAAAGTCGTCCATAAAAATTTCCAAGAATTTCTCAACCATATCGGAAAATATAGCCATCATGCATCTTTGAAACGTATTTGGAGCATTACATAAACCAAACGGCATTCTTTTATACGCAAAAGTTCCATAAGGACAAGTGAAAGTAGTCTTCTCCCTATCTCTGCTTCTTGCAATGAAAATCGTAAATAACACGAATAACCATCTAAGAAACGAGTAATATTTATGACCACTTAACCGTTCCAACATTTGAACTATGAATGGAAGTGGATGATGATCTTTCTTAGTATGATCATTTAGTTTCCTAAAATCAATGCACATTCGATAACTTTGTAATTTCTCTTGTTGGAATCCATTCATTCCTATCATTTTCTTTCTTTGTGAAACCTCGCTTTCTTTGGTACCACTTGAGTTGGACTTACCCATTCACTATCGATATGGGAAAAATTATTCCCATCTCTAATAGCTTAATGACCTCTTTCTTAACAATTAACTGCAAATTTGGGTTGAGGCGGCGTTGCGGTTGAATACAAGGCTTAGCATCTTCTTTCAGAATTATCTTATGAACGCAAATCTCAGGGCTAATACCTCGAATATCAGCAACTGTCCATCCAAAAGCTTTCTTATGCTTTTTCAACATTCTAAGTAATTGATCTTCTTGTTGCTCAGTTAAAGCTGATGAAATAATAATCGGTAATAGATTATTAGTTTCAAGAAAAGCATATTTCGATTTAAAGGTAACGGTTTCAATTCCGGATTCTTCGGCGGATCTTATTGACGATTTAAGAAGCGGGTCCTTCTAGTTCTAATTCCAAGTACTTATGCCATGGTGGTTTAAAGGTAAAACTTTACGTATCTAAAGAAAGAATTATCTTTTTCATTTCAATGTCTTCCTCATCTTCTTTATAGATAGACGAGTTAAGCATTCTTCTAATCTGTCTTCAAAAGTTGGTAAGCGATTATCGTAGACGAGAATGAATATCTTCTATAAAAGAACATGATTCGATGATGCATGATTCATAGCTTTGAAAATATTGAAAGTAACTTCGTCTTCATTGACTCTTAAGATTAATTCTCCTTTACGAACATCGATTAAAGTTCTTCCGTAGCTAGAAATGGACGACCTAGAATAAGAGGTCTTTGAATAACCATCTTCCATTTCCATAACTACAAAGTCTCTTGGAAAATAGAATTTGTCTACTTTAACCAATACGTCCTTAATAATTCCTTTAGGGTACTTAATCGATCTATCGCCATTTGCGAGTCATTTCGATCGTAGTAAGCTTTCCTATGCCTAACTTTCTATAATCCTCATAAGACATGAGATTTATACTTGCTCTAGATCACATAAGACCTTCTTAAACGAAATCCTCCAATTTCACACGGAATGGTAAAACTACCGGGATCTTTCGGTTTAGGTGGTAACTTATCTTTGCGGAATTGCGGAACATTCTTCATTTAGGCATATGTTCTCATATTCCTCTAATTTTTTCTTGTTTGACGAATTTCTTTCGAAATTTTCCATAAGCAGGTATATTAATCAGAGCTTCGATAACAGGGATATTAACTTGAATATGACGAAAAGTGTCAAGGAAACGAGCATACTTCTTATCAGTTTTTGCCTTTTTGATTTGATCTTTAGGAGGGTAAGGTAAAGATTCTAAATCTATGACCCTTGGCTCCTTTGTCAGTTTCTCTTTTCCTTTTTCCTTAAACCTTTGAGTATTATTCAGTCGCCATGTTTCAGGTTCTTGAATTCTTTCTTTTAAATTGTTCCCTGAATCAATCTCTACTTCAGATCCCTTCATTTCTTCCTGTTTTCATCCTTGTTTTCATTATTTTCCATTCTAACATGTTCCTTAAATAAAGTCCTTAAATCTTTATCCATGGGATCTTTCAGAATCTTAGGGATTTTTACCCAATTTTCCCTTTCACTTTCAGGTTCCGAACTTTTATTTCTTTTCAAGAAATTGTCTATAATTTCTTCTTCCTCATCTGTAAATTCAAGTTCATCTTTAGTTCTATCATTCTTACCATCTAAGTCATCTTCTACTTCATTATCCCCAAGGTTTTCAACTCCATTACTTCCACTGAGCTTCCTACTTCTCGTAACTACAACATTTACCTCTCTTGGGTTCCTTTCAGTGTTACTTGGTAATCCTCCTGGGGGTCTGCTGTTATTACGTTCACCTGCCCTACTCAAATGATCTTCCATATTCCTTAATGAGGCTTCTATCGTTCTCATCCTGGTATCATGTCCACTCATAGATGTTTTCATTGAACTCATGTCCTTAGTGACTGTACCAATAGAAGTCACCATCGTTTCTATATTTTTAGCTTGAGTAGATACTACACCCATCATATTTTCCATTAGTTTTTCCCATTTTTCAACTCCTTACTGCGGTGAGTTGAACTTTGAGTTCTTGGTATACTTTGAGTGGTATGTTGAGGATAGGATCTAGGTAATGATTGTAAATTCGATTAGACGTGTTTTCTTGATAAACTTGATTATTATTCATGTTCTATATGGGCTGGATACGGCGGTTGTCCTTGCTTACTAGGGTTTTCGGACCATCGATAAGTAGGGTGATCTCTTCTAATAGCATTAAACGAGTTTGAGTAAGCATTGTTTAAATTCCTATCTTTTTGAAGAAAACTCACCTCCTCTCTTGAGTATCCTGTTGGTTCTTCGATCCACGATGGCATATTATCTGATTCGAGTATTCGGTTGGTGTACTATTTTACGAACTTTGGTTCTTATTACATTGTAAACCATCAAATTTCCTACTCAAATTTTCTAAATGTGCTAGAACTTCCGTATTAGACGTACATTCTCTGCAAAAGCTACTTTTACGGTGCTAGAACCGGTTTCCCACATTACGTTATTTTTGGAAATCTTTTCTATAGCATCGTAAGCTGTTTGAGCTTCACTCATCATTAACGAACCACCACATGCATGGTCTACATCGGCACGTGAATCTTTTCTTAATTTACGACGAAAAAGTTGAATTTGCATGTCTAAGGAATAACCATGGTCGGGACACGCTCTTAACGAGTTTTTAAATCTTTCCCGGAGCATTCCCGAGCGTTTCTTCGGATCCTTGTCTAAAATTAGCAACCTCGACTTTTAATTCCAAATTCCGTCCGGGAGTGAAATATTGTTTCGAAATTCGGTTTGAATCTCCTCCCAACTAGTAAGTGAATGATGTGGAAGAGACATAAACCAATCTCGGGCTCGTCCTTTTAGAGAAAAAGGAAACATAGTCATCCTTGTTAATTCCTTGTGAGCACCTTGACTTTTGTTTGTATTGCACGAGTTCTTCAAAAGATAGAGATGATGATGCGGATCTTCATCATCTTCTCCTAGGAATTGGGCTCTTGCGTCAATTAAACCAAAAAGATGAGATTTAATCTCGAAATTATTCGCTCCTTCATTAGGTAAAAGTATGGGATTATTAGTCGATTTCTTCTTATAGTTTGGTCACGGATAGGCCTTGGGTTTGCGGGTTGTTACGATTATTACGGTTCCGATTCGATTATTTCTATTATTATTATTATTTTGATTATTAAGGTTAATAGGGTTTTGTCCATGCCCTAGAGCATGTTCCGGCCCTTGTTCGGGTGTTTCATCAACGATTTCGGCCATTCTCGTATTTACGTTTGAAGATGATTCGTCGGGATTTCCACGACTAGTATGACCACGTTTTCTCTCTACTCTTAGCTTGCCTTTCGTAAGTGTTTATGTCGGGCTTATAAGGAGTGAGTGGGGCCTTACCACTTACGGTCATCAACTAACGAAAATAGAAAATAACACGAAATTAATAGTAGTAAAAAATGGTAACTTACCTATAAGGTAAGTACCGACGAAATTAAAAATAGAAATGAGATAAGAAAAGTGTTGACTTATTCTCGAGAATTTTGAGCTAATATAAGTAGTAACCATAGACACAAAAAAGAAATTAGCGTCGTTCCCCGGCAACGGCGCCAGAAAGCTGACGTGGCCTTTTCTAGTGCTAATACCAGTCCTTAACCGACAGTGTATCGGGTCAAACTGTAGTACTAGTATGGTGAGTCAGAGTATCGTATCCTCAGGGAACTTTATAATTCTTTTAAGTGTGGTTAAACACCAAAGAGTTTGTTATTAACTCAATCTAAATCTCGGTTTATAGCACGAGATAACTACTATTTTACTTAACATAAAATAAATGCGTAAATTAAAATTTATTCTAATATAATATATATAGATATATAAATATATATAGATGTGCATAAGTTGCAAAGTATATATATAGATATAAATATATAGATGCCAAATATATTATTAGAGAACTAGCCAAAGTTTATATAATTGATTTATACGATCTTTTCAGTGAATGGAATGTGCTCGATCTTTAGGTTCAATTGAGTAAATGAAACGGTGCACTCCTAAGGTTAACAATTCATCCTCACATTAGTGTGTGAAATTGTCATATGTCCATTGTCATCGATCCAAGATCCACAATTTGTTACGGTTTTTACGAACGGGTCCCGAGTACGATTCTACCTTTGAATAAAAAGGAGTCATTCCGTTCGTCAAACGTTCAATTTTATTTAAAGGCTCCGGTTGTCAAAGCCGGGCGATTCAACTTTCCGGTTTAAGTTTCAATTAAGCGATGAATTTAACATTATTACGATCTTGAGTACAAATTTTAATAAGATTCATCTTTTTAGGACAAATACGCCCCCGGGTAGGAAAGCGGGTTCCGTTGTCACGTTTTCACTCGGCCAATTTTACCCTCCGGTTTTTCTATTAACGAGTTCATAACTTAATTACGAGGTGTCAATTCATAATTAGATTATGAATTCTTTCAAGTCAAACTTTATCAATAGGAAAAGATTCAATTAACTCAATTTTATTCAATTTTACTTAGACGGCATTCCTTTACCGAAAAGATCGAAATAAAACGATTACATAACTTTGGCTAGTTATTAAATTTAGCCTACTAACATTATACGAAAATATAAACGAGACAAAACAAACATAAATACTTTTGAAATTTTACCCGATTACAACGATTGAATCGAAAGTTTGTATTCTTCCGGATGCTACAACAACTTCAACAACATTGATCTTCGATAATTTCTCGAGCATTATAACGATACTACTTTATTTATGGCATAAGGCCTATATATATACATACTACTACTACTAAAAAGAGGTGAAGAAAATATATTTGGTACCTCCCTATGTGTGCGCAAAAGTGCTCTATTTATAGGCATATTTTCCCAAGCCGGATCGATCCGAGAAAGGGCCGGATCGATCCGGGAATAAAAAATCTTATCCCAGGATTATTCTCTGCGGGGCCACATGCTTTGGGTAATCATGATGTTTCCTCGGATCGATCCGAGGTAAATCCGGATCGATCCGGATAGATTTTTTCCAATCTTAATCCGAAACTTGATAAAATCATAACTTGAGTTCTGGATCTCCAAATGACATAATTCAAGATGCGTTGGAAAGCTCTTGAGGAGATCTATAACTTCCATGAAGACTTCTTTTTCAGAAAATGTCTTTTTGCTGGGCCATTTGTTCGTCGAAAATATAACTTGATACGGCGTCACGAACCATTGATCCACTTGAACTTTAAATCTCGTGACACTTCCTTTATTCCTTCAAAAGATATGATTTTACTCCACAAAATGTCATCACTCGGGGTCTTGGTTTACCTAAAGTACGTAAAATACCAAAAATACCCACGTGAATCTGACACGACACTCCGGTTATTAACCCGGTACAAAATTTATAACTTTTTATCATTTTTACTAGATTTTTATAGTATTTAGATTTATTCATAGCTATTAATATTTTATAAGATTATCTGTTATAATTACTTATATTTTATATAAAAATAGTCGATAACGTATATAAAACATCGTAATTTTTATCATATAAATGTTATACATCACCATCCTTTACACATAAATTAAAAATATGGCATAAACATCTAACATGAAAAAATTGACCGTTACAAAGAGGTTCACAATATCGAATTAAGTCGGGAATAGAAGGAGTGTTGTTTGAAGCATTGTCAAACGCAATAGAAAAAACTTTACCTTTTAAATCGTATTCCTCAAAAATATCAACTAATAAAGATGCAATGTTAGAAGCAGTATGAGTGTCGTTAAATAAACGAAAAACAAGTAACATTTTTTGGACAATCCAAGTGTTGTCAATCCAGTGACCCGACATGACCAAATAAAAATTGTTCGTCCTCCTATCCTCCCAAATATCGGCACATACACATATTCAGAATTTATTTTTCTTCAAACTTTCTATAATAATATTTTGTCGTTTAATAAATTTATTTTTGAAATCCCTAGTAACCGTTGCACGAGGGATACGAGTAAAACCCGGCTGCAAAACCCTTTGTACGTAGCTTTCGAAAATAGGATTCTCAGGAAAGCTAAAAGGGAGACCCATCCCGCAATAAGATCCGTGGTTAGATCTCTACAATTATCACGACTGTAAATAAAGAGTGGATCAATGTTACCTCCGCTGGAGCTCGGCATGTTTAGCTGGGCTTGGGACGAGCTGTCTTCCAATTTTTCCGGGTGTTTAGTTAAAATGTGACTCCGCATCATTCCGTAACCACCGGCATGTTTAAATAGGTATTTTTGGCCACAGAAATTGCACACCCCGAAGAAATACTTTCCGGAGTTAGCTAATGCTATTTCATCAGTCCGAGCAACCTTTGTAAAAAATTCCGTAAAAATTCTCGATTTTAACCTTTTTTCTTGTGCTTTGGATCGGGTACTTTCACCACCATCTAAATCGACTGACTCGGGAGTAGGAGTAGGATCACCACTAGCACCACGCCGACTCCCACCACGTCCTTGTCTTGGACGGGAAGCATTCGGAAATACATCATGATCATCATCAACGTCGTCTTCATCATTATCTTCACCTTCGTTAAGGTTGATGTTAAAATTTCCGGGATGAAACATTATATCGTCGTAATGACTATCAAAATCATCTTGATTGTAACCTGAAGGTGTGTCAAACTGAGGAATCGAAATGTGATTACTGGTGACAGGGTCTGTATAATATTGGGGTCTATAGCCACCAGCAAGATCATCCGATTCCGGCACAACCGTGTCATCACGGAAAGTAACATTTCGATTGCCTTGTGTTGATGCACCTCTTATTGACATTGTAAAAAATCAATATTATATATAACGGTTATAAAAAAAATTAAGTAAAGTAAATTTGATTTAAATCTAAATTACATATAATGGTTATAATTTTTTTTTAATTTAACTAACCAATTTTACTTATAACTAAAACCGAATTGAAATAACGATTAAATCAGAACAACTTCAAATTTCGGTCTAGTAAAATAAATTTGATTATAAAATTGATATTTTTTTACACTTGTAAAAATATTAGTTGAATAAAGTACAAAACCAAATTTACTTATAACTAAAACCGTATTGAAGCAACGATTAAATCAGAACAACTTAAAAAATCGGTATCGTAAAGTAAATTTGATTGTTGTTTTTAACAACTAAACAAACTTGATAATCAAAGAAATGAGTAGAAGATGTAAGAATTGAGTAGAAGATTTAAGAAGTGAGATGTAGAGATTGGTGTAGGAATTTTTGAAATGAAATTTATAGGAAATTTTTTGTGGAGTTTGGAAGAAAAAAAAAAAATAAATAAATAAATAGCCGTTGGGCCGGTTTCGGTTCCGGTTCCAACCGGCGGTTCTGGTTCCAAATATATCAAACTGTGCACCAACCGGCCAACCGGCGGTTCCCCAAACCGGCGGTTCCACAAACCGGAGGTTGACGAAACCGGCGGTTCGGTTCCAACCGGCGGTCCCGGTTTCATTTGGCCAGGTCTAAATATAGGGAGTCTTGGTTCACTTTTTATCTATAATGGATCCCTTATAAGACACCATATCCTTTATTTTAGTTAAGACACTCCCGTATTATAGGGAGAGTGTTGGGGTAAATAGTAATCATTTTTAACCACACAATCCACTTTTCTCTCTCAACCTATTTATCCTCATCTTTTCCAATTACATTAAACTCAATCTTGACAACTCCGGTAATATTCTCCTCTAATAAAAACAATACGACATTTATTAGAAGACATTTAAAAATCCCCTATTTGGTTGTTTAAACGTATACAATATTTTTTGACAAGGATACAACATTAAAATCTCACTTTGCAAGTATAATATATTTCATTCCGATTTTTGTATAAAAAAAGAAGAAAAATATGTTGGTAGTTAAATTAGTTAGTTGAGATTTGAAAGAATAGTAATTTTGAGGAATTGTATTAGGGGTGTTATTGGTGTTGGTTGTTTTATAGGGCGTTTAAAAAATGAATTTGAAACGGTAAATAAGATAAATGAGGAGTGTAATGGATAGTACCATTGTGGTCACTGGGCATCCACCCCAAAACGAGTTAAAAATTTTAAAAATTGAATTCAAATTCCCCGCCAATCTCCTCTGGTACCTACTGGTACGTCGGGATCAGATTGGTCATGAACATCGTAAGGTGCTGCTCTTCGCAAATCCCAGCATATGTTGGAGAAAATAGTGGAATTGAATTAAAGTGAATAAAAAATGATTTTATAATCATTTTATTCAGACGACTTTGCAAGCTTAATTTGATTATATTCTTGTATAGAATATATACAATGTTTTGATAATTCTGAAAACTACGTAAGTCGTAGATGAATTCAGGATTTAGAATCATTCAATTCGGAGTACGAGTGAATGAGAAATTAACGCTTGAAGTCGGGTGTTTGAAAGAACTTTTGTTGGAAGTGGAAGTTGAAGAGTATTCAACTAAGCGTGTACCACATTGGAAAAAGAGAGAAATGTTTTCCGGTATATATGTGGGAAGAATGTTATATGTGGTATAAGCTCCTAGAAGAAGGAGAGATAGCGGGTTGGTTTTAGCAGTCAGACGTTCTGCTAAAATGGCCACACGCGCGCGCGCCGCCGCCGCCCGCCCGAGCCCGAGCCCGAGCCCGAGACCTTGGTCTTGGTCTTGGTCTTGGGGCTTTGGGGAATGGGCCTTTTGGGCCTGAGGGCCCTAGGCCCAGGCCTGTGTTAAACTTTTTATACAAAAGTTAATTGGGCTTGGTCCAGTTCATAAACATTCTGATTGAGCTGAAGATTGATTGAAGAGTTCAGCTCGGTTCGGTTATCCAACATAGTTCAGCTCGGTTCAGCAATAGTTAATGGGTTAATTCAATGCTGTATACAAAAGTTAATTGGGCTTGGTCCAGTTCATAAACATTCTGATTGAGCTGAAGATTGATTGAAGAGTTCAGCTCGGTTCGGTTATCCAACATAGTTCGGCTCGGTTCGGCAATAGTTAATGGGTTAATTCAATGCGAACGGATGTAACGATGAGTTATGTTAATTCATTCTTTGAAGCGATGAAACGGTCAGAATGGCGAGAATTAAAGCTTCGGTTCGAGTTCATCTCCGACCCCCTCTCCTATATATAGCCTCCATATGGATTGAAGTTAGACACACATTGGAAATACAACACCGAAAGCTTCATACATTCATATAGTTCGAAGAAGTTGCATACGAGTTTGAAGAAGAGATTCGAGCACTAGAAGAGTTCGTTGAAGGTTCGTGTAAGAAGTACCTACATACGAATCGGTAATCCGAGTTATCTGTGAGACAATTGGTTTTAACCGGGGTACACACCGGACCAAATTTGTCTTAAGGACGAGTGTCCTACTCGTCTCGGAGTTATTGTATCCACTTTTATTTTAGTATATTTCATTTTTCAATTCTAATTCGTTTTATTTTCAATAAAATTGTTGTTTAATTCGTGTTAATTATTTTAATTGCGTACGGGTTCCTACAGCTTAAGACAAATTTCAGAACCGATGTTCTGATTTTAACCCGTGCGTAATCGAAATTTTTATACGAATTTCTACTCAATTTTTCCGAGTTTAGACGAATTAAATAAACTTGTTTTAATCGAATTCGATTACGATCGGCTCGGTTACGATCGGTTCGGCTCGTTCTTCGATTGATTCGGCTTATTTACGAATTTTCGGCTCGTTTCGAACATTTCAGCTCTTAATCTGAACGGTTCAGTCTACTTCTGAAACTTCAGCTCGTTTTATAATTTAGTTAAATCCTCCTTTTTTTTGGTATCGATTTCTGGTAAAATCGGTCCACATCCTTTTTGGTATCGATTTCTGGCAAAATCGGTCCACCTCCTTTTGGTGTTTTCTGGTAAAAACTACCACGTTAAAACAAGATTGAAATACAAACATTGTTGGAGAATCGAGTTGAAACAAACTCGAGCTTGTTTTGACGAGTCAAAACAATCTTCAAATTGTTTTCTTTGGGTGAAAAACCTACGTGTTGTATTATCAGTTATTCTTTTCTGATAAAAGTTTATTTTCTGTCTTGAACGAAATGGCATACGATGATCAAATCACTCCTACTCCGGCCGGTGCGCCAAACGGAGGACGGTCTTCCCACACTTCGGGAATTATGACACGGACAACTACGCGGGCGGGTGCTAACCACGAGAGGCCGAGAGAAGTTCAACGGATCGAACTTCAAACGTTGGCAACGAGAAGATGTTGTTTTACTTAACAACACTTGGATTAGCGAGAATGCTAGCGAAGATCCACCGGTGGTGCCACACGAGATTTGAAAAGACGACTTTTCTTGTAGTCGAAAAGCGGAAGAATAGTGATTTTTTATGTAAAAATTACATTCTTAATGGTTTGGATAATATGTTGTATGGTGTATCTTGTACGTATGACTCGACTCAATCGTTGTGGAAAGCTTTAGAGAAAAAGTACACAACGAGAGGATGCTTGGTGCCAAGAAGTTTCTTGTCGGTAGGTTTTTAAAGTTTGAAATGAACGATACTAAACCTATTGTGAAACAGGTGGAGGAGTTGCAAATTCTGATATCTGAGATGGATGATGCATAAGAGGAAGCAGGTAACGATGGATGATGCGATTGTTCGCCTCCGTATTGAAGAGGACAATAGAGCATCCGAAAAGAGACGTTCGAGTCGGTTGGACAAGCGAAGGCTAACGTCGGCGAGGTCGAAATCGAGAAAAGGAAGAAGCCTGAGAAATAGGTTAAGAAGACATGGGAATCTTCAAGGAAGCCGACAGGGGATAAGCCAGCGCCATTCAAGTTTAATGGCAAGTGTCACAACCGTGGCAAACAAGGGCACCGTCTTTGCGGATCGCCGATCAAAGAAGCCTTACAACCATAAGGCTCATATGGTACGAAAGCGAGGATGATGACAATCTGCGCAATGGTGACGAGTGCAACACTTGTGGGTAATCCGAGACAATGGTTTGTGGACACGGGGCCACTAAACATGTACGCGCCGATCGTGATGTCTTCTCAACCTACAAGGTGGAAATGGTGAGAAGGCTTGTGGATGGGCAACTCGCTCGGTCAACCATTCGAGGGAACTGGAAATGTGATTCGAAGATGACTTCGGGGAAAGAAGGCGACCCTCACAAATGTTCTCCATGTTCCCGACATACGCGAAATCGATATACGGTGGTATCTTTGAATAAGAATGGTTTTAAACTTTCATTTGGTAATGACAAGGTCATTTTGACCAAAAATGATATGTATGTGGGTAAAGGTTATTTTACCGAGGGTTTATTTAAACTCAATGTAATGGCTATTATGCCAAAGAATGTTGTGCCCGGTGAGGCTAATAAAAATGCATCTACTTTGCGTACTTGATTGAGTCTTGTACTTTATGGCATAATCGTTTAGGACACGTTAATAATAAATCAATTCAAAGAATGATGAATTTGGATTTATTACCTAAACTAAAAGTTAATCAAGCGAAAAATGCCAAGTACGTGTTGAAGCTAAAATGACTAAAGCGCCGTTTCCATCCGTGGAAAGAAACACGAGAACCGTTAGAATTAATTCACAACGATTTGTGTGACTTAAAGTTTGTGCAATCGAGAGGCGGTAAAAAGTATTTTGTAACTTTTATCGATGATTGTACAAGGTCTTGTTATGTATATTTGCTAAGTAGCAAAGATGAGGCTATCGAGGCATTCAAAAATTATAAGAATGAAGTTGAGAATCAACTTAGCGAGACGAATCAAGAAGGTTCGTAGTGATAGAGGTGGAGAGTATGAATCGCCATTTGAAAGAATATGTCTAGATTCGGGCATTATTCATCAAACTACGCTCCATATGCACCTCAATCTAACGGAATTCTTTGAACGCAAAAACCGTACTGCGAAAGAGATGATGAATGCTATGTTGATTAGTTGGGTTACCTCGGAACTTGTGGGGGAGGCCCTTCTCTCCGCCAATACAATTCTCAACGGGATTCCGTCTAAAAAGATGGATAAAACTCCATATGAGATGTGGAAAGGCCACAAACCAAGTTATAAATACTTGAAAGTGTGGGGGTGTTTAGCAAAGGTGGAAGTGCCTAAGCTAAACAGATTAAGATTGGGCCAAAAACGATAGATTGCATATTTATTGGGTATGCTCATAACGTAGTGCATATAGATTTCTTGTGCACAAATCGACAATCACGATGTGCATGTAAACACGGTCATGGAGTCAAGAAATGCGGTGTTTTTTGAGGATGTCTTTCCACATAAAGAAAGACACAATGAAGACTCAAATAAGAGAGTACACGAAAATGTGGGGGATAGTACTCCAGAAAACGAGGAAGTGGAACCTCGAAGGAGTAAGAGGGCTAGGACTTCAACGTCTTTTGGGCCGGATTTTCTAACCTACATGGTAGAAAATACTCCAAGGACATATGCCGAGGCTATGTCTAATCCGAAGCACCTTTACGGAAAGAAGCTATTAATAGTGAAATAGATTCTATTATGCAAAATCACACTTGGGAATTGGTTGACATTCCACCGGGAAGTAAAGCACTCGGGTGTAAGTGGATTTTCAAAAAGAAGCTTAAGGTGATGGATCTATTGATAAGTATAAGGCCAGGTTGGTAGCCAAGGGTTATCGACAAAAGGAAGGTCTTGACTTCTTTGATACTTATTCACCGGTAACGAGAATCACTTCTATAAGGGTTCTTATTGCTCTTCTTATGATCTATAACTTGGAGATCCATCAAATGGATGTTAAAAGCGCATTTCTAAATGGTGAATTAGAAGAAGAGATATACATGGAACAACCCGAGGGGTTTGTGGTTCCAGGGCAAGAGCACAAGGTGTGTAGACTCGTTAAGTCTTTGTATGGTGAAACGGGCACCCAAACAATGGCATCTAAAGTTTGATCAAACTATGCTATCTAATGGGTTTAAAATTAACGAGTGTGACAAATGCGTCTACATCAAACAAACACCTAATGCTTATGTGTTAGTGTGTTTATATGTTGATGATATCTTGATTATGGGAAGTACTCATGATATCATCATGAATACCAAAAAGTTCTTTGTCACGCAATTTTGATATGAAGGATATGGGACAAGCGAGATGTAATTTTGGGGATTAAAATCTCCGAATATACGAGGGACTAGTATTATCACGGTCTCACTACATTGAATCCGTTCGAGGAGATTCAATGTTTTTGATGAAAGTCCTATGAAAACACCCATTGACTTAAGTCTTCACTTGGTCAAAAATAAGGGTGAGCACTGTGTCTCGGTTGAAATATTCACAGATTATAGGGTGTCTAATGTACATAACCAAACTGTACTAGACACGATGTTGCGTGTCTTGTGAACAAGCGAGCGAGGTTTACAAGTAATCCCGAGTGAGGATCATTGGAAAGCGGCGATGAGAGTACTCGGGTATTTGAAATATACAATGAACCTGGGATTACGTTACACAAGATATCCAAGCGGTATTAGAAGGATCTTGTGATGCAAGCTGGATTTCGATTCTAAAGAGTCAAAATCCACAATTTGGATATATCTTTATGATTGGTGGTCTTTGCGGTGTCTGGAAGTCCACAAAGCGGACATGCATATCTCGTTCCACAATGGAAGGCGAGTTTATTACCTTGGACAAAGTTTGCGGGAAGAAGCGAGTGGCTTCGAAATTTCTAGAGGACATTCCTTGTTGGACAAAACCGATTGCTCCTATTAGCATACACGGTGATAGTCAATCGGCTATACACCGAGCACAAAATAGTATGTATAATGGTAAGTCTAGACATATACGTCGACGACATAATACCGTTAAACACTTGATCTCTAGTGGTGTGATTTCCATCGATTATGTAAAATCGAAGGAGAATCTTGCGGATCCGCTTACTAAAGGTTTACAGAGATCGGATGTCAATTTTGACACTCGGAATGGGACTTAAGCCTATTGAAAGTTAAGTTTTGTAATGGTAACCCTACCATGTTATTTGGAGATCCCAAGATCTTGGTTCAAGGGGACAACTAAGTTATGAAGGTTTGTCGATGAACACTTTCCCATTACGTGAATAAAAGTGTTGTACGCCGGGAGTGTGAAGGTTAAGTGAAAACTTTTAATGATTCCTATAACTTGATTAAATTCGAGTGGGGTATGGCGAGAATACTCTTGATAGGAGGTCACCTATGTAAGTGCGAAGTGGGGCCGCTTCTATGAAAATTCGAGGCTAGAATTCTCTAAAGCACTTTACGAAACCGAGGTGTGATTCGGGGCCAAAATGAATCCGGTCATGAGAACCAAGTACGGTGCTAAGGGAAATATTGTGTGAGTGCTATTGTACGGTTCTACACTAAAGGTGAACAGTTCAAGACTTAAGTTCAGCGATTAGCCGAGTAGATCCGATAGTACTTCACTAGGGCGGGTTCAAAGCCGAAGCTACCTCTCCCGATGCAATGTTTTTCCGTCGAGAATCTCTTCGAGTCCGCATTTGCATTAATTTCCATTCATGTGGGGGATTGTTGGAGAAAATAGTGGAATTGAATTAAAGTGAATAAAAAATGATTTTATAATCATTTTATTCGAACGACTTTGCAAGCTTAATTTGATTATATTCTTGTATAGAATATATACAATGTTTTGATAATTACGAAAACTACGTAAGTCGTAGATGAATTCGGGATTTAGAATCATTCAATTCGGAGTACGAGTGAATGAGAAATTAACGCTTGAAGTCGGGTGTTTGAAAGAACTTTTGTTGGAAGTGGAAGTTGAAGAGTATTCAACTAAGCGTGTACCACATTGGAAAAAGAGAGAAATGTTTTCCGGTATATATGTGGGAAGAATGTTATATGTGGTATAAGCTCTAGAAGAAGGAGAGATAGCGGGTTGGTTTTAGCAGTCAGACGTTCTGCTAAAATGGCCACACGCGCGCGCGCCGCCGCCGCCCGCCCGAGCCCGTGCCCGTGCCCGTGCCCGAGCCCGAGCCCGAGACCGAGACCGAGACCGAGACCGAGACCGAGACCGTTGACCGTTGACCGTTGACCGTTGACCGTTGACCGTTGACCTTGGTCTTGGTCTTGGTCTTGGTCTTGGGGCCTTCTGGGCCTGAGGGCCCTAGGCCCAGGCCTGTGTTAAACTTTTTATACAAAAGTTAATTGGGCTTGGTCCGGTTCATAAACATTCGATTGAGTGAAGATTGATTGAAGAGTTCGGCTCGGTTCGGTTATCCAACATAGTTCGGACTCGGTTCGGCAATAGTTAATGGGTTAATTCAATGCGAACGGATGTAACCGATGAGTTATGTTAATTCATTCTTTGAAGCGATGAAACGGCATGGCGAGAATTAAAGCTTCGGTTCGAGTTCATCTCCAACCCGACCCTCTCCTATATATAGCCTCCATATGGATTGAAGTTAGACACACATTGGAAATACAACACCGAGAAAGCTTCATACATTCATATAGTTACGAAGAAGTTGCATACGAGTTTGAAGAAGAGATTCTGAGCACTAGAAGAGTTCGTTGAAGGTTCGTGTAAGTACCTCTATACGAATCAGTAATCCGAGTTATCCTGGGAGACAATTGGTTTTAACCGGGGTACACACCGGACCAAATTTGTCTTAAGGACAGAGTGTCCTACTCGTCTCGGAGTTATTGTATCCACTTTTATTTTAGTATATTTCATTTTTCAATTCTAATTCGTTTTATTTTCAATAAAATTGTTGTTTAATTCGTGTTAATTATTTTAATTGCGTACGGGTTCCTACAGCATACCCCCGAACCTCTTAACATTACACCACTGAATCCCCAATCCTTTGCTTGCAGTGAACACACTTTCATTTTTCAAAATCAAATTTCCTTTTCTCAAATGAAAAAAAATCCCGTCAACTAGTGGATTAATGGTAAATAAAAAAAAGTAATCCCTTAAAAAAAAATGCAATGAAGACGGTTTACAAAAACTTGTGTGCTTCATTACGGATAGTCTATTAAATGTAGTCTATATGTAATCGATACTCGTGTAATTATGAAATTAATAAGTTGAAAATATTTTTTTGTTTGATCAATATTTTATTCAATTTACTGAAACTACTGATTATAAATCCATTGTCTCCGGTTTGACTCCAAACATGCAAGTCAATTCTCATATTTTGAAACATCGATAATACATAGTTAATGTATTTAATTAACATGTGAAATATTATTTATTGGCGGAAAATACGGAATAAAAATGGGTTGAAACAAAGGAAAATTTTCAATGAAGAATAACGTGTGTAAATTGTATTGAAACTTCAACTGAGTTTTACGATGTGTAATTCAGTGCTCCCATAAAAAAAATGTATTTCAATACTTAAATAAAACTTCTAAACTACTAATTGTAAAAGAAATCAGTTACGTCGAACACGATTGAACCAACTAACTCTACATGAATTGTGTTTAACGAAATGCACCAATGGGGTAACCGTTTGTGAGTTGAGCTGAGCTACTGTGTTGGCAAGAGTTCATGTTGCTTACATTGCTCTAGTCACTTCAAACAAGAGTAATGATACAGACACAACCAATTCGTCATAACAAGTAACGCAACCTAATCATTTATTCATCATAATTTAGAAGTAAGAGGGGGAATCAGAGGAGAAGAAGTAACCGGGAATTAAGAGAGAGAATAGGGAGATATGTCATTAACATTCACAATGCCATATCCATGTTTACACTTCATTAATATAAAGCCCTTAACAACTTGGGCAATAAGTCGGGATACTCGATAAATACTACATAAATAAAGCGATGACATTACAGTTAAGCCAAATGAAATCATTAATGGCTATTAGTTGATACCCAAGTCACTAACGCGTCTTCGATCGGACATGACATTCGCAATGTCCTGAGGTTGAAAATTATAAAAAAATACCGAAGACGTGTTAGTGATCATTAGATATCAACTACTAGCCGTTAATAATGTCATTTGACATAACAACGATGACATCACAGTTAAGATAAATGACATCATTAACGGCTAGTAGTTGATATACAACAATCACTAATGCGTCATCGGTCTTTTTCTAATTTTCAACCTCAGGACAATTCTTTCTAATTTTCAACCTCTAGACATGACAGTGAACGATTATATTGTATCATTCGTTGTGATCAATTAATTCTGATCGTATAATTATCATATTTAAATTGAGTTTCATAAGAAGTATGATAAAATCTCAGACAAAGACTAGTTAAAATATTAAAAAAAAAAAAAACACACACCCTCATATTTCATGTGTCGACAAAATCTGCAAAAGTTTGTACTACAATTTTTTTCTTGACTCTTTGTGCCGCGTGGCTTAGTCCTTTTTTTTTTTTTTTTTTTTTTTTGAGGGTAGGAGGGAGTAGTCCTACTCACATGATTTATTATTATGATAGTTAAATTATTATATAATATTTATAAAAAAATTAATATAACAATATGCAATGAAATTTTTAGAAAGATACGAGAAGAATAAATGTCAAATGAAGACATAAAATTTGATATATTTCAGATAAGAATGCCTTTCAAATAAAAGATTGATGTTTGATTTTTTTTAAGTTATCTTCAGGATAAACATGTGTCTTGTTGCTTCCATGTCGGTATTCAACTCCTAAAGCCACATAAATATTGTTGGAAGTGTGAGAATATAACCGTTTGATGAAAATTGTATCAAATACTATTCATTAGGCTATTGGTTTTTCTTTGTATAAATGTATTTGAAAAATGTCGTATAATTTTTATGTGAACGAGAGAAGTAGTAACCATATAAATATAAATAGAGGGATTGCTGAGTCATTATAATTAATCTTCTCACAATTCTATCGGATCGGAATGGACGGGCCCTATGGATGAGGGATATATATATTTTGCACCTAGGCACCTTGGATAAATAGAGATATGGCAAAAATATGTGCATAGCCTGTGTTTATAGTCGTCGTTACCATCAAAACGAACTTATGACCGTACAATCTATATCATATAAATGGAAATTAATGATGCCCCATAATACACATCACAAGTGTAAAGTAGTGCATATTGTTATGAGGTGTTCCACCACTACTTTACACCTCATAATAATTTCCTACTTTGCACCTTGCTCTAACTACGATTGCAAATTGATGCGAGTTAAATGGCATGATAGAAAATTCTTATATAGGGAGTCTTTATTAAAACGGATCGTCGGATGACTGTCATATGTAAAAAAAGACAAAATTGTTTTGGTTGTTTTTGTTTTGCCAATAGTTTTTTTGGGGTTTTTTTTACATCACATCACCAATCATTTCTTACAATTCTCCCACCAATAAAATTTTCAACTACAAATAAAAAAATATTGAATCATCTTTCATCATTTCACTTCATCAACTTTATTATCTGTTTTACCATTATTTTATTCATTATTCTACTTTATTTCACTAATCATTTCATAATCTACATAAATTTCAAAAAAACATCTTAACTCTCTAATTATTACTTTAATCACTTTATCTAAAAAATCTCCAAAACAACTCCAACCCAAAACAAACACGACCTTTGTTTGTTTGTACACGTAAAACCATATGACGATCCGTTTAATGGAAGAGTCTTTACGGCAGAATTACACTCGCATGACATACAAATTGGGAATAGGATAAAATAAAGAGCGGTGTATTGTGTAGATTGTTTGTTTTAAAAACAAAAAATTGTATTTCAAAATAATTTTTTTTTTGTCTATAATGGAAAATTATGTTGCATGGACATTATGATATAATGAACCGTTGGATTACTGTCACGTGTTTAAAACACGAATGGACAAGATAGTATAGTAATTATCCACCACTATACAGGCCTGAGCCATCAAAGTGCGTAGCTTTTAGGCTATATGACAAGGTAGATGTACTATATATTGAAATTTAAAACTTACCCAGCATTCCTCTCAAAATCAATAAAAAAAATAAAAAATAAAAAAATAAATGAAAATTATAGATAAATACACGATCTGGAATATTTTTAAATAACGGGATAACTACATATTTTTTTATAGTGAGAAGGACAACTGTATATTTTTTATAGCGAGAATGACAAACTGTGAATCCCGAAAATCAGTGAATCCCGAAATCAATGAATTTCGACCGTGAATTTCGACAGTGAATCCTGAAAATCAGTGAATTTCGACAATGAATTTTGAAAATTAGTGAATTCGACAGTGAATTTCGGCAGTTAATTTCGAACAAAAGTGAATTTCGACAGTGGATAAATAGTTTTGTCCTTTATGCAAAAGTTTCAAAAGACTGTCCTTCTACTCAAAAAATAAAAAATTTCTAGCATAATAAAGTCAAAATTGAGTATGTCTCACGCAAAAGTTTTAAAAGACTGTCCTTCTACTCAAAATTGACAATGGGAAATTTGACTTTATTATGTTTGAAATTTTTTATTTTTTGATGATTGTTTATAACATCATACAACATTACCGGGATGGATCAAGAATTTGTTCCAGTGGTGTAATCAGAGTTGATATTGGTTATAGATTTTTTTTTAGTTATGGATTTTGGATTTTATATAGAGCTGTTAACGAGCCGAGCCGAGCCGAGTATTGGTGGTTCGAACTCGAGCTCGTTTAGCTCACAAGCTCGTTCGTTTGTTAAACGAATAAAAAATTATGTTCGAGCTCGACTCGTTTAAATGATGAAATGTTCGAGCTCGTGTTCGAGCTCGGCTCATTAAACATATTTTTGGTATTTTGGCTCGAGTTTGGCTCGAATTCGGCTCGAGTTCGGTTCGTTAAGATATAAAACATAAAGCGCAAATGTAAAAATAACAAGTTATACATTAAAATTACATATATTACAGAACAAAAATTACTATAAGAATATCTAAATATTATATAAATTCAATCTATAAGCTCTATTAGATGAATGAATGAATTATTCTCTTTTGAGACAGTGCTACTGAAAATTGATGTATTTATATAAGCACGTTTGCGGAAATAATCGAACGTTCGCGAACCAAGCTCGTGTTTGTTCGTCAAGCAAACGAGCCTACAATCATGTTCGAGCTCGGCTCGTTAAGCTAAATGAACAAACGATCACGAACACTAACGAGCCGAACACGAGCTTGTTCACGAGCGGCTCTGTTCGTTTAACAACACTAATTTATATATACCGATTTCCAGTTGATATTTTCTTTGATTAGTGATTTTGTTTCTAAACATACTTGAATAATGATGTTTAAAAATAATGTGTAAAATTTGTTATGGTTGTTTGTAAATTTATAATGAATGTATTATTTTCTATACCATTTATCTATTTTTTAGAGAAAAAAATGTATTCAAATTAATAAGGACCGGTAAGTAAAACTGGCCTAGGGCCCCGAACCCCACGCATTTGTTTGGTTTGGGGTTTGAGATCATGATTCAACTCAATATTTTATTCATTTCACTATGTTATTATCATTATTTTATTATAATTTATTTCACCTATCATTTCACCATCAACAAATAAAATAAAATTATTAATAAAACTGATTAATCAAATAACAACAACAAAAACAAATATAATCTTATTATCATTTTATTATTTAATTTGTTGTTATTTTATCCTAAAAAACAACAACAACAAAAACAAAACAAAACACACAAAAAAAGAGAGGACATTTTGAGCATCTCACGCAAATGGGCAGGAAGCATATTTCTCAAACCATTTCATACGGGGAATAGTATTGATATATTTAAGCATATAAATTCAAGTTTCCCTTACTTTTAGCTATCGACTTTTCTGAATCATTTAAACAAAACCATGTGAATTGTGATGTGTGCAGAACATAGTGAAGTGATGGCAGAGATTCTCCTACCCTCTTTTCTCCTTTAATAATTGAATCGAATTTCATTATGAGTTTTTCTTGAGTGTCTTCTTATTTTATTCAGGAAGACTGAAGATTAATTAGTTTGAATATATATTTCTTATAAACAAGTTTTGTCTTTATTATTATTTTTTCATTGTAATTTGTAATCAGTTGTTTCTTCAGGGTAGGATTATGTGGTCACAAACTTTCATTCTGATGTGTTAACGTAATAAGCTGTTATTTCTTTTCAAAAAAAAAAAAAAATATGAAATAGAAGTTTTTTAATGATGTAGAACTTGTTGATTTAGTATTAATATGTTTCACTGTCTATTTAAAAGGACCAGGGCTAAGACTCTTAATGACTAACATAGAGTTGTGTTCATCACCTTTTGACTCTAGCTGCAATTTGAGAGATAAAACTAATCAATTTAAAATAAAATAAAAAAGACTCCTATTTATCTTAAGACATTCAAACACTAAAGATTAAGTTTATCGTTGTCTCAAAAGAAAAGAAAAGAATAAAAAAATTACTTATGATAGACTCTGATTTAAACGATTGTTAACTATGATTTGAATATGCTTAATCATTATCACTCCACCGTACATTCAATTTACAAATACGAAGTTGATGATAAACATCATAATGTAGACATGTTTCCTTCCTTATTCATCCTTCCTTCACATCATCAAGTTAATAGACACAATCAATTTACAAACACGAAATTGATGTAGATTATACTAGAAAAACGGAAAATACTTTGTGTGGTGAGAGAATTTGAGGTGAGTTGACGGGTGAAACGATCAGAACGCAGAATAAAACTGTGTGGTCTGCATTTGTTATGCTCCCATTAGCCTCCATTCAACTTTTGACTTTGCAATTTGAGAAATAAAACTAAACAGTTTAAAGCACAAAAAGACCTTAAGATCTTCAAACACAATGATTAAGTTTCAAAAGAATAAATTACTCCCGACACTGTGATTTTAAACGATTATTAACTGTGATACGCTTATTCTGTTTTAATGTAGAAATGCTCTCTGACCACAGCAAGGCCTATGGATTCATCTCTCATGGTAAGTATGATTTCCATTTATGAATAAACGGTTAAAACCCTAACCGAAAGGGCCCCACTCTCCTGTCTCACGGAATGAGTGGAGATTTTAATCAGGTAATCTAGTGGGCTCAGAGTCAAGGGCTGTCATTATACCAAAATTGAAAAAGTCGTCCATTTACGGGATTCGAACCTCCACACTCCAGCTCCCAGTACAGCTGTTATTACAACACCCGAGCCCTTTACCACTATGCCATGTCCTGTGGACTGTGATTTCCATTTATGTATTTTATGGTAGAAGGTTGTTTCCTGAAATGCTTTTGATACAAACCAAGAGTATCAAAGTGAAAACAGATTACGCTAAGACTTGAAGGAAAATGTTATACAAAAGATACTCTGTGAAAATACAACTAATGATTCTTTCTTGATAGCTTTTGCTTGTTACATTCCTTCGTTTTCATTTTGTGAGTTGGGCGTTCCTGGTGAAATATATGACATTAGACCTTACCCATTTGAGTTCTCGTCTGTTGAAATGCTACATGACAATTGACAAGTATCATGGAGTAAAGGTGAATATGAGGTATGTTACTAGACCTCTTTCATACCACCTTAAGGAGTCTATATACCCACTTGGAAAATGATTAACACACTGAAAAAGTACACACAACATCCCCCGAATGAAGTATTTTGTGGTGCAGAAATTTGATGCATTTTTTTTAACTCTTAGTGTATGGCTCAAAAACATTGTGTGGACAAATTCGGGGTAGTAATTCTGTGACAGCATCATCCTTGATACCCGGTTACCTTTACTTAATGTTGTTAAACGAACATAGCCGTTCGTGATCAAGCTCGTGTTCGACTCGTTAGTGTTCGTGATTGTTGTCCGTTTAGCTTAACGAGCCGAGTTCAAAATGATTGTAGGCTCGTTGGCTTAACGAACGAACACGAGCTTGGTTCGCTACCGTAAGCCTGACTCAAAAGAGAATAAGTCATTTATTCATCTAATAGAAATTATACATATTCAAATATTTCTTTAATGATTTTTGTTGTGTGATGTAGGTAATATTAATGTATAACTTGTTACTTTTGTACTGGTATTTAATGTATTATATTTTAACGAGCCGAACTCGAGTCAAACTCAAGTCAGAAGACAACAAAATATGTTTAACGAGCCGAGTTCGAACACGAGCTCGAACATTTAATCTTTTAAACTAGCCAAGCTCGAACATAATTTTTTATTTGTTTAACAAACGAATGAACTCGTGAGCTAAACGATCTCAAATTCGAACCACAAATACTCAACTCGCTCGGCTCATTAACATCACTAGCCTTTACTTTTGAAAAAAAGGACAGTTCATATAAATAAGTCAGTGGAAACATTATTAATTATTATTGAATGCACAAACTACAACTAGGTAGATTTGGATATAAAAAAGAAATCAGTAGATACAGTCTAATTGAGCACTCTTTGGTTTATACTACAATTTACATATGCCTATGCCAAGTGCTTTGCAGGTACTTCCTGAAAGTGACAATATTGAGCCCGATTAATAGTGGCAGCATTGTGGAATGTGGAGGATCAAGAAATTATTGAAATTTTCCACTATATATTACTGGGTAAATGCACTCTTCACCCAGAGCTTTGAAACTCTTTAACAATTGGAAGGTTAGTTAGTTATACATATACATGTCCTTAACTGTGAGGTATACATATGTGTCACTTAGAAGATATCTAGTTTGTATTGGTATATCTCTTCATTTGAAGATGGCAATTTACCACTTCAAAACTAGGATTCAAAGTTTGTATGCTATAAACGTGCATGGGTTGAAAAGTAAATCATTGAACATGATTGCTTGATCTATATATAATTTTGGTTATACTGTTACATTTCTTCATTGAGTTATTTTCGTAGCGTATCATGTTTGGTTTATACTGCAAGATGTCAGCTTATCTTAAAGAGTTCACTTTATAATTTGAGCATAACATTTAGTCTAGCAATGCAAATAAACACTAGAAATGTGTTTCTTGATACCCATTACAAGTTACAAAAGTGTTTAGCAGTCTGGAAATATTGTGTATATCCCAAATACAGTTTTTTGTTTTTGTTTTTGTTATACATGTTAACCTGCCAACCTAAGCGTTATAAAGAGAGGCACATCGACAATAGCAACAAAAATACTACATCACGATTAAATATTGCTTAACATTCACGGAACCTTTGGCCATGATTAAATAATTAAATTCTACGTCTACGTATCAACAACACGATGCAATAGAAAACCATTAGATAAAAGCAAGAAGAGAGCAGACTTGTGATGCAAAGGGCACCACAATAACAAAACGAACCAACTCTTCAAATAGTGATAACTATAAATATGCCCACAACAACAAAAACGAACCAATTATTCAAATAGTGATAACTATAAATAAACAACTAGGCAAAAGCTCTCTTTCTTAGGTAGTCTGGGAAATGAGAAATGTGCTTCAATCAACAAACATCACAGCAGCAAAATCAACATTTTTTTTTTCCTTTTCTTCTTTATCGTCAAGGATCTCATCACCTTTGCGTTGCTCTGTTCGCATACGTTTGCTTATCTCAGTATGTTGCTGACACAGGGGCATCGATAAATAACCCCGTGTTAGATGTAACCCTCCCTTACATCCCCTTCTCATCTCATAATTTCCAGAAATGGGGCTCAACCCTTCATATACGCTAGCAATTAAGGTTAGCGCATGATATCGTTTTTTCTCCATTGGATTCATACCAACGTCTTATCATGCCACAGTCTTTACAGTCATATGATTCAAATTCATACCATTGCCATATGTTTAATACTTTCATGCCATTGCCATTGTCGCTTGGCGGTTCGTGATGACGGATGGTGGTTCTGGAAAGCTGATGCCTTTGTATGTCTGTGCTGTTTTATGTTGTTATTTTTTTGTGTTGTTGGATCGGGTCGTTAATAGTCGATTTTTCCGGATTATATATCTACAATCTAATACAAACTCTCAAGGGGAAAAAAATGACATTGCACATATTACTTAATAGTCGTAGCACAACAAGGAGAAATAACAACATAAAAAGGCTTCTTAGAGACCACTAGATCTTAAACAAACTCTAGATTACACCATTTAGCACATTGCACAGAAATATTATAGTCTAATTCAATACCCACAAGGCTGAGGAATAAGGTTTCCGGTGATCCCGATCCATGATAGAGCACAGATTGCTTCAGAGAGACGTTTGTTGTCCGCATCCAATGGCGAAGAAAATGCCCCAAATCTCTAAGGCCTGGAGCCAAGGGAGTAAGAATGCAAAAGACAGCAAAAAACTTAGGTTTCAAAATCAAAAATAATCTATCAAAATCTCAGTGTGAAATTATTTTCAAATTCAAAGTAATGTAATTGAGGGTTACACAAAATCGGAGCCAGAAAGAGTTGAATGGATATACTAGGAAGAGGGACTCCTAAGAAAGGCAAACAATCCTATGAGGTCCTCATTTACAACATAAAAACAGCATGCTGAACCAGAGGTAAGAAATTGTCTACGATCACTGTCATCTCTTTAGCAAGTGAGTAGCAAAACAAACCAAAAAGATAACAGCCAAACTTCATAAAAAAAATAAAGGCGCCATGAAAACTAAAGTAACTGTAGACTAAAGTCATCAAAGAAACCAAAATGACATGACAAGGGACACAATTGAAACAAAATAAGCACAGTACACACCTTTCTTTGCCTCTGCCATAGCTTCTCCTCGAGATCCTTTTGTGCCCTTTTTAAGAGTCCACCGATATTTCGATTATGGGGCTCATATTTTAGTTGATACGCGTCCAGAAATATTGACTTTGATCCAAAATTGGATTATCCGGTTGAAATGGTCCATCCAATCATTACAGATTTTTACTAAATAGATCATCGGAGCAATCATGCAATTGTAAAGGCACTGACAAAACGGCCGATAGATGTATCGGTTGATCTGCCACAAGAGTTTGAAGGCTACAGAGGTGGCTTGATACGGGATTGGGTTCCATAGTTGGACAAAAAGGGTAGAATACAACCCACTCCCAAGCTTAATAGGAAGTGGTTATGACGAGGGGATGCATTGTTGGAAATTGTTACATAACTCATCCAGATTATGTAACACTTTCCAACAATGCATCCCCTCGTCATAACCACTCCCGATTAAGCTTGGGAGTGGGTTGTATTCTACCCTTTTTGTCCAACAATGGAACCCAATCCCGTATCAAGCCACCTCTGTAGCTTTCAAACTCTTGTGGTGATCAACCGATACAGCTATCGGCCGTTTTGTCAGTGCCTTTACAATTGCATGATTGCTCTGATGATCTATTTAGTAAAAATATGTAATGATTGGATGGACCATTTCAACTGATAATCCGGATAATCCAATTTTGTTTAGATAATCCGGATGGTCTTGGGGTAATTGGGATAATCCTCTTTCTGGGTAATCCGAATTTTGCCATAAAGGCAAATGCTTCCTCGACAAATCCTCCACAATCTTTATGACGCAGATTGTCTACTAAATAAGTTACTGACTGATTTATTTGATTCCATGTTTGTATCGTATACGTGACTTCCATGGTTCGGGCAGCCACCTCCGCCCAACATTCCTCCTCGAACCGAGTGTAACCTGAGGAGAAAAGGTTCCCCCAACCAACCTTGTCGCACCTAAAAACAATCATAGCATTACATTGATGTTTATTTTTTATTTTAAAAATAGTCTAACTAGAAAATTACAACTCAAACGTAAATGAAATAAAACCCGATAAACATATACTTTTTGATGCTAAATTTGATGAATAAACCTTAATCTTTTGAAAACAAACTCAAACAAAAAGATAATTAGATTTCAACATAAATTAATTTTTAAAACCAAACTCAAACAAAAAGATAATTAGCATTTAACATAAATTATTTACAATTTTTTGGCGATGCACATTCCCCTGTGATTACCTCTCTGGTAAGGAGGGAACAACAGCCCCTCTATGTCAAACCTGTCCAAAAACCTTCAAAACTTTTTAAACGATAATGCAAAAGTAAAAATATCTAGGTGCTTTTCCTTACCTTACTTTTTGTTAAAATAAAAATCAGATACACTTAAAACTTTTGAAAACCAAATGTAAATATGATAAACTCAATCGAAATGCTTTAAAACCAAACCAAACTTACTGTTTCAGAATTAAATCATTTTCCGGTATGTACGCCTAAAAGCAATGCAAAATAACCAACCATTTCTAATATTATCATTAAAATCTAAACACCTCCAGAAGAATGACATATTTGAAATAAAACATCAATATTCTCTGCTTCCCTTTTTGATTTAACAACATAAATGGTATTTAAAAAATAAAGTTTAACGAAAGCCTTACATTGAACAACCAGCCTTCTGCACCACCGAGCCTTTTGAACCAATGGTCCCTAAAACTCTTTTAATGGAAAACATGTCTGCTGCCTGAGAAACAAAACAAGCAAGCACCTTGCATGAGGGACAGTTTGGGAGAGAATGCAGATAGCTTGTGGAAAGACTTAAAAACTGAATATAGAGCTATTTTATTATATCTTTCGTCTAGCTATGGTTACATGATGATCTCTCCGTTGGTCAATTTGAAATGACAAACGGTTCCCACGCGTTTGTGCCACTACGAAATGCTTATAAAGGTGAACTACTTATCGGTACTGTATTTGTTATATATAGTTTCATAGCCTTCCATACACTTGAAACTATAACATTAAATCTCAATAATTTTCATGAATCCCGATGATTTTGCATTAATCACAATATATATATATATATATATATATATATATATATATATATATATATATCCGATAAAATCTTACACCACTACAAATCTAAAAAAACATTGTTTTATAACTTTTTAAAGTTTTCCTGATTTATATTGGAGTAATAACATTGTTTTATAACTTTTTAAAGTTTTCCTGATTTATATTGGAGTAAAGGCTCTAAATATGAATGAATAAAAACCCAGAAACAATACCTTTTTATACAGGGAAAATCGTGTGACATAAGTAAATTGAAAATTCAGATACGTGATGTAAAATAACATGTCCAGGCTTCTCGTTCCCTGTAAGGGATCAATAATAAAAATATATATATTAGTGGGAAGAACGTCAAAGTGTTCTACATAAGTAGTAGATCTAAACCAAAACAAACAAGCTTGGTTAAAAGACCGGAAACAATCTGCTAAAACAGATCCACAATCTTCTATACGAAAGAATACCAGTCATGAATCCTTTCGTTTGTTTTTTTTTTTTTTTTTTTTTTTTTTGAAAACCGAGTTCCGTAATTTTAAGACATGTGTATTGGAAACAACTAATCAACATCAACATTTATCTACACCTTTTTGTTCTTTTTAAATCAAAGTGACAAAATTAAATGCAGATCTAAAAATTTCCACCTTTTGGGATAGGAAAATCTCACAAAAAATTATAGACTAGAATCACGTAAGATACAAGATAAAAACTTCATAAAAGAGTACCTTTCACAAAAGAGAATGGGACTTGAGTGAAATTGTTATGTTTAAGGAGAAAGTGAGTGTAGTATAGTCTGTATAGAGATATATTTTCCGATTATTTTTGCTCACATATCCGGGTAACATTCAATTCCGTTTTCACAACAAATCTAACCAAAGAGCTGCATTGTTCATCCTAATAGATCTAGCTTCTCAACAAAATAATTAGTCTTGTAAAATATTACTTTGTGCTAACTGTCAAAGTATATTAATCAAGCTTGACATATCAGTTGCTTATAATTGTACGACAGCGGAAAAAAAAATTGAAAAATAAAGCATTGCACACACCGAAAAACCAAAATGTAGGCGTGATTCCACAAAACACGCGACAATGCTCAGCACGACTACATTTTGACTTCAAAATTAATTGACACCACGACTTCAAGTCATGAATCCGGTTATTATACAGTACGTACACCCATTACCCAAAACTTTTTTCAGCCGATTATCATCAATAAGTAGTAGAAAATAAACCGATTTCTAAGAGGAATGAAAGAAGATCTTACCAAAAGAATCGGGCTTGAAGCGAACGACTGAAACTTTGAAGGAGACTGATGGATTGCTGCAATTGTTTTATCCCTTTCTCATTTCATGTGGCTCCCTATACAATTATGGACTGAGAGAAATGGTAGAAGGGGGAACCGGGATCCAGGGGGTTATAAAGAAAGGAATTGGTTGGACGGAGAGAAATGGACTGAGAAATGGTAGAAGGGGGAACCGGTATCGGGGGTTATCTATCTATTAATATGTTTTCGAAGGTGTGTAAAATTAATTACCCGATTACCCGCACCAAACCCACTAATTATCCGCCCAAACCCACACCATGTATTAATGCATAAAATTTTATTGCAGATTCTCCTTTTTAGAAAGAAAAAAAAATCCCACTGAAAAAAAAAATTTAATCAGTGGTATTTAATGCGTGATTCTCCGAAATCATTCCTTCACAAATTAAAATGTCAATTAAAAAAAATATTTATGAATGGTATTTAATGACTGATTCACACAAATAATTGTTTCAAAAATTAAAATGTGCATGCGTCTCATTTATTCTTTTTGACCCATTTTGAAACCCAAAAAAAAAAAAAAAGCGCCAAAAAAAAATATTACTCTCATTTATTTCTTCACAAAAAAAGAACAAATCACTTAAAAAAAATACATGGTATTTAATGCGTGATTCATACAAATCATTCTTTGTTCCTTCACAAAGAAAATAAACAAATCACTTAAAAAATTATAAAATAAATACACTCATTGAGTTATCTATCTATTAATATGTTTTCGAAGGTGTGTAAAATTAATTACCCGATTACCCGCACCAAACCCACTAATTATCCGCCCAAACCCACACCATGTATTAATGCATAAAATTTTATTGCATATTCTCCTTTTTAGAAAGAAAAAAAAATCCCACTGAAAAAAAAAATTTAATCAGTGGTATTTAATGCGTGATTCTCCGAAATCATTCCTTCACAAATTAAAATGTCAATTAAAAAAAATATTTATGAATGGTATTTAATGACTGATTCACACAAATAATTGTTTCAAAAATTAAAATGTGCATGCGTCTCATTTATTCTTTTTGACCCATTTTGAAAACCAAAAAAAAAAAAAAGCGCCAAAAAAAGATATTACTCTCATTTATTTCTTCACAAAAAAAGAACAAATCACTTAAAAAAAATACATGGTATTTAATGCGTGATTCATACAAATCATTCTTTGTTCCTTCACAAAGAAAATAAACAAATCACTTAAAAAATTATAAAATAAATACACTCATTGAGTTATCTATGTATATGTTTTAGAAGGTCTATAAAATTAATTACCCAATTGGAAACCCATACCTAGATTTGAACGCATTTATTAACAACCGTGTTAAAATAAAAATGTCACTATCGTGCATACCTCTTAAAAGCACTTAAAATCTTTCTCTTAAAAGTAGTACTTAAATCTCTCATATTACCAGAATTATTTTATTCAAAAAATCGAATTTTGAATATTCAAATTTGACATTTAAGTAGTCAAAAAAATGACTTCTAACGTCCATTAATAGTGTCCACTCCTCTTAAAAGACAGTCAAAATCTTTCTCACATCTCATTGTTTACTTCTTAAATCTCTCGTCATACCTTAGTTGCTGGATTCAAACATTTGAATTTTGAAAATTCAAATTTGCCTTCTAAGATCCAATAATAGGGTCTACTCGTCATTTTATTCTTCTCAGATGGAATAAGCAGAGGAGCATGGATTGTGTGCCATTTCAGAAAAGTATGTAGGTTGCGTGTGATAATTAATTAGTTGAGAAATGTGTGACAATGTAGGATATTCTTTTGCATTTTTTTTAGGTTTTAGAAATTTCGACGACCTTTGGATTTCTTACCGCGGTACTTGCAAGGAGTCCAAGGAACATAATTCTTTTCTACGTTTTTTAGTTTGAGTCTTTTAGAATATTTACGGTGAAAGATTGACATAAAAAATTTGCATGTTTGTTCACTTTATTTAAAGATATTTCTCCTTATCTCAATGATTATCTCAAGCTCTTCCAATCGCAAACGTTGAAAGAACTCATTGTTGGTATTTGCATCGTTAAAATTCCTCCATTTGAAGGGCAAACAAGCCAATTAAATAGATATGATTCGCAAACCTCTTCCATTAAAAGTTGTACTCCAAAAAATTTGGTTGTTACTATTAATGTTGGTTGTCAACAAGTTGGTGTCAGTGTTGGTTTTCAACATTTTAATCCATTCTTTATTCACGATGTAGAGCATGAAATGTAATTGTTCGATAACATATTTTCAGTAACAACATTTCCTTTAGTTTTTCTTTTAAGTAAAAAACAACAATTCCTTTTGTATATAAGTAAGTCATTTGAGGTTTTTCACATTGATTGAGAAAGTTCTTTAAATTGGTTATACGTCATTAATTTTGATGAAAATGTCTAAAATGACCTTTGAGTGTTATAAATATAAAATAGTGAAAGGTTGGTGGGTAAATAATAAATGAGGGGTAAAAGGAGAAGAATGTAATAAATCTTCGTTGGTTTTTTACGTGACTTACGTTATGGGGAAACAAAAAAAAAGCCTAAACGGATTTACATTTAGAGACGAAGGTAGTAGTGAATTGAACCGTCCCGTGCATGATGCACGGGTTTTTAGGCTAGTAAAGAAAGGAATTGGTCATTGACCGCTGGGTAAAGGAGGTCACGGGTGTCAATACTTTAACCTTAGGCTTAGGATGTGTTCTATCTTTTGCATTACTTAACCTAACCACAGGTGGACCGGTACAGAACCATCCTCGCATCCACTAAAGTGGTGGAAATAGGAATCACCATTATTATTATTATTGTTATTATTATTATTATTATTATTTGTAGGTTTTAGTGGTCACGACTCACGAGAATGTTTCACGGTGCATAGTGATCTATATCGTATATAATACATTTTTATCGTGTGTGAGGCGTTAAATATAAAAAGTTATAATATATGTCATTTTGTACTACTTTTATAAAACCTTCATACAACTATTGTATTGTAAAATTTCTCTAATATATTTCACTACATATATTGCTATCGTTTATTAAAATGTGTGAATGATTAATTGATATGTGTCTCGACATAATTCATTGAGTTGAAAGAGTATTGGAAAATATAGGAATCTTATATACTTCATTCGTTTCAATTTATATGAGACATTTGTCAAAAATCACGCATATTAAGGATGTGACTTAATACATGAATTTTTATAATCAAATAACCAGAATGTCTGTCTCAATACAAAAAAAAAACCATAATTTCCTTGTATATAATTAATGTGACTTTCTTTTATATGACTCTTACTGTAATAAATAAGGGTAAACCAAATAAAAACACAATAAATATTGTATTGAAAATTGTAGTGCCTCAAAATAAAATGGAACATAATAACTTGACAACTGCATCACTTATTTTGAAACAGAGGGAGTAGTGTATTTATTATCCCGGTAAAACCAAAGAACAATTATAGTGTTACAATCAAATTGACCTAACCGGTGACACAACATAATCTCTTATCCTTGATTTTATTGAGTCACGTGTGATTGTGATATAGATTCATCAAAATCAAGAGTGAGAAATTAGATTGTTTCATCCATTTTGTCGATTTAGCTGCGTCTCAAAAATTACTAAAAATAAAATGGGTTGTGAGTAAATTCTCTAGCTGCTTGAAATACGTGTTTTGTTTGTTTTAGAGAACTAGATTCCTTCGTAGACACAAAATTGACTAGACAACTTTATACATCGTACATTTATAATGTTGATAGTTGTTGTGTGGTGATTTTTTTTACAGTGAAATAACCAGTGAGTTGATCAGATCATACAGATTACATGTTGAATACAAATTGTGTGAATTTAAGCAACTCACCAATCACTTCGATTACCGGATACATTAGACAATAACCTCACCTACAATGGGAGTTGAGAAACGACAACTTGCTTAGGGGAAAAAAGAATTTTTTATTTTATACATCCATAGGAAGTTTAGGGTAAATGTTTGTAATCAGAAATCACCATCAAATTGTATGATTGAATTATTTATAGATTTTTCTCATCATAATTTTCACTTGATTTGAGAAGTATTTACTTTCAAACCAGAAATAAAATAAAAACAACTATTTATTTTATAAATAAAATCGGTGCCTTATACTCGTGGAAGTTCAAAAAATTAATTCAGAAATCCAATGCATGATTCATTTCTTTACTGCAAATATATCAGCTTTTTAAAAAGAAATAGTGTTTTTATTACGTTCATCATAATCAGAAATCACCATAATAATTTTTTAGCACAAAATGTATGATACAAAATCTATAGTTCCACAACGTATAATAAGAGTATTTCGAGTTATAGAGCTTTTAAAAACTTTATAACTGTGTCAAGTAATCACTCTATAAACATTTTTCCTATAAGAGTATTTCGAGTTATAGAGCTTTTAAAAACTTTATAACTGTGCCAAGTAATCACTCTATAAACATTTTTCCTATATTCATCTTCTCCACAATACAGAATTTTTTTAAAAATACTTTATAACATTACCCAATACACATAAATATTTTATTTTACTATTCTCAAAACTCAAAAGAAATAAAATTAAAAATCTGAACTCGAACCGAATTTGAGCTCAATACTTTTTCTACTATACTTTTATATAAAACTTATTTTTGCATTTTTATACCTTAACGATCGAATTCGAGCCAAATTCGAGTTGGAAGAGAACAATATTTTTAACGAGCCAAGCTCGAACACGGGTTCGAACATTTCATCTTTTAAACATATTTTTTTGTTAATTCAACAAACGAACGAGCTCGAACGAGCTTGTGAGCTAAACGAGCTCAAGCTTTAACCAGCAATACTCGATTCGGCTCATCTCGTTAACAGCACTATTAATGAAATGATATTTTAGTTAATTTTTGCTTAAAAAAATCATGACACACACCTACTTTGTTAATCTGTATAAAAACACAAAAAAAATGACTTACTAAAATGATAGGTGTATATACATATTTAGTCACCTCTTTTAGTAGGGCAACTCCAACGCAGCAAGACCCGGCACCATTTTTCCAAAATGGTGAAATGGGGTTGCCTCCAACCAGATGTATTTTTTCCCCATTGCACCATCTTTTTGCACCAAAAATGGTGTCGGGTAACCCAACACCAAAACCCATTTTGTTGGTGTGACAAAATCAGCCATAAATTTGAAATATTCCTTTTGGTGTAAAATTTGGTGTAGAATGGTTGGAAAAGAATGGTGTAATTTTACACCATTTTGGTGTAATGGTGCGAAAAAATGAAGGAACGGTTGGAGATGCTCTTACATACTTTATCACCCGTGAAAAAAAATATTATAATATTCGTCCCAAAATATAAGTCATTCTACATCTTTAAATTTGTTCCACAATATAAGTCATTCTATATTACCAATTCAACATTTATTATTCTATTCTCAATCTTATCCCTATGTGTTGAAGGAGAGTTTCAGACAATTACACAAAGGATAAAGCAAGTGATCCAAGACATGAAGATGTCATTCATCCATCCTCTGAAGTTTCTTTAATTATGACAATAAAGCTACAATAGATATAGCAAATGAACTTATTAATCAAACCCATCACTATTACCTTATCTATTAACAAGCCAGTAGAGTTTCATAATTTTAAGACATACGGGTATTGGAAAAAATGAAATAAAAAAAATTATGATATGTTAATTAATTTAACACATATAAATTACCTTATTTCGGACTACATCAATGTTTGTTTGGGGCATTTGGATAAATACATCCACCATCGTCATCTCCATAGCTTTAACCATGTAGTGTGGTGAATATTGAGAAACTACGTATTAAACATGAGTCCACTTCACTTCAGATATTAAATCTTTTTTCCTTCCTACAATATGTGGAATAAAAGAAATAAAACATCATTGTTAACAAACATCACCTCATTTCAAACTTTATTTCTCAACAAACTACAATTAACATTAACACCATATCAAATCACATTTCAAACTAATCACTCACTTGATAAGTACAAAATCACTCTACAGCCTACAGGAGTATAATATTCTTTGATTGAATTGAGAAAGCAAACAACTAAACAACATCAACGTTTTTCTACAGCTTTTGTTCTAAAAGCTCTTCTTAAAACAAGTGAAAATTTTAAATGCAGATCTAAAAATTTGCAAGAATTTAAAGGATACATAAACAAAAAAGACTTCATTTCACAACCATGAATTAATATATCTACAACCTACACAAACTCTCTACATTGCATATTACTTAATAGTCGAAGCACAACAAGGAGAAATAACAACAAACTTTTCCACCTTTTGGGACATGAAAATCTCACTAAAAATGAGGCAAGATTGGGACTGTAATGGAGCCGAGCCGAGTTGAGTCAATACTCTCTCGAGCTCGACTCGTCAAAAATATAATAAGGCTCGAAGCTCGACTCAAACCCGATCAAGTTATAAAAATATGATCGAACTCGACTCGTTTGAAGCTTGAATTTAGCTCAACTCGGCTCGCTAGCATGAGCCGAGAAAATTTAAAATAGATTCAACGAAGACATGAAAAAATTGGCAAAAATAGATCAGTGGTTTAGAGATTAAACATACCCTACACTAAAAGAAAAAAACTCATCGGAAAATGGTTGTAGTGGAAGAGTCCTACAAACATCAGCCTCCGATCTGCACCGGGAAATTCTGCTTTCAAAAGTGAAGATGCCGGAAAACCAGCTCTGACGATTACTTCTGCGTCGAAGCCTCCTCTATTCTTTGTTACACGCCAATCCGTTAAATTTTCTCACTCTTTAATTTTTCCCTTCTTTGCTTTTCACTCCCTTTGCAATTTCTTTATTGGCAAAGAGACACAGGGGATTATAAAGCAGAAATTGGAAAATCAGGTTGTGTCAGGCCTGACACTTGCAAATCAGGTCATGCCTTTTCGACATGGAAAATCAGGTAAACGTAAGGATCTCTACGTTCAAACGTAAGTATCCTTACGTCCAAACGTAAGGAAATTCAAACCAAATCTCATACAAAAAACACTCAACACGGATTCTCTACGTTTAAACGTAGAGATCCTTACGTTTGAACGTAGAGATCTCTACGTTTAAACGTAGAGAATCCTTACGTTTAAACGTAGAGATCTCTACGTTTAAACGTAGAGAATCCTTATGTTTAAACGTAGAGAAATTCTTGTCCACATGATTTTTTTTTTTTTTCCATAATCAAATCATCTTTTCAGCATCTTAATCCATCCTTTTATTAATTTCAATGGCCGCTCAAAATTCTTATCGCAAAGAAGAACTCAAAAAGAATTAAAGAAACTTCTCAAATATTTGGACTATATTAATTGTTGCATTCATTTTTATTTTTTTTTGAAGATTATTCATTGTGTTTCAAACTGGGATTATTACTCTGTTTTCACTCACCATCATGAAAATCAGAACCCCAAAATTCAGATTCGAATCCGCCACTTTTGAAACCTTCAATATTGGGACAACTGACAAATCCATCGTTTGATGTGAAAATGCTCTTGCAAGTTTGGATATTTTTGGTCTTCTTGATGGTAACTTTAGCGAGAAGAATGCGAAATTGTTGATGGTAACTTTACATCATGTGGATCGAATTTCCTACGTTTAAACGTAGAGATCTCTACGTTTAAACGTAAGGATTCTACGTTTAAACGTACGTAGATCTCTACGTTTAAACGTAAGGAATGCGTGTTGAGTGCTTTTTGTATGAGATTTGGTTTGAATTTCCTTACGTTTGGACGTAAGGATACTTACGTTTGAACGTAGAGATCCTTACGTTTACCTGATTTTCAATGTCAGAAAAGGCATGACCTGATTTGCAAGTGTCAGGCCTGACACAACCTGATTTTCCAATTTCTGATTATAAAGGCAAGAATAGGTCTTTAACTGATGGATAAAAATGTTCACGGGTTAAATTATTGAATGGGAAACAACAAAAATGTACTCTATTTCTCTACTGTGGCACGGTTTCCCTACAGATTTATTGGATTCGTTTTATACACTAAAAGCTATACATTTAGTATCAATTTGATAAATGAGAAAGATGAAGAAACAAAAGATGGGAGAAGCGCAAGACAGTCACACGTTAAGCAGCTGAAGACAGACAAGTCATCTGATGGCTGCGAGGGTGTTTGAACACATGGCAAACAATCAGTCTTAAAGGTGATCGCAGAAAGACCCAAACGAATAAAGACAAAATATACTATTTTATTATACGTAAATATATATTCAAGGTTTCTAACGAGTATTCGAGTCAAATATTGCATTACTCGAATATTGTTCGTATGATCATTGACCCAATTCGATTTCAAATTCAAGTGTCCAGTATTCATGACCTTAGCCGATCTCGATGTACTCACGAGTAGGCTAACTCTTTTACGATCCTAAAATACGTATACAACTATGCCATTTCTATTTTATTATGGCAACCAAAGGCGGAACTAAATAATTCTTTTTTCATTGCAATGATGTAGTTTCACCGCTAGAAAATGTAAAAACAACATTGATGCGCCAGTGGGTCATCACTTTGATCCGGCGCCTTTACAAAAAAATTCTGGATCCGTTATTGACAACTATTATATTATAGTGTAGTATATCACATCTGTAATATTACTTGGAAGCTAATAAGCACCGACACTTCAATCTGGCCAACGTGCGCCAAGTCCGACACATTTCCAACCCGACACACGACTGACACGTGTCCGACATGTGTCGGCCGATTAAAGTAATATTAGTTAAAATTTTAATATTCGACACGCTGTCAACACTCCCCGACACGGCACCGATACTTCCTGCCACACCTGAACCCGATTTTTTTAATTTTGGTTTTTTTTCTTTATTTAAGTTATTTTCAATGGAAAAGTTAAAATACAAGATTTCCATCTTGATTATAATTTAACAAATAATACGCCATGTTAAGTTTATATGTATTTTTGTTGATAAACAATTATATTTAAACCTTGTAATATTTTGAAGGTCAATCATAATTTTGTTTTTACGTTTTGTACCAATAAATTTCGAATATATATTTTAGATATCATAGAATTTACGTATTACATATATTATTTTGTCTGGGTTTTCAGATTCTTACGAATATTTTTTTGATAAATTGAATTTTATTCACATCGTATAATGTTAATAATATATATATATATATATATATATATATAACGTGTCGGCGGCGTGTCGTGTCCTTAATTTTTGGAATTAGTCGTGTCGCTGTGTCCGTATCGTGTCGTACGGCGTGTCCGTGTCCGTGCTACATAGCTTGGAAGCCTTTATTTGGGAAAGTTTTGTGTGGTATATCCACAAGCACCTATTTGACCGGTAAACGAATCTGGACCAAACAGTTTGATTATGATTTAAAAATAAAAAGTGAATAGTTTACCACATATGTGCACTCTCCGCATATGACGGGTGCACCCAGTAACTTCCCCTCTATTTGAATGTTGTTGAGTAATCTGGCACTTTTTTTTGAAGGATAATCTTGCAGCATTGAATTTGGTAAAATGAAGTAGTAGTTGAATAATTGAAAAATGCTTAGCTTACGCATTAAATTTCGTATTGAATGCTTGGATCATTGATACTATTCATCAATACGCATCGAATGTTTAGCGCATTAAATTTCGGGTAGTGGGCCCATAATCCAGAATTTCAAACTTTAAAAAAATTTCGCCCAATATAAATTCAAATTTTCAAATTCATATGAAAATTTTCCCACCAACTGAAATTTAAATACTCCCTCAGTTTTTATTAGTCATTTTTGTATTGGCAGACAGACTAAGAAAGTGATTATTGTGTCTGAAATAAAGTATAAAATTATTATATTGTCTTTCTTTAATTTTTTGAATACAACAACTATAGTATATTTGAAATGTAAATATACATTGATAGTAGTACTATTGAAATCCAAAATGTTGGTGTTTTTTGTACATTGGAAATGTGTTTCTTATTATTAGATGTGTAATACTTTATTTTAATCTTGTAATTGATGTGACGGTATAAGTGATGAAAAAAAATAATAATAATAATAATAATAATAAATATTTTGATAATATAAAATGACAGATATAAATGAAAAAAACAAATTCTAAAAAATGACAGTTAAAAATATTCGAAGGGAGTATTTATATAAACTTTAATAATGTTATCCTACGACAGATTTTTTTTATAGTTATGATATTACAAAATTGAATATTAAGATGAAACTAATACTAGAAAAAGAAGAAAAATAAAATGGGAAGAAAATGACACTTTTATTCACTACCTCTCCACATCATTAGAATCGTGAAAAGATCTCTTACGGTGCTGTAGGATCATATGCAGGTGTAAAGTATCAAAACGACGTGATTTTAAGCTTTTAAATCTACGCATGATCGTACAATACTGTAAGGGTTCGGGGCTTAATTACATACCATGTTGGGAGGATGAAAGATTTTTATATACAATAAGTTGAATAGTAAATATATGTGTCTCCTCAAATTTGTAACTAGATACTATCTCCCAAAATATAAATCCATTTAGACATTTTCACACTGATTAACAATGTAGTTTAGTTTCATTAATTGTAATGGTAAAAGTCTACAATACCAATGACTCTTATTAATGTATAATTGTAAAGTATTATGTGAATATATAATAAATTAAGGGGAAAAGAAAGAAAAATGTAATAAATACTCCACTGGTATTCTAAATGAATTTATATTATGAAAAAATTTAAAAAGATAAACGGATTTACATCAAAACGACATCGTTTTAAGTCTACGAACGATCATACATTATTGTAGGGGATCAGGGCTCCAATACATAGTGTGTTGGGAGGATGAAAGATTTTTTATATAGAATAAGTTGAATAATAATTATATGTGTCTCATCAAATTTTTAACTAATTAAGTAGAATCACCCATTGGCGGAACTACATGATGCATGGGATGGTCTCAAGACCACCCAAAAGTTTGATTTTTATTTTATTAGTAGTAGTAGTATTTAGTTTTAGAAAAAAAAATATATCTACACAACACATCTTATACCGTTAATTATAAAAAAAAGTGGTTATTAGTTATAAGGCCGTCGTTAGAGACTTAATGATCATTTATGACACTTCAAAATCTTATTTAGTTATAAGGACAATCTATTTTTTTTTTCTTTTCCTATTTTTCCGTCTTTTTATTATTTCAACCACCGTTAACGTCGGTAAGACTGGAGATGAATGAAGATGTCCAAATTATAAAAACGAAGCCTCAAGAAAGAGAAAGAAAAAAAAAACGCACACACTTTGCCACTGCATGTTCTTCAAGAACCCCAAGGAAACAATTTAAACAATCTCTGCAGCTTTTTTCTTTTAGTATTCTGATCTTTTTTTTTAAGCAATAGAATCAATCTTCTTCTTTTTGTTTTTCAATTCGTGTTCTTGAAAGAATTTGCACCTTTTTTTTTGCTTTTTCTTTTTTTGAGAATCTTTCATTCAATAATGGTATCAATCAGAGGACAAAAGATGAAGAAGACGACACCGGAAGAACAAGGGGTTGACTTAAATGCCACTCTTGCTACTCCGCAATTCCCACTTTGCCCTTCAGGGCCTCCTTCCTTAGAGTGGTGGAACAACTTTTCCAAGAGGTTTTCTGGTAATGAACTCGCAACTTCTTTCTTTTGCTGTTTGCATGTTTAATTTTTCTTTATCCGTTTTTTTCTTGAATAAAAATAAAATAATGTAAACTTGAATGAACAAAGAAATTCGCATGTTCCAAAGAATATGAATAAAGCAATTCACATGTTCTAAGGAACCTAAAATGGTTTTAAAGTTTCACGCATGATTGAAATGATACATGAAATTAATTAAGCCTCTGTAAATAGTCACTGAAATGGTATTTTACGATTATTGCATCATTAATGATAGTGAAAGGGTATTTTAGACTTTTATTCTTTGAATTTATGACATCGTTCTACTTAAACCGTGTGAAAACTCTAAACAATGTATGATTTGGGACGGGGAGTATTTGTTGCAGTAGGCAGTAGTCAGTAGTCACCTTGAGCTTGTGTAATGGTTTTGTAATTTCTCAGGAGAAAATAATGATGTTTCATTTGAATCATTTGCTTAGCATGCTCTGTTTTTAATGGTTTTGATACCTTTTGACAAAGAAGTGTAAGCTCAAGAACTACCGAAGTAAGAAATATTTTTCTGATTTACATGCTACTTGATGGAGTGACATTTATGACTGATGCAGGGACATTGCCGACTTATGCAGTGACATTGCTGACTTATGCAGTGCCATTGATGTCTGATGCAGTGACATTGATGACTTATGCAGTGACATTGATGTCTGATACAAGGACATTGATGTTTGATGTAGGGACATTGATGTCTGATGCAGGGACATTGATGACTGATGTAGGGGCATTGATGTCCGATGCAGTGACATTGATGAATGATGCAGGGACATTAAGCTAAACAAGCTCGTCAAATGATTCAAGATCGTGTTAAATAATTGAGGGATTCCACAATGAATCCAATTATCAGGAGGGCACAAACAACGTGTGGCCATTACAAGAGTCATAGTGAAGAGTCTTTGTAGTTTCACCAATCTTGTACTTCTATCCATATTAAAAGCTCCACATTTGGAGAAATGCAAAACAAGAGCAGAGTTGACTGATGCAGTTGTTAGGTTTTATGCAGTGATATTGATGACTTATGCAGTGACATTGATGTTTGATGCAGTGACATTGACGACTTATGCATTGACATTGACGACTTATGCAGTGACATTGATGTCTGATGGGGTGACATTGATGACTTATGCAGTGACATTGATGTCTGATGCAGGACATTGATGACTTATGCAGTGAGATTGATGTCTGAAGCAGTGACATTGAGACTGTATTTACAATTAGATAACTGATGCAATGATATTGATATCACCGTATATACAACTTGATACACACATTTGATAACTTTGTAGGTAACTTTATTTCTTTGTTATATTTAAATATTTGATTGATGTTGGTTTAAATTTTCGATAACTTTGTAAAATAACTATATTTCTTTTGTTTTTTTTGGTTTAAAGACATATTTTTACAACCAAAGGTATGCATAAATTGTTACAATAATACGTCACTGCATAAATCGTTATAATAACACATCAGTGCATAATTCGATACAATAAGACATCACTGCATAGATCGCTACAATAAGAAGTCACTGCATAAATCGCTATAAGGAGACGTCATTGCATAAATCGCTACAATGACATGTCACTGATCAAGGTTGTCAATGGATCGCAGCGGTCAATACATCATGGTAGCCAATAAATCGCGGCGGTCAATGCATCTGGGTGGTTAATGGATCCCGGTGGCCAATGCATCCGGGTAGGTAGTCAATGCATAACGGTGATCAATACGTCACGTCGATTTTTATGAAGAAAAAATTGATTTTATGAAATTTATTCGGAAAAATATCAAATTTGATTTTAGAATAAAGAAGACGAAAAAATATGAATTTTAGTGAAAAAATTATGATGATCCGAGTTTTAGATCAAAATATACGACCTTTAGAAACATGGTGATTTAAAAAATAAAAAATAAAAACCAACAACTTAACCACGTTCACTCAGCACGTTGGTTTTTTTTTTTTTTTTTTTTTTTTTTTTTTGAGCTCTTCTTTTTTTCCCCTTCCTTCCTTTTTTTTCCTTCTTCCTCTTTATCCACTTGAAATTAGAATGTCCTTATAACTAAATAAGTTTCTTTCTTAAAATTAGAATGTCCTTATAACTAAATAAGATTTCGGAGTATCCTATTACCCCTAATAAGTTGAAAATCAGTTCTTTTAAATAATTGGCCCTAAAAAAAACTTATATCTATTGATAAGGTCTACATGATCATAATCAATGTTGTAAGATGTGTTGTGCTGATTTTGTTGTGGTGATAACATTACTCCGTATTAACAAAGAGTGGCGGACCAATAACTTTTTTTCTACGGGGTCCGTAAATATTTAACACAGTAAATTTTTTTTACGGGATCCGAAATATTTTTCTACAGGTAAAATGCAGAGTATTTTTATTTTTAACAGGGTCCGTGGACCCCATGTGCTCTACCTAGATCCGCCCCTGTTAACAAACGTAGGTTTGAACCATTCTTAACACATTTCTTTTTATTATTGCAAAATTATAATCCAAAAATTTACTCATATATATATATCATGGGTGAGCTACTACTAGGAAAAAGGGTTTAACGACCGTAGTATTTGCGTCAACATCACATGGACGCAAAAGTCTAGTTTGTGTCGACATGTACACGTAAATGCTTTGCAACTTCATTAGCGTCGACATAGACGCAAATACATTTTCACGCGGACGCTAATACATAATCCGCCACAAGTTTTTACGGAGGAAAGTTTTGCTTTAAGCATTTGAGTTACCACCACATCCACTCAAATACTCTTTTTCTTTTTCAAGAAATCACAAATATTCAAACTTATCAAATTTATGTCAAACTTATCAGCGTTGACATTGTATTTTTTGCGTCGACATTATAACAAATTGGATGCCACGTATGAAGCATACTTAGAGTGAACAACCCAATGATAACGCCCAATAACATCTTCCAAACACATTGTTTTCCGTTTCAGTTATATTCTTTTAACACCTAAAAAATAATTCACTCCAATAAGCAAATTCTATACATCCCTTTAAAAATATTTTATGCTTACAAAGTGATATTTTAATACGTCGCACAACGGTAAAAAAAAATAAAAAGATGGCGTATCCGTAGACAAAAAGAGTTCAAAATAAAAAAATAAATATTTGGACAAGTTAAAATCTTTTTTAATGGAAAAAATAGTATTTGTAGAAGTGTTTTTGTCGCTGATATATATCAAAAATCATACGGGCACAACGGTTGTGTCACAACGAGTGATATAGACCTGCAACCATTTTGCTGTTTTTGCGTTCTCTTAATTTGGGCTGAATTGGGCAAAAATGTTGTTTACAATGTTGAGATGTTTGTATAGGCTAATTCATGTGTTGTAGTTTGCTTTTAAGGAGAATATAGCTTGCATTTGAACCAATTATTGCTGCTATGTATCCACCTGCCTTGGGTGCTTGACAATCGTATGTAACGCAACAGAACTTGGAAGTGTGTTCTAGGCTAGCTACAATAACCATGGGCGTGAAAATAGTAAATGCCATCTTTTCAGGCATTGTCGTCACCTGCCATCTGTACTCGCTTTGCTAAATGTATTTTAATTTTATAGCATGCAATCTCCTCTGTGTTTCATTGTCAGTGCTCTTACATCAACTAATCGGCTTGTTTTGATACTTGAAACCAAGTTTCGTTCGCAATTGATATAGTTTGCTGCAACTGGTTGGCAAAGCCATATATGTGACTATTATTTAAAGTTCGTATTAATCCAATGTATTTTAGTACTTTAGTAGTAGCATGACTATAGTCTTCGATTCTGGTTCTTAAATTGTGGCATCTTTTCTTTGGACCTGTTAGTATATGAGGTTTTACCTTCTACTACCATCTTAGATGCTGAGACTATATGGATTTGCATTATAATCAACTTGATGTTGGCATAGCCTGTCCAATGTGATTATTATATAACTTTGTCCGGTTATTAAATGGCAGATTAAGTCTTACATTTGGGTTGCCTATGGAAGTGCTGATATAGTTGCAACTTTTGTTCATCCTTGCAAACGTGTTATAGCCCTTATGGATTTTGTGCCGAATTCTATCAAGGGTTTGTGAATATAACTTGTTTCAGATTATTAGTAGCCTGTTTAGAAGCATGTTTAATCAAAGTCTGTATTTCAGTTTAGAAGCCTATTTAATCAAAGTCTGTATGAGAATTTGTCGTGTCAGCTTCATTCAGTTTTCATCCTTTTCTTTTCTTTTCTTACTGAACTATTCAATTTGTTCTGTGACTTCTGTCAGTAAATATCTTGCAAATAATTCAAGCAAGAATAACTATTTTCTTTATCTTTAATAGGAAAAAGTAAATAAATTATAGGATAGCTAATATGGATGGAATATGAAAAATGGCACTAAAGAGTGTACTATAAGAGTGCATTAGTTCTTGAAAAAGACATATTGTGGGGGTGAAGACTTGTATTAGCATGATGAGGCTTGAAGTATGCTTTATGAACCTTTGATATAAGCCTTAACACATGCTTGACAATGTGACTAATATGTGTTTTGTTTGGCTCTGTTTCATTCTGGGTCTTGAATCTTTTATAAGGTCATGTTTCCTTGTCACAGTCCTGCTGATAAGTCTGTCTGCTTTACTTCAGGCCTGATGTGATAATCTGAGTTAATGGTTTTGTATAATCAGTAGCTTATGTTGTCTGGTCTGCATAATCAGATTGTTAGTCTTGGATTCGTTCCAAGTGCTGGTTTGATGTTGTCTAAGTCTGCTCTGATGTCCTAGCCATGTCTTGATCTGTTTGGGCAGCTGAGTTGTTGTTTTTCCTGTCTTGTTTTAGTCTTGCTTCAGGTCCGACTATGTCTTTAATTCTTTTCTAGCTTAAGTCTTAGTCTCAGTATCTTTGTCTTGTTCCCGAGTCTTTGTTCAAAGCCAATTTGGTAAAGTCCTGCTAATATCCTTCTTAGTGTACCATCAGATCTATCTGTATGCTTGCTATGTCCAAGTCCTTGTCGTGCATCATGCATGTTCAGCTGAGTCTGTTCTTTGTTTATCCAGTCTAATTCGTAAAGTTTTTTTTGCTGTGAGGTCTGCCCAAGTCTTTAGAACAGTCTGCCTGAGTGTCTAGATCTTGTTTCAGGTTGTCTGATGTTCTTGCATCAGTCCTGGTCTGCCCCTACCACGTCTCAGGTTTGCTTGAAGTTTGTCATGGTCTGTTTAAGACCTCAGGACGGCTTTCCCAGATGTGTGTGCCTATATATGTATGTATCACCTGCCATGCTTGGAGCCCAGATCAATGCAATACCCACTTCTTATTTTTGTTTTATATATACTACCTCCGTCCCATAACTAGTGTCCACATTTTAGAAAAAAATGTGGACCATAAAAAGCGTCACTTTATATTACCAATGCTTCATTTAATGTTTATTTTCCAAAGATAGCCTTAGTCAAACATTTATTTAGTGCACTCATTTCACATCTCAAAACAAACATTTATTATTTGTTACGGGTAAGTATGTCAATGTAGTATAAAAACACAACACATTAATTACATTTCTTAATATTTGTGAAAACTAAAAAGAGGACACTTAATTTGGGACGGAGCTAGTATTATTCTACTCTTTTTCTACTCTGTTTAGTAATAATAACATTGAAACTCTTGAAAAAAGAATCTCCTTTTATGTATATACTGCAACTAGATTGTGTAATGATGATTTACCAATGGTTGTGTAGGATATAATGTTGGAGATGATACATGGCATCGCCCCAGATGGACATACAAGCTCCGCCTAACCGGCGGATTACCGGCTCTTCCAAACAGTCAACATATATGGCGACAAGGGAAGAGTATGATCGATTGCAGCGGGAGCAGTGAAAAGTATGATCGGCTGGAGCGGAAGCATCAAGAGGTGGATGATACCATGTTTATGATTCTGCGATATATGAAGGAGAGAGACCCTCATGCGCGGCTCCCCGATGTTGCTCCACCGTCAACCTCATCAGACACCCCACCAAATGATGATCGGTATTCCACATCAGGACCTAGTAAAATGCCGTAGATGGCAGAGAGAATGCTAACAGCAATGCACAAAAGAGCAGCCACTGCAGTAAAAGAAGTTGAAGACGGTTGATAAGACTCTGTTTTTAGCTATGATTTTTTTATAGAAGGGTATTGTTGATACTTAATTATCGTTGGAAATGGAATTGCTGGTTTTTTTTTTTTTTTTTTTTCTTTTTCTTGAAAGGGAATTGCTGGTTCTTTTAAGTTGCTCATTGTTTCAGGTTAGCTGGCTGGCATCAAATCAAATAATATATCTAAAAAAAAATCAAGTGTTTGCGTCGACAAGTGGTCGTAATAATGCAAGGATCAATGCAATTTGTGACCAAAATATTGATGCAAATATACCTTTAGTCGACGCAAATTCTCTGCCTAGTCATCTGCCATGTGGACATTTTTGCGTCAACATGATGTTGCCATGTCAACTGTCAAGCGGATAGTTTTTTTGCGGTGACATATCGACGCAAAAGTGAGACTAAGTATATGCGACGACAAGTCGACGCCAACTTGTCAACGCAAATATAGCAATTGCGACGACATTTGACTTTTTGCGACAACAAAATGTCTACGCAAATACTACTTTTTCTAGTAATATATACGTGTGCAGTGACTGCTTTGTTACAGCTTTTGCAACTGGTACACCAAAGCTTCTCTTGTCCGGGTATAAGCCGTAACCCGGCAGCAACCCACGTTGTTTTGATCTGGAAATTAACAAGGCTACTTTCTGTAGGGATATTCGAGCGTTTTTTTTAAAAAAAAATTAAGAGGATAATATAGTTTAGCGAGGAAGCAAAATCTACACGAATGTCAACGTACTTCATCAATCGAATCGTAAACAGTAGAAATGGGCAGAAAGCTAGCTTACAAGAATGTACACATTATTGAAAACGAGAAGTCATGACTTATTGGAACGTACACAATTGGAAACGAGAAGTCATGAGAAGTCATGACTTATTGAAAAGTACACATCATTTTAGAGTGTGAAAGATTTCTTACAAGAACGTACACATTATTGGAAACGAGAAGTCATGCGAAAGGGAAGAAAGCTTACTCCTCATCGACAACAAAAAAAATGGAGCCAGTCTCGGGGTTTGACTGCTTAAATTTCGTGTCTAAATTTGACTTTGAAATCAAACACATGATTTTGGCTTGATCCAGCAGGGAGTGAACAGTGATGTTGCTCCTAAAGTTGTTTTAGTCGATTTAATTTATCATTAAATATTATTATTTTGTTATATTGTGATACAAGATTTATTATTATTTTAAGGGAGAAGGAAAAAGGGATTATTTTTAGGAAAATTATTTGTATATAGAATTTGTCCATACCATCTTCGTTCCAAAATAAATGTCATTCTAACAATTTACATGAATATAAGTCATTCTCATAAACAAATGCATCGTTTTATATTTGTACATTTCAACCATATCTACTTTCTCAAATTCACTCGATCATAAATAAATTGTCTTTTGGTATTTCAAGTATAAAACCCATTTAATGATGAGGGATACTTCCCCAGTCAAAAAATATACTACCTCCGTCCCATAAAAAGTGTTCATATTCGAAAAAAGTTTTGTCCCATAAAAAGTATCAATTTAGAAAACCAATACATCATTTAATGCTCATTTTCCAAACATACCCATAGTCTAACCTTTATTGTTGTATGTTTATTCTATATTCTAAAGCAATCATTAATTATAAGATAGGGGTATATATGTCTATTACTACTAAAATACAAAACATTAATTAAGTTTTTTTAATCTGTATTAATAGTAAAATGTAGACACTTTTTATGGGACGGAGGTAGTATTTAATTTAAGGGGTTTTGATATAAATTAATAAAGTAGTTGAATGTTACGAATTTTAAAGACTAAAGCCTAAAATACCATTTGATTATCGTTAATACAATAATTATAAATTAATGAAACTTTTTTAAACTGATAAATAAATTAAGAGTGATTGTTTTTGTATTATTGCTTATATTTTATTTAAAGCCTGAATATCTCTAATGGAGTACCCTCTCCGTTCTAAATTATCTGAGGCAGTTTTCAAAATCAGGCATATTAAGAAAATGAGTTAATGCATTGACTTTAAAATGAAATTATTAAAAAGTCTTTAGATATAATTAATGTGACATTTTTTTTTATCTATCATATATATTACAATAAATAATAATAAAGCAAAAAAAATTATCATAATTTAACTGTATAAGATAAAATTAAACAAATGATTTTGATAAGTGGCTTAAATATATTGGAACGGGGAATATATATTTGGATACAGATGGAGTATATGGACAAGAAGTCAAACCACTTGTTTTCATTCACCAAAGTTTTTGAGGGAAACGAAGCATTTTCCTAAAAATCATATGATAATAAATGTGTCCCAAGCCAAGATGCAATATTGGATGCTTCCATACGTTAAATACTATCTCCGTCGTATAAAAAGTGTTTACGTTTGAAAAATATTTTGTCCTATAAAAATGTCTATTTAGAAAACAAATACATCATTTAATACTCTTTTTCTAAACATATCCCTAGCTTAATATTTTATTGTTGTATGTTCATTTTATATTCCAAAACAAATATTAATTATAAGAGAGGAGTATACATGTCTATTACTACTAAACAGAACACATTCAGTAGTTTTATGGTGGTCCTGAACCAAATAATTGGACCACCATGTCATCAATTTGGAGAAACATGATTGTGTGTTGATTTTTAAACATTGAGGACCACCACAAAACATTAAAATCCTATTGGTTTGGCACACCAAGTAGGATTTTGTCCAGGACCATTGTAAAGTTTGTGCAACACATTAATTAAGTTTCTTAATCTGCGTGCATAATAAAATGTTGATATTTTTTATGGGACGGAGGTAGTATATATGACTGGTAAACACAGATTTCCACAAGTAAATTAGTGTTCACTAGCTCATCTTAAGCAAAAACCACATCTTTGCGCTCGGGGCAATGACGTAGCTAGTGAGGTATTAACCGAGGCGTGTCTATTGCTGGTTGAAAGCAAAAACCACGGTGCTGACATTTGAGGATCAAAATATTTGTCTACTATTTAGCACTACAACAAGAATCTCAAATATACAGATGACTTTCAATCGTGTGTTTATGTAATAATATACAGATAGAACCACATGTCTTTCTTTTTTTGTCTCTTAATTTCCCAGAAAAGTTTGATTCTTAATCCCTTGTAATACTGTTTATGTTGTGCCCATTTTGGTATAGTGTTAAGGATTAAAAACCAAACTTTTTCTGGAAAATGTTCGAACCTTTTGGGAAAATATGGCAAACGATCACATACATTTTTGGTATAGCGTTATTGACTTGGCTGTGAACAAATTATGGAGCAGTAGAATTATCTGCTGCAGTATATGGATTGTGAGCAGGAAGAATCGCGGAGTGGGTGGCCCAAGCAATATTGAGTAGACTGGTAACGTACATTTGGGACAAGAAAAAATTCATGGAGACAAAACTCAAACTGGAGACATGTCTGAATCGTAACATTGATCCGTGGGTATGACAAAAATGTAATAGATCCTGCATCTGAATGGTGTTTTGATTGGAATTGCTCTTGCCAATACCCTACATATATATACTTGTACAGCTTTGAGTTTTGAAAGTTTGAATGAACTGAAAACCTAATTTTCTTTTAATATAACGGTATGCTGGAAATCATTGCATGGGTTTGTCTCTTTAACATTCCTGGATACAGATTTGCTAAAATATCTTATTATCTTAATGCTTTGTCAGCAGGAAAATATAGTAGATATGACCAAATAAAGGACTCAGAAGTATAATCTGTTACATATATACCTTGGTTTATAGCTTTTAAAAACTTCTGCTTTTTTGTTGTTGTTGTTTTGTTGTTGTTGTTGTTGTTGTTGTTGTTGTGTTTTAAGAGTTTCAAGAATTGACTTGTCTCCAATTATCTTGCCAACACTATTATGGGCAATTAAACAAGAGCATGCATCTCACTCGAGAGACAGTTAGTTTTCCTGAAAAAGACGATAGATGACATGACTCTGGAAGTTGATGCTCAAAAAGAAAAGGAGAGTTAGGTGAACTGTGGAGATTAGCATATTAATTTTTATTTTCTATGGAACCAAATATTTCGTTCCAGTTCACAAATACAGTTGGCATCGTTGCATGATGATCATAAGAAACGACCGAGTCTGAGCTTAGGTGACAAGACAAAAACTAGCTTCACTGTAGAATGACAAGGCAAAAATTAAGATGGTCATAGAAGAGCTTGACGAGAAGAAGAAAGAAACGCTCAAAGTGACATGGGCCAAAGTGAACGAACGGGTAATCCTAGAGCTCCTAAATACCAAACCTTTTCACTAGAATACAGTGTTTAAGGCTGAAAACAATGCTTTTGGGTTATGAAATTCCAGTTATATATAAGAATTTTCTGATTTGTCCTCAACTTACTGTGGCAGGTTAATGCATCTCTTGATATAAGTCATACTCAGAATATTGGAAGGATGAAGTCATTTTCCACATTCCCAGGTAAATAAAAATTCTGTCAGGGAATGAAATTTTAGAGCAGGACATTTGTATTGCTATAATGGAATCAAGACATTTCATTACAGTGTTTGGCATGTGATTACATAAATTGGATGTTATTTATGCCTACTTCGTTTGTTGTGCAGTTTATTGTTGTTTCTTTAAAGGAAGGCAATGTTCAACAATGCCAATGTTCTTTTTCCATACAAAATTTGTGGATGGTGTCTCAACTGTGCAAACAACTGTTGCAGCAAATGATGGATCATTTTACAGAATAAAGAAGTGAGTTGTGGCAGCTAACATTTGGTATTGATCTAGTTCAGAATGCAATATAAATCTTTTATGTTCTTTCTGATTTGGGCAGATTTCTTTTTCTTTTTCTTTTCAAACTGGTTTCAATGACTTTGTACCTTAAGATCGTGTACATATGTGTTTCTGACTCACCCGGATTCCATAATCGAATGACACTTTTTTATACCTTATGTGATCAAACCAAACCAAAAAAAAAAAAAAAAATTTGACATCAATTTGTTATAAAATAGGTTTAGTGATATAATGATAAAGCAAATGACAGCAAGTATGATATGAAACACACAGGTGCTATGTATCAAATAAAAAAAGGTTTGAATGATATTAAACAGATTGGATCAAATAAAGAGAGAATCAAACGGTCAAAGGTTATTAGAACAGAATTAGGTGCAGCAAGCAATGGAACTTGACTAAGTGCAATAAAGGTGCAAATACAGCCAAAGGTTAATAAACTAATATAATTTGAGCAAAACATTTCGTCTATCAATGCAAATAAGCAAACCAACCTGAGCATGAACAGGCAAAAGCATCACAACAACAAAATCACCAAGCAAAAGCATCCAAAATTAAATATGTCGCCTTATTGGAAACAAAAGCATCCAAAATTAAATATGTTGTCTTATTAAATATGTAACCTAATTGGTAGCACATATGAAGGTTTGAAGCATTGGAAGTTACGGGATGAGGAGGGGATGTAAGAGTTACATCCGATACCGGGTTATTTATCGAAGCATCGATGCCCTAGTATAAACCAAGCACAGACACAAGCAATCGAATGCGAAGGGAGCAGTGAAAGGTGGACGAGATCCTTGAGGAACTCAAGAAAAAAAACAAAGCAGAGAAAGGTGGACGAGATCCTTGAGGAACTCAAGGAAAAAAAAAATTCCTCAAGGATCTCGTCCACCTTTCATTGCTCCCTTCGCATTCGATCGCTTGTGTCTGTGTTTGGCTTATACTAGGGCATCGATGCTTCGATAAATTACCCGGTATCGGATGTAACTCTTACATCCCTCCTCATCCCGTAACTTTTAATAATGCTTCAAACCTTCATATGCGCTACCAATTAAGGTTAGCGCATGATATATTTTTTTTCCCTGGGGTACACGCCACTTTGTTATCAGCCCACACTCTTGATAGTTATATGATTCAAACTGCTCGGAGGTACACACTGAAACAGCTATATAGGATGTTCAGTCAATGCCATTGCCGTCTGTTTAATACTCACATGTCTTATCTTTCGTAAATCCGTTATCGGCGTCTGTTTAATACTCACATGTCTTACCTTTCGTAAATCCGTTATCGGCTTTAAGCTAAGCAATCTTCTGTAGATGAGGCCGCTTCATAATCTTCTTCAAACGGTAGCCATACTTAGCTATGTACCCAAATGCTTCATCGATGTAGCCCCTTTGTCACCCAAGGCTTCAATCAAACAGGCGACGGACAGCTTTACGTTTTTTTTGGTTTTGATGAAAAAAACAGCTTCAACCGTCTCTACTGCGACGGCGGCCCAACAATGACCCGTATAACGGGTGAAAGCTAGTGGGAAAAGCTTCCCCAGTCAACCGTGTGGTACCTAAAAACAATCTATCCATATGTAACATTTAGATTTTTTTTTTTTTAAATTTTAATTTGGAGAAAATTAGATAAACCCTTCTTTTTATTTTTATTAATATTAATAAAAATCAGATAAACTTTTTTTTTGTTATTAAATCAGATAAACTTAAATTTTTTGAAAACCAAAATGTAAATATGATAAACTAAATCCAAATGCTTTAAAATCAAACCAACCTTACGGTTTCGGAATTAAATCATTCTCCAGTAGGCAGGCCTAAAAGCAATGCAAAATAAACAACCATTTCTAATCTCATCATTAAAATCTAAACACCTCCAAATGTTGAAGAATAACAAGTTTGAAATTAAACATCAATATCCCTTGCTTCCCTTTTTAATTTAACAACATAAATGATATTTCATCATATATCCCCTCCAAACTAATTTTTTTTCACTACAAGTCTATAGTCTAACGCATACTTCTTATTCCAGGAAAATCAAGATTTTCATTTCTCACAAGTATAAAAAAAAAAAAAAAAACACTAATAATATTGGTTATAAATTCACATGATACATAAAATAGAATAAAATAACTTACCATATTATACAAGGAAAATCATGTAGGTTTTTGTTGATGAAATCACTCTTTTCAATCTGTGATGAAATACTGAAGATGTCCACATGGTATGAGCTAATGTTGAAGAAGATGAAGCTTTGAATAGGAAAAACAAACAGATGCAATTAGAAACGTTGAACAAGATGATAGAATGGGGAAGAAACTCTATAGTCTATACAAACCAGGGGGGGGGGGGGGGGGTGATTTAGATAAGTTAATATATTCCATGTCTAAACAGCTGAAGTGTTATCACACTTACAGATAAGTATTACCGACCACAAATAAGAAACCAGACTCAATTTCATGTAATTAATTCAACGGGGTAAATGCATATTATCTTTTCAAATTAAGTGGAATTAGAATTGCAGATCAAAGATAATGTTAACAGAGTGATAGTCTCATTTAAGTTTGATCTCAGCAACTTAAATAGGCAGAGCATACCCAACAAAACAAAAACAAAAAAAAAAAATCACAAAATTTCCCAAACATTTGAACACTAAATACAACAATAACAAAACAAAGTAAAAAAATCACCACTTTTCCCAAACATTTGAACACTAAATACATATAATAGAACAAGAGTAAAGAGATCTGGATGAAAAATTAAGGTCCAGTACTGTAATACCTTTCACGCAAGCAGACGAATTGTGGAACTTGTGAAATTTGAAAAGTTCCAAGCTCCAGCGCCACCAAAGTAAAAAATCTAAATTTAAAAAAAAAAATTGATTTCTTGTATTGTTACTTGAGAGGAAAAGCTAGGATATGAAACAAGAAGAAGGTATTGAAATATGGGAAGTTCTATCCTAGACGTCACCTGAGGGTAATTTTCATTCACACTTATTTATTTCAAAATAAAAACATTGTAAAGTTCATAATTCAACACGTGATGACGTTGTCTATCTTGGCGTAAACACCTCACTATTGGAGTCCCCGTGATAGAATTTCCCATTGAAATATACCCAAACTATGTTTCAGAGCACAGTCAACTCAAATCACAGGTAACATTTCAGTTCGGTTTTCACAACACATCTAACCAAAAAGCTGCATTGTTCATCCTAAAAGATCTAGCTTCTCAACTAAATAATTAGTCTTGTAAACCCTCTTGTAAAATAGTACTTTGTGCTAACTGTCAAAGTATATTAATCAAGCTTGACAAATATATATATGACATATATATATCAGTTGCTTATAATTGTTCGACAGCGAAAAAGATGCATTGCTTATACTGTCAGAGCTCAGTTTCTATAAAATAATTGAAATGGAAAATCGAGAAAAGCAGAACAAGCAGCGATCAACGGAAAAGGAAACCACAAGCAATATCGTATCAAAACTTATCTGCTAAAACAGATCCGCTATGTTCTATATGAAAGAATACCAGTTCACGGGAAAAAAAATTTGAAAAACAAAGCATTGCTCACACCGAAAATCCAAATCTAGGCGAGATTCCACAAAACACCCGACAATGCTCAGTCACGACTACATTTTGACTTCAAAATTAATTGACACCACGACTTCAAGTCATGAATCCGGTTATTATACAGTACGTACATGCATTACCCAAAACTTTTTTCAGCCAATTATAAATAACTACTAGAAAATAAACCAATTTCTAAGAGGAATGAAAGAAGATCTTACCAAAAAAGCAATCGGATTTCACGACAACTGAAACTTTGAAGCAGATTGGGATTGCTGCAATTGTATTATACAGATGTACAGAATGATAGGAGGGTGGGAGAATGTATGAGGGCCGATGGGGTGAATGTTTAGTGAGGAAACAGATACAAGGAAGGAAGTAAATGGGTAGGTGGGCTGACAGGGGGTGGAGGTAGAGGTGAAAGTGGTGGGGTATATACCGTATATAAGGATGATAAGTAAAAATGAGGGTGAGGATTTCAAGATTTTCAAATTTCAAACTTTTAAAAGAAAATTGCCGCCCACTATTAGTTTAAATTTTCAAATTCATTTGAAATTTTTCCCTCCAAGTGAAATTTAAATGCTCCCTCCGTTTTTTTAATAGTCTCTTTTGGTGTTGGCACATAGGGGAAAAAAGTTATTAATGTGTTTGAAATATAGTATAAAATGATTAGATTGTCCTTCACTAATCTTTTAAATACATCAAATACAATATATTGAAAATATAAATATATTTACGTAGTATCACCGTGACATGTCAGAGAATATATACATAAACTCTTATAGAAGGCAAATGGTCATCCAAAGAAAATAAGTCAATTTTTCACGGGACTAAATAACTCCTAATCAACTATTAAATTATAATTTTTTAATAAAATGTTATGTCGTTATTAAATTTTGTATCATTTAGAGGCCATTTGTTATTTAAAATAATAAAAAAAAGTACATGCTTATTGATATAGATATGACTCGAGTCATACACGTGCCACTCACTAACACCATTTAGACCTTTGGAAGTAAAATGGCTCTAACGAGCTCACTGTTGCCTCAGATCTCAGATACTCTTCGGCGTCACTAAGATTGTCTCTCTCAAGTGGAAAACACTCCTAAGCCATCGCAAGGACGGAGCTTACTTAGGGGCTGAGGGAGGCTAAGCCCACCCAGTCCTTTTTATTTTTTTCTACATAGTATGTATGTTTAGCTCACTAAGTCATCAGTCTATTAGATAATTAGTCTTACAGCCTACCTAATAGAGCCACTAAAAGTATATGTTATAACAAAAAAACGATTTCATGACATCACATGTTTATTTCCGACCCCACGATCATTTCAAACACTCAAAACATTACTTCAAGCACCACGATTATTTTTTATGAAAATAATGTGAGTGGTATGTGACGTTTAAAAAATAGCGTCAGTGATGATAGTGACGTTATAGTTACAGAAATGTCATTTGTGAGTAACGTCAGATCCAATGAATTGACACCGGAATTAACGTGTGCAGTGTGGTGCACGAATTAAAAAAAAAATGACACCGGAGTTAACGTTTGTAGTGTGGTACGAGAAGTAAAAATATAATACATCATAAAGTATAAATAAATTTGTCGTTTACAGAAAATTATACCGTATAAATAACATTGAAAAAAAAAATTCTCAGCCCCCACCTGACGAAAATTTTCGGCTCCGTCCTTGAGCCATCGACACGCCACAAGTCGTATCTTATGAACCAAAGCCATCTCGTTACAAGAACGTCTATCAACTCGTATTACCGACATGGTGCATATTTACGTCGCTCTATGCACCTACAACTCGATATATAAGTCTTAATTACCTCCGACCACTTACCAGTTACCACTCGTTCAATGGCACCATTGACCACGTGTTACTTACGGATCAACGCAAAAGCATGACAGCACAGTTTCCTAGCACTTCAAATTCAGAGATGCATCAAAGTTTCGTTGTTTTGTAGAAATTTGTTTGATTGACAGTTTCAATTCAAACAAGAGACAATGCTCACTATTTTATATTACATTCGTCTAAAAATATAAGTCATTTTGGATATTTCACGCTGATTAAAAAAAGTTGTTGAATGACATTAGTTTATATAGAAATGATTAAAATATCTTTTGATCGATTATCATTAATGAAATGATTATAAAATATTGAAAAATAATAGGATTGTTAATAAATTAGGGGTATTAAGATAGAGAAAATAGTAATAAGTGTTTTATTGATAATGCAGAATGATTTATATTTTGAAATAGTCAAAAAAATGTAGAGTGATTTATATTTTGGAATGGAGCTTAGGGAGGTTGTAGGAAAAATGTAATAAAAAAGAAAATGTGCCAAAGTACCAACATATTTTTCCTTTCAATACATTCAGAAGATCAACATTCATATTCCTTTTAACACACAACAGACTGCCATGTTCATAGGAATGGGGCTAGAAAGGAAATTTCACGTCTCGAAAAAAAATCCTTCAAACACATATTTACACACATAGCATAGAATACAACAACACTTTCACGACAGAGGATCTAAATTCTCCTTTTAAGTCGCTAAAAACATTACACACTTCAAATTTGAGTTTATACAATTTTGGTTTCAGAAAATACGCTTGAGAATCAAGCATTAAAATTCTCGTATAAATAGGTTCATTTCACATTTACATAAATGATATCGAATCAATAGTATTCTATCATATACACACTTGAACTTTACAAGATATATAAATCATAAGAAGTTCTCATTTAATCAAAATATTATGCACAAAATCATCTGTCTTTTGGTTCATAAGACATTAATAAATGGTCTCTAAACAAAAGGATCACCATGATTGTTCTGTTTACACAACTCTAAAACTCTTATGTTCTTGTTTAAGATGTATTCTAATCCATCTGTCCCAGTTGAATTTCGCATGGCTGAAGACAAGAATGCTACCAAGTAGAAAACTTCCTCATTCAATATCTACAAATAGGATATATATTAAGGACAAAGCTAAACATGTCCTCTTTTCAGGGAATGTAACTGAATCGGGTTACTTGTGATATACTTATACTATATTTTTTCTGAGTTCGACCTCAAGTCAAGCTACGCATATAATTAACCGAACCGATTTTGAACTTAAAAATATAGTACTCCCGCCGTCTCATTTTATTAATTTGTCCACGTTTATATTTTGGTTTATCCCAAAATAAACGTTCATTTTGTGCATTACTTGTCAAATTTTTTCAAATGTTCTTCCTTCTTTACAATTTTTACAATAAATAGTGTCTAACATTTATTGCTCCAACAACTACTTAAAGGTATAAATGTAAAAATATTGGATCATTTAATCATATTCAAAGCATTAACTACACTTTTCTTAATCTGTGTGAAAAATCAAACGGGACAGTAACCTCGTAAAAGCGAACCATGTAAATAATTATTTGATTAATAATATGTATAAGATTTGTTATTATATTATAATTTAAATAAATTATGAATAATTAGTCGAGTCGAGTATAAGACGTAAAAAAATAAAATTAAACGACGTATAAAATAAATAATCGAGTTTACAAGCTGAATCAAGTTATATTAAGTACTTAACGAGTCGAATTCAATCTTTGTTTTATAATGTGTCGATCAAGCTCCAACCGAATTTCGAACCTAAATTGTTTTTAATCGGTTTATACAATAATCACCATCCTTCCCTCAAAAAACATAATCACCATCCTTTACAGTTTACCCTAAACCATTTTTAATTCATTTTTTACTCCTCTCTCGACTCTCACCCCATGAAATTTTCCCTCCTTTTTTTTTTCTCCCAATTGCAGACTGGTTGTCAAAGTTTGATTATTGAGCCAGGTAAACTATCGATTCCTTATGTATGATTTTATAAGGATTTCTTGTGATAATTATCGTCAAGATTTCTTGCTAAACTTGGTTGTGGTTTACTTGGTGACAAAAATGATCTTTGGCTCAATGTTTATCTCTGATTTCAAACCTTTTGATTGTTAAAACATGCATGAATGGTTTGTTAATTCATTTCTTTTCAGAATTAAGCAGTAGTTTGTGAGGGTATCCTGAAAGATGATTAATTCAATTTTAGTACTATACGTTTGGACTGTGTTTACGCCTATACATTTTTCGAAGGATCGTGTATTTTTTAAATTGGTTGAGCAAGTGTAATGAATCATATCTCTCTTGGCTGGGATTTACAGTGCACTGGGTTTACAGCAGAAATATTTTACCTTTATCTGCTCATTTAATGTATTTATTCCTGATGTCTGATGTATACATATGATAGATATTAGATACCTTCTTTAATATGGAATGCTAATGATGTTGCTGAAAGCAAATTGCTCACTGTTTTGTCTCAAAGAATCATATTTCCATTAGGATAGTTAACTGTTATGAAATTCCTGATGATGAAGAATTGCCCATCTGTTGCATTTTTGTTAGATGCAATGGCAGTTGATGGTGAGTAATCTATTACTTAGCTATCATGTTGTGGCATAACTTCGTTAAAAATGACGATTAACATGAATTACAGACCTTGCCTTTAAACAATCATCAATAGCTATGCATAAGACTACGTACAGAGCGCTTTTTTTTTCCCGATTGGCAATGGCTTATGTTCAACTTTCATTTGTAAAAAATTGGAAATCATTTGCCCGTCCAGTTATATGAAGTACTTCTTGGCCCGACTCAATCTGGACTTGTGGTTTGACTGCATTTATTCCGGGCTATGACTAAGGTTCAATTCTTCCCCTCCCCCCCCCTCCCTTTTCCCCCTCTAAGAAAAAGAGTCGTTTTTTTTCTTCCAAAAATTGAAAATTCCAACCAGACAGGCCTTGAATTGAGGGCAGAAATCGGTGCAGTGATCCCTGCAATAACCTTTTATCAACCGGAGGTTCAAGTGGCAATGTTTTAATTTGTATGAGTTGCCTTAATTTACACATGAATATAGCCGGAGTAAATTTTGAATATTAAAAGTTGTTTATGATAATGTTGTTTAGCCGTTGTGGTAAAGTTGTTTAGTTGCTATAAAATGGGGATATGTAATATATTTTTTTACAGTATTTTTAGGGATAAAATTAGGGTGACTGATGCTAATGCTCGCTCCGTTTCCGATTCCCATTAGGTCAGTGAGAAAATCACAGAATGTTTCTCGGAGCCGTAAGATCTGTAATTCGACCCATCTCACGGACCATTTTGTCATCCCGATCGCCATTTATGTTTCCGATCAGTTCCTCTCCTTCGCCGGCATGTGATCGTCACGTCTGCCACCTCAGCCCATTCCTGGGAAATGTTGGTGGGATTCCAGCATCCAATGCTGCTTTCCATAGTGGCAGCTTGAGAGTGAGACCTGCAGGTTACCTTTTATTTCCCTATGGTAAAGTAAATAGGGGATTCTGTGGTTTTGTATGCTTTTTAACAGTTTTCTATTGTTTTAGTGGCTTAAATTATTCCTACCTTGTTTTTTTTTTGTCTTTATATAATTAAATTATTGCCTGCGATTATTGTGTTGAAAATCAAGGTAATGTCAGAGGAAGGGATGAGAAGAACCGAATGAAACAGCACCGTGCAGTTGTCCTGGTACGTATCTCCCTCCTCGAAACAATATTCTAAACTTACTATTCTTTGAATTATTACATGACTAGAGGAATTCTTGGTATGGTTTATATTGTATTGTATGTTTACCTTACCAACTTTCTTTCTGTCATTATGTTGTTGTTGTGTTGGAATGGTGGCCGGAATATTATATGATGATAATAGTCTGAAAGAAAGAAGCTCAAAGCTCAAGTAGAAGAGGCAAATAGAAGGGAGCGCGAAAAATGGGATGAGCAGAGGATCGAGAAATATTGGTTGGATTATCTTGTATGTTGTTGTCACCTACTCACCATCTGCCATAGATTGATTTATTTATCTTTATATTTATATTTATATTTTGTTTGTTTGATCTGTTTTTTTTGTTTTGTTTTGAATGGATGATTTGATGATAGTCTGAAAAAAAGAAGCAGAAAGAGAAGAAGCGCAAAGAGGCAAATGCGGGGAAGAAGGAAATTCGCAAATGCGGGGAGAATCGGCGTGACTTTATCGTATGTTACCCTACTAATCTTTCATATATATATATATATATATTGTTGTATGTTGTTTACCTATTAATCTGTGTCATTGATTTATATTATATTATATTGTTTTGATTATTTTCTGAAACAAAGAAGTGTAGAAGGGAATTTGAATTTGAGGAGGATAAGAAAAAAGATGCAGCAATAGCAGCTATGTCTTGGCATAGATGGATGCAATGGAGGCGGATCCAGAAACAAATTCAATCCAATCCAATGGAGGCGTCGAAGAAGCAAAATTAAAGGTATATAAAGGTGCATTCGGGTTCGGGGCACTAACTATTAGTAGTAAGTTAGCTGGAGCATGCATGTGTTGGTGTCCCTAATTAGTACATCTGGCCAGTGTTTGGATGGGGATCTGTTTTGGAGTTTTGAAACCACTCACCATCTTCACTGTATCAAACCATTACATCATTATGATTATAGTGCTCTAAAAGTTGTAGGTTTTTTATGTGTGTAAAAGTCCTAAGAATCCGTATTCAATTATCATCGTATTCGTATATTGTAAGAAACTTATATGACCGCAACATTCTGTCATTACGTACTTATAAACATCATGTTTACCTTCAGACAAATAAGTTTTTGCTCATTCAAAACCCTTTAAAATGTACAGATGCATTCAAGCTTTGTTCTTGATGGGCAACCGCCCGCTGCTGGTTTCCAGTATACAAAATTAGCAAGTATTTACTTACACTCAGAGATCTGGTTCAGGGTATTTATTAGATGGTCTTTGAAGAACCCTTTTTATACATTCAAATAACAAGTTTATGCTCCTTTCAAAATCATCTAACATGTACATGATGTGCATATCAAAAACAAGTTTCAAAACTATATATGTTCTTGATGGGATTGACAAGGCTATTGCTTCTGTGCATCACTTTCTATTTACAAAAGCTAACATATTATGCACACAATCCTCTGTCTTTTGGTTCATGAGACATTAATAAATGGTCTCTGAACAAAAGGATCATCAATCTATACATACATACATACATACATACACTTTTTACATCTCTAACAGAACCATCCTATAGGCCACTATCATTGAAAAGCAACCCATTTTTCAAAAATCCTCTGTCCAGGAGCTAGGATTGCTAAAGGGTCATACGTAGATTTTCTTCGATTTAAAACATCCCATTGATCACCAAAATGGGCTTTCCATTCTTCTTGTGTAGTGTAATGGGGTAAGTACTGTTTTACCCCAAGATTGTTCTGTTTACACAACTCTAAAACTCTTCTGTTCTTGTTTAAGATGTATTCCAATCCATCTGTTCCAGTTGAATTTGGCATGGCTGTTGACAAGAATGCTACCAAGTAGAAAACTTCCTCATTCGGGGTGACCATTGATGTCGCGTTTCTCCACGTTGATTTGTTAACCGGATAGATGATTATAGGACCATTGCTAGTAGTTGTAAGAATCTTGTTGAAAACTTGGTCAGAAAATTCATGGATCTTGCTTTTGGGGACTAATAGATTCAACCAGGGGTGAGGAACATCCCACAATCCTTTTTTCTTGAGTTTTAATTCAGAAGCATGAACTCTATCAAGAAACTGCACGTATGGGATTTCTGATTCGAATCGTGTGGAACGAATGAAATTTAGCTTCGATAAGGCATCATCAACATTCTGCATAATGAAGATAATATATCAGATTAACTAAATTTTAAAGAAAATTTTGTTAGAAATGTGGATTTATTATGACTAATTAATTACCTGATCTAAGTATTCTTTATCATTTGGATTGAAGTACTTGACTACTTCAAGGCAATACAACACTTTTCCATTAGAATTAAACTTGCTAGCTTCAATAGGATCTTTTGGATTAAAGAAATATCTCCAGTTGTTTAATAAACCTGTGCTGTTTATCATCACGAAACCTTCGATATAATCAAAGCTACCCTTTGAAGAAATAAGATATTCTTGATCACGAGAAAACGTGGAGAAATCCGAATACAACACTCTTATCCATTTTACCTGCAGAAAAAAGCAGCAATCCTTATGTTAGTACAAAGATCTTGTATCTGTTAGAGTCATTTGGACATGTATATATGTAATGTAATTACTAGTTTTCTTACCATTTTAGGAGCTGGTTCAAGAGCAATCCTAGCCTTTGTAATGATACCGAATTGTCCTAATCCGCCTAACACGCCATTGAAAAGGTCTTGATTCTTCTCATCAGAACAAGTCACTACCTCTCCTGTACCTGTGACAACCTCTAGTTGGTAGACATTATTGATTTGAGGTCCATGTTTAAAAGCTTGTCCACTTAATCCACCATTAGACAACGTGCCTCCAACCGTTAGATGAAGATAATCGGTCCAAGATTTCGGGGCAAGCCCGTGTTTAAGACTCGCATGTAAGATATTAATCCATAATTCACCTCCAGAAACATCAACATAAGGCGATTCCCCGGTATGAACCATCATTTCGTGTACTTTAAGTGATTCCATGTTAATAATCACTCCTCCTTGAGTTTGAGCTTGGCCTTGTAATGAATGTGAGTGACCTTTAGCTGCTATAGTGATCAATGAAGATCTACCCATTCGAAAAACCCGTTTTATAGTTGAGGCAATATCGGAAACTGATTTCGGATATAAAACTGCAGATGGGAGGTAATGGACTCTATTGCCGAAATCTTTTGCTGCGTGTGACACGTTATGGAAATCGAGTTTTCCTTGAAGTTTTAGTTGTTTGAGTGATGAAGAATCATTGATTGATGATCCCTTTTGAGAAAACAAAGTATAACAGATCATTAACATTGTCAAGAATCTGATGAACATCTTGTACTTCTCTGCCTAATCTTGCTACAATGAAAAAACAGAGGAATGTGTAGCAAGAAATGCAGACAACAATCTTAATTGCCTCAAAAACACAGAGATAATCAAAAGCAAGCTTCTTTCTGAGATGGGTTTTTCTTGTTTTTGATTTTTGGTTTAGCAAAAGGTGTTGGGAAAAAAAAGAAAGAGGGATTGAAGTATTTATTTGCATTCTGTGCAGTTTGATTCAATCATGTCTTTATCAAGGAGTTATCTGTGGGAGAATATTATTGGAGCAATTTTGCAAAAGAGTACAAAAAAGGTATATATTAACCGACACATATGCCAACTCATTTTGTACACAATTGATCAATTTATGACTTTAGTTTTGGGTTGAAAATGATGCTGTTTATTGTGAGCATGTATTATTTGACAAGTGTGCACAAAATCTTTGTGATGATTTTTGGTTATTTTGTGGTTGAGATGTCCCTACTGAATCTCTACAGGATATATGAAAACAACAAGACTCTTTTGAAATAGAACTTTCTAGATACATAAAGGTTGTTAGCGACGGTTGTAATAATGGTTATGGACAAAAACAAAAAAAAATCGGTTTTCTATTGATTTGATTTCCAATGAAAATCTCTTGGTGTTCGTATTCACTCTTTAACGGTTGAGTTAAAGATTATTTTTGAGTTGATGATTTTTTTATGTTTTCTCCTTCAGTTCCGAAATAAGGATATTTTTTCCTAAAAAAGAGTTAAAATAATCTTTTTGTCTGTATTAATTAATATGATAGAGAAACGAATCTTTTTATAATTTTTGTAATATGTGTGCAAATCGTTAGAATAACGCTTAGTTTGGAACAGAGGTAGGTTTTGAAGACGATACCCTTCATCTTATATTGGTATCTGCTTATATTTTCTACATGGTATTAGAGTCATCCCTTTATTGTAGCCTCTTTGTTAGTCTTATAGTGCTCATTATATGCCTAGTGTGCCAAGTGACCCAGATTTTTTATAGTTCCACACTTGAAGAAACATGTTATAGTGTTCTACTTTGGACACCTGTGATTGTTTCACCAACCATATTAAGAGATGGATTTCACTCAGCTCACAACCTAAGTTTTGAGGATTATGCTCCTTCTGAGATGAGCATATATAAGTCCAAACTCATATAAGAGGATGAGTCTCATCCTCAAAACATAGGTTATGAGAAGAGGGAAGTTCATCTCTTAATATGGTAGATGAAACAATTACAAGTGACAAATGAGATGAGACAAGGGCGGATCTATTCATGCCAATGGGGGGTCACGTGACCCCAGTGAGATCTGAAGATTTTTTTAGTATTAAAACGATGTAGTTTTATTGTTAAAAATGTATTTTTAGGCTACGATTACCCCACCGGAATAAATTTTTGGATAACAAATTTAGTTTTACGGTCCGGTGACCCCATCGGTAAAAATTCCTGGATCCGTCTCTGAAAGGAGACCATGGTTTAGATTGTCAAGGGTATGATGAATGAAATAATTACAAGTGACAAATGAGAGAAGACCACGGTTTTAGATTGATAAGGGTATGATGGATGAAAGAATTATAAATAACAAATGAGAGGAGACCACGGTTTTAGATTGATAAGGGTAATTTTATACTAGTGATCAACCATCTTTTGTATTTATTGCTTATGATGTTATGTTTATTTCCTCATTATAGTTGAGAAATTATGTAAAAGATAATTCTATTGAATGAATTAACTTGTGTCTTGATTACACTCTTATATCAACCATATTGTTATAACTAACTACACACTCCAAGACAGAATCTAGTTAAAGATAATACAGGATAATATCAAGATTATTAGGCCAACTGTCCTTATCATCTTTTATTCCTTTTCAACCCCTCTCAAACGAACATGTGGAATAGTCATATTGAGTTTGTGTCTGAATGTCTCAAATGATTCAATAGGCAATGCCTTAGTCAAACAGTCTGCAATCTGATCCTTTGTTGGTACATAGCACACCATAAGTTCCTTGTTCATAACCATGTTTCTGATAAAGTGAACATCCACCTCTATGTGCTTTGTTCTTGCATGATACACCGGATATTGAGCTAAAGAATTTGCTCCAGTGTTATCACACCATAGTACTGGAACACTTGGCAACCTGAACCTCATCTCATTTAGTAGCTGTCTGATCCACTTCACTTTTGCTGCAAGATTTGCCAATGACCTGTATTCAGATTCACAGCTAGATCAGGATACTACAGTTTGCTTTTTCGAGCTCCATGATATAAGAGAATCCCTTAAGTACACGCAGTATCCACCAGTCGATTTTCTATCTATTGGACACACAGCCCAGTTGGCATCAGAAAAGCCATGTATTTCAAGTGTCTTGGAAGGCCTGAACAATAGTCCCATTCTAAGTGTGCCCTGAACATACCTCAGCAATATTTTTAAACCATTCCAATGTGCTGTGTGAGGATCCTGCATAAACTGGCTCTGGGTATTTACAGCAAATGATATATCTGGCCTTGTCAGGGTTAGATATTGCAATGCTCCTATGATGCTTCTGTATATAGTAGGATCTGTCAATGGCTCATCTTCATGTGACAACAGTTGTTTCCCAGGCACCATTGGTGTTGGCAGGGATTCAAGTGTTCCATCTTCAATCTCTTAAGAAACTAGGATGCATAATAGGACTGAGTAAGATGCAGTCCATCTGAATTTCCGGTTACTTGCATTCCCAAGAAGTGTGATACAGGCCCTAAATCCTTCAGAGCAAACTTAGAATCAAGAAGTTTAATGAACTTTTTTATTAACTTAGGTGAATTTCCTGTCAGCAATATGTCATCAACATATACTAATGCAAACATAATCTGCTTATCAAGTCTGAACATAAATAGAGATATATCACACATGGACTGAGTGAACCCCCAATCAAGAAGCTGAGTTTTAAAGGCTTCAAACCATGCCCTGGGAGCCTGTTTCAACCCATAGATTGACTTATTCAGCTTGCAGACATACCCTGGCTTCTCTGGATCTTCAAAGCCTTCTGGCTGATCCATATAAACTGGTTCCTGTAGTGGACCATTTAAGAAAGCATTGTTAATATCTATTTGATTTATGGGGCAAAGCATTGATACAGCAATAGACAAAACAATCTTGATGGTTGCAAGCTTGGCTACTGGACTAAATGTCTCAATAAAGTCAATTCCATAGTTTTGTAGGTACCCCTTGGCAACTAGTTTTGCCTTGTGCTTCAAAATACTTCCATCTGGATTTAACTTCAGCTTAAACACCCATTTGTACTGATGAGAGATAAATTTACGATCATTATTACGACATTTTACCCCAATATTGATACCATTTTGAGCATTATTGTATCAAATCAAGTCAAAATTACTAAGTTTTATTCAAATGTATAAGTAGTAGTTATTATATAAATTATCGTATTTTTATAAGTTTTTTATTAGTTTTTGTACCGGTTTAGTAACCGGAGTGTCGTGTCGGATTTACGTTTGGTATTTTGGTGGTTCATTGCAGGATCATAAGTGGACCAAAATCCTACGTAACGACGTGTTTTGAGCCTTAAAAGAGGTGTTTAGAGGGTTAGAAGAAGATGCCACAAGCTTACGAGTTCAAATGGATCAAATTATCTTACATACTTAAAACCAAAACCTGTTTCGACGGATATTTGACCCAGCTTAGAGGCATTTTCAGGGGATGACTTCTTAATGAAAGTTGTAGATCTTCACATAAGCTTTCCAACGCACTTTGAATCACATTAATTGGAGTTCTACAACTCAAGTTATGGTCAATTGACTAACCGATTCGGATTAGTAAAAATCCCGAAATATCTTCGTAATACGAATGGCTCATCAAAACGACATTTTCTGAAGAAGTTTCCTTAATAAAAGTTGTATATCTTCAAGAAATCTTTCCAATGGATTTTGAATCAAGTCAATCGGACTTCTACAACTCAAATGGTGGTCAAGTGGCTAATTGATTCAATTTCGTAAAAATCCCGCAAAACGTTCGGAGTATGAATTTGCTTATCAAGACGGCGTTTTCTGGAGAAGAGTCCTTCATGAAAGTTGAAGAGTTTTCCGAGATCTTATTTATGACATTTGGATCATAATTTTTGGAGGTCTACAACTCAAGATATGAATTTTAGAAGTTTAATATATAATTATATATAATTATATATACATACGCACATGGGTTCACATGCGAGGAAATGATTGTAATCATTACCACCGGATCGATCCGGCACCAATCCGGATCGATCCGGCCTCAACATTTGCCTATATATACAGGCTTAGATCAATTGGATCATTGCCCCTTTTCTTCTTTCTTTCTCTTTTCTTTCCTTCACCTCGTCTTTCTTTCTTTTTTATTTTTTTGCTTTGAAGATCATATATTCATATATGATATATATATATATATACACACACTTCATGTATATATATATATTCTATATATGAATATATATGTGATAGATCTATCTATATATATATATATAGATCTAGATCTAGATCTCGTTTTTCATCTCGTTTCTCTTTTAATTTTCTTTTCGGGGCCCGTATATACATATATATGTCTACGTATGTATGTATATATGTTTTTCACATATATAAATAAAATGGTTATAGTATCGTTGTAATGGCGGAATAATTATCGAAGATTGTTGATTTCGAAGCTTTGGCATGTTAGATCCGGTGGAAACGACCCCGATTCGATAGTCATAACCGGTAATATATTCTAAAATTGTTATGTTTATTATTTCTATTTCTATTTATATATGATATTAAACTAAAAATATATCTAGCCAAGATATGAATCTGAATTAGTTAATCTTTTGGTAAAATGAATGATCGACTCTGGTAATAATGACTAAAATCAATTATGATGAATCTCTTTCTTTCTGCGCTTAATGAAACGTTAAAATAGAAAGACCGGAGGGTAAAATTGGCCGAGTGAAAACGTGACAACGGAACCCAGTTTCCTACCCGGGGGCAGATTTGTCCTAGAAAAACAAATCTTATTGACATTTGTACTCGAGATCGTAATAATGTTAAATCATCAGTTTAATTGAAACTTAAACCGGAAAGTTAAATCGTCCGGCTTTGACAACCGGAGCCTTTTAAATAAAATTGACCGTTTGACGAACGGAATGACTCCTTTTTATCTAAAGGTAGATTTGTACTCGGGACCTGTTCAGAAAACCGTAACCAGTTGTGGACCTTGGACTGATGCAATGGACATATGACAATTTCATACGCTCGTGTGAGGAGGAGTTGTCTAGCTTAGGAGTACACCGATTCATATATAATTTACACCTTGAATAAAGGAAGATCTGTCTCATTTATTTCTACTAAAAAGATATTGATTCAGTAAAGTATTCTTGGCTAGATCCAAAAATATATATTATATTAGTATTTATTTGTTTTATTTTCTGTTTTACTAACATCTAACTCTAACATTACTAACAATCTAACTACTAACATAATCTAACCCGAGGAAAAAGTAAAACTGCGACTTAGATCGAGTTAATAATAGCTTCTTGGTGTTTAACCCCACTTAAAAGAATTACCATGTTTTCCCTGAGGAATACGACCTGACTCACCAGACTAGCACTACAATTTGACCCGGTACACTGCCGGTTAGGATCTGTATAGCCTAGGTAATGTCCGTCAGCTTTCTGGCGCCGTTTCCAAGGTTAGGTTTAGGTCTGTCAGTACCCAACAATACTCTGATTTGAACCAGGCCTCACTAAATCCTATGTTTTATTGTGAACCAATGCCTTATACTCATCAACCATTGCCTTTCTTCATTTGTCATCCACCAAAGCATCTGATACACTAGTTGGTTCAGTAGGAAAGAATGAACCTTACAAAAATGGTTAAACCCTAACCATGAGGGCCCCTCACCCCCGATCCCACAGGAATGTGGGGAGAGGTTAATCAGGTAACCTAGAGCTCAGAGTCAGGGGCTTGTTGGTTCCCCATCACTGAAGGGTGTTATCAATCGGAAATCAACCTTACAAAGTGATGCACTGTAGGTCTTAGGCTTAAATATACCACTTTTTGACCTGGTTTGCATGTGATGAGTTTTGACAGTGTTTTGAGTGACAGTGGTGGTAGGCACAGTCTCTGTGCAGGTGGTGACTTTAATGTTGGGTGATGCATTGATAGATGGTGATCCATCAGTGTTAATAGCAGGGGGTGAATTTGACACAAATGGTGTAGGTGATCTAGTATGTGATGCAGTTGTGTGACTTGATTCAGGAGATGCAGTTTGATGACTTTTATGACTCATAGGGGACATAGAAGAATTACCAGAGCTACCATTTAGACTTTCACTTTGCCTTTGCTCAGGATTACAACTCAAATCTGGTTCTTCTGGATCTGGCTCAGTCACAATGGTTGTCTCATTGTGCCCCTCTGAGCGAGTCAGACCAAAAGGAAGAGGATTAGTGAAAAGATCAGGTGTACATAGAATCTGTTTGAGGGTCCTTGGGTAAAGCCATCTGAGAAAGGGAACTTGGTTTCATCAAACTTAACATTGTTGGATATATATGTTATGCCTGATCTATCAAGACACTTGTACCATTTATGATGAGGACTAAGACCTAGGTTTACACACTGAGCAGTATGGTATTGGAATTTGGTAGTATGGAAAGGTCTCAAGTAAGGATAGACAGCACATCCAAACACTTTGAAGACAGTATAGTCTGGTTTCTTTGTAAAAAGACACTCATGAGGAGATTTATGACCAAGAACAGGAGTGGGAAGACAATTTATGATGGACACAGATGCGTGAAAAGTATGCCACCAAAAGCTAAGTGGCATGGAAGCTTGGGCCAACATGGTCAATCCTAATTCTGTAATATGTCTATGCTTTCTCTCTGCTCTCCCATTTTGAGCATGGTCATGAGGACATGGGTGTCTAAAAGCTATACCATGCTTCTTTAGAAAGGGTTCAAAGACTCTATACTCACCCCCCAATCAGATTGAACACACTTAATTTTATAATTAAACTGTGTCTCTACTAGGGTTTTGAAGTGAGTGAAAACAGAAATAGCTTCAGATTTGGCTTTTAGAGGAAAAATCCAAGTAAATCTGGTATGATCATCTATAAAATGGATGTAGTACATATGGACTTCTGTTGATTTGATTGGAGCAGGGCCCCAGATATCAGTATGAATTAAGTCAAATAAAGAAGCAGCATGAGAAGCAGAATTCAAATGAGGTAAAGCATGAGATTTGCCAAATTGGCAGGCATCACAAAATAACAGTTTTCCATTGATAACATCATTACAATCATTCAGTATTTGACTCAAAACCTTGCTAGAGGGGTGGCCTAACCTCCTATGCCACACATTAGGATCTTTATTAGGTCTAGAACATCTAGTGACTGAACATTCCTAGATCTAGCTGACACTTGACTGAGAAACACAGTAGACTGCTCGTACACAGTAGACTTGGATTGAAGTGAGATCTCTGCTGACTCACTATCCAGAGGCGCTATTTGATAAAGACCATCCTTGAGCTGACCCCTGAGCATTGGCCTCCTTGTTACCTAGTCCTTAACAACACAAAAATCATTAACAAATTCAGTAAGCGCATCACTGTCAGACATTAGCTTAGAAAGGCTAAGTAAATTTCTGGTGATTTCAGGTACATGAAGGACAATATTTAGAAATAAAGGTCCAATGTGAGTGTGGAGGACAGTGTGACCTATGTGCTCAATGTGTAGGTGTTCACCATTCCCTACTGTCAGTGTATCACTGCCATGATTAGCAACACTTTGATTAAGATTACCCAAATATGATGTTACACGGTTTGTGGCCCCACTGTCCAGATACCTGGCATGATCAACAACTATGCTAGGTGTAGCCATATAAGCTAATGGCTGATTAGGTCTTGGTGCATTATTGAGGTCTGGAGGTTGAAAATCCGTCTCAAACCTATGCCAGCAAATTGCCATAGTATGACCATTCTTACCATAGAGTTGACATTGCACCTTAGCATTCCCTGAATTTCTTCCACCACTTCTTCCTCCTCCTCTATTTCTTCCTCCTCTGGTACCTCCACCCCTACCTCTGTAGGAGTTTTGTCCTTGTGGCCTAACATTTCCTCTGCCTGACCCAGAAAACTGATTGTAACTTGCAAGATTTGCAGCAGGAGTATTGACAGACCCCTGTGATGAAGGATTGAACCTGGCTAGGAGTCTCTCATGAGTAATAAGTTGAGACTGAACCTCCTTCCAGGACAATGATCCAATCCGAGCAGTTAAATTCACAATGACAGCTTCATAGTCCTTGTCTAAACCTCCCAGAGTAGCCAATATCAACTCAGATTAGGACAAATCAGATGCAAACTTACCGAAATACCCTTTATTTTATATATACCTAATTAAGAAGCCTGCATTGTTTTTTTTTTTTCCGTGTTTGTATGCGCATAAAACTAAATCATGAATCATGGGAGGCAGCGGCGGCGGCATCAACAGCGGCGGCGGCGGGAGGAGTGATGGCATCAACAGCGGCGGCGACAGACCCTAAAGATTGAACGATTGAAGAAGAAGACGAAGCGGGTAAGCAAGGATTGAAGAAGAAGACAATTGAAGAAGAAGACCACGAGAAGAAGAAGAAGACGACGGTTGGAGTCCACCGGTCATACGGCCGTGAAGATTTGGGATTTGGGATTTGGGCGGATTTGCGAGCAGTTTTTTTTTGAGAATTTTCTCCCATTTTTTTTTGAGAATTTTCTCCCATTTGGGATTTGGGCGGATTTGCGTTAGTTCAATGGCTGCCGGATTATTTGCAGCAGTTTTTTTGTTTTTTTTAGAATTTTCTCCCATTTTTTTCACAAATGTGCACGATCTTAAGGTCCTCAAATCCCCCTTTGGGGTTCCCCTTTCCAATTAGGGTTTAGTTTGGTTCCAAAAACACCTAAAACGCGAATGTTCTTCCATCTGGATGAATGTTACTGTGAATGTTACTTGATGATTCATGAATGTTGTTGCATCTGGATGAATGTTACTGTGAATGGGTATTTTTGTCCAAAAGATTTGTTTTTGTCCTTTATAATCTTTGAAAATGGAAAATGTCCTTCCAGACCCATTTCTGTTAATTTTTGTCCTTATGGCCCCTCCCCCCAAAAAAATATACACGGATTCTTTTTTCCGAAGAAAGGTCTAAGAATCGTAGACAAACTGAAAATAAAGTGATATCAGCAATATGATAACACCATGATAACACACACACACACACACACACACACACACACACACACACATATATATATATATCGGGTTGGGTTGAATATATATATAAATATATCGGGTTGGGTTGGGTCAACCCGAAAAAATCTATAAAAAAAAAAACCAAACCAACCCAAAATGCTTTTGGTTCGGGTCAAAACCCAACCCAAAAAATTTGGGTTTCAATTAGTTTGGGTTTTCGGGTTGGTTCGGTTTGGGTTTTGGGTTGGATCGGGTTCATTGGGTTTTCTGCTCAGCAATTCGTCTGATACGGTTCGAGAACGAACTTAAATTCGACTCCGACACTAAATTAGTCCAACACATGATCATCAAATTTATATATACTCGTGATCAAATTTTAATTTGATAGTCAAATCTAGGTCGTGCTCGAACTCATTTTCATAAAATAGAAAATATGTTCAAAATCGACTCAAATCATTTATATCATTGAATAGTAAGTAAATGTTTAGACTTATTCCACTAGTATCAGTATCGGGAAGAGACTTGATGATCCAATAATCGTCAAGGTAAACTTCAGGGTTTTTTCTCTTGATGATAACCTAAGGATGCTCTTTGAATATATAAAATTATGAAAGAAGAGGGGGTGTTTTGGGATGTTTTAGACCGCACTTGATGGTGATCAAGCTGCCTACGTATCCAATGCCGAGATCGGAATCAAGTCTCCGTAGTTCTTAGGGATTGTTTATATAGAGGGGCTTATGCCCCAGAGTTAGCGCGTGGCGTATCTGTGATGGACACTGATTGGCGTGTTCCCTAAGGAAATGGATTGTGATTAGTTAATCTCCTTGATTTTAGGAGATAATTATAGTATTCAAATATTTGTATTAAGTGATAAAGATTGGAGCCTTTACGACTCAGGATTATTTCCATAGTTACTCGTGTATTATACACGTGGGAAATATGATTAAGGATTGACTCTGGCCGACTTAGAGGACCAGGGCTAGAGTGGTTGAAAACCTTCTGTGCTTGAGCTGACTTGAAGAGGAGAGTAGCCGAGCTGGAATCAGCTCGGATACATGTAAATAGAATGGTAGGTCTGAGAGGGACCTAACCCGACCGACAGGATCGGTCATGGGTAGAATAGAGTGAAAGTGTTGGCTGACCTTCAGAGGTCGGGACTGAACCCGGATATATCCACGATTATTGGAAGCTGGTCCTGAGCAGTGGTCGATCTGGAAGGGGATGGGGCGAGTAGCCGGGCTATTCTACTCCGGCCACTGGAACACCAAGCACCGTTTCTCTCCATACTTAATGTTGAGCCACTAAAGAGGTGCCACCTAAGTAGGTTCAATTCCTGGCATCGTCAAGGCTAAAATCCATTTTTAATATAAAATAAATAAATAGGACACACTTTTTTTTAGTTGTAAAAGGGACAAAAATTCAGACAGACAAAAATGCCCATACTTATGCAATAGACGTGTCCATGCCGTTCTCTCTCATTCAATTTAGTCCCTCCCTTCTTTTTTTTTAACAGCACAGCATGCCAGTTTTTAGTTTTTTTTAAACAACCGTAACTTTTGACTAAGAACTAAAAAACCGTACGGCATTCCCCAAGCTCTTTGCATTCCCTCGAAACGGAAGCTCTGATGGGGAACAAGTTGCCCATTCTTTATGTCTACTAGCTAAGAACTTTGCAAAAGTCCATTGAACTTGTTGCCTTTCTTCATAAACTCAAACAATGGAGCTGCATTTTCTCCATTTACTTCAATTGCCCACATTGAACTGCATTTTGTATTAAAAAGAAGAGAAGGAGCCTACAGTAATACGTAACACAATATCAGTAACACATGATCCATTCACTTGTTTCTATTGGAATGGCAAAACACCAAAAACCAGTATTCCATGTATAACTAACTTAGTTTCACATTGATTCCTGTATTCGTGGCCTCACGTGAAGCCTCAAGCAGTGGATTAAACATAGTATTGAATGCAATTGTAAAGGCGCAATCTACTATGTGTCCTGCATTGCAAAGTTGTGCATAGATGAGTTTCAAAATACACACTTACCTTGGAAACATAAGAGAACATCTAAACAATATCCTGGAAACATGCCAAAACATGTAATAGAAGAATATTTCATTATAAAATGCCACATGTAAAAAGAACAAGAGAAACAAGATCACCACTACAAAGTGACCAAAACAAAACCCACACGGATCAAACAAGACATCATTTGAATTGTGGTGGAATAGCTTCAGAACTTGGATGGGGACATGACTGATTTTGCATTTGACTTCCTTGATAGGGAAATGGATTCATGAATTGCAAGTATGGATTCATCCTTATCCTAGGAAAACAAAACAGTCTATAATTCAAAAGAAATCCACTATAAAAAAAAAATCAAAAGACAAATTTTTTTGATGTAAAGCTGAAGTTATCACCTATAACAAGAAAGAATACATTAGCCTAAGAAATAAACAAACCTAACAAATGGAAAAACAAGTTTAAAAAAAAATAAAAAAATGGAAGAACGGCAGAAATAATTGGAATTAAACAAATACAACAAAATACAACAAAGTATAAGCATTTCACCATAGCTGGATGGTTACAAAGCCGTCAGAGGGTTAAGTTGCTACCTGTCAAATGATCACCAACACAAATTGGATTTTTTAGCTCGACTTTTGCTCTTCACCTTCATGTAAACCGGAAAAGACAAAAAGAAGATTAATTTTAGTTTTGGATTCGGTGCAATTTCTGAAAATATTCAGTCGGTCGTGAATCTGATATGCCACCACCATGGGAAGAAATGGGGTAGCGTCCATAACAGCAACGAGCAAGGAGGAGGAGGAGCGATTACGTTGAATTTCTGAATGAAAGCGGGATTGGGAGTAAAAGAGTACGCTCAATACTAGGGGTAATTTAATCCAAGTAAAATAAATTTGTTTTTATTGCAACTAAAAAAAAAAAGTTTGGATTAAAACTTGAGTAGAAGGAAAACGTGGATTTATTCCTAATTTTTCCTTTTATTTTAGGGGCCCTTTATTTACACCCCTGGCAATTCTACTCATACATTTCATGTAATATAAAAAAGAAAAAAACTTTTGATACACCATACATATTATGTTTTGGGTTCCACATTCTACCTATACACCCACATGTGTAGTATGAAGTAAAAAAGAAAAAACATTTTTGCCAAGGAAACTTTACTATTGCCAAGTTTTCAAAAATTCTAATAACATGCAAATGTTCTAAAATAAATTATCACTCCCATCCCATCTATAACACACACCCCTCCCCACAATTCATTTAACCGGATTTTTTTCCACAGTATCCCCTCGATCTTCTCTTGTTCAACCTAATTTGATCTCCATCTCAAAATTTCATCTCTTTAATCTTCTTACTTCCATGAATTCATCTTCAAAATTGTTCTAAAAAAGTTGATAATTTCAATCAAGATTTTAGAATATAACAAAGAACAACCCGAAATCGAACCGTTTTAATTGATACATCGATATCTAGTAAAGAATATTCTAAAGTTCAGAATTCATCCCTCCAGTTGTGGATGTTACAATACTCGACGAAGTAATTATAGTATGTGTTCTCAATTTTCTGTTGTTCCCCCAAAGTCCCATCAAATATATACATATCCCAAAGTGAACAAAGGTATACAACAATTCTTTAATAGAACCTACAGCTTATATAGCAAATCTTAAAAAGAACAAAACAATTTTGATCTAGTAAAAAAAAGTCTTCTCGTATCTCTATTAAAAAAAGAACATCAGAAAAATCATTGAGATCTATCTACTTGCTAAGCTATTCATTTGGATCAGAACATAATCATCATTACTTCATTGTTTCGTAAGAGATTGCTTCGATTTTAAAGGGGATGAAGCATCAATTTGCAGTAAAATACCTGCAAAATGATAAAAATAGAAAAACAATTGGCCAAAAAAGGAGTTTGTGACTCAATTGATTGCTCCACGATGCTTACCCAACAATGTGAACCTTTGAAATTTCGTGGGAAGAAGATCTTCTTAGGGTTTCAAGAGGAGGATGAAGATGATTAAAAGGGAATGGGGATTGTCTTATTCAAGGGTGGAGCCAGTGATTTTAATTCAAGGTGAGCTAATATATTATATCGAATTCATCGGATAGGCAGGATTAAGAATATTTTATGGATCAAACTAGACTATATAGATTTTATAGTGTAATATTTTTTTCCGGATGGGCTTAGCCCCCCTTTTGTCTTAAGGTGGCTCCGCCTTTGGTCTTATTAAAAATTTGAGGGTTTTAGATTAGCAAAGATGATGATGATGATGATGATAAATTAGGAAAATGACGAGAGTAGGGTTTGAGAATGATGGAGTTGATGATTAAAGATGTGATGTGAAGAGTATAGTGATGATGAAGATGTAGGGTTTGATGAATGAATGAGGATGGAAAATTCATAAATGAAAATGGTGAAGATGAAGTAAAGATAATATAAAAATCTAGGGACCTTTTTGTAATATATTTTTGGAGTAGAAATAGTATGAAGTGTGGAAGTAGATATGACAAAATTGTAATTAAATATGTGGTGCAAGTAAATAAACAAATATTGCAATTTAATTATGGTGCAAAAATAGATTTAGTTTATTAGGTGTGGTGTAGTGGTGTATGGATAGATTAGATGGGGTGTAAATAATAAACCCCTTATTTTACCATTGACTATTTTTATTTTTTTTTCTCCCAATATGAACACTCTTTTCATTATCGATGACACCCGATGCAATAAAAACATTATTTAGACCAAAATTTTGTCAGTGAATAAGAATAACATTTCAATTCTTCTCTCTCTTTCTCACAATACGTGTTTTTAGTTCTCTATTTGGGGATCTTGATTTACATCTCTCTTTCTCACAATACGCGTTGTGATTTACTCTTTTTTTTTTATAGTAAAAATGAAAGGGCATAATACACGACGACACCTGATATAACTTAACAAGCAGCAAAGTTTCAAAGTCAGAAATATCCACTTTACTAAGTTACAACAAACAATAAAACAAGAACAAGAAAGCACAGAGAACTGGAAATTACAAACAAAACCCCACACCGGATCCACTTCCCAAATGGTGTAAACAATCAGGTCTTCATTGCAGGTCTCACCAGCCCCAACCCGGATCCACTTCCTAAATGCTTGAAGTCCTTTGCTTCAAGGTTATCTCCATGACCCGAGAATCCAGTTCCTCCTTTTTCCAAATTCACTATATTCCGTTCTTTACACGGCTTGTTGCATACAAGACAAACTTTATCTACAGCCATAAACTTATCTCCACATTTCTTGCAGAAGACATGCCCACAAGAACTTAAGGCCACTAGTGCAAGTGTGTTTGTTAAAGTGACCTTACAGCTCGGGCACATATAATTCTTATCAAGAGATTTGGGTTTCTTCTGTTCACTGGTGTACTCGGTGAAATGGACAGGGAATAAAGTCTTCATCTTGAGTTTTTCGTTACCTTGTGGACAAATTGTGTCGGTTGATGGGGTCTCTACTTTAACCGGTGCCTCTGGTGTGGCAGATGGAAGCCAAAAGGCTTTCATGGTACGAAGGGCTTCTTCTTCGTAAGAAGTGGCTTTTACACTGTTGGCCCCATGGAAACCATTCTTGTCTGTGCTGTAGCTCTTGTCGTTGTACTGGGGTACAGCACCGTGGTTTTGTTGATCAAACGCATCGAGTTCTTTTGCTTTTTGTAGCATTAACTTCTCTTCCTCCTCTTCTTTATCTTGCTTCTGTTGAGCTGCATGGGCGGTCAGCTTTCTGCAAAAGGCACACAATACCCGCTTCAGTGCAAGAAATATCACCAAAAGCAAACATTAGATAATGCATTCAAAGCTAACAGTGAAGAAGAATGTCTCGGAACAAAAGGACCTTTATGTCTGTCCCGCAAAAAAAATCTACACCAAGAAATTAGGACACCTGATTCTGCACTTTGAGACAGGCTTTCATCTTAACCCACCTTGCAGATCAGGATGCAGCTTCATGAGTTGCAAAACTCAAGGCAATGATTTTGTAAGTATGTTTGACTCATTAGTCAATTCTAGAAGTTCCACGAATTCATGAAATCTTGAAGACTTCAGTGGCAGCAGCCAAAATAAGGCATGTCGGTTGCTGTCATATATTGGTCTCTCATAACCATCAAACAGGAAAAACTCTCAAACATACCATTTTTACCTAGCTACGTTGATTTCAGATTAAAAAATCAGCAACTTTTACATCTACAACAAACAGTGTTTTCGGTACACTGGCATTGAGTTACATGCACCCTATATCAAGCTAGTTTTGATGTACATAATGATCATTGGGCTGCTTCTCCAAAATAGCTATTCCAGCTTTTACTTGGTGAAACAAGTTTTCAAGCTTAAAAGACATGAAACTGAGCAATTGACAAGACACAATGTTCAAGGATCTAAGGGCTTAAACACAATAAAACAAAAATCCCCAGCACGCAAACATTTACAGATTCAACCACCATAATCTTGCCACTTTGGACTACTTTTCACATGCTCAAAAGAGTGAAGACCTTACTCACTTGGATAATGTCACGGAGAACACAACGCAAAGGTTCAAAACAGTAAAATGGGATGCAATACTATACTAATGCGATCCGCGACCAGGGGGTATAACTCTACAGATTGCTTGACAGGACCAGAAATCATCAAGATGGAAAAACGGAAGCTAACTACATTAGTTTTAGGGCAATTTTCATGATTGCTTCCTTAATTATATTCATGCTTACATTAATATTCTCCTGTGATTTGGGGAATGCAAATAGCAGCTGTTTTGTTGTGTAACATTATCTGATTCAAAGGAACTAAATCGGAGAAACATACAGCTCAAATACATGATGGATTTGACACTCAGTGTATTGTCACACTGACCTAAACCTTGATTGGGGACAACAAACGCAAAGCAAATAATCATCTTCCTCTACATCTTCAAATTGAATTCCATTTCTACTAACATAACAGATTCAAATACAAATAACAGCTATTTACTTACCCAGTTAATCACAGAACTGAAGATACAAATACCACAGCATGAACTCCAAAACAATAACTTCAAAATAGGAAGGGATATATTTATATAGGAAAACACAATTTGGGAAAAACTATATTTACCTTTGGATATCTTTCTTCTGAGCTAAGAGGCATTCAAGAATGCATTCTTTACAAAAGACGTGGCCTTTTTGACAACACATAGGATCAATCAACGGCTTCAAGCACAGACAACAAGCATCAAACGGCTTGATTGAATCCTTGCCGAGGCGTTCCTTCTGAGTTCCATAACCGAGCTTACGCTTCTCGTCGTAGGTGAAAAACGCTAGATCGTTGTTGTTCTTGGAGTGTCTCTGCGGCATCTTCCCGATCTATGGTTAATTTGATTGTAGAATTCACGGGTAGGGCAAGGGCTTTGAGATAATTAAGATAAACAGGATTTTAACCGGTTCTATGCTTTTATTATTTTCGTTTTCTTTTCTGATTAGGATCGTAGATAAGTCAATGCGATAAAATTTTAAGGTTTATGGTATAAAAATGGTCATTTAAAATTTAATTAGGCCCTTCAAAAATAAATTTTAATTAGACAATTAGAATATCTTGATTTTTTGTTTTGTTTTGTTAATAATAATAAAAATTAAGTAATTAGAGCCACCGGCTTTCATTGACTATTCTGTATTTTCTGACCACCATGACCATGACCATATGTTGATTTATGTGTGCTAAATGAATAACGATGTGTTATGCTTGTATGTAACAATAAAGAAGTCCTAAGGAACATTTTGATGAATTAGCACCTTGTACTTGTTCATTGATTGGTGAGTTGTTATCTTGTTATTAAATGAGTTAGGAAGCATGTGTTTAGGACTAAATATGAACAATTATGCGAATAAGAAGCAAGAAATGATTTATGTATGGAAAACATGCAATGTGTTGTATTATGATGTTTATAATGAGTATGATAATTAAAGAATGAAAAGAATATGGTTATGAACAATAATGAAAATAAACGAAGAATCATGGTTTATGGTTCACTGCTTTGATATAAATGAAAGACAATGAAATCTCAAATATTCTCGACATCAGTCACTGTTTACGGGTAAGAATAGTGAATATTATGTCGGACCGGTCAGGAGTATTTGTCCATGGCCTATAATAATTAACATTTGTTTAAGTAAAAAGAGCGAGCTCTCCATTTCGGCTTTACTACAAATGATGTGGTACTCATGAACCTTAAAAGTAGAGCATAGGCAACGATGATAAGCAATAAGAAAATATAAACTTTAATTATGTGCATACTTTCCATGTTATGTTAATGTGATGATAGATTGTCATTCATGTTTTTACTTGTCGATCCATATACGGTTAGAACAGTCACTTGTTACTTATACTTATGCAGCATTCATTTTGCGACAGAGAACTTGGAACTTTGCTCTGGTCCCAATATAAATTTGCTTATGTGAAAAAAGAAAAAGAAAAAGAGCAGTATAACTTGCTTGCATGATTCTTCCAATATATCAAGCTAAGCTAGAAAAGGGAGGGAACAAAAATGAAAGTCTAAGGAACCAAGTGAATTTCACTATGTACATGACCATCTTCCATCCTAATCCAAGATTTAAGAGCAAAAGGCTTCTCAATTATCTCCAAAATCCTAGCTCCTCTATCCCAGTTTCCATATCCTCCATACCCGGTATGCCTTGCATAACATAGATACAACTTCTTGTATGGACAGCACCAGTCCAATCCATGGTTGTGACCCACAAAAACAGCCTGCATATATATACACACATATAACTCTAGTGTAATTAATATATAAATCTTGAACGAGATTCGCGTACCTTGACAGAAGATCTTGAAACAAGAAGTTTCATAATGCCCATTTCAGCTTGTTGTGGAGCAACTTTCTCAGAGAACAATGAACCTACACATTTCTTGTTCAAGTTGTACTTTTTTGGAGCCACTTTTTTATATGCTTTGCTTGGAATATGCCAAAATATTATCTCTGGTACCCTGCACATTTTCCGGGTTTAGCTCGAGGTTGTTTATTTGATTCATAATAGATATACTCATTGTTCTGTATAAATTAGTTATAAATACTTGGAGTTAGGGTTGAGCTTTTGAGAAGTGTGGTTAAACCATTGTGCTTGGCCACTGGATATCACTTCCGGGTACGACCCGCCACCCGAATCCAAGAAATACAAGTAAGATACAGGTACTTGAGTGTCTTTTGTTGAGGAAGAAACTTGAAGAACATAATTAGAAACTCCGGGCCACAATTCTTTCGGACCATTTTTTGAGTATGACAACAGTCTATTATTCTTGATTTCGGTTTGCATTAACTCCAAACGAGATGTGCCTTTGAAACTGCATTCTCCTGACATTTCTTTTTTTCCAAGAATTATTGTGACAATTAAACAGAACAGAAATGCATATATATATAACAAAAACAGAAAAGAGGGTAAATTTGTCAATTAACCTGCAGGGCAATACCAATGAGGAATGCCAGAAGGTGAAAACCAATCAATAGGCCAAACAAAAGGGGCATCATCATGGTTTCCAAAAACACTTGCCCATGGGATTCCTCTGTTTCTAGTTGGAGATATTGCTTCATCCCAATACAAGGTTGCATTTTCTATTAGCAGATTATTGGCTGTGATCACATCTCCAAGATATATTACCATTTCTGCCCATCATTCAGTACAATCAATTGTGTATATTTTTTTGCATATATCTATCAAAACTGTGAAAACTAAATGAAGCAGAAGTTTTTTATTTTTATTTTTTTAAAACTAACCTGGCTGCTCTAAATCAAGCACAGTGGACATGACTTTGATAGATTTAACATCTTGTTGTGGGCCCCAATCGGTCGACGTGGCCTCTCCAAAATGCAAGTCGGCAAAGAGTGCAATCTTGAAAGGTGATCCTCCCCGAAGCATCTGAATAGTAGAATCACTACCGACACGCGGCGTAGTAGTAGTATGGTATTGCTGATGGCAGTCATCATCATCCGATCGAACGGTCAAGATCAAAAGTTGAATGATCAGAGGGATGAGCTTGAGTGAATGGATTCCTGTAGTAGTAGGGTTCTGGGAATTATCCTTATTTTTCGACATTATGGTTCTGGTGAGTCGGAGAAGACGAAGAAAAAAAAGAAAAAAGAAAAAAAGGTGACGTATACTATACGGCAAGGCCGGCCCATGCTATAAGCGGCAGAAGCGGCGGCGTAAGAGCTAATTATTTCGGGGCCTAAAGTTACATGTTCCGTATTTAAAAATAAAAAAAACGTTATAGATTCAATTCAATCTAACATAATAGAATGTGTTAATAAAGGCTTAAAAAAATTTATTTGACTTAAAAAAATCTTTACTTCAGTTGATAAATACCTAAAAAAAAAATTACAATGTCTAAATTTTAGACATACATCACATATGTATACATTTTTTTTATTGGAGTAGACATCACATCACATATGTATACATTTTTGTATATCGGAGTGATTTCGCCTTTAAATATACTGCAAGAGTTATCTTGAATTAGTAATATGCAAATATGCTTCGTATATACGTATGAATTTCGTTTTTGTTTCTAAATATGCTAGAAAACACATGTTGAATTTTCCTTTTGTAGTATGTTTTAAGACTATCAATTAATTGAATTGTGTATCTACTTATCTTAAAAGCGAAATATTAAAGTAATATTTTATAATTATGTTTTTTGAAGAAAAAAAAAACTATTTCGAACTAAAAGGCCTAATTCGACGATATAATCGAAGGCCTAACATTTTCTAGGCGGCCCTGTGTATACGTACTTGAACAGCAGTGGGAAAAAAAGCATTCAATAATTGATACCATTTTGGTAAATATATATGTGATAATAATGAGTAATATGTGAAAATGACTTATTTGTCTCCCTCTTTTTTTTATTTTAAAAACTTGTAAATAACTCGAATCGGACTGAGTAGTGGTTTTAACGATTTAAATGAATTAAAAATATTCGTAAGTTTGCGTTCGAATATACATGACCGGATAACGGATGACGGGTGACGGTAAGAAATTAACCAGTAAGGATACTGGTTCAATGTCGCCTAACGCTTTCGGGAGGCAGTATTGCCAGGGCTTATTTGGGTAGAGCCAAGGCAACGTTTTTAATTTTATGTGTATTGACAAAATTGTCCTTCTTACGTGTCCTACCTCTGCATTTTGTCTTGTGCCGTCACATCAAACAACTCTTTCTTCTCCGATCTCTACTTCTTCCCCAACATCGTCCCTCCCATTTATCATCTCCGGTTCACTGTTCAGCCACCTCTCATTCATGATTCACCACCACCTCCAATCCACTGATATGCTCGATTTGGTATTTGCTACGGTGGATACTTGACTAAGAAAATTGGAACACAATACCATTAATAAGAATAATTCGATTATTAAAGAGGAGTTCACCCATCAATGTTCATTGCTGAGTGACTTAGTTATATATTTCACCTGCTTATGGGATTAAATTCCATTTTATTAAAATCCATTAAAAAAAAATTGTTAAAAGGATCACTTCGCCTAAGATAATCAGAAATTTATCGGGTTCTTCTTGTAAATTTATTGCTTGATCTTCATCTTACTCGGATGATTTGTGGGTTTGCCTTGATTTTGATTATCGATCGGAGCGACGGCGTCCGGCGGCCAGCTTTTTTCATTGACTTATACAGCAAAGGGTAGAGTTGTCTTTAAAAATGTTTATTTTGATATTTGCCGTGGCAATAAGTTATTTGTCCTGGCCATACCACTACCCAACGCTTTCTCACACAATCTATTAATATTGTTTATTCTCATGTTTGGACTGCCTCTCTTTAATCATGTGATGAATATAAATATTCTTTAGTCTTTGCTCATTGCTTTTATGTTATGTAGTTTATCATTAAAAGAAATATCTGACGTTGCTGTTATATTTCTGAAGTTTCATGACACCATGGACATTTTTTTTGACAGTGTCACTTAAAACATTATTTAATGATATTGGGAGAAAATACAATTTCTCACCGTCACTTAATTATAGTCGAAACTGGATTTCTTGTTAAAATTACTTGTCTGAATTCGTTTGTCGTACTCTGTTTTATATCGTTTATGAAAACTGACGATACCGGTTTACACACCTCGAGATACGGTCGTCGAGTAGGTCTACGGTATGTACACGTGCTAAGGAATGCATGCCGGTTAAGGCCGACAAGTCGAACGATCGACTTGGAGGCCATGGCAAGCATGTCGACCCTCGAGACCAAGGCAAAGCCGAGAGACCCGAGGGTACGATGATCGATTTACGAGCGGTGCGGGGCGATAGTTCCGGACTCGATCACCCTAAGTCGGGCGGATCTCCGAGTTGGGAACGAGTCCACACCGGCTACGTCGGCCCACTTATCCACGGGATAACTTGGGCGAGGGTAAGGCCCGATTAAGGGTAAATACGACAATAGCTAATAGCCGACTCGTATTAGGGTTAGGTCGGGCATTGTCTCATAAATACTAGGTTCGGGAACTACGTACGGCTTGATTCTGGACATATAACGGGATACGTAGGCAATCTAAGAATACCACTTGGATTCAGCCATAAACACACCCACGCCCCTCTTTATTCTTGGGCTAGGGTTCTTGGTTATTCATCATTCTAAGAAGAGTAACCCGGATCTTCATAGGTGACTAATTTGTCATCGTCATTGGCGGTAGAAGGAGGGCCTTCAATCGTTGAATACGCCGAGAACATGCCGCCAAAGGATAAACAACCCGGAGAACCACTTCCAAGAACACGGATCCGCAAAATGCGCGGTTAGAAGAAGAAGTGGGCGTGGAGACGCGAGGGTCGAAAAGAGCGAGAACCGGAATCGATCCCGGGAAAATCCTTTGAAGCGGACGCTAGATCTAGCCCCGAACGGCAATTGTTGGTGGATCAATTGGCGAGGTCAAGACATCGACGCTCGCAAAAGATCATGCAAGAAGTCCTCGGCGAGACAAAATCCTCGGCGAGAAACGGTGGGGAGGTTTAAATGTTAACATGCCTAAACCTAACCCGGCCCGGTTTCGGGATATCAACGCATCTCTACAGCTCGTTGAAAAACGGAGGAAGGAAATTCATCGAAGCATCAAAGGGATGCGAGAGGATAGCGCCGGATGCGAGTTAGACGTGATTACGGGAAAAGACAAGGTTTCATTGTCCTTAGAATCTCCTTTCACTAAGGAGATTGAAAGCTTTCTAGACCCGAGGGGTTTAAGATTCCAAAGATAGAGCCTTACGATGGCACCACCGATCCGGAGGACCATTTACATAGGTATCATCGCGAGATGAGGTTAGATGGGGCGCCGGACGAAATGCGGTGCCGGGCATTCGAGACTCTGCTCGTAGGTCGAGCCAGAGAGTGGTTTACAAAGTTGAGGCCCGGGTCGATCTCCAGTTTTTCCATGTTGGCCAGAAAGTTCAGAGACGCCTTTATCGTCAATAAAAAGTTCCAATTAAGTGAGACGCACCTCATGAATATGAGGCAGCTTAGAGACGAAACGGTGCTAGAATATTTAAAACGGTTCAATATCGAAGCAATGCAAGTAAAGGACCCTCGAGACGGACTTCGATCACTTCGTTTGTAGGAGGCTTGAGGAATACCAAGTTATACGAAAAGTTGAGTAGAACTCTCCCGAGAACTATGGACGAGTGTGTGAACGTGGTCCACGAGATTTTGTCAAGGCGAAGAGGCGGTGCGTAGACACACCCAAGCCGAATGGATGGATCCAAGGAAAGAGAGTCGAGGGTCGGGAAAGAGTCAACCTCGACGGCATGAAGCCGAGAGGAAAGCACGTTTGGGACCGAGTCGATAAACCTTCGTGTTTAATCGAGTTGAAGCACTGTCTCGGATCGGTCGAGAGAAAAAAGGAAGGAAAGATAAAGACTTTGTCCCTCTCAACCGATCGAGGTCGGAGGTCGTCCATCATGATATCAAAGAACCTAGCAAAGAGGCCTCCACCGATCAAGAAACCTCGAGAGAGGCGGAGGTCAAACAAGTTTTGTGACTTCCGGCGAGGACATAGGCCATGCAAGCGATGTTGCATGGATTTGAAGAGAGACATCGAAGCTGCATCCAAGAAGGCCGGTGGACGAGGTTATCGACGAGAACCCATTATACGAGCCCGAGGGGCATAGAAACAGTAAGAGAAAGAATCCCGACCAAGAGGGATGTCGGGGAAGAGATCATCAGAGACGACGAGATCGATCTCCAGATGCTGAACGAGATAACCGTGGTCGGGACAGATACGAAGACAACCGGCCGAACAATTATGTTAATACCATATTTGGGCCGGGGGAAATGGAAAAAGAGCGAGCCAGTCAAGGGTCGGAAGACAGCTCGAGATATGGAAAGCAACAAAGACTTTCGACGGAGGTCGGGTATGGGCCGAGAGATGACGTTCCTAAGTCGAGGAATCACAGTGAAGGACTAGTGATAGAGGCAGTAATAAGTCGCACCCGGGTGTCGAGGGTATGCATCGACAATGGCAGCGCAGTTAACATCCTATACTACTCAGCCTTCCAAGGAATGAAGTTGAAAGATAAAGACTTGATCCCTATAGCCTCCCCCATTTGTTCGGGTTCACGGGGCGGGCGGTCCACCCGTTGGGATCCATAAAGCTATTGACGACGGTAGGAGAGGGGGAGAGAGGGAGGACGTTTGAGTTAAGCTATGTGGTCGTGAAAGCCCCCTCCGCGTACAATGTAATCTTAGGGCGACACCGCCCTCTTCGAGTTACGAGCCATCATTTCGACATACCATAACAGTATGAAGTTCCCAACTCGAAATGGTTCTCACGAGGTCAAAGGGGATATTGAAGTCGCCAGGAGTTGCAATTCTATTATTATGAATGGAAATCTGGCAGTGCAGCAAGTCCTTATCGAAGAACTGATCCCAGAGGAAGAGGAAGATAAATCCTGGGCTTCAAACGAGGCAGTCGAAAATGTTGACCTATGGGGGGGAGCAGAAGAGCAAAATGTCCAGGTCGGGGTTTGGATACCGACTCAGGAAAAACAATTATTGATCGACTTGTTGACGGAATTCCGAGATGTTTTTGCATGGAAAGCTTCAGATATGCCCGGTCTTCCAACGGATATCGCGATTCACAAGCTCGAAGTTGACCAGGCCAAAAGGCCAGTCAAACAGAAGAAAAGAAATTTCGCGTCAGACCGATTGGAAGCCATCGAGTACGAAGTCGGTAGGTTTGTTAGCGGCCAACATAGTAAAAGAGGTGTTATATCCCAATTGGTGGCTAATCCGGTATTGGTGAAAAAACCGGATGGTAGGCGGCGCATGTGTGTGGACTTCACCGATTTAAATAAGGCTTTGTCCAAAGGACTCTTACCCATTACCCAAAATTGACAGGTTAGTGGACTCGACCATCGGTTTTGAGGTATTTGCCTTTTTAGATGCGTACAAAGGGTACCACCAGATTTTGATGGATCCTCGAGATGCGGACAAGACGGCGTTCATCACGAGTTTGGCACCTTACGTTATGTAACCATGCCATTCGGACTTAAGAATCTTTGGGGCTACATACCGAGAGGGCGATCAATAAAATTTTTGCAAAACGGATCGGCGAAACATGGAGGTATACGTGGATGACTTGCTCATTAAAAGCCGGTCATTGAAGCGGTTTCTAATCGATGCAAGAGAGGTTTTCGAGGTCTTTGAGAGATACACAAATGAAATTGAATCCTAAGAAGTGCACCTTCGGAGTACGGTCGAGCAAATTTACGGGATACATGATATCGAGGGACGGGATTCGGGCTAATCCGGACAAGATTGACACATTAAAGAATATGCCGGCCCTCGAAATACAAGGGAAGTACGAGAGACTCACGGGTCGAATGGCGGCACTAAACCGATTCTTATCTCGATCGGCTCGGCGAGCATTGCCCTTTTCAAGATTCTTCGAAAGGCCGGTCCTTTCCAATGGGATAATGAATGTCGGACGACCTTCGAAGAGTTAAAAACATATCTGTCGAGTTACTACCCTCACCTCACCCCGAGAGGGAAAGATTGTTGGTTTACTTATCGGTATGCGAAGAAGCGGTGAGTGCGGTCTTGGTCCGAGAGGGGGACGGGGGCGGGTGCCCGTATACTTTGTGAGCAAAGCATTACACGGTCCCGAGGTCCGGTACTCACCAGCTGAAAAGCTCGCACTAGCCTTGGTACACGCCTCGAGGAAACTCAGACCCTATTTCCAAGCCCATCCGATCTTGGTAGTCACAGACCAACCACTTAAGCAAATACTTGCGAAACCAGATACGTCGGGTCGACTTGCGAAGTGGGTAATTGAGATGGCGCAGTACGATATAGACTTCACTCCCCGAACCGCAATTAAAGCTCAGGCCTTGGCAGACTTTTTAGCGGAAGGTATTTCAGTACAAATCGACCAGGAAAAACAGAACCACGAAGTCAAGTGGATTCTACACGTCGATGGGGCATCGAGCAAAGAAGGAGCCGGAGCAGGTACGTTGCTAGTCGGCCCGAAAGGAGAAGAGTTTCCTTACGCTCTCCGATTCGACTTCAAGGCAACTAACAACGAAGCCGAATATGAAGCAATGATAACCGGATTGAAACTTGCTGCGAAGGCTTTGGGGGTCGAAGATGCGACGGTTTATAGTGACTCTCGGTGGTCGTTAATCACGTTAAAGGGAGTATGAGGCCAAGGAAGAGACAATGAAGAATTACTTACGAGTCGTTCAAGACCTTAAAGCAAAGTTCAATTCGATACGGATCGAGCGAGGTACCTCGAAGCCGAATAAGAGGGCCGATGCACTCTCAAAGCTCGCCTCGAATTTTGTCTCGAGTAAAAAAGTACTGGTGGAATTGCTAAGTAATAGAAGTTATGAAGAGAAGGAAGCCCAGCCGATCACTCAGCATGCCACATGGATGGACTCGATTGTTCTATACCTAAGGGACGAGATTCTACCGAATGACAAAGTACAGTCGAGAAAGATCCGACTTCAGTCGGCAAGGTACGCATTTTTCAACGACATACTTTATCGAAAATCTTTCACAAGTCCATGGTTGAGATGTGTCTCAGAGTCGGAAGGCAAGTATATTCTTGAAGAGATTCATAAAGGGGCCTGTGGAAACCATTGTGGAGCAAGAATGTTAGCTCGGAAAAGCAAATTAGCTGGATACTACTGGCCCTCAATGCAACGAGATGCGAATAGCTTAGTTCAGAGGTGTAACTCATGTCAAGTACACGACAACATCTCCCATCAACAAGCGCAAGAAATGAACGTTATTTCGTCAGCTTGGCCGTTCGATATATGGGGAGTCGATATAGTAGGTCCTTTACCTCGAGCTCCAGGAAATAATCGATTTGTGGTGGTCGCGGTAGATTACTTTACCAAGGGGGTAGAAGCCAGGGCTATACCAGACATCAAAGCAGCCACCATCAAGAAATTTTTGTGGGTCGATATTTTGTGTCGATATGGCATTCCGAAGGTACTGATCTCAGATAATGGAACACAATTCGAAGACCGAAGAGTTCGAGAATGGTTGGCAGAGTATCAGATCGACCAACACTTTACCTCAGTAGCGCACCCGCAGGCAAACGGTCAGGTCGAACAGACCAATCGACAGATCAAACTCGGATTGAAAAAGAGGTTGGAGGAACAAGGTCGAGACTGGGCGGTCCAACTTCCGAGCATCCTGTGGTCATACAGGACAGCTCCAAATTCATCAACCGGCGAAACACCTTTCTCCCTAGCTTATGGGTGCGAGGCAGTTATCCCTGCTGAAGTCGGAGTCCCTTCTCCTCGAGTTCTGGCGTACAACATCGAAACGAATGAACCCGATGTCCGACAAGAAAAAGACAATCTCGAAGAGAAAAGAGAAATAGACTCAGCCAGAATGGCAAGGTACAAACAAAAAATCTCTCAATACTACAACGAAAGAGTCAGATATTGATATTTCAAGGTCGGAGATCTAGTTCTCAGGAAGAATGAGGCCAGTAGACATGAAGAGATGGGCAAGCTAGCCCCGAATTGGGAAGGTCCATACCAAGTTCTAAAGGTTCATCCCAAAGGGTCCTACCAGTTAGGTCGAGCAGACGGAACAACAGTACCCCGACAATGGCATGCAAACAACCTCCGGAAGTATTATGTTTAAGTGTTAGATCGACTAGCTCGTATTTACTTTGATCTTGTGAAGCTTGTAATCAGTCCAAGGGACAATTCCAGAGTTATCATAATGAAACGTCTACTTTTGTGTTTATCGTGTTGTAAATTTTATTTAACTATAATATTCTAAGTCCAAAGGGACACGAAGTTGTAGTCGAGAATTCAAAAAATTGAGCAATCCGAAGTCGTAACTCGAGGCCAAGAATAAGAGCCAAGTTAGCCCGGGAGGCGACAGAGCAAAGGCGAGAGTCTAGAGACGCAAAGTCGGAACTCGAGGCCAAGCCGAAGTCAAGTTAGCCCAAGAGGCGACGGAGCTACGGCGAGTCTAGATTCGCTTGGTCGGGTCAATGTCCAAGTACGGAGCCCAACGACACCTAGGGTCGAATAAGGCCAAGACAAAGGACGGTTCGCAATGTCGGGCCACCGTGTAAGTCGGAAGTCATACTACATATGGGGCAATACGGCGAGACAAGCACGATTCGCAATGTCGGACTAACCTACCCAAGTCGATACACAATAAGCCGATTAAAGGTGAAAGGCCAAGGCAAAAGGGTCGATTGGGATTCAAATAAATCCCAAGCGTGTTAAGAACCAAAGGTCCAAAAAAACACTTGGGGGGCATATACTCAGTAAAAGCAAGTAGCAAACAGAGTCATAGACTCGACCAGCGAAAAGCAAACAATAAGTAAAAAGCTAAGGCAAAAGTAAATAACATGAATAAAGGGAAAACAATAAAATTCCAAAACTGGGCCAGGTCGATAAGACCAACCCACAAAGTATGTTAATTACAAAATGTCAATAAAGATCAAAGTTGCAGATAAAATTACAATGGAAAGATGTAAAGAGCAAGAAAAACTAAGGAGCAGCATCGAGACTAGAACCAGCATTGCCGGAAGTCGAAGTCGACCCCTGAAGATACTTTGCAGAAAGATAAACACCTTCTTGGAACTCTGCAAAGCATTGGTCGTAAATCGCTTCAAAGTTGGGGTCGTAAAGCCAAGGCTCTTCAAGCTTTTCTACGCCGACCCCAACCTCGGGATATGCCCTCCGAATCGATCCACGGCCTTGGTGAATCCACCAATGATGGCTTTGTTCATGATTATGGTTAGGTCATCACTCGGTTGCGTCGGACTTCCGATACTCGGCAACGGCGTCGGCTACAGATCTCTCAATTTGACCGGGGACTTGGCTCAAGTTGAGCTTTAACATATCCCGTTCTTGTTCCGGGTCCGCACTTCTTTCCTGCTCTTGCCTTAGGGTCTCCTGGACATCGTCGAGTTTTATCTTTCTCTCCGGAAGCCTCACAGAGCACGGGCCGGATTGGCATTCGCGGCGGCCGGCTCATTCTCGAGCCTTTCTGCTCGGAGACCGCCTGTGCCCGAAGCGCGTCGGCGGCCCTCGAGAGCGGCGTAGGCGGCGCTTTGGGCGAGCTTTTCGGAGATGAGTTGCCGAATCTCCTTCTTCGGCCCTTCTCTTGTTTTAGAAGGCGCATTCGGGCGTCGAGCAACTTCCCTACCCATCGGATAACTGCGCACGAGAGAAACGCAAGTCATGAGTTTTGAAATCGAAATGACAAAGTTTAAAAGGGAATCGAGTGAAGAAAACAAGTAACATCTTGCTCGGCCCACTTCTCGGAAGGAGTTAAGCAAGGCCTTATCCTCATGACGGTATATTCCTCGGCGGACAAAGCTCTCAAATGCGAGGTCGGAGGAGGGAGCCTCGACAGACCTTTTGGCCCTTTTTTGTTGCTCTCTAAGCAGATCCGGAGGAGACGGCCTCTTCATCTGGTGACCGACTTCTTCGACTTCATTTCCCTCCTCGGGGACAACCACAGCATCATCGTCCTCATCCCTCAACGAACCATAGCGGACCGTGAGCTCACCTGAAGTCGATGGGGGTATAGACGTGTCCACAGGGGTACCCTCAGTCGAAGCTGCATCAATAGAAGGTGGATTACCCTCGACCTGAGAAGCGGCCTGGTCTTCCCCGACCTGCGAAACTCGAGGAGGAACGACTGGGCGGGGGATGGAAGGATTGACAGCTGCTGCAAATTTTCCCACTGCAAGACGACAAGGATAGAAGAAGTCAATGTATGATAATGTAAGTTAAAGAGACAAGACTTTGAAAATAAATCAAAAAAGAAAGTGTGAAATCTCCTACAATTTTCTTGATCGACAGCAGGGAGACCAATGCATGGTACGGGTCCGGCCTCTTCGAGACGCGCCAGCTTATAGAGGAGACTTAGGTCCTGGGTGACCACCTCGAACCTAAATCTCTCAAGGGTATGAGCCTCACTAGGAGCGGCCTCCCGACCCAGTTTGTCGTCCAGGCCGTCTCTCGACCTCCACAAGCCAACATAAGGGTTATTCGTACCATGTCGGAGAAAGAAAAACCTAGGCTTCCAGTTTCCGTGAGATGAGGGTCCTCGAGATACGAACTCACGACGATTGGTACGCCTCTGAAAAGTGTACCACATCTTATCCGGCAGTGCAGCGATTTTGTACCACCACCGGAATAAAGGGATAGTGAAACCGATACTGCCACTCGGCGAGCAATCAAAAACCCCATTAAAGTCCTTATAGCGTTTGGCCCCTAATTGAGATACGCCGATCTCATAATTGTGAAGTACGCCGGGACGGTGGACACGGGGAATCTAAGCCCCCTTTGGACAAGCCGGGCCTCGTACACCGTACAAAACCCCTCCGGTGCCTCGTCGGCGAATTGATGGCGGCCGGACGGGAGTATAATGTCAAATGGGGGGCTAGGAAGCCCGAATTTACGCCGGATTACGGTGATGTCATCCATGGTCAAGCACGTCGGACATCCGCAGGACCACTTTCCATCCATTCTAGTGGACATCTTCTTAGGCTCCCTAACCACACCTAAGGGTTGTTCGGGGGATTCTTTGGGGGAGAGAATCGGTTGGATGTTTGAAGGAGTTTGATCACGAGAATGAGACTCCTCTATCCTATCGGAGATTGTTGTACTACTTAGACATGGACGGGCTTAAGACGGGAATGGCGGGGAAGAAGATGTAGATTGTAGAAAAATGGAGCAAAATTCTTACTTGTTTTTGCGGCCTTGAAGAAGAAATGAGAATGAAAAGATGATAGCGTTTGCGTCGTACGGACTCCCTTCCTCTTTTTATGCGTTCGATTGCCGGCGTGAAGTGAAAAGACGTGATTAGGGGGGTTACTTGCGGTTATAACCCCCCAAAAACGCACAAATCCGGGATGACGTCACTTTGGTGTCGGAAAACGAAGCGTCGCGATGGACGGCCACGATTGGCTACGGAAAAGGTGGTAGGTGAAGCGTTCACACTACTTTCCCGCCCAAGTTTTCGTCCAACTCGATGACAAGTTCAAAATAAGCGATTTGACCTCGGACAACGGAAGTCGCCCTCTCGAGTACGGGGGCTTATGACGATACCGGTTTACACACCTCGAGATACAGTCATCGAGTAGGTCCTACAGTATGTACACGTGCTAAGGAATGCATGCCAGTTAAGGCCAGCAAGTCGAACGATCGACTTGGAGGCCATGGCAAGCATGTCGACCCTCGAGACCAAGGCAAAGCCAGAGACCCGAGGGTACGATGATCGATTTACGAGCAGTGCAGGGCGATAGTTCCAGACTCGATCACCCTAAGTCGGGCGGATCTCCAAGTTGGGAACGAGTCCACACCGGCTACGTCAGCCCACTTATCCACAGGATAACTTGGGCGAGGGGTAAGGCCCAATTAAGGGTAAATACGACAATAGCTAATAGCCGACTCATATTAGGGTTAGGTCGGGCATTGTCTCTATAAATACTAGGTTCCGGGAACTACGTACGGCTTGATTCTGGATATAACGGGATACGTAGGCAATCTAAGAATACCACTTGGATTCGGACCATAAACACACCCACGCCCCTCTTTATTCTTGGGCTAGGGTTCTTGGTTATTCATCATTCTAAGAAGAGTAACCCGGATCTTCATAGGTGACTAATTTGTCATCGTCAAAAACTTTACAGATATAATAGGCGAAATTCAATAACACAGATAAACAAACACTTTGCAGAACTTTTATTCATATTCATACAAATACACATATGCACATAGAATTGAATGGCATAAAACAATGGTAGATGCAAAAACTTATTGTTTAAACCGAAGCGCGTATAACGTTTTCCTTAAGGCATTATTGCCCCGACTATGTACACACGGATATGACAACATGTCTCCCAAGATACAACAGTCTCCTTGTTATAGTCTTGCACTTAGACGTGAACAAGCGGCGAACTGATCCGGCCTTGAATATCTCTGACTATGCACAAGTGTTTATGCAAAAAATGGCTTTTAATTTGTGCAGAATTTTGGTATGTAGTGTGTGCAAAAATATGTATATTTTTCATTGACAAATGAGGGAATTTATAGGAGTAAGGAAGCCATTCATTACCAGTTACATCGTTTCAAAAATAATTCAACCGAACATGTGCAACCTTTAACTGAAAGGATACAATCTCTTACGTAATTGTAACCTTTCACCGAACCGATGCGATCGACCCTCCGTAATTTTAGAATTGATTTTAATTCAAATTTCTCCAACAATCCCCACATGAATGAAATTAATGCAAATGCAGTGCAGACTCTGAAGAGATATCAAACGGAGCTCTATTGCATCGGACGAGGTGGTTTGTTGCCTTGAACCTTCCCTAGTAGAATACCATCGGACATACTCGGCTAAGCAGTGAACTAGGTCTTGAACTGCTCAGGCTTTGGTGCATGCCTAGACAATAATACCCACACAATATACCCCCTGGCCTTCTCAAAATTCTCATGGTTGTGTCCATTTTGGTCCTGAAACACCTTGGTTTCAGAAAGTGTGTTAGATAATTCAGCCCACAAATTCTCACAGAAGCGGCCCCACTTCCACTTACATAGGTGACCTTGTATAAAGAGTACTCTGCAATACCCCACTCGGCTTACCAAGATATAGGAATCATTAAAAGCTTTATGCTTAACTTGAACCCTTCAGCAGACAGCACTTTTGTTTTAACGGAATGAGTAAGTGCTAATTGTCCCTCATAACTTAGCTGTCCATTTTGAACCATGATTTTGGGATCTCCAATCACTATGGTTGGGTTGCCATTATAAGGGAACGTGCGTAATAGGCGTCAGTCTCATTCCGTTTATCAAAAAATTGACACCCTATATTTAGCTAAACCTTTTTTTATAAGCGGATCCGCAAGATTCTGTTTCGACTTTATACAATCGAGGAAATCAACCATTAGAGATCGTTTAATAAATGGTATTGTGTCTACGGTGGATTAATCGTGACTTATCATTTTCCATATTACCGTGTGCTTATTCTATCACTAAACAACTATTGCATGCTAATAGTAGTGATAGATTTCGAGCCACACGCAATATCTTTCCAAGGATTCTGAAATAATTCTAATCCCTTTTCATTTTTGCTTTCGTTACATCAATTTATTTGGATAAATTCCATTTACCAATCACCCCCACATTTCCAAGAATCCGATGACGTTTAAGTCAAGAGGACCTCAAGTTAATCCTTATTTCGCAATATTAACTGATTAAGGTAAGTGTCATTCAACGATTTGATGAATGTTGTAGGTACCAAAACAAAATTCATTAAACCTTGAACCACACTTTTCCACCTTGATCACCACGAATCGATTAACTTAAGTATTACGTTGATTTAAACACATCAACAAATGCATCAACAACTTCATCCTTACATTTTAAAATGTACATCGTAATACCGAAAGCAAATATCTAATTAATATGAATATGACAACAGCATATTGTACATATATCCATAATAACTTATCCTCACTACCATTAAGGTGTTTACATAAACACCTACATACAAATTTATACAAATATTACACACAATAATAATGTACAAATTGTTTATTACAACCCATGAATTTAAATTCAAATTCATCAAAAAAAAGTCCATTCATCAAGTTCAAGCAATCATCACGCGGACAGATTCAATTCATCCATAGTCTCGGTGGCTATTTTTGCCACGTTTGTCTGCTCAACTTTTTGAGACTTTCGCCATTAACTTTCCTTGGATTATCCAACGTGCCCTCCTTTGTCAAGTTGTCGGTTGTTCTCTTCAACACGCAACTTGTTTATTTTATGCTTCAAATAATTCTTGAAATCTCTCCATGAAGGTGGAAGTTTTCCTATTATTGCAACAACTTGGAATGGTTCATTAATAACCAATCCTTCCTCGTAACACTCGGAGATAATAATCTGCAATTCTTCCATTTGGTTTACAACGGTTTTGGATTCCACCATCTTGTGTTCCATTACATGTCCACAATGTACTTCCTTTTTCCAACGTCTTCTGTTTGTATAGGGATGACAGTGGGTACGGGTGGGTACGGGTTTGGCTATATCCATACCCCACCCATCAAAAAATTTCTTTACCCATACCCTACCCATTACCCATGCGGGTAGAAATTCTTAAACCCATACCCTCACCATACAAATATCCACGGGTCCGTGGATATCCATGGATTTTTTTTAATATTTACAACTATGTATCATAGTTTTGTATATTAAAGAAAGTCACGCCATGAATTGAAATAATTGACATAGATAGACAACTTCTAGTGTGAAAGTTTAATGTAAATATAATTGCATACAATTTTCAATGCCCCATTAATTATTTTCTTTTAAGATGTTGTCACACTTCATGGTTTAGCTTTGATACATCATACTACTTACAGTGTTTGAAATCATCTTCAGTTTGATTAGCGAGTAATGAATTAAGGCTCTCAATAGTAAACAATTTATGGGGTTAGTACAATGTGTAATCAATAATGTTGTGGCTGATGCTCCCATGACACAAACCGATAAATACATCTTATTTCACAAATAAATTAAAGAATCATAAAAATAATAATATATTAGAAAAATCTAACCCGTGCATTCCACACTTGAATTGTTTTGATCACGAGGGTTGCAAGGAATATGAAGGAAGTGAAATTTTGATAACTTTATGAAATACGAAGGACTAGGGGACTACGGTCCTTAATTAGATAGATTTCTTATTTAGGATTTTCCTTTCTCTTGTTTTAGGAAAGCCGTTTTCCTAGATGGTCGGGTTATTTTATTTATATTTCAGATTGTTAATTACAAACATTGAAATATAAATAATATAGTAAATGGCGGGGCGGATGTGTATTATGACGGGTAGAGAATAAATATACATACCCTACCCTACCTATGGCGGTTTTGAAAATGTAAACCCATATCCTCCCCTACCCTTAAAAATACCCTACCCTAACAGGTAGGGTCGGGTGGATATGAAGGATGCGGGTTCTTAGATCTAAACAAACCACAGACAAGAAAACTAATTTTTCTCTACTTTTTCAAGTGGTGGTCGAAACGCCATTGGTAGGGTCGGGTGGATATTCTTGTCCTCCAAGGATTAAATAATTAAGAGGGTTGGATCATATTATTAAATATTCCATGAATTATCCAAATAAAAGATAAATCCTTAGTTTTGTATTTCATCTCATAAAGTGCCTAAAACCATAAATCTTTCACCGAGGTAGCTCCAATAATTAATTATTCGTCGAACGAATAAGTACATTAATTATTAATTCCGGGATTACGACCCGAAACCGAACTCTACCGATCGTCTCAACACTCTTAAATGATAAGGAAATAAAGTGAACCCGCGCTTATTTTCATTACCCCGATGATCAGCCAATATCCGGTTTTCAAAGTGAACGGGATCGAACGGTACTTCCCGAGGAAGGAATGGAAGAAAATCGAACTTAATCTTAACATGGTATCGGACATCAAACACTACCCCGGGACAAGCAAACAGGTCACCTGAGATCGAATGATCATCTAATAATTTAATAAGATTCCTCAATTACGGAATTATATCGAGAAATTCGGATTAAATCGGGTTGGAACATTATTTAAAAAAAATGTGCACTATCACACCCTAAGGTGTTCGGGGCGCATTATTGGTGTTGCCCTAAACTACGATTAAGTTCACAACGGACTAACGGTTTAAGCATATCTCCACTAACTCAATCCTTACATGTAATCCATACACCGAGTTAAGTGGTTACATACGATATACTTAGGGTTGTGGAGCAAGTAATAAGGTGAGATAAATTGTCATCCATTAAAAACAATTACACAAACTACACCTAACGGGATATTCACCTTGAAAAAATTTGTGTATTTCATCTCCCTACCATAAATCTTGGACGGATCGTCCACACTCTTAAATGATAAGGAAATAAAGTCGCGTACCACCAATTGGTTTTAGGACGGTAAGCACTTAATCTTAACGAAGGTCATGAGATACTGGTTGGAACTTAAAAAAAATGATAAGAAAATAAAGTTGCGCGTTTTACTCTATGCCCATACATACTCTTAAATGACAAGGAAATAAAGTTGCGCATTTACTACCACCAATTGGTTTTAGTACAACGGTAATCGCTTAATTTTAACATTGGCAGTCTTGTACAAACAATAAACCGTATATAATGAATTTTCAAGACAATTCAAAATATAACTTTTGCATTGAAAATCATAATGTTTCCATGCATCAATAGCTTTCACCGAAGCCTTGTGATTCTCTCCCTCTTGTAAGATTCAAGGTTATTAAATAAAACAACAATTTTTTATTTTTTATTTTTATGCCACCGTTTGAAGTTCTGCCCGTTGAACTTTTTCGGCTTCTCGTGATGGGATGAATTTGTTCCGGCATCGATGCAACAACAGGTTGCGCAACCGTTGGGGTTAGAACGCTTGACAAAGAGGTTCCTTCATTTCTATTCTTTTCTACAAACATAAGATCAACAATCAAAGTTTGCAAAATAGACTCTGTACTACATACTTTTCCTGATAATGGTATATCGCAATTTTAAATATTCACGAACGTTTTCAACACATAACATGAACATTTCTATAATCTACAACATCAAATGAACAACTTTCGTTCATTAACTTTTTGGAAACGAGTAAGTAATTACAAAATAATTGGGACTACAACACAAGGTATAATTTTTTTCTAATTTTTCCAAAAAGTCGTGACTATATTTATATTTTTTGGACAACAATTTTCAACCAAATTTCAGATTTTTGTTACAAGGAAACTATAAAAACATAATTGTAGAATCATATTAACATAGAAATCATGTTGTTAACATAATTTTTTTTTCCAGAAAGTACACAAGGCAACAAGTTGCATTTTTATACAAAATTATCCTAGTTTTCCACGGTTTCATGTTGCAATTTTTTTACAGTCACTTCATATCTTCAAAATTGATACCAACACAATTTAGAAGATGTTTCAAAACGCACATATCATGTAAAATAAATTTACAAAATGATTCGCACATAAGCATGCTGTTGTACCATATTTAACAAATAAGTATCTGGTTAAACATGAATTTTCTGCTTCAGTTTTTCTAAAGTTGTTGGAAAAATTCACGGACACTTTTAACAAATAATAACAACGTATTTGTAATCCATAACACCTTAGAAACAACTTTAACTCTTCGAGTTTTCAAAAAATAAGTAGTAATTACAAAGTATTTTAGCCTTGAAAACAATGTAGTTAGTTGTGCCAATTTTCTGAAAAATGTGTAAAAATTGTTTCTGTTACTACAACTTTTTTCGGTGTTAATTTTCCAGAATTGCAGATGCAATTAAGTGTTCTAACATTTACAAAACTATATGCACACGAAACAGATTACACACGAATCAGATTATTCACACAAGAACAATAATGTCTTAAGATTGTTGGAAAAATTACTTGTCTGAATTCGTTTGTCGTAATTTGTTTTATATCGTTTATAGAAACTTTGCAGATATAGTAGGCAAAATTCAATAACACAAATAAACAAACATTTTGCAGAACTTTTATACATATTCATACAAATACACATATGCACATAGAATTGAATGACATAAAGCAATAGTAGATACGAAAACTTATTGTTTCGACTGTGGCGCGTAGAACGCTTTCCTTAAGATATTATTGCCCCGACTATGTGCACACGGATATGGCAACATGTCTCCCTAGATACAACAGTCTCCTTGTTCAGTGTTTTGCACTTAGATGTGAACAAGCGGCGAACTGATCCGTCCTTGAATATCTCTGACTATGCACAAATGTTTATGCAAAAAATGGTTTTAATTTGTGCAGAATTTTGGTATGTAGTATGTGCAAAAATATGTATATTTTTAATTGACACGTGAGGGAATTTATAGGAGTAAGAAAGTCATTCACTACCAATTGTATCCTTTAAAAAATGATTCAACCGAACATGTTCAACTTTTAACCGAAAGGATATAAACTCTTACGTAGATGTAACGTTTCACCAAACCGATGGGCCCTCCATAATTTTAGAATTAATTTTAATTCATATTTCTCCAACAGCATTTGCACTGCTCAAATCATATGCCGGCCCTTCAAAAAAAATAAAATAAAAAATCATATTCTGCTTTTGTTTTTGTTTTGTTCTTCTCCACTGATTGCTTTCCTAAAAATAGGTTAAGCACATCTTTCATGTGAATCACTATTAACACAGTGAAAACGTGATTTAGATAAAATTATCTAAATGAAACTATTTCATGAAAAAACAAATTAAATACAACTACGTCAGTCTCTCCACCCACATGTTACTTTTTTTTCCAAAAAAAAAAACCACATCCCTCTTTTCAATAATAATGTAAGTCTATTTATATTTAGACTTTTAATCCCCATAAATGGAATAGGTTTTCCTTCCGGACAAAGCAATTTAATGTTGCTTAGACTCTAAAATCCAAATAGAAGATTAACATTTAAGTATGAGAGCACTTGCAGTTGATAGTGTAAATCATTTATAAATTGTATTTTAAAGATTTCAACATTTTGATTTAAGAAAAGTAGACTGCAGTAGATACTTTACATTGTACTCTAAACTATAGATTCTGTAAAATTTTCTTTACATCTACCATATTTATCCAGATTCTGTAAATTTCCCTCTTATATCTAACTCATTACGTAAAATAGAGAATCTAATGCATTTCACTTTAAATAGAGATTCTGTAAATTAGAAAAATATATATTTAAAACTGTAAAATAGAGTATCTGCTGCAAGTGCTCTAATATCGATTTACGGAGGTATCAACCTAGTGGCTTACTAGGCTACTATTACCTGACAAGAAATCAAATTCGAGTCTCGGTAAACATAAAAATAAAAAGCGTGAACATTTTGTTTCCGTAAAATAAAATAAAAAGGTATAATTACCGGTTTACATTTTATAATAATCATTGCATTAAAATAATCTTACAAAAATTAACATCAAATGATAACCTTAAAAAATAAAAAATAAAATAGATCACTTCGAAAGTACAACTGTCGATTTGTCCTTCAGTTTTCAAATACTTTCCAACAAGAACTGTGTTATAAAATAATAATAAAAAAAAAAAAATCTAAGAATTGTCGATAAAAAGGAGCAATTTGCTACTATTTCCGTATAGTCTGTCCTCTTCTGTTCCAAGGAACTGCAATCTTCTGATTTCGATCTCTCTGGATAATTTCTTCTTATTTCCGATTGGTACTTAATAACCCATTCTCTCTCCTTGAAAAATTTACTCGATTTTTCCCTTTTCTGATACGGATTTTACTGACCAGTTCGTATTTTCGTTTTTCTGAACGACACCCTTTTTTCGGAAATTTTGTTTTACAGTGTCTTTTTATCGAAGTTTGTGAGGAGATAACGAAATCCACGATTCAATAATAAACAGTTTTTTTTTTTATTGTGTGTGTGTGGATTAATTGAAGCCCTGATTTTGGTGGAATTTGTGGACCTGTGAATAGTGCTACTGTGATAATGGATAATTGGAGGAGACAAACGGGTGATAATAATGGGGGTTTTGAAGATTCGAGGAGGAGATCAATGAGAAAAAAACCACCTCGTGGTAAGTTATTTATTTATTTATTTATTTTTATTTTATTTTATTTTGGTTCCTTTAGATGTTTGTTCCATGTCTTTGAAGCTCATTATTTTGTTTATCTTTTCACTTTGGCTCATTGCAATTGATGGGTTTTTTCAGGGTAATGCATTAGTATTTTTTTTTTCAGGGTTCTAGTTACTTTTTAATATATTTTTATTTTCTGCAGTCTAGTTTATCTACCACAAGAAAATCCCAGCCCACTTTTCCCTGTGATTGAAGGGGTAGGTGAAGGGAGAAGCTTTATACTATATATACTATATTTTTTTTGGGTAGGTGGAGGGAGAGTTTGTCTCCTTGTTGTTATTGTTGTTGAAAGGAGTCTTATTAGTGTTTCTGTTGATGTCACTGTTTTTGATAGAATCATAGGCACAGCTATAGATTTTGAATTGATTAGTAAACATTGAATATTGAACAGTTTTTCAATTCTGGAAAAATCAGCATAATGAAAACTTTAGACATGTAAAGCTTGTGACTTTATGATATAAATGGTTCAAATGGTTCAAATGGTTCTTGATCTTTGCAGCTTTAATGTTTGTAATGGACACTATTGACATGTTGTGTATGTATATATGCAATGCTGCTGACAAAGCTTGTGACTTTATGATATAAAGGATTCAAATGGTTCTTGATTTTGGCAGCTTTAATTTTTGTTCTTTGAAACTGATTCTGTTTATGTGCCCTTGTGTACTGTTTTTTGTTTGCTTCCGGTGTTAGTACCGAACATCCTAGATATATGTTTATCTTCAACAATCGTTTTGTTATCGTGAGTTGTCTCAAAGTCTTTGTTCTATATACCTATTGCAATATTTTCTTTGTTCCTCAATTATATTTTTGATGCTAAATCAAATGCTTCACCTGTTGACACAATGCTTAATCTTTGTCGTATTTCAGGAGTTAATAATTGGCAGCCTACAGTGCCGAATTGGGAGAAAAGGTTCTGCAAAGTTGTTGGTGATATGGACTGGGAGACTCTTCTTGATAAGAAGAGATTCGTGCACCTTTACGAAAACGTGATTAAATGGAATGATTCTGCTGGAGAAGAAGCATTTTATAATGCGAAGAAGCGATTCTTGGCACAAATGAATGGTTGGCCCTGTGAAATACCATTGCCAAGTCCTGATCTTTACATTGACAAAGTAGATTGGAATGCACAGGTTGATCTTGATCCTCTGTTGGAACTTGAGTATGATGAATCCTCGGTACCCAAAGAGCATCACGAGCCCGTGGTGATATTTGGTGACGCGCTTATCAGCAATCTAGGTTTGTCACCTGCTGGTTGGGGAGATGAGGACGAAAAGTTTAAAAAAGCTGTGAATTCATCTTGGGACAATTATCATGAACAGATGCCAAGTCAAATCAAAGAAACCGTAATTGAGAATGATTACTATGTGGAGTCTGATCATCATAAAGCAAATGCGGGTGACACGGGATGGGATGATAATTGGCTGAAAATGGAGGGCACTGGGAAAAACGACGCTCCTGGGACATGGCAGGTCAACAACAGTTGGGAAAACAAGAATTATGGGCAGCAGTATAAACCGCGTAATGAATCTTCAAGATTTGTGGACACGGGATGGGACGATGATTGGCTGAAAATGGAAGGCACTGCTGGAAACAGCAACGTTCCTGGGACGGGGACGTGGCAGGTCAACGGCAATACTTGGGAAAACAAGAATTCTGGACGGCGTTACGAATCTTCAAGAGATATGGACAGTAATAATTACTATAATAAAGGGCGATATAGGTGGAGGAGTGGAAATAATAACGGCAAAAGGGAAGCCATTGTTAACTGATAATCTAACAATGGTGGAATTACCACTGGCTTCAGGTGAAGCTGCACACACAGAAAAAAGAATGAAGTAATAAATGCTTGTGTGTTGAAGCTGGACACAAATGGGATTATGATGATGCTTTTATTGGTTGAGATGAAGTTAAGTGCATATGTGAATGAGAGAGTTTAGTATGCTAAATGGTTATGCATAAGTGTGTGTGTGTGTGTGATTTTTCTTAGTACACTCTTATTATTTTATACTATGTATTAGTAGCTGTCTGTTTATGGATGTGTAATGTCTGCTCTGTATCTGCAATTTTGTAGCCATTCGTTAAAAAGGAGGAGGCATTATTAGCCTTTTGAAATTTTGAGGATTAATACAAATATATTTGTTATAGTTAAGTTGGTTTTTGGGGGTTGGATCTCTGTTTTTACTGGTGAATATTTTGGATTTTTCAGTCTGTTGAGTTGAACTGGAAGAGGATTTTCACTTTTCAGAATAAAAAACTACGGGAAGGAAAATGATTATAAAGAATGCGAGTCTTTTTGTTGTTGGTTTAAACATGATTAATGTAAAAGCGATTAGATGGTAAATGATTATAACGAATGTCACCCATTAGAGAACGTCTACGGTCCTTTTTTATTTTTTTTTTTTTTTAATTTAAAGAGCGGTTTCGTTAGGCTTCACGGTGTTTGTTAAACAGATTAAGTACTTATTCTGAAAATATTAAGTGATGAATTAATAAGAGGTGTTTGTTAATGTTTTTTTATATGTCAGTATTAACTATTAAGTTCAGCGAAAATAATACCATTTTACACTTTCACTTTTCAGTTGCCTATCAGCCGCTTATCGCTGACTTGTGCGTGTTGGAGTATTATTATTTTTTTTTTTGCCTGCTTCTCAAAATAGTATGCGCATCGTTATTTTTATCAATACCAATGTTATCAAATGAATAACCTTAAGATTCTTCATATATTATAAAAATTAGTAATAAGATTATTTTTAGGTTATTTTTTATATATGATTGTATACTAAGGAGTAAGGATAATAAATACTAGAATAAGTATTCAAATTGTTCATCTCAGATTCTCTATAAAAGAAAATTATTTCATATATATCTTTCGTCGACTTGAAATATTAATAAAAGTATAAATATTACTAAATTTATACATGAAAATATATCGTTGTAACGAGACATATGTATTTTTGTATATTATATTTGTATATGTAAAGAGAAACTTGGTAAATAAAATCATTTTCAAATTTTCATATATACATCATTATCAAACAGTCTAATCATTTTCAGCACTTAACCAATTCAGTTACTTAATGCGTTAAGTCTTCAGATTTCAGGTTTCAGACTTCAAATTTAAGATTTCAGATTTCAGATTTCAGATTTAACAAACGGAGAGTCCTTTTTAATTTAAAGAGCGGTTCAACTAGGCTTCACCCTCGTGTAAGAATTACATTTGCGTGCACTCGCTTCACCCTCGTGTAACAGTAAGACTCTGCGGGCATTCCTAAAGAGATGATTTAGTTTGTACTACCTCCGTCTCAAAATATAAGCCCGCTAAGCTATTTAAATTTGTCTCATAATATAAATCCATTTAGAATACAAATGGGGTATTTATTAAATTTTTCTCTTTTACCCTTCATTTGTTATAACTCACTCACTTTTCACTAATTTGCATTAATAACAGTCAAATGTCGTTTTAGACTTTTTCCCATCAAAATTAATGACACATAACTCATTTAACCAATTTTCGTAATCTGTGTGAAAATATCCAAACGAAATTACATTTTGGGACGGATGTAGTAGTTACAAATGGAGAACGGCTTTATAGTTACAACCATTAAAAATGCAGGTAAGTAATTCAAACTCGTACTTGACTTGTAGAGAGAGGTTTGAGTCAATTTGTTAAATTTTGAATTTGAGCTTGAGTCAACTACTCGAATAATTGACCAAGCCGATCTCGAACTTCATAATATAGTAGTTGACATACTGTATATGTAAGATCGGTCATAGTACACGCGATACTCATCAGCAATAATCACGGGCATAAGGTATCTTAGCGTACGGGCCAACATGAGCTCAGCTAGATATGGGGCCTAAAATCAACAAGGTCCATATTCGGTACAACACATGTCGCTTTTATATTGATCAACCGGCATGAAGCAGGTCGTCGTCAGTTATAGCCGACAGGTCATATGACGTTTACTGTCTCTTATTGCGGACATCTCGCAGGTCACATGTGTCATCTATACTAAATACGATACATGTCATCCTCGACCTCATTTGGCGGTTAATGTCTACACTTTGACTATCATAATGCAATAGTTGCGAGAATTTTGTGCTTCACGCCGACATTACTCCACGATAATAATATGGCTTCGAGATATACATTATGTTACAGCCTGAGCCATATCTGCTTTGTAACAAGCTCCATTACATCAATATGTGGTAAACTCCCGTGACCATAACATCAACGCATAATAACTTATTATACCCAAAGGAAGACTATATAAAGAGTTATCATACCTATTCATAATCTACGACACTTTTAAACAATACATTTCCGCTTACCGTATTAATAGAAATTTATCATTCGATTCTTGACTTGATGGTCAAAGTGTCGTCCCGGAGGCAAGCTCTAGGACACTTTATGCTTTTGTGTGTTTTGAATGTCCTCTTTCAAATTCACTCAAAAAAGCTACTTGGATTATCATTCGGAGTTTCAATTACCTACATTATATTCAAATTGCAACCCAGAGAATTTCAGACATCGTGAGTAATCGACCAACAAATGAGTTAATCAAGTTGTAAAAATAAACATTTCTTAATTATTTTCCTAAATTTTAGTATTAAATTATATTTTAAACAAGTCATTAATTATTAGTCGAATCGACTATTAAACGAGTCGATATCAATCCTGCCCCATTATATAACGTTTAAAAAATAATAATCGAGCTCATAAGTCGAGTAGAACAATATCGAGTATTAAGTGAGTCAAGTTTCTTCTTGTCCTTTATAACTTGATCGAGCTCGAATCGAGTTTAAGCTCGATTTTTTTCAATCAAATCGATCTCGAGCTTTTTTAATCAAATCGAGCTCGATCCTTCTTTAATCAAATCGAGCTGGAGCCCGGAGATTATCAATTCGGCTTGATCACACGCCAATCGGGTCACACGAGCTAGACTCCCTCCTGCAACCCGACGGAAAATAACCATTCCGGAAAGGAAACATTTTCATTCAATAGCCACCATCTCTCCGAGCAAGCAGCTCCGGAGACAGCCGACCTTTATTGATGTCAAGAGTTTGATGGATGATTTAATCCTCTAAGAACTCCATCCAAGCTTCAATCGCAGCTGAATCAAAGACCCGATTGTTCTTGTTTTTCCAGATTTCCCACAACAAAAAGCAGGTTAGTTCTAATCTTGTCTTCTGTAACGAGATTTTAGGGATTGGAATTAATTTGGTCCACCAAACTTCTAAATTATCCACATTTTGTGCAAAATCTCATGATATAGGGAGACTATTGTTTAAGCATTTCCATAACAAGTGTTGAAGAATGTTTAAACCCCATAATTTTGTTCACATAGCAGATTCCTGTAGATTATCGCAATTTTCAATGCCGGGAGATCACAGCCTTAGGTGTATGATTCTCCTGAGTTAGGAGATCATAGACAACCTTTGATGTACACTTACCATTAGTCGAAGTAGACCAAATATTTTTCTGTTACTCTTCTCACGCCGAAATTTTGAGGATTTGATTCACTATCTAATTCCCTGAAAGTTTGCTTCAACTTTGCCACATTCCATTGTAACAGTAGGCTTTTTAGTTATTAAACCGAATCGTCACATTAATGTCAAATGTAGAAAATCGTCACATTAATATTTTCCTTTTTATCTGCGCGTAGGGCCCTCATAGTATTTTGCCCTTGCTATATGTACTGTGTAGTGCATTTCTAAACTTGGACTTATAATGAAAATTTGCTGTAACTTGGTTAATTTGGTACAAAATCAGGTGAAAGAGATGTTCAGCAAAATACAACAGATCATTTCTTTTTGCTGAGAATTGTGATTGGCAGGGAAAGACAATTGACAAATCCTCGTTAACAGTCTTGCCAATTCTACTGAATACTAAAGAACCAATCGATGATTTGGAAGGAAGCATGAGATCTAGGAGAACAAATTGTAGGATATGGTGGCCGGGCAATCTCTCTGTAACAACTCCTCAAGGCGTTCCCCGCTTCTCTTTATATTTTGGTTGGTTCATTTGTTCTGGGCGTTCCCTGGATATTGTCGTGGCTTTTGCTCTTGATGAGTCTGCTCTATCTTCTTTAAATCTCCAGGTACTCTATAGTTCCTGCACTTGCCTGCTCGTTAGATTTTTTGTTTGAATGTCTTATTTGTAATCCTTGCACTCGTCTTTTCTTTATGCATTGGCTTAATGGATTGAGAGTTAATGTTTCAGATTGAGATTTCCACTTATTTTGTGTAACTGTTGTGAAATTGAACTAGTTTAAGCTTCGGTTTTCTGCTTCAGGGTATATATATTGCTAAAGTAAAAAGATGCCAATGGTTAGTATGGTGTTTGATAATCTTGCTATATCGAATATTTTCTTGGGCTGGTTGTTTTTTCTGTTAAAAGTATCATCTACATTTACTCCTTTTGCCCTAAATTGTTACTCATAATTAATCTGATAACAAGAACAAGATTGCATTTCAATAAACGCCATGGTTTCCCCCCCTTCTTATGTATACATGTTAAGGTGTGAAGGTTAAGAGTTTCTTTCTTGCCATTCTATTCTTAATATTCTGGTTTGAGTCCTTTCAATATTAATGCTTTCTCTAGAATCTACTCTAGAATTTACAGTGTTTGTTGAACTTCTTATAAAGCATTTGTTGCTTAGAAAAGTTTACTGTTAGAAAATGCATTTGAAATTGCTCGTATTTATACTTGCTTTCATCATCAGAGTATTATTCAACAAATAAATGGAAAAATGCCTGCATCACTTCAAGATAAGTCCAAGTTTTCGCTGCTAGGTTATTCTGGATCAGATTCCTGTGTTAATGGCATTTTACCAAGCAAGACGAATCATGTTGATATGCACAATAATTCATTCAACCACATCAGATGTTTTTCTGATAGCGAGTTCTTGGGTGACCAAGATATTTCTGCAAATTCATGTGGATGCAACAAAGTTGATGGGTTACCAGATCAGTTTAGGCAAGCTTTTAAGCCAAACAGCAGTTGGTTCCAGCTGGTCTTTATTTCTAATGAAAAAATAAGCGGAAAATATCAGCTGCTTCCTAGATTGCATCACTTGCATTGGAATGGGCAAACTGTATCTGATTTTGACCTCCACGTATGTAAGTCACAATTTCTGATTCTTCATTCACAAATTTCTGACCTTTTTGAATCTTATTATTTCTGCCAATATGTGTAGGCAATCATTTTTGAAATTCCTGTATTTGGAGGACACCATTATTCATTGAGTTCATGGAGGTCAAATGATAAAATTAGAACTACTACCAAGAAACCCAGTTGGGTTGAAGGTCTCAACCGAAAGCAAGCACACATTGACTTGGTATGATCAATACATAAACTTTACATATACTAGCCATCATTCCAGCCATTGGTATTCTTTAAGACTCGTATCATGCTTCTTTGTTGCCAACAGGATATTGTCATGCTGGCAGTTAATTGCGTAAATGCTTCAAAGATCTTGTTACAGGGATATCTTCCTCGGAAAAGATCCACTCTCCCATACGTTATTTTTTGCATGTAATGTTTCCTATAAAGTCTTGTTTCTGGATGTAAACGCTCTTTCCCATTCCCTTGGTTATAATGACAATTTAATGGTTTTTCAGGCTTAGTACGTATTGTTGGACAGTTTGTGCTCTATTTGCAGCTTCATTTGCCACCTTTCTTTATGGTATTCTTCAGTGGGGCCATCACTTGCTTGGTTATGTACCACGAGTGTATGTATTGACCACTGTAAAATATATTTTCCATAAAACATGGACAGTTATTGAGATACGCTGTTATCAGTTTCTATATTGGCCGATCTTCCTCCAGCATTATGTTCTCAGGTATTCTTTTTAGCTTTGGCCATGAATACTTTCACGCCGTTTGACTGATTTTTGTGTGAGTGATATATTTTTATTTCTAACATTATGGCAGGGCTCAATCGTGCGTTGAATACACGGAGAAAATGGCATTACATAGGCATTCTACTTTGTCAGTTCTAGTGGTTGATTTCCTTTTAGGAAACTTGTTTGGCATTGCACTATGGTCTCAATCAGATTTTGTCTTCCTGAGCATTTCTAATTTCTCAGTTGATATAACCAACAATTTGCTACGTAGCGGTTGTGTATGGCTGATGGGAAACCCAGCAGGATTCAAATTGAACACTGAACTTGCCAGAGTGCTTGGTATGATGTCACTGAACATTATTCAAATTTGGTCAACAATATGGTCAGTTATGGGGTTTCTCTTCGCCCCTATGTCAAAAACGGTTGCTTCTTTTGCGATGCTCTTCGGTTTCACAGCAGCTGCTGCATTGATTCTTGACATGATTTCACTTTTGACTAGACATTTGTTTCTTCTTCATTGGGTGTTTTCACTTATTTATTCATACCAGTTACAGGCCTTAGCAGCTTTGTGGCGACTTTTCAGGTAAGCTATTTCATTTTCTTAGGGTTTTGTTTCACATTGTAAATACTCTTCTATGGGTATAATTGTAATACTTTTATAATTTATTCTAGTATGTTATTTGAAAATGATAATTTAGATCATCTTCAATAATGGGATTCAGTTTGAATTTTGGGTTGGTTAAAGCAAGCAGCAATACCTTACATGAACTGTGCTACTCATCAATGCACGGTCCACGGATATCCTTGTATATCGATACGTATCCGGCAAGGATATGCACAGGATACTTAGAGTATACACAAGGGCAAAATTGCATTTTTCCAAAAGTTAGTATACATGATTCAGATATACATATCAATGACTCGGATTCATGAATTGAAGAACCCTGTTGAAAATTAAAGAAAATCCGTCAGAAAATTATATAGACCGAAGAACACCCTCTAGAAATCATTTTATTTTATGATTTTTAATTTTTATAGTTTGATCCTTATGGTTTTATTATGTCCAATTTGGTCCTTAAATTTCTTATTTTTAAAATCCCACACTTGCAAATCCTTTATCCACGTATCCATACCAGTGTCTTTAAATTTCTGGTAATATTGTGGCTGAACTTTATGCAGGGGCAAGAAGTTGAATCCATTACGCCTGAGACTGGATAGCTATGACTACACTGTTGAGCAACATGTTGTTGGAACTCTTCTCTTCACACCGCTGTTGCTTCTACTGCCCACAACTTCTGCTTTCTATACATTCTTCAGTATTATAAACACATCCATCAGCTTTATTTGCATAGTTCTCGAAGCCATCATATTTCTGATTCATGCCACCCCATATAACCAAATCATCATTTGGTTGGTGAGACGGAGAAGATTTCCTGCTGGAATATGGCTTCAGTTCGCGTCCTGTCTGAATACAACTTCCACTTCTTCTGTTAATGAACCTCATGAATCAATTGGCTCATCTTTCCAACAGCCATCAAATGCTGATAGCATCAGTGGTACTGGTGGTTCCACAATTTTGGTTTCCTCATTGCAGAGCAACTACATGGATTTAGGTACGTCTCTTTAACTACAGCGCGATCTTGTGGTCTGTGCTATTACTCCTTCCGTCTCTCAATATATGTCGCTTTTCCTTCATCTTACCGTTAATGTATTATGTATCCAACAAACTTTAAAACCAGTGCTTTATCGATAGACAAAGGGTATTTTCAGACTTTGTGAACTAAAATTTACGACATCTACCTATTTTCTTGATCTATATGAAAACCTGAAAAGCGACAGACACGGAGGGACGAAGGATTTTTTTTTTTTTTTTTTTCCCTTGTTGAAATTAGTGAAAGGCTGCTAATTGATATTCTTGTTATCTCTTTCTTTCGGAGTTATATGATTAATTTGCTTAATAAGTGATAAGTGGACAAATGTATCGCAGGTGAAGTAGTTTGGTCAAACTATAAAGACTTGTATTCCTCTGTTATAAGGTCATCTGTTGCCTTGTCTGCTTACGGAGTTCTAACTGGAAAAAGGCAAGTCCCACTTTTTCTTTACTGGCGTTTTTAGTGACACACATTGAATCTACTGTTTTTTGGCACCACAGTACAATCAACTTTTCTACGGTCGGTTGTAGAGCCAAAACTCGACTTTTCACAGGCCAATCCGTTTTTGGCACCACAATTGAGAATTGACTTTCCATTGATCGATTGTGACAGTGACAATTGACCGAGTGAAAGTCGATTATGAGCTCTAGAATTGTCTTTCTTCTAATAGATTGTTTCCAATGTGATGTCTTGCGAAAAACACAGGTGTCACTAAAGGCGCCATTTTTATTTCCTTGATAGTGTGCTTTCTCCCTTGGATAATGCATTGTATGCTTCATAATATATGATTAGGTTCTTACTACTTGGTTTTCAACTAATTGTGTATTCTCTTTCGCTCTAAAAAAATTTGTTTTAATTAAGTATTTACTTAATCTTGTATGTACAGGATACCCTCTACTTTGGGAATTATTCGTCCTCCTAGATTGCCATGGATACGAATACCTTGTAAAGAGTTCTGGACTATTTGCTACGATGCTGTTTTAGCGTGCATTGGAAATTAGTAATTATTTGAGCTGGAGATTCAAGGAAAATTAGTCCGTTGTCTAATTATTGGCCTTTTAATTTTTGTAGAGAAAGATATTAAGCTATAGCTAGATTTCCATTCTTTTGCAGCATAGCATTATCCTTTGCATGACAATGTATGATTCTGTTTTTTAGTTGTGTGCATAACTTCTGCTCTTCTGGATGTCTTACTTTACGTCATTCCTGTTATTCGGATCATACAATGATCTGTGCGTGATCTCTCCCACTTGTTTTTTTTTTTGGTGGAGTGGAGTGAGAGAGGGGGGGGGGGGGGGGGGTTGGTTGTAAGTGCTAACCAAAGTGACAACTCTTCGTTCTACAATGAGTTTCAGTCCTCTTCAGGGGCAAAACTGTCATTGGTTAAACTTAATTCTCTAAACAACTGCTGATGGGGTTTAGAAGTTTAGACCAGTGAGGACGATTGGCCCTTGAGTATTTACTATATCCGTGATGGTTCAAGTAGTGTCACCAGTCCTGAGTTTTGAGGCGATACACTTTCAGATATATATATATATATATATATATATATATATATATATATATATATATATATATATATCTAAAGTTTATGAACATGGAACCCAACAATTTGGGGTATGTGGAACCAATTTTTGAATGTATAAGGATGTTAGCATATCCGTTTTTTTTCCCTTAAGACACCATGATAAAAGAGTTTTAAGCTAAGCCTCTTTCCAAGAGTAAGGGTGAGACTATGCAGACACCATTTACACCTAACTCTATAATTAGTAAGAGCACTAGGTCCTAAGCTTTAGGAAAAAAGAGTTTGTAAAGAAGGGACATGTTGAAGAAGTTTAAGTGCTTGTAATGTTCACACCGTGTAAATTTATTGTCTATTAACAATGGCAAATTTTATGGTGGTTCGGCCATAAATATGACTTGATGGTGGAACCAATCTTATTTTAGTATTTTTTCATGGTCCCACATGATTACTTGTAATTCAAAACTCGAAAAACGAAAAACCGACTTATATTTTGTGACGGATGTAGTACACGATTCTTGCGGTACAATATGTTCCTAACTTAATATACAATGATGTTTCTTTCTACAATAGGACATATCTTTGAGAAATGAATTTTAAACATTTTTCGTAAAATTACCATAAAATAACACTACCCGTGAACTCTATTACTCTAATGTCCAACACACACACACACACACACACACACCCCCCCCCCCCCCCCCTCCAGAAAAAGTACAACAAACAACAAAACAAGAAAAAAGCTCATCCAATGGGCTAAAGAGATAATACCGCAAGTGAAATCTGTGGCTAAAGAGCACTTAGTTTTTTGGCTCTGCATTATATGAACAACAACAGAAAGCAAACATAATGCATATGGTTCACGAGAATGAAGTTAAGTGAACAGTTGTTTGTTGGCAGAATAAAATTAGTTTTCCTTTTTATCTGTAAATTCAGACAAATATTTTTAAAGGATTAATGAACTTGTCGTCTCCCATACATTATTTGTTGTCATGTTGCTTTCTTTGCTAGAGGACATCTGGATTTTGCCATGGATACATGTGAATCCCCATGTGGATTCTCTTCTCAATTTCTTTTTCCTAGAGCCTCGGGTGTTCGGGACCAATAAACTTGACTAATTCGGAGTTTCATCTGGACGTTAGCAAGATACTATCAAGGTGTAAGAGGCTTTCATTTAGATATTATTTGGGTGTAATATGTTTCTGTAACGTCCTGCCTCCGGATACCGAGTATTTATCTGGAAATGAAACGTTCAGATGTGAAATTTAGAGAAAGCCCTAAATACACGTAGGCTTACGTCATATCAGAGTAATTAAAGATTCGTGCGGAAGAATAACAAGCAAGAGACTCGGGAAACTGAACCGCAGGGTCTTCCATTAACCAACTTAACTGAAATACAACTGTTGTCAAACACAATCATAAATAGATGCCAATTGCAACTCAACTTGACTAAAAACGGAATAGCTGAAACACAAAGAACTCCATGACTGGGCTTGCTCTCCATACTCAACACCAACATCGTCTTCAACCTGCATATCTTCTTATTCCAGATAAAGAGTGAGCATTCTAGACTGCCAGTAAGGAGAAAAAAGAACAAAAAGAAGATTCATGTTTGTCAAATACCGGAGAGATATGACATGAGCACATCCCACGTGACACGTTAGATCACAATATTCTTGTAATACATTGAATTTCAACAAGGGTAATAATTAGTCATACATCCAAATACGACCAATGAGTCGGTCACAATACTCTTATGCTTTCCTAAGAGGGTCTCCAAGGACAGCGGCCCACCTTTCTTTTAAAGCCCTCGAAAACACGAAAGTTATGAAGTCGGTTTTAAGGTTTTTTTTGAAGAAAAAGAAAAACTAATATAAAAAGACACTATTATTCTATATATCATGATTGGGTGGCTAGAGCTTCCAACTTTGTTGAATGTTGATGTCCAAAAGTGTAATAACCTTCATTTATGATTGAGTTATATTATTATTAGATTAGATATTAACATAATTTCAACTGATTCTGTCATTAACAATAGGTGCATTATGATAGTACTATGATTTAAAATAAAAATGATAGGTACACTGGCACAACTTCAACTAAACCACCATAACATTTAATTTAATTAATGAGAGTCAATTCAATTGACATATATATAATTATTGATGATATACAATTGTATGTTGCATATATTTCAAGAAATCCTTTTTTTTTTTTTTTTTTTTTTTTTTGGAATTTGTCACTGCCACCACCAATCAGTCATCCTCTATATAAATTGCCCTTAGTTATCAGACTTATGCACTGTACCTCATCCTCAGAGACCATATTTTTACTAGACTTTTTTTTAAAAATTTATTTATTGAATTTTGCATAATGTCCAATGGAAAGGAACTACTAGCCCTGCCAACAATGTTTTATCTTTTGATGATATTTCTACTACTGGTGAATAAAAACACAGTAAGTCCCCCCCCTCCACCCTCCACCCTCATCATATTTAATTTATCTAGCAAAACTAGTTTGAAATCTCCAGAATTTCATGGATTTACATTTTAGCATATTTATATATGCATTATGTGAAAATGTTGGTTTCAGGCGGCGGCGGCGACGATTCCAGAGCCACCAGCTCCTCAGCCAGTGTCATCGGTGAGAATTCAATAACTACAATATAAAAAAACGGTTTTGTGCTAGCTACTTAATTAATTAATCAACTAAATATTTCTTTTTCATTAATTAATGTGTTTAATTAGCTTGGTGTCAATCCCGGTAGCCTCCATCCTCAAGGTAAAATACTTCTATTTTTTCCTTTTCTTTTTGATCAAACTAAAATTATTCTTAATAATTTGAATTTTGTGTCAATATATATTGAGGAATTGAATGATTTAATTAGGAATATAAATTGATGCATGCAGAGTGTAGCCCAAGGTGTGAGAATAGGTGCTCAAAAACAGCATTCAAGAAGCCATGTATGTTCTTCTGTCAAAAATGCTGTGCAACTTGCCTTTGTGTGCCACCTGGCACTTATGGGAACAAAGAGTTTTGCCCTTGCTACAATAACTGGAAGACCAAAAGAGGAGGCCCTAAATGCCCTTAGTTTTAATTAATCATTATTAATCTCTTAATTATTCTTAATTTGTCACTTGTGACCTTTGATTTTTAGCTATCATTAGTTGTTTTACTTATTTGTGTGTTTTTCATTTATGACTTGTAAAGTACTATGAATAAAGATAATGACACTTTTAATCCATTCTAAGAGGAAAGAGAATGTAATGATATTGTCACAACCGTTGTGTCACAACGAGTGACACAATGGTAATCTAAACCGTTGATCATTTTGGTTTTACATCATGATCAGATTAGACTTATCATGATCAACATGATAGATGATGACCGTCATTGTGTATCGGCTCGTTGTGCACAACCAGTGTACGTATCATTACTCAGAAAGAAACTAACACTTAAATGAAATTCTTATTTTAAAAATGTTTATGTCACAACAAAGTGCTGCAACACATTTTTATACTATTGATTTTTATGGGACCTACAATAGATATCACATCACAATCACTGTTCTAAAACGTGTTGTGCATTTTGTTGTGGTTATTTTATTGTGATACGCAAAAGCATACAAGTAAAAATAAATAAATATATAGTAATATATCTTAATAATATGATCAGCAAGCATCTTGGCAACTTTTTCTTATTAAGCATGTTTTTGTTTACATTAGCATCATCCTTGCTATTGAAGTGACATGTTACTTTAGTACAACCCACATCTATTATATCTTATAAATAAGAAGGAAGCCAATGTGCTTATGTGGCACTCTCTTAGCTTCCTTTAGCTTCCTTCTAATTGTTTGTAAGTTTCTTTAATTATTTATTTATTATATTTATTAATTATATTATTAGTATTAGTTATATATGAGCTATACATATATTAATATTATTTTCTTTATTATATCTATATATATTATTTTCTTTACTTCTTTTTTCCCGCTCATCAATTGTTTCAACATCTTGATTTCTACAGCACAAACACATTTAGTTTTCACGTTTTTTCCGGCCAATGTAATTTTCGGCATGATTTTTTTCTTTTGTAAGGCCTGTTTAAGGTTCACCAAAATCTTAATAAATAAAGTTTTAGGCAAATCTTGAAAGGTGGTGGTATGCTAGATCCGTCATACTAAATACCTCCGGTTTTTTTAAATCGTTTTTCCTCTAAAATTTGTCCAATTAATTAACTAATATATTATTTAATGCGTTTCTCCCACACGGAACCCTATTTACAAAACAAGCTTTCATGATAAGATGGAGGTATATATATATTTGTATTCATGCCTAAAATTTAACTCATTAATTGCTTAATTTTAATTTGTTAAATATACGATGTCGTTTCGGTCCGAAACGATGTCGCTTAGTTGCATCTTTGGGGGGGGGGGGGGGGGGGGAGGTTGTGCACATTGCAACGAATAATAATATAACTATCTATATCTATTGTTTGTTGTTTATGTTAATATATATAGATAGAATAAATAATTTCTGTTCCTTGTATAAGTGTTTTGTATTAGTAAGAGAGATAATATATTAAAAAAAAAATTAATTCAAGCAAGGGAAACGTCTTCTTATTTTCTTTCCCCTTTCTCCCTCCGTAAACTTAGTCGTTTTGCCATCATTAGGGCTGTGCCTATCCTAAAGCATCTCTGTGGCTGTGGTTCAACCGTACAGTCTCCTACAGTCTCCGGCGGCATAGTCTCCCTTGGAGGCTTTTCAATCAGATGTCAGCTGCATGTGGTGAGGAGAGATGGAGGTCTGAGTTTCGGACGCGTGCACAACCTGACATGGGAGGTGTGTTTTGCCTGTCAATCGGCTAATCAGCCTGAAAAGCTACGTCTTCACCTCAAATCGGGTTTATTTATGGACGCAAGTTGGTTTAGCCCTTCACTGTTCGTCGTCTTCATCAGGTAAACAAGGGATTAAGTCCAGATAAAAAATATTGTTTTTTATGGGGGTTTTTTCCATGTGCCTCTTTGTTAATTTGGTGTCGAGGTTCAAAGGGGAAATTCAGGCCTTTTATTTCTGCTGTTGTCTTTGAATTTTTCATGTCTTGGTTGCTTCAATCGAGTCTTGCCTCTTCGTTTTAGAGAATGACTGTGTATGAATGATGGCATGCATGTCTCTCTAATGTTTGGACTGTTTGGCCTCTGTGTCGTGAATGATTGTCATGATGTGTGTGTTTGTTTGACATGTGTGTTGTAGTGTAGACTGATAAAACTGGAAACGCAGGTTGAAGGCTTGAATTTGTGTGTAGATGTTTGTTGTTACCCAAACCCAATTCCTTTTTTAACCCAGGTTCTTGTCTTTTCTTTGTGTATGTGCTTTCCTTGCTTTTTTCAATATGGTTACTGAGCTAGGAATATGTTGTGGTTGCTTATATTTGCTCTTATTTGGGTTTGGGTTCAAAGGTGTTTTTGCATTGGTGGTCCCCATTAGTGAAGACTATACACACACAAATTAAGATGCTTTTTGCATTTGTGGTGTATTATTCTTATGCTTTTAGGCTTTTGGCCTGCTGCTGCATGAACAAGAGTTTTGTATGGTTATAAGAACATGGTCTTACATTGTTGGAGAATGTTTATGCTTCTGGGGGTGGTTAGAAACGGGTTTACCTGTGGTTATGGTTCTTTTACCTTTCATTTTGTTGCTCGGTTTATGTGTTGGTAGGTTACCCTCGTTTCTTCTGGTGCAATTTGTTTCTGCATACTGACGCTTACTATCCGTTTTGGTACTTAGAACAGTATTAAACTGTCTGTTTGATTCCTGCAGCTTCGTTGCTGGCTTCAATTTGTATAAGGTCATTTCTTTGGTTACAAGAAAAAGCTCCCTCTCAACTGCAATGGCTGTGCAACTGGTAACTGTTTTTTAGTTCGCGTTTCTTATTTTCCCTTCCTCATTTTCCTTCTTGCAGACTTCTTCTTTTCTTGTATGTTCTTTCTTATTAGGGTGTTTGTATGTTCTTTCTTATTACGGTCTCTGTTGGCGCTAAATAGTTAATAGCATTAGGTTCCGAGTTGTTGTCGTTAAAACAGCCTAAGACTCTGTTCATATTTACGTGTGCCTTCACCTGAATAGTTTAAGATTTAAATTGGTTATGTCTGCTGACATGTTAACTGCCAAAAACCAGAAGTCCTTTCGTATGGTTGCTCAAACCAGTTATGTGGGGGATTTTAATACGGAACAATATCGAATAGGGATTTCTGGTTTAGGCTCTAATGAAATAAAGGAATATCGACGCTTGGCGATTATTAGATGGAAAAACAAAAAGATAAAACGAACTGCAGCCCTGTTTCCAGATGCTGTTGGATCAGGTTTAGCACCTCCAATGCCGCTTTCGCCGGATCCTTTGGTAGCAAATTTTATGAAAAAAACTAGCTATAACGGAAGATGCTTGCTTGAGTGTATACCTGATCAATCAATTATATTAAAAAATGTCTCCCCATGCTTATATTGTAATGCTAAAAAATTCGTACACGAAACAACAAATTTTTGTTGTTCTGCTGGTGATGTTGTGCTTGCACCGAATGCGGTCCCACCAGCATTTAAAAACTTACTTAATGGAATTGATGAAGAGTCTAGGCAGTTTAGAACATACATAAGGACATACAATAATCATCTTGCGTTCACTTCTCTTGGGGTTAAGTATGACAAGGATTTAGCTAAGCGAAACAAAGGTATATACACATTTAGGGTTCAGGGTCAAATGTATCATTTTATTAATGATCTAGACAACGAGGGTAAAGGATGTAGAAATCTGCAGTTTTATTTTCATGATACAGCCTATGAGATAGATAACAGGATGAAGGAATGTCCTAAGCTTATGGAAACAGTTCTGCATAAATTGTTGCTTTTGCTATCTGCCAATCCATATGCCCGTTTCTTTAGAAGTTTAAGATTCTACAAGAACCTTAAGGAACGAGAAATAATTCTCTATTGTAATCCAACACTAGATCAAAGAGTATACAACAAACCTACAGTAACTCAAGTGGCAGCTATAATTGGAGACCCTCAAAGTAACGATCAAAATGCCGTTAGGAACATTAATGTGTACACTCACAGTGGTCAGTCCCGAACAATACAGTATTATTATGGGTGCTTCGACCCATTACAGTACCCACTAATATTTCCTTTTGGTGACGTTGGTTGGCACCAAGGAATTCCCAAAAAGGGTATTAAGGTACCTAAAAAAAAAAGAAAACGTCTGTGTCATGATTCAGACTTATTAGGTCCAGAAAATGCTCATGATGTGGACGATTTGTTACAGCAAGAAGAACAGGTTTTAGCCAGCATGAATGATAATCCAAATTACGTATCTATAAGAGAATACTATGCTTATAAATTCCAGATGAGGGACAGCGACGATTCCCAGCTTTTGCATTTAGGTAGGCTGCTACAACAGTTTGCTGTTGATATGTTTGTTAAGATGGAAACACAGCGATTAGATTATTATAGTTCTCAACAAAAAAACATTCGTAGTGATTTTTTACAAGGCATAGCCGACGCGGTGGCTAATGGTGAGAATGACTGCGGTCAGATTGGACACCGCGTTGTTTTGCCTGCCGCGTTTGTAGGAGGTCCAAGGCATATGAAAAGAAAGTATTTAGATGCTATGACTTTAGTGCAAAAATTTGGGAAACCAGACCTTTTTATAACCATCACGTGTAATCCAAACTGGCCTGATATTAAAGATCATTTACTGCCACATGAAGAACCTCAGGATAGGCCTGATCTAGCTATTAGATCTTTCCATTCACGCCTTGAAGAACTTAAAATCGATCTTTTTAAAACTAACATTTTTGGGGAGGTTGCTGCCTTTACATACGTTATTGAATTTCAAAAAAGAGGCCTGCCACATGCTCATTTCCTGCTGATTTTAAAGCCACAGTTTAAGCTATTTAAACCTGAAGAATTTGATAAGATAGTTTCGGCTGAATTGCCAGATCACAGAAAATACCCTCACTTATACACGTTGGTTGTAAGGCATATGTTGCATGGCCCGTGTGGCCCTGCAAACCCCAGTAACGTTTGTATGAAGAAGGATGGAACCTGTAGGAATTTTTTCCCTAAAGAATATTGTTCTGAAACTGTTATAGGATCGGATGCATACCCAACATACATGAGAAGATGTGATAATAAGAAAATTAAGGTTAGGGGTGTTATGTTAGATAACAGGTGGGTGGTACCATACAATGCCTATTTGTTAGCTAAATACGACTGCCATCTAAATGTTGAAATATGCTCTACAATAAAAGCAGTTAAGTATATATATAAATATATATGCAAAGGTAATGATCGTGTTATGTTTAACGTAAGTGATGGAAATAAAGCTGAGGTTGTAGACGAGATTAAAGAATATGTTTCTGCTAGATGGATTTCTGCCCCGGAAGCGCTTTGGCGTATTTACCGGATGCCAATGGGTGAGCTGAAACCTGCAGTCATCCATTTGCAGCTTCATCTAGAAAATTACCAACCTATCATGTTTAACAAGAAAAAAAATTTAGTTGATGTTTTAGGTAATCCATTCTCTAGGAAAACTATGTTGACAGAGTATTTTACTACAAATAGAACAAGTAGAGATGCACAACGGTTAAACTGCACGTATAATGAGTTTCCTGACCACTTCGTTTGGCTTCCTGATAAAAAAAGGTGGCAGCTAAGACAGAGAGGAAATTCTGTAGGTAGGGTCGTAGTTGCTCAGCCTGGTGAAGGTGAGCGTTACTACTTAAGGCTTTTATTGATAAAAGTACGTTGCCCTAAATCTTTTGAGGACTTAAGAACATTCAATAATGTACTGTTTCAAACTTATCATGAGGCTGCTTTGCAGCGAGGATTGTTGAAGGCTGATAACAGCCAACAGATGTGCTTACAGGAAGCATGCAGCTTTCGGATGCCGTATGAATTGCGCAGGTTGTTTGCAACTTTGTTAGTTTATTCTTGCCCTAATGAACCTAAAAGTTTGTGGCTTAGATTTCAGAATGAAATGATAGAAGATTTTACTAAACAGCTAGGATTACAGCTAGAAGAAAGCAAACAGTTAGCATTAAAACAAATCAACTCATTTCTTCTGTCCATGGGGAAAAATATCAACATGTATGGTATTGTGCCACAAAATAAATGCTTTAATGATAAAGAAGACCTAACTAGAGAGTTAAGGGCAGAAAAAAATATTGTTGTTTCAGATGTTGATTTACTATCACAGGAAAACTTAAACGAAAAACAAAAAAATGCTTTTCATGCTATAACTGCTAAAATATACAGTAATGATTCAGGGGCATTCTTTATAGATGGCCCTGGCGGTACGGGTAAAACGTTCTTATATAGAGCTTTGCTAGCAGATGTTAGGTCCAAAGGGTTCATAGCTTTGGCTACAGCAACCTCTGGTATTGCAGCATCCTTGTTGCCGGGCGGTAGAACCGCACACTCTAGGTTCAAAATTCCGATTGATTTAGCGGCCAATGCAACGTGTCGAGTTAATAAACAAAGTTCCCTTGCAAGATTAATAAAGGAATCTAAGTTGATAATATGGGATGAAGCTCCTATGTCAAAAAAAAGGCAATCGAGGCTTTAGATGACCTCTTGCAAGACCTTATGAATTCAGAAGCAATATTTGGCGGTAAGGTCGTAGTTCTAGGAGGGGATTTCCGACAAACCTTGCCTGTAGTTACTAGAGGAACAAAAATAGAAACGATAAATGCATCACTTATAAAATCTTATGTTTGGCCACACCTTCAGGTCTACAGACTTACTGAAAACATGAGGACTAGGTTGGATCCTAAGTTCACAGCTTTTCTTTTAGAAGTAGGTAATGGCACACACCAGAATGAAGATTTTGAGAATTTAGAGTTACCAAAAGAAATTCTGATTGATACAAAAGAGGATAACAATGGGATGGATAGACTAATAAATGTTGTCTTCCCTAACATAACTTCTCGTATTGATGCTGTAAATGAATCTATTAATCGAGCTATTCTAACAACTAAAAATGAATTTGTAGATGAAATCAATGAGCTCTTGATACAACAATTCCCGGGAGATGAAATTGAACAGTTAAGCTATGACGAGACTTTAAATCCACCAGACCAGGCTCAGTATGAAGATATTATAAATAGTTTAACGCCTAACGGATTACCCCCCCATAAACTAATATTAAAAATAAATTGCCCAATCATTTTATTACGGAATTTAGATCCGCCTGAAGGTCTTTGTAATGGAACAAGACTGCTATGCAGAGAAATAACCAGAAATGTTATTAGAGCTGAAATTGCAACCGGGGATTTCAAGGGTAAACAAGTGTTTATACATAGAATCCCGCTAGAACCGCCTAACGAAGAATATTATCCGGTTCCTTATAGACGCATACAGTTTCCAATACGATTGTGTTTCGCAATGACTATTAATAAATCCCAAGGCCAAACATTAGATTTTGTTGGAATATATTTAAAAGAACAGGTCTTCTCACATGGACAGCTATATGTTGCTTTGTCTAGAGCAAAAGAAGCTGCATCTGTGCGTGTGTTGCTTAGCCCATCATACTTCGAACAAAAACATACCAACAAAACAAGAAATGTAGTTTACAAAGAAGTTCTTTCCGTCTAAACCTACATTCTTTAGTGTGCTATCTGTACATTAAGCTTACCTGCTCTCTACTGTGTATGACAAATAGTTACAGGCTGGCTATATTTACAATTAAATATATATCCTTCTGTTTCATTATTCTGCTTCATGGCTTTCGATTGTTTCACATGTCAATATTCATAGCAAAGGGAAAGGCAGATCTGTCACATTAACGACGTAACCCCACAAAGGCAGAACTGGAAAGTGTTGATTCAAGTTTTAGAGAGAAAAAAAAGTGACACCAGTAGGTCCTTAACAAATCCTACGCAATACAGAGGCCACTTGTTTGTGGATACAATGGTAATTTCAAATTTTTGCTTTAAGAGTATTTCAGTAGGAGTTGACCATGTTGATATTAATTAAATGCAATCAGTGGTGTAAATAGTTGTTTTCCCTTCAATCAGTGACTGTATATTTCTGTGTTTTTTATACTTAGGGAACCTTCGTCTCAGCGGTATGTTACGGAACAGATGTTGCATACCTTGAGACAACTCTTCTGCCATATAAGCGGTATTACATATCAAATGTCTTCGTCAAGGTAGTGAATCCTGGCTATCAGATTGGTGATTACGGATTCTCCTGGACTGTGTACAGCACATCAATGGTACAACCATTGGATGAAACTGTCCCGCCATGCATTCCCTATGATTTCCAGTTCAAACGCTTCTCAGAAATGTTTCGCTGTGCAGATCTCGAGACCCCAATGAGTATGTGGTTGTCATGTCCTCTTTTCTCTTAACCATATAGATTGCCTAAATTAAAAAAAAATCTAATTATGTTTCTATCTTTCTTTTGTAGATATCAAAGGTTTAATTGTTCAGGCTTTTCCAGAGAAGAAAGTAGGTCAAGATGTGTATGGTCGTGATTTGATTGCGAAGGACTTTGTTGTCGTGGATACCGAGTATGTGTAGCTAAAATCTTATTGTTAGTATATTCAATGTTTTCTTTCCATTATGGCATGTTTATTTTTCCTTCTCATTAGGAGCACTCCTATGATAATGAGATTGTGGAAAGAAAAAATTAACGAGTATGGGGATAGTTTATCTGAAGATCTTCCAGAAGCTATCATGTTTGTTGGTATGAATATAAAGGCCACAACCTTTAATGGTATGTTCTAGATTCTAATGGATACATGCTTACAAAAATTTAGCTTATTTGAAGGGCTATTAGTTTACCCCTTAAATGACATGTTATTCTTTGCCAGGTCTGTCTTTATCGTCACGCTTGAACAGCGTGTTTCTGAAAGACGCTTTGATTCCAGAGGCTCCGGCTTTGAAAGAATGGTAATTTCGCAAATTAGAGCTTATGTAATGAACTGTTCTGTTGTACCACCAATACATTAAAAACTTATGCTTGTTCTGTTCATAAAAAAACAAAATCTTGCATTTTACTAAAAAATTACATGTGTTTGCTTTTTTTTCATATCTGAAAAAAAAAAGGTATTCTTTGAAAAAAAAGGATGTTGCTCACTTGGTTTCCACGTTGGCTTACTATGATACGGATCTACTTCTTCCCAGACCAGCTCCTGCAGATGTGATACCTATAGCGAGTGTATTGGCTACGCTGGAAACCGTAATTCTGCGTTTTTTTTTATTTTTTGTATTTTACGTGTTTACGCTTTTTGCGCTTATGTTTTTTAGTCCACCTGACTCATAATTAAACTTTTTGGACTTTATACAGATCAAGACTGCTTGGATAGCTGGTAAGTTAAAACTTCTCCCAGGACAGGACAGATTTTGGTATATGGCTTGCAAGAATTGTCATAAAGCGTTGAGGCCTGGCCACCAAGAAGAAGCCCATTGTCCCTCTTGTGATGCACCAAACCCTGTTAACATAAAGTGAGGGTTTATTTACGCTGCATTTGTTTTTTTGGGGAATGAACAAGAATACTAATAAGATATGTTGCAATTTAGGTCCCACATTGGTGTCTACATCACTGATGATTCCGGTACAGCATGCGCTGAAATTTACTCGCCCGATGCAGAAAAGCTTATACCATTCACTGCATTACAACTAAAAGAGGCTGAAGAACAGGTATTCCTATACTAGAAAATTATGAGCTTCCATCCTGATCTATCTATTGTATAGTCTAAAAAAAGAGGATCTCTGAGGGCTATTTAACAGGGTACACATTGCATTTTATATAGGCCTTATATGATGCTATTTATCTTCATCCCATTATACAATGAAGGTTTTTCTGCCCTCTGTCGGTTTTTTTATCGCCAGCTTTGAAAGAAACTTTGTTGATGTCTTCTATTCTTTGAATTATTTAACAGGGACGTTTAGTGGTTAGTCAATTGGAAGCAGCTTTGGAGAACAAACATGTAGTGTGTTACATTAAGTTTTTTGACAAGCTGATTCGTGGTGCTCTGACAAGGAAGTATCCGCTTGTGAAGATTTATCACTACGGGACCGTGTTCCCTATACCTCCGCGAGCCTTCCACCTGATTCCACAGGACAAACTACAGCAACAAGCACAATAAATGAGAAAGATGCTATTGATCTAACTAAAGATGATGAAGATGCTGTTCAGTCTTTCACGCCATCAACAAAAAAATTGATTGCTGAGATTTCTGCTTCTTCACAGGCAGCGGTTACTGACGGTGCATCTCCAGCTGGTTGTAAGCGGGTTCTCTCTTTCACTGATGTTCCAAAGGCTACAGCTACTGTCAAGATTGAACCTATTGAGGATGACGCGGCAATGAAATCCGTGAATGAAGCTTCAAGTTCTGTTGAAAGCCCTGTTAAGAAGACTAAAGGAAAGCTGAAGCAGAATTGATTTCTATGCTTTCTTATGATGCATTATTAACTGCTATGTTTGTATTGTTTTTCAATCAACTCTTTTGTGTTTAAGCTTTTGCTTTTGGGAGAGTCACATGCCTTATTAGAAGCCATTAGTTAGTTCTATTGGAAAAGAAAACTAATGGTTACTAATATCATATGAAGCGCATGTTGAACTATTTTCAATGTTTCCCTTCTTGTTTCAAGCTATAAAATTGATGCAAGAAGATTATGTATATGTTCTACGTATTAGCCTTAACCTACTGTTTCTGTGTGTTGTATTTATGATGTATCTGATTCCACTTTCATTACATATTATTTTGCTTTGTGTTTAATAACATCTCCAAAATACCTACGGCTAGCATGGGCACTCCGTGCGTTGCACGGAGGCCCATTTTACTAGTCTTATAGAGAGACTCTCATCTATTATAAGAGTAAGAGTAGTGGTAATCGAGAGATAAGCTTTTTGATTGTTGTTGTTTGGGTGATGTGGAGAAATATAAGTGGAGGATAAATATAGAAGTGTTGTGGGGATAATTTGTGTGTGATGTGATGTTGTAATGGTGATAATATAGAAGGATTGTAGAGATTAATTTGTGTGTGATGTGATGTTGTAATGATGATAATCTATGGATTAAAATAATATTAAATACTAATAGCATATTAAATATTTAAGTTTTGAAATTTTTTCTTGAAAAATGGAGGCTTTTGGCATTTTTTTTTGGGAGAGAATTGTCTAGTTGTCTCTCCCAAAAAAGACAATAGAGTAGAGAGGTTTAAAAAAACATTGTCCATTTGCTTACCATTATTTTACTTTTATGTGAATGGATTATTGTAGTCTGACAGCAAAAAGAAAGAATTTCTCTAGAATCATGTCATTAGAGCAGCCCTAGTGGAAGTGTTTTGGAGATGATCTCTTTAAAAAATGGCAGAGTAGAGAGATAGAATTGTTAAATTGGATAATAATGATAGTGAATTAGAGAAGTTTTTTTAGATATTATCTAACTAATTCTCTAAAATTAGAGAAGCCTTCAACCAATATTCTCTGGAAAAAATTGACAAAAAGCAACAGCAACCAATAAAAATATTTAAAATGAAATTTTGAGTAGGGTTGGCGTAGGTATTGTGTATTTTTTTTAAAATATTTTTATCACCACTACAACATCTAATCACACACAATTAATCTCTATCATCCTTCTATACTAACATCATTACAACATCACATCATACACAATTTATCCCTACAATCCTTCTATATTTATCCTCCACTCATCTTTCTCCACATCACCCAAACATCAACAATCAGAGAGCTTCTCTCAATATCATCATTAGGGTTGCTCTTAGTGTTGCTCTAACCGACCTCTTAAATTTACACAACATCAAATCTGTTTTTTGGGCGTCAAAAAGAAGTTCAACTTTTGAAAAATCGAACCTCACAAGTTACACCAATGGCGGATCCACATGTTCAAGGGTGGAATCACGTGGCCTCATTGGTATTCGGAGAATTTTTTTTGTATTAAAACGACGTAGTTCCCTTAAAAAAAAACGATGTAGTTTTGCTGTTCCAAAATGTCTTTTATGGTTAAAAAATGTAGTTTTAGACTCCTGTATCCCCACTGAAACAAATTTAATGACAAAAAATATAGTTTTAGAGCTCGAACGGTTCGACATGTTCGAGCCGAGCTTTTTTTCCCCAAACCACCGAATCAAATTTCTCGGCCAGATCCATAACGCGTTCTCATCACCGAAACACCCCAGTATGATGTCACGATTTGTGTGGTATATGTCCATCTTAAATTTTTTTGAGTAAAGTTTTATTACGGGACAAAGTCAAAAAACTAAAAGACTCAATATTACTGGATGGAGGGAATACATAATTATGTTTATTTGTTTTTATTAACATAATTGTGTTTATTGATTATTATCACTAAATTTGGGCATAAAGCGGCCCATGATTCTCTTTCTATCTTTCAGCCTCGGTTGTCTTTTTAGCATAATTACAAAAACTGCAAGATAAATAAGTCCAAGAAACATATATCATCAAATATGAATTGTGGCGAAACAAATTCGGTTCTCCTAATGATGAAAGAGTTTTTGAAAAAATCTTACTCTGAGATAGAGTTAGATTCTGCATACACAACCCGAGCTGAATTCCGAATTAATCGAGTCAGTTGGTTTCAGATACCGAGATCTTTAAGCGAGGGAATATTAATTAAATGTGTATGATGTATTCAACTTATTCTCACATTCCCTAATTACTACTTATAGGATTATGAATAAGAATACATCACATCCTTTCGTTTGATATAATTCTAAAATAACCGTTGGATCATAATTTTTCTCTATTCTCGTTATAGAGCTTACTATCTAACATATTTGAAAAAAAAAAAAAGTAGAAAAAACTATCGAATGAGAGAAATGTAGTATATATTATATATGTAAAACTTATGACATCACATCTATTTATTTTTAAATTGTATATAAACCTCCAATTAATGGAGTAATGGTTTATGGAATCATATGCAATTATTCTGTTTGTTTGTTTTTTTTTTTTTTCTCTTGTGCTAAAAAAAAAATAAATCTTCACTCTATTCATTCGTTATTAACTGATGTAGTTGCTTGTTTATTCATATTTATCAGATGTTTTTTTTTTTTTTTTTTTTGAAGAACTCTGATGTTTTCTTTCTTTTCACAAAGCAACATGTAACATTCCGTTTTCGGATACCGAGTCGTTATTCGAAAAAAAAAAAAAAACGTTCGACACGTATAATATTAAATAAATTCAGTATTATACCTAAGTCTCTACTATGTCGTACCGAATTTAGAAAAACGAAAGCTAAAAAGACTCGGCACAATGGTAGAAAGTTGACTTACAACAACGATGTCCAAAGTTTACAAGTACGAAGTCTTAATAGAAAAATACAACAAACTTGTCTTACAAGGGTGTAGAAATAAAAATACAACATTTGTCTCGAAAAGATAAGCAACAAAGTTTAGTACAACACTTGTAAAATAAAGTAAATAAGAAAACATCATCACAGCATCATCATCGTCACATAATGTCCTCAAAATCCTCAACGAGCTCATGGGCAACATGTTCATCTTCTCACCCACAATACATACAAAACAAACATGCAAATGAGGTAAGTACATAGGTACTTAGTAAAGAGGGAGAAACTATTGAATAATTAAGTTTTACAACGAAAGATTCATATTATTAAATTAAGTTGTCTTTGTGAGACCAACTCAAACTCTAGGGTTCACTTCATGCTCATCAACATGTCGTGACTATTGGTATATATCTAGCTTAACCTATCTTTGTTACACCCACATTCAAGGGAACTACGCATGGTGTATATCCATCACGAGATATCTGGAAGCAACCTATTAGTGGATTACACCGGTAGCCACGGGCTAGCCCCGATAGTGTACACGTTGGCGAAGTCTAGGCCTGTAAACGAGCCGAACCCTACCGAACCCTGGCAGGGTTCGAGCTCGGCTCGGTGTGTTCGAACCTTAGGCTCGGCTCGGCTCGAAATGGCCGAGCCTTATATTTTCATTATCCGGCTCGGGTTCGGCCTGGTATTTGGGGAAAAAATCTCGGCTCGGTTCGGATCGAACATGTCGAACCGTTCGAACATGTTCGGCTCGAACTGGGTTTTAAAAAAAAAATCAGAATTTTGTGTTCGAACTTGTTCGGCTCGAACTATATATGAATTTATGATATCCGAGCCGAACATGTTCGGCTCGACCACCGAATATCTAATTTGTAAGGTTCGGCTCGAAGTTCGAACCCACGAACCGAGCCCAAATCGAGCTTTTTTTGAGCCGAATACTCCGAATCGAATCGAATACTTAGGTTCATTTACAGCCCTAGCGAAGTCCCTCCGTACTCGGTGTCTTGTAAACCTACGAAGTTATTCACTTTATTGACCGCCCACACATTGCGATATGAACTTGTGCCTTACGAAGAATGACATGATGTTTAGTCTTTTAACTACACAACTACGAATATTATTAATTGTTAAATAGCAACCTAAGTATTTTCAGGTAAAGCTCCCTTACTCCTTCAACTCCCTCTCTTAAGACACTAGACACAACATCCTAACACATACACAGACATCAATGAATATTAATTCATCAAAGCACAAGCCACGTGTTTTTCCGACGGTCCCAAACTTCAACTCTTATGAAGAATACATTCGGTGCCGGAACTAAACGCATCAGAAGCATAATCACGACTTGTTCAAATTCATTTAATGTTATTAGATCAAGAAACAACACTCAAAACTGGTCTCGGGGATCAATACACATTATTTATCAAAAACTGGGTTAATGCACGCGCTAAAAGCTTCATGAACCATTCAGGATGCTTTCTGGGCCATCAATGCACGCGCTATGACCTCAATGCGCGCACTAAAATGGATCTGTATCGATTTCCATCTTTCTGGTTCAGGTAATGCGCGCGCTATGAACCTATTTTAGCCCTAAACAACAATTTTCTGCACTTTTACGATTTCCTTTTCCAAACATGATCAACATCAAAATACTCAACAAAACAGCAACAAAACAGAATCTAAGCATACTGCAGCAGCATATCATATCACAACCACAACACATAGACATGATTTCTAACCGCAAAACAACACCAAAACTCAACCTTACTTTATAAAACTATAATTATTCATTAGGTAGAGCCTCTTACCTTTTTAGCAAGCCAAACCAAAGCAAAAACTTCAAGAAAACTGCAACACTTTTCAAGGATCAACTCAAAACCTAACTGATCAACAATCAATTCAAGAATTAGTTTTGATCAAGGTAATTAAACAATCAGAACTACGAATTGTGTAACTCGGAACGTCCAAACATGATCAAATCTTGGTAAATCCATAATTAGGGTTAAATTTATACATTTCTCAAAATTCTAACTTTTCTGTATCGAAACGACCCTCTTCAACCGTTGGTTTCAAATCTCTAAATCTTTCTGAAAACCCTCAAGATCTTGTGAGAATTTTGAAGAATTCTCCCTTTCTTTTTTTTTTTTTTTTGTTTTTCTTTGTTCTGAAAGGTCGTACGTTTAATTTTTGAATCCTAGTCTGATAACTTCCCACTAATAAGGGATGTTTATTTCTTGTAAATAACTTCCAAGGAAATAAATACAATTATTTCCTTTAATCCCATTAATTCCTATTAATTACAATTAATTCCCATCATTTTCCAATAAATACAAATTTTCTTAATTAGTACTCCTCCGTCCCATTTTGTTTGGGACATTTTGGAACTCACAATATTTAAAGAGACATCAATTAATGAGTTGTCTAGTCATTTAAAACTTAACTAATTTACTTTTTTTTTAATCCTTTTTCTATGTAGCATTATTTTCACAATATTTAAGAGATATCAATTAATGAGTTGGGGCAATTTAGGCAACTAAAGCAAAAACTTTATAGAATTTTGTCCAGAAGGACAAAATTATCAAAAAAATCGGGATAGAAGGAAACTGTAATTTAATAAGGACAAAAGTAACAATTATGAAGTAACGAATGTGGAATAGAGTAAATATGAAGTAACAATTGTGAAACACAAAGTAATATTAACACGTGAAGTAACAATTTTAAAGTAACAATTGTGTTTGTCATTTAAAATCATGAAAATTTACTTTTGTCCTTCCAGACCCATTTATTAATTTTTTTTGTCATTGTGGGCCCTTCCTCCAAAACTTTAAACCTATTTAGAGTTATGTGACTTATTTTGGGACAGCGCAAAAAAGGAACAAGTCTCAAACAAATTGGGACGGAGGAGTATTTCCTTATTTTTATAAAACTCAAATCCATAAATAATTAAACATAATATGCCGAATTTCACAAAATGACACGTCTATCATTTTCCAAAGTTCATGATATTACACAACATAATTGTCTTTTGCCTACTCTATCATCTATCATTACAAAGTAACAAATTAAAAATAAAATGCATTCGTTTTTGTTTTTTTTGGTATTTTATTGTTAAATCATAGACACTTCTTTAATAATAAGTAGTAGTATATATATATATATGTAATTTTGACAATCAAACGAGTTAAATAGAGACAAAGAGTACCTTGTTTCTTCTATTCCAAGAATATTCGATTCTTTCGCCACGATTTGGTAAAAGTTGGAGCATTATTCAAACTTGGGTTCTAACATGTATATTCAAGCCACTTCTTTGACGTCATTTACAAATTGACGTTCTATATACGTGGATTTGACTTAATTGAATTGTTTAATAAATAAATAAGTAAAAAAAACCTCATATACCATGAACCTCATATATAGATATACTCCCTCCGTCCCGTATTATAAGTCCTTTTGGACTTTTCACACATGACAATTAAGAAAAATCATAAATGAGTTACTTTTTAATATTTCAAGCGAAAATATTGTATTGTTTTTTGGGAGTGACTTATAATATCGTTGTTTAGTGTAAACCGAAAACAACGCATTAATCTTGTATTGAAATGTGAGAAAGACTTATATTTTGAGACATAAAAAAAAAGTTAAAATGACTTATATTGCGGGACGGAGGGAGTATATATTTTGTTACTTTTAAAAGAGATTGCCGCCCAGCCGTTAAGGACATATGCATGTATTGGGCGGGGTTACTAAGTTCACCAAACCCAATTTATTTTTATTTGAAAAGATGTTTAAATTAAAATTTTATGTTTAACATAGCCTTTCCAAATCCTGATATTAATTATTGTGTGATTTGGTTTTTTTAAAAAAAAAAGGATCCATCAGTGATGTTATTTTATAAGTAGTTTCTGAATTTTGAGAAATAAACATTATAAAGAAATCTAGTCCATTCGATTAGTAGAATATAGTATGAATATCGAGTGATTTTATCATTAAATTTTAAACCTCTATATGAAAAAATCCCATAAAATAACATACTAGAACCCTTCAAATAATAATAATGCAAACACAAGCCACCGAATTGCGGTAAAAAAAAAAAAAAAACACACAAGCCACCGAATATAAAATTCTCGCTAATTGGTCTTTGCCGCCCCCTTCTAAAGAAGGGAGAATAGTACTACTACAATATAAAAATAGCAGTCAACAGGGCTTATAAATCAAGAAACGAAAAATAATTTATTTTTTTCTGGTAGATATCATAACGCAATATATGGTATTATTATAAGAAATTGCATATGCCTTTGATAAGTTTGGCTACTAATTAAAATCTTTATGAAAAGAAAGAAAAAAAAATCTAAAAAACATATATTTAAGCAACCCAAAACCCAGCAGCATAATCTAAAACACTTCTGATTAATTATTTATGCTGATTTAATTCCGAAGAAAAAATAGATAAATTTACTAGGACACATCTGGATATTTCTTATGAATTGGAGCAACAACTGCAGCCAGAACGGACGGTGGAGATTGATTGAATTTCAGCTTTTGAGTGTCTTCTTCTTTTTCTTTTTCTTCTTCATCTCTTGTTTTCTTCACCATAAGAAGCTGCTGATTAGTGTTCATCTCTTTAGAGATTGTGTTTTGAGGAGGAGAGAAGAAATCTGTTGGAAAGAATTTGTATTGCAGACCTGCCATGTTAAACTATTTTTTTCTTTTCTCTTTGTCTTCTAAATATGTGGGAAACCTTTTGCTTTTTTTTTTTTTTTCTTCCAGTATGATGGCTTTACCTTCAATTTGGACCAATATATATAGTGAGCAAGAAACTAGAAAAAAAAATACTTGGTGACCAAGCCGTTAATTAAAGTCATTGGAAATTATATTTGGTTTTTTTTTTACCCGTAATTAATTTGCCTATATAAATTTTTTTTTTTTTCTTTGCTTAAGTATCAACTATGTCACAACTCACAATTGATAATATATACACGCCGGTTTATAAGAGTTGTCAAAAACAATATTTATTTTTATTTAATATTGTTTTATTTCCAAAACAACATATTATCAATTAAACAAGAATCTACATCACCGTTAGCTTAACTCAAGGCTCAATCTTTCCTTTTGACGGGGGAGTGTCCGATATAAGTTACTCAATTCAATTTAAAGCTTTTTGTGCTGTTGTTAGGGCCTCTGCCCCCTCTTCCTCTGTAGCTTCTACCACCCATGTTACCTCTTCCTCTACCGGCATTAGACTCTTGATTACCAGCATTACCAGCCTAGAGTAGGACCTTGAGTTTCCTGACCTTGCAGCTATATTTGCAGAAGGTTGACCTAGGTCCAGAGTAGTTGTTGGGTTGAAATGAGCAAGCAACCTCTCATGGGTCACCAACTGTGACTGAACTTCTTGCCATGACAATGATCCAATTCTTGAAGTCATGTTGACTTTGACAGATTCATACTCCTTGCCGAGGCCTCAAAGAGCAGCCATAATGAGTTCACCTTTAGTGATTGGATAACCTGCAGTAGTCAATCCATCGGAGTATGACTTCATCAAGGCAAGGTAATCCATCATTGACTTAGAACCTTTTTCAGTCTTTGTAAGGGCAATCTTGTATTATAACATACGAGCCTCTGATCTATTGTTGTAAAGGATTTCCAGGCAAGACTAGATCTCATTTGCAGTATTGCATCCAATGACTTCAATTAATGTTTCTTCTTTCATCGAGCTCATGAGCCAGCCAACAAGAAGTTTATCCTTAGTGTTCCATTCTTCAAAAACTGGATTTGGTACAGTGCAAGGAATGCCAGTGGTAGGATTGAGAGCAACAATGATTTCTGGTAGCTGAGGTTTGGTTCCAAACATATGGCCCTCGAGTTTATGGCCACGAATGATCGGTAAAATCGTAGATTTCCATAGAAGGTAATTTGATCTATCTAGTTTGATGGTGCGGATCTGGTTGAGAATTGTGCTAAAAGGTGTCAGAGGATTAAGAGCTGGTGGAGTAAGTGTTGAAATAGTGTCCTAAACCCAATCGGGTTGGACCGGATCCGACCGGGTCGGATCATTTCTACTATTTCTTTATGTTTATACATATATTAAATGACTTTTCTGTTGTCATATACTTGTTCTTTTAAATAATCAATTATGAATTGTTATATGATAACGTCCTTAGTATTAAACTGTGGTAGAGAAACCATGATAGGCAATTATGGTTGATGAGATCTCTAATCACTTTAATAAGTTTGATACTTAAATGTTTTTAGGCTGATGTACTATTAAACATGGCATTGATAGTACAAACAGACTATCACGTATTAGATGTCTTCTGTCTTTAAGGGCATGGATAGATCTCGTATATCGAAGTGTAGAGACACTTGGACTGTACGTGGACGTGTATTAGAGAATGCGTACGTTAGACTGACCCACTTACACTGTTAAGTTTCACACTATGTGGCGGTTGTGTAATTATCCTTAGGACCGGAGTCTACATGGCATCATGGTGTGGATTGTCATGCTTTGACACTATTGATGTTTCCTCTAGCCATGGGGCGATCATGCGGTAGTGATTGGGTGTGATACTGAAGCATGCGGAGTATACATGTTTGGTCGTCCGGAAATCGCGTACCCTGGGTGAATATCCAAAAGGGCCTTCTTATAAAGAATGTCTTACTCTCGTGAATCTTTACAAAGTGGAAGTAAATGAGTTACTTCGAGAGAGCATGATATCCAGATTATAAGATACGTTCGTTGATGTTTGACACTCGACAAACAACCGTATGGATATTATTACAGCGATAGGATTGTAAGTTACACGGTAACTGTTTCACATGAAAGGTAGTAGTCATTGCATTTGACTCACCGATGATTGGGGTCACGGTGTGTTGCTAGACGCTATCCTGTGATCGATAGGTATGAAGGGCATTTTCGTAATTTACACTTTGTGCCTACGGCCAACATATTCGGAAGTCTATCGGGTCACACACATAAGAACATCTAAGCGGATTAAAATGTGGTTATAGTTGATAACAAAATAAGGAAAGAATTTATCTCGTACTATAAAGGTTATAGTGGTAAATTAATATGGTGGTATTTATTTATTATGAATAAATATAATACAAGATATTAAATATGTTGATTAATTAAATATACATACATTAGATATGTATGTTGAAATTTATTGTGTATATTGATACATATGGATTTTGCAAATTAATTAATCATAGTATTATATTAATTAAAGAAAATATCAATTCCCAAAATAGTGAGGAAGTGGCGCCATTCATAATGTATTGGATACATTTGAGTTGTGCAATTTAATTAATAAAATTACCATAATATTAATATTAGATATTAATTGATTTTGAAAAAAAATAGATTTATGGTAATAAGATAAAGATATATTCAATATAAGATATTGTCAATATATATCTTGGAAATATAGTTAATATAAGATATTGAATATTAATGAGATAAATCAATCAAATATATTTTCCTTATTTTACTTGTAAAAGGTTTTCTTCCGCTCTACTCTACTAGGGGGCGCCCCATCCACTATAAATAGGAGGTAGGTGTCAAGCTCTTTTATACATCATAATTCCAAGAGCTAATAGTTCTTCTGAAAAATAGAGAGCTTCTTAGAGAGAGTTTTTAGAGAGAGAAAAGGTCGGTCTAGCAACCGAGTTTTTCTAGTAGTAATCCAATGGTGGATTCCGGCGGGTTGTTCGTGTGGACTAGCGGTAGAGGCCGAACGCTTGGGCGGCTCCGTGCATCGCTACTCTCCTTAGACGATCAAAGAGTCGATCTTTTAGATCAAACAAGGTAACCACCGTCTACTAGCTTTATATGTTTGTTGTTTAAACGAAGTCGATCCTGGTCAAAGGAAATAAAATTTTGAATTCCGCTGCGTTCCCGCGTAGATTTCCTAACAGTAAGAGTTGATGGAGTCAATGCCGATGGAGTTTGAGGAGCAAGAGTTGACTGCATGAATGGTGGTGGCTCCGGCAGGGACAATCGGAGAAAAGACGTGGAAGCAAAATGCTGCGGTATGAACGCGGAGACCGGTGGAACTCCCAGTTGAGAGATCGGAAAAGAAAGCATTAGTTGATTTTGAGCTCCGGTGGTGGCATTGTGAGACCCGAAAGCAACGTTAAGCTGTGTAAGGGTAGATATGGGTGGAGAAGATGATGCTCCGGCTGACAATGGCGGAGCTGGAGCTCCAGTGTTTGGAGGTTCAGTCATTAACGGCTATACAACTCCGATACCAAGAAAGATTTAGGATAAAATGTTTCTTATCATTAATTGCTCATGGATTACACATCTTTTATATCACTCAATACACAATCTTCAATAGATTCTGTACTATAGGTAGTTATGCCACATCACCATTTATGCCACTTATTACATAATGTCAATTTACTCAAATACCCTTATACTCTAACAATGTGTTTAATGTTATATTCAATGATGCATTCATGATTGTTGTCTAGGATCTTAATGCAAGAGAACAAAAGTGTGAGTCTTGTGTCTCGTTGGTGTGCACCAATAAGTTAGTTGTTTGTACTTGTTGAACTACTATCTCTCCCAAAAGTTTAACTTTTGAGGATGTAGATAATTAACATTTTATTTATTCAACACGTACGCCCTCTCAAGTTTGGGCTGTTTGTTTTTGGGTGACTGTGCTTGGAGCGGGGTTTGAACTCAAGTCCTCTCACTCTGTTACCATGTTGAACTATTATCAATCCCAAAAGCTTAATCTTATTGGGAGGTAGATAATTAATATTTTATATATGCAACAATACTTAATTAAAGATACCAGAGTGTGAGTTTGTATCTATCTTAGAACAACTGTGTATGATCATATGAAGGCTATGATATGTATGTGAATGATTTTAGGGTTCAAACTTGTTTCTAATCAACCACTGAGCCTAATGATCATGTTGAAGAACAAACCTATTTGTAAGGGTGTAGTGTTGCTCCTGTGAGTGTGGTGTAGCTCTTTATAAATCAACACAAGTTATCAAGGAAACAAGTCATTGTGGGTGTTTCATGTTTGTGTGGCATGTTAACAAACTTGAACCTTTGTGAAATGAATAAGATAACTTGGAATGAAAGTAATATGATAATGTCTAATGTGGTTGTAAACTGTGCTCGTTGCTTGTTATTTGATTTACTATGCAGGTATGCATGTTAAGCGTAAAAGTGAATAATGGGTTCATCATGTCCGGGGATGAAGAATGAATTGTCTTCGACATTATTATTATTTTAACAGCCCATTTTTTTAGAAATGATATCTTTATTGACCCTCAAAGTAGTAAAGTACCATCATGGTTACAAAATTGTATCAAAGAGTAAAAACACTTATGCCTACTCTATACACCAATTAAGCAAGTCTAAGATTTCTTGATCTTTCGACTATATTCGAAATAAAAACATAAGGTGGGGGTCTATCCCCATCATAGTCGTGCTTGAGTTTATTCCTCCACATCCAGATTCCGTACATTGCCTCCCTCCACGTGTATCTTCAACTCGATGTCCCAAAATGGCAGCTTTCTTTAGAAAGCAGGTTCAACCGCAACCTATCAATTGTAGTTGTGGCTCCAAAGAACTTTATTTTATGCTCTACCGGTACACACTGATTCCAGATTTCCTTCGCCCAATTATAGTCCCTTAAGGCATGGAGTGTGGTCTCATTTGTATCATCACAGATATTACAAATGGGGTCATCCTATGTCTAGAATTTAACATCATATCCACCGGAAGTGTTTCATGTGCAATAACCCAGAGCAGATAGTTACTCCTAGCAGGTACCTTTAGTTCCCAGATCTTCTTCCATACGTCAGCCATCTTATTTTGATCCGTAGTGGGAGTTATAAAGTATAATCAGAAGCAACATTATATTTAGCTTTCGATTCTGCTGTCCATTTATACACATGACATGTTTCTTCCAGTCCACTCATGATTAGAGCGTAAGCCTTACATTTGCCTCTCCATGTTGAAGAACATCATGTATTGGCTACGGTAGATAATTCATTGTATCTATACGATAATGATTTTACGCACATCACATCTTTTTTCATGACAAGATCCCATACTAGTTTACCCAGGAAACCCACATTCATCTCGTAAATCCTCTTGAAGTCCAATCCTCCTAGCTGCTTCGTTGGCGCAAAATGTCCCAGGTTATGGTATGCATCTTACGTCCAGAATCCTCATCTCCCCAGAAAAATTGCCTGCAAGTCTTTTCCAATGTATATATCATTGGAACTGGAAGCATGGTGGTTTTCATAATATAGAATGTTTGTGTAGCAAGAGAGGTCTCAATGAGGACTCTCTTACCCGCACGTGAAAGACTCTTCGATTTCCAAGTTGACGATTTACACTTCATCTTGTCCTCAAGGCAAGTAAAGCGAGCAATGCGTTTTCTTCCATGAAGTAGAGGTACGCCCAAATATTTTCCCAAGTCATTCGTATAACTCATATGCAAGCACTGGGATAAAGTCATGATCATAGCATGTCCCAGATTACCAGAAGTATAAAATCTATATTTAGAGGTACTAATTTTCTGTCCCGAACAATTACAAAAATCAGCAAGTACCTCTTCTATTACCTTTTCCTGTGCTTATGCTCCTTCACCAAATAAAAGTAGGTCATCCACGAAAAATATGAGAGATCGACGGCCCCTGCTTTGAAAGTGTCAGCGCTTTCCATCTCCCTTGATTGACAGCTCTAGGATTTTGTTACTGATCACCTCCATGCATAGGACAAACAAATAAGGTGCTATAAGTCACGTTGACGAAGGCCTCTATTAAGAGTGAAGGCTTCGAGTTACTCACCATTCCAAAGAACTGATAACCTGGAAGATGAAATGCAGTGCATCAGTAGACTCTGCAAATGATCTGAAAGCCCAATTTTCTTGATGATATTCTTGAGGAAATTCCAATTTACCCGATCGTATGCCTTTTCAAGATCAACTTTAATAGCCATGTACCCATTTTTTCCGTGTTTCTTCGTATGCATAGTGTGTATCACTTCCTGTGCTAAAATAATATTTCATGAATTTCCCCTCCCTGGTATAAAAGCACTTTGGTTGATGCTTACAAGGCTTCCAATGACATTCTGCAATCAGTTGGCTAGTTCCTTTGTGACCATTTTGATAATAACATTAGGCAGGGCTATAGGTCAAAACTGTGCAGGAGTCTCCGGATGGTCATTCTTCGGAATTAAAGTTATTAGGACTTCATTCATAGCTGCTAGGAAAGTAGCCGTTTCAAAAGCATTCATGACAAATCACTCTACAGACTCCCCAATTGTTCCCCAACACTTTTTAAAGTTGGGTGGGAGCCCATCAGGCCCTGCAACCTTATATGTGCCCATTTCAAAGCAAGCATCTTTAATTGATTTTTCACAAATATTCCTATTTAAGTGCTGAATATCCTAATCATTAAGACAAGATAAATTCACTTCACATTGGACGAACTCTTTATATTAGTACATGTCAACAAAGTAATTTCGCATCATTTCATGGATTTTAGCTTCATCAACACTCCAAGTACCATCCGGACGTTTTAGGGAAGTAACCCTGGTTCTTTGTTTTCTTTTTAGAGCGGTTAAATGAAAGTAATGGGTTCTTCTTTCTACCACTACCAGCCAATGAAAATGAGACCATTGGGGTGCCAAAATTTTTCCTCATGCGTTAAAATCACATTATATTCCTCAACAAGATGTTTCTTCAGTTGGACCAGGTATGCCGAAGGATATTTGGATATAGAATTTTGCAAACCCTTGAGTCTCCTAAAGCATTTGTCTTTCCGAAAAAGATATTTCCAAATTGTGTCTTGTTCCATTGGTTGGCCTTAATCAAGAAATTCTTTGCAGCATTTTTTAAATCTGTTAGATATTTTTTCATAAATAAATATTTTAACTGTCGCATATGAATTTCCATAAGAATTAATCATATGTCATTGGTATATTATGTCGTTTCACTAGTAATCCAGGAAAAGAACATTGGAATGCAATTTCCAAACTTCTAAGATACTTGAAAGGAACAATTGATTACAAATTACAATATTGTGGGTTTCCTGCTGTACTTGAAGGGTACAGTGATGCAAGTTGGAATAACATATAATCGAATTCTAAGTCCACCATTGGATGGATTTTTACCTTAGGAGGTGCAACTGTATCGTAGTGTTCAAAGAAACAAACTTGTGTTCGGATTCGATATGTTAGCAGAATTTATTGCATTAGCAGATGCAAGTAAAGAAGCGGAATGCCTGAGAAATTTATTGATTGATATTATTTTGTGGGAAAAGCCATCTCCAGCAGTAATGATACATTGTGATAATAAATCTACTTTGTATTCAGTAGCAAGTAAGACTTACAATGTTAAGCAACGACATCTTAGTTTGAGACATTGGTCTCTTCGTGGATTATTACTTAAACAATGAATAATCTATGTTGACTATGTAGAGTCAAAGAATAAGATCCTTTGACGAAAGGACTGGCTAGAGATATAATTGCAAAAACAATGAGAGGAATGGGATTAAGGTTTATGAAACATTAGTTAGTCTTGACGAGAACCCTACTTATGTTTTGAAATATAAGCAAAGTTCAAAGGGTACTAACAAGTTAATGTCTAACTAAAAGAGCCACTAGGGTATTTAATAAATCTCATTCATGAAATCTCTAGTGTGAGAAAATACCGCATGGTAAAGGTTGAATACAGTTCTTAATAAGTCCTATTATTGGAGAAAGTGACACACGGTATCACTCTGAATGGAGTTACCTATGCGAGTGTGAAAGTCAGGCCACTTTCTATGAGATACAGACCGTCTGTAGAGCACTCTTGAATTTCGGGATATAACACATGGCCAATAATGTGTTGGAACAAAGAGACACTTTTTTTTATCGAAATAGTATGTGATAACTACGGTTACATCATGATGGGGTCCTTGGTTCAAGATGTGTTCACCATAGCACCCTGATGAAACTTTGAGTTATTTACACTAAGTGAAAGTTCAAATCCAAAAGCTACTTTCATTTATGTACGATTTCTACGTGATGCTTAGTCCGAGTCTGCATGAACTACGATGGCTTGATCCCCAAAAAGGATACGTAGGCAATCACATTAGATGATGCAGCCGCTTCATACATTTGTTTTTACATATAAAATGTTTTCTAAGAAAATAGGGGGAAATTGTTAGATATTTTTCATAAATAAATATCTTTTATTGTCTTTTGCATACGAGTTGCCGTACATTTGTTTTTACGAAACGAGAATATAAAAATGCATTTTCATGCATTTTCGAATAGTTGCATTTTTTCGGATTCATGAATTTCGAAATGATGTCCCTCTTCAAGTATTCATGAACCTGTGAAAAGTTTCATCACATGAATCCACGAATTGCAATGTTTGGCGAACCGATATGAGTTTACCCCTTCGTGTAAGGAGTACCTCCATTCGTTTATGAGGTACTTTCAGCCTATAAAGGCACAACATATGCAAACGAATATTTATAAGTTTGAAAGCATCATTAGACCAAAACCTTGAGTGTCCTCGGGTTTGATTCAAACAAGTCACTGTTTGAATCAAACACCTCAATTGTATCCTGTGAGAGATTTTCGTTTGATCCCTAAGTGACATATCGTGCGAGACGAAACATCTCTAAAAAACAGCATTTTTACGTGCCTTGAAATTATTCATAAACCGTCAATTCCCTAAGTACTAATTTTCCATCAAAATCTCGGTCGGCTGTCCCAATTTTTATCCACAAAAACAGCAAATTCAGAGTGGTCAAACCATGCGTTTTGAAACCGGAGGGAGGGGCCAGTTCCCTTTGTCTTTTTCTAAACAAGCCGAAGTAGAAGCGGACTATGATCACAGTGTATTTAACAACCCATTTTTCCTCCTACAGAAAAATCCGATATTGTGCGTGAGTAATTACGCAAGAGATACATCAGGCTTGACGAATACATTATTTTTAGACGAATACATTATTTTCTAGTACTATATTTCAATACAAGATTAACGCATTGTTTTCACTTTCACACTAAACAATACAATATTATGCTCACTCCCAAAAATAATACAATATTTTCTTCATTTATTATTTTTTCTTCTTGAAAAATTAATAATTATTATTTTTTATTTTTTGGTTTTGTATGCATTAATATATTATCCTTATAAAAATGATAAAGAGCTTTTCAAGAAAAAAAAAGTACTTGGAATTCACGAGATCTCATAACTAAAATAGAAAGTCGTACTTAACTGGTAAATCCCCATTGTTTAATACTCTGATGTTGTTGCTAAAATAATAGAATTTTTTTTTTTTTTTTGTATGATGTATTCACAATATTCATATAATACAAATACATATTAAGCTCAAAAAAAATATTAAAAGTTGTGAAGTTTTTATGTAAAATTTTTTTTTAAAATGAAAGTTTTAAGTTGTGTATCAACTATACCACTTAAAAATTCCTCATATGTAATATGTTTTGAACCATCTCTATATTAACATAATGGTTGAACCATCTCTATATTAACAACGGTAGAAAGAGTATCTCGCTGCATCTAGACTTCAAAGAGTTTGTTTTAACCGTATTATATTAAAGGTTTCACAGATAAAAATTTTAAAACTTTTTTCTTTTTATTTTGTAAATATGATGGAAAACCTTTTGTTTTTTTCCAAGTATAAATTTTAAAACTTTTAAATAATGCAATTACATACCTAAAAAATTTCTGGATCATATGGGTTTAGAAGAGGGAGTGATAGAGTTAATCTTTAAATCTACGATATTTTTATACCATTATTATCTTACCACTTAATTTTCACTTCTAAAAAAAATTTAATAAAAAATTTAATAAAATTATAACCATAAGATTATACTGAATGTAAAAAATGATTTAGAATTGAGGAAGTAATTTTATCATTACCTTTACTAAAATGATAATTCCGTCTGCATAGTTTACATCACAGACCACGCTTCGTTAAAGGGTTTCGGCAAATATTCAATTAGTTTGGTTGAAAGTCAACGCAAATTAAAGTGAAAGTTTTGATTCGACTAATTAAACAATTGATAAATCATCATTTAATTACATTATATTTTCTCCGAGTGAAGTTAAACGATTGTGATTTAAAGAGTCAAACTTCTGTGTCTTTGCATGACTACTAATTTGTTATAGTTGTAATATACAAATTAGTGTATTATAAGAATATATAATGATGGTTTTGAAATAAATATAATGATGTTTTTAGTCTAATATATATATATATATATATATATATATATATATATATATATATATATATATATATATATATATATATATGTGTGTGTGTTTTTCTTATTATATTTACGACTTTCGATCATGACTGATACATTTTTATTACACTAGAATACTAATGGAATAGCACTCTTTTGTTTCTCAAACATTTTTTGTTTTGAAGAACTCAAACATATTTAAAAAAAACTTAATAAAACTTTTCTTTTAACAAACATGTTTATTTTATTAAAAAAATGTGAATGAAAGTTCCGAACAATGTCATATATATATCATGGCCCTCCCGTGTATCAATTACTTGTTAGAGTATAGTCATACCTCCTCAAAACATATTAGCGACAAAACCAATAGAGGAAAATCTGTCATAATAGGAAAATTGTAACATCCTATACTCTCAAAAAATGAAGCCTCGAAATACAAGAAATCAGTCAAAATGAAAAATAGAGAAAGTGCTGGCAACTTTAAAATGAATCTTTTACTCTCCATTATCCATGTACGTAAGTAAAATGTGAAGTGGGCTTGGATTTGTGCTTGTGGCTTGAGCCGTCGTTAATAAAAATATCTTGCATGCTTTCTCTCCAATAGGCTGAGATTACGACTCATGACAACTTGAAATCATCTTATATTGAAGCATCCATTCACCACATGTCCACCTCATCTTCTTTGTGCCTGAAGGACTCCAATTCGTGCATGTCGGTCCTAAGAAAGCATAAGCCAGTAAACTGAAGAATACAAAAATCCAAAAAGGAGAAATAGATAATAAGAAAAAACCAACACGACCTGTTTGACACCCTCCAAACGTGAAGGGTATCGTCCAGTGTTTTGAAAGCCGCAAAGTATCCTTCCGCCCATGCATCACAATCATCCCTAAAATAGAAATAGAAAACGAGAATTCTGGAGATTACCAAGAAAACCGGAATAAGCTTTCCAAAACACAACAACCTGCTTTGCGCGCACTCTTCAAAATAATAGAACAATGCTTCCCAATGTGGAACATATGCGCCGAATTCCAAATTCCTCTTGATGTCATCATTTTTTTTTTGAGAAACTCCTTGATGTCATCATTAAATGCAGAAGTAACATGTTGAGTTGGATTAAAATAAATAGTATCTTCAATGTCAAGGCCTCCTAAGGAATCAGTCATAGAATTGCATTCCCCATGAATATGATTGATAAAAAATCCAAATTCTCCAGGTGTTGTCCAATTTTAGCAATGATCGTACATAAAGGTCATCATCCACATCATCACGTAACAACATGGAAACCATAACTATAAAATCGGCCTCAATATCAACCACTAAAAAACCGAACTGGATTTATAAGCTTATTCTCCGATGCAGAGAAGAACATTACTGACTGAATTTCAGTCAATACATATCAATTGTGTTTTGTGACCGTTGTTAAGTTTAGAAAATATATATCGAACATCGATCCTAACCAACATTTGACCAGGATAAAATTTATTTCCTGACTCAAATTCGACAAGAATTACGTATATGTGTGAAAATACTATCCCAAGGACTAAAGAATCCTTAGATATATACTACATACGTCCCATAAAAAAATTCCAAAATTTTAAAATAATTTGTCCCATAAAAAGTGTTAATTTAGAAAATCAATACATCATTTAATGCACTTTTTTCAAACATACCCCGATTATAACATTTAATATTTATATATTCATTTCATATTCCAAAAGAGCATTTATTATTTGATTGGGGTATACATGTCCATCACTACTTAAAATACAACACATTAATGATTTTATTAATCTGTGTATAAATAAAAAATGAACAATTTTTATGAGACGGAGATAGTATTTAATGCCAATAATATAAGTTTTTTTTTGTTGCTTTTTAGTTTGTCTCAAAATATAAGACATTTAATAACGATATTACATTTTTTCTATTCTTAACCTTAATTAATCTAATATTAATTCAACAATTTTTCAATACTTTACAACTATATAATTGATGATAGTGAAAAGATACATATTGATTATAGGCTTTTGTCATTCGAATTTTCTTCGACTTTCTTAAACTGGGTGGAGGGAGACTGGGTTCGATCCCCATCCCCGTAGTTTATAGGTATTTCGTTTCGAACAAAACAAAACAAAAAAAAAAAAAAAAAAAAAGGGTGGAAAAGAAAAACACCAAAAGACCTTACAATCTTCATTATAATCTCTAACTTGATTGTATATATATAAGGGTAATACCGCCTATAGCTAGAATATGAAAGTGCCTTAGAGAAAAGTAAATAAATATATTTCGACAACCGCAGTATTAATAAAGAGGGAGTTATGCACAAGGTGCATCGATCTAGTGATGAGTTAGAATATATCTGACATGAAAACCAGTGTTTGAATCCAGTTAGGGAAAAAAATAAAGAGGGAGTTATATATCAAAATCAAAATGGAGAGGTTATATGACAAGTCATGATATTTTATTCGAAAAGAAAATTGAAAATAAAAAATTCATGATCATAAATTTGATCCAGAATATACGGCAGCAATTTTAACATAAAAACGAAACAAGAATATAAAATCCACCCCAACTCCTGATTATACACGAACCCTTTTTTGTTGCTTTTAATTTAAAACAGGAGTCAAACCATTTGATGATGGAGAAGCAGTCATAGTCTTTGTAATGGACTTTTTCTTGTTGATTTTCTTGGAAGCCATTGTTGCAGACTCAGTTTTATCTTCTTTTATGAACAATTTATTGGGAAGACTGAGCTGCTGTTGCTGGCTGCTGGTTTCTTTATTTCCAGATGATTTTTTTAAATCGATGAAGAAATCTGTGGGGAAGAATTTATACTGGAGACCTGCCATTGAATAAGCAAGTGATGAACACTGCAAATTATTTTTTGATATTATTGAATGTTTTATTCTCATTGTGTGTGTATATATATATATATATATATACAGAATTAAAAAGTTGTTTAGATTATGTTTTGCTAATTTGTCGTGGTTTTCAAGAGTCTTGGCCTTGGACTTTTACAATGCTGAGAGCATTGGGAATTCCTTTTTTTTTTTTTTTTTTTTGGGTTTGGAAAGTACAATTGCATAGGGAAAGTCGATTATTAATTCAGCCTATTTTGTTTTGTTTGTAGGTATGAACCGCACTCCGTCCGTTTCAAAATAATTGATGTCGTTGATAAAATTATGTTGACGGTCAAGAAGGCAAAGACTTTATTTCGATAATTTGATAATGGTAAGGACTTGACCCTTCTTCGCGTATCTCGGATTTTATTACTGATTGGTTAAATAGTTCACATTCGCTTGGCAAACTTTATACAATAGGAGACAACCACAAGTGGATGATTTAATGTTCTAAATAGGATTGTTAGACATTCTAGATTACAGAGGTCATCAGTCCAAGTTTCAGAAGAGAGACTTATGCGCCATCCAGTATGAACCACTACATAACCTATCTTCCAGACCAAGGATTTAATGCTCGTTAGAGGTGCGAAGCCACTCGTCCCTAGAAGGGGACCTAGTCAGACAGACACGTCTCATTACGTAAAACTTTTAAAATAGTTTCAAGCAGACACAAAACTTATAATTTAGGTTTTAGTGCAGAAGGAATTGAGAATTCTAGGGTTTGTTTCTTAAATGTATATAGTTTACACTATTGTGACGCCCATGTTCCGGTCACTGAATACTTATCCGGAAAAAAACGTTCGACACATATTTAATTAAAATTTGATCTTATATATATATATATATATATATATATATATATATATATATATATATATATATATATATATATATATATATATATATATATATATATATATATATATCGATCTCACCTCAATTAATATCAGAGTACAAAGCGGAAAGCAAAACGATGACTCGGGAAGATTAAAAGACTAATAACATCGACCGAAAAGTAACATAAGCTGCATCTAAAACATCATTAATAACCTTTTACAGGTCAAGAGTACAAATCGGCCATTACAACCTTGACAACTACAACCAGAAACTAATACTTTCTAACATTACAGAAATAAGGATGAATCTATACCCAAAATACTGGATAATAAAGAGAGAGGTAAACTTCCATTGCAACTTCTTCAGGAATTGCTCCTCAGCGGCCTCGAACTCAACCTACACAAAACCACATTCTCGGATGGGGAAAACAATAATAAATGGGGTAAATACAAACGTATTTAGTAAGTGATAGAAGAATCAGTACTATAATTATCGTTGAGTTGTCTCATCAATAAATCGATCGAAGATGGTAATTGGAAACCAATATCTCGTCTCTCGAGGGGGACCGAAGATATCCCATCTCTTCTTTGCGGATGACCTTCTTTTATTTGCGGAAGCTTCGGCAGATCAGGCTGTTATTATTGACCAGGTTCTCACTCAGTTTTGTAGCATCTCGGGTCAGAAGATCAGTGTGACAAAATCGAAATTCGCGACGTCCCCAAATACTAATCCCAGCATCATATCCGACATTGAGGCCTCCTTAGGCATGTCAAACACAGATCATCTTGAGAAGTATCTTGGTGTTCCTCTTCATCATACCCGGGTGAAAAAAGAGGACTTCCAAAGCATCATTGATAAAATCCGTGGGAAACTGCAACCTTGGAAAGCGAACACTCTATCCAAAGCAGGCCGAGCCATTTTGTCTCAAACGGTTCTATCTACGGCTCCTTATTATCAAATGCAAACCGTCAAGCTTCCTGTTTCAGTAACCCTTGAGATCGATAAAATAATTCGCTCCTTCTTCTGGGGGCATGATACAGAAAGTCGTGGACTACACCTTATCGCTTGGAAGCACATTTGCCAACCCAAAATCAAGGGGGCCTTGGCATCCGGAGTGCCCGTGATATGAACACCGCCTTCTTAGCAAAATTGTCATGGCGACTCTTAACCGAACTCGGAAAAGCGTGGGTGCAACTTCTTACACGTAAATATGGCTCACCTCTTGATACGCCTAAGTCGAATTGTTCATTCATCTGGCGTCATATATGTTCTGCGACAGATTCTGTTCGTGATGCCTTTGACTTTGATGAGGCTGGTAATATCATTTGGAAATTGACTACTTCACGTAAATTTTCGGTTAGCTCGGCCTACCACGAAATCCACCATACTCAAGAAGTCTCCGGGGAGAACATCTGGCGCATTATTTGGTCAATCAAGGGACCACTGAGAGGTAACCTACTCCTATGGCAAATTCATTATGATGCACTACCAACCGCAATGTCTGTGGTAGCTACCCCGAAAGTATTCTGCATGTTCTGAGAGATTGCCCATGGACATATACTATGTGGAAACAGGTCATCCATCGGCACTACTGGAGCCTCTTTGCCTCCACCCATGATACCCCTTCATGGTTGGAGAATTGTCTAACGATAAACATGTACAAACATGACAACATAACTTTCTGGAGATTCTTATTCCGCGAGATCGTTATGAGCCTATGGTATTGGCGGAATAATGAGCTGCACCATTCGGACCTCTCACGCCCTCCGAAGACGATCTTCATCTCTGAAGCTGTTCATCGAGCTCGTGAACTTAGATTAGCCTGGCCCTGATTTGCTAGGATGCATTTAAAATGTGTACTACGCCCAGATTTTGTTTTGTACAGTTAGTACAGTTTTTGTACAGTTATTAATAAAATATCCGGTTTCGACCAAAAAAAAAATTATAACAACATATAGAGGTCTACAAACGCTTCACTCTCCTCTACTAGTCCAACTAGTCAAACCTTGACCAATCAAGGATTTGTTAAACTTTGACCAAGGACACAACGCATGGTGAAAACTACACTACAACACATTCAGCACCTTATATGCCATGGATTGTTCCGCGTGGGCTTGCCCATGCTGCGAAAAGGAAACATGCTTCACCAATGGTCATAGTGTTTTAGCTTTTATACAAATCAAGTGTGTTTGTTATGAAGATAATCTAGCCGCCTAATATCATTCACGTATAAGGCTCCCTAAGTATTTCTAATCCTAGACTAATGAGAGTCAACTCGGCTATCGTTTTCTATATGATTATACCTCGTTTATACCTTGTTTTATATGTTTCCGGAGACATTTGGTTGTATTTTGGTGCTTATTACACATTGGTTATCATTTCGAGACCTAGGACGTGAAGTCCGGAAATCTCGTTATTTTTCGGTGTTTTGATGATTTCTCGGTCACCCCAGTGTCCTGTAGGGGTTACGTGTGGTATTTGTTGTGATTTTATATAGGTATTAGGTGTTCGGGATGACCGGAAGGCGAGATACGAGGGTTGGAGCGTGTACCCGAAGCTTAAACGTTCAAACGGATTAAAACTTGACGGTGTTGTAACCATACCTTCACTTAATCTGCATTTTGGTCCAACTTATAGGCATTTTCTGGGCTGGTCATCCTCATGAAAGTTGTAGACAATTGAGTTAGCTTTCCAATGCATTTTGAATCATTGGATTTGGAGGTCTACACAAAAGTTATGGCCGATTTACTAAAGATGTGTCAGCAGGCCTGCGCCTATAAGTTGATAGGCCACCGCCTATACATCACGAGGCCGTGGCCTATGAACAACAGAGAGTGTCCCAAATCGAATATGTTCATTGGCCGGTGCCCATAAACTGTAGGCCACGGCCTATAACATGCTGGGAGCTAAGGAAATCTGCTGCCTTTCATAGGCCACCGCCTACGAACTGTTTTGCCCATTTTACCCTTTTAACACTATAAATACACCACATATGAATTAGGTCATCTCATAGATCGTTTTCAGCTCATTTTCTCACTTTTTCTTCATTTTATTATATTAGATTACTTTGTAAATAGTTTTAGATTAAATTAGCTTTAATTAGTTGTAATCCGAAGGCTCTTGCTACTAGCTATTGCAATTTTAATTTGGATTTCGTTTTCTCTCCGGTGTTCTTCGTCTCGATTTCGGTAATTTCAATTACTTCTTTTTTCTTTATTACTTGTTAGCTTCCATGTTTGATTTCATGGTGTTTTCATGTGGTTTTTTTTGTTATAATGAATAGCTAATCTCCCGATAGTTGAGTTTTGTGATAATCTTCGAAATGAAACCCTAGCTTGTTGATTGAAGTATTTCGATGTGTTGATTGTTGATTGTTGATTCTTGGTGTTGTTATTGTTCTAGAACTTATGCTTGATCACGTATATTGAACTCGCGACTCGATAATCGTATTACACGTATCTTCTATATAAATGTATTTTGCGAGAGGATACGAGAACCGGGGTTCTAGGATCACCTGTAAAACCGACTGAGTTGTTTAGATTCGGTTTTGTGTGTGAGGTTTGTATCAACTTGTTGAGCGTTTCATTGATCATAGACCGTGTTAGATCAGTTAAATCCGGTCAGCGGACTGTTGAACCTGACATAGGAGGGTAGATTATTGAAATAATATCTATTCTCGGATTATGAGGCGACACCCTTCAACGATGCCAAGAACATAAGAGTAGATCGAAATCACTTCCAGAAATGACTTAGGGTAAGAAAGTAGTCGGTTGAATCATAGCTCGGCTATCACTTTTATATAGTTTAAACTCTTTTATTTTGTGTATATTTCGTTTGTAAAACCGGTGATCCGACAAATCACCACGTTCAATAATAGTGTTGACCTAAACTAGGAACGATACCGGATTTGATACTTAACCAGATTCCTCGTGGGATACGACCTTGCTCGCCATTTATAGTACATCCGGCTCGGTACACTGCCGGTTAGAGTTGGCTATGCTGTAAAACAACCATCACGTTTTCTGGTGCCGTTGCCAAGGAAATCCGGTTGATATCTTGTAAGTTAGTTAAGTTCTTAGGATTAGGTCGTTTTTTTGTTTTCCTTTGTTTGTTTTGTTTCTTTGTTCTTGTTGTGATCACACCACATACTTCGGTAGTGGTAGTGACAAGATACCGTGATTGTGTTTGTGTTTTTTTCCCTAGTTTGCAGATGATGAATCCAAACTACAACTACGGCTCATATTCTTACACATTCGGAGGCTACAACTATGGTGCTATGGGTTACAGAACGCAACCATTTTATCAGTTCAACCCATACACCACATCATATGGAAACGAGTGGGGGAATGCCCTAAGTTACGTTGATCAACAACTCGATACTCTTCCACCTCCGCCTCAAGAATCAGAGACCTTAACGGAGCAAAAGATGACTCTTGAACAAACCGTTGAACAGTTGAGTAAAGAGTTTTGAAATGGCATGACTACGATGCAAGCTGCGATACGAAACTTGGAGCATCAAGTGCAACAGCTGATCGAGAGGGAAAAGGCTGAGAGGAGAGAACGAGAAAGTATAATTGAAATCGCCCCCGAGGAATGCTACGAAGAGGGTATGAATCCTGTTATTATTGAATCATCAATTTCTTTTTCATCTAGCACTACTGTTATACCTACAGGGGTGCACCCTATTGAATTTTTTGTGGATGTTGAGCCTACTTGTTATTACTTGGTGCTAGAGTCGTTATTGGTTGGTGTATGTTTTCGTTCAGGGAAAGTGAATTCGTTGTTCTGTGCAATGGATTCATCGAACCAATCTTGGTGGTGGGGATTGAGTCCCATGTTTCTCGTATTTCATTTTCAAGGGGTGCTCAATTCTTACGATTTCGGTAGGGAGAAGCAATGGTTTGCTCTCTTTTGGTATAGCTATCCTTAACCTAGTTGGGGGTAGAGTGTCGAGTTGAGGACTATAAACTCAGAATGTGTTTTTTTTGTTGGTTTTCTGTCCCCTCGTGTGTCATTGTGTTTCTTTAATGTGTATTATCATACTTGGGTAAGTTTTGATGTTATATAACCCGAAGAAGTGTGTTTTGGGGGGCTAGTGTGGTGTTTTTGGTTTTGATGAATTGTGGTGATCCTTCTTATCTTGTATATGTTGCGTTGCTTGTCGATATTAGCACAGGTACCCTGGGAGGACATTTACGAATGCCACTTGATCATACTCGTGCTTTTTTCCGGTTGTAAGCTAACTCTTCTACCCTTATCAATCGTGTTTTGTTTTAAAGTAGGGGTGGTTGGTTTAGCTTCAATATTTCGCTTTGCATGTCAAACGAGTTATGCTTAGCGATTGCTATCCATTTAGTATAAATGAGTCAGTTTTCAAGAATTTTGATGGCTTTGACATTGTTGATGATACATCGAGCCTTCGGCATTGTTTTGATAAACATCTAGTGATTGTACGAATGCATTTCATTTGAGTTGTGATCTTGTATTGAGGAATGGAATAGTTCTATCACGTTAGCTTCGACTTCACGAATCACCTTGACTAGTGAACGATTATGGTAGTTATTAATGACCCGGTTACCTAGAACTTATATGATTAACTTTGAGGCGAAATAGAAAGGTCGTTCTTGGTTAAGTTGGGGATGACGGTTATGGCGTTTCTTTGACCCAATCAGAGCCAAATGCCGTCCCTTACATGTATATCCTCAGTTCCCCCTCTAAGTCTTTTGTAGGGTGGTTAGATCGCCACCCGAAATAGCCTTTCGTGATGATTAGCTCGTAATTACCGATGCCCTTAGCTTTTATTACGGTCTACGTTTCCTTGACCACCTTGCAAGATTAAGCTTATTGTTTTCACATTTTCTAATATGGTGTGGGGTGGTGGAGTGACGTATCTCTCGAGTGGTGTTGGTAAAATTGAGTATATCCCAAAGAAGGTGGAATTATTTGGCTTTTGGCTTTTCGGCTTTTGATCATTTTTGTGGTTTTTAAAAAAAAAGAAGAAAAAAAAAGAAAAAGGAAGAAGAAAAAAAAATCGTTGTATATATATAAGAGTTCAAAGAATGCCAAGTTTTGGGGTGTGTTTCTTTGTTGTAGTGATGTTGGTGAAGGAGGAACTTCTTCTAATCTAGTATGGAGTTGAGATATTGTTGTGTTCTGTAGCGGTTTGTTCCTGGCTGACGAGCTTATGTGCAAACTAGACCTGGATGTGACGTACGTCTCCAGCTTGTGGAATGATGTGGAGAGGTGGAAGATTGGATGAATTATAAGTTGAAACTCGGTTGATGGTTTGTACTATTCAGACGAGTATCCTTATGAGGAGTTGGATCTTCCGATACTACGAAAAGGAAGAGCTTCGTTTTTATTGTTTGATGTTCGGTTAAGCTCACTTGCACCTATCTTTTTTATTTTATCGTAAATATCCCTTTCGTTAGCCCCAACCCTAGCCTAACATTACAACATTTCAAGTCCTACCAGACCCTACTAGACTTCGATTGACCTCGATTAGTGGAGATGTTTATGAAGTATAATCATATGGTGTAACCTCGGTACATTATACTTCTATAATCTAAACCGGTCGTAGGTGAAGAATGTTGAAGATGCCATACACTCACACACATTCTTTTCTCGATACAAGGTAGAGCTTGAATCATATGCATTTGTGTTAATTACTTGTGTTTTTCTACCATTGCAATGCTTATAGACTAGATGTATGATAGCAAAGTTGACTTCATCTTCATTTTTGGATCGCTTATCTTCGCTCGAGGGCGAGCAAACGCTAAGTAAGGGGTAGTTGATGAGAGTCAACTTGGCTATCGGTTTCTATGTGATTATACCCCGTTTATACCTCGTTTTATATGTTTCCGGAGACACTTGGTTGTATTTTTGTGCTTATTACACCTTGGTTATCATTTCGAGACGTAGGACGTAAAGTCCGGAAATCTCGTTATTTTTCGGTGTTTTGATGCTTTCTCGGTCACCCTAGTGTCCTGTAGGGGTTACGTGTGGTATTTGTTGTGATTTTGTACATGTATTAGGTGTTCGGGATGACCGGAAGGCGAGATACGAGGGTTGGAGCATGTGCCCAAAGCTTAAACGTTCAAACAGATTAAAACTCGTCGGTGTTGTAACAACACATTCACTTAATCTGCATTTTGGTCCAACTTACAGGCATTTTCTGGGCTGGTCATCTTCATGAAAGTTGTAGACAATTGAGTTATCTTTGCAAAGCATTTTGAATCACTGGATTTGGAGGTCTACACACAAAGTTATGGCCGATTTACTGAAGATGTGTCAGCAGGCCGGCGCTTATAAGTTGATAGGCCACCGCCTATACATCACAGGCCGTGGCCTATGAACAACAAAGAGTGTCCCAAATCGACCCAGTTCATAGACCGGTGCCCATAAACTGTAGGCCACGGCCTATAAGATGCTGGGAGCTAAGGAAATTTGCTGTCTTTCATAGGCCACGGCCTATGAATCACAGGCCACCGCCTACGAACTGTTTTGCTCATTTTACCCTTTTAACACTATAAATACACCCCATAAGAATTAGGTCATCTCCTAGACCGTTTTCAACTCATTTTCTGCACTTTTTCTTCATTTTATTAGATTAGGTTACTTTGTAAATAGTTTTAGATTAAAATAGCTTTAATTAGTTGTAATCCGAAGGCTCGTGCTACTAGCTATTGCAATTTCAATTTGGATTTCGTTTTCTCTCCGGTGTTCTTCGTCTCAATTTCGGTAATTTCAGTTACTTCTTTTTTCTTGATTACTTGTTAGCTTCCATGTTTGATTTCTTGGTGTTTCATGTGGTTTGTTTGTATAATGAGTAGCTAATCTCCTGATAGTCGAGTTATGTGATAATCTTCGAAATCGAAACCATAGCTTGTTGACTGAAGTATTTCGATGTGTTGATTGTTGATTCTTGGTGTTGTTATTGTTCTACAACTTATTCTTGATCACGTTTCTTGAATTCACGACTTAATAATCGTATTACACGTATCTTCTTTATAAATGTATTTTGCGAGAGGATACGGGAACCGAGGTTCTAGGATCACCCTGTAAAACCGATAGAGTTGTTTAGATTCGGTTTCGTGTGTGAGGTTTGTATCAACTTGTTGAGCGTTTCATTGATCATAGACCGTGTTAGGTCAGTTAAATCCGGTCAGCGGATTGTTGAACCTGACATAGGATGATAGATTATTGAAATAATGTCTACTCTCGGACTAGGAGATGACACCCTTCAACGATGCCAAGAACATTAGAGTAGATCGAAATCACTTCCAGAAATGACTTAGGGTTAGAAAGTAGTCGGTTGAATCATAGCTCGGCTATCAATTTTATATAGTTTAAACTCTTTTATTTTGTGTATATTTCGTTCGTTTGTAAAACCGGTGATCCGACAAATCACCACGTTCAATAATAGTGTTGACCTAAACTAGGAACGATACCGGCTTTGATACTTAATCAGATTCCTCATGGGATACGACTTTGCTCGCCATTTATAGTACATCCGACTCGATACCCTGCCGGTTAGAGTTGGCTATGCTGTAAAACGGCCATCATAGATCATTCTATATTGTATTCTCCTTCCGTCCTATTTTAAGCATCCATGTTTCCTTTTCTGGATGTCCTAAAATAAGTGTCCACTTTGTATATTAATTGTCAAAATTCTTTAAACGCCCTTCAACATTTACATTATTTACAATAAAAAGTGTGTAGCATTAAATATTCCAACAACTACTTAAATGATATATGTATGAAATATTAGATCATTTAATGAGATTCACAGCATTAACTATGTTTTCTTAATCTCTGTGAAAAATCAGACGGGATACTTAAAATGGGACGGATGGAGTACCTAATACATAGCAAAGGGATCATTGGCTACTAAGTCAATGTCACGCAAGGCCTAATATCTACCTTTCAGTGCTCCCACATTCTTCCCGCAGAGGATCTCAGTTGTGATGCAGAACCGAGGCTATCGGAAGTCGATTACTTAAATTCGCCAAGTTTCAATTAATGTCTAAAAGACATACATACCACCTCATATCTTGTTATATGCAAAATAAGATAAATGGAATTTTTGGGGTTAGGCCCACGTGTATGGAACATTAGGCGACACTCTGAAATCTTTGAATCATTAGGCGTCTGGGGTCGGCCTAACATTAGGCCCGCGTCTAAGGACCAACCTAGAACACCTGCGACTTTCTGAACTATCAGCTCCGTTAGGCCCGCACTTGGGGACCGGCCTAACATATCTGCAATATTTTTCCCGCGCTTTCTTTAACACATACAAATATGGCCCTTCGGCTTGCTTCGATTGGGTCCGGTCGATACCCGATAGGCTTGGATTCCGGAATTTTAGTTCACCCTCGACCGAAAAGAGATGTATTTTTTTTACGTCATTTGTTGTGACGATCACGTCACTACGTCATAAATCCGACAAGATGGTCGTAAAACCAACGGATCACCACAAAAAATTAATGAATTGTTTAATATGTTAATAATCGTGGGTCTTTATTTGCATCACCGTGATCAGAGGCGGATGCACCGTCCAAAATGGGGTCCGCATACCCCGCTAAAAATAACAAAACTCTATATTTTACCTATAAAAAATATTTTGGATCCTGTGAAAAGAATATTTACGGATCTCGCTAAATAAAATTTCTGGATCCGTCATTGTCCGTGATTTTACGGAATACACCACCGTACCTTTGTTTCACACCAAAAACGACTCGTTTTTTTATTTAAGAATCAATTTTTCATTGGTCGATTGTGAGAATCGGTCCTTCGGTGTATGAGTGCACCGGTTGTGGTGTAAATAATGCCGTCCTAGAGCTTTTAACGTCATAAACTCATAATAATGCCGTCATAAACTTTAGAAGAGTAAGATTAATATTCCGATCTATGTCTACATGCAAAACAGAGTTTTAGACTTTTCCAGTTTCCCCCCGTAAAACTTTCGTGAAAATGCAAACCGAAGAAAGAAGAAAGCACGAGAAGGTGGTGTGTCTATCTTATCTTCTTTCCACCTGCTTGCTTGCTAACCTTCTGACAAAATTTAGCAGGCTGCTGGCACAAACTTTCCTGCATTTACAAAATTGCATGCATATCCTTTAATGACTGACGGCCTGGGTACCCATAACGTAATCTTATCCCTTTGTCTCAATGGACTCATTTCCAAAACCCCAAGATCCCATCTTTACAAATCATTTCATAATTTCCACTCATAAATAAATCCTTTTATCTGATTTCCCTTCCACCATTGCGGCATTGCTTGGTTTTTTTTTTTGCTTTTCTCCACAATAACAGGGTCTTTCCGAATATTGGCTTTTTGAGCATGTTGAGATTTTAGGTATATATTTTCTCAAGATTGAATCTTGGTGTCAAATCCCTCAAATTTATTTCGATTTGGTGTTTGTGTTTCCACGAAATCTTGGTTCCTGTATTTAAGTCGGTGATTTCCAGGACATATGTCGTTTTTCAGGTGGACTATATTTGCATCACTGTTTGCTTCTTTCCATATTTCCTTCCCGTCACCTTTTATATTTGAATTGTTTTACACATACTGAAGGAAATATTGTGAGGACGTCAACATTTATTGTTGAAATACACCTTCCCTTTTCATGTTTTCGCATTATTCGGCGAAAATTGTGAGCTTAAGTCTGTGATTTGAGGTCCCATTTGGCGCAGTTGATTCATGTTTATAAAAGCTACCGTTGTAAATGTTCATACTCCAGAAAGGTGGAATCTTTTTCTTTGGTTCTTTCATTTAACACAAGTTGCTTGCCTTTTTTAAAAATTTGGTACTCCCTAAAGTGTATCAATTTGTACTCTTAATTAGCTCCTAAGATATGGATATAAGCAATGACGCTAATGTCGATACGTTCGCGATTGGGCCAACTAGTGTTCTTGGTCGGACTATTGCTTATAAAGTTCTATATTGCAAGTCAATTTCACATTTTAGGCAACAGGTGTATCATATGTTGTTGTTCTACGTGTATAGAGTAAAGGGTTGGCTTAGTGTGTACTTGACACCCTTGATCTTGTGGTTTCATCCGCGGAACCCGCGAGGGATACTGGTGATGGTGATGCTAATCGCTTTCTCCTTGAAGCGGTATACGAGATTGAAGATGAGGGCAGAGTTGGCTTATAGGAGGAAGTTTTGGAGGAATATGATGAGGACGGCGTTGAATTACGAGGAATGGGCACATGCTGCTAATATGTTGGAAAAAGAGAACCCGAGGACGAATGAGGGTGATCTTTATGATGAGGAGCTTGTGAGGATTAAGCTACAAGAGCTTAGACATCGTCGACAAGAGGGTTCGCTTAGGGATATTATGTTCTACATGCGAGCTGACCTCGTAAGAAATCTTGGTAACATGTGTAATCCGGAGCTTCATAAGGGGAGGCTCCATGTTTCGAGATTCATAAAAGAATATATAGATGAAGTGTCAACTCATTTGAGAATAGTTTGTGATTCTGATACAGACGAGCTTCTTTTGGAGGAGAAGCTAGCGTTTATGCACGAGACTAGACACGCATTTGGTAGGACCGCGTTGGTTTTAAGTGGAGGATCTTCTCTAGGTGCTTTTCATATAGGTGTAGTGAAAACATTAGTGGAGCATAAGCTGTTGCCTCGGATTATAGCCGGTTCTAGTGTCGGATCAGTCATGTGTTCAGTTATTGCTACAAGGTCTTGGCCTGAGGTACAAAGCTTTTTCGAGGATTCATGGCACTCGTTACAATTCTTCGATCAGATGGGCGGGATATTCGCTGTTTTTAAGAGGATCATGACTCAAGGTGCAGTTCATGATATCAGACAGTTACAGAAGATGTTAAGACATCTTACAAACAATCTTACATTTCAAGAGGCTTATGACATGACTGGTAGAATACTAGGTATTACAGTGTGTTCACCTAGGAAGCATGAACCTCCAAGATGTCTTAACTACTTGACCTCACCTCATGTCGTTATATGGAGCGCCGTCACTGCCTCGTGCGCTTTTCCTGGGCTTTTTGAAGCTCAAGAGTTGATGGCTAAAGATAGAAGCGGTGCAATCGTCCCATATCATCCACCGTTTAATTTAGGCCCTGAAGAAGGTGAAGGTTCTCGAACTTGTACTCGTAGGTGGAGGGATGGTAGTTTGGAGGTTGATTTGCCCCTTATGCAGTTGAAAGAACTTTTCAATGTGAATCATTATATTGTCAGTCAAGCAAATCCTCATATCGCACCGCTATTGAGAATTAAAGAATTCGTGCGAGCTTGTGGAGGGAACTTTGCTGCCAAGGTATGTGTTACACACTTCGGGTGACCCTATGGTTAGTTGTGTAGTTTTTACTTGTGTTTTGGGTGAAATTTTTTGCATATATTTGACAATATTACGGTACTGGAACTGTTGTAGCTTGCTGAACTGACTGAGATGGAGGTGAAACATAGATGTAATCAAATATTGGAACTCGGATTCCCGTTTGGAGGAATAGCCAATCTGTTTGCTCAGGATTGGGAAGGAGATGTTACTGTTGTAATGCCAGCAACTCTTGCTCAGGTAATCAAGTTCAAGAACATCAGATCACTTTATTACTTTAGGGAAGTATCATAAGTTCTTAAGCAAAAACGATACATCCACAACCGTAAGTACACAAATTTTACACAACCATCGTCTACAAATGATGGTCATTTCATGTAAAAATTGTGTCTTTAATGCATGTTGGGCTGTTAATTGTGTTTTCTTGATTTATTTTGATCTGGATATGATATTGATTGGTGTTGTAAATGCAGTACTTGAAGATTATACAAAACCCATCTCATTTAGAGATTCAAAAAGCAGTAAACCAAGGTAGAAGATGTACCTGGGAGAAGTTATCAGTAATTAAAGCAAACTGTGGAATCGAACTTGTTCTTGACGAATGTGTAGGTATACTCAACCACATGCGTAGGCTAAAAAGAAGCTCTGCAAGAGCAGCAGCTGCTGCAGCTTCATCTTCTTCTTCTCATGGCGGTAGCATGATCAACACACCTACAAGATTTAATGCTTCAAAAAGAATCCCATCTTGGAATTGCATTGCACGAGAAAACTCAACTGGTTCTATTGAGGAAGACCTTCTTGCTGATGTCTCTTCCACATTTTATCAAACACATGGAGGGCGAAATAAGCGTAATAATAACTATGGAAGCGATAGTGAATCTGATAACGGAGTTGATCATAATACTTCATGGACGAGATCAGGTGGGCCCTTGATGAGGACAACCTCAGCCGATATGTTCGTCGATTATGTTCAAACATTGGGGATTAGTAGAGTCAATACAGAGCATGAACAGAGAGGAGTTGGAAACAGGGGAATTCTGAGTTGTGGATCAAGCATAACCGTCACGGAAGGCGATTTGCTGCAACCTGAAAGAATTCAAAATGGGATGATCGTTTTGAATGTGGTGAAGAAAGAAGACTTGACAACACCGATGAATCGTAGTCCTGATTCGAGCCATATTTCTTCAAATGATTCTGTAGCCGAGTGTTTGCAACTTGAAAGCCCAGAACGTGAAATGGATTCTTGTTCTGGGTCCGAATATGGAGACGATGATAATCGTGTGGATGATAATGGCCGTGATGAGGATGTTCACGACCACAGTGTTGAGGATGTAAGAACTTAATCTGATCTACTGTCACAACAAAATGATCTCGAGATTTGAATCTTAAAACCGTGTGGATGGGAACATGATCATCTCTCGGATCCGTTTTCAAATTTGTCTATTCAGTTCAAAACGACGTCTAATTGGATGAATTGCAATGTTATAGAAAACGCGCTTGTCAAAGGCACCACACGGTCCACACATGATCTACCGCAGCATCACGTTTCAGGTTTAAGTACACGGCTTTACAAAGGTCATAAGAATGTCCACGCAGCACTTAAGTCTCGGGTTTAAGTACAGCCAAATTCGACATCTGTAAAGTGATAGTATTAAACTTAGATTCGATTTTTTAGATTTCATTAAACATAGATTCAATTTTGTAGATTTCAAATATCACTGTGATGCCTTGAACGCGTGGAGTTCAACTTGTTTGTGATTACAACTCATAGGATATGTCGCTATGGGAAGCACTAAAGATTTATTGCCTTTGGTCACGCAGAAATTATGATTGAATGGGCATACAGCATATAGCATAATCAACGCCGGGGAAGCACAAACATTTGAAAAGGAAAGGATACAAAAGAGTCAAACATCAATTGTACTTAAACTTATTGTTTAGTGGTCCAAACTCCAAACTTTATTGCACATTGCCTTGTCGATTGCTTTCCAGCCTCCACTCTATATGCATAATGCATGTCATGGGCTATGGACTGTTTGCCATTATTAGGGTCATGAAAATAAAAGAGAGATAAAATAGGAAAAGGGATACTCAAACATATGTAATGTATAAGAGTAGTGACAGTGCCACAACAAAATAGTTATAATAAAGTATCACAAAACACTTTTACTTCATTGATCTTTATAAGTCTTATTCATATAAAAGACCCGTAACGACCAATGATGTAAAAATATGTGGTTGTATTTTGTTATGACTATTTTGTTATGCCACAAATATTTCTCTCGATAGATACTAAGAGATATTTCTAGAAAGAGTCCATACTTTATGCATCACTAGAGCTCAGTGCAACAAACACTTTTTAATTGTTTATGAGTTCGACAAATGTAGTATGCACAATTGGCCCTATCGCATCACTAGAACTCAGGCAATAAACACTTTCCAATCGTTCATGAGTTCGACAAAAGTAGTATGCACAATTGGCCCTACGTTAAAAGGGTCTAAGACGAATTGGTCGGACGGGCCTTTTGGTCGGACGGGCTTTTGGTCGGTTGTTCGGTTAGGCGGGACTGGTGGTCGGTCAAATGTGACAAGTTATTATACATAAATATATGATAAAAATTTTAAAAAAAATTATATATCCAATATTTGTTTTCCATTTGGGACATGCCACACATTTTTTTTATATATGTTTTCTCTATTTCAATTCAGTTACGCGTATTCTATTGTGACCGTGAAAAATTGAAAGTGTACCACACTATGACTTTAAGCATTTGATGTATTTCTAATATAAGGGTCGAGAAATTATGTGTTGTATAATATTACTTGTATTTTTTCTAAATAATATGTATTATTGATGTTTCAAAAATATGTTATCTCAATGGACATAAACTACAAAAGTATGTCATAATGTCTAAAGTTTTAAACGAAAATTAACTTTATGATGATTTTTTTTTTGTACAAAACTTCAAAATTTGAGGCGGGGGATGGGGGAGGGCCCTATGCATCTGGGGCCATGCCTAGATTGCCAAATGGAATATGTGCACAAACACAAACTTGTTTAAGTTTGGCCGGAATCAACAGTTTATCGTTTGTTTTGAACCTTGAATGATTTTAAGATAATGGGTATGATTAAAAGATAATAGAATGAAATGTAATTAATTCAAATAGACTAGATAAAACTTGTTATTATGTATATATCTTCAAAAAAAATAGAAGGAATGAGAGGAAATAAAAATTAACAAAGCACACCGCCCCATGCCACTCTAATTATTTGTGTTTACCATACAACACCAAATCTACACTACCATCCGCCCTGTCCCCCAACCTACAATTTTCATTATTACCCCACCTCACCTTACCATGCAACTCCACCCTAACTCACTTTTACCTTACCTCCACCTTACTCACCCTACCCTACCCCGAACCCCCACCTCGCCACCTTGAACCCCAACCATGCTATGCACCTCTACTCATCTTACCCTTACGCCGCTCTATTCCAACCAAACTCTTCCAACTCACCACATCCAGCTACCTTACCACTTCACCCCTTGCCCATTCCATCCTCACCTCCCATAGTATACAGTCCACCATACCTAACCTGCATCCTTACACTATCCTTACTCATACTTATCTTACCACACCGTACTATGCATTTACCTTACTCTTACCTTACCTTACCCAGCTTTACACAACACCTTACCCTTATCATTTATGCCACTCACTTTATCGCTTACATCACTTCACTTACCCTATCATCCACTGCCTATCACCATTGGCATATCATTTATTATGGAATCTTTCATTCTTTTATGTGTGAAACATAATAATGGAATGTAGTTCACTCTATTTTATTCCATTCCTTGCAAACGAACTAATTGATGTACATCGGATCATCCCAAAGTCTTTTCAGGCTACATTCAGGCTCAATTCTCAACTAGTGAAGTCATATATCCATGTGAATATATTATAACTAAAGTTACATTTGAACTCATATAACCCAAGGTTAGACCTTTACTCATGATTAAGAATTAGCTACTACAGACATTACTCAGGCCGAACTCTAGATTATCCGGACGAGTTGATTTTTAACCTAGAAACTTTAAATAAATATATAAAAAAAAACGGACCTTCCTCTGTTGATTCCAGTGGAATCCCATGGACCTCTTCCACTGGACCGTACCTAGTACCATCAAAGTATGGAGGTTTTTCTTGAGACAAGCCCTCACGTTGAGGATGAGTATAGCTAGCAGATGCCATTTACGCTGAATGCACTAACAGTTTAAATGTAATGATACAATGCAATCAATGCAAGATGTTATGATGCGAATAAGAACATATTCAAAAGAGTTGTGACACAAGAACCTCATAAATGCAAAAGTGTTGGTGATATGTGTGTGCAAAAAACCGAACACATAAGACGAGATTAATTAAGATTAAAATAGCTAGATTAAATTTAAAACTGCGTAAGTTGGTAATTTTAGGATTACGAAAGAGGGCCTGAAAAGGATCCCAAAACTGAGTATTGGACTCAGTCACTAACGCAAGACGAAAGGTGAAATGATTGAGTGCAAAAATAACACTAACAGATCAAGTACGTTATATTACAGAAATTAACAACTCAGGTTTGCAGCAAGATTTGTTCCACGGATAGATCACAGAACGAGATACAAAAGTGCACTTAGCACAAAAAGGCTAACAATCACAGCAGAACAATATCAGATTTGATAACTAGGTGACCGTGGATATAATACCAATTGTTGGATTGATAGTGCTCACTGATTCAAGAGAGGGGGAGGGGGGGGGAGGGAGGGGGGGGGTTGAATGAATCCATTACGTTTTTTCACTTTAAAACTTTTTAATAGATTGCTTAATATCATAGATTAAATGTTTAACGACTCCTAATCAACTAGACGGCGGAAGAACGACTAGTTGCTTATTAGACTAGTTAAGTTTCACCTAAGTGAGCGGATTGATTAATTTGCTGTGATTCGAACTTTAGACTTCATAACATGTTAGCATACAATACATAATAACACTTACAAAGTCATAATATGAAAATTAATCAGAGATACTTAGCAACTGGGACTCAACTTCACAACAAAACAGTCAAAATCTACTGCTAGCAGAACAATGTTTCCGTTTTGTTGTATCCTTCGAGCCGAGTTAGTTTCTTTACCCATTCGTGATTCGAAATTAGTATGGATGATGCAATCCTTAAAGTTCTGCTTACAGAACGCATACCAATCAAAACACTTCGTCCGGGTTTTAACTTTAAAACATCTTTTGCCTAGCGTGGTCAAGGGCTCTGTCCGATTTTTAATGACCCATTCTTTCCGGTTGCATTGCACGAAAGAGCCTTCCTTTGTCCTACAATTAAGTATTGTCTAACCTATCGAATCATCATAATCCAACCCATCAATTTACGATAAATTTTACAGTACAATATTTGTAACATAGTTATACTAAATGATATATTTTATAACTACATATTCATATATTCTCTTTCACATAGTCAAACTATGTGTGGTGAAAGAAACTAGACATGTATGATTATAAAATAATTTTTTTGGGATAACAATATTATAACCGTCATATTATAAAATTTCTCAACAAATTGGACTAGACTGATTCATCTCAAGAATAGTCTACTAAGAGTAAAGATACGAATAGAACAATTGTGTCACAATGAGTGATACAACGATTATTAATACAATTGATTGTGATTAATATAAACAGATGATGATGTGTGTGTGTGTGTGTATATATATATATATATATATATATATATATATATATATATATAATGATCAACCATGTAGATAAATGTCGTACAATTCGTTGTATTACAATCGTTGTGGTCATATCATTATTCACTCTACTGACTCATATCAACAACAATCTCTTGCTCCGTCTTTGGTTGGGGAAGTTATTGTGTGGTGAGAGAATTTGAGGTGAAGTGACAGGTGAAACGATCAGAACCACACAGTTTAAATACAGAATGAATGTGTGTGGTGTGTGGTGTGTGGTGCCACACGCTGTCTCCACACCGTGTGGAGACACCACACAATAACTCCCCTTTGGTTGTCAACATTAATTATGGGTGTGGATTAAGTCTTGACTTGTTTACAGCCTTGACAAACAGCCATAATCCCCATAGGAGACGGATGTCACCGTAATATACTCTCTAGTTAATAAAAAGAACATGAACAGTTTTACGATGGTACTGGTACACCGTTTTATATTTGGTTCACCAATAAAAATTCTTAAAAGAATGACAAATTTATAAAAACAAGACGTATGTATTTTATACGGCAGGATCCATCTATCTTTGCAATTTTCAATTGATCTTGGATCACAATTAATATACTCTCTAATTAATAAAAAAAAAACAAAACAGTTTTATTGTTATCCTGATACACCGTTTCATACTTGATCCATCAATAAAAATTCTTAAGAGATTTTATAAAAACACGACGTATGTATTTTACACGGTATGACCCATCTGTTTTTGTAATTTTCTATTGATCATTGATTACCAATTCATATTTGATCAATGACCATAATAAAACTTATGAATAAAAAAGAGTAATGCGACTGACACAACATGTGAGACGCAATAGATGACTGAATCATTACACTTTTGATTATGATGGTTTAAGTCATGATCACTAGATCATAAATCGGTGATTGTGTTATCTATTGTGTGTCATATGTTGTGCCCGTATTATTACTTATAAAAAATAAAATAAAAATTACACACATTATATTCCAAAAAGAGAAATGATAGAGTCACAACGAAAAGACACATACAATATACCACAACAATGATCTACACCATTGATTATTGTGGGACATATATTGATTTATCTAGGTCCACAATAATCAATAGTTTAGATCATTATTATAGCACATTGTTGTGGCTTTTCGTTGTGACTCTATCCCTCCTCTTCCAAAAATTAATTCTTTCTCCCAACAGATAGGACTTAGCATTCTTTCTCACTTACCTCGAAGCTTCCTCCCTCACACCTATAATGCCACCCCTTCCCCCCTTCCCTTCCCCTCCCCTCCCCTTCATTCTACTACTCTCCTTCCTCCCTCTTTCCCCGGCCCCATTTTCACAAACCTAACCCTCTCCATTTCCGCCGGCCACCATGAAGATCATCACGAATTTCCCTAAAAAGCTCTTCAACAAGTACATATCTCGATCCGATCGCAAACGCAGCTCCTTCAGCTCAACCGGAACCACATCTACAGAGTCGTCCGTTTCTTCTCATGGGAGGAATCAAAAGCGGGATTTGGCTGCACCGTCGCCTACGACTGTTTTGGCTCCGGAATTCGAAGGTGTTTATTTCGAGATGGAGCAGGCTTTTAAATTGATTGACGCAGACGGAGACGGGAAAATCACGAAAGAGGAAATGGCGGAGCTTTTGAAGCGAGTGGGGACTGAACCGCCGAATCAGGAGGAGTTGAATGATTTGTTAGCGGAATTGGATAGTGATGGCGATGGTTGTATTAGTTTAGAGGAGTTTGAAGCGATCAGCTCGGCGTTTGGGCCGCCGGCAAGTGGTTCAGAGCTGAAGGATGCGTTTAATATATTTGATACGGATCGTGACGGGAAGATAACGGCGGAGGAGCTTCTTAACGTGTTTAGGATGATCGGAGATGGGCGGTGCACTTTAGAAGATTGCCGGCGAATGATCAGTGTGGTTGATAAGAATGCAAATGGGTTCGTCGGATTTGAAGATTTCTCTGTTATGATGGAGCTGCAAAGGTGATGAATGGCGTTCAATATACACAAAGAATCATAATTTTCCGCTTGAAAAAAAAATGTCCAACTTTTTTTTTATTTGTTTACTTTTTGTGGAATTTAGATTTTAGAAAATGATTTGATCACAACAATCGGCTAAGGCCAAATTGTTATTGGTAAAAACCTATAATGTCCAAATTATTATGGTGAATTTTTTGTGGGCAAAGAGTAGTAGGTTGAAAATGTGTTGTGTGAAATTAGTTTGGTTCAAGTTTAATTTCATGTATCATATCGGCTTAGTGTTTAACATTCATATCTCATTTGAAACGAAAAGCCTGCGTGATTTCATGTTGGATATTCATCAAATTAAAGGTTTCATCTTAATGATGAGGTAAAATTGTGCTTCCTTCTGTTTCGAAATAACTGAACCAGTTATCAAAAGTCACATATTTAATATACGTGTTTTTTACAACTGCTTCAATTATTTCGTAATTCAGTATTGATAGTTGCAAAACAATATTGCTGCAGCAAAATACACAAATCTTGTGAGCATATGATTAAAGGCAATTTTTTTTTTTTTTTTTTTTTTAGTAGAATGAAAGGTTTATCTTAAATTATAAATCAGTACTGATAGTGGCAAAATAAAATTGATGCAACAAAATACACGATTCTTATGAGCATATGATTAAACATATTAACGATGAGGTAAAATTGTAATTCAATAGTGATAGTGGTAAAACAAAATTGATGTAACAAAATACCCTATATATTATAATGTGAAATCTATTGAATTATATAAATATCATAAAAATCAACACTTTTGGACCATATATCATTGATTATGATATGTAATCTATTGATTGATACGAGTCTCATAAAAATCAATATTTTTGTATAATTTATTATTATGTAGACCTATTGATTTATATGAGTCGCATAAAAATCAATTATTTAAAAATTTGTTATGATACATTTTACTGCGACAAAAACATTTCTCAAATTGAATTGTGCCAATACTCTGAGTAATTAACGCAAAAGTATAGTGATAGTCTCACAATAAAATACCGCAACATACTTTTCTATCATTGATTATGGTGATGACTTATTGATTCCTATTAATCTCACATAAATTGATGGTGTAAAATTATTTTACGATATTTTATTATGATCATTTTATCGTGACATAATATTTCTCTATCGCAAATGTTATAAATAGCAACAATGATGTATTTATAGAAATTGATTTACACAAAACACATAGAAAATGATATGTAACATATTTTACACATAAAAACATAAAACGAGAATAAGACAAAAGTACAACATCTGTATTTTACCCATATATCGTAAAAGTAAAATACGACAAAAATATATCGTTCGTTGATCGGTGATTTACAAATAAATTTTTTGTAAGAACACCGTTTTAATGGATATGAAAGGATCAAATATTCTCTCAGAATCTAGTTTTAAGTGATATTTCAAGTGCAATTGTTTTTAGAAATGTCAACAAAACGACGTAGTTTTAAAAAAATCTACGGTTTGATTATTTTCATATTATGGATGTGTGGTTATATAACTTGTACTTGATAGATCTATAGTTACATCACTTATATTTGATAGATCATTTAAGATTATTATTTGATAGGATCATGACTCGTTTTTTATAGACAGAATCAGAATGTGTATCTTTTCTCACAACTATTTATTAAGTTTATTGTGAGATATATACGATAGTTACATAATTAGGAAGGAGAGAGCTCAAACACTTAATATAAACTGTAGAGAGACATTTCTTAGTCAAGAGATGAAGTGGATAATTCCCGGTCCTTTTTTTTTTAGGGGAAAGTCCTTTTAACAAAAGAAAATTGAAATACAGAAAAACAGTGAAGGAAAATCCTACAATCATTAATTACACCTCCAAGGGCCGATAAATCCTCTTTATTGGACGATAGTTTTTGAAAGATTGTCACCGAATCACGCGAACTTATAATTTGAATACTTAGAGCACTTGCGGTAGATACCATCCTTAAAAACTCTATTTTATAGATTTAAAAAGAAAAAATAACACTGCGGCAGATACTCTATTTTTTTTTACTCTAGAATACCAATTCTGTAAAATTTTGCATCTACCGCATTCATCCAGATTCTGTAAATTTCCCTTTCTATTTATCGGATTATGTAAAATAAAGAATCTGATACATTTCATCTTAGATAGAGATTCTTTAAACTAGAAAAACGTGTAGTCAAAACTGTAAAATAAAGTATTCGTCAAGACGATATTATACGAGTGTTTTTATTATGACTATTATGTAAAGGAAACATTTCCGATATAATGTTAGGGTTTGGAATGTATCACCTCCATCCATCCATTTGTACTTTACTATAGAACAAAGTGTGTGGTCAAAGCCGACATTTAGGACAGACAAACAAGGTCACGGCCTAGGAGCCGTCAAACTTCGTAATTTTAGGGGGCCCTCAAACTTTGTAATTTTTGGGCCCCTGTTTTTATGTTACAGATGTGTATGTTAAGTTCTTTTTTTTTTCAGTCTAAGTTAACAAATCGGTAAGACCTAAATTTATACCCGACTTCATTATAAAAAAAAGTCCAATCAAGTTCTGTTACATTTTTTATACACTCATCAACATAATATACCTTAAAAATAGTTGCTATATGACATTTTGTTCACATGGTCAAGGGCCATAATATTTTTTTGGCCTAAAACCTCCAATAAACAGGGACGGTCCCGTGTGTGGTAAGCTAACAATAATTTTTTACACTTTCCCATGGGAAATTCTAACCTAAGGACTCCAACATAGGGAGTGATTCATGTGATCTGATACGGGACCACACGGTTTTCATTGAGAACGAAAGCGCGCGGTCCAAATTGTGTCACACGGGTTACTCCCTATGTTGGAGTCTTCATAGTAGAACCTCCCCTTTCCCATAATGAAACGTTATATAAGTCCGTAACGGACAAATAATTATTTGAGCTGTTAATAAAGGGGATGAGAGAGAAAGACACCAACATTTCATCAATCAGGGAGAATGACAGTCTTTTGAAATTTTTGCATAAGGGACAAAACTATTTTTTTTCTCTTGTTTAAAAAAAAAAACTAACACACTTTTTCTCTAATATATCTTTTTTAAACAATCATATCTCTCAATCTAGAACTTTAAATTTGAAAATTCTTTCACTAATTTTTTTTATTTTTTCATGCTATTTATTTTTTGGCCACTTTCAACATATTCCGACATGTTTTTAGAAAAATCCGCTGTCGAAATTCACTATTATTCGAAATTCACTTTCGAAATCCACCGATTTTTGGGATTCACTGGGGATATTCATTGAGTGAATTTCGACAGTGAATCTCACGACAAACGATGTAAGTATATCAAACGAAGACTCAAAACGAAAATCATCAAAAAATAAAATATTTCAGTGAAATTTTTATCACGTTTGGATCTCTAAATCAAAATATATGAGCATTTGAAAATTGGGGAGGAAAGAGAAAAAAAAACTGGAGCAGGCTATGAAACAGCGAATCGGATTTTTATTTATTTATTATATTTATTATTATTATTTTTTTGTTTTGTTTTCAGACTATAAAAATTATGGGAGTTGTCTTTCTTCCTATAAAAAAAATATTATTTGTCATGTTAGTTAAAAATATTCCAAATGATGTATTTATCCCTAATTCTCCTGTTAATAAAAATACGTAGAATAGACACACCGCGGTATTTTCGTTGATATCACTAGTATGCATGGGTTATCCTTTCAAAAAAAAAAGTATGCATGGTTCTTTATATATATTTTTTGGCAGGTGCTACTCGGATGGTTGCAGTGGCGGACCAAAAAAAATCTCAATAGGGAAATCAAAACAAATTCAAATAGCGAGCAAGAACATCAATAATGTTCTTATATTTTTCACCACAAAAAATACATCGATCTTTTGATTTCATTGGGGCATTGCTCCTCCTCCCTTATGTACATTGGGTCCGCCCTGGATGGTTTCAGCATTCTACTTGGATGGGACTTTTTGGTATGAAGTATATATATATACTAGTGGTGTATGCCGTGCAAGGCACGGCAATACGGCCCTGGAAAGACTTTCATAAAATGATTTTGAGAAGAAATCGAAGTCATGCATGAAAGAATACTTTGCAACATGGAATGGCTTATGAAATACAATAGAAAGGCACAAGTTTTCAGTACATTACATAATAAATGCTTAGGGATGCAGAATAGTGCCTTCGTACAGAACAACATAATGTTACATTCTGGGGATTTAGGGATAATGTTTTGCTACCCAATAAAATAAATGATAGAAATGAGAACAAAATGCTACATTCTAGGAATACATCCTAGGGATAATTAATTGCTTACTCAACATAAGAAATGCTAGGAGCATATAGATAAAACGCTATAGATTCAAGTAAGCTCTGAAGTAAAGCTACAAAATGTCCACCTAGTGAAATAATCAACTTAAACAAAAAAACCAAGGTTTCTTTCACCCAACGATTTTCCTCAAGCGGCACAAGCAGACAGGGTGTAGAAAATTCGTCTCACCTTGGGGAGGGTGATATAGGATAGAATCTGGAGCCGTAATCGAGGGCGATTGATGCAAAGAATATTTTGTCACGACCTCTAACAAGATTCTTTGACATCCAAATACCCACCGAGCATACTCATCCTGCATTATAAATGATTCATTTCAATGCGAACATTCATCGAGCAAGAGTTCTACGAGAGCCATAGTGAATCAAGTACAAACCTTTCCATCAGGAGAAGCAAGATATTTCAAACATTCAGCTTCACTCAGATCATATGCATAAGCAGCCAGAGCAAGAGAAGCGGACTGGAAATGCATTCACGGAGTAAGTAACATACTCGTATCAAAACTGTAATTTCTTCAAACACATTAGTAGCATAATTACCTTCTTTGGGGAACTCAAGAGATCTGAATTACCTTACTTGAGCATAACCTAAATCATACCCATAATTAAAGACACGAAAATGAGTTGGTTAACAAAGAAACTGACCAAAGCCATAAAGTAACAAACCTGACTTGGAAGAACCATATGCAAGTGTCTTCAAATAATGGAGAACAGTGAATTGTATTGCAGTGTATGGCATGACATGAGTAAAGCAGAAACATTTCCTTGCCAAAATCCTAAAATTAGGACGATAATGAAAATTAAAATGATCTATACAAACAGGAGACTGATATCAGCAACTAACTCCCTGATCTACGGAAACCATAAAAACTAAATCAGTTGGAAACGGCCAAGTCGTCACAGACAGAGTTCAAGTCCATAAATTTCGATTTTCCAGGGAACAAAATGATGTGATCCGTGATCGAATCAGATCTGAATGCCCGAGGATTTGACTGATGGCACCAATAAGACGAGCACCTCGACCTTTGGTTAACCCGTAACCAAAAACCTTGGTATAACCTAAACCCTTAGATAACCCGTATCTAAGAACCTCGGTGTGTGGACACCCACAAGGTACGCTCACGACCTTGATAAGTCCGGTTGGAATCCTCCACGTGAGAAAACTCACCAAAGCTTAATCGCTTTAAATAAAAGAATATATATCACTCAAATTATTCAAGCGATTGTAAAAGTTACATATGATGCCTTTTTATAGGCTATAATGAAAAACATAAACTACTCCCAAAGCGATGTGGGACAAACTTATTAGAAATAGAAATAACTATAAAAAATAAAAGAAATAAATACTAATAAAATTCTAAGAAAATCTTCCAAACTTGCAATGTGGGATAAAATGCGGCTTCTTCCACTATCCTTCCTTTTTCTTCTTTTTCCTTTGAAAACCACCATGAATCTTGCCCGGGATCACATCATTCCCTCCCGGTTCGAAAGGATTCGACCTCGAATCCGAACATCAACATTCCGAACAATGCTCGGTGTAATGGATTGCCTCTCCAACATGGCTCCAACTTTAACAACATGAAGTGGTGGATTGTTATGTACCGCAATAAAGAAAAAGAAGAATCCGAACGAGCAGCCAATGAAGTTAAACACGTCTTCTTTTCTACACTTTGCACCACAGAATTTGCACCCATTGTTTGCTTTTTAACCACCCGACTTTGAGCAAATTTAAGTTGCTCCGCACGTGCTTCTTGGGGTGATAATGAAACCAAAGTAACCTTCTTGCCCCGGTGATGTAATACGTACGTGTTCAAGAACCCATCATAGTTAACTCGCCGATCGAATTGCCAAGGCCTACCAAGAATAACATGTGCAATATGAATAGGCACTACATCACACATAACCGTATCCTCGAACTTACCAACTTTAAAAGTGATCATCGCTTGCTTCGTAACTCTAACTTCCCCACATTCATTCATCCATTGTAGCTTGTATGGTTGGGGATGTTTAGTAGTCTTAAGGCGCATGTCTTCGACCAACTCCTTGCTAACAACATTGGTGCAACTACCCGAATCGATGATCAAACCGCACAACTTATCTTCTATAAAGCAACGTGTTTGAAAAATGTTTTCACGGTGCACACTAGCATCTACTTTGACTTGGTCCTCCACAACTTTCTTACTCACACAAATATATCCTTCGAGGCCCAATCTCGAGTGGGCTTATCTCCTCGGAATCACTCCCATTTTCCTCTTCGGATTGTGACATGTATTCTTTCTCACCATGCTTTTCTCCCACAACAATCATTACTCGCTTATTCGCACAATCACTTGCCTTATGCCCAATACCTTTACACTTGTAACATCTAAGCTCGTGAGTGGGTGGATGTGGTGTGGCTTGAGCTTTACCTTTGTTGTTTTCCTTAGCTTTGTAAGCCTCATTGGAAGACAAACGGTTTGGCCTCGGTGGGCTAGAACGTGAGCCATCATCTCTAGGTTGAAAAGAACGATAAGAATAGGAATTACCCGAACTTCGTTTCTTCAAATGCTTTTCTCGTCAAAATTGCCGCATGAACCATCTTCTCTAAAGTATCACAATCCTTCATTTCAACCGGATGTGCAATCTCGGGCCTCAAACCACTCAAAAATCTTGCCATGGTGGCCTCGGAATCCTCTTCTCGTACTGTGCGAATCAAAGTCGGCTCCATCTCTTGATAGTAATCTTCCACGGATCGATTACCCCGTGTAAGTGTTTGCAATTTCCGGTACCGTTCACGGTAATATGAATCTGGTACAAATCTTCGCTTCATTTCCCGCTTAAGTTCATTCCATGTCTTGACAAGGTCATCCCTTGCCCTACGCCTACTAACAAGTAGTTGTTCCCACCAAATTGCCGCGTATCCCTCAAACTCAAGCGTTGCCAACCGTACTTTGTTTTTCTCCGAGTAGTTATTACACCGAAAAATCTGCTCCACTTTACGCACCCAATCTAGATACGCATCAGGATCATTTCTAGAATTTTACTAGTATTTATTTCTTTTATTTTAATTTTAATTTTTGTTAAATAACTTTGTCCCACATTGCTTTGGGAGTAGTTTAGGTCTTTTATTCTAGCCTATAAAAAGGCTTTGGTTGTAATCTTTTTAAGATAGACAAATTTTGATATATATTGTATTTGAAGCTTTTAAGCTTGGTGAGTTTTCTCACGTTGGTGTTTGGTGGATTCCAACGCCGTTGTTTGGTGGATTCCAAACGGGACTTATCGAGGTTGTGAGCGAACCTTGTGGGTGTCCATTATACCAAGGTTCTTAGTTACGAGTTAGCTAAGGGTCGCGGTGCTCGTTTTATTGGTGCCTTCAGTCGGTCCTTCGGCAATTTCGGATCTGATTCGTCTACGGGTCACATCAGTTGGTATCAGAGACAGACACTGACGGTATCCAAATATCCCTCTTTTTTTTTCTTTCCTTTCATTATCAAAAAAAAAAAAATCCCAGCAATTCATTTTCTTATTTCCTGCGTCCTTTTTCCCTGTTCTTCAATATTAAAAAAAGAAAAAAAAAATCAAACTTCCAGCCATTTTTTGTTTCCTGCGTTCTTGCATCATATAAATAAAAATAAAAAAATTCCTAGTTCCTTCGTATATATAGCTTCTTGTTATTGTTTGGATCTATTACATCAAATAAATAAATATATAAATATTCTTTCCCTTTAAATCTCGTCCACCCATCTTGTTCTTCACACCCCATATACGTTCAACATCATAACCCTTCATACGAGTAAAAAAAAAAAAAAAAAATCAGCCTAATTCCGGACGAGTATTTCACACTGTTTGTGTGTTTTTATCACACCCGTGATCTAGCACACCTTTAAAAAAAAAAAAAATCATTGCCGAATATTTTTGTTTGAACATTACGGATACTTCTTTGTGTCTTGTTTATTGGTGAAGTTAGACCGTGAGTAATGTCAAAAGAGAGTCCTATGGATGTCTATTATCGGAATTTTGATGATATGATGAATCGGAATTTGAAGAAAATAGAACAACGTTTTGATGATATGATTGATGAGATGAAGAATATGTTAAAGGGAGTAAGCGAGCAATATAACCGTGGTGGTAGAGATAAACGCAATGGTATAGGTAATCGTAGTGGTCGAAGTAATCGTGGTGGTACGGATGTTAAGAAGACTTCTACGGAGAGTGTTTTTTGTTTATTGCGGTCATTGTCACGGGAGTGATCATCGCTATTATGATTGCCCTAATCTATGGCGAGAAAATACGCAAGTTTACGTGAGGACTCCCCTAAGGACGACCGGGTGAATGTTAATATTCCGAGAAGATTGTAGAGACCACCGTTGAGATTGCTAACACTCGAGAGGATGAGTTGAAAGGTGATGATTATGAGAGCAAGGTAGAGGATAATAAGCCAAATTTTATGGAGAAAGTGGAGGAAGGCGAGTCGAACTTGCCGAGAAGGAGAAACATTCGGTTGTACTCAATACTTCATTTGAAGATGATCCGGTTCCTATCTTGCCGCGGGTTATTCTGTTCGTGAGGCGGTTGTTAGCAAGCGAACACCTATTTTTGGACCCCTTTGCTACGATTATTGATGCATATCCGACTGATACTTTCTATTCCTATATTGTTGTTTCACAGGGGGTCATCCACGAGTCTATTCCACCGAAAGAGCATTGTGATATTGCATGTATGGCGTATGACTCATCAACAAAACATGTCATTGGATTCATTTTGTCTATCCGGCTCGCGTTTGGTCCGGGGGTTCGCTTGGTGCCTCTTTGTGGTTCTTTGAGATTGGCATGTGCGGATGCCTTTTATGATGTCTTATTGATTCGAGGACGAATCCTTTCCAACCGGGAGGGAATGATGCGATACGCTTTGGCTTGGAGACTATTTATTTGATCATTTATCCCACATTGCAAGTTTGACATATTTTCTAGAATTTTACTAGTATTTATTTCTTTTATTTTAATTTTAATTTTTGTTAAATAACTTTGTCCCACATTGCTTTGGGAGTAGTTTAGGTCTTTTATTCTAGCCTATAAAAAGGCTTTGGTTGTAATCTTTTTAAGATAGACAAATTTTGATATATATTGTATTTGAAGCTTTTAAGCTTGGTGAGTTTTCTCACGTTGGTGTTTGGTGGATTCCAACGCCGTTGTTTGGTGGATTCCAAACGGGACTTATCGAGGTTGTGAGCGAACCTTGTGGGTGTCCATTATACCAAGGTTCTTAGTTACGAGTTAGCTAAGGGTCGCGGTGCTCGTTTTATTGGTGCCTTCAGTCGGTCCTTCGGCAATTTCGGATCTGATTCGTCTACGGGTCACATCACAAAACAAACAGAAGTACCCAAAACATCTTCTTCGCATGATACCCACAAGAAAGAAAAATTATCACGTTATATAGGATTCAATTCAAGAAGCTCAATAAAATTAGATACTTAAATGTCCTAGATTTACACATTTTCTAACTGATACTGAAAGCATCACAGAAAAAGGTGTAAAGGAAGAACATTATATCTCAAAATTGTTATGACACAAGAAGATATGGAAAAGCAATCTACACTCACCAGAAAGCAAGATCTAGCTCTTAGAAGGCTCAGGTATAGCATGACCGGACAACCGCATCGTTTAAATCAGATTTGAAGAATATATAGATTACCCTACCCTAAGATCTAGGTCCCAGAAATCTTGCTCTAATCTGTATCATTTACAAGTAATTTGGGATTTCGGATTTCAATGCACCATCATCGGTAATGGATACAAATCTACAACATTCTTAGACGTGTGAAAATCTATATCAATATTTTACTTTTAACTTACTGAAAGTAATGCTCCATTTCAACTGAATCAGAAAGAGAAAAAAAACCCATTGAATGAGACCAGTAATCAATTCTTATATTTTCTACATATCATTCAACTAATGATTTAAATTCACTATTTCTTGCCTGTTGGAATACTGGAGGTAAACAGTTTTACCCCGGACTTGAGCCGGTTCAGATGATGGAGCATAGTATGATATCGTAGCAATTGCTTGATTTAATTCAGCCTGTGAAGTGTGAACAAAAACAACAAAGTATTAATCAAAACCAAATAACAGCATGACAAGAAATAGAAAGAAGGTATGTGTGAAATAGAAGATGGTCTGGATTGTGTAAATAAAACAGGTAGCATGTTCCGAATGGGCAAAGAGGCCTAATAAATCTTTAAATCGTGAATACAAACGACCTACACAAAAACTGTAGTGGTTTATATTACACAAGCTAAACTCATAACTTCTGAGTAGATAAAGATAATAATTAGTTAGGGTAGGACATCTGAAGTGCATAAAAAAGATAGATAAAAAATTTCAAACACTTCCAAAACTCCCATAGGGAGTTCTTCGCCAAGAGCAAAGTCCAACCAGTCCAAAACTTCTAAATCAATTTCTTCTCCTTCTTCTTTCTCTTCCTTTCCTTCTTTCCTCTCTTTTATCGATGAACAACTAACAAACCACAAACACTTACGAAACTTGTCCATCTTGTTCGTGGTCACCGACGAGAATCCGTGCAATCTTTCTTTTTCTGATGGGAGGTTGATCTATGGGCCTTCTGCAGCTTGCAAGTTATATTATACACCGATTGACTTCTAAACACATTTACTACTGCCATGTTGTTGCGGCTTCATTTCTATTTTCAAAGAGCTGACATTCTCAATGGGGAGAAAGTATCAACACCATATAAGTTCAATTTGACATTTAAAAACAATCTGGTGTCATAAAAAGCCCCTTTTAAAACTCTATTGAGCATTTCATGAAAATTGAGCTTTTCTAGGTTAAACCCATAATAAAAAACAAATTTTTTTTTATGAAAATCCAGTAATTCACCATAGAAACACAAATCAGGAAGACAAAACTCTATTCTGGAACACTGTTAGCAAATGCATTTAAATTTCTTTCACTATAGGTGACCAATGACTGAAAATACAAAGTAGGGAGAGTAATTAAATACAAAAGAAAATACCTTCAATTCAATGTGGATTTTGGATTGTTGTGAATGAGTGGTAGCTCCTGTAAATCTTCCAAGAGTTGATGTCTTACAGAAGCTTCGCTATACTTCAATCGATACTTAATTAGTTGAGAGACCAAAAAGGATCATGCAAAATAGAAAGTCCAAGGAAATAAGGAAGTTGACAATTATTTTTTTAAGGGTCACATATTAACATCAAGAGTGAAGATGAAAGAAGAATATATAAACCAAACCTCCTTCAGCAATCCGGAAAAAAAAATATTCATATCGAATTTGTCATTTTATTTCAGTCACAAGAAATTACCTTTTAAATATGACAAAATTACCTTTTAAATATGACATTATTAACAAAATAAAAACTCAGAGGCAGAGCAGGTAGTTTCAACAATAACTACCTTATCTATTCGATGAGAATTGTTGTATATGCTCCAAATCTCATCAGCTTTAATCTCCCCCTTTTCCAGTAAAATTTCTAATTGACCAAAAATATATTTATTTTACAACAGGATCAACCAAATAATATTATCACCAAGGAAATTTAACAGATATCAGTTAAAGTAACATTGAATGTATTCTTGACAATAAATGAACAAGATGGGCGTGATGAAAAGACCTGTTATTATTTCGACAGCAGTTATAGGTGTTCTCTTAGTATTCATGAGCATTTGGCCATAGGAAACCTTGTGTACTCATCCATGAGGGCTTCAATTTTTGCAGCAACCTGAAAAAGATGCTTGTATATAAGTAATCCATTTATAACCAAACTGGTAGTGCATGTCATGCTATTACTCCATAAACAAATATGCCTTTTGCTCCATAAAGAAACAATGGTTAGAACTTTCTTCAGCCGAAAAAAAAAACATTTCACAAGAGAACATTCAAGGTTCATCAACGTACCTCTATTTTCAGGGGTAGAGCCCCATCCACTTCCTTGAGAGCCAGGTGAAAGACACAAACCACGAAAAAAGCCATTAATTTTAGATCCATTCTGAGATCTTATACTTCAAGGCTGCCTGAAAATAACAAATAATGAATTTGAGGCTTAGATTTATCTCACTCGAAGAAAATGAGCATCACCATGAATTACCGGTTGCAAGAATAAGAGAAAGGAATGAATTCTTACTCAAATTTGTCGTCCAGGTTGCCAAAGATTGAGTCTTTTACATTTAAAACACGAAATAGACACATAACATAAACGATAATACCTGATAATTGGCATAAGTGAGTGACAGAACGTCTTCAGCAACAAAGACTGAAGCTTTCAACAAGTCGAGTGACAGAAAACGTCTTCATCAACAAAGACTTCCATAACAACCATGAGCAGAGACTGTGCTGCAGACAAAGAAAACCTCAGTTTTGGCTCTTATCATTTAACCGAAAGAAGAGGAGAATTAACAGAGAATGGAAAGATTCAGATTTGGACGATGGAGAAAACAAAGAGACTTACATCGGGTGAAGGAGGTAAACGTGAAATCCTGCTGACTTTCTAGTGGAGAACAGCCGCCGATCTATTTGCAGATGCAAGTGAATATGAAACCCTACCGAAAATATATATTACCTAATAAATCCCTTAAATGGCCCTTTTTGCTCGACTACATATTTTTTTCTCTTAATGGGCCTGTGAAACAAAAGCCCAGACGGGAATTAAATCGGAAAAGCATCGACGTGTACCATTTGTTGGAAAAATGCTCAGCTTTCATATAAGTAATGATATATTGTATAATTAAAGAAACAAACATAATGATAAATAAACAAAAACACTTCATTGAGGTACTTTATACGTTCAAGTATTTTAGTGATGACATTTTTAACTAAATTCGTAAATGTAGGCCTCTTCAAATTAGAAAGCGAAAGCTAAAGTTTCAAAAGTGAAATGGTTCATATTTTAATGTATTATGTATTAACTTATTAAAGACATAAAAAACCAATAGAGATAAATCTAAAGCAATATCGAATAATTGATCTGATAAAATTATGTAATAACTTAGAATAACATCATCCAATTGTATAATAAGAATCCAATACCCTAGGAAAACAGGGTGTATACACAACAAATAATTCCTAACACAAGCAAACACAATAGAACACAGGGGCGCCGCAAGGGCAACAGGGTCATGGCCCACGGCCCAAAAAATTCTCTGAATTTAAGAGTTCCATGAATATTTGACTCAATAATATATATATATATATATATATATATATATATATATATATATATATATATATATATATATATATATATATATATATATATTAATTGATTTCTACATTAAGTTTTAATAACCTACCAACCCAATAAGGTTCTTTTTTTTGTTCCTGTTCTTTTTGTTACTGTTTTTATAAACGGGCTTAAACAATATTTAGCCTCGAGCCTAAATTTGGACATAAACACATTTGAAACAAAGATGTTCATATCACATCACAACAGGCAGCCAAATAAAGGACAACAGAGCATAAGATCTCAAACACCTCAACATCCCAATCACTGTCAGTAGCAACAACACATAAGAATGAAATGAACAAGAACTATACAAGATTCAAGCAACAAGAACTATACAAAGCAATCGAAATGTAATATTAATTACAACATGATGACCAAAATAGTAACGACCAACCTTAACCGGCAGAGTACCGGGTCGGAAGCACTATAGTGGAGAGCAAGGTCGTATCCCACGAGAAATCAATCGAATACCAAAGTCATTCTCATACTTAGTTTAGGCTAATCAAGTTTGTTCAGGTTTTGATTATACTAAAACGATATTTAAACTAGAGTAAAGAGAGATAGAGGCATAGCCAAATCACGATCCAATTGAATACTTTCGCCCCTCTAATCGACTATTTGGGAATGGAAACAACCAACCAACCATCCTAATGCTTATATCGACTCGTTCATGGGTGCAAACTCCTAAGATAGTACTAGACGCCATGCAACAACCTAGTACCCTTTGCCCGGTTCAACAGTCCGTCTTTAAGGATTTAACTGACCGGAACAAGATAAACACTCTAGAGCCGCTCGATTTACACCGACAAACCTCGTTACCCAATCGATCTAAACAACTCAGTCAATTGTAGATAACGATCTTAAAATCCATTTTCCCACACCCCTTCGCAACATACATTTATAAAAGTGGTGTGTGAGTTCATGAACTAGGTGTACAAGCTAATTCAAGCATTAAGAACAAGTTTTAAGACAGGAATTCATCGATATAACAACAATTAAACACTACTCATTCTCAATTTCATCACATGATTAATTAGAGGGTAATTTCTTCAATCTTCACATGATTTAACTATGGAAATGTTTAGCTACTCATAGTAAAACTAGAAATAACAATCAAAGATAGAATCAAAGCCATAAAACTGAAAAGAGGAAAGATTAATTACCAAAACCGCGAGAAAATTGTCTTTACATCAAGCTTCATCAACACCCATGTCAATTGGGGAAGAAGATGATCCAAAATGCAAAAATTAAGGGAAGGAAAGCTAAAATCTAAGCTAATTTGAGTTTAATCTAAGAGAAATAGTGAAAGAAGAGCTAATCTAGGTGAATGAATGGAGGAATGGTGACTATAAGGGTTTTGGGGCGGAGAAGAATCAGAAATCTGCAGAAAATTCGCGTTTTTGTGGTGAAAAACGCATAACGAGCCGAGCTGCCTGAAGTTCGGCTCGACAGATAGTTCGATACTAGATTGTCCTCAGTAATTTGACCATAACTTTGCGTGCAGACCTCCGATTTGAATGATTCAAGATGCGTTGGAAAGCTTGTCCAAATATCTACAACTCTTGTGAAGAAGTCTAAACCGAATTCCGTCTACAAGAGGGGTAAAATGTCACTTTAAGTCAACTGTGAGTATAAATGCTCGAGACAAATGATCCGTAAGAACTCCGTGGCTTCGGGTACAAGCTCTCTAACCCTCATACCTCATCGTCCGGGTTTACGAGTCACCTATTTCCTGCATTTCCATAGCAACCAACATACCAAGCATAATTCCGCAAGAAAGATAGGCTTCGAAATGGGTCAAAATGCCGTAGAATGGTGAGGTTTTCCATCTATTTGACAGTTTGCCTCAAAGTGAGTGTGCAATGCATTTTGCCCTATAAATGGTCTAAAACTACCCAAAACAAGCCAAGAGTGTCGTAAATGAGGGTTAAAACATGCACCGAAGCATAGTAATGTTGACTCTCATCAACCACCCCTCACTTAGCGTTTGCTCGCCCTCGAGCAAAATAAGCGTTTTAAAAGGAACCAAAGAGTCAATGTCACACGCGTAGGTCAAGCCAATCACATATCAAAGACAATCGACGAGTAAATGAGTGAATGAATGCAACCTAATCATACCTTATCAAGCAAGCGGGATGTTGATGAGAGATAAATTTATGATCGTTATTATGACATTTCGCCCCACTTCTGATACCATTTTGAGCATTTATGTATCAAATCAAGTCATAAATACTAAGTTTTATCAAAATGTATAAGTAGTAATTATTATATAAATTATCGTGTTTTTATGGTATTTTTAAAAGTTTTTTTTATCGATTTAATAACCGGACTGTCGTGATAAAAATTACTATATTTTATAAACGTTTTATTTTTCACTATTATGTTAGATCTAAAAATATCATAGCTAAAGACTGTAATATTAACCTAAAAAGAGTAAGTAAAATTCAACGCAGTTTACGAACTTTTGTTGTCAGATTTACTCACGGTTCGTTTCTTTGTGTTCAGGTAAAAAAGATAAGATTTACTGCGGAGACGGAATTGAAGACTGAATAACGAGACGAGAGTTATGTCTGATTGAAGAAATGGCCGAATGGATATTTATTATCCTTGGCATATTCCAAGCATATTTCCTTGGATATTTATTTGATCACCAAAATAAATATCCTTGATATTTTGCTCACCAAACTTGGAGCCCAAGGCCAAGTCAAAATACATCACTTTTGGGCTTAAAAGATGTCTTTTGAGGGATAGAAGAGTGTGCCCGAAGCATAAATGTTCAAACGCATCAAAACGCAGTGGTACTACAAATATACTGTCATTGATCTGCATTTCGACCCAACTTAGAGGCATTTTCAGGGGAAGAGTCCTTGATGAAAGTTTTAGATCTTCAAACGAGCTTTCCAACGGATTTTAATCACATCAATCGGAGGTCTACAACTCAAGTTATGGTCGTTTTATCAAACAAATGAATAAGTTCGATTCGGTTTCGACTCGGTTCGAACCTAAAAAATCCTATAAATACCCCCCCTTGCTAGCATAATTCCTTGCCCCTTCTTGGCCTCTTCCATGGCCAAGAGCTCCTCTCTTCTCATCTCCTCCCCATTTCTTCCATTTCCCCTCTTCTTCCATCTCCTTTCTTCTCTTTTTCTTGTTTTCATTTTGGGCCCATATATATATGTCGATGTATGTATATATATATATATGCATATGTGTATAAATAAATAGAGTAGTATCGTTGTAATGCTTGGATTTATTATCGAGGATTGTTGTCTCGGAAGCCGTTGTTACTTTCACGAGGATTAGGCTCCAATTCAGCAGTTGTAATCGGTAATTTTCTAATGTTATTATGTTTATTATTTCTATCTATTTATATACATATATATATTAGTAGTAGTAATATCTAGCCAAGATATGAATCTGAATTAGTTAATCTTTTGGTAAAATGAATGATCGACTCTGGTAATCATGATTAAAACTAATTATAATGAATCTTTTTCTATTTTGCAACGTATTGATAATATATTCGGATTGACGTAATTAATCAAGATGAATCGCAACATATAACCTGACGATGAACTGACCAGAGAAGTTAGGATATGAGATAAAAAATAGAAAAACCGGAGGGTAAAATTGGCCTAGTGAAAACGTGACAACGGAATCCTATTTCCTACCCGGGGGCAGATTTGTCCTGGAAAGATGAATCTTATTGAAATTTGTACTCGAGATATTAATAATGTTAAAATCACAGTTTAATTGAAACTACACCGTTTGTGTTAAATCGATCCGCTTGACAACCGGAGCCTCTTGAATAACATCGGCCGTCTGACGAACGGAATAACCTCTTTTATCCGGGGTAGAATTGTACTCGGTACCTGTTCAGACTAACTAAGATTAGCATGGGGCAGTTGTGGAGATTAAACTAATGACAATTTGACATATGACAATTTCATACGCTCGTGTGAGGAGGAATTGTCTAGCTTAGGAGTACACCGGTTCATATATAATTGACCTCCTTGCATCAAGGAAAAGATCTGTCTCATTTATTTCTACTAAAAAGAGATCGTAATTCAGTAACATAATTCTTGGCTAGATCCAAAAATATATATATTATCTATTTTTATATTTATATATTTATTTTAGCTTTACTAACAATCTAACTACTAACATAATCTAACCCAGGAAAAAGTAAAAACTGCGACTTAGATCGAGTTAATAATAGCTTCTTGGTGTTTAACCCCACTTAAAAGAATTACCATGTTTTCCCTGAGGAATACGACCTGACTCACCAGACTAGAGCTACAATTTGACCCGGTACACTGCCGGTTAGGATCTGTATAGCCTAGGTAATGTCCGTCAGCTTTCTGGCGCCGTTTCCAAGGTTAGGTTTTGGTCTGTCAGATGTGTGTGTGTGTGTGTATAGCTTATCCTACATTCACCACGGTTTACCGGTTTGGATTATGGACGCTAGGTTATTACGACTACACCATAAGCTCATACTTCATAAGCATCTCCACTAATCGGGGCCAAACTGAGGCTACGCAAGGTCAAGTAGGACTTGAAAGGTTGTAACGTTAGGCTCGGGACGAGGCTAACCGAAGGGAATTTCTGGGGAATAAACAACAAAGATATAAAACGAGCAAGCTCAATCATGGGGTGTAACAATACAAAATGTAGCTAGCTCTACCCATCTCTAGCTCAAATTGAAACTAGAAACATGATCCAAGAAATAAAATGCCATATCGCACTATGTCTCAAGTGTAACGAGGCAAAAATGTATAAGAAATCATACTTCTTCACTAAAATCTCATCCCAACCACCAACATCACATACTAAATCAATACATGAGTCCCATATTTTTGGATTTCTTTGACTCAACCTTTTATTTTCCTTTCATGACTTTTCTTCTTCTTCTTCTTCTTTTTTTCTTTTTTTTCTTCTTCTTTTTTTTTTATTTTGATTTTGAACTTGAATTTTTATTAGGTTTGAGTCAAATGCCATCACATACACATAAAATGAATTGACCTCCTACCCTCCAATATCATGAAATAGCTCGTAAAAACACCAACTCCTCTCAACATACACACCACTCTCCCACCCCACACTTGCCTAGCTAAGCAAGTGTGATCTAGAAGAAAAGATTAAGCTCAACTCGTAGGGTGTTCAAGGGAATGTAGACCACAAATAAAGCTCAAGGGTCGGGTAATTATGGGCTAAATACGAACGGTTAAATGTCGGATGGGGGTCTAACCATCCTACCAAGGCTTAGAGGGGTTACTGTGGACTATGTCACGGGATGGCTATTTGGCTCTGGTCGGGTCAAAGAAACGCCATAACTGTCATCCCAAACTCTACCAAGGTCGGCCCTTCTATTTCGTCTCGAAGTTAATGATATGAGTTCTAGGTAGCCGAATTGTGCCTAAGTCTACCATAATCGGTCACTAGTTACCATGGTTGATGAAATCGAAGCTATACGTGCATGAAAATCTCATTTCCAAGATAAGGTAGTAAGCCAAGTAACATGAATTCAAACATTCACTACACCGTTTATCCTATCAATGTGAAGGCTCAACATACGAATGCAACATCAATACCATGGAAAAATTTAAAAAGTGCTCAAATTTTTGCTAAAGAAGTGACCAAACACTAAGCATACAACACAATGGCCAGAAAAACAATGAAGCACATATCAAAGCTAAGCCTAGCCTACCACCCCCCAATGATATGAATCATAGTGGACAAAACGCAGTTATTGATGGTCCAAACGCTGGTCCACTTGTGCTTTGAGATGGTCCAATCACGAGGTCACAAAAGAGGAAGTTCGAGGAAGCGTTGAAGAATCTCGTTTTGGCAACTTTCAAAGAACACGTTGGGCTTCTCAAGAATGAAGACTTGGCCATTTTATCCTATTTATCTTGTAATTGGGGTTAATGGGCCAATTGGGGAACTATTTCTATTTTTAGCATTATTTCCATTTTTGTTGATATAAACCCAGCCCAACCTAGAAACCATTTCCTTTGGTTTTTGTTTGAACCAAATCCCAAAAACCTTTATCCAAGACCCTCTAAGAAGATCCATGAACCCAAACCATTTCCATTACTTTTTAAAACCAGCCCAAAATACAAAACCATTTTCCTCTTATTTTTGGGAAAGTCCAAAACTGAATTTATGCTACTTTAAGTTGTTGAGACCAGCCCAAAGCCCACTCTACTCAATATTGGCGTTTTTGGGAAGTGTGTATTAGTCCCACATTGGTTTTGCAACTTTACTTCCATAGATTTGCAGCCTATATAAGGCATATGATTGTACTTGAAAACTTAGACCATGTTTGAGTGATAATATATATATTTTGAAATTCAGTGATTGAATTTTGTGAGTTAAATACTTTGCCTTGTTGATTTGGTATCGTGTCTAACTCGAGAACTTATCAAATATCTGAGCAATCTTTGTGCGACGTTCTCAGCTTAGGGAGTCCCGAAGTGCTGATTCTTAGGGATAATCTAGGTATTGCTCATCCTTCAAACGTGTTCTTCCCTTGATTCCTTAATCTAGATCAAATATTCACATCAATTGGTATTAGAGACTAGGTGATTAAGGTATCAAATATCTCTTTTTGCTTTCTTTAATTTCGTTTTCTTGTTTTTCTTTCTTTATTTTCGTTTCTTCAAACAAAAAAACAAAAAAACAAAAAAACGCAGCAATTTTTTTTTCCTACTCTTTTACCTTCGAAATTGTGTGTTTCTTGTTTGTCTATATGCTATTTTGCTTGTGTTCTTCATAAATTTTCAGAAAATATATCAAAAAAAAAAAAAAAATAAACCAAAACACATTCTGACTGTTCCTCTTCTTGCATGATCTTCAAGTTATTCCTATAACTTTTGCAGCCATTTTTTTTCAGCCTGCTTCCCACGGTTGTTCTTGTTCATTGTGTAACTCCCATCCTTTCTTATTCCACTTATTAAGTTGCATTCAAGGTGTTAATTATATCTAATCTTGTATCAATTATTACTCCATCATTACCTGAGTGTAGTAAGTGCTGAATAGTAATTAGAGTTATATTCAACAAAAAAAAGACAAAAAAAAAAAAGAATTCAGGCCAACTTATTCTAAAAGGGCCGAAAGTTAAAAAAAAAAAATTCCAAAAAAAAAAAAAAAAAACGACTACACAAGAAGGAACTACTTATTTTTTTGGAGTCGTGCACGATTGGCACACCTTGTTTGTCTCTCCTTGACACACCTACATCCTTTTCATTCCGTCTTTGCTTACTTGTTTATCATCGAACGAATTGGTTTCTTTGAGCTCCTAGTTGTGACGTCTACATTTTGCTCAGTTTTTTGATTTCTTTGACGGTTGACACTTACCTAAGGCACGAGTGAGGGTGAGTGATAAACACGAGAGAAATTGTGAGCAATAATGGCCGAACAGGAGGAAACAAATTGGGAGGGTAGGTGTGTCAAGGAGAGACAAACAAAGTGTGCCAATCGTGCACAACACGAGAGAAATTGTGAGCAATAATGGCCGAACAGGAGGAAACAAATTGGGAGGGTAGGTTCCGTCTTCATCAAGAGGCTGTTAATGGTAATATGACAACTCGTTTTGAACAACTTCAACAAACCATTGCGGATCAAATAACTGAAATGTTCCAACAACATGGTCTTGGAAACGGTGGAGGTCGTGGACGTGGTAGAGGTAATAGGGGCCGTGGTCATATGGCTGGTCGTGGTGATGTTGGGGGACGTGGTGGTTTTGGTGGTCGAGGTCATGTGGAGGCTGATGACTATAGTGACATAGCTGATAATTTTGAGCATGAGGATTATGAACGTGTGCAAGATGATAGTATGCGTGGCCATAAGTATAAGATACCTTCATTTGATGGTAAATCGATCCGGGTAGATATCTTGAGTGGGAAATGAAGATGAATCGATTTTTGCGGTTCATGATTATAGTGAAGCGAAGAAAGTTAGGATTGCTACCTTGGAGTTTACGGGTTATGCGATGAGTTGGTGGCATAGCTTTCAAGAGAATCGTCGACGTCGGGGTGAACAACCAATTAATTCGTGGACTCTTTTGACCGAACATATGCGTATCAAATGGGTCCCTAATCATTATTTTCGGGACCAAGGAATTTAAGTTGCAACAGTTATCACAGTCGGGGAAATCAGTTGAGGATTTTTACGAGGAAATGCAAGTTACAATGCTTCGGGCTAATATTATTGAACCAGAAGACGTAACCATGCAGCGTTTTTTATGTGGTCTTCGAGATGATATAGCAGGCCAAGTTGAACTCCAAAACTATCAAACTTTAAGTGATATGGTTAATGGCGCATCGATGGTGGAACGTAGGCTTAAGAACCGACGTGAAGAGAGAGCCAAAGTTAATCGTCCTTTTGGTTATCGCAGCTCATTTACGCCTTCTTTTCAACAAGGAGGTTCAGCTAGTTCATCTATTTCAGCCCCTAACAAACAAGTTGAAAGTTCTACTCGTTCTACGAACCATAAATCCAAGTTATCCGAGATTTTGACACCGAATAAAGGCAAGGTGAAGTTGGACGTTCTCGGGATATTGAATGTTTCAAATGCAAGGGCAAGGGACATTATGCGAAAGCAAATTGTCCAAATAAACGTACCATGACGATTTTGGGGCAGCCTTTACCTCGTGATGACTATGAATCTCATTCGGAGGGTGATGAGGATGATGATGCTGCATTGCGAGATGACAATTTAGATGCGCATGCTACACTCGATTATGGTGCTTGTTATGTGATTCGAAAGACTTTGGCCATTCGTACAAAGTTGGACGAGTCAATTCAGCGGGAAAACATTTTTCAGTCCACGTGTGGCATTGCGGGGCGCACTTGCAACTATATCATCGATTCGGGGAGTTGCGCGAATTTGGTAAGCCAAACACTTGTTAAAGATTTTAATATTGATGTTTTACCGCATCCCCACCCGTATAGTTTGCAATGGATGAATGATGTGGCTGATGTACGCGTGGCTACCCAAGCACTTGTTAAATTTCGTGTGGGTAAATTGGTGGATGAAGTATTATGTGACGTCGTACCATTATTTGTTACTCACTTGTTATTGGGGAGACCTTGGCAATACGATAGGGCTGCATTGTATAATGGTCGTTTAAATACATGGAGTTTGCATTTACATAGTCATACTATTACTTTACATCCGATGACACCGGCTCAAGTTCATTCCGAACATTGCGTATGGCTACTTCTCGACATCGCTTGTGTTTAGTGAGAAAAAAAATGATAAAGAGGGAGAAAAAGTCGAAAATAAGCGAGTTGTTCCGGAGAGAAAAACAAATGAGGGCGCTTTATCTCACTTTGAGGGCAAAAGAAAAGTCGAAAATTTAAGTGTGAGGGAGGGTGTTCTCGTTCCAAATGAGGGAGTAAAAAGGATGGTGTAAATTTGCGTGAGGGAGTGGGAGCTTCAAAACACGAGGGTAAAATAAAAGTTGAAAAGAATGTTGGTAAGGGAGTGAAGCACAATTTTCTTGCCAAGTCTAGTTTAATCACTAAGACTATAAGTGGTGGGCAATTCGTTTTTCTCATTTATTTCAAGGCATTCGACCCCTCTCCCCATTGTTTACTTACTATTTCTGATTTGACATCTTCTCTCCCGAGTGTTGTATGTTCGGTTTTGCAGGAATATGCTGATGTGTTTCCGGAGGAAGAACCGAGTGGTTTGCCACCACTACGTGGTGTGGAGCATCAAATCGACTTGATTCCAGGTGCTACTCTTCCCAACCGACCAGCCTATCGGGCCAATCCTACGGAAACAAAGGAAATTCAACGACAAGTGGAGATTTGTTAGAAAAAGGGAAAATTTGTGAGTCTATGAGTCCTTGCGCGGTACCAGTGATTGTGGTGCCGAAAAAGAGTGGTGACTGGCGCATGTGCACCGACTTGTCGTGCAATTAATAATATCACGGTAAAATATCGCTATCCTATAGCTCGTTTAGATGATATGCTTGATGAGTTGCATGGTAGTAAGTATTTTACTAAGATTGATTTGAAAAGTGGTTATCACCAAGTACGTATTCGTGAGGGTGACGAGTGGAAAACAGCCTTTAAAACTAAGTTTGGTCTTTATGAGTGGTTGGTTATGCCATTCGGGCTTACAAATGCCCCTTCCACGTTTATGCGTTTAATGAATGAAGTCTTTGCGTGAATTTATTGGTCATTTTGTGGTAGTTTATTTCGATGACATACTAATTTATAGCACCACACTTGATGATCATGTTGCACATTTACAAGCTGTTCTTGATACACTTAGGCGTGCTCAGTTGTATGCTAACCTTAAGAAATGTGAGTTTTGCTTGGATCGCATTGTTTTTCTTGGTTTTGTGGTTAGTGACAAGGGTGTTGAAGTTGATCAAGAAAAGATTCGGGCAATCAAGGAGTGGCCTGCACTTAAAAACGTGGCTGATGTTAGAAGTTTCCTTGGCTTGGCTAGCTTCTATTGGCGGTTTGTGATTTTAGCACCATTGCTGCTCATTTGACCGAGTTGGTGAAGAAAAATGCAGCCTTCATTTGGGAAGATCGTCACAGGGAGTCTTTTGAAACTTTAAAGCTTAAACTTATTTCAACACCTATTCTTGCTTTACCCGACTTTGATAAAATGTTTGAATTAGAATGTGATGCATCGGGTGTTGGTGTGGGTGGTGTTTTAATGCAAGAAAAGCAACCTGTGGCATATTTTAGTGAGAAATTAAAAGGTGCTCATTTGAACTATTCCACGTATGATAAGGAGCTTTATGCTTTGATTCGTTGTTTGCAAACTTGGCAACATTACCTTAGGCCTCGTGAGTTTATTATTCATACGGACCATGAGTCTTTAAAATATCTTAAGGGTCAAGGTAAGTTGAGTAAACGACATATCCGCTATATTGAGTTCATTGAGTCGTTTCCTTATGTCATTAAGTTTAAGAAGGGTAAGGAAAACATTGTTGCGGATGCTTTGTCTAGGCGTTATTCCTTGATTACATCATTACAAACTAAGTTGCTTGGTTTTGAGAGTATTAAGGATTTATATGCTAATGATGTCGACTTTGGTGATATTTTTGCTAAGTGTCCTTCATCTACTTTGCCTGATTATTCTGTGCATGGTGGTTTTCTTTACAAAGGTGATAAGCTGTGTATTCCTAGATCGTCCATGCGTGAATTATTCTTGAGGGAGTCTCATGGGGGTGGTTTAATGGGACACTTTGGGGTAGATAAGACTTTGGATATGTTGCGCACACATTCTATTGGCCACGTATGAAAGCTGATGTGATTAAATTTTGTGCTTCTTGTATTGTATGTAAGCATGCTAAATCCCGTTTGCAGCCCCATGGTTTATACACTCCACTACCTATTCCCACATCTCCTTGGACCGACATTTCCATGGACTTTGTGTTAGGTTTGCCTCGGTCTAGGAGTGGAAAAGATTCTGTGTTTGTGGTGGTGGACCGTTTTTCAAAAATGGCTCATTTTATTCCATGTACCAAAACTAATGATGCATCGTATATTGCTGATTTGTTCTTTAGAGAAATTGTACGTTTGCATGGTGTTCCACGAACGATTGTGAGTGATCGTGTTACTAAGTTTGTGAGTCATTTTTGGAGGGTTTTGTGGATGCGTTTGGGAACTTATCTATTATTTTCTACTTCTTTTCACCCACAAACTGATGGGCAAACGGAGGTTGTGAACCGTGTGTTAGGACAACTTCTAAGAACTGTTGTGAAAAGTAATTTAAAGAATTGGGAGTCTTGTTTGCCTTATGTGGAATTTGCTTATAATTGTGCTAAACATTCGGCTACTCAATACGCCCCATTTGAGCTTGTTTATGGCTTTTTACCGGCTGCTCCGTTTGATTTTATTCCTCTTCCTCCTGGTTCGCAGGTTAGCTTGGATGGAGAAGCAAAGGCTGATCTTGTGAAAGCGTTGCATCAAAAGGCGAGGCTGAATGTTGAAAAAGAAACCGAGAGTTACATGAAGCAAGCAAACAAGGGTCGCAAGGAGCTGATTTTTGAACCTGGAGATTTGGTGTGGCTACACCTTCGCAAAGAGAGATTTCCACATCTCCGCAAGTCAAAGCCGAATGCACGTGGTGATGGTCCTTTCCAAGTGCTTGAGAGGATAAACAACAATGCCTACAAACTTGACATACCTCAGGATTGGAATATTTCACCTACATTCAACGTGGCAGATTGTCTCCTTACGATGCTTCTTTTGATCTGAGGACAGATCCTTTCCATCCGGGAGGGAATGATATGAATCATAGTGGGCAAAACACAGTTATTGATGGTCCAAACGCTGATCCACTTGTGCTTCGAGATGGTCCAATCACGAGGTCACAAAAGAGGAAGTTCGAGGAAGCGTTGAAGAATCTCGTTTTGGCAACTTTCAAAGAACACGTTGGGCTTCTCAAGAATGAAGACTTGGCCATTTTATCCTATTTATCTTGTAATTGGGGTTAATGGGTCAATTGGGGAACTATTTCTATTTTTAGCATTATTTCAATTTTTGCTGATATAAACCCAGCCCAACCTAGAAACCATTTCCTTTGGTTTTTGTTTGAACCAAATCCCAAAAACCTTTATCCAAGACCCTCTAAGAAGATCCATGAACCCAAACCATTTCCATTACTTTTTAAAACCAGCCCAAAATACAAAACCATTTTCCTCTTATTTTTGGGAAAGTCCAAAACTGAATTTATGCTACTTTAAGTTGTTGAGACCAGCCCAAAGCCCACTCTACTCAATATTGGCGTTTTTGGGAAGTGTGTATTAGTCCCACATTGGTTTTACAACTTTACTTCCATAGATTTGCAGCCTATATAAGGCATATGATTGTACTTGAAAACTTAGACCATGTTTGAGTGATAATATATATATTTTGAAATTCAGTGATTGAATTTTGTGAGTTAAATACTTTGCCTTGTTGATTTGGTATCGTGTCTAACTCGAGAACTTATCAATGATCTGAGCAATCTTTGTGCGACGTTCTCAGCTTAGGGAGTCCCGAAGTGCTGATTCTTAGGGATAATCTAGGTATTGCTCATCCTTCAAACGTGTTCTTCCCTTGATTCCTTAATCTAGATCAAATATTCACATCACCCACTTTAAATGCAACACTGTCCTCAGTGTGTGAATGATAAAGAGAAATAAGGCTTAGCTTAACCCGGTAGAAAGGCGCAAACCATGTACGTGACATATCCATGAAAGTTCCACTCGAATACCTGAAGCCATGAGACAAAAACACCAAGAAAACGCATGCACGGGGAACAGGCACCGTGCCAAAAGCAAGCAACAAATATCGAGATATAATAAAAGAGCGCAAAGTCACATACACGATCATATAAAACCAAAAAGAGGAACCGACTCAGGGCGCATGGGATGAAAAGACAATCAAACAAGTAAAACAACATCCATGCATAAAGATACGAACCAACATTAGATCGAAGAAGAACCACTCAAAAATTGTACCAATACCCCCAAAGTATCACCCTAGACCACTCCTAGCACCAAAACTAAAGCAAAAACAGAGAAACGGTGGGTTGCCTCCCCCAAACGCCTTTGTTTTACGTCATTGGCTTGACTTATTAAGAAACTAAAAGAAAAGCAACAAAACACGAGTGGAATGAAAGAAAAAAAATTGCACATCTTTTGCTTAATAGCTTCAAGAACATGGCAATTAAAAAAAACCTTCATCCACTTTTATTTAGAACAAAAAAAAAATCTACCTAAAACATTCTAAGTTTAAAGTCCTTAGTTTGACTTACTACCCGCAACAATGCTAATGATAGTTATACCAAAGGAGAGCAAACCGTTGCGTCTCCCTACAAAAATCAAAAGAATTGAGCACACCTTTAAAATGGGACAAGACAAAGAAGGGGCTCAATCCCCACCACCAAAATTGGTTCAAGAAATTTACAGTGCAACACAATGAATTCAATTTCCCTGAATTATAGCATATGCCAAGTAACAAAGATTCAAACACCAAACATTAAAATTTTGGCTCAACCACAACATCAACATATTCAATGTGATCAACCACCACTATTTTTTCAATAAGGTTCAAATGATAAGGAATAAATGATTCACTAGTAGCATGTTTCATACCTTCTTCATATCACTCATGATGGGTGATTACCTCAAGAGTCGACAGTGGAGCAAATGAAATGTCATCATTTTTAGCACTCCTCTCAACCTTCCTCTTCTTAATCAATCGCTCTACCCGGTTCTCCAAATTATTTAATGCCGATTGAAGAGTAGTTGCATTCGTTTTAATATCCATCAACTCCCGACCTTGCTCTTGCAAAGTCCGGCCTTGCTCTTCTATCTCACGGCCTTGCTCTTTTAACACACGGCCTTGCTCTTGCAAAGCCTCATTGATTTGCTCTAAGAGGATATCGGTTGAGCTCTTTTGCGGTGAAAAAGCTATTTGTGGAGGTTGAGAATATTGCAAATACGCATTGGGGTGTTGAAAGTGAGAACTTGGAGGACTCTCCCACACATTGTGTATGGTGATGTGTATGGGTTGAACTGATAATATGGTTGGAATCCAAAGCCCATAGCACCGAAATTAAAGCCTCCAAAAGAGTAGGGAGAAGAGCCCTCATGGCCATACGGATCAATACACTGCAATTCAAGGGAACAACAAGAACACAATCACGGTATCCAGTCACCACCACCGCAATAGGTGAAGTGACTCTTCAACAAAAAGCCAACATCAAGAAAAACAAGTAAAAAAAACGAAAGGAAAAAAAACAACCTAAGCCTAAGTCTTCAAACGACTTATGAGATATCGATTTGATTCCCCGACAACGGCGCCAGAAATCTTGATGACCAAAATAGTAACGACCAACCTTAACCGGCAAAGTACCGGGTCGGAAGCACTATAGTGGAGAGCAAGGTCGTATCCCACGAGGAATCAATCGAATACCAAAGTCATTCTCATACTTAGTTTAGGCTAATCAAGTTTGTTCAGGTTTTGATTATGCTAAAACGATATTTAAACTAGAGTAAAGAGAGATAGAGGCATAGCCAAATCACGATCCAATTGAATACTTTCGCCCCTCTAATCGACTATTTGGGAATGGAAACAACCAACCAACCATCCTAATGCTTATATCGACTCGTTCATGGGTGCAAACTCCTAAGATAGTACTAGACGCCATGCAACAACCTAGTACCCTTTGCTGGTTCAACGAGTCCGTCTTTAAGGATTTAACCGACCGGAACAAGATAAACACTCTAGAGCCGCTCGATTTACACCGACAAACCTCGTTACCCAATCGATCTAAACAACTCAGTCAATTGTAGATAACGATCTTAAAATCCATTTTCCCACACCCCTTCGCAACATACATTTATAAAAGTGGTGTGTGAGTTCATGAACTAGGTGTACAAGCTAATTCAAGCATTATTAAGACATGAATTCATCGATATAACAACAATTAAACACTACTCATTCTCAATTTCATCACATGATTAATTAGAGGGTAATTTCTTCAATCTTCACATGATTTAACTATGGAAATGTTTAGCTACTCATAGTAAAACTAGAAATAACAATCAAAGATAGAATCAAAGCCATAAAACTGAAAAGAGGAAAGATTAATTACCAAAACCGCAGAAAATTGTCTTTACATCAAGCTTCATCAACACCCATGTCAATTGGGGAAGAAGATGATCCAAAATGCAAAAATTAAGGGAAGGAAAGCTAAAATCTAAGCTAATTTGATTTTAATCTAAGAGAAATTGTGAAAGAAAAGCTAATCTAGGTGAATGAATGGAGGAATGGTGACTCTAAGGGTTTTGGGGCGGAGAAGAATCAGAAATCTACAAAAAATTCGCGTTTTTGTGGTGAAAAACGCATAACGAGCCGAGCTGCCTGAAGTTCGGCTCGACAGATAGTTCGATACTAGATTATCTTCAGTAAATTGACCATAACTTTGCGTGCAGACCTCCGATTTGAATGATTCAAGATGAGTTGGAAAGCTTGTCCAAAGATCTACAACTCTTGTGAAGAAGTCTAAACCGAATTCCGTCTACAAGAGGGGTAAAATGTCACTTTAAGTCAACTGTGAGTATAAATGCTCGAGACAAATGATCCGTAAGAACTCCGTGGCTTCGGGTACAAGCTCTCTAACCCTCATACCTCATCGTCCGGGTTTACGAGTCACCTATTTCCTGCATTTCCATAGCAACCAACATACCAAGCATAATTCCGCAAGAAAGATAGGCCTCGAAATGGGTCAAAATGCCGTAAAATGGTTAGGTTTTCCATCTATTTGACAGTTTGCCTCAAAGTGAGTGTGCAATGCATTTTGCCCTATAAATGGTCTAAAACTACCCAAAACAAGCCAAGAGTGTCGTAAACGGGGGTTAAAACATGCACCGAAGCATAGTAAAGTTGACTCTCATCACAACCAGACACGTCAAGGGCTGGAAGGCGAATATAAGGCAAGACATTCCTTTTGAACTGGTTATACCGGTGTTCCGGTAGAGCGGGTAGCATGGGCAGCATAGTGAGCGTCTGAAACTCCGACTCCTAAACTTAAAACTGGCTGGAAATGCGCATTTTGAGCCGCTCAGACGGATGTTCCACTGATCTTGACTTTTTAAACAGTCAACACGAGGAACAAAACAAACATCATATATCCCGACTACACCGGAATCGCCATTTCCCTCCTTTTCTGACTCGGGCATGGCGGCTCTGGAAACTGTGCTTTAATCACCCACATACCATTGAGAATAAATTAACTTCAACAAAATGTTTCTTGAGATGCATATACAATGATTGCATATATGTTTGAATTTTTTAAATTTGACTTTCTAAAAACAAATTTTTTTTTTTGCTTAAAATTCCGATATCCGAAACCCACTGAAAACAAACATCATATATCCCGACTACACCGGAATCGCCATCTACCACTGAGAATAAATTAACTTATCTTCAACAAAATGTTTCTTGAGATGCATATACAATGATTGCATATATGTTTGTATTCTTTAAATTTGACTTTCTAAAAAGCAATTTTCTTTTTTAGGTTAAAGCCCCCCGGTATCCGGAACCCACTGGTCCGATTAATTCGGAGTTCGGTCCATGTCGTGCCTGCAGAGTATACCCTGGCCAAGAGCTCTTTCAAGATGACGCCTTAGAGGAGAATCGAATCGATGACCTCCCTAGAGATTCTCAAGTCACTGTTGTTGTTTGAATTAGTCTTTTGCTGTTAAATAAAGTCCTATTTTGTAGGATGATAGACTAAGTAGACTTAGTCCAGTTTGTTCCTAATTTTATGCTGCACTACTCCTATAATGGTGCGTAGTTGTTAATTTCATTTTCTCTGTATTATCATGGCTATATATAGCTGTTTGCTTGATCAATAAAAGACACATTCCTTCAATTTACTGTTCTGATATTCTACATTTGGTATCAGAGCTATAGCAACAAATAAACACGAGAGTTTTTTGTGAGGGTGAGAAGAAATGTCAACAGGAGACAAGTTTGTGCAGCCATCCATTCCAAAATTTGATGGTCATTATGATTTCTGGGCCATGACCATGGAAAATTTCTTGAGGAGCAGAGAAATATGGAGTCTGGTGGAAGAAGGCATCCCAATAGGAGCAATTGGGACAGGAACCGCAAGCGAAGCACAAAGGAAAACTGTAGAAGAAGCCAAACTCAAGGATTTAAAGGTGAAGAATTTCCTGTTTCAATCAATTGATAGGGAAATTCTGGAGACAATCCTAGACAAAGAGACATCCAAAGGAATCTGGGAATCCATGAAAAAGAAGTATCAGGGATCCACTAGACTGAAAAGGTCCCAACTTCAGGCATTACGCAGGGAATTTGAACTGCTATCCATGAAGGATGGTGAGAAGGTACACAGCTCTGTAGGGAGAACACTCAGTGTGGTCAACAAAATGAAAGCCAATGGGGAGAAGGTGGAGCAAAACACAGTGGTGTCAAAGATTCTCCGATCTTTGACTCCAAAATATGCCTATGTTGTCTGCTCCATTGAAGAAGCAAATGATCTGGACCTCTTGAGCATTGATGAACTCCATGGCAGTTTGTTGGTTCATGAGCAACGAATGCAAGGAGTGCAAGAGGAAGAACAAGTCCTGAAGGCTGGGACAGACGAAGAATCCAATAGAGAAAGGGGTCGGAATTCTTACAGAGGAGGTCGTGGCAGAGGCAGGGGGAGACAGCCACTCAACAAATCCACTGTTGAATGCTACAAATGCCACAAGTTAGGACACTTTCAGTATGAGTGCCCAGAATGGTCAAATTACACTGAAGTGGATGGAGGAGAAGAACTTCTGTTAATGGCATATGAAGAAACACGGGAGTCAGGAAAAAATGAGCTATGGTTCCTTGATTCAGGATGCAGTAATCACATGACAGGTAACAAGCTGTGGTTTTGTGAAATATCAGAGGATGGCCTTACAAAAATAGTGAAACTTGGGAACAATGCCAAGATGGCTGTGACTGCAAAAGGAAACATAAGGATGAAGCTAAATGGGACAACTCAGGTAATTTCCAATGTCTACTATGTTCCTGAATTGAAAAGTAACTTGTTGAGTGTAGGACAACTTCAAGAAAAAGGGTTGTCTGTCCTATTTCAAGATGGAGGGTGCAAGGTGTTTCACAAACAGAGAGGGCTCATTATGGAGACACATATGAGCAAAAACAGAATGTTTTGCCTGTCAGTTCCAATGGTGTCTAATGGTATTATGTGTTTACAAAGTGAGGTCACCACAGACAAGGATCTTCATAAATGGCATTGCAGATTTGGCCACCTAAATTACAAAGGGCTGCAGACTCTTTCATCAAAAGGCATGGTGGTTGGCTTGCCTGTTCTAAAGACTACCGAAAAGATCTGCCCTACATGTTTTATAGGCAAGCAACACAGAGATTCCATACCTAAGAGGACTGTATGGAAAGCATCTCACAAACTGCAACTTGTGCATTCAGACATCTGTGGTCCAATCACACCAATTTCAAGCAGCAACAAAAGGTACTTTTTAACTATAATTGATGATCTGACAAGGAAAACCTGGGTGTATTTTTTACATGAGAAGTCAGAAGCTTTAAATATGTTTAAAAGATTCAAAGCTCTTGTTGAAAAGGAGACAGGTGCACACATAGCAGGTTTGAGGACTGACAGAGGTGGGGAATTCAACTCAAATGAATTCATAGAATTCTGTCAGTCTCATGGTATCAACAAGCATCGCGACGGTTTGCTTTTACCCCTCGATGAGAATGGCATAGCTGAGAGGAAAAACAGGACAATTATGAATGCAGTGAGGTCTATGTTGGTAGAGAAACAGGTTCCTAGGGTTTTCTGGCCTGAAGCTGTGAAATGGTGTGTTCATATTCAGAATAGAAGCCCCACTGCAGCGTTGGAAAATCAAACACCACAAGGAGCATGGACTGGGAGGACACCAATGGTAGACTATTTTCGTACCTTTGGTTGTGTTGCTCATGTACATGTTCCTGACCAGAAAAGAAGCAAGCTGGACAACAAAAGCAGGAGATGTGTATTTCTTGGGGTTAGTGATGAGTCAAAAGCATGGAGATTGTATGATCCTTCTACACAAACCATCATAATCAGTAGAGATGTGGTGTTTGAAGAAGATATTGGCTGGGATTGGGGCAGAACAGAAGAAGAAAACATGCAAGATGTTCTGGTTTGGCCTGATGAAGATATTGAGGATGACTCCAATGAAGAACCTCCAGTCACACCAGTCACACCAGATGAGCCAACTCCTCAGAGTCCTACACCATCTGGTAGTTTGGCTCAAGGGAGGGAAATTAGACAGAAAAGAGCACCAGCATGGATGAATGATTTTGAGACAGGAAATGAACAAGATGAGGAACAGGAACACTTAAGTGCCATGATAGTGACTGAACAAGATCCAGTCACTTTTGTTGAAGCCATACAAGATCACAAATGGAGAGCAACCATGAAAGCAGAAATGGATGCAATTGAGAAGAATCAGACTTGGGAACTTACAAGTCCACCTGAAGGAGCACAAATTATTGGAGTTAAATGGATATTTAAAACAAAGCTGAATGAAGCAGGTAGGGATGGCAATCTCGCCCAACCCGACCCTGCCCTACCCGTTACCCTACCCGTTCGGGTATGATTTTCAACTACCCATTCGGGTAATGGGTCGGGTATGGGTAAAATTTCTATACCCGTTCGGGTATCGGGTCGGGTATCGGGTATAGCATAAAACCCTACCCTACCCGTCCCCGACCCATTCCCCGACCCGTACCCTACCCTACCCGTTGCTTTTTCTTTGAGGTTAGTAGAAATTAGAAAAGAACTAAACCTAACGTTACTGTTAGTAGAAAAGAACCGATAAAAAAACTAAAAAACATTAGTTCTAATAGGACATTCATTTGCAAAATGTCTTAACTTGTACTTAAAATCAAATTCATTTTGTACTTAAAAAAATTATTTATACATGTTCATGTACCCGTACCCTACCCGTACCTACCCGTTACCCGTTGGGGGTGGGTATGGGGGGATTTTATTTATACCCGTTCGGGTATGGGTCGGGTATGGGTAAAAAAATTTAGGAGTGGGTATGGGTCGGGTGGAGCTAAACCCGTCCCCTACCCGACCCATTGCCATCCCTAGAAGCAGGAGAAGTGGACAAATTAAAAGCCAGACCGGTGGCCAAAGGGTATGCTCAAAAACATGGAATTGATTACACTGAGGTATTTGCTCCAGTGGCCAGACTTGATACGATCAGGGTCCTTGTAGCATCTGCTGCCCAATTTGGTTGGGAAATCTTTCAGCTTGATGTAAAGAGTGCTATCCTTCATGGAGAACTCAAAGAAGAGGTATTTGTTGATCAAACTGAAGGGTTCATAAGACAAGGGCAGGAAACTAAGGTGTATAGGCTAAAAAAGGCACTTTATGGCCTTAAACAGGCACCAGGGCCTGGTACAGCAGAATTGAGGCCTACTTTGCAAGAGAAAAGTTTGAGAGATGCCCTCATGAACATACCTTGTTCACTAAGTCCATTGGAGGTAAAATTTTGTTGGTAAGTTTGTATGTTGATGATTTGATCTATACAGGCAATGATAAGAGAATGTGTGATGAGTTCAAATCATCCATGATGATGGAATTTGAAATGTCTGATCTTGGGAAAATGAGGCATTTCCTTGGCATTGAGGTCAAACATTGCTCAACTGGAATTTTCATATGTCAAAAGAGGTATGCTCAGGAAGTACTAACTAGGTTTGGCATGGAGGAGAGCAATGCAGTGAGAAATCCAATTGTTCTAGGAACAAAACTGACCAAAGATGAAGGGGGTACTAGGGTGGATGAAACTCTCTACAAACAATTAGTAGGCAGTCTTATGTATTTGACTGTGACTAGGCCAGATTTGATGTATGTGGTCAGTCTCATTAGCAGGTTTATGTCAGCTCCCACTATGATGCACTGGCTGGCAGCAAAAAGGATGCTTAGATATGTGAAGGGGACATCTGAGCTTGGAATTCTGTACAAAAGAGGACAGGCAAACTGGAGACTGGTTGGTTACACTGACAGTGACTTTGCTGGGGATCTAAATGACAGGAAAAGCACTTCAGGATATGTTTTTCTGTTGGGATCAGGGGTTGTATCTTGGGCTTCAAAGAAACAACCAGTGGTGGCTTTGTCCACCACAGAAGCAGAATATATAGCTGCTGCAATGTCTGCTTGTCAATGTGTTTGGCTAAAGAGAATTCTGGAAGAATTGGGAGTTGAGAAGAAGACTAACACAGTGATTTATTGTGACAACAGCTCCACTATAAAGTTGGCTAGTAATCCTGTGTTTCATGGCAAGAGCAAACATATAGATGTCAGGTTTCACTTTCTAAGAGATTTAGTGAATGATGGCATATTTGAGCTAAACTATTGCAGGACTGAAGATCAGATTGCAGACTTGATGACCAAACCTTTGAAATTGGACCAGTTTGAGAGACTCAGGAGCATGCTTGGGATGATTGAAGCTGGGAGTATAAGCTAAAGGAAGATTCTTTAGCTTAAAGGAGGGAATGTTGTTGTTTGAATTAGTCTTTTGCTGTTAAATAAAGTCCTATTTTGTAGGATGATAGACTAAGTAGACTTAGTCCAGTTTGTTCCTAATTTTATGCTGCACTACTCCTATAATGGTGCGTAGTTGTTAATTTCATTTTCTCTGTATTATCATTGGCTATATATAGCTGTTTGCTTGATCAATAAAAGACACATTCCTTCAATTTACTGTTCTGATATTCTACAGTCACTTACCACTTGAGTCAATCTAGTTAGTTTAAAAATAAGAAAAAGCAATTTACCAATAAGGATGTCAAGATATCAAGATGATTAGGCTAGAAGATATCAAGATGGGTTGGGCTGGCTGGAGATAGTTTTTTTTTTTTTTTTTTTTTTTTTTTTTTTTTCAAAAGAAAATTCCTTCAAATGGTTGATGGTGCAGCATTTGAAGGAATATTGGTTGTTCGTATTCATCCGGTTTCGCAAAGCATTTGCTGTGTCTTGCTCAAGATTCTTCAACATACCTCCTCTGTATCCCAATGGCTCTCTCCCCTTTCTACTATCTTCTTTCTCCTTCAATTCTTATTCAAACTTCAAAAATTCAGTCTTATTATTTCTTCCCCATCACCTGAAACCTCGCTTCTGTCACAATTCAACTGATCCCATCTCTCCAATTTTTGATTCATGTAAAACCCTTCAACATGTGAAACAATCCCACGCCTATTTTATTGTATCTTATGGTATTAATTTGCATGAAACTTGTCCTCAATTTATTTCAAAGTTGATAGCTTTATACACAAAGTTCGTTGATTTTGATAACCCATTTGCAATCCTGAAGTCTATGGAAAAACACACGGCTTTTTCTTGGAATATGGTTCTGAAGGGTTATGTTAGTTCAGGGCTTGTTGAATCTGCGTTCAGTGTTTACAGGAAGATGAGAGAAATTGGTGTGGAACATGATTGTTATACATTTCCTATTATTAACAGAGCCGTTTTGTTGAGTCCTGATAAAATTTCGTTTGGGAAAATCATGCATTGCTTGTCTATTCGAATGGGGTTTAGTCACGAGGTTCATTTTTGTAATACAATGCTTGAGGTTTATTTGAAAAGTGGGAGGATGGGTGATGCTCGTAAGCTGTTCGATGAAATGCCTTATAGGGATATAGTGTCTTGGACTGCAATGATTTCGATTTATGTTAATGATGGTAATGTTGATTTGGCTTTTGGACTGTTCAATGAGATGAGAACTGAGGTAGAACCCAATGCAGTGACAATGTTGGTCATATTGCAAGTGTGTTCAAGTGTGATTCAGGTGGTACATTTTCATGGTTTCTTGTTTAAAAAAGGATTCTTGATTGATCGTTCTGTGGATAACGCATTGTTAAATGCTTATGTACACATGGGAAGGGTAGCTGATGTTGAAGTTCTTTTTGGAGAAATGGACAGAGATATAGTTTCTTGGAATATAATGTTGTCTCTGTACTCTATGACTGGAGAAATAAGGAGAATGGCTGAATGTTATCATCAAATGCAGGGCGAGGTAGAGCCCAGTCCCGAGAGTTTAAACGTGCTTGTTTCTAGCACAGCAGGTTGTGGAGATCTTTTCCAAGGTGGACTTCTACATTGTTTTGCTTTGAAGAAAGGACTTTGTGATGATAAATTAAAGACTTCTTTAATGTACTTTTATGCCAAGTGCGGTGAGGTTGCTATGTCAACTTCATTGTTTGAAGAAATACGCCATACAAATCCTTTAGCTTCAAATGCCATGATGTCGACCCTTCTTGAAAATGGACTTTATAAGGATGTTATTGTTCTTTTCAAGGAAATATTGAGTGCAAATGTACAACCTGCCCCTGAAAATTTAGTTAGTCTAGTGGCCGCTTATACTCATATTGGCGCTGTATGTTTAGGTAGAGGCGTCCATGGGTACACCATTAGGAACTCAGTTTGTGGATCTACCGATAAACACAACATCCTCGAAACAGCCATCTTGAATCTGTATCTACGATGTGGAAGCATTTACACTGCAAGAACCGTGTTTGATAAAATGGTTGTGAAAGATGCTGTGGCATGGACATCAATGATTGAGGGCTATGGAAACCATGGATTAGGTTTACAAGCCCTACAATTATTTGATAGAATGGTAGAAGAGGGAGCAAAACCGAACCACATTACTTTCTTGAGCTTGTTATCTGCTTGCAGTCATTCCGGCCTATGGAGTGAAAGCTACAAAATCTTGCACCAAATGAAATGGAAATTCAACATTGAACCTGATTTAAACCACTACACTTGCATTATAGATATGTTAGGTAGATCAGGAAGACTTAAACATGCATTATCAGTGATTTTGAAAATGGTGGCATGTCCAGACAGTAGAATCTGGGGTGCCCTTCTTGCTGCCTCGAGAGTACACGCGGATACAAGATTAGGTGAATACGCAGCAAAGAGATTACTCGAAATGGAACCGGATAACGCTGGATATTATACTTTGTTAAGTAATATTGAGGCAAGTGAAGAAAGATGGAGTGAAGTTGAAGAAGTAAGGAGTAAAATGAAGGCCAAAGATTTGCCAAAACAACCCGGTTGGAGCTGCATAGAAGTGAAAGGCTTACTTCATGGTTTTGTTTCAGGCGATGTATCACATCCTTATTCTGCTAACATTTACAAGACATTGCAAGATTTACACTCAAAAGACAACCTAGTTATCTAAGTCATTGTTTTGTCCCTAATACCGAGCTCGTTAAGTGATCAACGACTTCTAGCATCATGCTTCGCAAAAGTTGGTGTAATTTGTTCATATCCTATTGATTTTTCTAGTTGATTTCAGTTTTTGGTACCATCTTCTTGTTTCATAGTTTATTCACTAAAGTCTGCACTTGAATGTTTATGATCTTGCAGAACAAACATGTTTGTACTTGAAGGTTTAATGCTCAATTATGAATCTTTTTGCAGGTTGATATAATGCATTTAAAGAAGATAACATGGGGACAGTGACAACAGTGCAATATTGGAATAGTGTTGGTATAAGTTTTATCTCCCAACTTTCTAAGAGGACATGATTAAATCCTTTGGTCAATGCATGACATTAAATCCTTTGGTCATGTTAGTTAATAAAAAAAGCTCCTACTATGTCAGTGAGTTATTGTTCTGTACTAATAAGAAACAACTACTCTTAGCCTTGGTGTATCAGTAGTAATGAACAATAATGCCAACTGATAATTGATGTGGTGGGGGTCTGCTGTGTCTTTGCCATTGATTATATGATGAAATGGAGAGGATTGTTATTGTGCATAACTCCATTTCAGAAAGTCGGTTTTGGAGTCAAGAATTGACTTTCCGTAGTGTAACGCCCACAGATTCCGGGCCTGGCAGCTGGTGACCAAAATAGTAACGACCAACCTTAACCGGCAGAGTACCGGGTCGGAAGTACTATAGAGGTGAGCAATGTCGTATCCCTCGAGGAATCATTCGAGTACCAAAGTCGTTTCTCAACTTAGTTTAGGTCAATCAAAGTTTGTTCACGGTAATTATACTACAACGCTATTTAAACAGGAGATAAAGAGAGAGACACATAGTCAAACCACGATCCAATGTAATACTTTCGCCCCTCTAATCGATTATTTGGGAATGGAAACTAACAACCAACCATCCTAATGCTTATATCGACTCGTTCATGGATGCAAACTCCTAAGATAGTACTAGACGCCATGCAACAACCTAGTGCCCTTTGCCCGGTTCAACAGTCCGCCTTTAAGGAAGTAACTAACCGAAACAAGATTAAGCGCTAGAGCTGCTCGATTTCACAACCGATTGAACCTCACTCCCTAATCAATCTAAATAACTCAGTTGATTATAAGGAATGATCTTAAAACCCCTTTTCCCACACCCCTTCGCAACATACATTTATAAAAGTGGTGTGTGAGTTCATGAACTAGGTGTACAGTCTAATTCAAGCATTGATAACAAGTTGTAAGACATGAATTCGTCAATATAACAACAATTAAGCACTACACATTCCCAATTTCATCAATTAGAGGATGATTTCTTCAATTCACATAATTTGGCTATGAAATGTTTAGCTACTCATAATAAAACTAAAAACAACAATCAAAGATAGAATTAAAGCCATAAATGAAATAGAAACTGAAATTGATTACCAAAATCGTAGAGAATCGGAGTTTACATCTAGCTTTTTCAACACCCATGTCAATTGGTGAAGAAGAAGGCCCAAAATCAGAAAATCCAAGAGTAGAGAAGAAAATTTAGCTAAAATCTAAGCTAGATTGTGATTAATTTAAGTAAAAGATGATGTAAGGGTGAATCTAGGGAAGAAGAAGGAAGAGATTCGACCTAAAGGGGAATAACGTAAGATATGAAGGTGAAAAAGTGTGTGTGGAATCTCTAAAAATCTGTGCAAGCCGTATTTATATTCTCCAAAAATGTGCAGAAAAGGTCATTTTGGCGCGCCCCAAAACTGGTTCTGCGATTCTGGGAACTCTCTATCAATTTGGCGTGCCCCAAACTTGTTCAGTGACTTATTGTGCATTCTGCTTCAACTTTGGCGTGCCCCAAAACTGGTTCTGCGATTCTGGGAACTCTCTGTATCAATTTGGCGTGCCCCAAACTTGTTCAGTGACTTATTGTGCATTCTGCTTCAACTTTGGCGTGCCCCAACAGCTTTGGCGTCCCCCAAACTCCCCCAAGCTCCAATTTCTTCACTTTTCTCTCTTTTCTTCTATCTTCAACCATTGGTTTCACCTTCATACGCTCCATGCTTTGTCTCCCGGGCTTATGAGTACCTAGATCCTGCGTCACAACATCTAACACAAACAGAGCATAATTTCACAAGATAGATAGGGCTCGAAAAGGGCCAAAAACATCGTAAAATGCCGAGGTTTTCCATCTATATGACGGTTTGCCCCATGGTGGACGTGTAATGCGATTTTGCCTTAAAAATGGTCTAAAACTATCCGGAATGAACCAAAAGTGCCGTAAAAGGGGGTTGAAACATGCACCGGAGCATAGTAAAGTTGACTTTCATCAGCAGCGCTAAATGAGTCATAAATGTCCGGTCAACTGCTTAGACCGCCGTCCTTGCTTGGTCTAAAAGGGCTAATCCGAGTTGACAAGACTTTTATGTCTCACACTTATATGATGGTGATGCGATTTCCCCACTTCCAATGTGGGATATCACACGTAGGTTCTGGGGCAAGAACCGACTCTCTCAAGGTCGATGCTCACAATGCACATTCGGAAAGTCGGTTCTTGGCTCCAGAACCGACTTTGATATAGTCGATTGTACTGTGGTGCATACGTAGAGTGATGCATCGGTAGAATTTGATGTGGTGCAAATAAATGACCGGTATGTAAATGAATCCAAGTTTATTATTGAATCCAAGACACATCATTAAGGCCTTTTCCAATTATGGAGATTATCTTCGGTAGGAAATGGTTGTACAAGAAAAATACTTTGATTCTCTCTAAGATTTATGAAATATGGATTGGAATAATTCTTGACAGAATATTGGCATGAAAAGACATTGAACCATTCTCCATGAATGAAACTCAATTTTTGATAAAATTAGAAGTTTATGTGAAAAATGAGCACACAGCTTTGATACCATGTTAAAATTCGAATTCATAAACAATCGAAACATAACAAAAAAAATCAAGGAGATTGATGGACATCGATCAAATTGGATAGAAACTGAAGGAAAAATTTCATTAATAATCCAATAAAAGTTTACATTGATGATTTGTGTTATTCAACGTAACAACCCTCTATAAAGCTAAAGCATCCTTTATATAGGATTAGAATATGAAAAGAGGCACCACATGAGTATCTCAGTTGGTTTTCAGGTGACAGATTACACCAAGAAACGCAACTTTAGTTTCAGAGTTAGCTATGAATACAAGGTGACTCATTGTGGATACCGGGTTCTGATCTTCCCACCTAAAGGGTGATGAGTCACCATGATTAGCCTCATCACCATTTGTTAAGGGTGATTTTATATGATTTATACCGTTATATTTCGTAACGATTTCTCCCATAATCTGATAAATTGCATAGAAAAGTAAGTGCTTATTAGATTTATTGAGCAAACGAGTTTTAAATGTGTTTAAATGCAAAATCGAGATATTTACGTGATTTTATCGGTGTTTTATGTTTATTCGTATGATGTTACATTTTGCATGTTTCTATCAAGTTGTTAGGTACGTTTTCATGATGAGTAAGGAGCTTAAACGATGATCACATGAAGATGGAAGAGTTGAAAGATGTTTAAGTGAAGAATCATTGAAGAAACCGGAACCAGGCACTTCATGGGGATTTTGTCCACACTTGTAAGCACTTTCAGGGAAAGTTGTCTTGATGAAAGTTGTAGAGGATTGAAATAGCTTTCCAACGCATGTTGAATCACCTCATTTGGAGCCCTAGAAGTGAAGTTATGAGCAAAATACTGGAGCAAGGTAGTGGACGGGCGTCCATAAAAGTGAGCGGCGTCCGAATCGTATTTTACATTCAGAGAGTTCAGACGCGTTCTGAACGAGCGTTCTTTCTCCGTTCATAGAGGCTGGACGAGCGTCCAAGATAGTGGACGGGCGTCCAAGCACCGCCTTAGCCTAAACCGACCTAAAAATCTATAAATAGGCGCGATCTCCCAAACCCTAAACACAGAATTTTCGAACCCTAAACCCTAGGGGCAGCTTGGCTGCGTTTTTCCTTCAGTTTTTCTCTAGTTTTATGCACTTAAACTTCTAGATTAGATTAGATAATTTCATGTACTTTTATTCATCAATTCGAGTTGTCAAGAAGATGCTAAGAGGCTAAACCCTCTTTGAACAAGCGTTGTGAAGCCTTCCTTCAACCATTCGGTTTTGATTCGTGATTAATCTGTGAGTATCTATTTCAAGTTCGTTTCTTTTATCATGTTTTGTATGTTTTATTGCATGTTTAATCGAAAGATGCTTGCTTTGATGATTGGTTATGTGATGAGAGTCATGTCAACCCTAGATCACCATGATAAAAGAATAGATCTTCGATCTAACTAAAACGAGAGTTATTAGATTGATTTTCTAGATTAGAAATTGAAAGATTTCACGCCTAGGTTAGAAAGACGTAATCTTTAACATCGAAAGATAAAAGATTAGGAAACGAACTTGTCTACGAGAGTAGGAGTTTATGCCTTCGATTAGGTGAATCACGACTTGAGTAGAGATCACGAATTAATCCGAATTAGGATTGAATGTTGATAGGATAGGTGGATCAATTGCTTGTTCGTTCGTTATAATTTGATTTTAATCCTTGAAACTTGAATTGTTTAGCTTTAGTTTACTTTTTTCGCACTCTAGTTTAGTTAGTTTATCGCTTTCAATCTTTCCTAGCATTGGATTAATCTCCTCTCGTCTAGTTACTTTTATGCAATATTTGTTTAGGTTAGTTTTCGTGACAATAATTAGTTAAAAACAAAAGCTAGGGTTCACATTCGTCTAGTTCCCCGTAAGATCGACCCGGCATAGCCTCTATACTACGATCCTTGCACTTGAGGTTAACCGGTTTATTACTTGTTGTTTTGTATTGATAAAATCCGGGACAAGTTTTTGGCGCCGTTGCCGGGGAACCGGACGTTTGCCTAGTTTTTGTTTTTGTTTGTTTTTCGTTTTTCTGTGTTAGTTCGGTTTTTTTTTTTTCGTTTTCGCGTTTTAATCCTTTGTTTTTAGGTCGATTCCTAGGAAGATTAACCTTTAAGTAGTTAGGATATTGGTGTTTTAGATTAGGGTTAAAGTTTACGTTAGTGATTAGTTTTTTCTCCCCGTTTTTCCCTTTCTGTTTTCTTTACTTTTCTCTCTCGTTCGAAATCGTTTCGTTCTTTTTACGGAAAATTTTGCATATGAACGAGCGTCCATACCTATGAACGCCCGTCCCTTTGTAAAAATTTCAACTCGTTCGTTTCGACCCCTCGGACGAGCGTTCGGTTTTCGAACGCCCGTCCACTTCAACCTCGGGCGGACGCCCGTCCGGGACCTTGGACGCCCGTCGTCCTCTGTTTCGGTGTCTTTTCGTAGGTAGGGTTTTTGTTTCTATCCTTTCTAGTTTCCACATTGATTCGGTGACATCTAAGGTTGAATCATCGACTCCACACCTTTCACGATCAAATTTTAGGATAAAAGGGTCCGTTTTAGCACTTGATAGTATTTTGGCCATAACTTTCGGCTCGAGTGTCGGATTGGCGCGCAGGACCCCAATTCGGAAAGCTCGTTCCGACGCCGACGACGTGGCAGACGGCCGGAGGCCGTCCGACACCGTTTTCAAGGTCAAAATCCACTGTTTTCCCTTCCATTTTGGGCTCAGAAGATTTCAACACGTTTTTGGTGTTTCCTGTTTTTCTGTTTTTAAATTTTTCGTAGTTAAGTTTCGTAGTTTTTGATTCCTCTAGGTTTAGTTATCCTTTCCCTCTCGTCGATCTGTCCTTTCGTCACTTTCTATCCTTTCTTGCTCAACACCTTGAGTTGGTGTTCGGTTTATGCAAACTCGTAGTCATAAGGGACCACTAATCTATTCCACGACCCCGAGCGGACCATAGTCCGACCCAATAGGCGGAGACTTCGTTTCGACGAAGGAAACGCTCTAGATCAAGAATTTGAGCAATATCTTTCGGGAGAAATCGAAAGAATAGTAATAATGGCGGCGGAAGATAGACGGACGTTGGCCGACTATGCCATGCCCGGTACGGTCACCATCAACCCGGCTATCGTCATGCCTACCATTCTTGCTCCAAACTTCGAGCTTAAACCCGGACTTATACGGATGATGCGGCATGCATCAATTTTCCATGGTTTCCCATCGAAAACCCCCACACTCACTTACACACATTCTTGCAAATATGCGGTACTACCCGTATCCAAGGTGTAAGTGAGGACGCCATCAAGCTTAAACTATTTCCATTTTACTTACGGGGGGAGGCACTCGAGTGGTATCACTCTCTCCCCTCGAATCCATCACTACGTGGGCGGAGCTCGAGAAGGAATTTCTAAGTCAATACTTTCCTCCTTCAAAAACAGCCCATTGTACGAACGAAATCTTCACATTCCGTCGGTGGAAAATGAATCATTCTTTGAGGCGTGGAAAAGGTTTAAGTCTCTCCCTGCGAAAGTGTCCCCATCATGGCTTGCCAAAGCAAAGGCAAGTCCATACTTTCTTCGACGGATTGACCGAGCTCACCAAGGGCATGGTCAATAGTTCCTACGGTGGGGCATTTCTCAAGAAAACACTCGATGAGGGGTGGGCATTGTTCGAGGACATTGCCAAATATAACTACGCCCCTCTTATCAAGCCATCCAAGCACCTCCTCCCTCTCCCAAGGTCGAAGAGGTGACTATGCAAAGTCTTGTTGCCATACCGCAAAAGCGAGATGGCACCTTCTCAACCGACGACCTCTCACACCGGCCCCTACCCGAGTTATCGGGCTCCTTCACTTTCACGAGAACTCTCAAGTTACGTATTGTGAAGCATCTTTGTCGGACCGGCCATATGGACCGGCCAATGTCAATTTTCTTCCCCTCTCGCTCGGCAAGTCAATGCTTTGTTCATGACTATGGACGGCATAATCCAATCACATGCCAAGTATGTGACGGCATGGGGCATCGCTCGCTTCGTCCCATGATTGGGCGGAATGCGGAAGTCAATGCTTTCTACGGCCGGACAAATCGAGAGATTCAATAACCAATTCTCGGCGAACAGTTTCCAAAACCAAGGGTTTAATCAATCTTCGGGATTTAATCTAATTCGAACTTCAATAGCAACCCTGGTTATAATCGAACCCAAGCTATAATTCTTCCAATCCACGGCAAAGGTTCAATCGAATTGGCCGACCAATTCTAATTCTCGCATTCCAAAGTCGGCCAAGCCGGCCATTTCCCAGAACTTTCAAAACTCTCAAGGCACCTCCCACCAGGACGATATAAAAGCCGAATGGAGTTCATTTCGGGAGGAGCAAAGCAGGACGATGAAAAGCCTTGAGAGGCAAATCGGGCAATTGGCTGAGCAGTTAGCCTCTAGACCGTCAGGGCAGTTGCCCAGCTTCACGGAAAAGAATCCAAGAGGCGGTCAAGTCGCTCAAGCCGATTTAAGCAACAGCCAATGCACTGACCTCGTGCCAATAATGCAATACGGTAAAGAGGAGGCCAGTGCGATGAACTTAAGAAGTGGTTCTCAAGTTGGTGGTCCCCCTGGCTTCCAGGGAAACCACTAGCCCCTCCTGCCGCTGATAAGGCAGGAGGGGAAATTGAGCAACCATCATCCCCTCGGCTGCAGAAGGCAAATCAGGTGGACGATCCCCTGATAGAAGAAAGAGTTGAGATTCCTCAAGTGGCGATCCCGAGGAATAAAGAATCAATTGGAAGTCCTCGGGTGGGCGATCCCCGAGGAATGATGAGTTAAATGATAGTCGGGTGGTGATCCACGACTAACAAAAAGAATGAAAAGACGGTTCGGTGGAAAGATTTGGAAGACAAGGCCGTTAGTTCGTCCTCGAAGAAAGTATTTTCCGAGGATGATTTGAAAAAGCTTCCCTTTCCACCTAGAAAGAGCAACATCCCGTTGAGCGAAGATAAGAAGTACGAAAAGGTGCTTAAATTGTTGAAAAATACTCGGGTAAATACTGCCATTATCCGAGGTCTTGGTCGAGATGCCTAAGTATACAAAGTTCATCAAGGATGTTGTATCTTCCAAGAAGAAGTTAGCGGGAATGGATCAAGCGGTTGGTAAGGAGTGTTCTCGGTTAATTATGAAAGCTTACCAATCAAGAGAAGCGACCCGGGAAAATTTGTGCTCACATTGCGGATGGGGGGATTAGTCTTCCCAAATTCCTTATGTGACACTGGGTGCATCTATCGGCTTGATGCCATTATCGTGTGCAAGCAAATTTGGGTTTACAAAGTCTTCTAGAACCCACTACCATGAACTTGCGGTTCGATAGATCTTCAAAGAAAGCCTCGGGGATCCTAAAGGACGTATTGGTTCAAGTTGGTAGGTTTACCTTTCCCGTTGACCGGTATGTCTTAGATATGGAGAAAAATGAGAATGTCCCTCGATTCTTGGAAGACCTTTCCTATCTACGGCTAGAGCCCTCATCGATTGTGATGGTGGGAAAGTAACTATCCGAGTTGGTGACCAAGAGGTGAGCTATAGCGTTTCTAAATCTATTCAAGTACCCTCCGGTTCTCCAACCGGCTTTTCCATTGAGGAGACGTCGATGACTTCAATGACTTCATGGATAAGCAAGTCTTGGCTGTAGAAGCAGAATATGAGCGATTGATCGATAATCTGAATAATCATGGTGTGGTCAATCTAGACCAGTTAGCAGCTGAATTCGAGGATGAGCTAAGAGAAGAAGCTTTGGCAGTAGGGCCACTAAGTAAGCTCAACGATGTTGAGTTGAGGAGTGGAGATCTTAAATCAAGTCTAGAGGAACCCCCTGTAGACTTGGTTCTGAAGCCGTTGCCTAAACATCTTAAATATGTATTTCTGAGAGAAGGTGACCGGCTTCCTTTGATCATCTCTGCCAAGCTATCTCGAATAGAAGAGCTTAAACTGTTAAACGTCTTGCGCAAAAATGAGAAAGCCTTTGGATGGCAGGTGGGAGATATCCGAGGGATATCTCCCGACATCTGTATGCACAAGATCAAGGCGAGGAGGGTGCAAAACGAGTTAGACGACCTCGAGAAGGCTTAACCCTCATATGCAAGAAGTAGTCAAGAAGGAAATTATAAAGCTTCTAGATATGGGTATCATTTACGCCATTGCGGACGGTGAGTGGGTATCCCCAACTCAAGTAGTTCCCAAAAAAGGTGGAATTACTATTGAGAAGAATGAGAAGGGAGAAGAGATAGCATTGAGGCTCGTTACGGGCTATAGGGTCGTATTGACTATAGAAAACTCAATGAGGTCACCTTTGAAAGATCATTTTCCCCTTCCATTCATAGACCGGATGCTTGAGCGTACGGCGGGGCACGCATTCTCTTGTTTCTGGATGGATATTCGGGATACTTCCGGATACCCATCGATCCCGTTGACCAAGAGAAGACTACTTTCACTTGCCCTTATGGGACATTCGCCTACGGACGGATGCCATTTGGTCTCCGTAATGCCCCGGCCACCTTCCAAAGGTGTATGATGGCAATCTTTGACGGGCTAGTTGAAAAGTGCATGGAGATTTTTATGGATGATTTCTCGGTCTTTGGTCAATCCTTCGATGATTGCCTCGATAATCTTGATCAGGTGTTGTCTAGATGTGTGGAAAAGGACTTAGTGCTCAATTGGGAAAAATGCCATTTCATGGTAGATGAAGGCATAGTTCTTGGCCACAAAGTGTCAGCCAAAGGTATAGAAGTAGATAGGGCTAAGGTAGAAGCTATTGAGAAGATGAGTTATCCTAAGAATGTTCGGGAAGTCCGAGGTTTTCTCGGACATGTCGGCTTCTATAGGAGGTTCATCCGGGACTTTTCAAAGATTGCCAAGCCCCTGTCTACTTTACTCAAAGAAGACGTTACTTTTGATTTTGATGAGAATTGCAAGCGCGCGTTTGAGGAGCTTAAGAGTAGGCGATCTCTCGCTCCAATTCTTATATCGCCGGACCGGAACCTACCCTTTGAGCTTATGTGTGATGCATCCAACTATCTTGTTGGTGCGTCTTAGGGCAAAAGCTTAATGGAAAGTTCCACCTATCTATTATGCCGATCACACACCGAATCCTTCTCAAGTTAACTACACGACAAGGCGAAAAGGAACTATTAGCCGTAGTCTTTGCTATGGATAAGTTTCGTAGTTACTTACTTCTTTGGGTGCTCAAGTGATGATTGTGTGACCGACCACGCCGCTTTGCGGTATCTCATGACCAAAAAGGAAGCTAAACCGCGCTTCTTGCGTTGGATGCGACCCTCCAAGAGTTTGACGTTCAAATCAAAGATAAGAAGGGCGGTGAGAACGTAGTGGCGGATCATGTTTCTAGGATGTTAAGTGAGGAAAAGGGTGATCCCGATGATATAGATCTTTACTTTCCTCTAGAAAACATCATGTTGATCGATGGCCGCTCTCCGATGTTCCTTGGTACTCCTCCATTGTCAACTACCTTCATGCCAAATACCTTGATCCCGAAATGTCTTATCAAGAGAAGAAGAAGTTCTTCTCGATATGAAATATTTCGTTTGGGATGAACCTTACCTCTTCAAGATCTGCAAAGATGGTTTGCTGAGGAGGTGTGTTCCTGAATCTGAGCAACAAGAGATTATCGAGCAATGCCATAGTGGACCCACAGGTGGTCACTTTGGTCCTTGGAAAACGGTTGCAAAGATCTTCCAGTCCGGTTTCTATTGGCCTACGATCTTTAAGGATACGGAAGCCTTCTGTAAAGCTTGCGATAGATGTCAAAGAACCGGAACTCTGACAAGGCGTTTTGACATGCCTTTGAAACCCATCTTAGAGTGCGAAGTCTTTGATGTATGGGGCATCGATTTTATGGGACCTTTCCCATCATCGTGTGGCAACAAATACATCTTAGTTTGCGTCGACTATGTTTCGAAATGGGTGGAGGCAGTTGCCACTCCTCACAATGATCATAAAACGGTCATGAAATTTCTGAAGAAGAACATCTTTGTGAGGTTTGGATGTCCGCGTGCCTTGATCAGTGATGAAGGGACACACTTCTGCAACCGACCTTTGGAAAAAGTCCTCGAGAAGTATGGTGTTCGCCATAAAGCGGCACACCATATCATCCGATGACTAGTGGTCGAGTTGAGCGAAGCAACCGAGTCTTAAGAAAATCCTGGAGAAGACGGTGAATAGTCATAGAAAAGCGGAGTACGAAGTTGGACGATGTACTTTGGGCATATAGATCGCCTATAAGACCCCTATGGGTACTTCGCCATATCAAATGGTTTACGGTAAGCCATGCCATCGCCGGTTGAGCTAGAGCACGAGCTTATTGGGCTACAAAGTTTCTTAACTTCGATTCCCAATCCCTGTGGCAAACATCGATTGCGGCGAGTTGCATGAGCTGGATGAATTTAGACTCCGGGCTTATGAAAGCGCCGGGATTAGTAAGGAAAAGATGAAACTCCTCCATGACGCCAAGATAAAGAAGAGAGAATTCCGGGTCGGCGAGCAAGTTCTCTTATACAACTCTAGGTTACATTTGTTTCCTGGGAAATTGAGAACACGTTGGTCTGGTCCATTTGAGATTCTCCAAATTATTCCTGGAGGCGTTCTAGAGCTGCGCGGTTATGGCGATCAACCGTTCCGAGTGAATGGTCAACGATGCAAGCATTACATTGATGAACCCAAGGTAAAGCCTTTGATTGTTCGATTTCTCGATATCCTCGGGTGTAGCACCCCTAAAGTCGACGAGTCTGACGAGTTTTCGCCCGACTTGTTTTCTAAGGATGACGGTTGTGATCAATCTGAGGAGGTTCTAGCTGGTAGTTGGGATATGGAAGAGTATTGGAAGGAGCGTCAACGCAGATGTCATCAAAAGCTTCAGAAGACGAAGAGGTCAACCATGGGGAAGTTTAAACGTATTTGGAAAGCTATAAAGGATTTAACCCCGTGTGTTAAGTCTTTGTTTCGCGGCCACACTACCGACCAAAGCTTACACGAGGTAGTGGCTGGCAGAAAGGTTAAATGGCCTGATCCAGGCTGAGCTTCAAATGTGTCGAGCTAACGACAATAACCATTAGCGCTACTAGGAGGCATCCTAGATTTCCCTTATTATATTAGTTTCTTTCGTTAGTTGTTTTTCGTTGTTTTAGTTCAGTTTTATTAGGATTGTGTTTGTTTTTGTCAGTCAGCCGTCCCAGTCCTATAAAGGGTCGAAGTGTTGTTTTGCTTACGATTTCCTCTTATCTTTATCTCTATCACTTTTGTTTCATATGATATAATTTCCCCCTATCCCCCGAGGTACGTTTTGTGTTGTTTTTCATGTATGCAGGATACTTGCGATAGCAATTGTGAGTTTCAGATGATATCAGTTTTCCGGTGGATGGTCCACAGTCTACTGCTTTCATCAAGCATTTTTGGATCTGGATCGCGACCACTTCCAGACTTGCCACTTTCGAACTACTATCAGCTAAGTTCTTTCTTTCTTTTTATTTCTGCACAACATGAGGACATGTTGTTATTTAAGTGTGGGGGAGGGGAATGATCGCTATGTATCTACCATTTGCTTATATGATGTTATTTCTATGCTAAAATGGGCTAAATTTTCAAAATTTGTGTTTTGTCCCGAGTAGGCAATACACGTTTTTGTTCGGTTTGTTATAGTCATTGATGTTGTATACCATATTTTTAGTGAGTTAGTTGTTTCACCAAGATTTATTTTCCACGTGCCATAGTGAATGATGAGCTAATTTATAAAGTTATACCCCGTTTTGGATTAGTAGTTTTTGATTTTCTTGTAAGTCGTGTGCTTAGTGCTACGTATATATCTTGAGATTTATGGTAGTTTGTATTTAGTTCCGTAGTATGAGGTACTGTGAATATCTAGAAGTTTGAATGTGATAAGTAATACGTAGCTAATGTCATTTGAAAAAGTTGAGTTAATAATGAAATCAATAGTGTGTGTCGGAAGCTGGTCGATGATTTGAGTGCGGTAAGGCATTATCTCGAAATGTTTTATTCCACTATGATGACCAAAAGCTCACGACAATCAGAAGAAGCTGCTTTATGATTTGAGTAAGGTAGGGTATACCACGTATGTCCTATTCGCTATGACGGGCAATAGCTCATTTCGATGTGTGTTTAAATGTGAAGTAATTAAATCAACTTGAAATTGGTTATGAAATGAATATAAGACTTAGTCTTTCGTTAATCTTATCCCCGAGTATAAGGCGATAGATATGTTGTAGGGATTATCCTCTCGAGTATTTCGAAAGGCCCCTAGATATATTCGATCATTCTTTTCGGGATATGTCACGTTTGTAGGGTGCATCTTATGAGTGTCATTTATTGCTAGTCTACGAGGGGGTATTAGCTAGTTTTACTTTGAGTTCCTCAAGTTTGGATTTAGTGGAAGTTTTCTATGGCTATGCACACACACGATGGTGAACTTCTAAGTTATTGAATATATGTTATATTTGTTGAGATGTCTATACTATCTCGAGCTTGATTTTGTTTTGTTTTGCTCGGGACGAGCAAGGTTTAAGTGTGGGGGAGTTGTTAAGGGTGATTTTATATGATTTATACCGTTATATTTCGTAACGATTTCTCCCATAATCGATAAATTGCATAGAAAAGTAAGTGCTTATTAGATTTATTGAGCAAACGAGTTTTAAATGTGTTTAAATGCAAAATCGAGATATTTACGTGATTTTATCGGTGTTTTATGTTTATTCGTATGATGTTACATTTTGCATGTTTCTATCAAGTTGTTAGGTACGTTTTCATGATGAGTAAGGAGCTTAAACGATGATCACATGAAGATGGAAGAGTTGAAAGATGTTTAAGTGAAGAATCATTGAAGAAACCGGAACCAGGCACTTCATGGGGATTTTGTCCACACTTGTAAGCACTTTCAGGGAAAGTTGTCTTGATGAAAGTTGTAGAGGATTGAAATATCTTTCCAACGCATGTTGAATCACCTCATTTGGAGCCCTAGAAGTGAAGTTATGAGCAAAATACTGGAGCAAGGTAGTGGACGGGCGTCCATAAAAGTGAACTGGCGTCCAGAATCGTATTTTACATTCAGAGAGTTCAGACGCGTTCTGAACGAACGTTCTTTCTCCGTTCATAGAGGCTGGACGAGCGTCCAAGATAGTGGACGGGCGTCCAAGCACCGCCTTAGCCTAAACCGACCTAAAAATCTATAAATAGGCGCGATCTCCCAAACCCTAAACACAGAATTTTCGAACCCTAAACCCTAGGGGCAGCTTGGCTGCGTTTTTCCTTCAGTTTTTCTCTAGTTTTATGCACTTAAACTTCTAGATTAGATTAGATAATTTCATGTACTTTTATTCATCAATTCGAGTTGTCAAGAAGATGCTAAGAGGCTAAACCCTCTTTGAACAAGCGTTGTGAAGCCTTCCTTCAACCATTCGGTTTTGATTCGTGATTAATCGTGAGTATCTATTTCAAGTTCGTTTCTTTTATCATGTTTTGTATGTTTTATTGCATGTTTAATCGAAAGATGCTTGCTTTGATGATTGGTTATGTGATGAGAGTCATGTCAACCCTAGATCACCATGATAAAAGAATAGATCTTCGATCTAACTAAAACGAGAGTTATTAGATTGATTTTCTAGATTAGAAATTGAAAGATTTCACGCCTAGGTTAGAAAGACGTAATCTTTAACATCGAAAGATAAAAGATTAGGAAACGAACTTGTCTACGAGAGTAGGAGTTTATGCCTTCGATTAGGTGAATCACGACTTGAGTAGAGATCACGAATTAATCCGAATTAGGATTGAATGTTGATAGGATAGGTGGATCAATTGCTTGTTCGTTCGTTATAATTTGATTTTAATCCTTGAAACTTGAATTGTTTAGCTTTAGTTTACTTTTTCTGCACTCTAGTTTAGTTAGTTTATCGCTTTCAATCTTTCCTAGCATTGGATTAATCTCCTCTGTCTAGTTACTTTTATGCAATATTTGTTTAGGTTAGTTTTCGTGACAATAATTAGTTAAAAACAAAAGCTAGGGTTCACATTCGTCTAGTTCCCCGTAAGATCGACCCGGCATAGCCTCTATACTACGATCCTTGCACTTGAGGTTAACCGGTTTATTACTTGTTGTTTTGTATTGATAAAATCCGGGACACCATTCTTTTTGGTCGGGGTGAAAAAGCCCTGTGGACGAGGGAATCGCCTTTTGCATCAATGAACATGAAAATAGGTGGATCTTTTGAACTAAAAAACCACTTTCATACGGTTCTTTATCTCATTTTTTTGATTTTTTTTTTTGATTAAGAGATCTATCGATATGATGTTGATTGAGGTCAAGTTAAATTATTAACTCGATGCCTAACTAACACACTAGCAAGAGAACTAGGTTCAATCGTAGTATGGCTAGATAGAGTCGAGGTCGATCCCACAGAGACTTGGCACAAACAAAACACAACTTTATTCTATCAGAACTAAATCGAAAGGGCGGTCTATGACCAACTAAACGCAGTAAATAAAATAGTGACAACCACAAGACAAAGAATACCACAAAGACAAACTAACAACTACTAAACAAGAGCAAAATTATTAATATTATCTTAACAAAGAGTATAAAGAATATTGATTATGCTAGTGGCTAATGACTCCCCCATGTGAACTAGATTGACAACGAGACAAAACAAACGTTAAAGATTAATTATTATGACTACGGGAGTCATCCCCTAAGGTAGATTTAGCTCCAATTAGGCCATCTAAATCATTGTGCCTCCATTACGTGACTTCGCCTTTTAATGCCTCCATCTCATATAACTTCTGACACAATTACGAAACTAAGGATGCCGGTATAAACCGTAACCTCATCTAAGCAACATTCCTAGGGTAAGGCGTACTTCTTAGATGCCGATTCAATCTATATCCTAAGTAACAATCACTTTTTAGGTTTCATGTTAAATTATGATGACAGATAATTAAGTTGATCTGGTTTAATTACTCGTTTTAATTCCAAATCAGAGAATCTGACGTAGTCGAAGCCGATCATAATTATGACCTAAACTTCACCACACTCGGTCGACCGAATGACATGTCTCGGCTGACCGAGTGAAGGTCTGCGTAGGTACAAATTATGATTACTTCTTAACGTTTCTAATCTAAACACATGGGTTCGTAATTTAGTCTACATCGCGGAATCAATACAAGAAAACTACTCCATAATAAAATAATTCAAATCTACGAATAAAGATTGCATAATTGAGAAGTCATACCCTCGAAGAAGAGAATGACTCCCACTCTTTAATGCGCTCCCTAACCGGAGAATCCGATGAATCCACAGTGACCAAACATAAAGAAAAGAAAACTAAAACTAAAAACTCAAATTGTATAAATTGTCTTGTGTTGTAATGGTGTGTGTTTTCTCAATTTCGTAGCTGCTGCTTATATAGAGGATTCTGCCGACATAGGATTGATCTAGAAGATATGCACGCGTTTTAGGCCTGAGCAGCTTCGGGTGACCGAACCACATGCCTCGGTCGACCGAATGAAGTGGCTCGGTCGACCAAACCTCCTTTTTTGCACATGTTAATTGCGTTTCTTGTCTAACTTGTTCCCCACTGCATTCTTTCGTGCCGATCTGATTTCTCTGACTTATCCCTTGATTAATGCTCCGATTTTCTTCCTTATTATCTTGAGATTTTTGGATTGAATGACATTTATCCTCCGCTTTATCATGATCTACAAAATCAGCATTTATCGCACAATAAATAGGTCTTTAATAATAAAAACAGCTAAATACCAAAAATCATATTAATAATAACTTAACATTAAATAATAAATATTAACAAGTGATTTAATATGAAATATATATAATTAACTCCGATTTAAGGTTAGAATTGATGACATAAATAGGTATATTTTAACCGTCATCAAAATGCCCCCCACTTAAACTTTGCCTCGTCCCGAACAAAGCATCAATAAGTTATTCCCCAAGACACATTTTCCTTGGTCAACTCATACTTACACAAGAAACTCGAGTCAACTCATACCAGTCATGCTCATAAGATAAGCATTATTCACTACTCGCTATGAATCGAAGTGATTGTGTGCATGTGCATTGGTTTTATATAAATGTAGCAAGATTAGAGTTTATGCAGACTTCATATCAAAATTCACCAACATCAGCATTCATACCTCTTTTGCCTCGCAACGGTTAAAGCACTAGAACAATAAGAAAGAGCGTATCTATAGGGATTTTGGACTTGGAGACCGAGTACTACTCAAAGCCTCTAAAAACTTGAACTTTTTCAATTCTTCATATTTTTCAGATACTACCAATCTCAAGGAAGAAAACTTTTTTCGATTATCCCCCCTATCTTAGATCATGCATAGTATCGAATATTACCACAATCGCGGGGCTACTTTGGTAATGTTACTACAAGCCCAGTGTTTTAACGCATTGTCAAAACACATGTACGTCTCAAGCTTATTACTCCGCTTTGAAGGCTAGAAGATCAGAATACATCAGTCGATAAATAACGACACTAGGTAAGTGTCTCGGATTTTATCAACGGAAAACAAACAAGTAATAACAATAATCCGGTTTACCCCAAGTGCAGGGATCGTAGCATAGCGATTAATACCGGAGTCGATCTCAGGGAATCGGGGTATCTAGTTCATTAATTTTCCTAAGTTTGATACCATTGTTATTAAAGCCTAAAAATAACAAAACGAAAAGATAAACTGGACAGAGGATTGTCAGTCCAAAGCCAGGGAAGATCGTTGCGAACATAACTAAACTATAAACGAGAAAAAACAATAAAACTCATAAAAGCATGATAATGACTATAGCGATCAAACATAGAACAAGCAATAATCCACCATCCCGCAACCCTTAATTTCCTCTCTAGATTATCCTATGATGATTTAACTAAAATTGTGATTCACCTATCAAAGGTATGAACTCCTAATCTCTTAGAAAAGTTCGCCTATCAATCTTTTATCTCTCGATCTTAAAGATTAACGCTTTCAAACCAAGGTGCAAGATTTCTCAATCTAACAATCTAGATATTCTAACCTAGCAACTCTCGTATTTTTAGGTTAAAAAAGATCTATTCTTTCCTATGGTGATCTAGTGTTTACACCGATTCTCATCATATGGCAAACATCAATAGCAAAACATCTCTCGATATAAATTTGCATAACACATAATCATAGAAAAGAAACAACTTTAATTAAAACTCACAAAACCAAATCCAAAGTCGAAATCAAAACATCGCATGATCGGCTTCACACGCTTGTTCGAATTGCTTAGCCTCTAATCATCATCACGATCGAACAAAATAAAATAAAGAGAAAGAAAAGTGTTTCTTGGTGTAAAAACCGCAGCCCCAGCCGCCCCAAAGGGGGCATGAGCCGCCTAGGGTCGAATTCTTATCAATATGTATCAGTAGGTATGTTCTAGGGTTGAAAACACGCGACTATTTATAGGTTTTAGAGTCGGTTTCGCGAAGTCGGTGGACTGGACGCCTGTCCAGAGTGTCAAAAATCTTCGAGTCGGGCCGAGTCTTCTCAAACGCCCGTCCTATGTAAAATGGGACGCTCGTCCACTGAAACCTTCAAAACTCTGAATCAAATTTCCTCTCCTGGACGCACGTCCATCACTTCAGAAGCTCGTCCACTGGACGCTAATTCAAGCTTCTGGACGCCAGTCCAGGCTGCATGGATAGTGAACGCTCGTTTGATTCTTCAAATCTTCATTCCAATCCTCAACTTGCATCTTCCTCCTTCCATTAAATCTCCAATTATGACATGTTTATGACCTACAAAACCACAAAGACATGCAAAGTGTAAAACCATAGATAATTACCAATAAAATCATGAAATTAGCTCAAGTTTACACTTAAAAACTTTTAAAACTCATTTGCTCAATAATTCGATTAAACCCTTAATTTCTATGAAAATAATACGAATATGGAGAGAATCATTACAAAATATAACGATATAAATCATATAAAATCACCCTTAACAACTCCCCCACACTTATCTTTTGCTCGTCCCGAGCAAAACAAAATGAAAATCAAGGCTCGGAAAAAGATAGACATCTCAGCAAATATAACACATATTCAATAACTTAGAGGTTCACCCCGGTGTGTGTGCAAAGCCATAACAAACTTCCACTAAGTCCAAACTTGAAAATTTCAAAGCAAACTAGCTAATACCCCCTTCAAACTAGAAATGAATGATACTTATAACATGCACCCTACAAAACGTGACATATCCCGAAAAAGATGATAGAATGCATTTATGGCCTTTCTGATATACTCAGAGGATAATCCCTACAACATATCTGTCAGTTTATACTGGGATAAGATATGCGATAACTAAGTCTTACATCAATTCATACCACTTCTTATTGCAAGTTGATTTAACTATTTCACTTTTAAACACACATCAGAATGAGCTCTTGCCCGTCATAGCAGAATAGGACATTCGAGATATACCCTACCTTACTCCAATCATAAGGCAGCTTCTTCTGACTGTCGTGAGCTTTTGGTCATCATAGTGGTATAGGACATTCGAGATATACCCTACCCTACTCAAATCATAAGGCAGCTTCTTCTGACTGTCGTGAGCTTTTGGTCATCATAGTGGTATAGGACATTTGTGATACGCCCTACCTCACTCCAATCATCGACCAGCTTCCGACACACCCAATAATTCTTTTAAATTCAGCTTTTTCAACAACTTTAGTTACGTTTTACTTATCATATTCAAACCTCAGATATTCACAGTATATCATACTTCGGCTATAAACACAAACTATCATAATCGTCACGATACATACGTTAGCACTAAGCACATGAATTATAAGATAACAGAAATCACTAATCAAAAGGGTTATATCTTTATATTATAGCTCATCATTCACTATGGCTCGTGAAAAAAAATATATATCGGGTGAAACAACTAATTTACTGGACATACAGTATATAGCATCAATGAACATAAAAATCGAACAAAAATATGCATTTGCTCACTCGGGATGCTCACTCGGGACAAAACAAAAAAAATTTGAAAAATTTAGCTCATTTTGCATAGAATCATAATATAAGCAAATGATAGATACACATAACCACTCCCTTCCCCCACACTTAAACCACAACATGTCCTCAGGTTGTGCAGAATTTCCGAACGGTTAAGAGTACTTAGCTGATTTGGTAATGATCCAAAGAGTTGCTGAAGAGGACAACAATGGTGATGTCATATGGAGTCCTTTTTCAACAACGACTTCCAAAGGTAGCTTGGCAAAAACAGCTAAAAATGTGCCTGCACCACTTGAAAAACATGGCAGTATCTCGGGGAACACAGGGGAAAATATATCATATTGCGCAGAAAAGTTTGATATAAGCACGGGAAATAATTGCTCGGATGGAAAAATCACCACACGGGGAAAACACAGGACATCTAAGCGTCAAATAAGCCACAGAAGCTTACAATACAAATATGGACCACATGTGCATACAGAAATACCAAACTCCAAATGAAAGTGCAAATGCGCGTTACAAGATTTATCAAAAAGAAATAATGATAGAGGACACTACAAAGTAGTAGGGCTAGGTGCACTAAATAAAATAAAAATAAAATATAACACAATGCAACTAAATGATATGCAACTATATACTAAAAAGGCAAAAAGAAAATCAAGAAAAATGCTAGCCCAACTAATTCCATAGATATCACCCTAATCTACAATTCGGACTACGCGACGAAACATGTCAACCATAGAAGGAAGGTCAAATATATAAACGTCTACTAAATAAAGCCACAGAGGCTCAACAATATTCGATTATGCAGAGCCACAGAAGCTTGCCATGTAAAGTGTAGACGTGCCTTAAGACTCATCAGAAAGTGATAGCAACGGAAAACCGACAGTAGCTATACTAAAGCAAATATAAATCATATAGAAAGGAAAATTGAAAGTGTAAATGGTCTTAAGGATTACAAGATCCATCTAAAAGTGAAAGCGACGGAAAATAGACAGTAGCTCAACTTAAGCACATATGAATCAAGTAATAAAAGATGAACGAATAGAGGGCCCTAAAAGCTTACAAGATCCATCAAAAAGGAAGTAGCAACGGAAAACCGACAGTAGCTACAGATGAATCAAGTAAGGGACAACAAAAACAAACGACCCCTAAACAACCCTAACACCCTAGATAGACGACAAAAGGAACAGCATAAATCAAATTGGAATCACGTCTAGCTCGGTGCTCTTGCATCAATAGACTCGAAACACACACAATCACTCAACATGGACCGTAATAGATGGAAAAATAACCATAACGGTGAAAGAACAGGACATCTACGCATATTAGATAAAAGCCACAGAGGCTCGCATTAAAACATCCATGTCAAATAATGAAGCATGTATCAAAAACAAATTCTATTCACTAGAAACTGACACACTGGACAGACGTTCAGACAAGACAGACGCTCGTCCTTCTGTAAATGATGAACTGGACGGGCGTTTGGAAAGGACAAACGCTAGTTTGGTTCTCTTAAGACATAACAGAGTTGGTGCATGTTGGACGGACGGGCGTCCACTCACTATGGACGCACGTCCGGTAGCCACAAAGAGTGGCCGGGCGTTCACAGAGAGCAGACTCCCGTCTGGTCTTAGCATAAAGCACAAAACGAGACACCTGAGCAACCTCATAAACCCTAGATAAAATCATAAACCCTAGAAACCTCAGAAACCCTAGAAAGCCTTTTATTTTTTTTTTTTTTTATATATAAATAAACAAACCAAGGCATCTACCTACGAAAAATTTAAAACACAAAACAATAAAAGGGAGAAAAACGTGTTGAAATCTTCTGAGCCCAAAATAGAAGGGAAAACAGCAGATTTTGACCTCGAAAACGGTGCCGAACGGCCTCTGGCGGTTCACCACGTCGTCGGCGTCGGAACGAGCTTTCCGAATTGGGGTCCTGCGCGCCAAACAGACACTCGAGCCGAAAGTTACGGCCAAAATACTACCATGTGCCCTAACGATCCCTTTTATCCCAACTTATAACAAAAAATCAGAAAAATCAATAAACTAGACAACCGTACCGATTCCCCGGCAACGGCGCCAAAAACTTGTCTCGGATTTTATCAACGGAAAACAAACAAGTAATAAAAATAATCCGGTTTACCCTAAGTGCAGGGATCGTAGCATAGCGATTAATACCGGAGTCAATCTCAGGGAATCGGGGTATCTAGTTCATTAATTTTCCTAAGTTTGATACCATTATTATTAAAGCCTAAAAATAACAATACGAAAAGATAAACTGGACAGATGATTGTCAGTCCAAAGCCAGGGAAGATCGTTGCGAACATAACTAAACTATAAACGAGAAAAAACAATAAAACTCATAAAAGCATGATAATGACTATAGCGATCAAACATAGAACAAGCAATGATCTACCATCCCGCAACCCTTAATTTCCTCTCTAGATTATCCTATGATGATTTAACTAAAATTGTGATTCACCTATCAAAGGTATGAACTCCTAATCTCTTAGAAAAGTTCGCCTATCAATCTTTTATCTCTCGATCTTAAAGATTAACGCTTTCAAACCAAGGTGCAAGATTTCTCAATCTAACAATCTAGATATTCTAACCTAGCAACTCTCGTATTTTTAGGTTAAAAAAGATCTATTCTTTCCTATGGTGATCTAGTGTTTACACCGATTCTCATCATATGGCAAACATCAATAGCAAAACATCTCTCGATATAAATTTGCATAACACATAATCATAGAAAAGAAACAACTTTAATTAAAACTCACAAAACCAAATCCGAAGTCGAAATCAAAACATCGCATGATCAGCTTCACACGCTTGTTCGAATTGCTTAGCCTCTAATCATCATCACGATCGAACAAAATAAAATAAAGAGAAAGAAAAGTGTTTCTTGGTGTAAAAACCGCAGCCCCAGCCACCCCAAAGGGGGCTGGAGCCGCCTAGGGTCGAATTCTTATCAATATGTATCAGTAGGTATGTTCTAGGGTTGAAAACACGTGACTATTTATAGGTTTTAGAGTCGGTTTCGCGAAGTCGGTGGACTGGACGCCTGTCCAGAGTGTCAAAAATCTTCGAGTCGGGCCGAGTCTTCTCAAACGCCCGTCCTATGTAAAATGGGACGCTCGTCCACTGAAATCTTCAAAACTCTGAATCAAATTTCCTCTCCTGGACGCACGTCCATAACTTCAGACGCTCATCCACTGGACGCTAGTTCAAGCTTCTGGACGCCAGTCCAGGCTGCATGGATAGTGAACGCTCGTTTGATTCTTCAAATCTTCATTCCAATCCTCAACTTGCATCTTCCTCCTTCCATTAAATCTCCAATTATGACATGTTTATGACCTACAAAACCATAGATAATTACCAATAAAATCACGAAATTAGCTCAAGTTTACACTTAAAGACTTTTAAACTCATTTGCTCAATAATTCGATTAAACCCTTAATTTCTATGAAAATAATACGAATATGGAGAGAATCATTACAAAATGTAACAATATAAATCATATAAAATCACCCTTAACAGTAAGCATAACCAATCATCTATGCAATGTACACATACCTCTTTCAATTATCATAATTCATGCGGTACTAAGCGATTCACATGTTGAGTAGTTGAACAATGCCTAACTACTTGCAATTGTTGGCATGAATATCCTTAAGTTTACTAACAATTTATCACACAAGTATAATATGACCACGTACTTACGCAACTTGGTTCCTTTCCTATCAATTCTAAGTACAAGAACTTCACAAGTTTAAGGGTACGAGTTAAACAACTTGGCATTTATCCATGAATTTTTTTTTTAAATTCGGCTCAATATTCCGTTGCCCTTTACATTTTTAACATATAGCTAAACTAAGTCCCTTCGCCCCCCACTTAAACATAGCATTGTCCTCAATGACAAAAATAAATGAGAGGTCAAGAAGAAAGACTTAGCTCTAGAAGCGGCTCCCAAGTAAAGGAACAATATCGGAGTAAACATCAGCACGTCATGGAGAGACAGACACGTCCTGTATTAGCAAACAAGCTCCACGAAATTGTCAAATACCATGTCTATGGAAGTTATAAAATAATGTGGCAGTAATTAGATATAAATATCTATAAACAGTTTAAGCCACTTTACTTTATACTGCCATGGACAGACCAAAAGGGATTTAACCCTAAATAAAAACTCACATGACGGCTATCAAGGAAAAAACCTCGTTTATTCCGAACTTAGACTTGGAACATGGCGAGATGAAAAAAACCATGATAGGCGCATGCTACTTTATTATTAAAAATAAAAATGAAAAAGATAGTTATAAGGAAATAGTTCTAAATTTATAGTCGCTAGCTCGACTCAGTTCAAGATGGTTTATTCATAGATAGGGTCGTCGAGGTACAAAACCTCCTCCTCAGCACCAGGCGGAAGCCCTTGATAATGCTTCACACGATGTCCATTGACCGCAAACCTGGACTCGTCTTTGAAATTGAATAGCTCCACCGCTCCAGAAGGAAAGACTTGTTGTACTCGAAATGGGCCATACCATCTTGATTTTAACTTGCCCGGGAAGAGTCTTAAGCGCGAATTGTACAAGAGAACCAGATCACCCTTTTGAAAGGTCCTCTCCGAATCTTTTTGTCATGGAACTTCTTCGTGCGCTCCTTGAAAATCTTGGCATTCTCGTATGCCTCTAAACGAAACTCCTCCAGGCGAGTTAATTCTAACATCCTCTTCTCACCGGCCAATGTCTCATAAAAATTTAGCATCCTCGTTGCCCACATGGCCCGGTGCTCAAGTTCCACAGGAAGATGACATGCTTTTCCAAAAACAATCCTATACGGTGACATTCCAATCGAGGTTTTATATGCAGTCCTATAAGCCCATAAAGCGTCGTCTAAACGTAACGACCAATCCTTCCTAGTCGTATTGACAGTTTTCTCCAGGATACGCTTTATTTCTTGATTGGTGACTTCTACTTGTCCACTAGTCTGGGGGTGATATGCGGTTGCTAGCTTATGTCAAACCCCATACTTAATCATCAGCCTTTCAAAAGGTTTATTGCAAAAATGACTACCATTGTCGCTTATAATTGCCCTAGGCGTCCCAAACCTTGTAAAAATATTATTTTTCAAGAACCTAACTACAACCTTAGCATCGTTAGTAGGGGAAGCAATGGCCTCAACCCATTTGGATACATAATCTACAGCAACTAAGATGTATCGGTTAGATAGTGATGAAGTGAAGGGTCCAACGAAATCTATTCCCCAAACGTCAAAGAGTTCTACTTCTAAGATGCTCTTAAGTGGCATCTCATTCCTCCGTGAAATATTTCATGTCATTTGACAAGCATGACATGCTCGTGCATATTGGTGTGCATCCTTAAACAATGTCGGCCAATAAAAACCGCATTGGAGGACCTTGGCGCGCAGCTTTTTCTCCACCGTAGTGTCCTCCAACTTCATAAGAATGACAATGCTTCAGGATATCATTATACTCTTCCTCGGGCACACACCTTCGAAAAACATTATCAGATCATAGCTTAAACAAATAAGGCTCATCCCAATAATAGTGTCTAAGATCTTTAAAGAATTTTTTCCTTTCTTGGACAGTGAGATTTGGTGGTAGGTACTTTGCGGATAGATAATTAACGAACAAACTGAACCATGGTTGTTTCTTCTCCTTCACAACCTCTATTCGTGAAGAAACTGCAACACAATCATCATGTCCCCTGATGGTGGTGATGGAGAAAAGTTGTTCATCATGAAAAGATTCTCCTATCTCAGGTAATTCCGCATCATCCTCTAATTGTAAGCGCGACAGATGATCGGCCACCACATTCTCACTTCCTTTCTTATCTCGGATTTCTACGTCAAATTCTTATAATAGTAGAATCCATCTCAACAATCTAGGCTTTGAATCTTGCTTTGCTAGGAGATACTTAAGAGCTGCATGGTCAGTCCACACAGTGACTTTAGATCCCACTAAGTACGATCTAAACTTGTCAAAAGCAAAGATAACGGCCAAAAGCTCCTTCTCCGTTGTGGCGTAGTTTCTTTGGGCAGCATTCAAAGTCCGGCTTGCATAATAAATAGGTCTGAAGATCTTATCTTTTCTTTGACCCAAAACGGCGCCAACAGCAGTATCACTAGCATCACACATCAGTTCAAACGGAAGTTCCCAATCTGGTGCGACCAGAACGGGTGCAGTAATCAACCTACTCTTTATTTTGTTGAAAGCTTATATGCACTCATTAGAAAACACGAATGGCACATCCTTGGCCAATAATTCGGTAAGAGGTCTAGAGATTAAGGAAAAGTCCTTGATAAACCTACGATAAAATCCGGCGTGGCCTAAAAAACCTCGCAAAGTTTTAAGATTGGTAGGTGGAGGTAATTTCTTGATCACCTCAACTTTGGCTCTATCCACCTCTATTCCGTTCTTTGATATGCGGTGGCCTAATACTATAACTTCCGTAACCATCAAATGACACTTCTCCCAGTTAAGCACAAGATTCGTCTCCTCACATCTCTTCAACACTCGTGCTAGATGTGTGAGAAATGAATCGAAATCGTCTCCAAATATGGAGAAATCATCCATAAAGATTTCCAAGAAATCTTCCACCATATCAGCAAATAATGACATCATACATCGTTGAAATGTCGCGGGAGCGTTACACAATTCAAATGGCATTCGATTATACGCAAATGTCCCATATGGGCATGTAAATGTTGTTTTCTCACGATCTTCGGGCGAGATGTGGATTTGATAGTATCCCGAATACCCGTCAAGAAAACAATAGAAAGCATGCCCGCTCAGTCTCTCGAGCATTTGATCGATGAAGGGAAGAGGAAAGTGGTCCTTACGAGTCGCATCATTTAGTTTCCTAAAGTCTATGCATACTCGATGACCGGTGATTAGCCTCACAGGAATTAACTCATTCAACTCATTGGCTTGCACCGTCAATCATCCCTTCTTGGGAACTACATGGATAGGGCTTACCCATTCGCTATCAGCGATGGGAAATATAATTCCCATTTCTAGCATTTTTAACCTCATCCCTAACCACGTCCTTTAATTGTGGGGTTAGACGCCTCTGAGGTTGTGCAACCGCTTTCTTTTCAGGGTCCACGGAGATTTTGTGCATACATACGCTAGGACTAATGCCCTTAATGTCATCTATGGTCCATCCAAATGCTCTGCGGTACTCTCTCAAAACTCTCATTAGTTTCTCCTCTTGTAAGTCCGTCAAGGAAGAAGATATAATTAGTGGCAAAGTCTCATCTTGAAGAAATACATACTTCAAATTTGCAGGAAGAGGTTTTAAAGTCAAATTTGTGGGAGGTTCTTCCAAAGAGGTCTTCAACTTTTGACCAGTGAGTTTAAGTTCGAAGTACTTATGCCACGTTGGTCTATGATAGAATCTTTCAATCTCCGCAGCACTTACTTCCTCTATAGGCCTAGGGGTTCCTCTACTACATCCTGGCCATATCATCTTCTCCTCCTCACTACTTACGTACTTGACTTCATCTTCTTCTTCCAAGACAGCATCCAAGAAATCCTTGATACTTTCATGTTGTTTGAATTCTTGAACGATCCTATCAATGGAATTTAACATGAAACATGCATCCTCTCCATCATCAGGTTGCTTCATAGTGTCGAAGACATTGAATGCAACTCTCTCTTCGTTCACTCTTAATACTAACTCGCCTTTGTAAACATCAATTAGCGTTCTACTAGTGGCCATGAAAGGTCTTCCTAATATCAAGGGCACTTCGTAGTTAGCTTCCATATCTAATACCACAAAGTCGACAGGGAATACAAACTTTTCAACTCTTACTAGCACATCCTCAACCACTCCACAAGGTTCTTTGACGAACGGTCGGCTAATTGCGGTGTGATTGAGGTTTTCTTAAGATCTTTCATGCCTAGTTTCCGAAAAATAGATAGTGGCATCAGGTTCACGCTTGCTCCTAGATCACACAAAGCTTTGTTTAAACATACGTTACCTATGGTGCAGGGAATGAGAAAGCTTCCCGGGTCTTTGCATTTTGGGGGTAACTTATGCTGAAGAATGGCTGAGCACTCCTCATTAAGGCATATGGTCTCCAAATCTAGAAGTTTCCTTTTAGTTGAGACGGCGTCTTTTAAAAACTTGGTGTACTCAGGCATTTCAGCTAGTGCTTCAACTAGGGGTATATTAATTTGTAACTTACTGAATATATCCACGAACTTCTTATACCTCTTATTATCAAACTTAGGCTTCGGCTTTGGTGGAGGATACGGTAGAGTTGAAGGGTCGACTTCAGTGAAAATAGGATACTTGTTATTGTAAAGTTCAACTCTAGGGCCAGCAGGTTCTTTATACGTTCTTTGCTCAGGCAAAGTCTCGGGAGTATTAGTCTCATTGCTTGGCTCACCATCCTTATTCTTTGTGACTTTCTCTTTCTCTTGCGAGGATGGTGGAGTTACCTCTTTTCCACTTCTTGTCATGATCGCATTCAAATCCTTCGGGTTCTTCTCAGTGTTGCTTGGCAACCCTCCAGGAGGTCTAGTTGAGACTTGCTCAGCTAGTTTTCCTATCTGGTGCGTGAGATTTCGGACTAGAGCTTCTTGATTGGTTACCTTAGTATCGGTCTTCTGACAATATTGGCTAAAATTAGTGGCTAAATCAGCCATAGATTTAGAAAGTTGTCCCATATTGTCAGTAACGACATTACTCAGTTTTTCTATCGCAGCTTCCCAACCAAAAGTTTTAGTTTGCTGTGGTACATAAGTGGTAGGCGGTTTAGGCCTTTCTCCTGCATTAAGGTCACTATATCGGAATCCAGGATGATTATGATTAGGCTTATATCCTCCCCCGATATAATTGGCTTCTTCAGTACCAGCATTCTCACTTTGAGGTTGTTGGTCCCTTGAAAAGGCTTTAGTTAAGTTTAGGGGGGGGGGGGGGGTGAATAAACTTAACACTTAAAACTTTGGAGTTAACAAATTTCGCAATTTCGGCGGCCTCGCCGATACTTCGATAGTCCGTCGAGACCTCGGTAGCTCGCGATAAACGTAGTCTCACGACGGTTCGGCCTTCTTTGAATTTGTGCGGCGGAATAATATCAAAATTAAGCCTTGTTACTTGTTGTTAAATATGTTACTAAGTATTAGATACTCGTAGTGTATGTGTGTGATTTCGGTTGCTAGATTCAAAGCGAGTTGATAAGAATAATGACTAAGTGCGAGAAAATAAATGCGGTAAGTAAGTAGAGAGATTTTTATAGTGGTTCCGGGTGATGTAATCCCGTACGTCCACTCTTCTCCGTGATGTTGGAGGAAATTCACTAGTAATCTTTGAGTTATCTCGTTACAAAGAATCCTAGGTTGCTTGTCCTTCACCAATAACTATGGCTTCACAAGGCGAAAACTAAGAACAGTAGGATTGCTTTGCTCCCGAGTCTTCCACCGGTCCTTGAAGGGTAGAATTGCCTCTTCACCACCTTCACCACAAACCAACGAGTCTTTCACACCTAACGGATGCTTCATTGTCTTCGGCCAGTTCTTTATAAAATAAAGAATGAATCAAGTAAATGATTCGGTTGCGTGCGGCTTGATTAGGATGATATAATCGAGCGGCTTGCGGTCTTCAAGTGTGTATGCTTGATGCGGCTTGAACACGAATACACTTGAAGAAAATAACTAGATCAAGAAACCTTAAGCTCGGTAAGTTCAAACGGGGGTGTTTTTCAGCTCAGTGTTATCACTTAAAGTTTATCCCAAAATTCATCATCTTCTTCTTGAGTTGAAAGTCCTCTATTTATAGGTAGGAATGCATGTGACTTGAATTTGAAATTCAAATGTGACCGTTCCTTGTATTTGTCCCATCCGCACGCATTTCGTCACTATTCATAGGACTGACACTGTCAGGATTACTTTTTGACAGTGCAGTCTGTCCACCCCTTTGACTTGTATCCAATGGATAAAAATATGGATCATCCCAACGTCTTTTTAATCTCAGCCTTTGATTTGCTTGATAAGTCGAGGTAGTTGGTCGTTCTTATCCATGTAACTTCCCAATAATCTTGAATTAATCGAGGTATATATCGAGCGGGTTCATCATCTGTAAAACCAATCGTCGTCGAACATCATATTTTTGTACGTAAAATATAATGCAAATTTGAATCTTTTTATCCAACTTTTGTTTGTGAAGTTAGATTACATCATTTAAAGTATAACCAAGTTCCAAACATCATCCAACTTGTGGAACTTAGACCTTCTACACAAGGTATATGTAATCGATTTAGGTCATCACGAGACTTGCCTAAATTCCCGATTCCATATCCTTGACATTAAATACTAAGTTTGATCCCTTAGCCTTCATTCACCGAGTTTGAACCCTCGGCCTTCGGTCTTCGAGAAAGTTCCGGACCGGTCCATCGACCTATCTACCCTCACCGACCTAGATCGGTCTGGCGATAAACGGTCAAGCGGCTTTTTTACGATGCTTGTTTGATCAAACCTATTTATGAATCAAACTCTAATAAACCTATACATATTATCTAGACATCTTTTTGCCTTTGCACTATAACGACTAGTATGGCACTCATCATCAAACCGAGAAATAAGTCCAACAATTTCCCCCTTTTTGGTGATGATGCCACTACCCTCACCTAATCAGCAAAGCAAAAAGATAAAAACACAAACAGAACAAATTTAGTCAATTCTCATTATAAATATTTGTTCACAGTTATTACAACTAGATACAGCAAAGATAAACAATGAAAAGTAGCTGATCTATTGTCTCTTTTCTCTTTCTTGTCTAGCCTTCTCAGCTTGCTCTTGATAGGCTCTGATCTCTTCTATCATTTCAACCATCCATTCATTCTCAATAAGTGTAAAGTCAATATAAGAATTGACTTGTTTCCACCAATTCCATGCTTCGAGCAAGTACAAGATTGATCTCGATTCACCCGAAGCCAAACTTCATATATCTGACTCCTTAAATTCATCCAAGTGAATCTTTTGCTTTTGTAATTGGCGCACCTTTTCACCTCTCGCTACTCCTTCTGCCTCTGGTAGTTGCTCTTAAAGCTCTAATCCTTGCCTCCCAAAACTTCAAACTCAAGAAAGAGTTAAGACCTTCATGAAATCCCATGTCACGATAGGGTCTCCTTCTGTTATGAAACTCTTTCTTGTACTGTGATAGGAGATCATCAGTAAGTTGCACTCTGCCAGGTGCAGGTTGCCTAAAAGCATTTGTATCATCAGTCCATCTCTTCTGTGCAAAGAGTCTGGCAGCCTCCTTTCTTTGCTTGGGCCTCGATTGGCCCTCTTCCCCTTAGTGACATCATCAACAAAACGTGAGATGAGGCCATGAATAGCTTCCGTGATACTATCACTCGTGTAATTGACTCGCCATAGTTCCGGTTCTAGTATCAAGTGAAGTAATCCTTGATTGCGGGGTCTCTTCCCGTCTACCGTTGATCCTTTCGGTAAATTTGGGATCGAGCACGGCGGAGTTGTTGTGCGGTTGCGGGCTCGAGCGGCTTGACAAGCTTGTCAAGTTTTTGATGAATGGATGTAAGTTGATCTTTCAAAAACTTGTCTTTCGGTGTGTTCCCTTGCTTGATATATCTTACATCATATATCATATCATTTATAGCATTTTGAGTAGAGGCAAAGTTTGAAGCAAGTTTGTATCGGTAGATTGTCTATTATCATTTACCATCTTCATTAGTTCTTCAAATCTTTGTTCTTGCTCTGTCCAATTGAGTTCTTAAGCTGTTGCATGTCATTTCTTACAGTTCTTAACTCATTGACAACTTCAATTGGCACTCCACCGGCCATTCTATGTCGATCAAGTAGATTCATCAAGCGAGCTCCTCAACCCTATATTGTGCACGTTGTCTACCGATGACCATAGCTCTACTCAAATCTCTCCCGGCGGGGGAGGTCCTTCCTCAACCATTGCACCAAGAACATCTTCAATGATAGGATCTTGTGCGGGTTCTTCAACAACTTCTTCTTCTCCAAAAATTTGAAATTCTTCATCATCGTAGTTATAGTCCGGCAGGTTGCTCATCCTCATTAACGAGCGGTCCGCGACTATCTTTTCCTACGGTGGCCTTGGCTCCGGCGAGGCTCCACTACGAGCAGCCTCATCAACAACGGGGGTTTCCTCCAAACCCAAAGTTTGTTCCAACTTTGTGTCCGGAGTCTTTGTTTGAGATTCGAAACTTTGTACCTCTGTTCCAACCTTTGTGCGAGTCTTGTTTGTACCCCGGCGAGCTGTACCTCCTCTTCAACTTCCCGTGGATTGAATATATTGGTATTATCCACTTGGAAACCTTGACATGACCAATCTTGTGTAGGATGATGGCAGTTTTAGTCGAGTGCCTTCAATGTCAAATCCGTCTTGATATTCAATTGACTCTTCGTAGCCGGCACTAGGTTCATTGAAATCAAGCAACCTTTTCTCCATCCAAATCCTCACTCGTCCAAAGATCGGTTGTGCGGTAGGCTCTACAACATGGAATGTACTTGGTTCATCGATCGACCTACCGGTACTCGAGTAATGCCTTCATTGATCAATGCCTCCGAGATCATCCATGGTGAGATCCTGTAGATCCTCATCCATCTCTCGTCCGCGGCCCTCGGCGGACTTACCGTATTAGTTGGTGTTGTACAGATGATTCATGTGCCAGTGCAGCCCCACTTGATTCTCCTGGTCCGGAGGAAAATCTCCTCTACTATCGATGATGAAGAAGAATCATCAGGACCATCTCTTGGATCTCTAAATTTGATACCCTCCTCCTTCTGTTGCTCATCAAATAAATCCATCAATCTTGATTGCAGCAAGGTTGTATCAATCAGATCCACCAAGTTCTCCACTCCCAGTTTGCCAAAAGCCCATTCTTCAAGATCTGTCATTGGTTCAGCAGCTGGCTTTTGTCTCTTATAGAAACCAAACTTCCATTGGAAATAGTCGGCAATTTGCTGAAGTTTGGGATCCACATACTCTTCAGTTTTCTTGCTCCTTTTTGCATGCCTTTCAAATGGCATAAACGATCTCCTGGGAGCAGCTCCAGTAGCTTGTTGACCTCCAAAGGTTCCAACAAGCAGATTCATAGTATCTTCTACGGATGTTTGAAAGTCGCGGAGTTGCCGAGATTGTACATTTGTACCTACTACTTCCATCCGTATCACACTTGGTTCCCCCGACTTACATGCTCATCGAGCAGGTTAGCGACAGATCGCTCTTCCCCCGAACTATTGCCAAATTTGCGGGGTCTTCAACCAAGTCTCTAATCACCTCTTCAACCACCACAAAGAGTTCGGGTTCGGTGGTTTCGTGGTTCATCGATGGATGCTACGAGCGGGCTCGGGGTCGGTGGCGTCGTACATCCTCTACAGATTGCTCAAAAACAACCTGTTCAGCATCGGTGGACTTGATAACTTCTTCATTGGAGGAATCACTGATAACAACTGGTGGAATGATAGTTAGAGGCTCAGCTTCAACAGCCTCTTCTTCCTCTTCTACTGATGCTTCTTCTTGGGCCCTCTGTGCCTCCAAATTTTTTAACTCTTTCCCCTTGCCATATTTCTTCTTTTTGGCAACTTCCTTCATCCTCTTGGATAGGGGTTCATCATCATCATCTTTTCTAGTCAATTTTCTTTTTCTACTTGCTTCCTTCTGTTGTTCTCTAAGAATTTCACCAACAGTTTTTCTTGAAGCCACAGCAGGGTCAGTAACCTCCACTTGACCCTCGGCAGACTCATCATCGTGTCGTTGTTTCCTTCCTTGTTCTCTTTGATTTCACGACTTCGAAGTCTTCCTAACATCGGCACTCTTTCTCTTTCCAGTTTTCTTTGGTGCGGCGGAGTTTGATAAAAATCTTCTTAGTTTGTTGAACCGCTCACCACCGATATCACCATCATCTCCATCATCATTATCATCGCGACCTCTCCAAAGCAATCTCTTCATCATCATCAAGTCCGGGGATTGCATAATCAATCTCCTTTTTGTATACGGACCGATTTATATCAAGCGGTTCAATGTCGGGAACCTCCAAGTGATTCGACGGGGTTTGAATCATCAAACCTAAGGGTAAGGCCTTTGATTTCCTTTTCCCTAGTTTGTCCTCCTTTGCAACTTTCTTCATATAATGAATAAAGTATCCGGCCATTTCAAACTTCATGCTCCCTGAGATGATAATCATCGGCTCTATCTTGGGTCCCGATAGAGTATCCATACCGCCAGTTAGCCCAAGTATGTTCTTTGCAATGAGCTTGCTCGACGGACTATATTCAATACCAATGTTTTTGCGAGTTGATGCCACGGTACCGATTTAATAGTTGCTTCGTCTTGATCCGATCTACAAAAACCATCTTGTCCAATCCCATAGCTTCGGGATTGACCGAACCATCAACAACTTCTTCAAAACCAAACACTTGTCTCGACAGATTTGGAGGAGATTACAAGCTCCTCACCATTCACGAGTGGTTTTGAAAGATTCGATTCTTCTTCTATAATCATATTCTTCCGAAATCAATAACATTGGTGTATGATATCGTATCTAATCGATGTTGAGTATATTCTCCGATCCCGCAAATCTTCTTATTCTTCGACCTATATTGATGGCCGATTCTGTTTGATTTGCATCAACAACATAGCCTCTTACACTTTGGCTTGATTCGATTTGAACTTCAACTCTTTCCGCCATTGAAATAAGAAAAAGATGAAGAAGAGTTCCTCTCAAATACGTGTTCACACGAAGTAGAATTTGCGAGAGATAAAGCGAGAAGATGCAAGTGGTGAATCGCTATGTAACAGTTTGATTATATAGACAAGTGGGTAGTTGAAACTGTCATAGCACGTACATTGAGGTAACCACGATTAAATGCGGTTAAATCTTGTCTTGACACGTGGTCCATTACTCCTCCATAACGTTTGTAACCGTTGGATGGTTTAACTGTGGTAGTAATGGATAAAATAAATATCCCGCCAAACTGCTTTTTGACTTTAATGACTTTGACTGAGTAAAATTTCCTTCAGCAAGGTATCCTCAGCAGGGTGGGCTCAGCAGTCTGCTGATAATGTGCTTCGACGGCCGCCGACAAGGTGACTCGCCGATCCTTGTTTTCTCCTTGTTTTGTTCAATTGATAATACAAGATGAAGTTTAATACCAATGACTGATCTGTCAAGTGAGCTCACCCAACATGACAAAGACCAATCCCCTTGGCAACCTCATTTGCTCAATTGTTCAAACATAAGTACATGGAATTGTTGATACCAATGACTAATCTGCTAAGTGAGCTCACCCAACATAGCAAAGACTAATCCCCTTGGTGAATTCCAAGACACCGCCGAATATCAGTCAATCTTTATAATTCCAAGTTCGGTCCTTAATTTGGCAAATCTTTCACTATCAAGTGGCTTAGTGAAAATATCGGCAAGTTGATCTTCGGTAGGGATGTATAGAACCACCACATCTTTCTTTTCAACATGATCTCTTATAAAATGATGTCTCACATCAATGTGCTTGGTTCTTGAATGCAAAACAGATTTTCTCGTGATTGCAATTGCACTTGTGTTGTCACACATGATTGGAATTTCCTTTTCTTCAATTCCATAATCCCTTAATTGTTGTCTTAACCATAGTACTTGTGCACAAAGCTAGCCTTCCAAAGAAAGCAATGTATTCGGCTTCGGCGAAGTGGAAGTTGAAATAGAATTTCGTTTCTTGCTAAACCGGGAGACCGTCTATTTCCCATTAAGCGACAGTTCCCGAGGTGCTTTTTCTATCAATCTTGCATCCAAGATAATCGAATCCGAGTAGGATATTACCTTGAAGCTTCCTTCCTTGGAATACCATATCCCTACTCCCAAAGTCTCTTTAAGATACTTGAGAATTCTCTTAACTGCACCTAAATGACTTTCTTTAGGTTTGGATTGAAATCTTGCACAAACACCTACAGCAAAGGATATATCAGTTCGTTGTGATGAGATACGAGATCGCCTATCATCCTTTACGTATAAAGTCGATCAACATCTTTGCCTTCTTTATCTTCATCCAATCGATGTTTGTACTCATAGGAGTTGAGCTCTTAGTCTTGTTTTCCATACCAAATTTCTTCGGCAGCTCTTTGGTATACTTGGTTTGATGAATGAAGATTCCATCCTTTATTTGTTTGACTTGCAATCCCAAAAAGTAGTTCATTTCTCCCATCATACTCATTTGGAATTTACTTTTCATTAGATTTGCAAACTTTTCACAAAGTAAATCATTTTCGAGCCAAAAATTATGTCATCAACATAAATTTGTACGGCGGAGGTGTTGTCCCCTTCAGCGATTCGAAAAGAGTCTTGTCAATGGTCCCTTTTGTAAAACCATTGTCCACCAAGAATTGAGATAGAGTCTCATACCATGCTCTTGGTGCTGTTTCAATCCATAAAGTGCTTTGTTGAGTCTATACACTTTATCTTCTTGATCTTTAACTTCAAATCCAGGAGGTTCCGAACATACACTTCCTCCTCTAGGATACCATTCAAAAATGCACTCTTGACATCCATTTGATATACTTTGAAGTTCTTATATGCGGCATGTGCCAAGAATAATCTCGATAGCTTCCAATCTTGCAACAGTGCATAAGTTTCATCAAAATCTATTCCTTCGCTTGAGAATAGCCTTTTGCAACTAGTCGGCCTTATTTCTTACAATGGTACCGCATTCATCAAGTTTATTTCGTATACCCACTTAGTACCAATGATATTTGCATGAGTGGCCTTTCAACTAGTGTCCAAACTTGATTTCTTTCAAATTCATTTAATTCTTCTTGCATAGCAATTATCCAAACGGATCCGAAATTGCTTCTTCAACGCCTTTAGGTTCCATTTGAGATAGAAAACAAGTAAACATAGCTTCCGGTTGTCTTCTAGTCCTCACACCTTGCCGTACATTGCCAATAACTTGTTCGACGGGGTGATTCCTTAACCATTGTGGATTATGGTTATTTTGATTTTCGGGAAAATCATCTTCGTAGGGTCCGCTTTGTAGTTTCTTCTACGGGGGGTCGCAGATCCTTGAATTGCTTCGGTTGTTGCATCGGTAACATTGTCGGCAGGTGTTCGGCGGGGGCGTATCGAAACTTTTAGGTCATTGAATCTTTCCAAAACTTCAACACAACTGGATCGGTGATTTGTTGATTTTCGCAGAGTTCACACTCTTTATCTTCCATACCAAGTAAACTTAGGTTCATCAAACACAACATTGATTGTTTCTTCATGTTTCGGTGTTCTTTTGTTCAAGTACTCGAATGCTCACGATGGCGAAGAATATCCTAAGAAAATTCCTTCATCGATTTTGGTTGGAATGTTTTCAAATGAACTTTATGATTTAGAATAAAACATTTGCTTCCAAATGGGTGAAAATAAGATATATTAGGTATCCTTCCATTCCGGATCTCATAAGGTGTCTTCGAGCCTTCTTGTTTACCGATGTTCTATTTTGTGTATAGCATGTCGTATTATTGCTTCACCCAATATCTTTCGGGTAGCAATGCTTCACGGATCATTGTTCTTCCGCTTCCTTTAATGTCCTGTTTCTTCTTTCAAAGCAACCCCATTTTTTGAGGTGTACCAAGACAGCAGCAAGTTGATGAAGTACACCATTACGTTCACGTATTCTCTTATAACTTTGTTGAGAAATTCAAGTACACGATCGATCTAATCTTTATGATCGTTAGACTTTTCTCATTTTGTAATCTTTTCAAAAGATTAGGTAAGCTTTGGAGTGTCTCACTTTTCTTGTTCATGAATATCACCCAAGTGTATCTAGAAAAATCATCCACAACCACTAAGGTGTATTTCTTCCCTGTCACACTTGTTGGAGTTATTGGTCCAAAAAGATCCATGTGCATAAGCTCCAACACTCGTTAGTTGATTGTTTAGTCTTTGACTTAAAACTTGACTTTATCTCGTTTACCTTGCCGACATGCATCACGAGATAGCATCCTTCTTGAATGTGATCTCGTGTAAACCAACCACTAACTTCTTCTTCACTAACTGATTAATATCATCAAAATTTAGATGATTTAACTTCTTGTGCCATAACCAATTGAGTTCAGATTTGGTATGCACAATCAGGCAGGTTTCTGGAACTGCAGTAGACCAATCCACAACATACATGTTTCGTTGCCTTCTACCAAAGCAAGTACAACTTGATCACCTCTTTCACTAATGACAATACAATTGTTTTTGTCAAAAGTGACCTTGTATCCCATATCACAGAATTGTCCAGTGCTCAGCAAGTTGTAATCCAGTCCTTCCACATATGCAACATTCTTGATTGTAAGTCCATTTCGATAAGTGTGCCATATCCTCTTGTATAGCCAGTGTATTTTTGTTGCCAAAATTTACCCTTGGACCATCTTTTGCCACAAAGTTTGATAGACGGTGCTTATTCTTTGTCATGTGTCCGGAACATCCACCGTCAAAGTACCGGACACCCTACAAAACAAAGTTAATGCTTTTTAGGTACCCAAACCTGTTTGGGTCCATAGTAGTCGTGTGGCAAGCATGACCCTTGGTATGTTTCCATAAGGTCTTCTCCTAAATGTGTCATACTTTGGTTCATACTTTGGTTCATACATGTATTCCACACATCCATAAGTTCTAACAAGTAGGTTGTGTAGGAACCACATATGTTTTCGGCCTTTTGGTACATAATGTTGTTTGAAATGATTCTTGTTGTTAGAAACATTTGCATAGCCATAGATGTCTTTGTCTGTTAGGAGCAGACCTCGTAATATGGAGTTTGTTGAGGTCTTATGTAAGTCCTCTGCTGATTCCATTGTCTAGGTTTTACCCTAGCAGTATGGTTATACTGACTGTTTCTAACATTAGATGCAGGAATATTCCAATCATTATCAGCAGGGAACAGTCTACCTTTCCCCCTGAGATAAGTATCCCTTGAATGATCAACATTTTTGGATTTAGGATTCTTATTCTTGGAATACTTCTGTTTCTTTCCCTTCTGTGGTCCAGCAGACTTGGTAGCAGTTCCGCTATCGCGAGCTTAGAAGGTACAAGCGATCCTATTTTTGGATTTATTCTTTTTACTAGGAGCCGTTGACTTCGAGACTTCGATTTTGCTTCTTTGAGGCATTCTCATTTGGTTTTACTCGCTTCGGCGGCTTTCATCGGGAGATGGATCTAGTGCGGTGCACAAACTTAGGACCAATTTCGGTACTAGGTTCAAGTAACCTTACCGGATCCACTCTTGTTAGATTGCCGATTTCCAAATCCAAGCCCGTTCTATCTCCATAAGGCTTTCCCGATTTGTATGCGTATTGGAACAAGATGGTTCGCAGATTCGTAGGTCGCTTGGATGTGCGCAAACAGACTTATGCCGATTCTCGTCCAACATCTTTTTCCTTACCTTTGAAAATCCTTAATTCGCTTTCAATCTTCCAACTTCTAACTCAAGAGCCTCTTTTTCGGCCTTCACAATCTCATAACCAGATTGTATTATCCTCGATTGATTAAGGATGGCATCCAAAGTCTCATTGTTGTCGAATTTCTAGGATTTGAACCACAAGTTGATTCACAATCACTTCCAGCGGCGGGAGTGTTTATAGATACGGTGTTGTATACCTCCTCGGTTTCATCCATGTTGGCCATCAAAGCATAATCCTCCATATCGGCAACCGTCTTTGTGTCATCCGACTCATTTCCTTTTTCGGATCCCACTTCATATCCCGATTCATCTTCAAAGCAACCATAGCCTTCTTGCCATGTCTCCTTTGTTGACTTTTGGTCTTTCGCAGGTCCGGACAATCGAGTCTAAAATGTCCAAAGCTTCTTACAGTTGAAGCAAAGATAATCGTGTTCCTTGCCTTGTTTCAATTCGGGACAATCGTGTCGAAGTGTCCTGGTTTCTTGCAATGAAAGCATAGATAGTCATTATCTTTCTTTGGTTCTTCTTTCCTTCTCTCGGTAGGCCTCTTTGTGAAATTTCTTGTAGGGGCCTTTCCGGTCTTCATCATTCGATCTTCTTGCTCGGTAGGGCAATTTGCTCTTGCATTTCATCTAGCATATCATCCTGTCCTCCCGATGTTTCTTCATGATGTGAAGCAGCCAATGCGATGGTCTTTGGCTCTTCCTTTTCGATTTCGTGCACTAACTTCTTGCTAAATTCATAGGCCTTAAGATCGAGAGAACAGTTTGAAGGTGTCTTCCTCATGCGCCTTTCTCATTTCTTCAATTGCAGTCACCTTCATTTTCCAAACATCTCTTGCGGGTAAAGCTTCCAAGATTTTGGTGTTTACTTCCTCTTTTGAATAACTTACACTCGGCAGAGTAAGTTCATCTAAGATTGCATTGAATCGGACTCCATTTGCTCAATGGTTTCATTAGGTAGCATTTTGAACTTTTGAAACCTTTTTTCGGCCACACCGATTTTGTTCTTCTTTATTGCATCGGTGCCTTCACGATTAAGTGAATCTTATCCCAAAGTTCCTTTGCGGTCTTGCAATCTTTGACTTTCATGTACATATTGCTATCCAAGGTTCCGTAGATGATATCAATAGCAATGTTGTTGAGGTTTGCTCTTTTCCGTCTCTCGCATTCCATTCTCTCTTTGGTTTAGGAATGTACTCGGTTCGTCACCCACTTTATTCTTCGCCTTTGTAATCTCCAAAGTGGTCCTTCGTTAGTACATCCATCATCTCATCATGAGTAGCGCAAGATATGCCCGCATTCGACGTTTATACTCATCAAATCTATCAAGAGAGCACATCAACATGGTTCTAGCATACTTGTGTGTTATCCATGATGCAAGTCTTGAAAATCGTAACTTGAAAGAAAGTTTTAAAGAATTTTCACAAGCACAACAAGTAGGATTCCTTCGGAACGAAGCCGCTCCGATACCAATTGTTGGTCCCTTGAAAAGGCTTTAGTTAAGTTTAGAGGGGGGGTGAATAAACTTAACACTTAAAACTTTGGAGTTAACAAATTCGCAATTTCGGTGACTGCCGATACTTCGAGTCGTGCTTTGAGACCTCGCAGCTCGCCGATAAACGTAGTCTACCGACGATTCGTTCTTGTGAATTTGTGCGGCGGAATAATATCAAAATTAAGCCTTGTTACTTGTTGTTAAATATGTTACTAAGTATTAGATACTCGTAGTGTATGTGTGTGATTTCGGTTGCTAGATTCAGCGGGTTGATAAGAATAATGACTAAGTGCGGAAAATAAATGCGTAAGTAAGTAGAGAGATTTTTATAGTGGTTCCGGGTGATGTAATCCCGTACGTCCACTCTTCTCCCTGTGATGTTGGAGGAAATTCACTAGTAATCTTTGAGTTATACGTTACAAAGAATCCTAGGTTGCTTGTCCTTCACCAATAACTATGGCTTCACAACCGAAAACTAAGAACAGGTAGGATTTCGCTCCCGAGTCTTCCACCGGTCCTTGAAGGGTAGAATTGCCTCTTCACCGGCTTCACCACAAACCAACAGTCTTTCACACCTAACGGATGCTTCATTGTCTTCGTTGAGGTTCTTTATAAAATAAAGAATGAATCAAGTAAATGATTCGGTTGCGAGCAACTTGATTAGGATGATATAATCGCGAACTTGCGGTCTTCAAGTGTGTATGCTTGATGCGGCTTGAACACGAGAATACACTTGAAGAAAATAACTAGATCAAGCGGCCTTAAGCTCGGTAAGTTCGACAGGTGTTTTTCGGCTCGGTGTTATCACTTAAAGTTTATCCCAAAATTCATCATCTTCTTCTTGAGTTGAAAGTCCTCTATTTATAGGTAGGAATGCATGTGACTTGAATTTGAAATTCAAATGTGACCGTTCCTTGTATTTGTCCCATCCGCACCGCATTCTCGTCACTATTCATAGGACCGACACTCGTCAGATTACTTTTTGACAGTGCGATCGTCCACCCCTTTGACTTGTATCCAATGGATAAAAATATGGATCATCCCAACGTCTTTTTAATCTCGGCCTTTGATTTGCTTGATAAGTCGAGGTAGTTGGTGTTCTTATCCATGTAACTTCCCAATAATCTTGAATTAATCGAGGTATATATCGAGCGGGTTCATCATCGTCGTAAAACCAATCGGTCTGCCGAACATCATATTTTTGTACGTAAAATATAATGCAAATTTGAATCTTTTTATCCAACTTTTGTTTGTGAAGTTAGATTACATCATTTAAAGTATAACCAAGTTCCAAACATCATCCAACTTGTGGAACTTAGACCTTTACACAAGGTATATGTAATCGTTTAGGTCATCACGAGACTTGCCTAAATTCGATTCCATATCCTTGACATTAAATACTAAGTTTGATCACTTAGCCTTCATTCACCGAGTTTGAACCCTCAGCCTCAGTCTTCGGCGGGTTCCGGACCGGTCACCGACCTATCTACCCTACTGACCTAGATCGGTCTGTCGATAAACGATCGGCGGCCTTTTACAGTGCTTGTTTGATCAAACCTATTTATGAATCAAACTCTAATAAACCTATACATATTATCTAGACATCTTTTTGCCTTTGCACTATAACAGCTAGTATGGCACTCATCATCAAAACTGAGAAATAAGTCCAACAGAGGTGTTACCTCGATTCCAGCCCCTACTTTTTCCATCCTTTCTTGCATTCCATCTACCTTATTGTTGATAACAAATAGTTGTTCTAAGATTCTGGTAGATGCACTATCTTCGAATATGTCAGCGGCCATCTTCACAGTAGCTATGTCATTGCCTCCCCATTGACTATTCATCGCTATTTGCTCCATTTTTCCTTGTGCCTCCTCAGGAGATAAAAGAGCAAACGCTCCATTGCTAGAGGCGTCTACTCTAATTTTCTCAGTCTCTCTCAATCCATGGTAAAAGGTTTGCATTAAAAGCCAAAGAGAGATGTCATGATGAGGACACTTCCTCATAGCTTCCTTAAAACGCTCCCAAGCTTGATCAAAACTCTCCCCAGGTTGTTGCTTAAATCCTAGGATGTCTTGGCGTAACTTAAAGGTTTTTCCCAATGGGAAATACTTATTCATGAATTTTTGCAACAACTGTTCCCAAGTAGTGATAGATCCGGCCTCTAAAGAGAGAAGCCATTGCTTAGCTTTATCTTTCAAAGTGAAAGGGAAAAGCTTAAGACGAATGTTCCCCTCCGGGATTAATTCTGGTTTCACAGTGCTAACGATTTCCAAGAAATTTGTCTCGTGAACACCAGGATCCTCGTTTTGGACTCCATGAAAAGTGGAATAGTTGGTCACCATTTGAATTACATTAGGCCTAGGGTGATAGACTTCCGCAGCATCTTGCGGTGCTACGATGGCGGGAATGAATTGCTCAATAGTGGGCGTTGCATAACTTTGCAAAGTGCGCCTCGCTCCTTGAGCTAGGGCTTGGTTTCCATTATTAGCATTAAGATTGTTCGCATTATTAACATTATTGGCATTATTAACAACTTCAGGATTAAGTACCTGGTTCGGATTGACCGGAATGCCTTCCATTTCTGTTTTAGATTCAGATTGCTCAGAATGATCGGTTCTATGTCCTTCTTCCAATTCGTGCTCGCTTTCCTCAAGATTTGGATCCTCTTCTCCTTGCTTAGCCAGTTCTTTAGCTAACTTCCTATTTCTCCTTGCAAATTTCTCTATTTCAGGATTATATGGCTCAAGCGGTTCCTTTGATTTCCGAGTAGCGTACTATAAAATAACAAAAACAATAAAACAGTAAAAACTTAAAGGCTAAGCCTTTAACTAGACTAAATAATAAAAACGAAACTAAAACAGACTCGAAACAAGCTTGAGATAAAACAGAAGCAAAATACCGTAAAACTAATACCGAATAAAAACAGAAAAAAATAACTCTCGGTCGACCGAGAACTGCGGTTCGGTCGACCGAACTCTTTCTTCTTTTTTTATTTTTTTATTTTATAACGACACTGTTTAATATACAGACTTTTATTCACAGAATGTCCACAAATCCAGTCCTAACAAAATAAGCTGTATTTTAATTTAATGACTCGAGCCCCCGGCAACAGCACCAAAAACTTGATTGAGGTCAAGTTAAATTATTAACTCGATGCCTAACTAACACACTAGCAAGAGAACTAGGTTCAATCGTAGTATAGCTAGATAGAGTCGAGGTCGATCCCACAGAGACTTGGCACAAACAAAACACAACTTTATTCTATCAGAACTAAATCGAAAGGGCGGTCTATGACCAACTAAACGCAGTAAATAAAATAGTGACAACCACAAGACAAAGAATACCACAAAGACAAACTAACAACTACTAAACAAGAGCAAAATTATTAATATTATCTTAACAAAGAGTATAAAGAATATTGATTACGCTAGTAGCTAATGACTCCCCCATGTGAACTAGATTGACAACGAGACAAAACAAACGTTAAAGATTAATTATTATGACTACGGGAGTCATCCCCTAAGGTAGATTTAGCTCCAATTAGGCCATCTAAATCATTGTGCCTCCATTACGTGACTTCGCCTTTTAATGCCTCCATCTCATATAACTTCTGACACAATTACGAAACTAAGGATGCCGGTATAAACCGTAACCTCATCTAAGCAACATTCCTAGGGTAAGGCGTACTTCTTAGATGCCGATTAAACTATATCCTAAGTAACAATCACTTTTTAGGTTTCATGTTAAATTATGATGACAAATAATTAAGTTGATCAGGTTTAATTACTCGTTTTAATTCCAAATCAGAGAATCTGACGTAGTCGAAGCCGATCATAATTATGACCTAAACTTCACCACACTCGGTCGACCGAATGACATGTCTCGGTCGAACGAGTGAAGGTAACGCGTAGGTACAAATTATGATTACTTCTTAACGTTTCTAATCTAAACACATGGGTTCGTAATTTAGTCTACATCGCGGAATCAATACAAGAAAACTACTCCATAATAAAATAATTCAAATCTACGAATAAAGATTGCATAATTGAGAAGTCATACCCTCGAAGAAGAGAATGACTCCCACTCTTTAATGCGCTCCCTAACCGGAGAATCCGATGAATCCACAGTGACCAAACATAAAGAAAAGAATACTAAAACTAAAAACTCAAATTGTATAAATTGTCTTGTGTTGTAATGGTGTGTGTTTTCTCAATTTCGTAGCTGCTGCTTATATAGAGGATTCTGCCGACATAGGATGGATCTAGAAGATATGCACGCGTTTTAGGCCTGAGCAGCTTCGGGTGACCGAACCACATGCCTCAGTCGACCGAATGAAGTGGCTCGGTCGACCAAACCTCCTTTTTTGCACATGTTAATTGTGTTTCTTGTCTAACTTGTTCCCCACTGCATTCTTTCGTGCTGATCTGATTTCTCTGACTTATCCCTTGATTAATGCTCCGATTTTCTTCCTTATTATCTTGAGATTTTTGGATTGAATGACATTTATCCTCCGCTTTATCATGATCTACAAAATCAGCATTTATCGCACAATAAATAGGTCTTTAATAATAAAAACAACTAAATACCAAAAATCATATTAATAATCACTTAACATTAAATAATAAATATTAACAAGTGATTTAATATGAAATATATATAATTAACTCCGATTTAAGGTTAGAATTGATGACATAAATAGGTATATTTTAACCGTCATCAGATGTGTATGCTCGGGAAATACTAGTGTGTTGTCTCCACACGTGTTGAGACACCGTGTCGAGCAACCATAACCACACAGTTTCATTCTGTATTTAAACTGTGTGGTTCTGTTCGTTTCACCCGTCACTTCATCTTAAAATACGCTCTCCACACATGTATTTTCCCATCTTCTAGCCCAAAATGGCTTCATTTTAACTTCTTTCATGGCGGGACCGGAGAATCTCCCCACCCCTGATGTATTTGATACTTGCATTCTTGATTAAAATGACTTGATTTTCTAGAAAACGACATATAATAGATACAATATGATAAATAAAGAGACTCGACACTTGAATATGACAAAATTGGCACTTGTTTTGAACTCATAATGTCACATTGAAAGATCATCCACCCCTAAAGACTAATAAAGTTAATAAAATGGTTGATAATTTAGGGGAAATTTTTAGGTAGTGTGTACTACGTAGTACATCTTACGCAAGCACAATCGAGCGCGGGATCGAACTACACATCACACAAACAATTCTGCAATCTGATCATGTCGCTCTGATTGTGCCATGAATTTCCATGAACATTTAATCTTCCACGCCTATTATTCTTGCCCTCCTTTTGTCCCTAGCTAGATACAAAATTGGGTGTGTACTGTACATAATAAATATTCCATTGTCAAAAGGGCATTAAAGGAACACATCAAATCGTTTGTCATATACTACAACTTATTTTATGTCTTTCTTGTTTGCTCTATTTGGGGGAAATTGGAAATTCTGGTCATGTCTTTCTTTTTTTCTTATGAATTAAATTTGTAATTTGGACCAAATTCGTTTTTAGGTAACACGCCGTTAATAGTGGAGTAAAAAGATTTTTTATTTCAATAATAACGTCGTAAAAAGTGTAACTCTACTATTATTATAGTAAAATCTGTTTAATTCCATAATTATTTTAGTAAAATCTGTTTAACTCCAATATTTTTTACTCCACTATTAACGGCGTGTTACCCAAAAACGAATTTGGTCCATATTGCAACTTTAATTTCAAGTGGGAGGAGACAAAGCCTGATTTCCAATTTCCCGCATTTGGGCCATTATTTCATTATTTCAGAATTTCTTAATTTCCCTTTCAAATAAAGCTTTGTCTCCTCAAGAACCAAAAACATTTTCGTTCACATCTCAATGTGTTGTCATGATATATCCAATATAATACTCCAATGTCACTTTCTCATTATTTGTTTTGAAATTAAAAAAAAAAAAAAAAAAAAAAAAAAACTGCTCCCTCCATTTTTTTAACTGTCACATTTAAAGAAAAAATAACTATCATTTTTTAGATGAACCTGATCACTTTTTAGCTTAATATTAGTCATTTTTTGGATGAACATGATCAATTATTTTTTAGGGCAAATGTCCAAAAAGACACATATTACATTTAATTAGTCAAATAGGACATTAAAGAATATTATTTGGTTATAAAGACACAAAATTAGTACATACACCAAACTACCCTAATTTTGTTTTTTTAATTTTCTTTATCGGCGTGTTTTTTTTTTCTTTTTTCTGCTGGACGTAAAAAGTGTTTTTTTTTCCAGTGACCACATCGATGCATTGACCACCGCGATGATGTGACACCCCCGATGCAGAGACGCCGCAATGCAGAGAAGCCTCGATGAATTGACCCCGCGATGCATTGATCACCCCAAATCCATTGACCACCTCGATGTAGTGGCCACCTCCGATGCAGTGACCACCCCCGATGGACAGACAACGCAATGCAGTGACCACCCCCAGTGCAGGGACATCGCGATGCAGAGACGCCTCGATGAAGTGACACCGCGATGCATTGACCACCCCAGATCCATTGACCACCCCCGATGCAGTCCACCTTCGATGCAGTGACCACCCCCGATGCAGAGACACATCGATGCTGAGACATTGCGAAGCATTCACCATTGCGATTCATTGACCACCACGATACAGTGACCATCCCGATGCAGTGACAATCGCGATCCATTAACCACCGCGATGCAGTGGCCACCCCGATGCAGTGACCACCCCCGATGAAGAGACACCATGATACAGTGTCCACCTCCGATGCATAGACACAGCGATGAAGTGACACTGCGATGCAGAGACACCGTGATGAAGTGGCCCCACGATGCAGTGACATTTGATGAACCAACACTGCGATGAAGCAACACCGCGATGACATTTAATATTTTTCCGATTTCAGAAAATTGATTTCTTTTCTTCGTAAAATCGACTTCAAACGGCTATATCGCAGTTGAGCCAAAAATTTTACACCCAGCAACCATCACGATGCATTGACATGTGAAAATGATGTGACATGTGACGATGCAGTGACATTTGACGATGTAGTGACATTTGACCATGAAGCGACATGTAAATTAGGGTTGTAAGTGAGCCAGGCTACTCGTGAGGTACTCGTACTCGAAGAGAGTTTGACTCAATTCGGTTTTTTTGAGTTCGAATTCGAGTCGAGCTAGTCGAATAATTAACCGAGGCGATTTCGAGTTTTAAAATATAGTAATCGAGTACCTTGTGAGCTAATCGGGCTTCATTAATTATATATTTAAATAATTATATTTATCAAATTTATAATAAAATATTTTTTTTATAATTCAAAAAGTATTATTCGAGTCGAGTAGTAAACGAGTCGAGCTCGATCTTATTATATTTTATTAAAAAATAAATGAATTCTAAGAAAATAATCAAGCTTAAGAGCCGAGTCGAGATATATCAAGTACTTAGCGAGTCGAGTTCAATCTTGCCTTTTTATGGCTCGATCGAGCCCAAACTTTTTTAGTCGAACTCGAGCTCTAGGGAGTATCGACTCGACTTGGATCGATTACACCCCTAATATGAATGACACTACATTTATTTTACAAATTACCAAATTTGTGTATCAGACACAAACCCACTATCAAATTCATGTCACTACACCAAGCACCTAGCGAAGCTTATTCTCTTCCTATTAGTAGTCAAATTATCAGTATACTTTGGTTCTCCCAGAAAGGTGTATATGTTGCTCAATGACTTCTCATTCCAAAGACCAAGGGGAAGATTGGGCAATTGAATCCAAACAGGAACCTCAAAGTTGGTATCCATACTAAAATAAAAAAAAATCAAGCATCCTTTTAAGCAAAAGAGACCCGTGATATTAATATTTTATGCAGTGATATCGGCAATCATATATGCAGTGATATCAACATTTTATGCAGTGACTGGCAATCATATATGTGTAACATCAACAATTTATGCAGTGACATCGGCAATCAAATATGCAGTGACATCAACATTTTATGCAGTGACATCGGTAATCATATATGCGTGACTTCAACAATTTATGCAATGACATCGGCAATCAAATATGCAGTGACATCAATAACTCAGTTCTCACAGTTGGTTCGGTGTAAAGAGCTGATTGTTTATTGCTTATACCTTCCTGTAAATACTCATCATCATCATAGACATTCTTCTTTCCTCGTGACTTGTAAGATTCATTTCTCAGGTCAGAAAAAGCGTGGAAAACTGTGTTAAATGATGTAAAGGGTAATAGTGGAAAAACAAATGAAATATGCCCTTATAAACAAATAAGATTTAAGGGTGTCCTAAATGCCTATTAAGTGTTCAAACTAGTCTTTATAAAAAAATATCCATTATTTTTTCTCCATATGTGACAGTTAAAAAAAACGGAGGGAGTATTAAGATACTGACGATGCTGAATCTCGTCTACATGAAATTACGGGCCAAGATAAACGCGAGTGACAAAGAACAATATCAAAACCCTAAAAACGGATGAGTATTTGATCAGTTTTAGACTGAGCCTGAAATAAGTGGTATCTCAAGTTGCCTACGTATTCCGTAATTGTTCAGGAATCAAGTCTTTCGTAGTTCATTGAGATTTTTTATATAAGGGGCATCTCACCCTAGGCAATCTTGTGCCGTGTCCTCTAAGGATTCTTTACGTGTTAATCTCTTTAATTTAGGAGATAATCATGGATAGTTTAAAATGCCAGGATTAGAGTCTTAATGGGTAAAGGATCTTCAGGATCTTCCCATAATTATCTTATATTACAAGCATGTGGGCTAATATCGGATAAAGGAGACTCTGGCCGAGCTGCATCGAGCCTCCTGAGCCGTCTCTGACCGAACTGCGGTCACCCGTCCTCCATGATGACCGATCCAACATACGGTGGCCTATATGGGAGAACATGTCAGACGCCCCACTTGGGGCTTAGGTTTTCTCTTAGGCATGAAATGAGCTTCTGGCCATTAACATTTTGTTTCTCTCTCTTCATTCAATGTTTAATCAACAAAAATATGACACGTGGCGAGGGTCAGTTCGACGCTCATCATATACATATATATCATATAATGTGTTGACTACTATACAAAAACTTTGATCTTTTTTTCCAATATTTTACACTATTTTTTAAAGCGTTGTCTGTTAGCTAGTTCGACACTTATAATCCTTTATTTTCATTGACCAATGTGTGGTCTATGGAGTTTATGACTAATTTCACTTGTTGCATGTCCATATAGTAATTTTAATCGATGTTGTAGATGATTCGAACTATCTTCGACTTTGGATATAATTTGCTTTATATTCATAACTATAAACGTGCATGCTTGAGTTGGTAAACTAATTTCACATGTCATTTAAACGCAAAGTGAGACATACATGATCCGGTCAACTGATTCGATCGTCGTCCTCGTTTAATATCAAAGAGATAACATGTGTTGACAAGATTTTAACTCTCACACTTAGTATAAGTAGGTAATACGCTTCTCACATCTAATGTGAAATATCACATGTCACATATCAAAAGTCTTAAGTCTATGGGACTACAATGCCACATCGACAATTAGCAATGCGAGCATTTATTTGCAATTCAATGACTCTATCGATATACCACATTACTGTGCTAAGTAGAATCGGCATTGTGAAAGTCGATTATTGGCTCAAGAATCAACTTTCACAATGTTGAATTTGTGAAACAGTATGGTGCACCGGTAGATGAGATGCAACATGTAAAACAGATGTGGTGCAAATAATAGTCTCTTAGCAATTGTTAGACCATTTAGCTCTGGTATTGATCATGGTTTAAGTCTTTTATTTGATATGCATCAATGAGATGTATAAGCTCTATTATCTAGCCCAATATTTGAGATATTGTTATTTGAATTTCAAAAGAGTTTTTTTATATTATCTATGGTACTGATATTCGTTCCCATTCATTTGTTTATGCAGGACATTTGACTGAATCACTTTTATTCGTTGCATTCGTCTTAGTTTATCTTTCTTTCTCCGTATGTTATTGTCGTTATGGGTTGAGGACTATACCTTGAAGTTTGTTTACTAAAAAAACTGGTAATAGAGTCTGGTTGTTTGAATTAGTGAAAATATAGTCTTGATAGTAAATAAGTTTTTGTTTTAAAAAGTTGACCGAATAGTCAACTTTGGTTGCAACAACTTAATTATGACGCCGACGCCGACGCTGCATTAAATAATTGAAGAGAGTCATCATTGGATACGACAACTTAAGATAGAGATGATCAATATATATATGAGACAACTCATTTCAGTTGTTGTTACGATAGTGTTTGGATTTGAAGCCATGATCAAATCAAGTGAGTGGGTCAAGTGAGAAATGATCAAACGACACACTCATAGTGATAATATGATCAATCTTGGAGAATTTCTTCCGATAACTAAACTGATTTGCTGATAAGGTCTAAGAACGCTTGCACCTGAGAGTTCACTTGATCCTATGACTTAAGAATATCATTGCTTTTGGATTTGTTTAGTTTAGAGGAGCTTTGATGAAAATGGAGCAGTAATTTAAGGCTATGTTTGGGCCGGGTTGGGTGAGTTCAGTTCGGCTCGAATGTTTTATAAAGAAATTTAACAAACAAGTTTTTGTATTTCACTCAATGCTTGATGATTACAAGACATGGCATGCCGTATTTATACTTATACGCAGCCTTATTTGATAAATACAAAATAATTACATTTAAATAAAAGATAATTATTTTGAAAAAAAGATAATTCAAAACATATTTTGGGGATAAACTTCTTCAACCCTAATTCGGTTCCTTTTGCTTCCAGGACTGCTCTTCGAAGGTGGAGTCATGGCCACTGCTACTTCTTGCAGATAAGTCTTCTTTTCCTCTTCTGTTTTATCTTTAGTTTGTAATTTATCTGAATCATTTTGAATTGAGTTTCCGTTATCTTCTTCATCCCCCCGCAATCTGACGTGGGAAAGCGATTGGACACGTAGATTGTTTTGTAGCTCTAAAAATCGCACCTTTGGTAAAGGCTTAGTGAAAACATCCGCTAATTGGTTTTGAGATGGAACAAATCGAGTAATAAGATGCCGTACTGCTACTTTGTCTCTGACAAAATGGTAGTCGATCTCAAAATGTTTGGAGCGAGAGTGAAACATAGGGTTTATTGTCATGTAGAGGGCACTAAGATTATCACATAACAACTGAGGAGGTTTTGGCAAGCAGATCCCAATATCACGAAGAAGATGAGTGATCCATACAAGTTTTGCAGTAGTGGATGCCATGGAACGGTATTCAGCTTCAGAGCTTGACCTAGCCACAGTGGGCTGTTTCTTGGAGCTACAAGAAATACAATTTGCCCCAAAAAAGACACAAAAACCACAAGTGCTTCTACGGGTTGTAGGGCATCCTGCCCAATCAGCATCACTATAAGCATAGAGTGTAGTAGGGCTCTGTTTGAGGTAATGTAGACCAGAGTCAGCAGTGCCTTTGACAAACCGAAGAATGCGTTTGACTTCCTTGAAGTCACCCACAGTGGGACTTGCAAAACGCTGACACACACGATTCACAGCATGTGTAATGTCTGGCCTAGTAAAGGTCAGATATTGCAATGCTCCTATTATACTTATATAAGTGAATGCATCAAAAGGGTCAGAATCAGCAGGCTTATGTTGTACCTTTAATGCTGTAGGAGTGGCAATAGGACTGCAGGTGAGCATATGAGTTCTAGTCAATAAAGACTTAATGTATTTCTGCTGTGTGAGCACAATGCCTGTGGATGTAGGCTTGATTTCTATGCCCAGAAAATAGCTTAAGTTCCCCAGATCTTTCAAAGAGAATTCATGCCCAAGTTTGATAGTTAGACTTGAAATGAACTGGGGGTTGTTTCCTGTGATGATAATATCATCTACATAGACTAGCATAATTGCAATAATCCCTTTCTCCTTGAAAACAAACATGGAGGAATCAGCTCTGCTGCAAAGGAAGTTTAGTTGTAGAAGGCATTGTGAAAGTCGATCAAACCAGGCCCTTGGGGCTTGTTTAAGCCCATAAAGGGACCTTTGCAGTAAACACACATGATCTGGCCTAGTTGAATCTTTAAACCCTGGGGGTTGTTCCATGTAAACCACCTCTCTGAGTTTGCCATGTAAAAAGGCATTTTTTACATCTAACTGCCTCATTGTCCATCCATGGGACACTTCCAAAGAAAGTATGAGTCTGATTGTGGTTGGTTTGATCACAGGGCTGAAAGTCTCTTCAAAGTCTATCCCAGGTTGTTGAGTATATCCCTATGCAACCAGCCTGGCTTTATACCTCTCAAGTGTTCCATCCTCTTTAGTCTTCACTTTGAATACCCACTTTGACCCTACTATATTGGTTCTTGTAGGTCTAGGAACCAAAGTCCAAGTGTTATTTTCCTTAAGAGTTGTTAATTCTTCTTGCATTGCCTGAATCCACTGGGGTTGCTTTAAAGCTGTTTTGATAGTTTTAGGTTCAGGTACAATGTTGTGATCTACTGCTTCTAGGGCATAGTCTTGCAAATAAGTTGGTGGTCTCCTTTCTCTTACTGGTCTAGTCTGTGCCTGTGGTTCCTCTTGGGTAGTTTGTTCAGGTGGAACTTTTACTTCTGGATCAACTGGTTCTTCTAGAACTGGATCTTCTTCATTTTCAGATATGTCTGAGGCTCCTTCCACATTGATCTGCTCCTGCTCAGTGTCTGTTGTGGTGCAGCAATCAGAAGGTTGTGGATGGAATGGTAATTCATTTGCAGGTTCAGTTGTAGGTGTATTTGCCTGTGGTGTCTGCTGCCATTCATCCACTGTGGGATAATTAATAAGTTCTGATGTAAATTTTGTTTCCTGCACTGGTGAAGGCTTAAAAGGAAATACATTTTCATTAAACACGACATGTCGGAGAGATACACCCTCTTTGTTTGAGGGTCTAGGCACCTGTAACCCTTGTGAATGGGACTGTAACCCAAAAATACACAAGGTACACTCCTTTTGGCAAACTTTGACTGATTATAATGTCTTAAAGTAGGGAAACACTGACATCCAAAAACTCTTAGCCCTGTATAATCTGGATTTCTGTTAAATAACTTGAAATATGGTGTTTCAAAGTTTAAGACAGATGAAGGCAGTCTGTTGATAAGATAAACAGAGGTCAAAAAAGCTTTTACCCATAAATGCTGAGGGACATTTGCATGAAACATTAAGGTTAAGCCAGTTTCTACCACATGTCTGTGCTTACGTTCAGCAACCCCATTTTGTTCTGGTGTGTGAGGGCATGACACCTGCAAAGTGATTCCACAATTTGAAAGATGCTCTTGAAAGGCAGTTAGTTTGAACTCACCTCTACCATCACACTGGAAAGTTTTAATCTTGTGATTTAATTGGTTTTCAGTCAATCTTTGAAACTTTAAGAAGCAATCATAAAAGTCTGATTTTCTCTTAAGTGGATATAGCCATGAAAAACGAGTAAAGTCATCAATAAATATAGCATAATAACGATACCCTTGATTTGATGCTATGGGTGCAGGTCCCCATAGATCACAGTGGACCTTTTCTAATGGAGAAACAGTCTTTTTATTACTTCTGCTGAATGGAAGTTTACAACTTTTGCCCATTTGGCAGCTAGCACAAACCCTAGATTGCTGAAACCAACTACTAACATCAATAGAAGAGTTTTAATTCAAAACAGAAATTAATTTTGCATGAGGGTGTCCAAGTCTCTCATGCCAGACAGCAGTAGGTGCCTGTCCTGATTTTACAGCACTTAAAGCTTGTTCCAGACCTTCATCTACTGCATATAATCTCCCCTTTTTATGTCCCTGAGCAATGATCTGCTGATTTTGATCCTTAATTACAAAACCAGAGTCAGTAAATTCAAAGACACAATTATTATCAGATGCAAATTTTCCAACAGACACTAGATTCTTGGTTAGTGATGGGACAACTAAAACATCCTTTAGTTTTATATTTCCAATATATATGCATCTCTTGTGTGAGTTATATCTAAACCAGTCCCATTTCCCACATAAATTTTATCACTACCAGAGTACTTTCTTTTTGTGCAGAAATTACCTTTATCATGTGTCATATGAGCAGTGGCTCCAGTGTCTGCATAGAAGGCAGGGTCTTGTCCATCAGTGATATTCATTGTTGCCAATGCCTTGGGTACTTCTTCTGATTGATAGGTGTAGTCAAATCTATACCAACATTCCAGTGCTGTGTGATTAAATCTGCCACATATTTGACATGTTGTTTTAGGAGCAGAGTTGTTTGGTTGCCCATTAGGTTTGGACTCAGCTCCTTTTGCACCAGTTTCCTGCTGTTTGGATTCTGGTTCTGAGGTTCTCCCCTATTTGGTGCAAAGCCACGGCCTCTTGAATTAAAACCACGGCCTCCTCCTCTTCTGCCTCTGCCTCTTTGGGTGAGATAGGCTTGAGTTTGATCTGCTATTTGTTTCTGCTCCATCTGCTGTGCCTTAATAGTTTGATCATAACCCTGTAATGCTGTGATTAACTGACTAAATGAGGGGTAAGGTGGCTTTGTAAGCATAGTAGTCCTGAAATTCATATATTCATTCCCAAGACCATGGGAGAACTGAAATACTTTGTCCAAATCAGACACAGGTTTCTTTATTGCGGCTAGATTGTCACAGATAGCTTTAAATTCTTTCAAGTATTCATCAACTGATTTGTTACCTTTTTTGAGTCCCATTAATAGATTCTTTAAGTTACCTTCCTTCTCTGTTGTGTGTGGTAAAGAGCGATCATCCAGGGCTGTCCAGATCTGATGAGCTGTGGCCTCCTCTTCATAGATCATGCTCACAATCTCCTCTTTCATGGTTCCTAAGAGCCATGATACCAGCAATCCGTCATTGACAGCCCAGATTGGAAGATCTGGGTTGTCAATGTCCTCTCCTGCTGTGTTTTTGACCTTTTCCGCAGGCTTCTCCAGTGATGTAATGTGATGGTGGATGCCAAGACTTTTGATCAAAGGGATAACTTGGGAACGCCATAATAGATAATTTGTGAGATTTAATTTAATTGAAATAAGACTTGAGTATTGGTGAAACTGTTGAATCGTGAGAGCTGGTTCTTTTGCCATTGAAGAAGAAGCTATTCACGATATTAGACTCCCATACCATAAAGAAATTTAACAAACAAGTTTTTGTATTTCACTCAATGCTTGATGATTACAAGACATGGCCTGCCGTATTTATACTTATACGCAGCCTTATTTGATAAATACAAAATAATTACATTTAAATAAATGATAATTATTTTGAATAAAAGATAATTCAAAACATATTTTGGGGATAAACTTCTTCAACCCTAATTCGGTTCCCTTTGCTTCCAGGACTGCTCTTCGAAGGTGGAGTCATGGCCACTGCTACTTCTTGCAGATAAGTCTTCTTTTCCTCTTCTATTTTATCTTTAGTTTGTAATTTATCTGAATCATTTTGAATTGAGTTGCTGTTATCTTCTTCATTTTATACCTCAAACCAAACCAAACCAAACCAAACCAAAACAAAACAGTATATGAAAACCAATTGTTTGTTTGAATACATACCGAAAATTAACCGTGCGTAAAATGACTTTACAAAAAAACCCTCAAATTTAATTTATAGCAGAGTACTAGGCTATCATTATCAAGCAAGTAGGGTAGAGTGGGTTTATTGGCAATAATGGTGGCGGAAAATATTGAGTAGTAGCAGACAAAGGTACATGCATAAGTAGACATAACACGAATGCAGGTAGGGAAAGCTGCAAGGGGGATGGGATTGGAAGGGTGGGTCCACGTGGGTGGGTGGGTGAGTGAATGGGTGGGGTGGGGTACCCACTTCCTCTCCTTTGAAATGACAAGTCAAATGTCCAATCTCCACACATCATATCATAAGACAATCAGTCATGTGATGTCAATCAATGAGATTTCCTTTGTCTTTGAGTAGTGTAGCGTAGTAAGAGAAATACTTTACTTTTTACTACTTCCTCATTATTCTCATCAAATTTCAATAAATCCATCACAAGTTGATACAAACATGCTTTGAAATACGAGAAATTTTATATTATATAGTTGTATCAAGTAATATATACTATATTTTTATTGTGTATAAAATATAACAAATGAAAAAGTTTAATGTATGCATGTTAATTGATATCAACATTACTACAACGGTTGGATTATAAGAAAATTCTTTGAATACATTACATTTGATATGTTACTTAAATCTAGAATACACTTGCTATTAAAGTTTGTGAATTTAGATCGATTTTCGACTTAGACAACAATTTATGAAAATAAACTAAAGAGGACGTACACAAATAAGATTCTATTTTTTTTATCAAATGAACAAGCATTGATTAAATCATGATCCAGTTAACTTACTCAAATGTTTGATATATCAAATTCGATCTAATTCCTTCGATTAATTAATCTGATTGTGAATTAGTTATATAATGGTTTGATTCCCTATTTTGTTTAATAATTGTTGCACATAAACTATAACCTTTATGTTTAATTTGATGATCCATTGTTTCCCTGCAGTTAGTTTTAATTAATTAAACATGAATTGATTATCTATGGGGTGTCAAGTGAATCAAATTGTCTGTATGAACACCAGAAACCAGAAACTAGGACCTTGTACTAAACAATTTTATTATACATCACACTGAGAACACATAATGAAACAATCAAACATATGTAATGCGCCCTAAGACACTCATTTCATGCAACATCATACACATATATGAACAATAGGTCTAGTTTGTTTTCTTTTCAGGATTTGTGGGTCTATTTTCTTGCTTATATAAAGATGGCAATTGTACCTTTAAAAAGCATTCATTCAAACAAGAGGCAAAAGCTAAAAAAACTCGAAAAGCACACATATTTCTCTTCTTTCTTTCGCATGCATATACTCAACGCAACGACAGATTCAGAAATTTTTTCTAGTACGGTCATATTAATGATGTCATTGTTTTCAGACCATACGGCACCTTGTCGTAGTGTCATTGAATTTCCTCATTTTATTCATAATAATAGTCTAGCAACTAAGTTTTCATTTCCGTATATAGATATGAATCAAAGCTATTATTTTATATGTAGTGTCGTAAACAAAGAACCAATCTTTCAATATTAATGTAGCAATTTGTTATTAGTCTATGGGAGGGAGACGGAGACATATAGGCCGGGTACAATTGACTAAATGGAATATGATGCTTACTTATTGATTACGTAAATTATTATAGTTCCACTATTTAATTCCACGTAGTTTCTTTCTAAGGATACTTTAGTACAAGTAATTACTCGTTCGAATGAATCGTTGCGATATTCGTTGATTACGTAAATTATTATAGTTTCATAAATAATATGTTTAATATATGATCTTTCTAAAAGGTTAAGTAACCCTGATGTAATATCATATTAATAAAAAAATATGTAGAAAAAATATGTCGAGACTCGGGGTCAGACCATCATGGTCTTTCATGAAAACACAACCAACAAAGATGTCGCTGTTGTCATAACTAGATTAATAAAATAAAATCACAACTAAATCCAATACAACTCAACATGACTAAAGAAAGAATTGCAACAACCACTTGGCACACACATGACTTATTCAAAAAACACAACTACCAAAAACAAAGTACTGAAACATAAAGAAATTTCATGACTTCATCCTAGGTTTGCTCTCCAAGCTCATCATCATACTCTCCCTGAACAAGCATATCTTCTTATTCCAAATAAGGAGTAGTTATTTTAGACTCATGCATAAGCTTAGTGATGAGTAGAAGATTAAAATTACATGTTTGTCAAATTCTAGGAGCATGATATTAATCTATTTCACTCAGTTTACAAAACAGTTTAAAAACATAAACTTGAATCATAGCAAAACTACTTCAAAAGCATAACTTGACTAGTGCATGTAAACGTGTCTTATTAACTACTTCAATTTATCTTGCATGTATTTGTTCAGTTTCATTAGCTACCTACTTACTAGCGTGTTCTTGTCTTATCTTTTATGTTCATTTTCTTGTTCTTATCTTCTTGTATATGTTCTTGTTCTTATCTTCCATCTTCATGTTCTTGTTATTGTATCAACACATAATACTAGACAGTCAAGGGTACAATACATGCTACCATGCTACCACCTAGCATGAGGGCATGGTGAAAAGCGGGTAATACGAATATCCAGACATCCCACGTAACACGTAAGATCACGAAATTTAGTACCATACATTGAGCTACAACACATGTAATCTAACTAGTCATACATCTGGCATGATACGAAACTCAAAGCACTCGATAAAATACATTGTGAGTAAATAATTATACCTTACCGAAAAATTGGGTAAACACATAACACATGTAAGAGTACATAAAAAGCACATAAGTTCATGTTTAAGTCAATGTCTACCCTATTTGATCAAACAAAGGCCATGGGAACATCATATTACTAACTTATCTCCACTATTCATAGCAATATACATAAAATGATTTGCAGATCGAACTTACCAGAAAACAGTACAATACTTGAAAATACTTCGTACATGCACAAGACTTTCAAAATTAATACAAGACTCTGGAGGATCAGCTGGGTCCCTTCCCCTAAAATGTGTGTCGGGGAGCTGACCTGGCCAAGCCCTCATGTCTGTTTTCTATTCTACAATTATCCGGCATCTACTCTACGCACATAATTATGTTCAGTTTCATACAGTTACCAGAATAAGGTAGATACATAAATGAACAAGAATCTACGAAGAAAACTGCAATTATTTCCGGAAACATTAATCTCTTTAGACAAATATTAATCTCACTCTTTCCTTTTGGTTGAGAAGTCTTTGCAGGGTCTTAAGGACATGTTAACGATTCGAAAAAAAAAAGCATAGGATGGATGGTGGTTGTTATGTTATGGTGATAGTTGGTTCCTTCCTTTGTAGGCGTGCGTGCCAAACTTATGTTCAATAGCTCTTTCTTGTGTATATTTTGTATATAACCTGTGGCGGATGTATGTGTATCAAGCTGGGTCACGTGACCCCACTGAGATCCAGAGTTTTTTTTAGTATTAAAACGATGTAGTTTTAGTGTTAAAAAATATCTTTTTATTGGTAAAAAAATATAGTTTTAGGCTTCGGTGACTCAACTATAACAAAGTTTTGAATAAAAAATGTAGTTTTACGGTGACTCCATTGGAAAATCTTTTTGGATCCGCTACTGTATATAACTATTCAATAGTTATGTTTTAATTATTTATGACTTACTTGACATCAGTGGTTTTTTTTTTTTTCTTTTTTTTTTTTTCCGGGAAACAAATTAAAGGATAACACTCGGTTCCGAAAACGGTGGCGTTACAATAATACGTTTTTTAATTGTTTTGTTTTTGTTTTTATTTTTATTTTAAGAAACAGTAATTCATTTTTAGTTATGAACAGAGTAGTTTAGTGCATTCAAATTTAACATAAAATTGACTTTTACATGCACTATGCAATTCCTACAATCGAGTCTTCGTCAAATTGTTTTCAGCTCTGTCCATAATAAGAATATGTAATTATCGACATGTTTTATTAAACTACACATTGCTATCATGTGAATTTATATATACACTTTGATGCGTATTTATTAATTCAACACACTATGGAAATTAGTGGGAGACTCAGTCATTCAGTTATTATTTATTACCAATATTTCTTCCATTTTTTCATTACTAATAGACCACTTTTCCTCCCAATGTTGCTACTAGAGAGAAGTCTTTCAGCCAGTCCATCACTTATATCTATCATGAAAATGTTTTAATATTTATTGAGTTACTGACACAATAAAATTGCTTGAACAAATAAATAAAACAATTTTAGATTATCGGAAATACTAGTTCTACAATAATATTGTCACAACAAAATAACACAATACACTTTACATCATTAATCATGATAAACCTTTAATTGATGAATATATCCAACATCACGATCAATGATGTAATTAAAAGTCCATCATTTCACTTTATTATGATACTTTTGAAAATAGCACAACTCTCGTATCGATCATTGATTATTGTATGACACATTCGTTGATAAATATATCATTATGATCAATTATAAGAGTAATTTTACTACCAGAATCACTCAGAAACATCAGAGTCACAACCTTATGTGTAAATAAAGAGTGATTTTTGCATACTTCATCCATTTATAGTGAAGTGACAACCAAGGTGATCAGAACCACACAATTTATATAAACGGTATAGTTTTGATCACATTGGTTGTTATTTAACTCCCAATGGAGTGAGTAACTGAAAATTTCAAGTTAACAAGTGTTGAATTATCTTCTCTCACAAAAGTTTAAATTGAATGAGAGATAGATAATTAATATTTTACATGTGTGAATCTATAAGAAAGGAAGGAAAGAGACATGTGTGAGCCTATAAGAAAGGAGAGAGGGTCTGTTGTCGGTGTATAAAAAGAGTGAGAGACTCATGTAAGCCTATAAGAAATGAAAGAAAGAGGCACGTGTGAGTCTATAAGAAAAGAGAGAGATCCAACAGTTGTAAATATAATTAATTTTTCAAAAAATTGTGCTTGGAACATGAGTTGCACTCATGACATTTTTTTCCCGTTTAAAGTCAGTTCCTTTCATTCTAAGGTAACATTGAATTATTATCGTATCTTTCAAAAGCTTAAGGCGATAGATAAATAACTAACATTATATATATATATATATATATATATATATATATATATATATATATATATATATATATATATATATATATATATATATATGTTTTATGGTGGTCGGGGACCACCACGTATCATACTTGTCTCCAATAAGTATTTCTTAAAAAATGGGCAAATTTGTAAAAGCGTAGACATTTATATTTTACACGGTAGGCCGAATGTTTTTTACGAATTTTATTGATCCCGAATCACCAAATTCATACTTGGCCCAAAACCACCATAAAACTTCCGATATATATATATATATATATATATATATATATATATATATATATATATATATATATATATATATTTATCAATAATAGGAGAGTGAGACTCATCCTTACATTTTTTTTATATAAATATATAAAAAAATCTTAGTTATAAGGGTGTCTTAGAACAATGATTCAGAATATGTGTCTCTCTAATTTTTCCCTTTTAGTTTCCTCTCTCGTTTAAAAATATACCTACTGCCGTCCAGAAACCCACGAAAACACAGCACCACCAGTACCACCGGCACCGTCAACTCCACTATCTGAACAAAACAAACACACACACACGCACAATATTAGTACATCAAATCATATATAATCCATCTACAAAAAGTACACAATCTAGATCTATCATGTGAAAACCCCATATTCTTTTTGCTCTCGTCTTTCTTTTCTAATCCTTTGATTTAAGCTCCAAAAAAAAAAATGTCCCTTGAAGATTCTTTAAGATCTCTTTCACTAGACTATCTAAACCTCTTGATCAACGGCCATGCTTTTAGCGATGTAACTTTCAGTGTAGAAGGTCGTTTAGTACATGCCCACAAGTGCATTCTTGCAGCTAGGAGTACTTTCTTTAGGAAGTTCTTTTGCGGGCCGGATTACAACCCATCGGGTACTATCATCGATCCATCATCATACCCGAGAATGGGAGTACTATCGTCGCCGGCGGCGAGAGGGTCGTCACATTCACAGCAGCAACAGCAGCAGGTGCAGGTGCAGGTGCAGGTGATACCGGTGAATTCGGTGGGGTACGAGGTTTTCTTATTGATGTTGCAGTTTTTGTATTGTGGGCAAGTTTCGGTGGTTCCACCGAAACATGAACCTCGTCCTAATTGTCGTGAGAAAGGTTGCTGGCACACACATTGCACCTCCGCCGTTGATCTTGCTCTTGACACTCTTTCTGCCGCTAGATCTTTCGGTGTTGAGCAACTCTCTATGCTCACTCAGGTAATTAATTTGCTACTACTTTTTCTTTTTCTCTCCCTCTCTCTCTTTCAAGGTTCTCATTAATCAATGGTATAAGATCAGTTGTGCCCATTTTTGCATCAAAAACTCACAACACAAGTTTACACAGCCATAGATATCTCGGAAACGCAGTATGATAAATGATGTAAAAGTGTGTTGTAGTAATCTTTGTAAAGGAATTAGAATTACTCAAAAGAAAATTGGAGTACTTTGGGTAGTAGAATTTGAGTTTAAGGGTTTAATCATCATATATTTTTCTTCTTAATTAATAAGAATATATATAATTAGTAAATGTAAGAAAATGTTTCCAAAAATAATTAGGTTTGACCAGGTAGTACAGTTTAGACCCTACCCTTTAACCTGAAGTGGGATGCTATTATTACTGGACCGTCCCTTTTATCCGGGAGGTGTTAAGTTGCAGAGATTTCTCAACCTTCTTTTTCTTTATTTCTGAAGGATTTAAATCTTTTTAATTTGTGCAGTAAGCTTCATCTTTTTCCTCTCTTCTGTCATTTTGGCAGCAATGGTTGATTTAATGAAACTATAGATTTATTGATACGTTTTGTCAGCTTTTTTGTGCTGTAAAAAATGCAGCTTTGTTCCTTGTTTTTACCTTATGTGAAAAAGTCTAGAGAAGAAAGAAGGGGTAGCTAGTGGGGGTAGGGGTGGTGAAAGAAATCTATGAGGAAATGACAAAGTGATGTATAGATTTCATGTAAAACCCTTGAATTTTTTTTTTTTTCTTGAATGAGCTTTCACTGTCTTTTTTCGCTCTTTACCCAATACTTTCCAGTTTGGTGTTTTCATTTCTATTCATATCTTTCAACAAGTATTACATCCTCTCTTTCCCAAAACTATATCTACTTTCCTAATTTGGCTTTAGAGAATTTATAATTGAAATTCCAATTGTATGACCTTTTCCATTCTTATGAAACAACAATATATCCTTCGATTGATCTGGTAGAGCTGTATCATAACGATTGACACAACATATTTTTACATAGAGGATATCATATCGATTTATGAGTCATACATCATATTCAATCACGTATAAATGTGTTGTATCGTTTGTTACGATGAAATCGTTCCAACAATACCAATTTTCATTTATAAATGATGATAAGCTGCCTTACCCAATAATCATTATTTGCTTGGAAGACTTGTTTAACATTGATAGGACCTCCCATAACATGAATTGTTTCTTGTCTTGCTCAATGATGCACCCTTACATCATGATTATAGGTCTTAAATAAAGCGTGGACAATACATTTGACCGATATATATTTCATCGTGATCGAACTTTTACGCCATTATCAGTTGTAGAAACTCGTTGATTGATATAAATTTCATCATTATCAATGGAGTGAAATATAAGTGTGTAGTTTCTTGGTACATATAAGGTTGAGCTTAATTAAGGGAAGGGCATGCAACATTGTTATAGTTTTGCTACCATATGGTAATTATATATAGTTTCTTGGTTTAAGTACACAATTTATTTTATGGGTTTTTTTTTTTATATGCAGAAGCAATTGGCAAGCATGGTAGAGAAAGCCTCAATTGATGATGTAATGAAAGTCCTAATAGCTTCAAGAAAGCAAGAAGACATGCATCATCTTTGGACAACATGTTCACACTTGGTAGCAAAATCTGGCCTACCTCCACAAATCCTCTCTAAACACCTCCCTATGGATGTCGTAACCAAAATCGAAGAACTCCGTTTCAAATCGTCACTATCTCGACGATCTTTCATCCCCAATCACCACGATCAACAACATACCGCTAATAAGCAAGAAGATCAAAGAATCCATCGAATGAGACGAGCCCTCGATTCGTCGGATGTCGAGCTTGTTAAGCTCATGGTAATGGGTGAAGGGCTTAACCTTAATGAAGCATTGGCTTTACATTATGCAGTTGAGAATAGTAGTAGAGAAGTTGTGAAAGCACTTCTTGAACTTGGAGCTGCAGATGTAAACTACCCAGCTGGTCCAGATGGCAAAACCCCACTTCATTTAGCCTCGGAAATGGTGTCGCCGGACATGGTGGCGGTACTTCTCGACCACCACGCCGACCCGAATGTCAGAACCCTAAATGGGATCACACCTTTAGACATTCTAAGAACCCTAACATCTGATTTCTTGTTTAAAGGAATGGTCCCTGGTTTAACACACATTCAACCTAACAAGCTTAGGCTTTGTCTTGAACTTGTCCAATCTGCAGCAATGGTGATTTCAAGGGAGGAAGGGAACGTAAACCCGAACCCGAACACGAACATGTATCCGCCGCCGCCGCCGCCGCCGCCGCAGATGAGTGAAGATCATACAAGCAGTAGTAGCAGTGGAAATATGTGTGGCTTAAATAATGTAGATTCAAGATTGGTTTATTACAATATTGATCAAGCAGCAGCAGGTGATATTAACAGATCGCATGGTGGATGTGACACGTTAATGTATCATCATCATCATTCTCGTAATGACTACTAATTATTAATTAAGGTTTTAATTAAGTTCTTAATGATAATATTCTCGTTTTGCATGTGTAGAGTTGTCTATGGATTAATATGGTCAGTTTAATTTCATGTCTATGTAGAATATAACATTGCTTTGGAGTAAACATATTATCATCTATTGTCGGTGCAATTTATGTTTTGGGGTTTTTTTTTTTTTTTTTTTCTTTCTTTCTTCCCCTGTACGTTTTTTTTTTTCGACGGGAGCCCCTATACGTTTTTATATGTTATTTTTCTATACTATATTATATGTTAATAATACTTGGTCGTTCCACTAAAAAAAAAACATGATAGTTATATGATTAATTAAATGAGATTCATATCAATTCATAAGTCATGTGATATGATTAATGATGTATAATAATGTTGGGTTGTGTTTTAATTGTTGTAGTCAAACAATTTCTACGTACACCATATATACCATTTCATTTGTCATGGAACATCTTGTGCCCTACTTAAAATATGGGCTAATTATTTAAAAGGACTGATTTTCAACTTATTAGGGGTAATAGGACACTCCGAAATCTTATTTAGTTATAAGGACATTCTAATTTTAAAAGGAAACTTATTTAGTTATAAGAACATTTAATTTTAAGTGGATAAAGAGGAAGAAGGGAAAAAAAAAAAAGGAAGAAAGGGAAAAAAAGAAGCTCTCAAAAAAAAAAAAAAAAGCACCACACGTTCAAAGCAGTTTTTTTTTTTTTTTTTAATTTTAATTTCACCATATGTCTAAACGTCATATATTTTGATCTAAAACTCGGATCATCATAATTTTTTCACTAAAATTCATATTTTTTCGTCTTCTTTATACTAAAATCAAATTTTATATTTTTCCGAATACATTTCAAAATTCAATTTTTTTCTTCATAAAAATCGACGTGGCGTATTGATCACCGTCATACATTGACAACCGACATCCATTAACCACCCCGATGCAATGACCGCTGCGATTCATTGAATACCATGATGTATTGACCGCCGCGATCCATTGACAACTTTGATCAGTGGCATCTCATTGTATAAGTCATCAATGTCACTGCATAAGTCAACAATGTCACTGCATCGACATCAATCGTCACCGCATAAGTCATCAATGCCACCGCATAATCGCAATGTCACTGCATAAGAAAAAAAAAGAAAAAAGGAAAAAAAAAAAAGGAACGACGAGCGGGTTTTTATTTTATTTTTATTTTTAAATTCATCATATTTATAAACGTCATATATTTTGATCTAAAACTCGGATCATCATAATTTTTTCACTAAAATTCATATTTTTCGTCTTCTTTATTCTAAAATCAAATTTGATATTTTTCCGAATAAATTTCATAAATCAATTTTTTCTTCATAAAAATCTACGTGGCGTATTCATCACCATCATACATTGACCATCTACCCCGATGTATTGACCATCGGGATCCATTAACCACCCCGATGCAATGACCGCCGCGATTCATTGAATACAATGATGTATTGACCACCGCGATCCATTGACAACCTTGATCAGTGACATCTCATTGTATAAGTCATCAATGTCATTGCATCAGACATCAATGTCACTGCATCTGACATCAATGTCACTGCATCAGACATCAATGTCACTGCATAATCAGCAATGTCACTGCATAAGCCCAGACCACCAAGATGATCATATAGGGCACTCTTGTCAATCTCTTGATGATGGTAACTCTTGCACACATAGTAAAACACACTTTACACTAATAGGCCAGCCAGATTAACTATCACCAGCAACCCAACCAAAAATCCACCAACCATAATTGTTGTAAGCACACCATGATTATCCCCACCATTAACCACAACTGATGAGAATATAGTGTGATCAGTCCACAAATAGCCATATACACAAAAACAAGGTCGAAAGCTATCATGGTCCTGCCCTTTAACAATTGATAGCTCTTTTTCATAGTTGCAAGCTCAAAAACCGGCTCCAATATAGAAACCACGCTAGCCAAATGCCATAAAGCACTTATATCAACCCGCAACCCAAGAAACGGGACAAAGACAACCATAAGAGAAAAGAAAAACAACCCCAAACTATGAGTATCCACATCTATTATAAGCAAAGCACCGAAACCCAAAAAAGACTTAATTGTAAGCCACCATGGTGAGTGAAACCCATAAGAAGGTAATAAAAAGCCTCCTAGATCGTACTTGTCTTTGCGAAAGCAAAAGGGACTATATCATCTATTATAAGCACCCAAATACACCGTCAACTAATTAGTAAAACACAATCTATGAATGCTCTGAATGTTTCTCCTAGACGTGTTATTGTGTCACTGCTTCAGACATCAATGTCACTGCATAAGTCGTCAATGTCACTGCATAAGTTGTCAATGTCCCTGCATCAGACATCAATGTCACTGCATAAGTCATCAATGTCCCTGCATCAGACATCAATGTCACTGCATAAGTCAACAATGTCCCCGCATCGGTCATCAATGTCACTCCATCAAGTAGCATGTAAATCGAAAAATATTTCTTAATTCGGTAGTTCTTGAGCTTACACTTGTTTGTCAAAATGCATATAAACACGGGGGAGACCGTAAGTAAATGAGGATCATCTTTTTTTCTTTTAGAAATACATACATATATATACACATGTATAAACAAGAGAGCGTACACAAGCAACGATGTACATCAAACATATCAAATTTCCAGCAAAGAATCAAATCTGAAGTACTCGGTATCACTTAAAACCAGACTCATATAATTGTTCTATACTCAAATCAACTACTTCAAACTGTTAATATCATCAAATTTTGACAAAATTCATTCACATTCATCATTTACCAGAATGCTTTTCTTTTTTGAAATATACAAAAAGGTTTCTTTCTAATTAGTTATCATCACTCCAAACGTCATCTCCATCATTCCATGTTTTGCTTCATTTGTATCATCAAAAAGGTCTTAATTCGGAGTTCTTTATGGGCATAAGTATATTTTCCATTGTAAGTTTAATTGATATAGTAGTTAAAATAAGAAGAAGAAAAAATCCAATTAAATCAAAGCGGTAAAAACATGATTAAAGTAAAAAAAAAAATACATATCATCGGTGAATATTAAAGTAGAAGGGAAGATGAGCCTGGAGCAAAGCGCAAATTTCCGGAAGATTTTCTTTCAAGCATGGCAGATGTCATCACTTGACAAAGTGTATATATATTCTTTGGTAAATTGGCAGTAACAAATATCGGGCCAACAGACAAGTGTTCTACCCGTGAAAACCCCCGTCAACCCCCTCTCTCCTCCTCCTCCTCCTCCGTCACCTCCTCCACCATCTCCTTGCCCACCACCACCTTCACCTCCACCACCACCGCCTCCGTCACCACCGGCTTGTCCTCCACCTCCTTCTCCTCCTCCTCCGTCTAGCCGTGATTGTCCACCATCACCTTCGGTCCCGTTTACCCTCTCTCGCCGCCGATAGATTCCGATTTGTATCCCATCCAAGCTCCGCCGGTGGTTGCGGAAGTGGTTGCGAGAGACGACGATAGAACAAATTGGAAATTGAAGCGACTTGATATCTCAATGCCTTTGGAAATATAGGAAAACAAAAAAAATAAATTAGAACGTCCTTATAACCGAATAAGTTTTTTGAGTGTCCTAAATGATCATTAAGTCTCTAACGACGGCCTTATAACTAATATCCACTTAAAATAAATCTCACTTTCATTCCAAAAAGAAGTATTAATACTCCTATTGTATAATATTGTTGGGTTGTGTTTAAAAAAATACTTGCGGCAGACTTTAAATGATTTAAAAACTGTACTTTAAAGATTTCAACATTCAAATCTTCTTTAAAAAAAATTACATCTATGTTATTCATCTAGATTTTGTAAAAATTTCTTTTATATGTGTCACATTTATCCATATATTCCGTAAAATATAGAATTTAGTGTATTTCATCCTAGAGACTAGATATAAATTATGCAAACTAAAAAATATAGTATTTGAAAATGTAAAGTGGATAATACTTTAGAAAAACTGATGCAAATAATCTAAGAAAATTAGTTGTACAAAGTTAACTAAATGCATGCTAACTGTACAATTTACATGCGTAGTACTCCTAGGCTCATCTAGATTTAGTCTCATAAAGAAAGAAAATATCGTTGGAAAAGGTCTTAGAAGGGTAGGTATTAATTAATATATGATAGTTTAATAAAAAAAACTTTTGTAAATGAAGATATATATATATATGGACAAAAAGACATTATGCATTTATACTTTATTTGATTAGTTATTTAATTTATGGATATGGATTTAGATGATAATGATAGGCCGACATAAAGAATGAAATAATGTAATATGCTATTATTCACCAAATGGGACAAGGAGAATCCAAGTTCAGGATGAAAATTCATCCATTTTTTTCTATCCGGCCTGTCATTTCAACTTGTTTTTAATTTGATAAAATATAAATAAATAAATATGATAACATCTAATAGCATATGGACAATTTCCATTGTTTTCTAGTAGTATTGTAATCCACCCAAACTCACCTTAGTTCTCTATTTTATTTTGTTAGATATCGTTATTTATTTTGTTTGAATATATAAATATATATGTGTAAGTATTAATTATTGGACACGGCTCGGCATAGTCAATCTATTATTACACACTCGATATATATATAGCAGAAGCGAATATGTATTTTGCTGCGTTCTAGCCAAGCTCGGGTTGCACCCAATCAATCCTTCATGAAGTTAACTGGAAGCCACCCTCCTAGGAAGTTCTAAATTTCAACCTTGATGCGGCGACATGAGAAGGGAATATAGCGATAGGCAGCCTTTTAATTTGAGAAATAACCAAGGAATTATCATTAATTAGAAGCTTTTCGAAATCATTGGATAGTGGGGGAGATGCTAATTTAGTTGGAGAGTCTTTTGCCATATACAAGAGTTGCCGAAATCTAGCTCTTGTCTGTGTTGTGTTATCTTTTTCTTTCGTCAAACGGAAAGGCAATATGTCTGTCCATTTGTTAGCTAGGAAAAGTCTCCGTTTTTCGGGATATGTGGAATGAGGCTCCTCCCCCTCTACTCATGTAATTTGTGCGTGCATGACAGACGTTGAGTAATAAAATCCTTTGAGTTCTAATTAAGAAGATAACCACAATCAACAAAGACTTAAGCATCAAATTCTTTTTTGTCATTTCATGTGTTTAGGTGTTTAAATTGTAAATATATGCTTTCGTTGTTCTCTGTTTTGATGCATAAATGCAAGTAGATACAAGTGCATTGACTTGGTAGATGACATGTTGAAGCCAAAATGCTTTAGAACTTGCGCAGCAGCGCCTCCCCCGCAAGATTTCCGCCAGCCTTTTGCGCTGCAGACTCTCTACATTGAATTTTAAGACATTTTAGAACAAGAATGAGTTAATTATGAGTTTGTATGCAATTTCTAGAATGTTCTTGTGTTAGAAATCATGTTATTTACGGTTTCTATGCCAATGATGTGTTGATCATGTTTTGTGCGATATAATCGGCCTAACATGTATGTTAGTTAATATGTGGTAGATATCATGTCTATAGGACCAACTATGTCAGCATCATCTTAAATTGCATTCTATGTGCTAATGGTTAGAAAAATGTCTTGATCACCCAAGTCAAGGGCGGTCCCATGTAGCTTATTCGATTTTTTTTTTAAATTAAAATGATGTAGTTTTATTGTTAAAAATGTAAAAATAATACTAATGTCCATCAGGATCTTCGAATTTGCTCTGGTGCCCCGTTAGAATTTTTTCTGGGTCCGCCGCAGCCACCGACACAAGTATGTTAATGACTTGTTAAATCTAGAAATTTAGTGTCTTCTAACCGTGTTTATGATGTTAGAAAACATGTGTATTGGGTTGGAATTTTGTATGGATTGTTTAGAATAAAGTAAGCATGAAATTGCTTTAATATGAACCTAGGCCTTGTTAATGTCTAAATGATAATGTTGGTGAATTTGTCTTCAAATGGTAGAGATCATGCTTTGGGGATGAACCATATGCTTGATAAGAATGGGGACCAGAATTATTTTATGTAACATAATGATATGTCATATGATGTTTTGTAACATGTAAATGCCTTAATGAGATAAAAAGAATGATATGGTTATGAATATTAGATCATGATGAAATAGAGAAAGAAAAGTAGAGAAACCATGTATAACTCCTGGTCAAGATCTCTACAGAGAAACACATTATTTACCTTAAGTTGATTTAAATATCAGATGTTCATGGTTGCTAATGCCAAGAAGTTTACGTATTTATCTCCGGTTCGGGCACTCGGCTTTCTCAAGTTATTCCAGGGCGTGAAGCTTTCCAAGAACTACCTTACCGTAGACATCTTTGCTATCGGGGAAAAATTTACTAAATTATCCACACCTTCTTGTTGAGTACAACCTTTAGCAACCAATCTATCTTGTTTGGACAACAATGTATATAGTATATGATCATTGAACAATCTCTGTTCCACATAAACATACTTCATGATCAACTAATTATAATGATTCTATCAGATAACTACGCAAACGGCTAAGAATACATAAATCGATAGGGTACAACCCAACATCAAGTTCATACAAAAGCAGATAACACTGTAACCTTTAAACATGGAAACAAGAAGATTTTGAGTGCAGAGAGTATGCATTGCACTGGATTGGGTCATCAGATGGGTGCTATTTGTCTTTTTTTTTGCAAACATGTCACTCATCGAATGTTGTACTACAATAGAGACCCTTCGTACGTTCTTTTTTAAAGAAAGGGGGCTATAAGATAACATACTCTAGGACATGTACTCTCTTGATGACCATCCAGCTTGATATCTTCCAAATGAAGCACCTGCTGAAGGAATCTCGGTTAAATGGAGAGGGTCTGGTTCGATTCCGTAATCAGTCAGTGGTCTGTGTTCAAGAACATCATCATGTTCTTGAACAAACTCAGGAATCTCTATTCCCCCTTTGCTTATGTCTTCCCACAAGTACTGCAAGCGGCTCACATACTTAACTTTCCAATACAACCTATATATAAATCCAAAGAAAAATTATATTAGCAGTATGCATGCATACAGGTAAAACACCTAATTCAAGAAACAAAAGATAATCACATATTCACGGGAAAAACCATTTATCAGTTTCTGGATAAACTCACCCTCCACTTAAGAAGAACCTGCCAAGAGTAGCGAGGGCAAGCCTTGCCAAAAGACCGGGGTGGACAAAGTATACAACTTGAAGCCTGTCCTTATAATCAGTAGGCAGTTCTTCATATATCCACCTCAAGATAGTCACACCAGGAGAATTATCATCCCTCTCAGTCATGCTATGCATGTAAAGAATGCAATATGGCCCGTGCGCCATTTGGGTGGCCATCTTATGCAATACATACTTCTTCAGCCGCTCGGCACTTATCACCACAGCTTAATCAAATCCGTTTAAAAGTTAGTCCAGAAAAACAGTGTATATCATAAAAATCACGTAAAATAAAAATGCATGTTGTACATAACTACAAAATATTACATTAAAATACAACATTAACCGTGCTAACTTCAAGCATTCCTCAACAAAATCAACTAATCGCCGTAAGTATAATCCTGAAAGCAATATAGTTGTGGTACACATTGCTACTCTTTCATACACATTCCTTTTCACAACGAGCTTCTGGACACGTTTACTAATGTGTCCCCCTCCCCTCCTCCTTCGGTTCACTTCTTTACACTCCCCACCAGCTACTAGGTTGGAGGAGTGTGGTGGGCTGGTACAAAACCAAATTCTACCTCCGTCCCGAATTAGTAGTTCCTTTTTTTTGGACCCACCCAACATATCAAAGAGTAAAAGAACCTTACACTAAATTTTCAAATCCAACTATGTCTTTCAGTCATTTTGTCAAACATGTCATGCTACTTATTACTTTTCATATAATCTCCAGGATACAACGCTATAGTTCAAAGTTGGACTAACAATTAAGACAGGGAACAAAAAGAAGTGATCTTGCTACCAAACAAAATTTCAGGAGAAATTGAAAAACAAAGAACCCATCAAAAGCAATTAAGGAACTCTCCATATAATATTGTGCTGCTGGCGGAGGGCGGGGGAGCAAAGAGAACAATCTCAGAATATCTATTGTTCAGGGAAAGTAGAAAACAAATGGGAGCTCCCCAGGACATAAAAAATACAAAAACACACTGTGATGTACATAGGATTGGAAAAATACCTGGAAAATATTTTCCGACTATGCGGACAATCCGATTACCAGCCTTATCAGAAGCATCTTCGAGACGGAAAAATTGAAGGGCTTCAAGATCTGAGAAGTCTTCGTCGAGATATGGTGGGCAATCATGCCATGACTCATCATCTTGATTCTCTTGTTGGGACAAAAACGGTCGGGCATCTACACCAAGATCCGATGCCAATACCAGAACCGAGAAATTTTCCGGTGATGAACTCCCCATCATAGACTGACTACTCTGAAGTGGAGTTTGCTTTGAATTTTCAGTTTTACTCAAAACTGGGCCGTCTTTGGAATTTGGATAGAATATTTTAGTAAAAAATGGATTTGTCTTTTTCCTGAGATGGTAGTTATGGAATAAGAAAATTCGTAATTTAAAGGCATTTCGTAATTATTTCGACATCAGATTTTACGTGTAATTTTTATATGTGAATGTGGTGTCGGAAATAAAAATAGAGATGCCTTTAGGATTGCCATAAAAAAAACCAACACAATAATTGCTCTAAATTAATTGGCTTCGTAATTCGCTCCCAAAAAAAAAAAAAAAAAATTTTCTTCCACTACCCACGTTCCAGCACTTCTTTTTCAGACCTACGGGCGCCGAAGGCACTTGGCTGCCGGCGTCTTATCATTTTCACTTTTATTTTTCTTTCTTTCCTTTTGTTGTCTTCTGGTCACCGTATTTTACTCTAGTGGTCCTATCTCATTTTTCATCGATTATTAATTCGAAAAAGCTCTTGGGCTTACATGTACTTGTGGTCAGTGTTTTCGGATCAGAGGTCGGTTGCTTTGATTTTGCGATGGCCGGATTTGTTTGTTGTTGTCACATTTAGATCCTTCCATGTTCAGATCTGGTTGTCTACCGCTGCCTATTTTGCGGTTTGCTGGTTTTGCTGCAGTGCTCATAAGCCGGTGCCTCGGTGGCGGTGGCCTAAAGCTGGTGGCTGGCGGTGGTGGAGCGGAAGCTGGAGATGCCAGTTGGAAGTTTGTTGTCTGCTTTTATTATTTTCTCTTAGGATCGAGTCAGTAATAGTCGGTTTTTCCAGATTATGTGTTTTCTTTTTCTGTAGTTGTTGTTTGTTTGTAGATCCCGGGTGGCCTTGGTACTCATCGGGATTGTCGGTCATTATGGTTGCTACTGGGTGGTGGTGGTGGTTGTTTTTCGAGTTGGTTATGGACTTCCGTGATATATCGGATTGTGTCCATTTACGTCTTTTACGAAATCAAATTCTCTTTCAAGAGACGGTATTTGGTCATATTGGGGTTCTCCCAATCTTTTTTTATTTCTTTAATGTTGTTGTATCCAGTAGTGTGCTGGTGTTGATCCGACGATATTCGGTGGTGTTCCGGAGGTTTTCCGAGCTGTAACTCTATTGATTTTTAATGGAATTCCTTTCGTTTGAAAAAAAAATTTTAATTGGCTTCGTTTAAAATATGAATTTATTGAGTTATTCTTTTAAAAAAATCGAAGAACAAACAGCCAAGAATGAGCTCTTGGAATTCATTGAAAAAATGAGAATGTTTATACTCCCTCCTTTCCAAATTATTATTTGAAACGGTTGTCAAAATCACGCATATTAAAAAAGTGACTTAATGCGAAATTGGCCCCTAATATCTTCCAATTTATTTTCACAGAAGCGGCCGATCTAACTAGAGTTTTGGAAGGAGGGCCATGGTGTTTCGATGATTTTTTGCTTGTTCTGAGACCATGGAATGATCGTTGGGCATCCATGGCAGGCCTCTTTACGCAGCAAGAGTTTTGGGTTCATGCCACCAATTTACCCATGCACTTATGTACTCAATTAATTGGACGGGAGCTTGCTACAAGTTTGGGGGATTGCACATCTTGTCAAATTCGGGAGGAGACCGTCTCTGGGTTGCGGTTCTTTCGGCTTCGAGCGGTGGTTGGTTTGGAAGGTCCTCTCCGGCGAGTGGTGAAATTGGATGTTGATGGTGAAGATTATACAGCCACTTTGCAATATGAACGGCTTCTGAATTTGTGCTTCCACTGTGGTAAATTGGATCATACGCTTCGGTTTTGTACGAGTTTGCGGAGAGAGTTAACGGCTGCGGATAGAGAATCCTTACCGTACGGGTCATGGTTGCATACCAAACGGAAGTCAAATTTGTTGGAGGAGGTGGAGCTCAGAGATCAGGACGGCCAGGCACATGTTGTGGCCCCTGATTGGCATGGAGATGGAGATGCGGAGCCCAGCCACTCAAATTCCCTAGCCATTGTGCTTTATGCTGGGGATGTTCCTATGCAAGCGGGTGGTGTTAGTGAACAAACAGGCCATGGTGATAGTTTGCTGGAGATGATGTCGGGATTGGAGGCGGCTCCAGTCACCACTCCAAATCTTGGTGGGTTGGTGGTGATGCCGGAGTTGGGTGGTCGGGGAGAGATCCCGATGTCGAGGGAGGTGCAGATGGTTCAACGGTTGCGGGTGTCGGCTTATCGCCGTCTTGCACGTGCTCAGGGTACTTCGCCTGCACCTACTTTGGGGCCGTTGGTTATAGGGAAGCGCAAGGCTGTTGTGGAAGTTGATGGGGGGATGGAGATGAAGAGGCTTTGTCCAGCCGACAGGACAGCTACTGTTGATCTGCCATTGGTGGAGTCTGCCGAGGAGCAGGCCCACCCGGCGCCATGAATATCCTATGTTGGAACTGCCGGGGGCTCGGCCAACCCTCTGCAGTCACTGTCTTAAAAGGCCTTGTAAATAAATATTCACCGTCTCTTTTATTTTTGTCTGAAACAAAGTTAAGTGCAAGTCGATTTGAGTACGTTCGGTGTTCTTTGGGTTATTCTAGTGCGCTTGTAGTGGGTAGTAATGGTGCGAGTGGTGGTTTAGCTCTTTTATGGAATGATGATACTGACATATCGATATCAACATACAATTCTGGGTGTATAGATGCGGTTGTTCGCAGTGACACGTCCCCATTTTGGCGTTTTACGGGCTTCTATGGTAATCCGGTTGTGCGGGAACGTGAGCATTCTTGGGCTTTGTTGCGTCGCCTGCATGAGAGGATGTCACTACCATGGCTTGTTGCGGGAGATTTTAATGAAGTTTTATCGCGGACAGAGCAGGATGGTCCGAATGTTCGGCCATATCCACAGATTGCCGCCTTTCAGAATGCTCTTTCTGACTGTGACCTTGTCGACATTGGCTATGTTGGAGCTCCGTTTACCTGGTATAAGCGGGCTGACAGTTTAGCGACTCATGTTCGTTTGGATAGAGGCGTAGCTAACATTGGGTGGCGGACCCTTTTCCCAGGGCATATGGTTTATCATCTATCCAGTTCGCGGTCTGACCATGTTCCTATTCTGATTTCGTCTGTCAACCCTTTTGATAGGGGCTTGGTCAAATGGACCCCAATACCGCGTTATGACCCTTTTTGGATTCGAGATCAGGAGTTCAAGGAATACTTTGAAACATTGTGGCAGCATGGTAGCGTTTCTGGCCCCTCATCACTTATTGAGAAAGTGATGGAGGTTCGGAGAGATCTGAGGCACTGGAGCTCTCATAGGCATGGGAACTTGAGGAAGCGTATTGCAGGAAAGGAGGAAGAGCTGCGAAAATTAGGCGAATCATCTGCTTACTCGGTTCATCAAGAACGCGTTCTTATGCAACAAATTGACCAGTGGCAGACTATGGAGGAGGAATATGCGGCGGCGAGAGGGTAGGATAGAGTGGTTAGTGCAGACCGACAGAAACACCAGCTATTTTCACCACAAGGCGGCTGCGCGTCGCAAGCGTAACACCATTCATCTGCTGCACGATTCTCAAGGAGTAGTATGTGATGAGCCTGAGGGCATGGAGCGCGTAGCAGTGGATTATTTCTTGGCTATCTATTCATCTAATGAAACTATTGTCGATCTAGCTGGGTTGCAATTTATGGAGTTTTATATTGGCCAACAGCAACATTTAGCCGGGGAATTTACGCGCGAGGAAGTCTGTACTGCGTTGAAACAGCTCCCCGGACGAAAATCGCCAGGGCCTGATGGGATGCACATTGTTTTTATGCAAAATTCTGGAGCATAGTGGGGGATGATATCCTGAAGATTGTGTTGGATGTTCTGAATCATGGTGCCTCCCTGGGGAAGATTAATGAAACATATATCTCGTTGCTCCCGAAGGTTGCCAATCCTACGCTCATGTCTGAGTTTCGGCCGATTGCGTTGTGTAATTCGATCTACAAGCTTATTTCACGTGTGTTGATTAATCGTCTAAAAGGGGTGATTGGTGACGTAATTTCGGAGAATCAAAGTGCATTTGTGTCTGGCCGCCTCATCACTGACAATGCTATTATTGCTTTTGAGGCATTTCATTCTTTGCAGGCAGGGGGACAGGGATGTGACAATCACGTGGCCCTGAAACTGGATATGGCCAAGGCTTTCGATCGGGTGGAATGGCAATACCTTTGGCGGATTATGGAGCGTATGCGGTTCCCACCATCCTTTATTGATGTGGTGTGGAGGTGTGTCACGACAGTATCCTACCGTGTGTTGATCAATGTGAAACCTAGCAGTAGAATTGTGCCGACCCGAGGGATTCGACAGGGGGATCCGTTGTCGCCCTTCCTTTTTATCATTTGTGCTGAGGGCTTTACGGCCTTGCTTAATGACTATGTTACCCGGGGCGCCTTGCGGGGTATTCGGTTTGGTAGGGAGGACGTGGTCACTATATCTCACTTGCTTTTTGCGGATGATTGCATGGTTTTTTTGAACTCTTGGATGGGGCAGTGGAGACGTTGGTAGAGTTGTTTGATAGGTATGGGGCTCTCTCGGGTCAAGCGATCAATTTTCACAAGTCTAGCCTTTACTTCTCGGCTGGAGTACCGGAGGAGGAGCGGGAGACGATATCCGATCAGCTCCAAATTCCCTTAGGGGACGGTTCGGGTAGGTATTTAGGGTTGCCTTATATGATCGGACGGAACAGGCGTCAGGTGTTTGCTTTCTTGAGAGACAGGATTCGTAAAAAGGTAGCAGGATGGAAGGATAAATTACTCTCGCCAGCAGGGAAGGAGGTGTTCATTAAATCATCTCTCCAGGCTATACCTACGTATATGATGCAATGTTTCAAGATACCTATCACTCTGGTACGAGAGATAGAGCAGGCGATTAGAGGCTTCTACTGGGGCGATACGGAAAATAAGCGCAAGATACATTGGAAAAACTGGGAGGCCTGCTGTCTACCAAAGAATATGGGAGGCTTAGGATTTCGGGACTTGGAATGCTTTAATCTGGCATTATTGGCAAAGCAATCGTGGTGAATATTGACTAGTCCGGGTTCTTTGGCAGCTCAGGTATTGCATGCGAAGTACTTTGAGGACAGTACTATTCTTGTTGCTGGTTTGGGAAGGAGACCGTCTTTTTTGTGGCGAAGCATCCTTGAGGGCCGGGACCTTTTGCTTAATGGGATACGGTGGCGAGTGGGGGATGGAGAATCGGTATATGTTTTTCATGACGCCTGGGTAAACCGGCAACCTTCGTTTCGCATACCATTTGCAGGGCATGAGCTTCCGGCGGATTCCATTGTCTCGGACTTATTTATACCTGGCTCTAGATTGTGGGACGTGCAGAAATTGAGACAAGTTTTTCGACCATGGGAAACTGACGCCATTCTCGAGACCACTGTTGCCCCAGAAGGTCACCCTGATCGACGCATATGGCACTATGATCATAGGGGAGTGTACACTGTCAGGTCCGGTTACTTCTTGGCATTATCGCTCTATCGGTCATCGTCGGTGGCGAGACCGTCTACTTCGGGGGGCCAGGATCAAATGTGGAGAAACTGTTGGCGACTTCCTGTCCAGCCGCGTATTCAGCATTTCTTGTGGAGATGCTTACATGACTGTCTTGCCATTGGCCAAGGTTTGCAGAGGAGGAACTTGGGGGATGGTATTTGCTTAGCATGTGGGGAAACACTCGAAACTATGCGGCATGTTATCTTTGAATGCGAGATGGCTGCTAAAGTTTGGCACGCGTCGCCGTACAACCACACATTACAGCATCTGCGGTCCGCCACCTTTGCGGAGTTCTTTATGCGACTGATTGCGGAGCAGGGTGTTCAAGACGCGGCCAGGTTTGTTTGGCTTATGTGGGGAATTTGGAAGGCTCGTTGTTCGGCGGTTTTTGATAGTCAGGCGATTTATGTCTCTGCGGTGTGTATACGTTCTTTGGCAGCTTCGGCTGAGTATATGGAGGCACTGGCGAGCTATCGGACCCAAGGATCGTGTCCACCTTTATCTGATCGATGGTCGAAACCGCAGCCCGGGGTAGTAAAGAGCAATGTTGATGCGTCTGTCACAGAGACGGGTGCAGGTATTGGGGTAATCTTTTGTGACTCACAGGGCTCAGTTTTGCACTCCTTTGCGTATCATTTTGATCCGGGCAATTCTGTGGAATATTTGGAGCTTAAGGCCATCTCTTTGGCTCTAGAGGAGGCATTACATTTACGGATCCAGAGGTTAGAGGTGGAAAGTGATTGTTTGGCATGTGTTGCGCGTCTTCAACGACCAGGGGAGGATCTTACTGCTTACGGTTGTCTAGTTCAGGACTGTTTGACATGTTTACCTAGCTTTTCGCATGTTTCCTTTTCTTTTATTCGGCGTGCGGGGAATGTCCCGGCGCATCTTTTAGCTCGACATGGATTGATGGTTTCTTCTCGTACACTTTGGGGATCTTCACCCCCGGGTGACGTTTTGACCGCTTGTTTGGCGGATCTTGAATAATAAAAGTTCGGTTTTTCAAAACAAAAAAAAAAGTGACTTAATGCATTGATTTTAAAATGAAATGACTAAAAAGTCCTTAGATATAATTAACGTGACATTCTTTTTTATCTATCATATTGCAATAAATAAGGATAAAGTAAGGAAAAATACCATAAATGTTGCATTGAAAATATAACTGCCTCACATAAAATTAAACAAATGATTTTGACAACTGCGTGAGATAAATTAGAACGGGGAAATACAAGATATCTCTACAACTAAGAGATTCAGTTGAAAGGTTCATGTAGATCTTCCTCTTTCAACAATAAAGGCGTCATTCTACTCGCTATAGTCTTATATTACATTAACTAAAGGCCTAGTCTAAGATAACATGCATGATTCTAGAACTTAAAGAATTAAAGCATGCTTACTCTGGCTTGAAGTGAAGATGAATGAAAATTGAGTTTTAACAAATCCGATGAGTTTCTAAGGTAGTATTTTTGGTTTTCAAGTGTATTAGCTTTATTATTTCAACTTATGATGTAATATCGACTTAAGATGACATAAGGCACAAAAATTAAACCCGGGACATTACAATCTTTAAAAGTTTCATGTTCGGTTTTCCTCAAAATGCGTTATGTTAAAGAGCTATTAGACAATATTTTATCACCGAGTAAAAGTCAGATTCTGTAAACACTACCTAAACCAAATCTGGATTAGTCGAACCAGTTGATCTCAAACACCGATGACTTTAAGAAAGAAAAAAAAACGAAATCATAAAACACGTGATAATAAAAAGTACAACAATAATACCATTCATGAAACTACAAATCCATATCATGAAAAAGCTTCATCTAGCATCAACTCAATTTTACACCTAATGTGGATGAACTGATGGTGGTAGATTCTTTGTTCTTCATAAACTTTAAATATCCATGTAATTATATGCCCCTTGATCATACTAGAGCTGTTAACGAACAGAGCCGTTCGTGGACAAGCTCGTGTTCGGCTCGTTAGTGTTCGTGATCGTTTAGTTTAACGAGCCAAGCTTGAACATGATTGTAGGCTCGTTCGCTTAACGAACGAACACGAGCTTGCTTCGCGAACGTTCGATTATGTTCGCGAACGTGCTAATATAAATTCATCAATTTACACAGTAACCTTAACTCAAACGGGGATAAGTCATTCATTCATCTAATTATTATAAATTGATTTTATATAATATTTATATTTTTATAATGATTATTTTAGCGTGATATATGTAATAAACTTGTTATTTTTGCATTTGCACTTTATGTTTTATAACTTAACAAACCGAACTCGAGTCAAACCCGAGCCATACTCGAGTTGGAAGACAACAATATGTTTAAAGGGCCGAGCTCGAACATTTCATCTTTGAAACGAACCGAGTTCGAACAAATTTTTTTATTCGTTCAGCAAACGAATGAGCTTGAACGAGATCAAACGAACTCGTGAGTTAAACGAGCTCGAGCTCGAACCACCAGTACTCGATTCAGCTCGACTCGTTAACAGCTCTATTCATATATGCCAATGAAATGGGACAGTCATTTCAGTTCAAAAGAGTACAATTTTTATTGGGCAACTCCTACTGCAAGAGCAAAATTTGGTATTCCAGAGCAACTTTTTTAATTTCTGTGGCATTACTAAAAAAGATAACAATACCAAATATCGCCTTGACAATAATGATCACCTTTTTATAGAAATATGATAAAATACGAAGATCTTAATGCAAATTCCCAACCTTCCCAATCCTTAAAAAGATTGGAAAAGTGACAACCTTCTCATTAACACCATCTTCATTCCACACACTTGTGAATTCTCTCACAACATCATCACTCAATAGCTCCACCCCATTATTCTTTGCAGTTTGATAAGCAGACGAGGACCTCAAGTATGTAAAAAAGCCATTCAAGTCCATAACTTTCTCTGATTTAAACTCAAACGGTCCTGTATGATCACATCCCTCCACAGCTTCAAATGGGAAATCAATGCTCCTGTACTCCAAATCCACTAACTTCCTTTCAGGCTCCCAATAAGGCTGAGAAACCGCGTAATAAGCGTGAAAAATAGGGTCGATTTTGTCATTGATACTTGCTAGAGTATAGCACCATGCTGCAATTACACCATCAGGCTTTTTGAGTAGCCATTTCACTTGTTGGTAGAAAGTTGGGAAATCAAACCAATGCAAAGCTTGAGCAATCGTTATCAAATCGATGCTCGATTCGGGACCTATCGTTTGTTCGATCTCTGCCATTGACATAGTTGGAGGGGTGCATTTGTAATGAATGTTTGGAGATTTGGCTGCAAATTCTAGCTGTTTTGGGCTTGTGTCTGTTGCTATTACACTCTTGTATATCTTAGCCAGCTAACAAAGAAAGAGGACAGCAAAAAAACATCTGAACATGTTAAAAATATGATCTTTGGTATTATTGAGCTGAAGGAATAGTCAAACCAAACTCGAACAATATTATAAACTCGTTTTCTAAACGAACGAACACGAGCTCAAAAACATATTCCTTAAAAAGAGCCGAGCTTGAACATAACTTTTTGGTTCGTTTACTAAGAAAGCAATCTTGACCAAGCTCGTGAACTTGAACAAACCTAGCTTGAAAATATTATATTTTTGGTTTGTTTAACAAACTCGTGACGTAAATAAACACAAAGTTGAATTATCGATAATCAATTTGACTCGGCTCGTTAGTAACACTCGCTAAAAACAGATGACTTGTGTTGATGCTCTATTCAAATGGATATAAAGAGTATACACAGAAAAAATATTTCTCAATTTCACAAACAGATATTGATAAATATGATTTATTACACAAAAGCTGAATGGGAAATAAAACACTCAACAATTTGAAAAAGTAAAAAAAAAATTTAAAAAAAAAAAAATAGAAACGAGAAAGAAAAAGAAAAAAAAATCAGAGAAAGCAAAAGATACATACAGGTATAGCAGCCTGGCCGGTGCCGGTGCCCACATCCCATACAGAATCGTGGGACGGCGTTTTTGAAGCGATGAATTGGTAAAGTTCATCTGGGTAACTGGGCCTGCCGACGGCGTACAGCTCCGCCTGCTTAATGAATAATTCCGCCATTTCGCTCGAATGATTTGACTCCGCCTGGTCCTGGATCGTGTTTACGAGGAATGAAGATGTCCGCTAGAGTGTTTATTTTTAGCTGAATTAGATACTGTGGTATTATGAATAGAAGAAAGGAACATAATTCGATTTTGGAGAGACTTGGTGCCGGCGAACGTTCGCGTAAAGCTCCCAAGCAAGATTCTATTTGTTGTCTTTAACCATCGTCATTGACTCGATAGAAAACATGAAAGGTTAATTATCCTTTAATATTTTTTTTCAGAGATATTCTTTATTAGTATTCTAAATTTATTTATATTATAGACAAAATTATAAAAATTAAGAATCAACATGATTTATATATTAAGACGTAGAGTCCTTTACTTCGGAGAGGTAGAGATATTTTGTAATATCTCGATTTTTCTAAAAACGATAGACGTATCATTTCACAAAAGTACGAATATTATGTTTGTTTTAAATGGTTTTAAGTTTCAAAAAAAAATAAAGGAAATGAAATAAAAGTCATGGGAGGTTATTTCCGTGTCATGCCTCCAGAAAAAAGATCGGACGATCTTATATAATTCATCTGTTACAGCAGGCAGGCAGGCGAATCGTTTGCATTAGATAATACGGTGTTGTAGAAAGCACCGTTTGAGAAAGAATGGTGCGGCCAGCTCTTGAAAGCGTATTTGCCTTCCAAGTCTGAAGTTTCGATCGGGTTTTAACCACAATGCCCTGAAAGTCATCTTTTTTAACCCGAGTATGGTGGAGAGGGACGCCGAGGTATTTTTCGAGGTGCGCCGTATGAGACATACCCAAGACATTCGCAATCTGGTTGATAATATGGATGTCCGTGTTTTCAGATGTAGCAAATTTAGATTTGGCAACGCTCACTTTTTGACCCGAGAAGCCGCAAAAAATAGAAAGAACATGTTCGATTTCAGTTGACTGCTCAACCGGATCTTCTAAAAAGATGAGAAGATCATCCGCAAAGAAGAGGTGTGAAATTTTGGGGCCCCCTCGAGAAACAGTGATCGGTTTCCATCTTCCCTCATGGGAGGTTATTTACAAGGAAATAAACTCCAATTAGTTGTGGGGAGTTGTTAGAAGTTAAAAAAATTTAAAAAAAAAGAGAGGAAAACTTCATGTTCAAACTCTGTCTTTGTGAGAAAAGAAAACACAAAGCAACCAAAGGAGAAATCTTCCGAATTCTCACAAGTTCCTTATCGGATTTCAGAAAGAATAAGAGTTTTTTGAATCAGCGGAAAAAGGGCTACAGGTTGACACAGAAAAGTTATGGCTCGTTTGGATTGATTGAATGTAATGGAATGGAATAAATCTGTTAGAATGGAATGTAAAGGAATGGAATGATACATTCCATTACTGCGTTTGGTAGACAGTGAAATGAAATCGTTTCTTATTGCATGATTTATTTTTTCATTCCATTACGGGCATTCCATTGGATTTTGGATGGAATGAAAATCATCCATTTTCATTCCGTTGGAATGAAAACATATTACATTCTTCCGTTGCCAAACACGCCAAATTTATGGAATGGAATGAAAAAAGCATTCCATTCCATTGTCGTAATCCAAACGTGTCATTAGAGTTTTGAAAATGCATGCTTTAGCCCTAAGTGTGGTTTTATCAAGGTTTGATCAAGTTTGGTTTGTTAAAAAGGTTTAATTCGTAGTGCTAATAGTTTAAAAGCTTTTGATCATCAATTAATCCAAGTTTAAATGTGATCAAATAGGTTTTGAGTGAATCATTGGAAAGTGCTGCAGACTTCTTGAAGGTTTTGTTTTGGTTTTGCTTGCTAAGAAGGTAAGAGGGTTAGAGGGTTTTCCTATTGAGTAATTAAGATATTATAATGTTTTGGGTTGAGTTTGTGTTGCATTTTGTTGTTAGAAATCATGTTCTAAGTTGTTGATTGAAGTATGATATGCTTTAGTATGTTTAGTAGATGTTTTGTTGCCGTTTTGGGTTGTTTTTGGTTGGAAAATTGATTGAAAAAGGGTTAGAAATGGTGCAGAATCGAAAAACGCAGAAAAATGCTCCCAGGTGTCGTAGCGGTGGCCTATGATTTATTGGCCATGGCCTATTAGATTCAGAGGATTCAGAGTATTCTGATGTGCCATAGCCTATTTGATTCACTGAAAGGAGAGCGGCGCCGGCCTAAGATTTATGGGTCATGGCCTATGGCCCAGAAATGTTGTTTTGCCCGTTTTTGCGTATTTTCGAGTGTAGTAAGTTGGGATTGCTTCCTAACCTTATATTAATGATATAAACAAGTTAAATGAACATGAACAAGTCATGATTAAGTTTCTGATGCGTTTAGTTCTGACACCGAATGTATTCTTCCTAAGAGTTGGAGTTTGGGATCGTCAGAAGAACATGATTGGACCCTAAACCTTGTTGGAAAAAAATAGATTATTTCAAAAGTTTATTGTTTATTGTGTGATTTGATGAATTAGTATTCATCATTTAATGTTCGATATATAACAGCATAATCCTTCTATCCACTATTTTCGGGTTAAGTTAGAGTGGGCAGATTTGGTGGGATTTTATTTCTCTTGCCTACTCTTGTATTTTTCGGGGATTGAGTCCTTTATATATAGAAGGTTATGCGCAGCATAAAGTGTCTGAAAAACAGAAGCACAGTAAAACTGAGTTTATATATTTATACTGTGTAAATCATCTTGTCTTCTTTTGCTGGGTGATTCCTGATTCCCTTTTATTGTGAAGGAGTGAGTGGGAGTAGAAAATGTATGCGAGCCTTTCTTTGAAAACACTTAGGTTACTAGTTAACAATAAATAACAAATTTAATTGTGTAGTTAAAAAACTAAACATCATGTCATTTTTGATAAGACACAAGTTTATATCGTAATGATGTTGGGTGGTCAGTTGAGATGGTTTGAAAATGAATAGCTTCGTAAGTTGTTCCATGGAGTTATATTTCCTCTCGTTATTGTGATATTGAACTAGAACCATGTTTGTCAATTGGTGTGTAGATTGATTCATTATCAATTATTGGAGAAATTTTGGGACTTTACGTCTTGGTAAATCCCTCGTTGATATTATTCGAACAGTCTTTCTTGCGGTAATTGCAAGATTGGGTTTAGAAATAATATTCTTATTTCGTGAATTCGGTGTCAAGATAATTTTTGTTTGACATATTCCATGAACTTATTGTGTTCGAGAATTTCATGAATTGTGGGGGTACCGTATTGAATTTATTTTTTAAATAATAACTCATATACTATCCTTGTTATACTACAATAATTTAAGTCATTTTGAGAAAGTGTTGATTTGATAAATCTTTTATAGCTTATTGCTTTGAACCTTTTAGTGATGATACATTGTAGTCATGGTGAAGAATGACACAAAAGAGAATGTGTCACACTGTGATATACAAGGAGATGGCTTAAATAAATGTATGTATAACATCACCAAGGTTTATTGGGATATGTTAGAGATGTTCTATAATACTTCTGCATGCAACAACTTATAATTGATGCGAAATGTTGTATTATTTAACCTACATGTGTGTCGTTGCCATAAGTGTTTGTATCATGTTATTAACACGTTTATATGTTGAATGTTTCAATTCGGTTTGATATGCAGATTTATACATCTTTGGCAATCAATTAAGTGGAATGTATTATACAATGGTAAATTGAGTTTGCATAGTGACGCAGTCTAGATTTATCTAGATTATCAAAAGTTTGATGTGATAAACATATGACAATATCAAGATTGTGTATGCTTTGAGTAGGCGGGTAGATATACTCATAATTTCAATTGCGTACATTGGTTATGCAACTCAATGGTAGCATATGTTGCGTCTTCCACTGTGCTAGAATATGGATAACTATGTTAATTAAATGACAAATTCAAATTGACATAATATCCACGAGATGCATATGTATTATCCTACTGTGGGGGTGTTATGGTTGATGTCAGAGTTTTAACTCTAGACCTGATTGATACTGATTTTTGATTTTTAAGAGATACTACATGAGAGTATCCTTTACGGAAGAATTCGGTGTCATTGTAGTTTTGTCTATGTGACAACTCATATTATGAAAATGGCATAAAATTGAGATGAAGTCATACAAAGCCATTGTTGCGAATGAAAATTTCATTCAATGTACAGAATCATAAGTCCTGATCAAACTTATGAATATGGTATATTCTAAACATCGAGGGGATGAGACCAAATGCCAATTATATGTAAATGGAGATGGAAACCCAACCTATGTGATTGGAGATCCCATGAATTAGGTTCATATGGGTAATAACAAAAGTCTCCATTAGACCTGGGAACACTAGAATAATGCTTGTCTCTCCTACGGTGTGTGCATAGTGTTCATATATAGCTACAAATAAACTATAAGGGATGAGTAAAACTCTTAATGAATTTATAGTCCTTTTTGGATGGTGTATTACTAGTAGCATACACTTGATGAATTCACCTATATGAGTGTAGAGTGGGGCCGCTCCCATGAGATGATTTTGGCTAAATCTCTAGAGCACTCATGAATAACAAGGCGCGCGCACGGCCAAAATGCGCAAAACCGTGTTGAACAATGATATAATAGAGGAGTGTAAAGTGATTAGTAAAACTACTAGCTTACAATAATGATTCATTGGTTCATAGAAGTTTGCTTCACCATTGTTTCAGTAAGTTAAGTTTTATTTTTCTACAGGATCGGTTCGTAGTCAAAAGACAGGGTTCGATACATTACATTCATTTGTAAGCCCAGCAAAATGTGTTTTGTTTTCTAAACCTTTGAAATATGTGGGGGATTGTTGGAAAAAAATAGATTATTTCAAAAGTTTATTGTTTATTGTGATATTTGTATATATTTAATGTGTTAGAAAAATATTTGAATCATGTGATGTTAAATGACATTTATTAAAATTATTTTTCTAATGATATATATACATTTATTCTTCTGTTTTGACTTGTTCAAAGATATATAACAGCATAATTATGAAGACCGTTACTTGTTCGAGTGTTTATTATCAAGATCGTTACTTGTTCGATGGGCCATTGCAGAGGTTATTACGTGTCCCGTTCCGGGAACTGACATTACTCGAAGCCAAATTTCACAACAAACCTAACCCTGAAAACAGTGCCAGAAATCTGACAGACGTTTCCTGGTTTAAACGATCCTAACCGGCAGTGTACCGGGTCAAATTGTAGTGCTAGTATGGTGAATCAGAGTATCGTATCCACAGGGAACTTGGTAATTTCTTTTACGTGTGGTTAAACACCAAAGAGCTGTTATTAACTCGATCTAAATCGCAATTTTATAACACGGAGATCACTACTATTTATTCAACGATAAAATAAATACGTAATTTAAAAGTTATTCTAATATAATATATATAGATATATAAATATATATAGATGTACATAAATTGTAAAGTATATATATAGATATAAATATATAGATACCAATATATTAAATGATTTTTAGCAGAAGCGCGAAAACTTATATAATTGGTTTATACGATCTTTTCGATTAATTGAAATGTGTTCGATCTCTCCTTTTATTTTAGGTCCAATTGAGTAAGTGAAACGGTGCACTCCCGAGGTAAACAATTCCTCCTCACACGAGCGTATGAAATTGTCATATGTCCATTGCATCGGTCCAAGGTCCACAACTCGTTACGGTAAACGAATTAATCTCGAACAGTCCCGAGTACAAATCTACCTTTAGATAAAAAGGAGTCATTCCGTTCGTCAAACGGTCAATTTTATTTTAAAGGCTCCGGTTGTCAAAGCCGGACGATTTAACTTTCCGGTTTAAGTTTCAATTAAACTCGATGATTTAACATTATTACGATCTCGAGTACAAATTATAATAAAATTCATTTCTCCCAAAACCAATTTACCCCCGGGTAGGAAATCGGATTCCGTTATCACGTTGTTCACACGGCCAATTTTACCCTCCGGTTTTTTCTATCTTTTATTTCATATCACGACTACGAGTACACTACCAGGGTCAGCCCGTGGCTATCGGTGTGATCCACTGATAGGTTGCAAATTTTACTTGTTGTTGAGTAACACCATGCGTAGTGCCCTTGAATGTGGATGTAACAAAGATAAGTTAAGCTAGAAACAAATAGGCACGACATGCTGATGAGTATGAAGTGAACCCTAGAGTTTGAGTCGGTCTCACAAAGATAACTTAATAATTTTATGAACTTTTCGTTGTAAAACTTAATTATTCAATAGCTTCTACCTCTTTACTAAGTACCTATGTACTTACCTCCATTGCATGTTTGTTTTGTATGTTTTGTGGGGTGAGAAGATAAACAGGTTGATACGGAGTTCGATGAGGACTATGAGGATGATATATGATGTTGTGCTACTCGATGTTTTCAATTTCCTTTATGTCATGATGTACTAGACTTCGTTGTTTATCTTTTCAAGACAATTGTTGTACTTTTATTTTAAGACTAGATATAAGACAAGTGTTGTACATTTACTTTGGACATCGTACTTTGTAAGATTTTCGTTGTTGTAACTTACTTATTTATATCTTTAGTATGTTTGAGTTTCTATTCTTATTAGTATTTATGGTTTTCGCCGAGTCTTTTTAGCTTTCGTTTTGCTAAACTCGATACGACGTAGTAGAGACTTACCTATAATATTGTATTTATTTAATATTATACGTGCCGAACGTTTTCTTTCGGATAAGAGCTCGGTATCCGAGAGCGGGACGTTACATATTCTTAACATAGGATAAATACTTATACGAGGGTCGGGATGATTGTGAACGGTGAGCGAATGGTGCATCGTGTAATACTTTGTTGGGGGGGGGGGGGGGGGGGGAGGGGGGGGGGTGTTGTCAAGTTGTTTTGTTCGGGTGTGGGAGCTCTCAGCTAGGTGTTGTATTTGTAGTTTTTCAGCATCTTAAATAAATAAATAATTGCCGGTCAAATAAAATACGGTCAAATTGATCGGTGTTAGATCTATATTATAAAATATCTATTGATTTATAGCGATCTTCAATAAAATATCTATTGATCATTCAATATATTGATTATTATTTACTATAAAAGGATATATCCGATTTTAAGGATTTCGAAATTCAAATAATATTTTGTTTTGTAAAATATGAAGCCAAAATCCATTATAAAATCAATTTGGTTCGGTTCGGGACAGAGGCTGTCTATCGCTTTGTTTTGTGTTGTTCAAGCTAGTAGCAGCCACAGTAGTTGTATGTAATTGACTGCATGGACTCTGTCAAAATTGTTGAGGTGGCATAATTTTATTGGAAGAGAAATGTAGAGTTATATGAGTGATCTATGATTGATAAGATGTATGATTGATAAGATGTACCGATACATTTACTCTTTTAAGTCTACGTTATTTTTACACCGTAATCATCTCACTACACTTTTTTAATCGTAAATTTTTTAAAATAATTTGAACAATCACAACTATAAGATTGTCTAGTTAGTACACGTGGTGTTGACTTGAGGGATTAAACCTATCATTATCCATCCAATAAAATATTAATAATTTTTTGTGTCATACTTGTAAATTTTCTTGATGGGACAAAAAGTAAGGAATATGAGATGCTAATTGTGGTTTCTAAAATTGACAAAAGTGGCCCCAGAATTACATTATTATTTTGATTTTTAGTCTAAGAAAAGTCTCTAATTTTTATTTGTCAGACTGAGGCAGCCCACAATGCCTTTGTTACGACTGCTCTTCAACTATGATGCATGGATACGTGAGTTTTCAGCCGTATTGCGTACCCGATACGCCGTGGATACGAATACGACAAGGATACACAAGATATGTCATGGGATACGTATCGGGACTGATTTGTAGTTTCGAAAACTTCGATACGACATTTAGGATACGCAAGTCTGATAGGGTATTAGCCTTCGGATACACCCACTGTGAGAAAATTTGGTTTTTATTTTTATTTTTATAAAGACGTGAAAATGTGTGTGCCAGTGCGACTTCTCAAAGCCCAAAACTTCACCGTCCCAAGAATAATAGATTTTCATTTCATTTTCTTTTTAATCGCAATATGAACTTTTGGGTTTTTAAGAATCACAATAACTGTATAAATTTGGTCCTTGCATTTTAATTATTTACAGTTTGGTTATTATAATTTCATTATTTACAAATACACCCCCGTACTTGTATTTTATTTTTTACGAAAATCTCGTATCTGCGTATTCCGTATCCGTGCGTCCTAGCTCTTCAAGATTGTATTGTGTTTCATATGACATGTGTTCAGGCCCCAGGGCCGGCCCTAGGCCCGGGCGGGATGGGCGACCGACCCGGGCCCACAATACAAGGGGGGCCTATTGTTACATGTTTTACAATTTAATTGGTTCATATAAGAAGGTAAATAGTTAGCTTCTTTTATATATTTGTGTGTTTGCGTAATGGATGTGTGGTGAGTATTTTAACTTATTGATTCACGTTCGAATCCTCTCAAGTACTTTTTTTTTCCCTTTTTTTGGTTTTCTGTTATTTGTTTTATAAATTATTATATGTAAAATTATAAATGTTATTGATTCAGGTTCGAATCCTCTCAACTACATTTTTTTCCCTTTTTTTTGGTATACTGTTATTTGTTTTATAAATTATTATATGTAAAATTATAAATGTTGTAACTGGTCTGGCACGGTAAACCGCAAACCCTATCAGCACTCAAACTTCTTCATGTCTCATTAATGTTCCACTTCCACCACACTTTTTCTTTCAAAATAATAATAATTATGATCTTCATAATATTTTCCTGCAACTTTATAAAACAAAATATCCACAATTTAATTCATCTCTCCTTCATCTACCGCTCACGGCCTCTGTGTTTGGGTACATGTTTTTTTTGTTAATTAGTATTTGATACACTGTTGATTTCCCGGTGAATGATTTTATTGATTTGATACATTGCTCAATTGTGTTTGAGTGACAAGTTTAATCGGGAAGTTCACGAAGTTTATGAGGGGGTAGCCAGTGTTTTTTCTTGGAAACTAGCACTCTATAAATGTGCTTTCGTTAATTTCCTTGTACAATTGTGTTATTGTTGAATATTGATTTTATGAGGGTGCATAAAAAACATGTATCGGGAAGTGAAAAAAGAGAAAAAAAAAAATGAGATGAACAGTTTCGAGAGTCTCAAAGATGAGCTCTTGATAAATTTGTTAAAGTAGTAGGTCCTTTTCGTGAGAATATTGACGAATTGGGTAATGGTAATTTTGAAGAAACAATGCAAAATTTAAGTAACGAGATCAATATTCATGAGGACGAGGATGAGGATGTTGTTGATGTCAATGAGCATGATGATGTATCGAACACATCCAATATAGATAATTTGATGATGGATGAACAATTTGATTCATGTCATTTATATATAGATATTGGTTTTGGTAATAAAAAGGGGTCCTTGTTTTAATCTTACCCTAGGCCTACTAAATGTCATGAACGGCCCTGATTCAGACATATGCCAGACATCCATTCTAAGAAAAATATTTAATTAATTTCGAGATGATTAGTGCGAGGTAAAGATTGTTCCCAGACTAGCGCATCAATAAAGTTTTTCTACCTCCCCTGAATAACTCAGTCAATAAATATTGATTTTTTTTTTTGTTTTGTTAACACAAAGCAAAATCATGCGGCATTGAAACTGGATATGGCTAAGGCATTTGACAGGGTGGAGTGGCAATATCTTTGGAGGGTCATGGAGCGCATGGGATTTCCTTTACAGTTCATTGATGTCGTGAGGCGGTGTGTGACGACAGTTTCCTACCGTGTCTTGATTAATGGGAAGCCCAGCAGTAGAATACTGCCAACCCGGGGGATCCGCCAAGGGGATCCTTTGTCGCCGTTTCTTTTTATCATCTTTGCGGAGGGTTTCACGGCATTGCTTAATGACTATGTACACCGAGGGGCTTTGCGGGGGATTCAGTTTGGCAGGGTGGCACCGATCACTATATCTCACCTACTTTTTGCTGATGACTGCATGGTTTTCTTTGAGCTCCTAGATGGAGTGGTGGACGTGTTGGCCGAGCTGTTTGACAGGTATGGGGACCTCTCGGGGCAAGCGATAAATTTTCACAAATCAAGCCTATATTTCTCGAAGGAGGTCTCTGGGGAGGTGCGCGATATGGTTTCAGACCACCTACAGATCCCCTTAGGTGATGGCACGGGTAAATATTTGGGGCTACCATTCATGATTGGGCGGAATAAGCGCCAGGTATTTGCTTTTCTGCGAGATAAAATTCATAAAAAGGTAGCAGGATGGAAGGATAAGCTGCTTTCGCCGGCAGGGAAGGAAGTTTTTATTAAATCAGCTCTTCAAGCCATCCCCACTTACATTATGCAGTGCTTTAAGCTACCCACCACCCTCATCCGGGAGCTTGAGCAACTGATTCGGGGTTTCTTTTGGGGAGATACGGATAATAAGCGCAAGATTCACTTTGGAAGAATTGGGAGACCGTTGTCTACCGAAAAACCCAGGAGGCCGGGATTCCGTGACTTGGAATGTTTTAATCCGGCATTATTGGCGAAGCAATCTTGGAGAATTATGACCGAGTCCGGGCTCTCTTCTTTGCACAAGTCCTACATGCAAAATACTTTGAGAACAGCACAATTCTAGCAGCTACTCTAGGGCCTCGGCCATCTTACTTGTGGCGTAGCATTCTGGAAGGTCGGGATATCCTATACAATGGGCTGAAATGGAGAGTGGGCGATGGGGAGTCGGTATATGTTTTCTTGGATGCATGGACTATTAGGCAACCTTCGTTCCGTATACCTTTCGCAGATCATGAACTTCCGGCGGATTCCACTGTTTCAGCTCTCTTTATTCCCGGCACTAGAGCATGGGACGCACATCGGGTTCGACAATTATTTAGGCCTTGGGAAGCAGATGCTATATTAGAGACTACAGTGGCTCCTGGGGGACATCCGGATCGACGTATCTGGCATTATGATCGTCGAGGCGTATACACTGTGCGGTCAGGGTATTATCTGGCCTTATCGCTCTATCATCCATCGACAGTGGCAGGGCCGTCTACTTCAACAGGGCCGAGTAAGATTTGGAGAGACTGTTGGCGGCTTGCGGTCCAACCACGTATTCAGCACTTCTTGTGGCGATGTTTGCATGATTGTCTTGCTATTGGTCAGGGCTTGCGGCGGCGGAATGTGGGGGATGGTGTTTGCTTGGCATGCGGGGCTCGGAAACACTACGGCATGTGTTTTTTGAATGTGAGATGGCAGCTCGAATTTGGAGGGTGTCGCCATTTAGCGGGATTTTACAGCGCCTCCACTCCGCTACCTTTGCAGAGTTTTTTAGTAGGTTGCTGGAGGAGCAGGGGGCTGAGGGCGCGGCAAAGTTCGTGTGGCTCATGTGGGGAATCTGGAAGGCGCGTCGCTCGGTGTCTTTGATAATCGGCGGTGTATGTCTCGGCGATATGTACGCGGTCTCGGGCACCTCGATGAGTATGTAGCGGCCATGATAAGCTATCGGTCCCGGCGTCGATGCCCCATCTACCCGACAAATGGGCGAGGCCTCCGATGGGTGTGGTCAAAGGCAATGTTGATGCATCAGTCACAGAGGCTGCGGCGGGTATTGGAGTGATTTTCAGAGACTCAAATGGCACTATACTCCACTCCTTTGCATATCATTTTGACCCAGGTGACCCGGTGGAGTACATGGAGCTTACGGCTATCTCCCTAGCCTTAGAAGAGGCGGTGCAGCTAGGGATTCGGCGAATAGTGGTTGAAAGCGACTGTTTGGCGTGCGTTTCGAAGCTTCGGCGGCCAGGCGTGGACATTACGGCTCAGGGTTGTTTAGTTCAAGATTGTTTGGCTCTTCTACCTAGTTTTGACGCTGTTTCTTTTTCGTTTATTTGACGTATTGGAAATGCCCCTGCGCATTTTTTGGCTAGACATGGCTTATTTGTATCTACTCGTACATCTTGGGGCTCCTTGCCCCCGGATGACGTTTTGAACGCTTGTTTGGCGGATCTCGATTAATAAAATTTTTTACTCTTCAAAAAAAAAAAAAAAAAAAATCTTTCGGGCATTAAACATGAGGACCTCAATATTAATCATTTTTTAGATAATTAGCTTATGAGATTCTAATTAATCGATATGATATTATTTCCAAGAAGTAGAATACTAGAATGTGTTTGGTAGATCAAATCAATCAAAAGTCTTAGGGGATTGATAGAGTTATTTTTTCAAATCTATATTATTTTTACACCGTATTCATCTCAACACATTTTGTTTCACTTGTAAAGGAAATTAAAAAAACCTTGAAAAAATTACAACAAGAAAATTATAGTGGGTGTAAAAATGGTATAAACACGAAGAATATATAGATCTATCTTCACCTCAACTCTTATTCACCATACAAATATTCAATTGCCTAAATTTGTCACGCTCCAACTCTCTTAGCACCTTTCTATTACGGATAGGGGATGTTATTGGGTGCACCCGCCATATGCGGAGTACACTCATGTGGTAAAATTTTAATTTTTAATTTTTAAACTGAATTTAAACTGTGTGGTTCAGATCATTCTTCACGTCATTTCGATACATATAGAGATACTAGGCAAAAACTTCTCATGCATGGTTTTTGCAACCAATTTGACGTCGAGGTATCAGTACTACGATAACATGCAGGGCGGCTAGACTTACCTTGTGTAGAAGGGCTAGTGGATTAATTGAGAGTCGAGGAAAAAAAAAAAAAAAACGATATAGTTTTGTTGTTAAAAAATATAAAAAAATCATTAATAATATTTTTACTCCATTTTTAAATTTACAATTGACAACTATGCTAACAAGCTTCCATTAGTAAAATAATCATCATTAAGTATTTTTTAGATTGTTTATTATATATAGACACGGCATCAGGGATGTGTTAACATTTTGACTCATTTTTGTTACTTTTCAACGGTATTGATTAAACATAAATGCACATCGTTTCCATTTTCGCTAAGCCAGTGCATCATCATAATAGTATATACTAGTTTTTAATATATCATTGACATGTTCAAATTAATTTTGGCCTTTAATTTGATTTTTTATTTTGCTTTTAATCATTCTAATGTTTGGGCGTTTTTTTCTAATCCATAATCTTAGATTATAACACGACTCTTGCCCCACAATTTCGGTCACAAACACTTATAGCAACTGTCACAGAGTCATTAATTAATTGAAGTTTGGATTAGCTTGTGGACTATTTTAGGATAATTGAATGGATTTAAATGAGATGTTTTGATGAGTGGAACTAGGGGAAATATTTGTGTGGTGTCTCTACACGTGTGGAGATCGATATCGTGTGGTTTAATATGAACCACACAGTTTCATTATGTATGTATACTGTGTGATTCTGATCGTTTCACCCGTCACTTCACCTTAAAATCACTCTTCACACAAGTATTTCCATAGAATTAGATTATATTCCTGATAGATTGAGGCTCCGTTTGTTTTGGGTTGAAGTTTTTTTTTTTTGGTTGTTTTAGACAAAATGATTGAAGTAATGATTAGAAAGTTAAGATGTTTTTTTTTTTGAAATTTGTGTACCCCAGGCTTTATTTGTAAAGTCTCTATTCCTTGGTAATCAAAGCCCAAAGATCTATGAATTAGCCCATGCTTTACTAGCCAAGTAGACAAAGAACCTAGCATCTTTTTTTCTCAGTTTATGCTCCTACCTATTATCTGGATATACCAAGAAAGATGTACGGTCTAACGAGGTTACTATGAAATATTTACTCATGGGTGGGGCAAGCTCTTCTATTCTGGTTCATGCTTTCTCTTGGCTATATGGTTCATCCGGGGGCGAGATCGAGCTTCAAGAAATGGTGAATTCATTTGATGGTCAGAGGCAAATTGAAAGCAAAGCAGTGGGAAGTCTAAAGATTCCCCGGGGGAAAGTCTCCTACGTTACCCATAATATGTGGAAGTATCGACGTAATTTCATAGAGTCATTCGGTCTGAGTGCTACATGAAGAACATAAGCCAGATGACGGAACGGGAAGACCTAGGATGTATAAGATCATAACATGAGTCATTTGGCAGATTTGGATTCATATATTCCCCCACGGGGACTTCATTGTACGATATAAGATCCATCTGTATAGATATCGGGAGGTCCTGTGGAAAAATAGCTCGACGCCAGGATGATAAAAAGCTTACCACCTTTCGGCTTCATATTCGCCCGGAGTTCGCTCCCAGAAATATAGCCTTATTAAATGATTGGTGAAATAAAGTAGTATAATAATAAATAAAAATAATGGTAAAAAAGGTTATAAAGTTGATTAAGTGAAATGATGAGAGATAATTTAAATTTTTTTTATTTGTAGTTAAAGAAATGATTGGTAAGAGAATTGTAAGATATGATGGGTGAAGTGATATAAATAAACTCTGAAAAAAACTCTAACAAAAACATACGAGCCTGAGAATCTGAGATATTCCTGCATTATTATGAATGACAAAATGGAACGTTTTTAACAGTAATCAAACTTTATTTGTTAAAAAAAATTTATCTAGCCCTCAGAAAGAAAAAATTATCTATTACTGTGATGATATGTTCACCGGCGGATTTAGAATTAGATTTTTTTTTGGAGATGTCTTTTCACACGGCCATATGTCTTACTGTACGGTAAATAATTTCCAGTTTTACCATTTTTTTTATTTACGTACCTACATTCTGACCGGAGTTCGGTCAGAATGTGAAACATTATTACTACTCAAATATGGTAAGAACTTTTTTAGCTTATTATGACCCGAATGCGATGCGGTCAGAAAAACATTACATGTTCGGCGTTGTTATATTCTGAATTGAAATAAGATTATAATACCTCCGTCCCAAAATATAAGTGCGTTTGGACTTTTTCACACATTTTAAGAAAGTTAGTTAAATTTATTACGTGTCATTAATTTTGATTAAAAAGACTAAAATGACATTTTATTGGTACTAATGCAAAGTAGTAAAAAATAGTTGAGTATATAATAAATGAGGGGTAGAATGAGAAAAATGTAATAAATACTTTATTGATTTTCTAAATGGATTTACATTTTGGGATAAAACCAAAAAGCTAAATGAACTTACATTTTGGGACGGAGGTAGTACCTACCCAAATGTGGTTAGAACAATTTAACTTATTTTGATTCGAATGTGGCCAGAAAAACAGTACATGCTTGGCCTCTAAAATGGTCCGATATATTTTTAAAATTTTCATAGCGTCGTAGTTATATTCTAACTTGAAATACGAGCGGACAACGTAATGTTTCGGCCTGTAAAATGGTCCGTAATGTTTCCCAAGCATACATATATAATAATGTCTCTTTATTCACACAAAACATTGATCCGGAAAACATAATGTTTTTGGCCTGTAATGGTCTGAATAATATACATTTCATGACTTATTTAGGGTCAGAATGATATGCGTGTTAAATGTCAAAACGAAACTCACTCTCGCCATTGGCATTTGTAAAACATATTTATTGTGAAAAGACAATCTTTTTTTCAGGGCCTACAATTTTCTTTAAGTACTTTGGTCAATAAATTTTAAGTTTTTATTTTGGCGAGTTCTATTGACATTACGAATTTTTTTAGGGCATCACGATTGCTCCCAGCATCCTATAAATTACTTTGGCAACATATTGAATATTTTTATTATTTTGTATAACATAACGTCTATGGCACTAGCGCGTGTTTGTCGTTACGAGCGTCACTGGAACTGACGTTGGTTTGCAATCCCAACATCTGTGGCCCTGATATTGTAGTTATAAATGTATCATTGGTGACAAACGTCAGACCCACTGACGTTGTTAACGAAATAAAACGTCATTAGTTCTGACGCACGTACCGTGTGCCAAAAAATGATTTGACGGTATGATGGAGTAAAAGAAAAAGACGTTAATAGTAAATTTGTTGTGTCAATAGAAGTCGCCTCTGTTTTTCAACATATATACCGACGACCTCCTTTAAGATAAGGTAGTACGTACTGGCCATGAATATGACAAGTTTTTATTTACACTATTCCTTTTCCTTCCTCCTCCTAAGTCAATAATTCACAACCCTATTTTTCACATGGAGTCTCATTAATTACACCATACGAATATCATGATCTAGATTTTAGATTCTTGCGAGATTAATTATGGAGTCTCATTAATTACACCATACGAATATCATGTGGTTTTTATTTCTTGCGACTTAATTATGGATTACTACTATTGTCGTGATATATTTTTCCTCCATGTGAGTGTGATTGGCCACCATCCCCACTTTTAAAAAGCGAAGGTAGGGTATGTTGTTGGAAAATTATGATGCATGGAATTCCCGTTAAACGAGCTGTCGGATGTGTGCATAAAAAAAAACAAAACAATTTTATCTGTTTACATACACTTAACAGTTATCTGACAGTATGTATGTTATAATAAACCGTCAATGCAATAGAATTACCGGTTGTCATTAATCTATCATAGTTTGTCTTGGATTCATTTAATGATATCCAATTGCTTCCGTCGAATACAACTATGTGGTAAGAGATTTTTGTTTGTTCTTGAGTTGAATTTTACGAATTCGATTTCATGTTCCACTTTATAAAATAAAATAAAAAGATGCACGCAACCTTTTTAAACTAAGACACCATTGTTTAAGAGGAAAAAAGAAAACGGAAGTGCTACTCAAAAATCAAAATGCATGGATGGTCATCAAAATCACAAGTCAAACTAGGAAGGTATCAACTGGGACCTGAAATCCGACAAAGTTTAATTTCTTTTATTTGCCATTATATCACAACTACTGACATGATAATAATCTACCATATTCATTGTGATGAGTTTACATCAATACGGGTAATCTAAATAAAAAATAGTTTTCATCGTATATAATTCACAAGAGTAATGATACAAGCAGAACATGTGAGCCCTTGTTCATTGTGTATGATATAATGATCATTATGTCTATTATATCAGTATATATGTAGACCATCATTATCATGGATGTAGATGGTGTTTGTGTTACACATTGTGTCTTACATGTTGTGTACATATCGATTCATATATCTTCAACTTCTTATCAACACACCACACCCATATACCACCAAGCGGCGGATCTAGAAAGCTTTTCCAATTGAGTCACCGAATCGTAAAACGATATTTTTTTGTTTCCCCGACTCCGAGAGTTGAACCAGCAAGCAAGTGTTTGTGTCTATATATATCAGCACAACTCATTCGAACTATAATAATAAGCTGCAACTAATTAAGTAAAACCCATAATTACAAAATGCAGTCTACTTCTTCTTCCACTTTGATCTTCTCCTTCACCGTCGTCCTCCTCCTCCTATCTCTTCCGTCGCCGGCCTACTCAGCCACCCATTGCAACCCACAAGACAAAGCAGCTTTATTACAAATCAAAGCTGCCTTTAACAACCCTTATTATTTAGCCTCATGGGATCCCAACACAGATTGCTGTACGTGGTATGCTATGAAATGTGATTCTAAAAGCCCCTACCGTGTCGTTCAGCTCACCATCTTCTCCGATAACGCCATTTCCGGCCAAATCCCAGCTGCCGTTGGAAACCTTCCATTTCTCCAAATGATAGATTTCAACCATCTCCCCAAAGTAACTGGACCCATCCCATCCTCCATTGGCAACCTCCAGAACCTCACTTTTCTTAGACTCAGTTACCTTGGCCTGACCGGACCTGTCCCATCCGCCATTGCCAACCTCAAAAACCTTAATTTCTTGGATGTGAGCCACAATCAGCTGTGTGGTCCGATTCCACAAGGTGGGCAGCTGCAGAGCCTCGGCGCGAGTGCGTATGCTAACAACAAATGCTTGTGCGGTGCTCCTTTGCCTTCCTGCTAGAAGTTGTTTCGCCCACAAAACAATATTATATAGTACTATTTGCTTTCATTTTGTATTGATACTTCCCATTTAGGCCAGGGATGGGGATCCTCTGTACCAATAAACAGTAAACTTGAAATAAGTCCCATCCTCAGAGCTTCTATATTGCCTTTATTATGCAATTGAATATTTATACCAATGAATAAGACTCCTCTTTGGATGTGGTTTTCCATTAAATCTTTTCTAATCTAAAAATATTAAATAAAAAGTGTAGAATTTTATTTATTTTAGTTTGCGTTCAATCTTGCTATGTTGTACTATACTTTAATTATTTTGTGCATATGGAGTTCTACAACTTGTTTTACCTTTCCAAGGTAATTATTAATTATTATGTTCTATAGGGTCTCATGAACGCTTATTCTTTGCAAATAAATGTGTCGCTTTTTCGTAATGGAGTGATTCTTTTGTTTAGCAACAATGGAATTGTATAATAAAAAAAAAATGTAAAAAAATAAAATTAAATGGAATGAAATCTTTCATTGTTGCACTTGGAATATGAGAACAAAATAAAACAGACTATAGAACAATTGAACTCATGTCATTGTGGTAAAAGGTAAGTGGGGTTGTCGTTATGGAAGGATAGGATGGGGCAAAATTATCAGCTGCAAACTTGGCCCGGTTTGGTGGTCTGATTGTCAAACCCGGTGGCCTGGTCATTGAACCAGACCGGTTCAAACATCAACTTGTTTCAGGAAGCAACCCGTTCAAACCCAGTAAAACCCGCGGTTCAACCGGTGACTCGACGGGTACTGGTTGAACCGGTGGTCAAATAAATTTAATGAAAAATATGTGATAGACCAAGTCTAAAATGAGTCTGCGAGTGATTGATTGAGTTTCCATATTTAGGCCTAAGAGAGATAGTGTCCTCGACCCACATGGCCCATGTCCTTATAAGACGGACCGGATCGAGCTTTCATCCAGCTTGCCTTTTGACTTAACGATATGTATCAAAGCAGGGACCAAGGAGCGTCGAGATTGACAAGCCTATTCCCGCCTTGGACGGGTTGGTGAGAAGCCGTGGTGGGTGCCCTGCTCGCCCATCAGTACACCCGACCGACACAGCTCGAACCAAGCCTGCTAAAAGGCAACAACAGTTAGAACTCGAAGGTTTCCTTGAAGCCCAAGAAAATGTGGCCAATCAGAGAGTAACACGTAATTTATATGTTTCTTATTGTTGAACTAACGCCTACAAATAGCGACATTTTGTAACTGAAGTGAACCGAGGAGACTCAATTCGGATTTGCCCAAGGATCGGTTGAAGGAACAATGAAAGCGAGCTCCGCGGCCCCTAGATATCCGTGTATCTAAGAACCTTGGATTAGGACCTCGACCTCTAGATATCCTTGTATCTAAGAACCTCGGTTTGTGAACGCTATAAGGTATGCTCACGACCTTGATAAGTTCGGGTTAGAATACTCTACTCAGAATCACAAGTTCAAGAAGAACTCAAATAAATATATTTCACTCAAATTTTTTACTGTCTAATACAATGAATCTATTTGCCTTTATATATGCTACAAACTCGAGAAAATAAAACAAACTAGCAATGTGGGATAATTAAAAGCTAATTTTCGCCACTTTATTTACTAATGGACTTAACTTGACTCTAATAAACCCAAATGATTTTTATTTGCTAAAAATAAATACTTAACACAATAGACTATAATATAGACACTTTCCCTAATGGGTTTTTGGCTTTTTACTATTAAAAAAACATCATAAAAAAGTATTAATTCAGGCCCAACTGCACAAATAATGGTATTTGTGGCCGCATTTCAAGTCGAAGTTCACGGGACGGATCACATCAGTACCCTAAAAAGAAAGGACATATTATTGATATTTGCAATAAAAATATGCTAATTTGTCGGCTCATTTATGTTGCAATATCAGTTTGGCTCCGTTACCGGGAAACGATTTCACATTGTGATGAGAGATAAATTTATGATCATTATTATGACATTTCGCCCCACTTCTGATACCATTTTGAGCATTTATGTATCAAATCAAGTCATAAATACTAAGTTTTATCAAAATGTATAAGTAGTAATTATTATATAAATTATCGTGTTTTTATGGTATTTTTATAAGTTTTTTTATCGATTTAATAACCGGACTGTCGTGATAAAAATTACTATATTTTATAAACATTTTATTTTTCACTATTATGTTAGATCTAAAAATATCATAGCTAAAGGCGTAATATTAACCTAAAAAGAGTCAAGTAAAATTCAACGCAGCCTTACGAACTTTTATTGTCGGATTTACTCGCGGTTCGTTTCTTTGTATTCGGGTAAGAAAGATAAGATTTACTCGCGGAGACGGAATTCAAGCGAATAACGAGACGAGAGTTATGTCGATTGAAGAAATGGCCGAATGGATATTTATTATCCTTCGCGTATTAAAGATATTCCTGGATATTTTAACGCGATATTCCAAGATATTCCTGGATATTTATTTGATCACCAAAATAAATATCCTCGATATTTTGCTCACCAAACTTGGAGCCCAAGGCCAAGTCAAAATACATCACTTTTGGGCTTAAAAGATGTCTTTTGAGGGATAGAAGAGTGTGCCCGAAGATAAATGTTCAAACGCATCAAAACGCGGTGATACTACAACTATCTTGTCATTGATCTGCATTTCGACCCAACTTAGAGGCATTTTCAGGGGAAGAGTCCTTGATGAAAGTTTTAGATCTTCAAACGAGCTTTCCAACGGATTTTGAATCACGTCAATCGGAGGTCTACAACTCAAGTTATGGTCGTTTTACCAAACAAATGAATAAGTTCGATTCGGTTTCGACTCGGTTCGAATATTTTGCCTATAAATACAAGCCAAGACCCATCACTTTCCTTTGCCCCATTTTGGCCACTCTTGGCCAAGATCTCTCTTCTCCACCTCCTCCCATTTCTTCCAATTCCCCTCTTCTTCATCTCCGTTCTTCATCTCTTTTCTCGTTTTATTTTATTTTCGGGCCCGTATATACATATGTCTATGTATGTATATATGTTTTTATAAATAAAAGTAGTATCGTTGTAATGCTCGAGAGAATTACCGAGAAAGTTGTTATTGAAGAAGTTGTTATTTTCGAGAGAATACGCTTTGATTTGCACTTAACGGGTAATTTTATCAAGTTATTATTTTTGTTGTTTATTTATATATATATATATTATATCTATCACTATGTTAAACTAAAAATATGTCTAGCCAAGATATGAATCGAATTAGTTAATCTTTTGGTAAAATGAATGATCGACTCGGTAATCATGATTAAAACTAATTATAATGAATCTTTTTCTATTTTGCAACGTATTGATAATATATTCGGATTGACGTAATTAATCAAGATGAATCGCAACATATAACGACGACGATGAACCGACGGAGAAGTTAGGATATGAGATAAAAAAATAGAAAAACCGGAGGGTAAAAATGACCGAGTGAAAACGTGACAACGGAATCCTATTTCCTACCCGGGGGCAGATTTGTCCTGGAAAGATGAATCTTATTGAAATTTATACTCGAGATCTTAATAATGTTAAAATCACAGTTTAATTGAAACTACACCGTTTGTGTTAAATCGATCCGCCTGACAACCGGAGCCTCTTGAATAACATCGGCCGTCTGACAAACGGAATAACCTCTTTTATCCGGGGTAGATTTGTACTCGGTACCTATTCAGACTAACTGAGATTAGCATGGGGCAGTTGTGGAGATTAAACTAATGACAATTTGACATATGACAATTTCATACGCTCGTGTGAGGAGGAGTTGTCTAGCTTAAGAGTACACCGGTTCATATATAATTGACCTCCTTGCATCAAGGAAAAGATCTGTCTCATTCAATTCTACTAAAAAAGATATTGATTCAGTAAAGTATTCTTGGCTAGATCTAAAAATATATATATTATTTATTTACTTACTGTTTTACTAACAATCTAACTACTAGCATAATCTAACCCAGGAAAAAGTAAAACTCGCGACTTAGATCGAGTTAATAATAGCTTCTTGGTGTTTAACCCCACTTAAAAGAATTACCATGTTTTCCCGAGGAATACGACGACTCACCGGACTAGAGCTACAATTTGACCCGGTACACTGCCGGTTAGGATCTGTATAGCCTAGGTAATGTCCGTCAGCTTTCTGGCGCCGTTTCCAAGGTTAGGTTTAGGTCTGTCACATAGGTTTTCAAGCCAGAAAACATCCACCTTTAGGCAGTTTTCTCCACTTTCCACGATAAAACCCCCCCATCTTTGAGCAGTTCTTCATCTTCACGAAAAAATCATAATGACAAACACCGGGACTTCAGCTTCAGCCTTGCATGACGGTCTACCACCTAGGACAGGCAGAGCAACCCAAGGTACCACCGTGATTGATGGGAGGACCAACGGTGAGCGCGTTCCCGCACACCAGGTCCCAAGCGACCAGAGCACCTCTCTTCATCCCGTGAGGGAGCTTGATCAGCCAGACATAAGGTCATTCCTCAACGGAAAGGCCAAGTCAAGAGAGGCCCTCGATGTTGCCACATGCAACTTGAAGGGGAAATGGCCTACCGGTACCTCTAGGCCGAGCCACATTCCTCAGCCGCCTCCGGTTGAAGTCGACGGCGAGTATGACGAGCTCTATGCGGCAGTGCTACTTGAACATGTCGCATACGTGGAAAGAATGGCCCGGGTCAACCAGGTTCTCATAGCCATTGGGAGACCTGTCCTTCCGGTCCGCGATTTTATCCCGCCGAAGAAGTCCCAGCCGGGCAAAGCTACATTGTGCCAAGCGGCGAGCTCTATTTAGCAGCAGTCCGACAATGCCTAAGGGAGGAAATCTTTTCATTCACAACTTGGCCCATGGCCAGCAAAGATAATGTGAGATTTGTGCGAGAGAAGAGTGTGGAGTATCAGTCCGCCCCCCGAAACATGAGAGCTAGAGTCTGGGAGCGTCAGGACGAATCATGCTTTCAAACGGAGAGATCTAGGGAGACGAGCGTTACCAAACATCAGTCCACCACAGATCAATTCCAAGGCGAGTTGGCAAAGTTGAAGAAACAGATCGAAGAGGTCCAAAGAGGCAAGGTCGGGCAAGAAGACCGCCCCTCATGGGAATAGGGTTGCGCTAAAGGACAACAAGAAATGAACATGATGTCTTTGGTACTTGTACTTTTTCTTTTTAGTATGTGTGTGTAGTTGTGAAGATTGAGGTTGGAGACGATGTTCGTTCTTAGTGGATATCGTATTGTCTTGTGCTTGGGGTTTTGTTGTTTGTTAACATATGATTTTTTTTGTAGGAATATATATATAATATTTAATTATATTAGAATTACAGTACGTATTATAAACATAGAGGTCGTCTATGTCGGCACTGTTGGTGCTCTGCAAGCCCAGTACCACCGGGTCAAGAATGACCATGCCAGCCTCGGACAAAACACCATTTAATTGTTCATATTCTTATTATGGGGTTGAGTGGTATTATCTGCTCTCTTCTTTTAAATTATGGAGTTTATCTTTAACGCTGCTGCGTAATCTCGTGTGGCGTCACTGTAATTTAATGCTGACATGTCCAAATGTCATAAATTGTGCACATGTCGAGCGGTCTTTTTTATTCTATTCATAGCGTAGGTTTGTATTGCTACGATTATATTCAACATTTTCATTCTATTCCAGCATTCCAAGCAGTCCGCATGGGTTTTATCGCAATCTTTTGATTATGTTTTTCCTGCCTTTTTCCTTTGTCTGTGTTTATTTGTTCATCAGTGTGTACATGGGATATAATTATACTTGTTGTCAAAGTTGACGTAGTAGATTTGTTGCATACGCCGAGAAAATTGAAACCCCCCAGTCAAATTAAGGAATGGATCATCCATTGGCACCTGAAATCTTGACACAGTCTTTTTATTTGCATTTACAGGTAAAATCTAAAATGTTGCGGTCATTAATCTGGAGGTTTCGAGTTCGGTGGAGACGAAAATGTGTGTGCGTGTGTTTCTTTCGTATCCGTCAAATAATTAAAAAATCTAAAATGAAGTGATTTCCATCCATAATTCAAGACTATTCAACACCTTATCACACACACCACCCACCACCCACCCCTACCCCCTCCCACCCCCAACCCAAAACCAAAAAAAAAATAAAAAATTAGAGTTGAACCAGCAAGCAACTGTGTTGAGTCCTATATATATCAGCACAACTCATGCAAACTATAACAATAAGCTGCAACTAAGTATAACCTTACAAAATGCAGTCTCCTTCTTCTTCCACTTTGATCTTCTCCCTCTCCGTCGTCGTCCTCCTCCTCCTATCTCTTCCGTTGCCGGCCTACTCAGCCACCACCAAATGCAACCCACAAGACAAAACAGCTTTATTACAAATCAAAGCTGCTTTTAACAACCCTCCTTTCTTAGCCTCATGGGATCCCAACACAGATTGCTGTACCTGGTCTGCTTTGAAATGTGACATTAAAAGCCCCTACCGTGTCGTTCAACTCAGCATCTTCTCCGGTAACATCTCCGGTCAAATCCCATCCGCCATTGGAAACCTTCCATTTCTCCAAATGATAGATTTCAACCGTCTTTCCAATGTAACTGGACCTATCCCATCTGCCATTGCCAACCTCAGTAACCTTACTTTTCTTAGACTCAGTTACCTTAGCCTATCTGGACCTATCCCTACCTTTATTTCTCAACTAAAGAAACTTACTTTCTTGGATTTATCTTTCAGTTCGTTATCCGGTGCTATCCCACCTCAACTATCTCAGCTCCAAAATCTAGATGCTATCATCTTAACCGGCAACAGACTAACCGGCTCCATCCCAGATTCTTTCGGAAGATTCACTGGAAAAACACCGATTGATATTAACCTCGCTCGTAACCGACTTTCTGGGCCGGTTCCAAGCTCCTTAGGCTACCTGAATTACTCAAGTCTTGATTTCGCATCAAACTCTCTTGTAGGAGACGTGTCATTTTTGTTTGGAAGAAACAAGACAGTACAGATACTGGATCTTGATAACAACTTCCTTCAGTTTAATCTTTCAAATGTGGTGTTTCCAGACAGCTTGGTAGCATTGGACTTGAACCACAATAAGATCTACGGGAGCCTTCCAACACAATTGACTCAACTCAATCTTCAGTTTTTGAATGTGAGCAACAATCTGCTGTGTGGTCAGATTCCACAAGGTGGGGAGCTGCAAAGCTTCGACTCGAGCTCGTATTCTAACAACAGATGCTTGTGTGGTGCTCCTTTGCCTTCCTGCTAGAGGTTGTTTTTGCTTTCATTCTGTAATGATACTTTACGTTTTGGGATGTAAAAGTTTATATGGGAAACCTAAACCAATAACCTATAAACCTATAATAAGTTCTTTCAAATGTATACTGCCTTTTTAGGCAAATTGACTATTTGTAACAATGAATAGGACTATTTGATTGATTAATAATTTTTTGTACCAAGCACATTCTCTTCCTTTGTTTTAAAAAAATCCCCATGCAACTCAGCTAATTAGCACAAAGATGATACTATATTAATCCATTGAGAGCAAAAATTCACAGAAAATAACTACCAAAAATGAATTTATAATGAAAGGAATCATTTATTTGTAAATCATTTACTTTCACACACGAAAACATACGGAGACAACACTTTTAGAGTGCCATTGATAACCTACAAAACAGTGACACAAATAGTGCACACAATAACAGACAACACTTTCAGATTGCTCTGATTTCGAAGGGAAACGAAAGCATTTCATAAAGAGAAACTGACTGTTGTTGTTTCTTTGTTACTTAAATAGTACATTTAAAACCAATAACAAATCGATAATTCAGAAAGAAAAAAAAAAGTACCAAAAGATTTCATCACGAGGAAGCAAGAGCTGACTGCAAAATATCTTCAAGGTGCTTCTCAGCAACATCATACTGTCTCTTTTTGTCCTCTATCGCTAAAGCAGCCAACGCTTTGTCCTATAGAAGTATTTGGGAAGGGGAGAACATACAAAAATAAAACAATATATTTCTGCTAAACACAACAAATGTAATGGTGAGAAAGTGCATATATTTCTAGTGGATAGAGACTTACAGGAGGCAAGTCTTGGTAGCTTCTCAATGTATCCAGTATAGGCTTTGTTTTCTTCTCCAAATCCTTCTTATGCTCTGCCATTTCAACCAAAACACCGTGACTAATTTCTGGGTTATAACCAACACGATTTAGCAACGCCTGCATTACGAGGAACAGTATTGATGAATGATATGCAAAACCAAAGGCAAAAATTCAACTCATTGGACTTGCGTCCCGTGATGTTCATCCATATTGGAAATTGAAAATCATTGAATAATGCATCTTTTGGATTTGGAAGAAAAATAATCTTATAAAGTATCATATGATCAGTAATTAACAACCTCAACACATGGATAAACAGGGAAATATGAATAAACTACGTGACTTGTCTCTTTTAGCAGATGCCCTTGAAAGACTATTAATGCAACTGAACTTTGGGTAAAGCAAACAAAACCCAATCAAGCAAAGTTTGAGAATTGAAAGACAAAAACTTAATCCTCGTGAAGATTTGCTTGATTTAAAGCTCGAACAGTATCACAACCTGGATAAGATGTTACTCGGTTGCGGAGTTGCCAAAAAAAACGCACAAGATGTTAAAAGAGAGAAATACAAGCTTTGCACATAGTCATATCCAACCTACAAGCCTGACCCTCATATATCACACAGATAGGATGATATGAGCAAATACTCCCTAAATTGTTTTTCCACAAGGAAAAAAAAACTGGGTTGTAGAATACTACTAATATCGAGTATGGCATGACTTCAAAAAAATTTCAGTATAAACATATGTATTTAACATACCAAGGGAAATAGTCTACACTCTACACTAGTAATACTGATACATGCCCGCCCAAAGTCAATGGACCTAAAGTCCTCAACTTACACAGACCATCAACGTCGTCAAGAATGAAAGGCTAAACTAAAGCCTCTCATAAACATAATATAGAAGAACTATTTAAATGGTCTAGCTTACAGACCAGACATGGGAAGCAAAAGATAGGCAACCAAATATTCACACTTTTCCTTCAGGAACTTAAGGAGCATTATTGGGTAAGTTTTCCATCATCCATTCTCCACCTTTTAAGTTAAAGGATCTTGTATTCACACACAAGGCACAACTTAACCAGTGACCAACACGAACCTATTACGTAACGAAAAGGTTCAAAACTACAAATGACCTCTGAAGAGTAGTAATATCATACCATTCATCCAACTTCAAAACACAAGAAAAAAGTAGATGTCTTTCAGACCAAAAGAGTTCCTTGAAGACAAACTACCTTATAATTCGAATACTGCTGCACATACTGACGCTCTTTTTGGTCCATGATTGCCAGGTTTCTTTTACGGCCTTCCATTTCTTTTTCATATGGAGCTATGTCGTTTTCCAGCTGTCCAAGAGTCCTATCAAACAAGAGGAAAGCGAAAAATTGAAGTCAAATAACTTCTAGATCACCATGAATCTAAAGGAGTACTACCTCATACAGATATACAGATATATCTGAACATTTTGCCTATGGGATGGGATATGGTTTCAGTTTCTGCAAGTGGAATCACCTTTTTAGATAAGTCAATCTTGAAATCGCTTTGCGAGTGTAATCAAGTAATACTTTAGATTCCTGCTGCACTTGTGCTCTCTTTTCTTCAACGGCTGTTTTTCTTAAAGAGATATCTGCCATTGCTACAAGAAAACTAAAGCATTTCACCACAAGGGTGCAAAACGCAATTCATTTAGTATCTCTAGTACACATGTCCGAAAGAAAAACTAATGAGAAATGTGAGAATGCATAGCTTACCTACTAAGTTCAGTATCTCTAATATTTAGCAAATTAGCTACACTAGCAAGAACTTGAGTGCACGTCACTCCATTTGACGGTAGACTCTCCTGGGCCAACCCCGCGTATTCTAATATTTCTCTTAACCTTGCAGCTACAAACACAGTCTTACAAAAATCAGGACACCAATATCTAAAGTAAACATACGAAAAGCACAATTAATAACGTAACACAGCATAAAGAAAGAGAAATTAAATTCCTGACAGCCTTCTGAAACCAAAAGATAACTGTGGTACTCATAATAGGCAAACCTCTTTGTTTCACACAAAGACATTTGTGCAAAGGAGCTTCAACCCATCACCAAAATGTGGGAAATTACACACACACACAGGAAAAAATGGGTGAAAGAGTTTTAATATATATATGACAAATACTGCAATGGCTGCACCATAAATTCGTCATATATCATAGCAATGAACAATGAAAACTAAGACGTACAAACACACAATAAATGATTTATCTTTACTATAGAATTCACTCCAAGGCAGGGTGAAACAGGACCATTTTGCTTCATATGTATAGATAAAAGGGATTAACAGGAGGGGAAAAAAAAAAAACCTTGGGCGCGGTACTCAGTAGCTTTTTGACGGAAATCATTGGCAACAATTGAAGCAGCTCGAGTCTTGGCTTGAGAAATGGTAGCAAGATTATGCAAATAAGCAATGCTACGAGGCGTGTACTCAAATTCAGGGACATCTCTTCCAACAGCACTAAATTGGGATTCTAGCCAGCTTTTCACTTCTGCAATTCGATTAGCATCTGATGATCCTGAAGGTGATTGATCACCTCCAACCATTAGATCATTCATTCTGTTTCCTCTTTCTCCTTAATTGCAAATCCTCAATCAACCCTATTTTTCAAAACAAAACAAAAAAAAAATTGTTCTTCTTAGTAACCCATCAACGATACTCCACTAACAGTATAATAAACACACTTGAAGATTGAATATACTAAAGCGTACTTTATGTAAGCACAAGTGTTAACTTCACAAATTAGCAATTGGGCTTTGGAAATCCTAGTTTATTTATGAATTTAAGATTTTGAATTTGGTGTTGATTATCCGATGGATCCTGATTATACAATATTCAGGGAATGAGCTTTTTAAAAAACAAATTGGGGAGAACTAAATAATGGAATTTGAACCTGGAGATTAAGTAGCTGATAGTATCGTCCAAGTTAAAATCTCCGAACAAAACCCAGTTTTTGCCGGCTTGAAATGCTGGATTACTTCTTCTTTTCTTCCCCCGTCACAAGTTTAAACGGCACACACATGATCCGCCTCGTCATTTGTTGGTTTTAGATCTGTTAACGAACAGAGTCGTTCGTGAACAAGCTCGTATTCGACTCGTTAGTGTTCGTAATCGTTTGTTTGTCTAGCTTAACGAGTCGAGCTCGAACATGATTGTAGACTCGTTTGCTTAACGAACGAACACGAGCTTTGTTCGCGAACGTGCTTATATAAATACATTAATTTACAATAATCCATAAATCATTCATTAATCTAATTGAGATTATAAACTGATTTTATATAATATTTTTATATTTTATGTAATTATTTTTGCATTTGCACATTATGTTTTTATACGTTAACGAACCGAAACCGAGCCGAACTCGAGTCATACTTGAGTTGAAAGACAACAATATGTTTAACGAGTCGACCACGAACTTGAGCTCGAACATTTCATCTTTTAAACAAGCCGAGTTCAAACATTTTTTTTTGTTCGTTTAACAAACGAACAAGCTCGTGAGCTAAACGAGCTCGAGCTCGAACCATCAATAATCGATTCGACTCAGCTCGTTAACAGCTCTATCTGGTTTATAACACGAGTAATTTTTTATTTTTTATTTAACGGAGAACTATATTATTGACACGGTCAAAAGGCCGTAAAAAGGAATCAGTACAAAGTTCAATAGTGAGAAACTTGGGCTACTAAATATTATAGCACCTAACACATAAAACTATTGATCAATGTCTCAAACAAGTCTCAGGTTTTGAGCTCTTTCAACCGTATTGTCACGGATTTTTGCAATGAAAAACAACAAGTAATAAATAAAATCCGATATACCTCAAGTGCAAGGATCGTAGTAAAGAGGCGGGTCGATCTTACGAAGCTGGCGATTGTAAATTCTAGTTTTTATTCTAACTAACTAACCTATGTCACGATTACTAAACTAAACAGATATGAAGACGAGTAAATAATTCGATGAGAAAATCAATGATCTAAAGCCGGGAAAGATATGTTTCGAACCAATTTAAACTAAACTAAACCTAATATGCAATAAAAGACTAACTAAGCTAAACAATTCAAATTCAAGGGGTTTTAAATCAATAAGTTACGAACGAACAAGCAATTTATCAACATTCAATTTTCAGATTATTTCGTGATTACTTTTTTTTTATCTTAACGCTTTCGAATCAAGGTGTGAAATCTCTCAATTTCTAACCTAGAACTCTAAACTAATGCCCAGATCAAATAACATATTATTGACACGGATCAAAAGGATCAACAAAGCAAACGTAACAAACGAATCATGATAAGAGAAACAACTCAAAGTTCAAAATAAATATTGTTGAATGAGAAACTTGTTTGGAGGTCTAGCTATCCTCTAAATCGAATTGTTTGAGTAAGAATACATAAAAAGTGTTTTAATCTACTAGAAAACTAAGAACAATAAAAACCGACTAGGGTTTAGGGTTCGAAAATATCTAATTGTGAGGAGAGAACGCGATTATATAAGAATTCTAAGTCGGCTCGAAGTCGGCCAATGGACGCCCGTTTGAATCCTCGAACGCCCGTCCACTCTTCCACACAAACTTCGAATCGGGCCGAGTCATGACCGTACGCCCGTCCTTCCGTCCACTCCAACGTCCAAACTCTCTCGAATCAACTTCCCTCTCCCGGACGCTCGTCCACGTTCAGACGCTCGTCCACTATAGACGCCAGTTCAAGACTCTGAACGCCAGTTTGATAAGATCGAATTCTGATTTCTTGATCTTTATCTCTTTTATCATCAATTAGCTCGAACTTAATCAACTTTTGATCATCTTTTGAGCCCCAAACATGTACCTATAACACATTAAAAACATCGCAAAATGTAATATCATTCAAATAATCATAAAATCACAATTAAAACACCAAAATCAACCAATATTGCGATTAACTCGTTAAAAACCTCATTTACTCAATACTTCCGTTAAACACTCGTTTCTTATGCAAATTATACAAATACGGGGAAAAATATCATAGAATATAGCGTTATAAATCGTATAAATTCACCCTTAACACGTATTGTTCATCAACACAAACGCCGGAGGTCGTACCACATCATACCCATGAACCACATTGTTTCTCTAGTCCCAGATACCATAGCATCACTTCACGTCGAAGTATTTCCAACTAGAGGTGCCAAGCGGGGGCCGATTACCTTTTTTAAGGTTTAAAGTGATCCACTCCTCCGGTGTTTTAGCCGCAAAGAATTGACTTCGCCATTCTCTCGGCAATGTTTGAGTCCAAACCTCGCTTGCTCACCTACAATCACGAACAACTCGTAGAGTTGATTCGTCCACCTCATCACAGATTATGCACGTGGCCGATGAGGTAATGTGGCGTTCATTTTGATTTTAATCAACCATAAGCCCCCGTGTATCATAGTTCATAAGAGGAAATTACACGAATGTCTTAGTTGCACCGAAAAATATGTTTTAACCGTGTTAATTTAAAAAAAAAGTGTATCAAAAGTATTTTTATGGTTTTGTTTATTCTTTGTAAAAATCATTAAGACATTATTGTGTTTTCATTAAAAATAATATGAAGTATACCAACGGAGGTAGGTCAGAGTGGAAGGATCTGATCGCTTATGCAAGATGTCTCGATTTCGAGTCCTTGTGGATGCAATAAATCTTGTTGGGAGAGGTCCCCATCATTGATGTCCAAAAGTACTGTCGTAGACAATTGTCTGGAGATACCTTGCGGAAGTAAAAGACAATAGGCAGTAAATAAATAGTATAATATTATATATGATATGACAACCGATACGATTAATCGATTATAAGGTTGGGTGAGGAGTAAATGATATATGTGGGTGGTTGGTATGTAATACGGTATGTGTAAGGGTGGTGATGGTAGATCGAACGTCAGATAAAGGTAAAGGTAAGGTACAATAGGAGAGTTAAGGGGTAAAATATGGGTACGGTAAGAGGAGAAGTGGTGAAAGTGATAGGGTAGGAGTGGGAGTGATTATGGTAAACGTAGCATATGATAGATGTAAGGGTAAATTATGGTGGATGGGGTTAGGAGGTGAGAGATGGGCAGGGGTAAGGGTAGAAGTGGTGTAACACGTAAGTGATAAGGGTGAAGGTGAGGGTAGGTTATAAGGGAAATAAGAAGGGGTGTTTATCATACTGAAGAAGAGGATGAGGATTGAATAATAATTCTTACCAACAAATATAATGACCTTTACAACAAGGTTAGATTCAATCCTCATATGTCATTGATAATAAACATCACAACATGTATATTGTAAGATTAAGTGGTTCATACAATGACCTATTTTCTTGTCCGCAAAATTTAACAGAGGTGACGATTGTTGAAGTGTTTAAAATGTTAAATGATAATTCAACATGGTATTAAAGTTCAAGGTCATAGATTCAAACCTCTTTACAAACATTGGTCTTCCTATTTTTACAAACATTGTCTTCTTATTTATTTTGTTTCAAGTTAGATATCTCACGGCCTTGTTATAGACTACACTTGTCTATTTTCAATTCATTTCAATTCCTTGCACTTAATTTTAAGGGAAAAAAAACTTGTTTTTGGTTGTAGTTTGATTTAATCATCAAGTTATTGTGTATACAAAATAGTTAAATATTATATTATATGTAGTAAAATGATTAAATTACATTACTTAATTTTATACTGTTGATATAATCAATTCATTTGTATTATTTGTACTATTGAACTTATTTTTATATAAGTAAAATATCACTGAATATACAATTAAGTAAATGTAGATAAATACAATGACTGTTTTACATTTTTATAAACCCATAAATTATACATTTATTTGACAATAGAAATAAAGCACAGTGAATTACAAAGAGAGAGGAAAAAAAGAACCGAAATAAAGATAAAGTCACGACAATAACAATCATTAATAATCAGATACATCTGTTCTGCTAGGTCCAGTGTTTTGGAAGTAGTTACCGAACTCATCTGGATTATTAAAATATTAATCGGGATTGTTGAAAGATTGGTTATTGTTCTCCACCATTTTTTCGGAGAATCTTTGCTTGTTCACCTTGAATATAGGCACGTGTAACTGGATTAGAAATGGTTGTCAAATAAGTCATCATCATTTCAAGATCATTGTGTCATACGTACCATTTCAGTTGCTTTGTTTTGAACCGCCTCTGTTATTGCTGCGGTTACTTGCTAGGGATTCTGCATACGCTAACATGGTCTCATCGTGTGTCCTCTTTCTGTTTGGCAATCTTGGTCCCAGGTTGTCTTTTTGATGCATAAGCAAGTCTTTTAGATGTAAATGTATGTGTCTTTTGTTAGATGAGTTATCACCATCATGTGCTGCAAAGTTTTCAAGTTCTTTCATTACATGATCATTTTAAACATTTTCTTGTAGGTTGGATCTTCCATGTACATCATCTTGGCTACATACAACATCAAATAAAGAAAAATGATATTGATAAATGACTTATAATGTATGTAACATAATAATAATTGGCTACTCACGATGTCCTTTTCTGATGCACCATTTTGATGCCGATTTTCTACCCACTGGATGAAACCCCTCAATTTGTCAATTGCAGTGATGATATTACTTGTACGTTTTTGCAGAGATCTTTTGTTTTGTGCCTCAATTATAGTGTGCGGCTTGCTCGAGTTTTACTCTTGCACAACTCGAGTCCAAAATTGGTCTCTGGAGTGATTGATACTTATTAGGGGAAGTGGTTTAAAAGGACAAAAAAAAAAATAGGAATCAGTGGAAATATAAATTGGGTGACAAGGACAAATCTACTGTTTATAACTCAAATCCACTGTTTGCTGCAGTGGAACTAGCCTCAAATCTACACAGTGGAATAAGGACATGTCATTTTTACCTAAAAAAAAAATTCCACTATCCTCATTGCATATTTCTAGGTTCAAATTGTCTTTTTTTTTTTACAATAAACCCTACTTATTATTGGGTCTTGGCTAATATCTATGTAAACATGACATATGTGTTCATCTTCTTCAGTTGTGTAAGAAGCGGTCCTTCCACGTGATGTCATGAATATGAACTTAGATATATTTATCTGTAAGAAAGGATGGGATATATGATAAGATAATTAAGGTGTGATTTAAGTCATGAAAGCCTTTGGATATATGGAAGATTAGCGTACCTCCGCGAGTTCACCACTTTTTAAGGAGGTGTATGCAGGACTGCTTGCTGATTGGAGAACAATTTGCGAGGCATAATATGGGTCCGGGGCAGTGTTTGGCATACGGTAGAGAGATGGAGTCTCCGCGTCATGTCCTTTTTGAGCGTGCATATGCTAGGGCGATCTGGCGTGCCTCGCCTTTTGGCAGTCAGCGGTTGGATCGAAGGTCGAGTTTTAAGCACTACAAGAAATTTGGGATTTTGTGATGACCGATAGTCGTCACATATAGTGTCACATTCCTCACATTTGGTTATATGTGATGAATATCGTGCGTCACAAGGGTCGTCACCTATCATAAGTCACAAAAGTATTTTGTGAGGATTTTATTATTCCTCACATTATTCTTGCACCTGTGACGAACATTTTGTCACATATTACACTTTTCGCTATGTCATTTCATATACATTAGTGACGCCAAAATCATCACCTATTACTCAAATAAGTGGCGTCAACACTTCCTCACATATTGTTAAATTTAGTGATGAAATAATTTCTCACCTAATGTAAGGGAAAATACAATAATTGTATAATATGTGACCTCCAGTTCTTCACATATTAATTAGATACGTGATGAAATTTGAGACAATTGGCCTGTCTGTGATGAAATCCTCACCGGCTGTTCTTATTTCAATCCCATTCGTCACACATTGATACGATATATGACGAAGTCTACATCATTTAATATTGTGGCATGTGATAAGGCTCACATTGCCTAATGAAGATATGATGAAGAATAATAGTCTGAGACTGAAGCAAGTAACCCGTGCACATGTTTCAAAATAGTAATATCATAAAAGAAAATAAAAAAGTATTACTAAACTACCTAGTTTTAACAATGCAAGAAGAAAGACCTATAACTTCAAACCAGTCATCAAACATAATCACCATCTACTAGCTTATCATTATAGTCATCGTATATAATTTGTCATTACAATGTTTGACTGTTGCCACTCTCACCGAAATGTTGCGAGTATTTCGTAAAGACATCAACGGAGGTTCGTTTTCCTTTAAAGATGGTTGATACTCGGCCTCGAATAAAGCCAGATTTTAATAGCTTTTGTAGATACTCGGCCTCCAATGTCACGTGTACAGGATCATGTGAGTATCCTCATTGATGCTGCCAGAAAATGGGCTTACCCACGTGGCACCTCTTTGGTGGCTCAACACTTGACTCGGGGAAATAAACCACTTTTGACTCCCTAGAGACGAGCCCAGGGGGCTCGCCCATCCGTTTTGTCACCGCTGATCCCCGTGCGTCCGACCGCCGTTGGATCGGATCGTTTCGGTCGTTAACAGGTCGGAAAGAAGTCGGGCACTGAACTTCTAGTTGTCAGCAGTGCGATCCCTGTCGATCTCCTGGATCAGACTAGGTCCTTAGGCTTGCACAGTTCTGTAGTGGCAGGAGTTCGGTCCTCAGTGGGCCAACTCCGCCATCTCAGTATATCTCTGACAGAGCTTGTCTTTAATCTTATACCTCGTTTGCCTAATAACCAGATAATTATTATAGAATCCTGAATAATAAATGCTCGAATCATTATCACTTAATGCTAATATTTGAATACTATAATTATCTCATATAATCATGGAGATCGCTCAATCATAATCTTCTTCCTTAGGGAATATGTTAATTAGTGTCAATCACAGACACCCCTCATTAAACCCTAGGGCATAAGCCCCTCTATAAAAACAGTCCCTAAGGAACTACGGAGACTTGATTCCAATTGAACGATTGGATACGTAGGCAGCTTGAGGAACGACGTCTCAAGTGCAATAAAAAACAAATCAAATCACCTCCTTCATCATTTTTTTCTATGTTCTTAGAGCATCCTTGGGTTATAATCAAGAAAACGAGTTTAGAGGATTACCTTGACGATTTTTGGATTGTCACTATATATATATATATATATATATATATATATATATATATATATATATATATCTTTTTCGAGTTCATTCCACATTTGCTTCAGGGTCTCCTGCAAAATAAAGTTGATGAGAGATAATTATAGTCAACTGTATATTGCATTAGTGGATGGGAAAAATAGTGAGCCGCCGCCGCCGCCGCCGCAGACCAGATGGTGATTGTAAATTGTCATACAACTCTTCCTATTCTTGGATTTCTTCCTCATTGGAAATCAAACCTAATTTCATCTACAAGAGCATAGATGACTTGTATCGGGGGACTGGGTTGGGTTGAATTTCAAGGGAATGTTGACAGCGGAAATCAAAAATGGATTTTAATGTAAACAAAAAGAATGAGATGCATACGGGTCTGAGTGGGTTTTTCCCTTAAGTGCAATTTGATGATTTTCTCGTGATGTAATATTTCCTCACATTTGACCATTTCCGCATCACTTTAAATATTTTTTATGCATTCCTCGCAAAAAATAATTCAAGAAGGCGCTTAAATTCCCCGCTTTTTTTTGTACGTTGCGCATTGTGACGACTTTTAAGAATTACTCACACAAACAACGGATTAGTGATGAATTTTGAGGTGTCACGTTTTGTTTCGTCACAAAATGTTGTTTTTCTTGTAGTGATGGACTTTTTTAGAGCGGTGCGAGTGCGGTATTCACCGGATGAGGTCTCCACCTTCTGCATGCTTCTTTGGAATCTGTGGAAAGCCCGCTGCAATGTTGTTTTCGATGATGCTCTTATCTATTTTACTCTTGTCGTCTCTGCATCCTTAGCAGGGGCGTTGGAATATCGTCAGGCTATGGAAGCTTCACAAGCCATGTCTGACAGACTTGCACATCCGGTCATATGGAGCCCGCCCCTTGCAGGTAGTTGGAAGTGCAATACGGATGCCTCTGTCACAGTCTCGGCCTATGGGATTGGCATGATATTTCGGGATGTTGTAGGCTCGATTACAGTTGTTTTTCGTTTCACTTTGACACGGGTATAGGGGCCGAGACTCTGGAGATGCAGACGATTCTATTGACGACGAGGGAGGCTATCCATTTAGGGCTCTCCGTGATCACATTTGAGACCGATTGTCTGTCATGCGTGCAAGCTCTTCTACGGGCATCCGACGACTTGTCTGTTTTCAGATGTCCAGCACGTGATTGCCTAGATCTTTTTCCATCATTTGATTTTTTTTCCCAATTTCTCTATTGTCAAACGAACTGGGAATTTTCCGACACATTTGTTGGCTAGGCATAGTTTAGACCACTCTGGTCGCATTGATTGGGGCGCAAATCTCCATCATGATGTAATATCTGCCGCTATTACGGACTTGGTTTAAGTCAATATATTTTATTTTAAAAAAAAAAGAAATTTAAATGAATTTCAAATGAAATTTAGATTGAAGTTGTAGTTTGTAATAATTGACGGCTTGTAATACAGTTCAATATTTGTTCTGATTTTGTAAAAGGAAAAAAGAGATTAATTAATAATATATAATATTCTTGGAATATTTTTATGGTGTAAAATTCGTTGTAACTTCTACACCATTTTGATAAAAATATGTTAAAAAAAAAGATATTCTTGATACTTCATTTTCATATTATCATACTTGTTTAGACAATAGCAATCATGTTACCCTTTCCTAATCCACATTGCCCAGAAAGTCTTTGCTAGTATATGACAAGTTCACACCAACAGATTAGTTTTACTTCCCAAAAGCTAATCTTCTTCGTTATATTCCGTGTGATGCCAAAATATTTTGGATTAAGAAAAGGGATTGAGAATATATAAAGGACAAGGAAACGATTAAAATATAAATCAGGACAATAGAATACATATTTAGGTAAAAAAAAATAAATCTACTTTTTCACTATGCCGAATCTGTTGTTCGCTATCATGTTTTACGGTGGAATACACCCTGGAATATGAATCCATCGTCTCATTGTTCCACTGTCCAAGGCGGAGCCAAGTGGCAAAGGATGAGGTCACTGCCTCCACTGAGATCTAAAAGATGATGTAGTTCTGTTGATTAAAAAATGTAAAAACGCTACTAATGTCTTCACCTGATCTTTGAATTTGTTATGGCGCCTCTGTTGAATTTTTTTCTAAATCCGCCACTAGCCCACCGCCACTGTTCCGTTTTTCTATTTACAGAAAGGACTTTGCAAAAGACGTCGAAAAAATACTAAATGAGATATCAGAATATAGAAGATAAAAAAAAAAATGGGAGGAAAGAAATGATATACATATTCTTTTTTGTAGGGAAACTTGAAAAAATATGCTAAAAAAGTATATTATTTATGTGGTATGCCCGAAAAAAATAATATTTATAAAATATGCCTGTAAAGTTTTTCGTAGCTGATTCGCTACGTATTCGCTGCGAAATAGCTACGAAAACGCTACTAAATGCTTTTCAGGCATATTTTACAAATGTTATTCTTTTGAAGCATACATCATAAATAATATGTTTTTTAAGTATATTTTTTCAAGTTTCCCTTTTTGTAATCGAATACGAGAGATGATGCAAATTATAGAGGAACATAGGTCTGTCATCTTTATAAAATAAAAAATAAAAATCAGTTTGCTATTTGTATATTTATATTTTTAAATTGTCACCCCAAAAGAAAATTAAAAAAAATCATCCAATCATTCTTGCCGAGTCTACAGTTTCTACTCAACTGTTTTTTTTTTTTTTTTTTTCGTTAACAGTCAACTGCTGGAGCCATTCGAGTCCCACCGTATGCGTTGTTATATATCCATTATAGCAGAAATTTTATGCTGGTCCTGGACCAAGTATGACTTGGTGATCCAGGGTCAATAGAAATTCAGAAAATACTCACAGGGCCCACCGTATGTTTTTACAAATTTGCGCCTCTTTTAAGAATTCTATGGAGACAAGAGTATACGATGATGGCCCCGACCACCATAAAACTACTGCAATTATAGTATGTGATAATCTCATTTATGTGGGAAAAAAATTGTGCCCATCTTCCTTCCACCCCAACTTATGACAGCCATTAAAGTACCAACTGTTAGAGCCATTGTTAAGGGCGGACGGTATGAACACAGCAATTTAATTATTGCCAGAGCTTCTTTTTAACATTTTGTGGTTATTTCCTTTTATACCCTTACAAGCTAATAAAATTGGTGCAGTACATACTTTATTAAACAAGATGAACCACATACCCTCTCCTCCGTCCGGTACCTTCTCACCTCCCTTCAGCACATTATCACAAATTCGGCCTCATTCATATCTCTTTTCACGATTTGGATGAAAATGAAATGCTATTTTCTTGTTAAAAAAAAATCCCTCCCCATTCACAAAAACAAAATAATACAGGCAAAAAAAGTCATTCCCTGTTTGTTCATTTTATATTCTCACAAGCATTAAATAGTATGATTGGTTTGTAGTATAGAGACCCGTTAGTTCTTAGACAAAGGAGTATTTTCTGTTCAGAAATTGGAGCAAGGCATATATTCTTATTTTAGAGATGATTTTGTTTTTTGTAGATCTATAATTTAAGGATTTAGTTGTTATTCCACTACTGTATTTTAATTCTCCAGGTGATTTTCTTTTTCTTTTTTTTCGAAATTTTAGCTATTCATTGACTTGTGTTATTTTACCTACTCAACGCTTTTATTAAAGCAGGTTTCATGATTATTGTTTTTTTAATTTAGAGTTCTGAACGTTTTTTTTTTAATTTAAATTTTCTCAATTGAGACCCACACGATTCACGAACATTTGCAGAGGAGAATGAAACTACATTAAAAATGTAGAAAAAATTATGCAGAGAGAATTCATGATAAATGAGGTCGGAGGTGGGGGAGGGGCCTGACGGACCTCGATCCCCGACCGGCGGGGATCCTTTTCCGGGGCCTGACCGGAAGTGGGAGAGAGGAGTGACAAGCAAAAAGATGGTACGTGAAGGATTAAAATATAATATTAATAAAAAGGGTATTTGTGTCATTCCTTTAAAACAATTAGAAATTGCTCTGGCAATAATTAAATTGCTGTGTTCATACCGTCCGCCATTGTTAAGTATTAAACGAACAATTTCAATTTTATTATGTTCAACCCTACGTATTCATCTCTATGTAGAGTACATTAAATGCGTATATAATATAATTTCTATTTCATATTAACAGCTCCCCTAGAAGGAATAATTTTATAAGGCACTTTATATTATTAACGTCTGCTCCCCCGTCTCAAATTATATATGATTTCAAATAGATAAATAAAATTATTGAATATAATAAATTTTAAGATTAAATATCTAAAATACTCCATGACTATCATTAAATCAATAGTTGTTAAGTAATAAAAGTAGTTAGATTGATGTAATTTTTTTAAATAAATGATATATTGATAATGTATACCGACTTACTTATATTTTTAGACATATTGAGTTGCTTAGAAGGAATACTTTTTTAAGTCAGGTGCTAACGATTTCATAACTATCTTTATAGCTCAAAATGTTTTACTTTATACTCCTATATAATATCTGAAAACATCATTCTTTTTCTAATAGTTTTAATTATCATCTCTCTAAAAATCTTAAACTGATGAGAAAATTATAAAATTAATATTATATGTACTTTAAAATGCCCCTCAAGTGTGAGCATTTTATATTTATCAAAAAGAGACCCAATACTAGTAGCTTTTGTTGTTATTATTTTTTAGATTATATATATATCATGAAGATTATAAATAACAATAACAATAAAAATACTTGATGATATATATAATATATCCTACCTACCATTTTTAGTCTACTTTCCTATATTATGACGTTGGCAAAATTCAGCAATAGAAATGATAGATATTAATTCTACCTACCATTTATTCCTTCTTCATTTCTACGTACGTTGTCAATAATGGAGCAATTCTATGGGTTTAGTATTTTTTTCGGAAAATATTGTAAATGGTTTCTTAACATGTGGTTTCTTTGTGTCATGCCATGCCATGGCTTAAAACATATGGAGAATAAAATCAATAGTTTTTTTTTGTCCAAAAGGACTAATTACGACTTAATTCTTGCTTTCCAATACACACTTATTTTATTATGACAAACAATAACTTATTTGACTAAATTACCCTTTTTTTTTTCCTTTCCACTTTCAATGACTTATAGGCATAAGCTTTGCTATCCCTAAATTTTTACCGCCGTCCATTGTGTGTAAAAAACGTCAAACGAAAAGGGGTGGATCCGTAAAAGGTTGCAGGAATGAAGAAAATAGAAGGTAAAAAAATTCCTTTTCGCGCATTTTATTCGGAGTTCATTGCTTTTCAAAATCTTGAATCATCTTTTCGGCATTGATCGTTGCTTTCTAGCATCCTCTTTAGTGGGAAATTTTTGTCTTCACTTCCCTCTCCGGCAACCATGGGTCGCCGCCCCTCCTCCTCTAGTGTAGCCCGCCGCGGAGGAGCCGGAGCTTGATCGAAGAAGGCAACGCCGTTCGAGGAGCCGACCCTTCCATGGTTAATGTTACTCGTGGCTTTGGATCGATGTGGATGTGGATGAATGTTACCTTGGGGCGGAGGAGGAGTGGTGAACTTCAATGGCTGCCGGATTTGCAGCAGTTTTTTTTTTGTTTTTATTTTTGTTGAGAATTTGGGATTTGGGATTCACTACCTGAAACGGTAAATGTTACTATGTGCCGATCAATGTTACGGTATGATGTGGATGAATGATACTGCTTGTTTAGTCTGATCGTGTGCAAAGGTTACTTGATGACTCATGAATTTATGAATGTTCTTGCATCCTGGATGAATGTTAATTGATGATTCATTAATGTTACTTGATGATTCATGAATGTTATTGCATCCGGATGAATGTTAGTGTGAATGTTACTTGATGATTCATGAATGTTCTTGCATCTGGATGAGTTACTCGATGATTCATGAATGTTCTTGCATCTGGATGAATGTTACTGTGAATGTTACTTGATGATTCATGAATATTGTTGCATCTGGATGAATGTTACTGTGAATGGGTATTTTTGTCAAAAAGATTTGTTTTTGTCCTTTATAATCTTTGAAAATAGAAAATGTCCTTTCAGACCCATTTCTGTTAATTTTTGTCCTTATGGCCCCTCCCCCCTAAAATCAATATAAAATAAACAAACAACTGCAATAAATTTGTTCTTCGGCTTATGTATCATGTTATCTCGATAGATAAGCCCATTTGGAAATTTTAAAGTGTAAGACTCTAATCTGGAATTTTTTGAGTCTTAGGCCAAGTCGTCGAATTAGGGCGACATTTTTTTTGGGCCTAGTAAATTCGAGTAAATCTTTTTTGGGTCCTTGTCAATTCAAAGGAATAAACCACATTATATTAGGTTGGATCGGATTGGATTTACACGGAATTTTTTTTCTTTTAAGGAAACTAATGTTAGGCGTCCGGCACCGTTGGGCCTAAGACCACCGCCTCTTCCGCCTTCAAGGTGGGCCGGCCCTGGAGTCACAAATGTGGCTTCATCTGGACCACTCAGTTTCATTCAAAATGAAACTGTGTGGTCCAGATAAAGTTACATAGGTGACTCTCTATATTGAAGTTTCCGCCTTAAAATTTCTCCATAACGGCAATATCTTCTGACGGTAAAAAAAATTGCGCAAAACTTGTGGTAAAGAACAGAAATTGGAAAATCAGGTTGTGTCAGACCTTTGACTTGCAAATCAGGTTGTGCCTTTTCTGACATTGAAAATAAGGTAAACGTAAGGTTTTCTACGTTTAAACGTAAGGAACCCTACGTTTAAACGTAGATAAATCTGAATAATTGCAACCCCTAATTTATTGAAATAACCTACGTTTAAATGTAGGTTCCTTACGTTTAAACGTAGAGAACCTACGTTTAAACTTAGGTTATTTCAATAAATTAGGGAAGTAGCAATAAATGTATATTTCTCTACGTTTGAACGTAGGTTAGAACGCATTTATCTACGTTTAAACGTAGGTTGGCTATGTTTACAAAGCAATTATCTACATTTGGAAGTGGTAGATGGCAATTAATGTTGTTGTAAGGTACTTGTTCAATATACACCACATTACGGGCTGTTTTTCTCATTCTTTCAGAGTATTGCATGTTAATATACATTATCTAACAACTTCTTCATCTTTCAAGTCCATTTCTTCATCTTTCAAGTCCATTTCCTCATCATTCAAGTGCTCAAATGGGTAAGTTTTTGCTATTTAATTTGTCTTAATTCAATTGCTCAATGTGATTATGTTATTTATGCTAGTAATGAAATGTAATGTGTATTTTTAGTAGGTTGTTTATGTAATGTTTATACATTTAAGTAGTGTGTTTAAGTCTTTTCTTAATTAGTGTTATTGTTTAGGGTTTAATTAATAGGGTTTAGTGTAAGTAATGATATGTATTCAACCGAAATGTGTGTTTTAAGTAGTAATTATGTTATTTATATTGTAGTAATGATATGTATTTATCGAAATGTGTGTTTTAAGTAGTGATTATGTTATTTATATTGTAGTAATGATATGTATTTAACCGAAACGTGTGTTTTAAGTAGGTTGTTTATGTAATGTTTACACATCTAAGTAGTGTGTTTAAGTCTTTGGTATTGTTCGATTGTAGTATACTTTGGTATTGTTGATTTGGTATTGTAGTTTTGAGAAGTTGGGAAATTTGTTGTTGGTAGTAATGGAATTGTCCGTATTGATGGTTTGATCTTGCATAATGGTGTCGTTCTACCCAAAAATGGTGCGAAAATGGCTCTGTTTCAGAGACCATTGTTATTGGAAATATTGATCACATTTAAACTTAGAGTGAAAGAGTTTTAAGTGTTAATAGTCTTTGTTTCCTTGTTGGGGTTTAATTAGTAGGGTTTTCGTGTAAGTATATTTTGTTTTCTATTTGTGATAAATTTGCTTAGGTAGGGTTTTGAATTATTATATTGAATGTCTATAATGACTTGAATTGTTTTTTAAAAAAAAAAACAGATAATCGCAACTCTATGATTGTTGTCTCGTTCAACGGAGAATTTACGTACGATCCTCTCTATAACCGGTGGAATCATGTAAATGGATCGATGTTCTCATTATTTGTCCGAAAGAACATAAGATTGAATGCGTTGTTGGATAAATTGCATGTGAGGCTTGGTATTGACCGGTCTGTTTCAAAGCTTGGCGTAAAAGCTTTGTTTACTTATGCTAGTGTGGGGAATATACCACCTGATGATATCTTAGACGACGAGACACTAAATGGTTACATCGAAGCGGCCTCTAACAGTAAAAATGTGATTTTTTGCGTGAATGCTACACCAGTGAATGCAAACAATGAACCGATATTTGAGGATGATGGCATTGATTTAAATCAAGATTGCAATGCCCCGGATGATAACAATAATTCGGATTATAGTCTTGGTAATTTCCCTTCTCCGGTACAAGAACTTGCTACAGATCCAAATTTTAATCCATTCGAGCAACAGTATGGATGTAGTGGGTTTGAAAACCATGTTCCTACACAAAGGCTTGGTGAAGCTTCGGACCAACAGTTTCAGTATGAACCAGTCAGACCAAGTCATAATCTTTCAAATCAACCTTCAAGTAGTCGTGCTCAACCTATCCAACAGCCATATAATTTGTTTGGTGGATCAGTCACTAGTTTTTTGGCTTCTCCGTTTGCACCTCATATTCAAACCGATCAAACAGGCAGGGATGACAACAATAATCAGGGTGCCAATGCTAGGGCTAGTGTACGAGAATATTATTCATGGAGGATTCCCACATTTGAAGATGATGATTTACCGCGGTGTCTATCTACCGGTACGTTACATATGAATGCGTGAACGAATTGTTCATTGGGAAGCATTATGATTCTCAAGAAGATTTTAATTTGAAAATAAAATCGTATGCGGTTGCCAATAATTTTCAGATGAGATTGGGTAGGTCGGACACACGTTGCTTGTATTACACATGTCTAAACGATACATGCAAATGGCATGTAAGGGCGAAAAAGGTGAAGACAAATACAACACATACATTTGAGATCACAACATTGAATGATGTGCATACTTGTGTCTCTCAGAATGCGGATAATGACAATCGACAAGCAACACCTATTGTTATTGCGAGTCTGCTAAGTCAGAAATTGGAAGAACTCGGCAATGAGTATAAACCCGACATATTATGGAAGACATGCTCACAACTTATAGTGTACGGTTGACTTATGACCAAGCATACCGAGCTCACGAGATGATGAGAATGTGGTTAGAGGTTCACCGACGGAGTGTTACAATGCGATACCCTCGTACTGTGGATGGTGCGTGAGGCCAATGAAGGGACCTATGTTGACTTTCGGCTTGATAATCCGGGAAGGTTCGGTAGTTGTTTCATGGCTTTGGGAGCAAGTCGTCGTGGTTTCAAGTATTGTCGACCTATTTTGTGTGTGGACGCCACTCATCTAAAAACCCGTTTCTCGTGTCAACTATTTGTTGCTGTTGCTGTAGATGCCGGTGACCACCTATTCCCTGTAGCCGTCGGTATTGCTGAAAAAGAATGCAACGATTCATGGGGGTATTTCATGAGACAATTGAGGGTGGCTGTTAAGGGTGAAATTCATGATTTATATGACGTTATTCCCGTAACAATATCCTTGGTATTTTAGTACTTTTTATAGAAAAGTGTTGGTTTTATCGAATTATTGAGTAAACGAGTTTTAAATGTGTTTAAATGCAAAATCGAGATATTTACGTGATTTTATCGGTGTTTTATGTTCATTCGTATGATGTTACATTTTGCATGTTTCTATCATGTTGGTAGATACGTTTTCATGATGAGTAAGGAGCTTAAACGATGATCACATGAAGATGGAAGAGTTGGAAGATGTTTAAGTGAAGAATCATTGAAGAAACCGGAACCAGGCACTTCATGGGGATTTTGTCCACACTTGTAGGCACTTTCAGGGAAAGTTGTCTTGATGAAAGTTGTAGAGGTTTGAAATAGCTTTCCAACGCATGTTGAATCACCTCATTTGGAGCCCTAGAAGTGAAGTTATGAGCAAAATACTGGAGCTGAGTAGTGGACGGGCGTCTATAAAAGTGAACTCGGCGTCCGTAATCGTATTTTACATTCAGAGAGTTCAAACGCGTTCTGAACGAGCGTTCACCTAGCGTCCAAGAAATCTGGACGAGCGTCCATTGAAGCAGACGGGCGTCCGTTTTGCCGACTTAGCCAAACCGCCTCAAAACTCTATATAAGCAGCGTTTTTCTCAAACCCTAAAGATACAATTCGATCCCTAAACCCTAGGGAGCAGCTTGGCTGCGTTTTTACTCCTTTATTTTCCAGTTTTTATGCATTAAAACATCTAGATTAGATAGTTAGATTTATGTTCTTTATTCCATCAATTCGAGTTTGCATAAGGATGCTAGGAGGCTAAATCCTCCTTGAACGAGCGTTGTGAAGCCGTCCGTTTCAACAGTTTGATCTCTAGTTCGTGATTATTTTGTGAGTATCTATAAAAGTTGTTACTTTTATCATGTTTTTATATGTTGATTGCATGCTATATCGAAAGATCCGTGCTTCTGTTTATTGTTTGCTTGATGAAAGTCATGTTAACCTTAGAACACCATGATAAAAGTTTAGACCTTTAGTCTAATCACAACGAAAGTTATTAGATTAAATCTCTAGATTAGAAATTGAAAGATTTCACGCCTAGGTTAGAAAGACGTAATCTTTAACATCGAGAGATAAAAGATTAGGAAACGAACTTGTCTACGAGAGTAGGAGTTTATGCCTTCGATTAGGTGAATCACGACTTGAGTAGAGATCACGAATTAATCCGAATTAGAATTGAATGTTGATAGGATAGGTGGATCGATTGCTTGTTCGTTCGTTATAAATTGATTTTAATCCTTTAAACTTGAATTGCTTAGCTTTAGTTTTACTTTTCCTGCACTTTAGTTTAGTTTTTATCGCTTTCAGTCTTGCCTAGCATTGGAGCAATCCTCTGTCTAGTTACTTTTTCTGCATATCTGTTTAGGTTAGATGTTCGTTAGGTTAGATTCGTGACATAGTTAGTTAAAAACAAAAGCTAGGATTCACATTCGTCTAGTTCCCCGTAAGATCGACCCGGCATTAGCCTCCATACTACGATCCTTGCACTTGAGGTTAACCGGTTTATAAATATTATTACTTGTTTATTCGCATTAGATAAATCCGGGACAAGTTTTTGGTGCTCGGGTGATCCGAGGTTAGATTAGGTTTTAGATTAGATGTTTATTTCTTTTTTTCTTTCTTGTTGCTGCGTTTTTCTGAAGCTCCATGCTTGGAGGCTGAACATGTTCAACAGTTTGACTCTTTTTCCATTCGGGTTTTATCTATCTTTTATTTAAGTTTATGTTGTGATCTTAATTCAAAGTTGTATCTTTTCTATTCGTTTATTCGTTTATGCAACTCATATCGGAAGATCGTTGCTTTTGATGTTTGATTTTGATGGAAGTCATGATTAGATTTAGATCACCATAGGAAAGATTAGATTTTTAACCTTGACATAACGGAAGTTGATAGGTTAATTATCTAGGTTGTTAGATTTAAAATCTTGCACCTTGGTTTGTTTGCGTCAATTCTATACATTGGAAGATGTTAGATTGATAGACGGATTATCTACGGAAGTAGTATTCATACCTTCGAGAGGTGAACCACATCTTTAGTTAATCGTCATGAGATAACCTTAGATAGAGATAGAGGATTTGTTGGATTGGATGATTTTGTTTGTTCGTTGTTTGCTCTCCATGATCATCTTAATAGTTATTTTTCGTTTTCGTTTGTAGTTTAGTCTTTATTGCTTTTTATTTTTCCGGCTTTGGATTAACAATCCTCTCCGTCCAGCTTTACTTTTCCGTTTTAGTTTAGGTTTAGGGTAATAAAGAAGAATTAATAAGTTAGATTCGACTGCCCAATTCCCTGAGGATCGATACCCGTACTTATCCAACTTTACTAGCAACTACCCGGTATTCGGCCGGTTAGGAGGTAGTTTTGCATGGTAGTATAGGTTTTATAAATTTTCTTTTGTTTTAATGATGCAAAATCTCCCCAACAAAAGTGGCGCCGTTGCCGGGGAACCGGACGGTTGCCTAGTTTTTGTTTTTGTTTTTGTTTTTTTTTTTATAGTTAATTTGTAGAATTTATTTTATTCGTTTGCGTTCATAATTAGTTAGTTAGTAGTTAGATTAGTTGTTAGAAATCTGATCCCGTAGTAAATCTTTCCCTTTTGAAATTAAGTTAGATAATTAGTTTGATACTCGTTTTTTCGTTTTCATACTGCGTTTTGCGTTCTTTCGTCTCGTATTGATCCGGACGGACGTCCGCATCACCGAACGCTCGTCCAATCAAGTCTCGCTCTATTTCGTTATCTATTCGCTCTCCGAACGAGCGTCCGGTTAGTCCGAACGCCCGTCCAGCTTCTTCCTCCGGGAAGACGCCCGTCCGATTAATTGGACGCCCGTCCGTCCCGTCTCGCCATCGCTTTTATTTTTATTTCAATTAGGTTTTCTGTTTTTTTCGTAGGTAAGTGTCGTAGGTAGGTTTCTTAGGTTGAATCATCTGACTCCACACCTTTCACGATCAAATTTTAGGGAAAAAGAGTCCGTTTTAGCACTTGATAGTATTTTGGCCATAACTTTCGGCTCGAGTGTCGGATTGGCGCGCAGGACCCCAATTCGGAAAGCTCGTTCCGACGCCGACGACGTGGCAGACCGCCGGAGGCCGTCCGACACCGTTTTCGAGGTCAAAATCCACTGTTTTCCCTTCCATTTTGGGCTCAGAAGATTTCAACACGTTTTTAGTGTTTCCTGTTTTTCTGTTTTTAAATTTTTCGTAGTTAAGTTTCGTAGTTTTTGATTCCTCTAGGTTTAGTTATCCTTTCCTCCGTCCGATCCGTCCTTTCGTCATTTTCTATCCTTTCTTGCTCAACACCTTGAGTTGGTGTTCGGTTTATGCAAACTCGTAGTCATAAGGGACCACTAATCTATTCCCCTGACCCCGAGCGGCCCATAGTCCGACCCAATAGGCGGAGACTTCGTTTCGACGAAGGAAACGCTCTAGATCAAGAGTTTGGGCAATATCTTTCAGGAGAAATCGAAAGAATAGTAATAATGGCAGCGGAAGATAGACGGACGTTGGCCGACTATGCCATGCCCGGCACAGTCACCATCAACCCGGCTATCGTCATGCCTACCATTCGCTCCAAACTTCGAGCTTAAACCCGGACTTATTCGGATGATGCAAAGATGCATCAATTTTCCATGGTTTCCCATCTGAAAACCCCCACACTCACTTACACACATTCTTGCAAATATGCGGTACTACCCGTATCCAAGGTGTAAGTGATGATGCCATCAAGCTTAAACTATTTCCATTTTCCTTACGGGGGGAGGCACTCGAGTGGTATCACTCCCTCCCCTCTCGAATCCATCACTACGTGGGCCGAGCTCGAGAAGGAATTTCTAAGTCAATACTTTCCTCCTTCAAAAACAGCCCGTTGTCCGAACGAAATCTTCACATTCCGTCACTGGAAAACGAGTCATTCTTTGAGGCGTGGAAAAGGTTTAAGTCTCTCCCGCGCAAGTGTCCCCATCATGGCTTGCCAAAGCAAAGGCTAGTCCATACTTTCTTCGGTGGATTGACCGAGCTCACCAAGGGCATGGTCAATAGTTCCTCCGTGGGGCATTTCTCAAGAAAACACCCGATGAGGGGTGGGCGCCGTTCGAGGACATTGCCAAGTATAATTATGCCCCTCTTATCAAGCCATTCAAGCACCTCCTCCCCTCCCAAGGTCGAAGAGGTGACTATGCAAAATCTCGTTGCCATGTTGCGAAGCAAATGGCAACCTCTCAAATGACAAACCGCTCAAAGCTTCTCAAATCCGAGTTCTCGGCTCCTTCACCTTCACAGAACTCTCAAGTTCTCGTACCGTGAAGCTTGTCGTCGACCGGCCATATGACCGGCCAATGTCAATTTTCTTCCCCTCTCGCTCGCAAGTCAATGTTGTTCATGACTATGGACAACATAATCCAATCACATGCCAAGTATGTGATAGCATGGGCACACACATGCGGCTCGCTTCGTCCCATGATTGGGCGAATGCGGAAGTCAATGCTTTCTCGCCGACAAATCGAGATTCAATAACCAATTCTCTCGGCCGTATCAGTTTCCAAAACCAAGGGTTTAATCAATCTTCGGGATTTAATCCTAATTCGAACTTCAATAGAAACCCCGGTTACAATCGAACCCAAGCTATAATTTTTCCAATCCACAACAAAGGTTCAATCGAATTGGCCCGCCAATTCTAATTTCGCATTCCAAAGTCGCCAAGTCGCCCACTCCCTCAAAATCATCGAACTCTCAAGGACCCTCCCAATCCAACAATTTCGAAACCAAGTTGGAGGAGCAAAGCAGACAATAAAAAATCTTGAGAGACAAATAGGGCAATTGGCCGAGCAAACGTCAAGACCCCTGGGCATCCGCCGCCTTTACCGAGAAAACCCAAAAGGCGGTCAAGTCGCTCACGCCGATTTAAGCAACACCAATGCACCGACCTCGTGCCAATAATGCAATACGGTAAAGAGGAGGCCGTTGCGATGAATTTGAGAAGTGGTTCTCAAGTTGGTGGTCCCCCTGGCTTCCAGGGAAACCACTAGCCCCTCCTGCCGCTGATAAGGCAGGAGGGGAAATTGAGCACCCATCTTCCCCTCGGCTGCAGAAGGCAAATCAGGTGGCTGATCTCCTGATAGAAGAAAGAGTTGAGATTCCTCAAGTGGCTGATCCCTTGAGGAATAAAGAATCAATTGGAAGTCCTCGGGTGGCCGATCCCCGAGGAGTGATGAGTTAAATGATAGTCGTGGCCGATCCCCCGACTAGCAAAAAGAATGAAAAGACGGTGAGGTGGAAAGATGTGGAAGACAAAGCGGTTAGTTCGTCCTCGAAGAAAGTATTTTCCGAGGATGATTTGAAAAAGCTTCCATTTCCACCGAGAAAGAGCAACATCCCATTGCATGAAGATAAGAAGTATGAAAAGGTGCTTAATTTGTTGAAAAATACTCGTGTAAATCTTCCATTATCCGAGGTCTTGGTCGAGATGCCTAAGTATACGAAGTTCATCAAGGATGTTGTGTCTTCCAAGAAGAAGTTAGCAGGAATGGATCAAGCAATTGGTAAGGAGTGTTCTATGGTCAATTATCAAGACTTACCAACCAAGAGAAGCGACCCGGGCAAATTTGTGCTCACATTGCGGATGGGAGGCCTAGTCTTCCCGAATTCCTTATGTGACACGGGTGCATCCATCGCCTTGATGCCATTGTCCGTTTGCAATCGCCTTGGTTTGCGTAATCTTCTAGAACCCACTACCATGAACTTGCGTTCGCCGATAGATCTTCAAAGAAAGCCTCGGGGATCCTAAAGGACGTATTGGTTCAAGTGGGTAGGTTTACCTTTCCCGTTGACCGGTATGTCTTAGATATGGAGAAAAATGAAAATGTCCCTCTCGATTCTTGGAAGACCTTTCCTATCTACAACTAGAGCCCTCATCGATTGTGATGGTGGGAAAGTAACTATCCGAGTTGGTGACCAAGAGGTGAGCTATAGCGTTTCTAAATCTATTCAAGTACCATCCGGTTCTCCGACCGGTCGTTCCATCGAGGAGACGTCGATGACTTCAATGACTTCATGGATAAGCAAGTCTTGGGTTTGTAGGCGAGAATATGAGCGATTGATTGATAATCCGAATAATCATGGTGTGGTCAATCTAGACCGGTTAGCAGGTACCGATTTTGAGGATGAGCTAAGAGAAGAAGCCTTGGCGTAGGACCACTAAGTAAGCTCGCCGATGTTGAGTTGAAGAGTGGTGATCTTAAATCAAGTCTAGAGGAACCCCCGTAGACTTGGTTCGAAGCCGTTGCCTAAACATCTTAAGTATGTGTTTTTAAGAGAAGGTGACAAGCTTCCTTTGATCATCTCTCGCCAAGCTATCTCGTATAGAAGAGCTTAAATTGTTAAACGTCTTGCGCAAAAATGAAAAAGCCTTTGGATGGCGGGGTGGGAGATATCCGAGGGATATCTCCCAACATCCGTATGCACAAGATCAAGGCGAGGAGGGTGCAAAACGAGTTAGACGCCTCGGAGAAGGCTCAACCCTCACATGCAAGAAGTAGTCAAGAAGGAAATCATTAAGCTTCTAGATATGGGTATCATATACGCCATTGCTGATAGTGAGTGGGTGTCCCCGACTCAGGTGGTCCCCAAGAAAGGTGGAATTACTATTGAAAAGAATGAGAAGGGCGAAGAGATAGCATTGAGGCTCGTTACGGGATACAGAGTATGTATCGATTATCGAAAGCTCAATGAGGTCACACTGAAAGATCATTTCCCCCTTCCATTCATTGATCAAATGCTTGAGCGTCTAGCAGGGCACGCATTCTACTGCTTCCTGGATGGATATTCAGGATACTTCCAGATACCCATCGATCCTGTTGACCAAGAGAAGACCACTTTCACTTGCCCTTATGGTACATTCGCCATAGGCGGATGCCATTTGGTCTATGCAATGCCCCCGCTACCTTTCGTAGAGGTGTATGATGGCAATCTTTGACGGGCTAGTTGAAAAGTGCATGGAGATTTTTATGGATGATTTCTCGCCTTTGGTCAATCCTTCGATGATCGCCTCGATAATCTTGATCGTGTGTTATCCGGATGTGTGGAAAAGAACTTAGTACTTAATTGGGAAAAATGCCATTTCATGGTAGATGAAGGAATAGTTCTTGGCCACAAGATCTCAGCCAAAGGTATAGAAGTAGATAGGGCCAAGGTTGAAGCTATTGAGAAGATGAGTTATCCTAAGAATGTTCGGGAAGTCCGAGGTTTTCTCGGACATGTCGGCTTCTATAGGAGGTTCATCCAGGACTTTTCAAGGATCGCCAAGCCCCTGTCCACTTTACTAAAGGAAGACGTTGAGTTTAATTTTGATGAGAGCTGCAAGCAAGCGTTTGAGGAGCTTAAGGATCGTTTAATATCTGCTCCGATTCTTATATCGCCTGACTGGAACCTACCATTTGAGCTTATGTGCGACGCATCAAACTATGCTGTTGGTGCTGTTCTAGGGCAAAAGATCAAGGGAAAGTTCCAGCCTATCTATTACGCAAGTCACACGTTGAATCCTTCGCAAGTTAACTACACGACAACTGAAAAGGAACTATTAGCCGTAGTCTTTGCTATGGATAAGTTTCGTAGTTACTTGCTGGGTGCTCAAGTGATTGTGTGGACTGACCACGCTGCTTTGCGATATCTCATGACCAAAAAGGAAGCTAAACCGCGCCTACTGCGTTGGATACTGACCCTCCAAGAGTTTGACGTTCAAATCAAAGATAAGAAGGGCAGTGAGAACGTAGTGGCGGATCATGTTTCTAGGGTGTTAAGTGAGGAAAAGGATGAACCGGATGATATAGATCTTTACTTTCCTCTGAGAACATTATGTTGATAGACGGTTGTCCTCCCGATGTTCCATGGTATTCCTCCATTGTAAACTACCTTCATGCCCGTTATCTCGATCCCGAAATGTCTTATCAAGAGAAGAAGAAGTTCTTCTCTCGATATGAAATATTTCGTTTGGGATGAACCTTATCTTTTCAAGATCTCGTAAAGATGGTTTGCTTAGGAGATGTGTTCCGTAATCCGAGCAACGCGATATAATCGAGCAATGCCATAGTGGACCCACAGGTGGTCACTTTGGTCCTTGGAAAACAGTTGCGAAGATCTTTCAATCCGGTTTTTATTGGCCAACGATCTTTAAAGACACAGAAGCCTTCTGTAAAGCTTGCGATAGATGTCAAAGAACCGGAACTCTGACAAGGCGTTTTGACATGCCGTTGAAACCCATCCTTGAATGCGAGGTCTTTGATGTTTGGGGCATCGATTTTATGGGACCATTCCCATCATCTTGCGGCAACAAATACATCTTAGTCTGCGTTGACTATGTTTCGAAATGGGTGGAGGCAGTAGCCACTCCTCACAATGATCATAAAACGGTCATGAAATTTCTGAAGAAGAACATCTTTGTGAGGTTTGGATGTCCACGTGCCTTGATCAGTGATGAAGGGACACACTTTTGTAACCGACCCTTGGAGAAAGTCCTCGAGAAGTATGGTGTTCACCATAAAATCGGCACACCATATCATCCGATGACTAGTGGTCGTTGAGCGAAGCAACCGAGTCTTAAGAAAATCCTGGAGAAGACGGTGAATAGTCATAGAAAAGAGGCGGAGTCCGAAGTTGGACGATGTACTTTGGGCATATAGGATCGCCTATAAGACCCCTATGGGTACATCGCCATATCAAATGGTTTACGGTAAGCCGTGCCATACGCCGCCGAGTTAGAGCACGGGGCGTCGGGCTACGAAGTTTCTTAACTTCGATTCCCAATCCCGTGGCAAACACCGCCGGCGCGTTAGCGGTTGCATGAGCCGGATGAATTCGACTCCAAGCTTACGAAAGCGCCAGATTAGTAAGGAGAAGATGAAACTCCTCCACGATGCCAAGATAAAGAAGAGAGAATTCAAGGTCGGTGAGCAAGTGTTACTCTACAATTCCGGGTTGCATTTGTTTCTGGCAAGTTGAGGACACGTTGGTCCGGTCCTTTCGAGATTCTCCAAATCATTCCCGGAGGTGTGCTAGAATTACGAGGTTATGGTGATCAACCGTTCCGAGTTAATGGTCGAGGTGCAAGCACTATATAGGTGAACATAAAGAAAAGCCTTTGATTGTTAAATTCCTCGAAATCCTCGGGTGTGGGACTTCCGAAGTCAACCACTTTGACGAGTTTTCACCCGATCTGTTTTCTGAGGATGACGGTTGTGTTAAATCTGAAGATGTTCTAGCAGGTAGTGCTGATATGGAAGAGTTTGAAAGGGAGCGACAACTTAAACGTCATCCGAGGAGTCGGAGGAGAAAGAACACAACCATGGGGAAACTTAAAAAGGTATGGAGAGCTTTCAAAGATTTAACCCCATGTGTTCGCTGCTGTTTCTGCGGCCACACTACTGATTCGAGCTTACACGAGGTAGTGGCTGGCAGAAAGGTTAAATGGCCTGATCCAGGCTGAGCTTCAAATGTGTCGAGCTAACGACAATAACCAAAAGCGCCACTAGGAGGCACCCTAGATATCCCTTATTATATTAGAACTCTCTATTATGTTATTTCTTTTCTTTGATTTATTTGTTTTGTTTAAGTCTAACTAGGGTAATTGTGGATTTTGCCTTGTCGGTTGATTCGATTTCACCTTATCCTTCTCTTTATCTCTATTTTTCCATGTTATATTCCCCCTTTGTCCCCCGAGATCTTGTCTTGTTTTCAAGTGTGCAGGATATTTGTGATAGCAATTGCGAGCTTTTAGATGAAGCCAGTTTCCCGGTGGATGGTCCACAGTCTACTGACGTCTTCGAGCATTTCTGGATTGGACGTACGCCACTTCCAGCATTGCCCCATTCGAACTACAATCAGCTAAGTTTTCTTTTTCTTTTTCATTCTGCACACCATGAGGACATGTTGTCATTTAAGTGTGGGGGAGGGGAATGGTCGCTATGTATCGACCATTTGGTTAATACATGATATTATTTTCTATGCTAAAATGATGCTAAATTTTCAAAATTTTTGTTTTGTCCCGAGTAGGCAATACACGTTTTTGTTCGGTTTGTTATAGTCATTGATGCTGTATACCATATTTTTTTGGTAAGTTAGTTGATTCACCCGAATTATATTTCACAAGCCATAGTGAATGATGAGCTAATTTATAAAGCTATACCCCGTTTGGATTAGTGGTTTTTGATTTTCTTATAAGTCATGTACTTAGTGCTACGTATATATCGTGAGATTTATGGTAGTTTGTATTTAGTTCCGAAGTATGATATACTGTGAATATCTAGAAGTTTGAATGTGATAAGTAATACGTAGCTAATGTCATTTGAAAAAGTTGAGTTAATAATGAAATCAATAGTGTGTGTCGGAAGGCGGTCGATGATTTGAGTGCGGTAAGGCATTATCTCGAAATGTTTTATTCCACTATGATGACCAAAAGCTCACGACGGTCGAAAGAAGTCGCTTTATGATTTGAGTAAGGTAGGGTATACCACGTATGTCCTATTCTCGCTATGACGGGCAATAGCTCATTCGATGTGTGTTTAAATGTGAAGTAATTAAATCAACTTGAAATTGGTTATGAAATGAATATAAGACTTAGTCTTTCGTTAATCTTATCCCCCCGTATAAACCGATAGATATGTTGTAGGGATTATCCTCTCGAGTATTTCGTAAAGGCCCTAGATATATTCGATCATTCTTCTCGGGATATGTCACGTTTGTAGGGTGCACCTTATGAGTGTCACTTATTACTAGTCTACGAGGGGGTATTAGCTAGTTTTGCTTTGAGTTTTTCAAGTTTGGATTTAGTGGAAGTTCTCTATGGCTATGCACACACACGATGGTGAACTTCTAATTTATTGACTATGTGGTATATGTGTTGAGGTGTCTATATTCTTTCCGAGCCTTTATCTTGTTTTGTTTTGCTCGGGACGAGCAAAGTTTAAGTGTGGGGGAGTTGTTAAGGGTGAAATTCATGATTTATATGACGTTATTCCCGTAACAATATCCTTGGTATTTTAGTACTTTTTATAGAAAAGTGTTGGTTTTATCGAATTATTGAGTAAACGAGTTTTAAATGTGTTTAAATGCAAAATCGAGATATTTACGTGATTTTATCGGTGTTTTATGTTCATTCGTATGATGTTACATTTTGCATGTTTCTATCATGTTGGTAGATACGTTTTCATGATGAGTAAGGAGCTTAAACGATGATCACATGAAGATGGAAGAGTTGGAAGATGTTTAAGTGAAGAATCATTGAAGAAACCGGAACCAGGCACTTCATGGGGATTTTGTCCACACTTGTAGGCACTTTCAGGGAAAGTTGTCTTGATGAAAGTTGTAGAGGTTTGAAATAGCTTTCCAACGCATGTTGAATCACCTCATTTGGAGCCCTAGAAGTGAAGTTATGAGCAAAATACTGGAGCTGAGTAGTGGACGGGCGTCTATAAAAGTGAACTGGCGTCCAGAATCGTATTTTACATTCAGAGAGTTCAAACGCGTTCTGAACGAGCGTTCACCTAGCGTCCAAGAAATCTGGACGAGCGTCCATTGAAGCAGACGGGCGTCCGTTTTGCCGACTTAGCCAAACCGCCTCAAAACTCTATATAAGCAGCGTTTTTCTCAAACCCTAAAGATACAATTCGATCCCTAAACCCTAGGGAGCAGCTTGGCTGCGTTTTTACTCCTTTATTTTCCAGTTTTTATGCAATAAAACATCTAGATTAGATAGTTAGATTTATGTTCTTTATTCCATCAATTCGAGTTTGCATAAGGATGCTTTAGGAGGCTAAATCCTCCTTGAACGAGCGTTGTGAAGCCGTCCGTTTCAACAGTTTGATCTCTAGTTCGTGATTATTTTGTGAGTATCTATAAAAGTTGTTACTTTTATCATGTTTTTATATGTTGATTGCATGCTATATCGAAAGATCCGTGCTTCTGTTTATTGTTTGCTTGATGAAAGTCATGTTAACCTTAGAACACCATGATAAAAGTTTAGACCTTTAGTCTAATCACAACGAAAGTTATTAGATTAAATCTCTAGATTAGAAATTGAAAGATTTCACGCCTAGGTTAGAAAGACGTAATCTTTAACATCGAGAGATAAAAGATTAGGAAACGAACTTGTCTACGAGAGTAGGAGTTTATGCCTTCGATTAGGTGAATCACGACTTGAGTAGAGATCACGAATTAATCCGAATTAGAATTGAATGTTGATAGGATAGGTGGATCGATTGCTTGTTCGTTCGTTATAAATTGATTTTAATCCTTTAAACTTGAATTGCTTAGCTTTAGTTTTACTTTTCCCGCACTTTAGTTTAGTTTTTATCGCTTTCGGTCTTGCCTAGCATTGGAGCAATCCTCCGTCTAGTTACTTTTTCTCGCATATCCGTTTAGGTTAGATGTTCGTTAGGTTAGATTCGTGACATAGTTAGTTAAAAACAAAAGCTAGGATTCACATTCGTCTAGTTCCCCGTAAGATCGACCCGGCATTAGCCTCCATACTACGATCCTTGCACTTGAGGTTAACCGGTTTATAAATATTATTACTTGTTTATTCGCATTAGATAAATCCGGGACAGTGGCCATTGAAGGTATCCATGCTGAAAATTTGAGCTTTATATCTGACAGACACAAGGCTATTAGAAATGCGGTTGGTCAGGTATTTCCCAATGCATATCACGGTGTTTGCTATCATCATTTAAAGGGCAATCTACCAAAAAAATGGAAGGATTATGGTTTTTGTGAAGACATATTCTATCAAACAGCCTATGCATTCTCGGAGGCCGAATTTCTCCGAAAGTACGCCTTAATCAAGGCACAATGTCTTGGTGCATATATAAAACTAGAAGAAATAGGTGTTGAACGGTGGGCGCGTGCCAAATTTCCTGGGAAAAGATACGCCTTTATGACAAGCAATTACGCTGAAAGTTTCAACTGTGCGATTAGAGGAGCTCGTCGTTGGCCTGTTCCTAGCCTCTTGGAATTCATTAGAGCTACACTGCAGAGATGGTATAATGATAGACGACAGAAGGCGCTTGATTGTGCGACTGTGTTAGCACCGGAGATCAATGAAATAGTGGCTTCGAATATTACTGCTAGAAGGAAGTTCAGGGTTAATCCTATTAACCCCAATGTGTTTGAGGTTCATGGAAATAACTTGCTTCATGGGACGGTAAATCTACGAGAGAGGAAGTGTTATTGTGGTTATTTTGAGAAAAAGGAAATACCATGTACGCATGCTATAACAAATTTGCAAAGAACACGCGTAATTAGTCCACCCGAACTCTGTTCACGGTATTATAGAGCTGAATGTTTCAAGGAGATTTACATGGGTAGCATATATCCAGTTCCTAACAGGGAGGATTGGGATGTTCCGGAGGCGGTAAGAAACATGAAAGTCGGAGTGCCTAATATGAGATATGCGCCTAATGTCAGTGGAGCTCCAAGAAGAGGTAGAATTAATACCACTAGAATCCCTTCTGAATGGGAACGTCCAGGCCATCAGAATGTATGTACTAACTGCAAACATCCAGGACATAACAGAGCTAGTTGCACGCAATACCGGTAGGAAGTCATTGATTTTTGTTATGGTGGTATTAGAATGGATCGTTATTGTGTAACGTATTAATAGAATGTAGTATTTTATTAATGGATTGTAGTAATGATTGTATTCAAAGCTGCATACATCTCCCACACTAGTACTTGCATTACCTACGTTTGGACGTAGATAACGTTGCATTACCTACGTTTGGACGAAGAGAATGTTGCATTCCCTACGTTTGAACGTAGATGATGTCGTATTATCTACGTTTGGACGTATTTTATCTACGTTTAAACGCAGAGAATGTTGCAGCCATAAATTTCGACTAGTTTCTCTACGTTTGGACGTAGATAAATTTAAATTGAATGTTGCAGTTTAAGTTGAGTTGTTTTTTTAAACAAATTGAATACCAAAATATAACATACACCAAAATATAAATGGCTACCAACATACAACAAAATACCAAAAATATAACATACACCAAAAATTCCTACACAGTTTGTCAAAACAACATACACAAAAATACCTATATATCTACTACTTGATCAAATCTGCATTCATCTCCAGCATTTAGGTCATACACCAAAAATTCCAAAATTAACATACACCAAAACAATGTTTCTACAAATTAGTTTACAACTCTACTATTTGATTAAAAAGTTGGACACAAACTTTTTTCCGGAACAACGGCATGTTCTTATGGTTGAGGAGCGAAAAATCTTCCTTGTGCAACAAATGCTCAATGAATTTTACCGTGTATAACCCACAATCACCCCTGTATAAAATGGATAGTGTCAGAATAGTGTATATTGTATAATGTGATAAATAGTTAGAAGTTTATAACACTTACGGAATTGGAATTTGTGGTACGTCTTTAGGTTCTACTATTTTCACTTCCAAAGGAGGCTTCGCCGGATCAACCATTTTTGGGAGTTGACATAATCGTGCATCGGTCTCGAACACTTTCCTAATCGAAACTCCCCACCTTTTGATGCTGGCTTCTACATCAGGCTTGTACTTTTGCCCCGACAGACAATCAAACAACATAACCTTCCATTGGGGAATAGACACTTGCACGACTGCCCAGTGAGATGTAGTAATGGCCCAAGGAGTGTATATCACAGTGTTTTCATCCCACTTCTGAAGGTACTTAGTCACAAACACTGGAATTTCAGTATTTGTGAGTGCATCAACTGATCCGCAATAATAAGCAAAATCTGAGTACGCAATGGCTGAATGTGGTGTGAAGCATGCTGGATATGATTTCCATTTGGCGCTCTACCAAGTCCAGATACGCATCCACATGCTGTACGTATTCAAAATTGAAGTTAGAGATAATGAAATAAGAAATATGCAAGTGAAGTCAAAAGAATATACCTCTGCCTCCAACTCCATAAGTGGACTGCGGAGACGTGTCCACCAAGCCTTGCGAAGCGGTACAGTCAGGCGAAAACCAGCTAACCACCCGGTGGGAATTTCAATTGGGGGCGGATTTTCTTGATTGAACCATTTGATGAACTTGCTTTCAACGTCGTCCGGAAACTTTTTTAGCGGTGTCCACCTCACAACGGTATCTCCGGGAAAACTGACTATGTGCAACCCATCAGTTAAATAACGTGGATGGGTCACAGTCTGACGTGTCCTCAATCTTCTATCAGAAGCATCATCCGCTTTTCGTTTACCCAATTGTTTCTCACTTGGACCCCCAGCTACACAAAATTCAATAAATGATCAAATTATATACTTTTTCACATTATAATTTAAATAACTTACTATAGTTTTGAAATTTAAATTCAAATTACTTACTATATCTTGAAGCGTAGACGATGCCGGTCGGTGGTCGTAGGCCGAGCCTCCTATCGTAGCCTCGTGAGAAGCGAGAGGGTGTAGCCTCGTGAGGAGTAGGAGAGGGCCGTAGCCTCGTGAGGAGCGAGAGGCCGTAGTCTCGTGAGGAGGAGGAGAGGCCGTAGCATCGCCAGTCTCTGTATCCATATAAGGATCGTCCACCAATAAATCGTCTACGAAATCCTCCCCATGCACTCCCTCTTCAACGGGCCGGGAAACTCCAGCAAGAATCTTATCAAACCCGAACGTCAACGTCTGGTCGTCAGTAGCCTGATCATCATGCTGACCATGTGTAGCCCGGTAGGTATCATGTGGAGGAGGTGGAGGAGGTGGAGGAGGTGGTTGTCGATGAGGGGTAGTCTGAAAAATATGTGTCTCAGTTAGTATCATAATACATAGAACTAAATTTATCGCATACAAATTTTGACAATGATATAATTTTTTACCTGTGGAGAAGATAGAGGAGGTGGAGGAGGTGAAGGAGGTGGAGGAGATGGATGCCGATGAGGGGTAGTCTGAAAAAAATGTGGCCCAGTTAGTATCAAAATACAAACAAATAAATTTATCGCATGAAAAATTTGACAATGATATAATGTTTTACCTGATCTCTGGATAACAACGTTTGCATCATCCCCTTGAGTTCAAGAAGTATCGCCCCATGCTCATTCTGACGCTGAGCCACCAGGCGAATTTCCTCCCGAAGCTCATTCAACCCACTATCAATCCTTCTCCTCACGGCTCTATAAAGGCGGCAGCCTTCATCCTCTTCATCGATTGGTCATCTTCCGCCTCTAGCATCCGAACGTAGGAAGTGTGCGGCACACGCCGTGAAGTGGAGGCATGTGAATGAGAGGGATCGAAGTAGGAGGTCGTGAAGTAGGGGTGACTTGTTGTGTAGCATGGGTCGATCGCCGTGTAGCAGGTCGTGGCCGTGTGTAGTGGATGCATGTCTAGGGAGTGGACGTGCAATAAGTGCAGGGCGATTGATCACACGTGGCGGCTCGTTAATCTCGGCATCCAGAATGCCCCTACCTAGCATCAACTGCCTATCAACTTCCCTTGCAGTCAGATACCCTATCACACGACTCTGCGAACAATGTATATTTCATTACAATTAAGAATAACAAAATGTTTACCAAATCCGGATATAATTAAAAGACAATAACAATGTTTATTAAGCTTATTACCTTATTTGCCTTCGCCGCTAATCCTTTCCACTGCGGAGGGGTAGTTTTGCAACTCCATCTCATCATCCGAGGAGCTGCATCAGGAGCTATGTGTTAGGTGTGATGCCCGAAAGACAATTTTTGTAATTGTTTTATAAATGAATTGACGTTATTATTCATATTTATTATTCTCATAATCACCGATGTGACAATAGTACTTACACTACGTAAAACCCTAAGTATATCGTTTATGTAATCACTTAACTCAAAGTGTATGGTATATACACGGGAGGATTGAGTTAGTGAAGATGTACTTAAAATACAATTAGCCCGTAGTGAAGTTAATCGAGAGTATCGGGTCTCTCCTTTAACGTGCTATTAATGCGCCCGAACACGTTGGTGTGATTGTCTTATCCGGACTTTCGGTTAAGAGAACCTAAATGGGGCATTTATATATGATAGATATATCATATAGGGTGGACCGATTTGATTAGAGTTCACGATATAATTCCGTAATCGAGAAGTCTTATCGGATCAATGGATGATCATATTTATGGATATATCTTAATCCCGAGGTGATCACGATCAACCGCTTGAATCGCATGAAGTTTGACTTGACGGTTAAGGATTACACCGAGTCCGTGGTCCGAATTACCCCATCTTGGCATTGTACTTGGATTGAGTGAGTAGTCCGTGTTATCACGGATACGGAATCCATTCCTTCCATTTATGGAAGTAGATAGGCGATTCCTTATTTGTTAATCCTAGAAACCGATCGATCGCGCGAGTTCATATCACACCGATTGATCACCAAAGTGAGTTGTATGAATTAATTGATCACTAGGGGGTTAATGGTAAATAAGGATAAGAGGTTCTAAAAAGGGTTAACGGTAACTTCCCGATTTAGAATGAACGATCTATGGAGGATTAATCCATATGTAATGATTATATCAATGGACGCTTATTATTATTCTCGTGAGAAGATAAATATAATCTCATAATCGGAGGAGTGCAAATCACGGGATTATGGTGGCATATTCCCGTGATTGATTTATCGAATATAATTATTCTATAATTATTTATTTGATTTATCGGAGCCGCTGATTATTAGTCCATGGTCCCCGACGTGCCTCCTAATATAGCATAGCTATTCTCGGACGTCGAATCCTAATAATATTAATTTAGTTCTTATTGGACTTTATTAAAACGATATGTGAATTAATTGTTTAGTGGACTATTAAATTAGTTGGGCTAAATAATTAAATATGTGGAAAAGACATTTTCCATAATCTTGGCCCAATTATTGTGTGTGTGGAAATAAATCATATTGACTAGGTCAATGATGATGATTTTCGACCCCAAGCATGTTTAATGAACAAGAAATTAGTTTTCTTGTGATTAATAAGACATGCGCATAAAATATTTATTGGATAAATATTTATGGTAAGAAATAAAGATAAAGATTATTCTAGATTTGTTCTAGAATATTTTGGGATTATCTTTTATTTAATAGGATTATCATAATTGATTTTGTATTAATCATAAAATCCTTGGGGCTTAAGTTTTACTCTCCTATATAAAGAGAGTTCTCCCAAGCCAAAGAACACACTACATATTTCGACTTTACCTCTTAGAGAGGAGAAGGAAAATTTCGGCCAAGGGGAGTCAAGGGGAAAATCTTGGAGATTTTTCCGGGTAGCATATCGGAAGGGTTCGAGTCGAGAATTTCCTTCCACCGGGAGTTGCTTGGATCACACGTACGGAAGATCGTGGTGCTCTTCACACCAACCTTCATCCTATCCATTGCGGTTCTTCAACTTGGATTTTGAGATCCAAGAGGTATGTTCTACAACCCCCTTGTAGATATAGATCTAGTTATTTTATTACGTGTAGTTTATAGATCTAGATCCATAAATCGTTTCTGCTGCGGATGATATTACTAACAGTGGTATCGGAGCCATGGTGATCTATATTTATACGTATAAAATATTAGATCTAGGAGTGGTAAAACATGTAGATTTTTGTCCCAATTTTTAAATGGGGCGCATGCATGATTATTTTTTATGCTTATGAATGTCGTGGTTGAAGAGATGGATTGGGGTTGGCACTGTTTACCCGTTAGATCTATTGTAAACTCATATACACGATGAAAATTCGTCCATATGAGTATAGGAAATTATGTAATTCTTTTTTTTATTGCAATTTTAATTTCCAGAAAATAGATCTGTTTAGAAGCTGTTTAGTATTTTTTCTTTTCCCGTTGATCGAACCGTTGAAACGAAGATCCCTCCGGTCAGAATCAAGATTAGAAGATGATGATCAACTCCACAAATTTTGGAGTCGATCAGAGTCCGTTTCGATATCCGTTTGATGCTGCGAAGAGGCTGCTGTAACAGAAAAACGCAGGATTCACAGAAACTCTACCTGTGACTTCCTCGATTTTCTGGGAGAGTTTGGACCGTTGAAACGCAAATCCGACCGTTCAGATTGATAAAATTTGAGTTTTGGATGTACCATAAAAATTTCAGGTCGATCGGGATTCATCTCGATTCCCGATCTGCCTCAGGAAGTCCTTGATGCAGTGCAGTTAAAGTCAGATTCAGCAGCAAGTTTGGGCGTTTTACTGGAGAAAATTGGTAAGTCAACGCACCGATCCAACCGTCCATATTGAAGTTCAAGGAGTGAAGAAAAGATCTGGAAAGTTTCGTCCCGATCCGAGTTCGTTTGTATGCCGATCGTCGAAGAGTTCGAACAGCTGCAGATTTAGTTAGAAAGTCGTAAACCCTAGTTAGGCTTTTGGTTATTTATTTTCTAATAGGTTAGATTCGGGGGTGCCAACGGTCCATCTCGGTGTTTAAATTTTCCGCATTTATTTTTTTTATGTGTTCGATCATAAAATAGATATAAAATCGGAATTGCCATGACATGCATCATATCATAAATCCACTCCATGCATACATGTAGAATTTTAATTTTGGTAATTAAAATAGGCATGTATACAAACTCGTGTAATTAGTTGAAATTTAATTAATACGTGGTAATTAATAAATTTAGTAACTAATTAAAGATCCGAGGACGGGTTATGAAATCGTTAAGCCTTTCGGTGTGTGTTCTCGGTGAACCGCCTTAAAGCTCAAACGAGATCACGTTTTCGATTCGTAGTGCCTACGAGATTGAATGATGGTAAAAGAACAAAAAATCTTGGATAAAAACGGTTCGCTTATAGGTTGGGTGGTCAACTGAGCTAGGCTCGACCGACTTAACCCTCCTAGTGTGATGTATGCACGGGGGTCCGGCAAGACTAAGCTACACCAGAGAACGGATGGGTGATTCCTTCTTATCTCAATGAGGCTGTCTTGACCCGATTTCGTCCGACTGTCACATATGTTCCAACGAATAGGACGGGTAGGCTTGCCTACGTCACCGACACCATTCGGAATCCTTGATTTGATGAGCTTTTATGATAACATCAAAAAGACGTGGTTAGTTAACCCACCACCACTTCCAAAATTATTGAGTGGGAGCGGGGGAGGCGACAGCCAACCCCACGGCCTCTACTATAGATACAAGTAAGTGAGAGAAGGGTGACGCCTCGAGGCGCTTTGATTTCGTCCCCCTAAGGATGGTGTTCGCCCCTATCAACATTCATGGCTTGGTCTCCGAAAGGATAGGATTTACGGGTACTCGTCGGGTCACTGACCTATCCTAAGACGGCATACTCGGGGCGTACCTAAGAGATCCAATATAGTAGGTCACATTCATCATGGGTATTTTTGGAAATATCTAGGCTAAAAAAGGAAGGTAGTCAATGAATAAAGGGATGTTCGATTCTCGTGGGATGTTCGATTCTCACAAGTTATTCATTGATGAGATTGTCTCGATTTAACCGTCATCTCTTTGACCTACCCTAAGGCGGCACTGAGATGCGAGGTTAAAACCTTGGAATGGTAGAGTAGACTTAATTTTAGTCTACAATTCCTAAAATAAAATAATATAGTAGTGTTAAACTTGAATTAATATATGTCATTTTATTTACAGCATTATCCCTTACTAAATTGCTTAAAATTTATAATTGACTAGTATTGACTTTGTTAAAAAGTGGAAAGTAACTAGGACGTTGAACTAGTTAATCGATAATGCAATTAATTTTCGAAAGAGATATTTTCTCTTAAGCCTTTTAAAAACCAGAGTGACATATAGGTATGTCACTAGTGTCATTCCTGTCAAACGGAAGACAAACTTAGTTTAAAGGTGACTTTGGACTTTGAAATTCTTCTAGTGAATTTTGAGTATGTAGTAATTACACGAGTAATTTTCTAATTGAAAAATTGGAAAATCATGAAGTGTTACTAGTTGGACGATATTTGGAATCGATGAACTAGTGGGAGCTTTATGATTTGTTGTTTTTCTAGAACATTAGAAAAGTGTAACTGACTACACACGTAACCATTCTAATTGAAAAACCGGAAAGTCATGAAATGTTGCTAGTTAGACGATATTTGGAATCAATGAACTAGTGGGAGTTTCTATGATTTGTTGTTTTTCTGGAAACAATAGAACTATGTACGAAAGATTTTCTAATCGAAAAAATCGGAAATTCATAAAAATAAAGCATCGCTCGTTAGACGGTATTTGGAACCGATAAACTAGTGGGAGCTTTAATGTTATGATTTGTTGTTTTTCGGGTATATTAGAAAATCCGAGAAGTCTCGACGAGTAACACTCGAAATAGACATCCCACGGTTCAAGAGTAGTGTCTACTCAAACGAACCGCTGGTTCAAGACTGTTTCCATTCACGGAAAGTCAAGAATGGGAGAATATGTCTAAAAGTGTTAGTCACCTAAACTGAGAAAACTTTAAGGCTGAACCGAAAATTAATTAACTGAAAAACATAGGATAAGGACAGTGATTTTGGATCACCAACCTATGAATCCTTGATGATTTTCTCGAGCTAAGTTCTTTGGCCGAACAAGGTAGCAGTGCATTTAACGATTAAAAGAGTAAACAACGGGCAGTTAATTTTAGCTAGAATAGTGGGAGTGATGTGAGGAAATGAATCTCGGATTCAATCCTTGGATATCGCAGAAGATTTATTTTTCTGTTTAAGATTCGTTGGAACGAATGGATTTACCTTCTATTCGATAATTTGTTTGTCGTATAGAAAGCGAATATACCATTTGTAGTACGAATCCAAGACTCGGACTTTTGTTTGATAAAGTCAAAACCACTTAGAAGCTATTTGAAATATGTATATAAAACACATCTTAAGAACTATTAAAAGCAATTGGTTTCTATATTTAGATAAACGCTTCTTCATATTCCATAGTTAGTGCATAGTCCCTAAAAGACAAGACCGAAGGCGGCTCGGGGTGATTCCTTTCTCCCGGTACCGGTTATATTGTCTCAAAGGTTCAATGACTAAGTTTCCTTTCAATCGGGAAAGGATAATGGATATAAAGAAGTAACATAGCTTGTTCATGATGACCTTCGGGGTCTGATGAAAGATACAAGCTAGTAGGAGCTTCCGAGTAGTGACTTCTTGTCCGATAACTATTCAAACACTCCGGTAAGTTTATCCAAAATATTTTGAGGTTTCTCTCGTTTTCAACGAGAGATAGAGTATTCTATACTCGAAATGGGCCATCACATAGTCCTAGGGACCGATGCTCGGCTTTCGCCTCATAGTGAAATGCTTTCACTAAGTGAGAAACCGTTAAATTACCTTACATAGTTTTGGATGTGCTACAATACATCGCTTAACTCAATAAAGATATTGGAAGCGAAATAACGGTTTACATTGAAATGTAAGACCAAGAAGTCTACCTAGAATATGCTTTGGAATTTACGGATAATGTGTGGATTCGGTTCACCCCACTTCCATAAATATAAGCATTTAGCACACGGTGCTTGAAGGTAGGTCTGGGAATTTCGCGAACACGTTCGGTCAGTGACCAATCGTTATATATCTTGTAGCATTGAGAAAAAGGTGTGTTATCAGATTCTTGAAATCGGGAAGGGACAGTTATACTGTTGCGTCCTTTCTGACAGAGTCTATGAACAGTAAAACCTTAAACCTTGCAGTACGTTTACTCAAGGTAGTTACTTACTGATTAGATCAAACCACATCCAACATTGGTTGTTGGTGATGACACTAAATACTACTGAACTAAATCAGAATTTCGATCCACCAAGAAAATAGTGGGAGTATGGTTTATCCATTACCCATTATAGGTTCTGAGGCCTTGATGGCCTACAGGATCGATTGATGACCTATGGCTCTTTTGTGAGCTGTATAGGATTCTGATAATAGAGGTTGGTTTATAAGCCATAACCCCGTGAATGGAGTTTGGTACTCCGTAGTCGTTCATACTTTGTAGAACCACCGAGTGTCTCGGGCCCAAAGTGGGAGTAATTGGATCTACATGGAAGAGAGTAGAATGAATACGAAAGTTTATCTTTCGAGCAAAGCTTGAGTGGTCTAGGGGTAATTCCCTAAGAAGTAGAGAGTTAATCGGACGATGGACTCTCTTACCACTTAGTATTGCATGATTTCGTTCGAAAGCGAGAAAATAGGGGTGATTCCCCGAGACTTTCATGCCGAACAAACGGAATGCGGATTCATTCGGAACAAGGGTCTTCGCTTAAGAACCTATGACAGGGTGACTGTCCAGGCTTATGTCCTTTGTGGATAAGAAGCAAACCTCTTGGTCATTAGAAGTCACATGTTTCTAAAACATGTGGATTTGACCAGAATATTGATAAATCTTTTGTAGACTGGATATCAATTTTAGTACAGTAGTGAATATATAAATATATATATTAGTGTTTGTGAAGGATAACACTGCATCAGTTGGAATCAACATGGGTGTGTTATCTGAAGTCAGAATCTGACAATGCCACAATTCTCTGCAACAGAGATTTGGACAACATTCTTAAGAGTTTGACTCGGTCGAATTCATTAGAATCGATCCACCGGTTTCCCATCCATCTTATTGGTTAAGATGATGCATCTGTGTATGCAACATTCAACGAGGAAGTTCTACCCTATGCCTCAGGAATGACTCTCTAAGTCTTCGGATCAGGAGAAATGGGATAGATTCTCTTTCTAGTAAGAGATGGTCAGGTTATTGAACGTCAACTTTGATCGAATCTTAGATTCGGCGGTTTACATAGCAAGTTTAGTATGTCCTTTAGTATCTTGAGAGAACGAGGAATAATATGCGGACATATTCATGTGTGAACTTGGATATGTGTGATACACTGATTTTGACTTTAAGTCGATTGAGGATGATCGTTAAGTCGATCTCGGGCTCGTGTTTACTCGGCACCACATGATTTGATGGACCGGTAACGTTTCGATTCTACGGATCGTCTCGAGCCGACAACCTGACTAATCATTAAGACCCATGACATTTAGATGTAGGTGCTCCCCGAGTCACTGACCTATCCTACGACGGCACACTCGGAGTGTATTTTGTCATCTGAAATGGTTATGACATGCTTAGTGGGTACTAGAATACGGGATGAGTCTCCATTGCTTTAGAGCAAGTGGGAGATGTAGTTTGTTGTATTTTAAATAATAGGGTGTGCTCTAAAACAATTAATCACATGCTTTCGTGCAAGTGGGAGATTGTTAGGTGTGATGCCCGAAAGACAATTTTTGTAATTGTTTTATAAATGAATTGACGTTATTATTCATATTTATTATTCTCATAATCACCGATGTGACAATAGTACTTACACTACAGAAAACCCTAAGTATATCGTTTATGTAATCACTTAACTCAGTGTATGGTATATACACGGGAGGATTGAGTTAGTGAAGATGTACTTAAAATACAATTAGCCCGTAGTGAAGTTAATCGAGAGTATCGGGTCTCTCCTTTAACGTGCTATTAATGCGCCCGAACACGTTGGTGTGATTGTCTTATCCGGACTTTCGGTTAAGAGAACCTAATGGGGCATTTATATATGATAGATATATCATATAGGGTGGACCGATTTGATTAGAGTTCACGATATAATTCCGTAATCGAGAAGTCTTATCGGATCAATGGATGATCATATTTATGGATATATCTTAATCCCGAGGTGATCACGATCAACCGCTTGAATCGTATGAAGTTTGACTTGACGGTTAAGGATTACACCGAGTCCGTGGTCCGAATTACCCCATCTTGGCATTGTATCTTGGATTGAGTGAGTAGTCCGTGTTATCACGGATACGGAATCCATTCCTTCCATTTATGGAAGTAGATAAAGCGATTCCCTTATTTGTTAATCCTAGAAAGCGATCGATCGCGCGAGTTCATATCACACCGATTGATCACCGAGTGAGTTGTATGAATTAATTGATCACTAGGGGGTTAATGGTAAATAAGGATAAGAGGTTCTAAAAAGGGTTAACGGTAACTTCCCGATTTAGAATGAACGATCTATGGAGGATTAATCCATATGTAATGATTATATCAATGGACGCTTATTATTATTCTCGTGAGAAGATAAATATAATCTCATAATCGGAGGAGTGCAAATCACGGGATTATGGTGGCATATTCTGTGATTGATTTATCGAATATAATTATTCTATAATTATTTATTTGATTTATCGGAGCCGCTGATTATTAGTCCATGGTCCCCGACGTGCCTCCTAATATAGCATAGCTATTCTCGGACGTCGAATCCTAATAATATTAATTTAGTTCTTATTGGACTTTATTAAAACGATATGTGAATTAATTGTTTAGTGGACTATTAAATTAGTTGGGCTAAATAATTAAATATGTGGAAAAGACATTTTCCATAATCTTGGCCCAATTATTGTGTGTGTGGAAATAAATCATATTGACTAGGTCAATGATGATGATTTTCGACCCCAAGCATGTTTAATGAACAAGAAATTAGTTTTCTTGTGATTAATAAGACATGTGCATAAAATATTTATTGGATAAATATTTATGGTAAGAAATAAAGATAAAGATTATTCTAGATTTGTTCTAGAATATTTTGGGATTATCTTTTATTTAATAGGATTATCATAATTGATTTTGTATTAATCATAAAATCCTTGGGGCTTAAGTTTTACTCTCCTATATAAAGAGAGTTCTCCCAAGCCAAAGAACACACTACATATTTCGACTTTACCTCTTAGAGAGGAGAAGGAAAATTTCGGCCAAGGGGAGTCAAGGGAAAATCTTGGAGATTTTTCCGGGTAGCATATCGGAAGGGTTCGAGTCGAGAATTTCCTTCCACCGGGAGTTGCTTGGATCACACGTACGGAAGATCGTGGTGCTCTTCACACCAACCTTCATCCTATCCATTGCGGTTCTTCAACTTGGATTTTGAGATCCAAGAGGTATGTTCTACAACCCCCTTGTAGATATAGATCTAGTTATTTTATTACGTGTAGTTTATAGATCTAGATCCATAAATCGTTTCCGCTGCGGATGATATTACTAACACTATGAGGGTGGCCGCAACAGTCGGAACAGCAATGTCGGGGAGGGTGTCGTAAGCCCAAAACTGTAACGCATGTATAACCCCCTGTACGGTCACCCTGCCCTCTGAACTTTCCTTGTATGTGTTCATCAAATGACATATCTTTCTAAAAGTACGGTCCCACAAATAAGTGCCCCATGGATAGTCGTTTATGCTTTCTACATTCTCCACCAAATAAAAAGCGAACGGGGTACCCTATCGGTCTCATCGTGACCCATCATTATCCCGTAATTAGGTAGACTAAACCTACACGTTGGAGAACTTCGGGATGCTCCCGCTCATCCAATAACCACTTCTCAATATCCGGTATGGTTATCGGTTTATTGTTAGGAAAATGGATGTGGCCGTATGTCCCCTCTTCAACACACCTTGAATAAGGTTGGGGATCTTCTCGGGAGATCACCAAACGGTAAACCGGTGATCATGCCGAACTCCTCCTACCGAACTTTGCGGTCGTACCACCGAATCTAAAGCGCAACTCATGAGGCATATTCGGATATATGGCACCGAAACATACATATTGGCGGACTTTGGAGGAAAGCGCCGGTGCTCGTACATTTGAATAAATTCTTTAAAAACCCCGATTTCAACGTGTCTTCAAATCCGATCCTTCTCGTGTGGATCTCGAGAAGTTGCTTGAGCTTGGTCTTTTCCCCTCTAAAGGACCAAGTCAAATTTTCTCTTACCTTGTATACATCAGTACCATGAGGGCCAACCAACTGTCAACATGAACATATACATTGTAAATAGGATATGTATTTATTTACTCCACATATATATATATATATATATATATATATATATATATATATATGTGTGTGTGTGTGTGTGTGTGTGTGTATATATAAGTATATATATATACACATATAGATATATGTGTATATATATGTATTTATTTACTCCAATATGTATATATGTAGATATATATCTATGTATGTGTGTATATATATGTATATATATATATATACACATATAGATATATACTATATATATATATATATATATATATATATATATATATATATATATATATATATATATATATATATATATATTATATATGTGTGTGTGTGTGTGTGTGTGTGTGTGTGTATAAGTATATATATATATACACATATAGATATATGTGTATATATATGTACTTATATATGTATTTATTTACTCCAATATGTATATGTGTAGATATATATCTATGTATGTGTGTATATTGACGTGGCCTTTTATAGTGCTATACCAGTCCTTAACCGACAGTGTATCGGGTCAAACTGTAGTGCTAGTGTGGTGAGTCAGAGTGTCGAATCCTCAGGGAAACTTGGTAATTCTTCTAAGTGTGGTTAAACACCAAAGAGTCTGTTATTAACTCGATCTAAATCGCAATTTTATGACACAGATGACTACTATTATACTTAACATAAAATAAATGCGTAATTTAAAAGTTATTCTAATATAATATATATAGATATATAAATATATATAGATGTACATAGATTGCAAAATATATATATAGATACCAATATATTATTATAGAACTAGTCAAAGTTTATATAATTGATTTATACGATCTTTGCAGTAAACGGAATGTGCTCGATCTTTCCTTTTATATTAGGTCCAATTGAGTAAATGAAACGGTGCACTCCTGAGGTTAACAATTCCTCCTCACACGAGCGTATGAAATTGTCATATGTCATTGTCATCGGTTCAATCTCCACAACTCGCCCCATGCTAATCTTAGTTAGTCTGAACAGGTACCGAGTACAAATCTACCCCGGATAAAAGAGGTTATTCCGTTTGTCAGACGGCCGATGTTATTCAAAAGGCTCCGGTTGTCAGACGGATCGATTTAACTTTCCGGTATTAGTTTCGATTAAACCGTTGATTTTAACATTATTATGATCTCGAGCACAATTTTAATAAGATTCATCTTTCCCAAGACAAATCTGCCCCCGGGTAGGAAATAGGATTCCGTAGTCACGCTTTCGCACGGCCAATTTTACCCTCCGGTTTTTCTATCTTTTATCTCATATCCTAACTTCTCTGGTCATTTCATCGTTAGGTTATATGGTGCGATTCATCTTGGTTAATTACGTCAATCCGAATTTTATCAATACGTTGCAAAATAGAAAAAGATTCAATTAACTCAATTTTAGTCAATTTTAATTAGACAACATTCATTTACCGAAAAGATCGAAATAAAACGATTACATAACTTTGGCTAGTTATTAGATTTAGCCTAATAACATTATAAAAAGATAAAAACAAACAATACAAACATAAATACTTTAGAAATTTTACCCGATTACAACTGTTGAATCAGAGATCGTATTCTTCTGGACATTACAACGACTTCAGCAACATTGATCTTCTGATAATTTCTCGAGCATTACAACGATACTATTTTTTATTTATGGCATAAGGCCTATATACATATATACTACTACTAATTAAGAGAGGTTAGAAAATATATTGGTACACCCTGCAGGCTGTATGAACTGCTCTATTTATAGGCAGAATTTCCCAGGGCCGGATCGATCCGAGGTGATGCCGGATCGATCCGGGAATAAAAAATATTATCCCCTAGATTATTCTCTGCAGGACCACATGTTTGATAATCATTATGTTTCCTCGGTTCGATCCGAGGTTAATCCGGATTGATCCGGGTAGTTTATTTTCACATCTTGATCTGAAACTTGATAAAATCATAACTTGAGTTCGGATCTCCGAATGTCATAATTCAAGAAGCGTTGGAAACATCTTGAAAAGATCTATAACTTCTATGAAGGACTCTTCTTCAGAAAATGCCTTTTTGATGGGCCATTTGTTCGTCGAATATATATCTCGATAATAGTATCACGAACCGTTGATCCACTTGAACTTTAAATCTCATGGCACTTCCTTACTTCCTTCAAAAGACATGTTTTTACTTCAAAAAGTGTCGTCACTCGGGGTCTTGGTTTACCTAAAATCTACAAATAAAATACCAAAAATACCCACGTAAATCTGACACGACACTCCGGTTACTAAACCATTACAAAATTTATAACTTTTTATTACTTTTACTAGATTTTTATAGTATTTAGATTTATTCATAACTATTAATATTTCATAAGATTATCGTTATAATTTCTTATATTTTATATAAAAAGAGTTGATAAAGTATATAAAACATCGTAATTTTTATCATATAAATGTTATACATCAACTACTCCCCACTTAGCTCTTTGATCGTCCTCGAGCAAAATAAGCGGTAATATATAAAAATTACAATAAAAATGATATACCTAGTAGATTAAATTTTAAGTTAGTAAAATATCATTTCAATATTATAAATATATTAATTATATCTTTCTTAGAAATTAACAAGATAAAAAGTCTATATAACTTAGATAAATTATTTATCAACTATCATTCAAATGAAATTCTGCATAATCTACTTAATAAATGAAGAGAGTTTGAGAATGTGTTAACACAAGAGTAAACTTCAACTTATCTTTTATTCATTGATAATGAAGGAGTATAAATAGATACAATTTGGAGAGAGACTAGCTAGCTAGGGCGGCCACTTGAGTATGTAGCTGTGGGCGGCACAAAAGCAAAAAGTAAAAGTACAATCTATGTCTATGTCTATGACATAAAGTAAACTAGAGTTTGACATATTAATTGTTTATATGTATCACAATTAATATGTCTTTTACAAATAAATAAAGTGTACAAATAAAGTTATGCACAACATAGTCTCCGTTGTGATCATGAGGATCAGCCAGTCCGCCGATCACCTCGCCGAGCCTCGCAGATCGCCGAGTGATATATTTCCAATATTTCCACACCCCCTCAAACCGGGTCGTATATATTGATGCACCAAGTTTGCTACTTAGTCCGCCGAACGTAAGAGGTGGAATAGCCTTGGTAAGGATATCGCATTTTGATCTTCCGAGGGAACATACCGGAGTTGAATAATCTTGGCATCAATCTTCTCCTTCGAAAGTGTCCGTCAATGTCCACATGTTTTGTTTTGTCATGATGGATGGATCCTCTCGCCATGCATAGTTGAGTTATTATCACAACAGAGTGTGATAGGTTCTTGAATAGGTTCTTTGAAGTTCGGTAAGTACTCTTTTGAGCCAAAGAGCTTCACAAATGCCTAAAACAAGTGCCCCGAGTTCGGCCAAAGATCGCTTCTAGACACTGATAGGTTGTTTCTTGCTCCTCCAAGTAACAAGATTGCCCCATACATAGGAACAATAGCCTGTGGTAGACCTTCTATCTATGTGGCATCCACCCAATCAAGCATCGTATAGACCTTGATGGATCTATCGAGACTTGGTGAAGTGTAACCCTTGGCCAGAGTGGACTTCAAATACCGCAAGATTCTATTCACCGCATCCCAATGTTGCTCGGTAGGGCAATGCATAAACCGAAGCTAACGGACCGACACCATATGCAATATCCGGTCTTGTATGGGATAGGTAGATGAGTTTCCCTACAAGTCTTTGATATTGTTCCTTTCTTACAAAGAATGTCACCATGCAAACAGGTATGACCTGGGGTCTACTCTGGGATACAAAGAGGTTTGCACCCCGGCAAAGATGCCGTTTCCTTCAAGCAGTCCAAGTACATATTTCCTTTGGGAGACCGAGATTCCTTTGATGTTTCTAGCTACTTCCATGCCAAGAAAATACTTAAGTAAACCCAAGTCTTTAACCCGAAATACCTTTGCTGCCAGATTCTTTCAAGTGTTGGATCTCGGCAGGTCATCTCCAAGTAAGGATGATATCATCCACATAGACAATAAGAATAGACCTCTTTCGGTTGGTTGTCTTGATGAACATAGTGTGATCGAATTGCATTGGTGATATCCAGCAGCTTTGACCACGCTTGTTAATTTTCCAAACCAAGCCCTTGGTGATTGTTTCGGAGCCATATAGAGATTTCCTCGTTTGCACACCTTGCCTTGAGTATGAGGATTGATAAAACCAGGAGGTATAGTCATATAAACCTCCTCGCAAGGTCCCCATTTAGAAAAGCATTTTTGATGTCCAATTGATGAAGAGGCCGGTCAAGTTGGACGGCCTAGAGAAATTAGTACCCTGACAGTGTTGAGCTTTGCCACTGGTGCAAAAGTTTCTTTATAGTCAATGCCATAAGTTTGAGTGAATCCCCTGGCTACCAATCTGGCTTTGTACTTGTCAATAGTGCCATCAGCGGTGTACTTGATAGTGAATAACCATTTGCGGATCGTCTTCTTGCCTTTTGGAAGAGTTGTGAGATCCCAAGTATGATTATCCAGGAGGGCAGTCATCTCTGTTTTAACAGCAGCCTTCCACTTATCATTTTGGAGGGCCTCCTGAATATTTTTAGGAATAGAGTGAGAGTCCAAGTCCTGTGTAAACATGGCAAAGACAGGAGACAACTTATCATAAGATAAATAAGAAAGAATAGAGTGATCAGTGCATGATCTCTTTCCCTTCCTAAGAGCAATAGGCCTATCATCAATGTCGCAGCCGCCGAGGATCCGTAGATTGCCGAGTGTCGCAGGCTCGGGATCGGCGGGCTCGGGTCGCAGACTCTTGTCCAGGAGGTTGCCGAGGAGTAGTAGGTCGTAGAGAGTCGGCAGGGTACCGAAGTTCGCCCGCCGAGGATCGCAGGTTTTGGGTCGACAGTTGCTGAGAGTCAGCAGACTCAATGTCAGCAGGCTGCTGAGGGTTAGGACTCTGCTGAGGGTAAATGGTTTGCTGAGGGAACAGACTTAGTTCAATCTCAATCAGGTTTCCATCGGATCGGATCGATAGGTTTCTTCGTAATATGGAGTCCTTTCAAAGAATTTCACATCCATAGAATTGTAAAATTTCTTTTCAGTAGGAGAGTAACACTTGTAACCTTTCCTGTCCTGTGCATATCCAAGGAAAATGCACTTATGAGCTTTAGGATCAAGTTTACTTCTGTGTTGAGCATGGATATACACAAACACAGTACAACCAAAGATCTTTGGAGGCAACTGGGAAACAAGATGATGGCAGGAGTGTGTGGTCAGTAGGGTTTGGAGTGGAGTTTTGAAACCTAACACTCTGCTGGGAAGTCTATTGAGTAAATAAGTTGCGATCAAGTATAGCTTCACCCCACATGTATTTAGGAACATGTGTAGTGAACATGATTGATCCGGCCATTTCCGGCGGATACTGTTCTTTCTTTCAAAGAACCCCATTCGTTGAGGTGTTTCCACACAACTACTGATATGAACAATTCCTCTGTTTGTCAAGAAGTTACTGAGGTTAGACTCATAATATTCCAGAGCATTATCAGTCTTTAAGATCTTGATCTTAGTATCAAATTGGGTGGAAACCATATGATAAAAATCTTGGAAGATAGGTCCAACTTCAGATTTGTCTTTCATTAGAAATAACCAAGTGTTTACGGTATGATCATCAATGAAGGTGACAAACCACCTTTTTCCGTTATACTTTTCACTCTTGAGGGCCCCCATACATCACCGTGAATTAGGGTGAAAGGTGAGGAGGGTAAGTGAGGTAATTTAGCATACACAGATTTGGTGAGTTTGGCAACCGACATATGTCACATTGAAGATCATTAAGATTGCATCCTTTAAATAATTCGGGAGTTAAAGTCTTTAAATAACCAAAACTAGGATGTCCTAATCTATAATGCCATAACATAATATTGTCCACAAGTTTGAGAGCGGTGCCGAGGCAGATTCGGTCTTCGTGTTTCGTCTTCAAACAGGGTGAACAATAAACGATCCGAGCAAGTTTTGGCTCTTTCCATTACTTCTTGTGAATAAGTATCTTGGAAAATACACCGATTGTCTTTAAAAGTGATTTGTCCAATTAAGGTCCTTAGTGAGTTTCTTGACAGATATAAGATTACAGTCTAGCTTTGGCACAAACAGGACATCTTTAAGATAAACCTTATCAGTAAGTTGAACAATTCCAAAACCTTGAGCATATGAAATAGACCCATCAGCAGTTTTAATTTTATGAGTCCGTCGACGGGGTTTGAGGTTATATAACGAGGTTTTTATTTCCTGTCATATGAGATGAGGCCCCAGAATCAACTATCCAGGTGCTATTACTGAGTTGGGAATAAGATATACCTGTCTTGGTATGAGTGGCAATGCCTGTGAGATAGTTATCAGTCTTCTGCCATTTGAGAAACTCTTTGAAGAGAGCTAACTGAGAATCCATAATATCACCAGTGATTCCCGTTCTGAGAGTGTTTGGACTCGACAAGTCTTCCATCTTGCTTTGTCCCGAGTTATACTTTTTCATAGATCTTGACAACCCAAGATTATTGTTGTAATCAAGTCTCGTGATTTGTATATGGAGTGGAGTCGGTAACCTCGGTCGTCGAGATTTACTTGATGAGTAGGATGCTTCGGATGAAGACATTCTTGAAGAAATTCGAGTTTTGCGGCGGAATAAAACTCAAATTGTCTCGATACCATGAAGAGAGTTTGAGAATGTGTTAACACAAGAGTAAACTTCAACTTATCTTTTATTCATTGATAATGAAGGAGTATAAATAGATACAATTTGGAGAGAGACTAGCTAGCTAGGGCGGCCACTTGAGTATGTAGTCGTGGGCGGCACAAAAGCAAAAAGTAAAAGTACAATCTATGTCTATGTCTATGACATAAAGTAAACTAGAGTTTGACATATTAATTGTTTATATGTATCACAATTAATATGTCTTTTACAAATAAATAAAGTGTACAAATAAAGTTATGCACAACATAGTCTGCTGTGATCATGAGGATCAGCAGTCTACCGATCACCTCTTTGAGCCTCGCAGATCGTCGAGTGATATATTTCCAATATTTCCACAATAAATATAATTAAAATTCTAGAATTATTCTCCTATCTCAACTTATGTGAAATATTTGGAATCAAGGACTAAGTCAAGTAGTTGACAAAATGGCTTATACGTTTTAGGCTCAGGGTATTGGTTTAATCGAAAGGATAGAAAAGAAAATCAAAAGAGAAAGAAGCAAGTCGTACGTACTTACACCTTCATAATTTTGATCAAAAATATATCGATTAATAACATTCTGATATTATTTCACCCTTTTTTTTTTCCAGATTTTCTCTCTTTTTTTATTTTTTATTATTATCAAACTTAAGAACTAAAAGCGTGCGTGTGTGTAGAAAATCAAACTTACAAGCATTGCTTCATCAAGATTGATCGGAGTAATACTCTTTCGATCGAAAATTACAAGTCCGGTTTCCTTAAACTTGTAATCATTCTTGAGATCTTATGATTCGACTTTTTTTATTTTTTATTTTTATATGCCTTCATTCCCAGCAATAGGACATTTCGAGATAATACCCTAGCTGGACTATTATCATCAGGCAATCGGGAGCTTTTAAACCTCATAGTGATATAGGACATTTCGAGATAACATCCTACTGCACTCAAATCATTGGTAGCTACAACCGATATGTTCTTTTTATTTTTTAGTTGTCGATCAAAGATAAGGAAGATACCTGGTATTTGATTAATTTCGCGAAAATATGGTGCTTCGTTCTTAATTCTTTTATAGAATATTAACATATCCGAACTTATTACCAAAATCGACTATCTTGCAAGCGTCATGAGGTAAGATCGAATATACTAATACTTATCTAATTTTTCCAATCTCAGCATACACCATTCTTAGCTTTTGTGTCATCATCTCCTTTCATAAGTACGTACAAACTCGTGGGATTTTCAGGAAATGTAGACCAAAATAAGCTAAGGGTCGGTTATAATCAAAATGGCTATTTCGAGTGAGGTCTTGATCACTCTAATCAAGGCTGAGGTAGGGACAAAAATTAGAAATTTATTTAGGTAGGCTATTTGGCTATAGTTTATATTTTTGTGGTGCCAAAAATCTCATCATTCCTAATCCGATTCCATATTCATATTTCGTTTTGAAAAGAAAATTATTCTAACATTTTATTATAGATATAAGTATATCTACTAAATTTCATAAGAAAATTACTTGATAATATTTATGTATAGTTACATATACTTAAAATCTTATAAAAATCTAAAACTGACATATAATATAATTATAATATATCTAATTTACTTTACTTAATCAAAATCTATTCTTACCAATTTATATTATTTTTATTCATATTAATTATATACTATCTACTTATTTTTATTCAAGAAAAATTAAACTAAGTATTAAGCACTTAAGTATAAATTTATATGAGAAAATTTTAATTTTTTATTTACTAACTTACCTCTACCCCCACTTACGAAGTGGCATCGTCCCGATGTTCAGTGAGTAATAAAAAGTAGGTTCGAAAGAAAAAATTAAAATTTTATACGATTTTGATTTTTATTATTTTTCTCAACATATATTACTTTGATTAAAGAAAATGACATATATATTAAACATTATGAAAACTATTACAAACTTAAATAAAACTGATTAAACAAGAGATTAAACTACTAACTTAATTGACTACCAACTTAACAAACTTCATCTGATTTCTACCAACTCAAACAACACATCAAACTGTCGATGAACATCCGGGAGTATCTACCGGAAGTAATCCCAACTGAGAATCACGAGATGGAAAAATCTCGTCCGTAGTAAACTCGGCACTTGATTTAGATGAACACATAGTTGAGAGATAACCCAGGCAAACGGTAGTGGTCTTCCCCTATTACGCCTCTCCACTGCAAAATTAATTGCCGTTTTGAACATCAATATCCCCCAGTCAATGTATGCCCCCACAGTCAGTGCATACAACAACATCATCTCATCATCTGTAACTCCAAAACAATCTCTAGTTGGATAGATCCGGGAATTAATGAAGCGTTTCCACGCCCTCGATGAGGGGGTAAAGCCGAGTTGAAGAATCATAGTTATGATCAAACAATGGAAACACATATTGAAAGGCTTCGCGATAAAGACGATTGACAACATTATAAGCATTTCCGAGTTCCCATAGAAACTCGAAGTGTGGGTTTTGATCAAAGGTAGATGGTGGGATTTGAAAGATTTGATTATGATGACTGGAGAAAAGGATATAACGATGCCCCTAACAGTAATAAGATGCATAAAAATCTCTAACAATTGAAATGTTAATTCTACCTCTGGGAGTCCTAATCAGCTTTTTCCATCCGTAACCTCGGATTAGATTTCGTCCCCACTGATCAATTTTTTCCGTATTTAAGCCTTTCTCCATCAGAATAGGAGAATGGACGAAATTTAGACATCTCGGAACGTCATTGTGAAAACACGAGGCATGGCTTTCGGGAACCACACCATCAGGCGTATGTGGTTCGTAACTATTAACCGAGGGGTATGAGTGATTAGACATTTTTATCAGATAAAGAAACTAAGCTCAGACAGATAGAAGTAGAAAAGGAATGAGCAATGTTTGAAGGCTGCTGCTATTTCCTTTTATAGAAATGTATCTATCATGTAAAAGTAGAAAAGATCTCTTTTTTGGCGTTTTTGTACTTCCCGGATCGATCCTGAAAAGGGCCGGATCGATCCGGCCTAGCAGCTAGAAATCTTGTCAGGTCGGTACACTCACGCCGGATCGATCCGGGGTTAGGTCGGATCGATCCGGGAACTCACTATTCACGGACAGAGTTGTTTTGGCTTGAAAAATGCCCAGATTTTTTCCTAGTTTGATATGTTTTCTCCCTAACTTTGGTTTCTTTTTATTATGTTATCAAAATATTGATAACGATAAATTTTACTACACGGTTCGTAATAACATAAAATCAAACGAAAGTAAAATAAAATTCTACGAAAATAAAATCAAAATAACCTAAAATCGTACGAAAATAAAATCGAAGTAACATAAAATCGTACGAAAAATAAATTGTTTTCAATGTCAATAATCATAAAATGGTTTAAATCAATCCTCCTCATCACTCATCTCGACGTGGCTCGAACTTGGCATGGCTTGAGAACTGGCCGGATCATAAGTCGAATCATGAAATGGTTCTTGAAAATGTGTCGACATCCTAATCGAGCCATCTAATCCCATCGAGCTCATGCCTGTCGTGACATCGGAAAAAGTGCTTCCCCATCACGTCATGGTATGGCTAAATGATCCAAATCCTTCCCAATCAGATGTCGCAGCTGCCGTAGTACCTGTCGAAAAATCCCCTATACCACTAGTTTGAAATCCAAAAAAATGTGGCATTTGTTGGAAGTTTGATCGAGGTGGCATTGGTGGAATAAAGTCGGGCAAGGTATACGGTGCGGATTGACAATGCGGAATATCCATCTCGGCATAAGTAGGGTTCTGCAGTATATTCATTTGATATATACCTCGCATGCCTTGACGTAAATCTTCAGACCACTGCATATTCCTTTCCGCAAAAACAGCCATATTGGCATTGGCCCGATGAACATCATAGGCCAAGGATTGAAACATGTCGTATGTGATGGTGTTTGGAAGTTGAGTTTGAGTTTGACTGGATGATGGAGGAACAGTAGTGGATTGAGAAACATGTGGAGTAGGCTGAGGTTGACGGCGGTTAGGGTTCATAAAATCTATTCTTCTCGCCGGCCTAAGTGGTAAACTAGGACCTATAAGTGTCTCATCAACCATAATCAGATTATCATTTGGAAGTTCTGGGACACCTATCTGGTGACATAAGGAAGAAATGAAACAAGTAAAAGGTATGTGACTGCCTGGTTTAGCAGTTGAGACAAATTCCTTGGCCCGCCTATACATAACCTTGCCTACATCCACGGGTACATCATTGACCATGGCCCAAGCAATACACAGATCTTCTTTACCAAAAGATGTCAAATGACGAGTAGGGTAAAGAGTGTGGCTAATAAAACGTTTAATAGCTCTCATATCCCTTATACATTTTCCATAGGAAAACCTGTTTTCATGCCGACGGCCGTGGGATCTAACTCGTCCGGGTCGTCGAGACTATATAGTCAAAGTCTCCGCAGCTCATCTAAATTCCATACCGTATAATAATCCTCATCCTCCGGTATATCGGGATACCATAAATAGCATTTATAACCTGGGGATTAAACGGCACCGTCCCGGTTCTTGGGGCCGACGAAGTTAACTCACCATTCTCTCGTTGCATTATGAGTTGCTACCAGAGAATAAAATTCGGCTACTAAGGTTGTGTTAACTTCACCGCCCTTAAGGCGGCTAACTCCAACCACCGTCGTCTTTCGAAAATCTCTTTCACCTCCCTTCCCAAATCCTTGAAATCTAGACCCCTCTCTATTGCAACTAAACACTCGTCCAAATTTATTTTTCAACGCGTTCTTAGCTGCAGCAGACGCGGTTCTATCAAAACTAACGGCCAATTCTTCTTCTGTTAAAGGTCTTGTCTCTATGACCGGGATTTGGGTAGGGATATGTGGCTTACGTTTTTTAGTGGCTTTTGATGATTCGGCCATTCTACGATAGTGACACAATAACAAAATAACAACAAACAACAAAACAAACAAAACAACACAAATGAGTGACAAAATAGTTGAATTTAAATAAAAAGTTACATAAAAACGAAATTAACAAAATACATTACTACAATGTTACCTTATAATGCTTAAAAGGTTGAAAAGTTGGCCGGAAAAGATGAAAAGTCGCCGGAATGAAAGTTGAAGCTTTCCCTTGAAAATTTCTCCAATGAAAATTTGAAGAGAAGAGAGGAAAATGAGAAGAGTGTAAGGATTGTGGTAGTTTAATAGTAATTTTATGTGATGATTTGAAGAAAAAATTTCGAATGGGGGAGAGGGGAGGGGCGGCTGTTTGAAAGAAATGAAAGAAGAAGAAGAAGAAGAGAACCCGTTCCTTTTTTTTAGGTTTTTTAGTCTCCGGATCGATCCGGGGTCATGTCGGATCGATCCGACAAAATATATATTTATATATATATATATTTTTTTTTAAATTTTTTTTTAAAACTCTTTAAAACTTAATAAAAATTTTATAAAACCTTAATAATACTTCTGCAAATTTTTAATTAAAACCTTTTATAAAAAATTTATAAAACTTTTAATAATTTCATAAAGATCCTTTATATAAAATTTTCAAAAGTTATATAAAAATTTTATAAAACTTATAAGGGTCCTAATTCCATTATTTCTAAATCTTCCAGGGTTCTGACATAACGTTCTATCAACCTAACCTTAAGAAATGAGGCGTTCGAATTTTCTCTTTGATCTCCATCGGGATTTTCGGATAACCACCTAATCGTTCCCTTTTTAACAACATTCAAACACTCATCCTGAGATTTGGTTGTGTTTTCTCCGCATTTCCCATCATGCTCACTTTTTCCACAGATTCTGAATCTTCTTAAAAACTTTGCCCTTCTCTTTATCGAACTTCTCAATTTTCCATTACATACTTCTTTCAATTTGATCTCTCTCAACAATTGCTTGTTTTTCTCAAAAACTAAAGCTTCTATAGCAAATGCGACATCTTTATCAAGGCCTAACTTCAAAAGTAAAATAAAAACTCCTATTCTATCTAAAAAAGACATCCAGTTCTTTTACGTCTATCCGGTAAAAGACGAGACTAGTTTAAACATATAAAACACAGAAAAGTAGAGTAAAGATGGATAGCACCTGGTATTCGGCTGTTTTGAGTTTCTCTGCTTTTTCAATTTGTCGGGGGATCAGTCAGTAGCATTACTTCTCTCTTTAACGTGATTCCTTCTCCCTCCACAAATAACTTCACTCTGTGGCCATTGGCTATAAAAGTCGTATTTCCATCGGTTAGTTCAACGGCCTCATTTGTAAACCCTTGTTACTTTAAATGGACCCGTCCATCTTGATTTAAGCTTACCCGGAAATAACTTTAAACGTGAATTGTACAAGAGCACTCGATCACCTACATGGAACTCACGACTATAGATTCTCTTATCGTGAAAAGGTTTCGTGCGTTCCTTGTAGATTCGAGCGTTTTCATAAGAATCGAGACGAAATTCTTCTAGTTCTGTTAACTGAAGCAATCTATGATCACCGACAGCCTTAGGATCGAAATTCAAAAATCTAATAGCCCAAAAGGCTCGGTGTTCTAACTCAACTCGGGAGATGACAAGACTTACCAAAGACTAGCTTATAGGGAGAACAACCAATTGGTGTCTTAAAAGCTGTTCTGTACGCCCATAATGCATCGTCTAATTTAACTGCCCAGTTTTTACGATTCGAGTCCACTGTCTTTTCTACAATTCTTTTAATTTCTCTATTAGACACCTCTACCTGACCATTGGTCTGCGGATGATAGGGCGATCCTAGTTTATGTGTTACACCATATTTTTCAACTATCTTAGTAAATGGTCTATTGCAAAAATGTGAACCTCTATCACTAATGATAGCCCTCGGAATGCCATATCTGGTAAATATATTCTTTTTAAAGAATCGTATGACAACCTTGGTATCATTAGTGGGAAGAGCTTCAGCTTCTACCCATTTTGAAACATAATCTACCATTACAAGAATAAATCTTTTCCCAAAAGATATAGGGAAAGGTCTCATGAAATCTATACCCCAAACATCAAATAACTCACATTCTAAAATAGGTTGCATAGGCATTTCATGTTTTTTAGATACATTTCCCCATTTTTGACAAGATTCACAAGATTTAACATACTTATAAGTATCTCTATATAGTGTAGGCCAATAAAAACCACATTGTAAAACTTTAAAAGCAGTTTTCCAACCTCCATGATGACCTCCTGCCTCACGATCATGACAAAATGATAAAACACTTAAAATTTCATTATCAGGCGCACATTTTCTGATTATCCCATCCGAACATTTACGGAAAAGGTCTGGTTCCTCCCAGTAATAAAATTTTAAGTCATAAAAGAACTTCTTTTTCTGTTGCCAAGTCCAATGAGACGGAATATAATCACGTGTTAAGTAATTAATGATATCTCCAAACCAAGGTGACATTTCCTTAGAAGGGATTCTATTCTTTAATAACTGCATGGTTGAAGGAGTATCTATTCTAAATAGTTGTTCATCAGGAAATGAATCTTTAATTTCATTTCCTATTTCTTCACCATTTTCCATTCTACTTAGATGATCTGCTACTACATTCTCACTTCCTTTTTTATCTTTAATTTCAATATCAAATTCTTGAAGTAAGAGAATCCATCTAAGAAGACGTGGTTTAGCATCTTTCTTACTCGTAAATACTTCGAAGTGGCTGAATAGTCCGTATAAATTATTACCTTAGATCCAACAATATACGATCTAAACTTATCTAAGGCAAAAATCACGACCAACAGTTCTTTTTTTCGTAGTTGCATAATTTAGTTGAATTGCGTTCAATGTGTGAGATGCATAGTAAATTGCTTTGAGAATTTTGTTATATCTTTGACCTAAAACTGCTCCTACAGCTAAGTCACTTGCATCACACATAATTTCAAACGGCAAACTCCAATCTGGTGCTACTAGCACTGGTGCAGTAGTCAACCTCACTTTTAGGGTCTGAAAGGCTTCCATACATCTACTATCAAAGTCAAAAGGTACTTCCTTTTCAAGTAAATGACTTAGAGGCTTTGCTATTTTTGAAAAATCTGCAATGAACCTTCTATAAAACCCGGCATGTCCGAGAAATCCTCTTAGGGTTCTTAAATTAACTGGTGGAGGTAACTTTTCAATTACCTCGACTTTAGCTTTATCAACTTCAATACCTTCTTCAGAGATTCTATGACCTAAAACAATTCCTTCTGATACCATTAAGTGGCATTTTTCCCAGTTTAGTACTAGATTGGTATCTTCACAGCGTTGTAACACTCGTTCTAAGTGTAACACACAAACATCAAATGAATCTCCGTAAACACTAAAGTCATCCATAAAAATTTCTAAGAATTTTTCAACCATATCAGCAAATATAGCCATCATACACCTTTGAAACGTAGCTGGTGCATTACATAAACCAAACGGCATTCTTTTATAAGCAAAAGTTCCATAAGGACAAGTGAAAGTAGTTTTTTCTCTATCTCCGCCGCAATGAATATCGTAAATATCCGAATAACCATCTAAGAAACAAGTAATACTTATGTCCACTTAAACGTTCTAACATCCGAACTATGAATGGAAGCGGATGATGATCTTTCTTTGTATGATCATTCGAGTTTTCTAAAATCAATGCACATTCGATAACTGTAATCTCCCTTGTCGGAATCCATTCATTCTTTTCATTCTCTTTCACCGTGAAACCTCCTTTCTTTGGTACCACTTGAGTTGGACTTACCCATTCACTATCCGATATGGGAAAAATTATCCCCATTTCTAATAGCTTAATGACCTCTTTCTTAACAATTAACGCAAATTTGGGTTGAGGCGGCGTTGCGGTTGAATACAAGGTTTAGCATCTTCCTTCGAATTATCTTATGAACGCAAATCTCGGGGCTAATACCTCGAATATCGGCAACCGTCCATCCAAAAGCTTTCTTATGCTTTTTCAACATTCTAAGTAATTGATCTTCTTGTTGCTCGGTTAAAGATGATGAAATAATAGCTCGGTAATAGATTATTAGTTTCAAGAAAAGCATACTTGATTTAAAGGTAACGGTTTCAATTCCAGATTCTTAGGTGGATCTTCCGGTGATGGTTTAAGAAGCGGTCCTTCTAGTTCTAATTCCAAATACTTATGCCATGATGGTTTAAAAGTAAAACTTCCTTTATCTGAGAAAGAATTATTTCTTTCATTTCGGTGTCTTTCTCATTTTCCTTATATATAGATAGAGTTAAGCATTCTTCTAATCTGTCTTCAAAAGTTGGTAAGCGAACATCATAGACAGAATGAATATCTTCTATAAAAGAACATGATTCGGTGATCCGTATGGATGGTTCATAGCTTTGAAAATATTGAAAGTAACTTCATCTTCATTGACTCTCGAATTAACTCTCCTTTACGGACATCTATTAAAGTTCTTCCCGTAGCTAGAAATGGTCGACCTAAGATAAGTGGTATTTGAATATCCTTCTTCCATTTCCATAACTACAAAGTCTACCGGAAAATAGAACTTGTCTACTTTAACCAATACGTCCTCAATAATTCCTTTAGGGTATTTAATCGATCTATACGCCATTTGCGAGTCATTTCGATCTTCGTAAGGTTTCCTATGCCTAGCTTCTTATAATCCTCATAAGACATGAGATTTATACTAGCTCCAAGATCACATAAGACCTTCTTAAACGAAATCCTCCAATTTCACATGGAATGGTAAAACTTCCGGGATCTTTCGGTTTAGGTGGTAACTTATGCCGCAAAACTGAGAACATTCTTCATTTAGGCATATATTCTCATATTCCTCTAATTTTTTCTTGTTTGACGAATATCTTTCGAAACTTTCCATAGCGAGGCATACTAATTAGAGCTTCGATAACAGGGATATTAACATGAATATGACGAAAAGTATCAAGGAAACGAGCATACTTCTTATTAGTTTTAATCTTTTTAATTTGATCTTTAGGTTGGTAAGGTAAAGATTCTAAATCTATAACCTTCGATCCCAAAGTCATTTTCTCTTTTCCTTTCTCCTTAAACCATTGAGTATTACTTGATCGCCAAGTATCATGAACTTGAGTTTTTTCTTTTAAAACATTCCCTGAATCAATCTCTACTTCAGATTTCTTCAGTTCTTCCTGTTTTTCATCCTTGTTTTCATTATCCTCTATTCTAACATGTTCCTTGAATAAAGTCCTTAAATCTTTATCCATGGGATCTTTCAAAATCCTAGGGATTTTTACCCATTTCTCACCTTCATTCTCAGGTTCCAAACTTCTATTCCTTTTCAAGAAATTCTCTATAATTTCTTCTTCCTCATTAGTGAATTCAAGTTCATCTTTAGTTTCATCATTTCTTCCATCTAAATCATTTTCTACTTCATTATTTCCGAAGTTTTCTACTCCATTACTACCACAGAGTTTTTTACTTCTCGTAACTACAACATTTACCTCTCTTGGGTTTCTTTCAGTATTACTTGGTAATCCTCCTGGAGGTCTACTGTTGTTACGTTCACCTTCCCTACTCAAATGATCTTCCATATTTCTTAATGAGGCTTCTATCGTTCTCATTCTGGTATCATGGCCACTCATAGATGTTTTTATTGTACTCATATCTTTAAGGATGTACCAATAGAAGTCATCATTGTTTCCATATTCTTAGCTTGAGTAGATACTACACCCATCATATTTTCCATTAGTTTTTCCCATTTTTCAACCCCTTCGCAGTTGAGTTGAACTTTGAGTTACTGGTATACTTTGAGTGGTATGCTGAGGATAGGATCTAGGTAATGATTGTAAATTCTGATTAGACGTGTTTTCTTGATAAACTTGATTATTATTCATATTCCTATATGGGACTCGATATGGCGGTTGTCCTTGCTTACTAGGGTTTTCGGACCATCGATAAGTAGGGTGATCTCTTCTAATAGCATTAAACGAGTTTGAGTATGCATTGTTCAAATTCCTATGCTTCTGAAGAAAACTCACCTCCTCTCTTGAATATCCTGTTGGCTCTTCGATTCCTAATGGCATATTATCCTGATTTGAGTATTCAGTTGGTGTATTATTTTCTGAACTTTGGTTTTTGTTTGATTGTAGGCCATCAAATTTCCTACTCAAATTTTCTAAATGTGCTAGAACTTCCGTATTCGATCCCCTACCCTAGTGGTGGCAACTAGGGACTACCCGGGCTCCCGAGTGGGAAGATCCGAGTTCGATCCCCCATCCTCGTAGATTAGGAAAAAAAGCTTTCGTCCCTGTGGAAAAAAAAAAGATGTACATTCTCCTGCAAAAGCTACTTTTCTGGTGCTAGAATCGGTTTCCCACATTCTGTTATTTTTGGAAATCTTTTCTATAGCATCGTAAACTACTTGAGCTTCACTCATCATTAAAGAACCACCACAAGCATGATCTACATCCGCACGTGAGTCTTTTCTTAATTTACGACAGAAAAGTTGAATTTGCATATCTAAGGAATAACCATGGTCGGGACAAACTCTTAATAGTTTTTTAAATCTTTTCCAGGCATTCCCAAGCGTTTCTTCAGATCCTTGTCTAAAGTTAGCAACCTCGACTTTTAATTCCAAATTTCGTTCTGGAGTGAAATATTGTTTCAGAAATTCAGTTTGAATCTCTTCCCAACTAGTAAGTGAATGATGTGGAAGAGACATAAACCAATCTCGTGCTCGTCCTTTCAAAGAAAAAAGAAACATAGTCATCCTCGTTAGTTCCTTATGAGCACCTTGACTTTTGGCTGTATTGCTCAGTTCTTCAAAAAGATAGAGATGATGATGTGGATCTTCATCATCCTCTCCTAGGAATTGGGCTCTTGCGTCAATTAAACCAAAAAGATGAGATTTAATTTCGAAATTATTCGCTCCTTCATTGGGTAAAAGAATGGGATTATTAGTCTGGTTTCTTCTTATGGTTTGATCACAGATAGGTCTCGGGTTTGGTGGGTTATTACAATTATTCTGGTTCCGATTCTGATTATTTCTATTATTATTATTTTGATTATTAGGGTTAACAGGGTTTTGTACATGCCCTAGAGCATGTTCTAGCCCTTGTTCAGGTGTTTCATCACTGATTTCAGTCATTCTCGTATTTTTGTTTGAAGATGATTCATCAGGATTTCCCTGACTAGTATGACCACGTTTACTCTCTACTCTTAACTGCCTTTCGTAAGTGTTTATGTCAGGCTTATAAGGAGTGAGTGGGGCCTTACCACTTCTGGTCATCAACTAACGAAAATAGAAAATACTCGACTTTTGGTAAAAAGAAAGTTGGTAACTAAAGGAAAGTAGATACCAACGAAAATTAAAATAGAAATGAGGTAAGAAAAAGTGTTGACTTATTCTCGAGAATTTTGAGCTAATACAAGTAGTAACCATAGAAACAAAGAAAAATTAGCGACGTTCCCCGGCAACGGCGCCAGAAAGATGACGTGGCCTTTTCTAGTGCTATATCAGTCCTTAACCGACAGTGTATCAGGTCAAACTGTAGTGCTAGTGTGGTGAGTCAGAGTGTCGAATCCTCAGGGAAACTTGGTAATTCTTCTAAGTGTGGTTAAACACCAAAGAGCTGTTATTAACTCGATCTAAATCGCAGTTTTATGACACAGATGACTACTATTCTACTTAACATAAAATAAATGCGTAATTTAAAAGTTATTCTAATATAATATATATAGATATATAAATATATATAGATGTACATAGATTGCAAAATATATATATAGATATAAATATATAGATACCAATATATTATTATAGAACTAGCCAAAGTTTATATAATTGATTAATACGATCTTTGCAGTAAACGGAATGTGCTCGATCTTTCCTTTTATATTAGGTCCAATTGAGTAAATGAAACGGTGCACTCCTGAGGTTAACAATTCCTCCTCACACGAGCGTATGAAATTGTCATATGTCATTGTCATCAGTTCAATCTCCACAACTGCCCCATGCTAATCTTAGTTAGTCTGAACAGGTATCGAGTACAAATCTACCCCGGATAAAAGAGGTTATTCCGTTTGTCAGACGGCCGATGTTATTCAAAAGGCTCCGGTTGTCAGGCGGATCGATTTAACTTTCCGGTATTAGTTTCGATTAAACCGTTGGTTTTAACATTATTATGATCTCGAGCACAATTTTAATAAGATTCATCTTTCCCAAGACAAATCTGCCCCCGGGTAGGAAATAGGATTCCGTAGTCACGCTTTCGCACGGCCAATTTTACCCTCCGGTTTTTCTATCTTTTATCTCATATCCTAACTTCTCTGGTCAGTTCATCGTTAGGTTATATGGTGCAATTCATCTTGGTTAATTACGTCAATCCGAATATTATCAATACGTTGCAAAATAGAAAAAGATTCAATTAACTCAATTTTAGTCAATTTTAATTAGACAGCATTCATTTACCGAAAAGATCGAAATAAAACGATTACATAACTTTAGCTAGTTATTAGATTTAGCCTAATAACATTATAAAAAGATAAAAACAAACAATACAAACATAAATACTTTAGAAATTTTACCCGATTACAAGCTTGTTGAATCGAGATCGTATTCTTCCGGACATTACAACGACTTCAAACAACATTGATCTTCCGATAATTTCTCGAGCATTACAACGATACTATTTTTTATTTATGGCATAAGGCCTATATACATACATACTACTACTAATTAAGAGAGGTTAGAAAATATATTGGTACACCCTGCAGGCTGTATGAATTGCTCTATTTATAGGCAGAATTTCCCAGGGCCGGATCGATCCGAGGTGATGCCGGATCGATGCGGGAATAAAAATATTATCCCCTAGATTATTCTCTGCAGGACCACATGTTTGATAATCATTATGTTTCCTCGGTTCAATCCGAGGTTAATCCGGATTGATCCGGGTAGTTTATTTTCACATCTTGATCGAAACTTGATAAAATCATAACTTGAGTTACGGATCTCCGAATGTCATAATTCAAGAAGCGTTGGAAACATCTTGAAAAGATCTATAACTTCTATGAAGGACTCTTCTTCAGAAAATGCCTTTTTGATGGGCCATTTGTTCGTCGAATATATATCTCGATAATAGTATCACGAACCGTTGATCCACTTGAACTTTAAATCTCATGGCACTTCCTTACTTCCTTCAAAAGACATGTTTTTACTTCAAAAAGTGTCGTCACTCGGGGTCTTGGTTTACCTAAAATCTGCAAATAAAATACCCACGTAAATCTGACACGACACTCCGGTTACTAAACCAGTACAAAATTTATAACTTTTTATTACTTTTACTAGATTTTTATAGTATTTAGATTTATTCATAACTATTAATATTTATAAGATTATCGTTATAATTTCTTATATTTTATATAAAAAGAGTTGATAAAGTATATAAAACATCGTAATTTTTATAATATAAATGTTATACATCATATATATATGTATATATATAAATACACATATAGATATATGTGTATATATATGTTTATGGAGTAAATAAATACATATGTAAGTACATATATATACACATATATCTAAATGTGTATATATATATACATATATATACACACACATACATAGATATATATCTACATATATATGTACATATATATACACATATATAGACACATATATAGACACATATGTATACATATATATACACATATATACACGCGAAATGTCTTATCATCTCTTTTTGTTTTTTGGAACATCGTTGTTTTGTGTTGTGTTGTTGTTTGTAACGTTAGGGGGGTAAGAGAAGAAGATAATATGGTTTTTACCACGTCATAGAATACTTGATGATGACGAGGGAGAACAAAGGCCGTACGGAGCCGGCGGAACAGACCTTATATTTTCAATCTAAAGGGTGCCTCACTTCCGGCTGAGGATTACCAGGCTGCTGGGGACAGGAAAAGATGCTCCGTTGAGCAGACCTAATGAAATTTTCTACGAGCTACCTACCAGGAGCCCCAATATAAAGCCTGGAGCTTAAGCATGACACAACGGATCAGAAGGAATCAAAAACACCCTAGGGAAAGCATGCAATTCTAAGAACCTCATCAGGCCGAGGCTTACCATGGAATTCAGTCTGAGATATTGATTTTTGGATTTTCAAACAACAGTAGTTTGTCGTTTGGTTCAATTTTTTAATTAACATACATGTTAGCCATAATTTCAAGGGCATTTTTTTTGTTCCCCATGTTAGCCATACTTTCAAGGGCATAATTAGGTCATTAGCAATACTACTATCGTGCTACCTTAGAATGAAAGCAAACATAAATCACAATCAAATAACAAATACATTATCAATCCCAATGTAACACCATACACATGCTTCCATTTCCCATTTTTCTATCAAATTCAATATCATAAATTACACTACATTATCAAATCAAAAATTATAACACTATCATACGATTCTCACATATTAATAATTTTACATTAATTTACTTCTAAAAACCTATCATACATATCATTACAGTTCATTTTAATAGAATTAGCCCCATTAATTCGAATCAAATAACAATATGAAAAACATATACATTAAATTCAATATTAAGTAGAAATCTGCAGTTTTCTACGTCCAAACGTAGTGTTTCTACGTCAAAACGTAGACAAATTACGTTCAGACGTAGAGAAATTCAGATCTCTACGTCCAAACGTAAAAACCTTACGTTCAGACGTAGAGACCTGTAGATCTCTACGTCCTGAAGCATAAGCCTTACGTTCAGACGTAGAGACCTGCATTTCTCTACGTCCAAACGTATAATACTTCCTTCATACGTCCAAACGTATGAACCTTCATACAAAAAACCCTTCTTAAACCCAGAAAACGACAAATAATACAATCAAAATCAATATAATGACACAGATTATCAAGGACCACCACAAACCACTCTACAATAAATATTCGGAAATAACAAGCACATACTAAAGTGAAATTAATATGATATACTATAAAAGAATATTAGGGAAAATACATACCCTTTCGCTTTCAATCGCCATTGCACTTGAGAGATTGTGAAATTGGACTTGAACAAGCACTATCAGAATTTCTTGCAAAAATCGCCAAAAATCGCCAATCGCCAATCGCCACTCAGAATTTGAAATAGGATAGAAAAAAAGAAGATAAAAGGGAAGGACAAGTATGTGAACCGTCTAAACGTAATGAACTCTACGTTTACACGTAGGTTTATTACGTTTAAACGTAGAGTTCATTACGTTTAGACGTAGCTAAAGTGCAAATTTCTCCTTTGGATTTCTCTACGTTTAAATGTAGGGTTTCTACGTTTAAACGTAGAGAAAGATCTTTTGCACCCGGTTATGTTATTTACATTTCCTGACGTTTAAACGTAGATATCCCTACGTTTACCATATTTTTCATGTCAGAAAATGCACAACCTGATTTTCAAGTGTCAGGTCTGACACGACCTGATTTTCCAATTTCTGGGTAAAGAAATCAAGTATTCAACCTTTCTTTACTCACTTTCACACTTAAACCCTTACCCTTGTCACGAGCCACAACAAAGAGCCACCACACACAGGACGCAGACCTTCAAACGAGGGGCGATGACAATAACAATTATTTTTGCAATCTAATAAATACATTTTGTTTGAACAATAACGATAATAGAGGAAATTATCTCAACATATACCTAAAAACTATGATTTTTCCGTCCTTTTAACTTTGGTTAGACAATAATAATATTATAATACCGTTATGTTCACATCTTGTTTTTTCTTTTCTTTTTTACTGTTTTTATTCTAATAAGATTTATTAAATGTATCACTTCATTAATGAATAGTAAAATATTGTTAAGTTATCCGATCACATTATGTGACTGAACGAATATAGAGACGAAAATAAATTCTAAGGAGACAAATAAAATACATCTTATATATTTTTCGACTCAAATAGGACAACCGCCCCCACCCATCAATGTAAGTCCTCCCTGACACACACACACACATATACACACACTATTGGCTTGTGACCCGTGCTTTGGCCCAAAAGGGGAAATACTTGTGTGGTGTAGAGATTTTGAGCTGATGTGACGGGTGAAACGATCAGAACCACACAGTTTAAGTGCAGAATGAAATCATGTGGTGTGTAGTGTGATGAATGTATGGAGCAAAAGAAATTTACTGTTGACGTGTCGTGCTTTAAATTTTTAAATTCGTCCTATCGTGTCATTCGACGTTTCTATATCCGTGTCTGTGTTATACAGGTGAGTAGTGTAAAATTAATAAATGAAGCCCTAAAAGAAGGGGGAAAAAAACACACGACGGCGTTATTTCGCCACAACAAGAAAAAGACGTATACCTTTCAAAAAAAAGTATATTTTTAACATTTGTCGTTGACGTACGTATCGTGTCTTTAAATTTTGAAATTTTCCGTGTCGTGTCACATGTGATATCTCAGTATCCGTATAGGTATTAATAAATGTACATAGTCAATTTTTTTATCATGTAGCATAATATAATAATACTCGTGAATATTCCAAATCAAATTTTAGAGCATTCGAGTTCAGCTTGTTAATCCTAACTAATTGATCGAGCTCGGAACGAGTTCACATAAATCGTATTTGAGCGAATATTTTACAAGCCGAACGTCGAACTACTCATTAGCGGTTTGACTCAATATTCACCATATATTTTGTAAATGTCGACCATTTCTTCCTTCTAAGAGCACTTGCATCACATAATTTAACAATTTCTTCTATTTTATAAGTTTAAATACTGCATTTTTTAGTTTAAATAATTATTATCCTACATGAAATAAACCAGATTCTATATTTTATGAAATCTGGATGAATGTAGTAGACATAAAAGAAATTTTATAGAATCTGAATTAATGTGATATATGTAAATGATATTTTACAGAATATATATTTTACTTTAAAAAACAGAGTATCTGTTGCATTCTTTTTCTTTGTTAAAATTGGATGTTGAAATCTTTAAAATAATTTTTTTTTTGGATAGAAATAATACTCCTTAAGTCATACCAACATATATACTACATCCGTCCCAAAATGTAAGTCTTAAGCTTTTTGGTTTTGTCTCAAAATATAAGTCATTTAGATAACCAATTAAGTATTTATTACATTTTTCTCCTTTTACCCTTCATTTATTATTTATCCACACACTTTCCACTATTTTACATTAATGACAATGAAATGTTATTTTAGATTTTTTCATCAAAATTAATGACACACAACCAATTTAACCAACTTTCTTAATTTGTGTGAAAAATCCAAATGGGCTCACATATTAGGACGGAGGTAGTTAGGGATGGCAATCTCGCCCAACCCGACCCTGCCCTACCCGTTCGGGTATGATTTTCAACTACCCATTCGGGTAATGGGTCGGGTATGGGTAAAATTTCTATACCCGTTCGGGTATCGGTTCGGGTATCAGGTATAGCATAAAACCCTACCCTACTCGTCCCCGACCCATTCCCCGACCCGTACCCTACCCTACCCGTTGCTTTTTCTTTGAGGTTAGTAGAAATTAGAAAAGAACTAAACCTAACGTTATCTTGTTAGTAGAAAAGAAGCGATAAAAAAACTAAAAAACATTAGTTCCTAATAGGACATTCATTTGCAAAATGTCTTAACTTGTACTTAAAATCAAATTCATTTTGTACTTAAAAAAATTATTTATACATGTTCATGTACCCGTACCCTACCCGTTACCCGTTTGGGGTGGGTATGGGGGATTTTATTTATACCCGTTCGGGTATGGGTCGGGTATGGGTAAAAAAATTTAGGAGTGGGTATGGGTCGGGTAGAGCTAAACCCGTCCCCTACCCGACCCATTGCCATCCCTAGAGGTAGTACTTCCTTAATCACTAAGCAGCTGTTACTTTCATCGGTAATACTCCCTCCGTCCCGTAATATAAGTCTTTTTAACTTTTTTTTTGGTGTCCTAAAATATAAATCCTTCTCACATTCCAATATAATATTAAATGCATTATTTTTATTTTCACACTAAACAATACAATATTATTAGTCAGTCTCAGAAAACAAGATAATACTATATTTTATATTGAAATACTAAAAACTAACTCATTTATTAGGTTTTCTTAAACGGTGTGAAATGAACAAAAGACCTTATATTGTGGGACGGGGGGAGTATATTAATTAATAGGTGGGTAAAATGAGAAACAATGATAAACGATATTCTTTGAAATAAAACAATAGCTAGAATCAACTAGATTGGTTCAAGTGGTAAGTGATTTGAGAATGCCTAAGGAGGTTGCCGGTGATTTTTGAAAGAACTCTTAGTCAGACCTTATCTATGAGTAAGAATCAGACGCTGTTGAAACGACTCGAGCCGAATCCTGAATTAATCGGACCAGTTGATTTCGGATACCAGGACTTTAAAAGAAAGGAATAAAAAAATAATAATAACAGATGTAAACTAACGTGTAAGGAATAAAAAATTAATTAATTTCTTGCGGAAATTCCGTTTGTTAAATTAAAAAAACTAAGAATCACGAGCGTTGGCTCCTAAGGGTATTCATATCAATCACCCTATCTCTATCCCCACAAATACTATTAAAAAGTACATATCCCTACTTTACAGCAACTAAATTCACAATACTCTACATCAGCATCCCTATCTCTATCCTTACAACATTAAAATATTCATTTTTCAACTAATTTTTAAATTCAAATTTTACTCCAACGGCTATATTTCAACGGTTATATTTCAACGGCTATATTCGAACACACACATTTTTTCCAAACAAAAAAAATAAAAAAATAAAAATGTAAGGATAGCTACGGTGTCATCATTTTGAGATTTGGGGTGACACTGTTCATCCACCCCAACGTAGGGTGGGGATAAAGTATCGATGCAGGAGAGCTTCTTCCCTATTTTTTTCCCTACATGTAGGGATAAAGGTGGAGATAAAGACTCTGATGCTAATACCCTAATGCACCTATAAATAGTCGCACTAAGTTAATGGCTTTAGTAGAATCAGAAGAAACATTTTCCTATCTACATTGAAAGTATTAAAGCTAGCTGAAGAAGTAATTAATACATAGCTATAGCTATGTCGTCGTCGGAAGTAGCTCCAAGTCAACTCTTTCCCGCCGGTTCAACCATTAGTCGTCAAGACTTTCCGGCCGGCTTCATCTTCGGTTCTGCTTCCTCTGCCTTTCAGGTCCGTGCACTACCACTATACTACTTACTTGCTGCATGGACCGGTCATCTTTTGGTTATTTTATTTTTAAATGAAATAGTTATAGTTTGAATTACTATGCGTTTCATGTTCCACTAAACTATAATGTTCTGGATCTGGAAAAATAAAATAAAATAAAAATAAACAGTAATTATATTTGTCATTGAACACAGTATGAAGGTGCACCGAAAGAAGACGGAAGAGGTGAAAGCATATGGGATGTGTTCTTGAGAGTCCACCACCGTGGTGAGTCTTTAGATAGATCTTAATTATCATTAATATACTTAATCATTGGATGTTATATATATGAGTTCAAAGAAACACTACGTACTGAGGCGGACGCAGGATCTTAAATGAAGAGGACGATACTACGATCGAGTGTAAATTTTTAAGAGAGAGCAAAAAAAAAATACACAATATACATAATAATGTATGCCATTGGGGTGGATCCACCCCTGAGTACGTATAAGTCTGGGTAGTTGACACATTTTAAGGAAATGATTATGTGTCATTAATTTTAAATATAAGAGTTTAAAACGTCTTGTGATTATTATTAATGTAATAGAATAGCTAGTGAATTGATGATAAATTAGAGGGAAAATGAGTGGAGTAAGATTTTTTTTTTTTTTTTTGGGAGTAAGATTTAAATGGTTAATACAGTAGTATTTATTTATTTCGTGTGTTAAATTTCACGTTGTCAATTATAAACGCAGAAATTGTGGAGGAAGGTGGACTTGAAGCGATCCGACAATACCATCGATATGAAGTAAGCAAAAAGCCGCAAGGCTCAAATATAGTGTGTATATATATACATTTATATATAGTAAAAATAATTATTTGGTGTACGTAATTAATTAGTTTGAATTTGATTAATGTGAAATGTTATCAGACTGATATCGAAGTGATGAAGGAAATGGGATGGGATTCATATAGATTTTCAATCTCATGGCCCAGAATTCTTCCAAGTATGTTCAATCCATTATTCTTTTAATTTAGCGACAAAAGCCTTAAATAAATGTTTTTTTTTCTAGTTTATTTTGTTGTATATTGACGACTTTTTCAAATTAACATGGTGAAAAATTTAATTTTGCAGAAGGAAGAAGAATACAAGGCAGCAAAAATGGCGGAGTAAACCAGAAAGGGGTAGATTTCTATAACAATCTCATCGACAAGCTCCTCGCTAATGGTTCGATCCAATACATCCTTTGTTTAATTAGCTCGAATGTTAAGCCGAGGCTATTAGCGTCATTTCACTTAATTGTTTGATCGAACGACTACTATTTTTGTTGCAGGTATAAAGCCTTTAGTAACTCTCTTTCACTGGGATAGTCCTCAGGATTTGGAGGCCGAATATAAAGGATTTTTGAGCCGTCGAATCGTGTAAGTGATTTCATTATATAAAATGGCTTTGCAATAAAAAATGATGTAGTGATCGATGTTTTTGAAATTGTATGTATGCATATATTGCAGGGATGACTTTTGCGATTATGCAGACTTGTGCTTTCAAAAATTTGGGGATAGGGTGAAACATTGGACAACATTTAATGAGCCATGGAGCTTTGCCATTGGTGGTTATGCATTGGGAACTCTTGCACCGGGTCGTGGGGCTTCGGAAAGCATGAGATACGACATGAAGGATTTCTTTCCCGGAGCTCGAGCTACTCCGAAAAATCCATGGACTTTAGCCCCAACGGAGGGGGACCCGAGAAGGGAACCATATATCGTCGCGCATAACCAGCTTCTTGCTCATGCTGCGGCGGTGAAACTGTACAAGTCCAAATACAAGGTTGGAACCTTCGTTTGGGAAATTTTTACACAGTGACTCCATTCGTGTGGAGACATTATGTGGTTCAATCTGAACCACACGGCTTCCTACTTTCCTTCCATAATGAAACTGTGTGGTTCAGTTTGAACCGTATAGTGTCTCCACACCAATGGAGACACCACACGAAAATTTCCTCCTTTCATTTTAGTACTTTAATTCTTTTTCCTTTACACTAGCTATGTTACTTACTATGATGTTCTTGCAATGATGCTAATTTTTTTTATTTATTTTTGGTAGGTAAATCAACGCGGTGTGATTGGGATTACCCTCGTGACCAACTGGGAAGTACCATATTCACAAACACGAGATGATAAGGATGCAGCACAACGCGCCCTTGATTTCATGTTTGGATGGTAAGAGAATAGCGATTTTATTAAAGATTCTTCATGCATATATAACACATGGGGAAGTATTATTTTCTATACTCTCATTATCGAATCTAATACGTTTTCAGGTTTATGGATCCAATAGCTACTGGTGACTATCCAGATTCAATGAAAAAATACGTTGGTAGGCGTCGTCTCCCGACGTTTACTGACCAAGAATCAAAAGACTTGAAAGGCTCATATGATTATTTAGGAGTGAACTACTACACTGCAAATTATGCACGAAATGATCCCAATAGCGCCTCGGATTCGAAGGTTAAATGTACCAGTAAGTCCATGGGTGAATATGTATTATATGATGCTTCAATTGCAATATAAAGAATTTCACATGATGAATATAAGATAATCTTGTCTTTTTTTCCTTTTTTTTTCTTTTATGTAGCTGCGCGGAATGGTGTACCTATTGGTGAACAGGTTAGCAACACCCCATAACTTGTTACCCTTTTGGAGTGTATTATAATACATAACTTAACCGTGGTTAAAACGTTGCAGGCTGGTTCGGATTGGCTCTATGTTTATCCGGTTGGGATTTTCGAGCTTTTGAATTATATCAAGAACAAATACAACAATCCCATAGTTTACATCACAGAGAATGGTAGCTTCTCAGTCACTTTTAATTAAGTTCAATTTTATAATAAAGACATAAATTATCAAATTATATATATTATTTGATGCAGGAAGGGATGAACTAAATGAAAAGGACGTGTCATTATGGGTGTCGCTTTTCGACTTCAAAAGGATATCATACCACGCCAGCCATCTTGATTACATCAAGAAAGCAATTGAGTAAGATGTTCTAATTATGTTGTTTGTATCTATCAAAACGTCAATGTGAAAAACCATGACAAACCACGTTTAATTATTGTGTTTTTAACGTATAATTAATCAGCCATGTAATTGATAACACGTTGTCATGTTTGTGTAGCAATGGAGCGAACGTGAAAGGATATTATGTATGGTCACTGATGGACAATCTGGAATGGAGTTCGGGTTTCAAGTCTCGGTTTGGAATCAACTTCATTAACTTCAAGGCTAACGTCGAAAGATATCCTAAGCTCTCTGCTGCCTGGTTCAAGATGGTATTGCAAAAGGATCCTAAGAAAGCTTAACTCAAACACCAAGAAAGAGTACTTTAATTTATTGTGTGCTGTATATATGGAGACTGTTTTCTATCTTAAAGATGTAATATTATGATTTGCAATAAGGTCAACATGAGACATTGCAGCATCTATCTTGTGAGGTGTAATAATGTATTTTGTGAAATTTTATGTTTTTTTTTTTTTAAGGAATAATAATGTATTTTGTGAAATATTATGTTGTTTTGATTGCTTTTAAGGACCATGGTAATCTGAAAACATTACATAACAATGAAACAGAATGACTTGAAAACAGAAGGGCTACACATACACAGCTGCATAAAATACAATGTGCACACTCCCTAAACATTATAGTTAGTCAATAGTCATCACAATATCTTACCAAATTACAAAGCAGGTGCAAAAACTACACAGCTTTCTAGTTTCTACACAACACACATTGCTTCTGACCTCCATAAACCACAATCACCATGAAATCTATTACCAAATACAACGGTAAGTAACATGGGTCTCGGTGATTTCACTGTTATAAGTGACCTTCAGCACTTGCCCTTTCTCCAGCCCGTAATATTTAGCAATCGCGTCTGTCTGACACATCCGGGGAAGCTGAAAGAGGTTAAAAAGCAGTTGTTTTAGTTAGAATGGACTAAAAAAACAGATATACATATGATTTAGTAAGATAAGGTTCTTTATATATTTCATTCTTGAACACAAGAAGCTGCAACGTCGAGTTCTTCTTATGAGTCCTGTAATCGTAAACTAACTAAACCAACAAAATACCGGCTCGTTTTATAAGAACAAACCTGCTTCTCTGTAATGCTATACTGCTTCAGAAGGCTATCTTTCTCTTCATCACTCAGCAGTTGATGTTTTGGCTTCAACACGTGCTTAGTAATGTTGACGAGCAAGTCAGTTATCTGATGACATATTAAGATTTTAAATTGTAAGATATTCAATATCAGGATGGTCAGTGATATAAGCCAGAAATGGCACCCTACATGTTTTAACAAAGCTTAGTGCATGAAAGATCATCAACACTGAGATATGACTTAGAAGGGAAAAAGTGGTGGATCTGATGATCTAAAAAGTTTCCATGTTACATATTCAAAATCCGTCTTAAGGTCGATAAGCTAAGGAATTCTGCAGACAAAAAAAAAAAAGCAAACAGAAAAACCTGGAAGAACTCAGTCTTGAAGGGCAGAAGCTCGACACTTTTCATGGCTTGATTAGTCATTTGATCTTGAATGATCAATATAAGTCGACTTAGGGATTCATCATTCATTATCGAGCTTGCAATAGCCCGGACAGTGCTTACTTTAATAGTGCTCGGCCCACAGAAAACTACTAGAACCTGAAATTCATAACGAAATACATCAGTAGGCCAAAGTATAGATTCAGTTACCAAAATGAGCATGTTATAGCATAGTGAGTAAAAATAAATCACAAATGTCAAACTCATCATCCCCAGAACATATATAACCGATCATATCTCATTGTGTTTACAGTCTAATCCAGCAACTTTTTCAATCATAATAAGTGCACGGAAATGTGGGAGGGATGCAAAATTTCTACACCATCTAGACATCGTACGTTATGAATGGTTCATTTTAAGGCATGAGGCATTGACACAAGAGCGCAATGACCACTGTACAAGAGTGCCCTTCAAAGCAAAAGACTTTTCCATACTCCACAAGAACCCTTCAAGCAATTATCTTCTTTTTTACTTCCCTTTGTTTAAATTTCAAGTCTCGGCATAGCCTTTAAACAGTTCCTAGCCTATCCAGCAAAAAGGAAGACTGAAGACAACAGGTGCCCCAAAGAAAAAGGCACAAACTAGAAAACCAAGGATAGTAAACAACAATGCTCAAGCCTTAATCCACTAGCTGGGGACAGAAGAAAACAGAATGAAATGCAGAGAAAGATCATCCTCCATAATACCCTTAGAATCACATTCGAGTCTTTCTTTCTATCTTTTCGCATCCTAAATCACACATGCGAGGCTTTCTTTCATTCTTCTAGCATCCTAAATTACACATGCAAGGCATTATTTCTTTTTCTTCTCGCATCCTAAGTTGCATCTCAAGCTTAACCAAGGGCCTCTTATTCATCAATAAGAACCAACCACTATTGCTCAATGACAAGACTCATTCATTAAGGAATAAAACGATGGATTTATTCACCAAGAAATCACTGGTATCCTATATAAATTCAAAGGGCAACAACTCCTAATCTAGTTCACAAATTTTTGTGTTAATATTCTTATAAATTTGACCAAACTCTACCCCACCCTCACAAACTCTCTGTGACTTAAACCATATTAAAACAAACAAACTGGTGTCAATAAATTCATACATTGTGTAAATTTTCAAAGTAATAAATAAAAGAAAAAAGAACAGAAAGCTCAATGAGTGTGACCTTATCAGAAGAGTCACTCTGGCGAAGGGAGGAGATACGAAGGCGAGTTACATCAGGGGATTCGCCGTATTTCTCACGGAATTCCTGAAGGGAGAGCTCGATCTCAGAATTGGGAACCAAATAGCCCCGATCTCTGAGCATTTCCAGCACAGTTCGGCGGGCCAAATAGTACTTGTGTGACTCCTTGCTTCCTCCGTTCACTAAGCTGTTTAAGCACGGCGGAAGGGGCGCCGCATTTCCTCCTTTCTCCATCCCTTTGTTTCTCGGAGTAAAAAAAAAGAAAAATGGTTTATGTCAGCCAAGTGGAGCGGCGGTGACTGCCTGAGGTTTTGCTTAGGGCCCTAGATGAAAGCTCTTGGTGATGTCACGCTATGAAGAAAAAAATAAAAACAACGTTGGTCATGGAACAAATTCTAGTCGATGTTCTTCCCTTAACAAGTATAAAAAAAAGAGTTTAAATAATCTAACCTTTACACATAACAAAAGGATTAAGTTGCCTTTTTTTTACTGACAAATAAAATAACTTAAAACATAACGTACGTAGCTAAATACGTTAACGTTAGTTGTCGTCCTCGTTTGGTCTAAATAAAGCATTAGCCGAATTAATGAACGTTTATGTCTCACACTTATATGGGGTTGAGTACATTTTCCCCGCTTATAAGGGACTGACGTCATCGCCAGGACGGCCAAGACTGTTCCCGGATCGTCTCTACTATGGAGGTAAGTAGAGGTCATCCTTACACCGGCATTTTGTACGGTGCAACGCATAGTTCCGTCTGATAATCGACTTTGATACCATTCCGTAACGTCCCGGACCTCGGGCCTGGTACGCTAAATGAGTCATAAATGATCCGGTCAACTGCTTAGACCTCCGTCCTCGTTTTGTCTAAAAAGGCTAACCGAATTTACAAGACTTTTATGTCTCACACTTATATGGGGGTGAACATTCTACTACGCTGCATCACATGGAAGTTGGAATATTAATCCCAACCGTTCATAATTTAAATTTAAGATAGCGGATAACTGTATATTTTTTCGTAAAAATCGAATGAAATATAAGCAATAAAATAAAATAAAATCGTTTCATTCCGGTGTTTGGTTGTGGAAAAAAATGAAATGAAAAAAATTTAATAATTGATGATACACCGAATGAAAGTGGGTGATGAAGGGTAATGTGACTTGTTAGGATAGAATGAGATAGGTTGGGTAACATGGTAAGATATGATGGGACGTCGAATAATGCATAAGGTAGGGTAGAGGGTATGTGGTGAGGAATGTGGAAGGGGTATGCAAGGTCGTGTCGATGAGTAACTTTACCATACCACACACCTTACCTTACTATCTTACCCCACCACACGGTCCACACCTCACCCTTGTTGAGAAATGATGGATGCTTTTGGTTGTTTCTAAATTAGATCAAAGAAACACGATTATACATTCATCATATCATAGTTGTATAATCATTTATGCAATTATGTGTGTTATATATCAGTGTTACATTAATGCATTGAAGTCTATTTAGACTGGACAAATGGCAAATATTTAAGCTCATGTTATAAGTATAAAAATCACAAGATGATCAATGCATCAATGAGAAAATGTGATAAACATATATTATCAAATATGATTCATTATATCATATAATACACGATGTAATACTTTATGTGTCACATGTTCATCACTTGATCAAGTTGCGTTGCACTCAAATTATCATTGAAGACTAGCTGAATCAAGATGAACTATGACGATGCCTGATTTTGTCATGTATAATTTGAGGCCAATTTAATCTAGGGATGATAGAATCAAAGATGATTTTGGGGGTGATTTTAGGGTTCTATGGCCGAGTCCAAGAATGTATCTTGGATTGCCTACGTATCCGTGTATTGTCGGGAATCAAGCCTTACGTAGTTCCGGAATGATGTATTTATAGGCACATGCCCTTCTTCTGCCCTAATCCTAGGGCGGTTTGGTCTATTGACATAATTGCCCTTTAATGGGCCTTGCTCCTTGCCCAAGCAACCCTCTAGATTATTGGGCCTAGGAACCTGGGCTGGAGCTCTGATATCGACTCGTATGACACCGACATGGGTGCTCGAGTTGACACACTTGCAAGATCTGCTGGCGGCGGTGGTGATCACTGATTCGTCTCGTATTCGACCCGATGTGGATAATATACTTGGACTTTTCCACATGCCAGCTGGACCAATTAGATAATTCCACGTGGAGGGGTGAAATCCCGTATCGTCATAAGCCCCCCAGATCTGTCTGAGCTCTTGAGGTCAGGTCTGATCTGTCAAAGGTGTATCTCGGCCACTGTCATCCAATGCTCTGAATTTAAATCTGCCCTGGAGACTTACTTCCTGTGGAGTCCGACATACGGCCTTTCCATGTCTGCTTTGCAAACTTTTTTATCTTAGCATTATACGTCCCTAGGACTTATAACGTGTGGCTAAGTTGACATCGACTTCGATGCGTATTTGTCGAAGGAATGATGAGATGTCCAACTTGGGACCTGTCTCGGTCGAGGTCGACTTCTCTGAAGAATCTGATTTGCCTGGATTTTGGAGTACGGCATGCGGATCTCGAATGTTAGTCTAACAGTCTTGAGACTTTGCCTTAACGCCAAAAAAGATGCTTATTCTTAGGCTTTGCCCTTTTTAACCATCGTTGTCGTTGGCTTCCATCTGTATAAACAATTAGCCGGTCATTTGGACTTGGCTTATTCTTTCCTTGAAAAATTGTTACATTTTTCCTTCTTTTCTTTGGTCTTTGAAGTAGACCATCTTGCTTTATTGCGGCCTATGGCCTTATTTGCACATCGGCCTCTCTCATGTCGATGCATATATGTCGATATCTGCCCTCCAAGTATCATGAGAACCTTAGGTTTGGATCATATTTGGCCAGTCTTTGTGACTAGGCTTTTTTGTTATAAATGCTGAAATTTTTACAAGTATTTGGTGTCAAACACTTTTGTTGCATGTCGATTCCCATTCCTTTGCTCGCTTTTTCTCGAGTATTCCATGTCGACTCGTTGTTGCCTCCAAAGTATAATGCAGATTCATCATCTTCGTTATACTTTCAGTAGTTCCATTTGTCGACCATATGTAACTTGTCTTCCATGCTTTAGCATTTTTTGGACTTTTCTTTGTTGTTGCGTGGTAGAAGAGATGCCCCTGGTTGTCTCATTTCGTTTGTCGGAATCGATGCTCTTTCGTTGTCGATAGATATTTCCGCCTACGATGTCCTAGTACTTACCGTCTAATAAGATCGGTAATACGTAAATGTCGCTCCGGATCTCGGTGTCGTGGTGTTTCTTTGTCGTTCATGACTCATGACACATGATCGCCGAGAGTTTTGGACTTGGTCCGAACTCGATGCCTTAGCCTTTTGGTTCCATGGAACTTTTAGCTTCACCTTGGCCGTCGATCGAAATGATCATGTTGCCCGGCCTCGATGCCCTAGTAAATTCTCTCTCTTGGGAGTCGATTACGCCGCCGTCGACTCGGACTTCGATGCCATTGCGTTTTCGTCCTATTAGGACTTGTAAACGTTGACTGTCGACACTGAAGGCATCCGACTTGCGGATCCTCGTAGACCGTTGAGTAGATCCTTTGCGGAGTGGATCCTCGAGATACGCCAGGCACTAGTCAAAAAGTCGCAATAACCATAGGGATAGTTCCCGAAATAAGAAGGCTCGTCCCGCCATGCTCGGCTAGGAGAGTTCCAAAAAAAAATAGCTCGACCCGCCATTTCGGTAGGGTGAGTTCCAAAATAAGATAGCTCCGAGGTAAGATGCCGAGTCGAACTCGGACTTTTTACAGATTCACTCATCGGTGAGCTCCAAATATGACGCCTAGTTTTATTTTGCTTCAATTTTTGCAGTATGTTGCTTGTCGCTTTTTGTTGTCTGTCTTTCACGATTCGATCCCTGGGACTTTTGAATTATGAATTTTGAATTCTGACCTTTCCTTTGAATGTTGTTTGTGTTGTTGAATATTTGCCTAGGGTGTAGTCCTTTGGACTTAATTCCCTTGCAAAAGCGCCATGGGGTGTAGTCCTTTGGACTTAATTCCCCCGTGGCCCCTCAAAGTGTAGTATGAGTACATGACTCATGGTACACTTGGATATGAGTCGACCTAGCACCGCGCATCGCCTTATCGGCTTGACTTGGCTATCCGGTCGGAGCTCGAATCGACCGTCTTGCCTCGTCGGGCTTTCGACATGGTCGAATTGAAAAATCCCTACTCGACCGTCGCACTTCGTGGTGCTTCGAACCGGTCGAATAGGGTATCCATCGTGGGATCTTCCAACCGCTTAGCATCGTGGCTTTGGCGGCGGTCGGGAGTGATATAAGATCCGTCGGTGACTTGGCTTTTTTCACCGTTTTATTTCTTCGCATCGTGTCGAGGTGATATAAGCATCGTCGTGACTTGGCTTTATTCACCATATTATTCCGACTTCATCGTGTCGAGGATTTGTAGTTGTGGTTGACTTTTGCCTCTTTTATCTTTTAATCACATGGACTTCTTTTGCTTTAAGGCTGGTCGAATTTCTTGCCTTTGCCATTTTGTATCGTGGTAGATTTGCAATGTGAAGGCTGTAAATCATAACAAACACAAAAGCGTCTCGAGGAAAGACATGCTTAGTAGAATATTTATGAAATTGTCACATGGACTTATTACAAGACATAAAAATGTAAAAACGAAGTTAATTGAGATAAGGCTTAGCTTATTTGGTGTAGTCTCGTTGGTATCATGCTTAGATGGCGGGCGGACTTACGTAAGGTCGCCTTCGAGCTCCGAATATTATGCCGAGGCGAGCCCGGTCTTATTAAAGATGCGCTCGAGAGAGCTCCAAATATGATGCCGAGGCCAAGCTCGGTCTCATAAAAGATGACGCCGAGCCGAGCTCGGTCTTATAAAAGATACCGCCGAGCCGAGCTCCAAATATGATGCCGAGGCCGATCTCGGTCTCATAAAAGATATGCTCGAGAGAGCTCCAAATATGATGCCGAGGCCGAGCTCGGACTTATAAAAGATGACGCCGAGCCGAGCTCGGACTTATTAAAGATGCGCTCAAGTTGAGCTCCAAATATGATGCCGACTCGATCTCGGACTTATAGAAGATGATGCCGAGTCGATCTCGGACTTATTAAAGATATACGCTCAAGTTGAGCTCCAAAGATGATGCCGAGTCGATCTCGGACTTATAGAAGATGATGCCGAGTCGATCTCGGACTTATTAAAGATGTACGCTCAAGTTGAGCTCCAAAGATGATGCCGAGTCGATCTCGGACTTATAGAAGATGATGCCGAGTCGATCTCGGACTTATTAAAGATGCGCTCAAGATGAGCTCCAACCATGATGCCGAGACGAGCTCGGTCTTATAAAAGATACGCTCCAGAGAGCTCCAAACATGATGCCGAGACGAGCTCGGTCTTATAAAAGATACGCTCGAGACGAGCTCCAAATATGATGCCGAGACGAGCTCGGTCTTATAAAAGATACGCTCCGAGAGCTCTAAAATGATGCCGAGACGAGCTCGGTCTTATAAAAGATACGCTCGAGACGAGCTCGGTCTTATAAAAGATACGCTCCCGAGAGAGCTCCAAAATGATGCCGAGACGAGCTCGGTCTTATAAAAGATACGCTCCAGAGAGCTCCAAATATGATGCCGAGACGAGCTCGGTCTTATAAAAGATACGCTCGAGACTAGTTCCAAATATGATGCCGAGACGAGCTCGGTCTTATAAAAGATACGCTCCAGAGAGCTCCAAATATGATGCCGAGACGAGCTCGGTCTTATAAAAGATACGCTCCAGAGAGCTCCAAAATGATGCCGAGACGAGCTCGGTCTTATAAAAGATACGCTCCAGAGAGCTCCAAATATGATGCCGAGACGAGCTCGGGTTTTGGGCAAGACGAGTCCGTAGAGCTCGAATGCCGGTGCTCGATATCTCGAGTCTTTGTGGTGCAATGTGATTGTGATAAAAAACATTACACATATAATAAAGACTTACAAAGTATATAAGAATTTTAAATAACAATTGTAAGAACCTGAAGAGCTTAAGAGCTCGGCTCGCTCTTTGGAGCTCGAGAACTCGCTTCGTGGATAGCTAGATACGGTAGATAACTCGCAGCTTTCTGGGGCGCCACAACAGTGTCTTTCCGGTGACAATCAGACCTCGAAACGGATTCCGATCGGCACGAAATTTGGAGGGATCGTTCTTCCTTCACTTTCCTTCGATGTGACCGGTGGAAATTTTCTTTCGATGGCTCAATCTTCGGGAATAAGCCGCTGATCTGGCAGATGCTGTCCAGAATCCTGCTGCGTTTCTGGTGCCTGCAGTAACTTCCTTGCCACGATCGAGAAATCAAACGAACTCCGATCGGCCTAAAATTTTGAGGGCTTGTTCGGTCCTCATAATTCTTGAATCTGACCGGTGGAAATCTTGTTCCAACGGTTCAATTGTCGGGAATATTCAGCCGACTTGTCTGCTCCCAATTAGGGTTCTGCTGCGTTTTTTATGCAGCCGCAACTTCTTTGAGACGATCGGGCACTCAAAACAACTCCGATCGGTATGAGATTTGGAGGTCTTGTTCATCCCTCCTAATCCTTGGATCTGAACGGTGGAAATCTTGTTCCACCGGTTGAAACTCAGAAATAATCCATATATCCGACCGCTTTTTGGGCTGCTGCATTTTTGATACAGCAGCAACTTCTTGGCGACGGCCGGGCATGTAACCGGACTCCGATCGGCACGAAATTTTGAGGGTTTGTTCGTCCCTCGATATTCTTCACTCTGAACGGTGGGATTTTCATTCCAACGGTTCAAACTCCATAAATCAGCCGCCGATCTCGCTGCATTTTTGGGTGCTGCGTTTTTGCTTTGTTACAGCAGCAACTTTCCGGCGACGATCGGCTATCTAAACGGACTCCGATCGTCACGAAATTTGGAGGGGTTGTTCGTCCCTCCTTATCCTTGAATCTGAACGGTGGAAATCTTGTTTCAACGGTTCAATTTCCGGCAATCAACCTCGGATCTGACTGCGTTTTTGGCATTAAATTGATCACGAACCACCACTCCTTGATCCATCACCGATAGAAGGCCCTCCTTCTAGCGCCAATGACGATGCCTGATTTTGTCATGTATAATTTGAGGCCAATTTAATCTAGGGATGATAGAATCAAAGATGATTTTGGGGGTGATTTTAGGGTTCTATGGCTGAGTCCAAGAATGTATCTTGGATTGCCTACGTATCCTGTGTATTGTCCAGGAATCAAGCCTTACGTAGTTCCTGGAATGATGTATTTATAGGCACATGCCTTCTTCTGCCCTAATCCTAGGGCGGTTTGGTCTATTGACATAATTGCCCTTTAATGGGCCTTGCTCCTTGCCCAAGCAACCCTCTAGATTATTGGGCCTGGGAACCTGGGCTGGAGCTCTGATATCGACTCGTATGACACCGACATGGGTGCTCGAGTTGACACACTTGCAAGATCTGCTGGCGGCGGTGGTGATCACTGATTCGTCTCGTATTCGACCCGATGTGGATAATATACTTGGACTTTTCCACATGCCAGCTGGACCAATTAGATAATTCCACGTGGAGGGGTGAAATCCCGTATCGTCAAACTACAAGTAATGATCACATCTGCTCAAGCTTAAAACAAGTTGAAGACTAGCCTTACAGTTCAAAAACAACAACTATATTATCAAGTGGAAATTGATCGAAGCTTCAAAATGATAGGGGAAGCTGCCTAATTAAGAGGTCTTGGGAACTTGTTAAAGATTGTCAGCCATGATAAAGGAAAATCATATTAGGATCAAACGCTTACCGTTGTACTAAAACCAATTGGTGGTAGTAAAGGTGCAACTTTATTTCCTTTAACACGCCCCTTCAAGTGTGCGCCTCTAACAAGGCTGTGCCATCTAGACACACAAAGACAAGACCAAACTAGGCCAACAAGACAAAGAGGCCCACCACTTGCACAATATAACTGAGGGAGCCAGGGTTTGATCCCACGACCTCCCGCTCCGATACCATGTGTGCGTGGCTGTCCACCACGGTTCTGTTGCTGAGACTTATCACCAGGCATCGAATTCTTCAAGGCTAATACAGGGCACTGACTTTTCCAATGTCCAGGCTTCTTACAATAACGACACTCATCCTTTTTAGCAGTATTTGTCCGAAACTGTTGAGATGGTGCTGCTAAAACGGATGCAGAAGGGGCGGTTGGTACCTTTTCAGTTTGTGTTTTCAGACGAGTTTCTTCAGCTAACAACTCGTGAACCACTGAATCGACAGAGGGCAAGGGATTATGATGCATAATCGAAGCACGACAGTGCTCATATTCTGGACGAAGCGAGTGTAAGAGTTGAACAAGACGCGATTCCTCCAATTCCAACGTGGGATATCACAATTCATCGGTCTAAAAAGGTTGTTTAGTTGAAACCTCTTTCTTTATATAGTGTTCTTTCTTGTCAAGTTGTTGCATTGTAAAGATTCTCAAATATGAAGAATCTCTTAGCTTAAATTTTGAAATCAACTTGCTAGACCATACTTGAGCTTATCAACTTTGTCCGGTCATTCAATTAGATTCAAACTATTTGAAGACTTGAAGTGCTGAGGCATTAAAGCATTGTGAAGATCGATAGCAGAGATTTCCAAGGCCGAAGGTGCATTGAAAAGTTGTTGAAGCTTGCTGAAGCTTTCACACCTGTAAAGTGTTGTATTTGTTCAATTAGTCATTGAAGTTGTTTTCTTTTAAGGTGTCTGAACGGGGAAGTTTTTGTCTAGTATCTTAATATGCGTCGAAGTGACGGGAGAAATGATCTGGACCACACAGTTTGAATCAGTTTAAAAACAAATAGTCCATGTGATGCCACACGTATCTCACACCGTATGGAGACACCAACTAAAAACCTATGTCTGAAGGTTGTATAAAGGAGTATGTAGTTCTTTTGTGATTCATCACAAACGTTCAACAACTAGTGAGGTGTTTTAAGTACCAATGTAGCCTTGGGAATGTAAGAGCAAGTGTACTAATAAGGTCATTTTCGACCAACTCAACCTCACATTTCTCAAGTTCCCAACTTTTTCTTTCTTTGAGTTAAAATAATAATGAACTTGTAGACTTATTTTTTCTCCACCGCGTCAATAATCAAATAAGTGTGAGGACGGCGATATAAATGTCTTGTTAATTCGGGTTAGTCTTTTTAGACCAAGCGAGGACGGCGGTCTAAGCAGTTGACCGGACTATTTACGACTCATTTAGCGCTACAAGGCCCGGGGTCAAGAGCGTTATAGAATGGTATTCAGAGCCGAGTATCAGACGGATCTAAGTGTCACAGGCCAACTCTAGACGAACCTAAGTGCCACAAGCCACCTCTAGAGTCCTCTGGTAGAGACGAATCGAGACAAGTCCACAGGGACAAGTCTTGGCCGTCTTGGCGAGGACGTCAGTCCCTTATAAATGGGGAGAATGTGATATCCACATTGGAAGTGGGGGAAGCGCATCACCACCATATAAGTGTGAGATATAAAGTTCTTGTCAACTCGGGTTAGCCATTTTAGACCAAGCGGAGACGACGGTCTAAGCAGTTGACCAAACCATTTATGACTCATTTAACGCTAGCAGACCCGGGTCTGGAGCATTATAGCAGGTGAGGTGGTCGAGCTTTTCTCTCCCTTACTTTCTGTTGCATCAAACATTAGTTTATTAATTTTGAGTGTGAAAATTTTCCGGTCCCAACCTTTTCATCTCTTTTCATTCTTTTTTGATTTTTTTAATATTAAATTTCATATCTTTTTGTTTTCATCTCTAACCGTCGAAGCATAATATGATAGAAAATTTATTAATATTTTAATTGATAGCATTACTTTTTTTACACCATTACTACATCTTATCAATCATACATTATCCATAAAACTATTCTATATTTCTTCTCCAATAATAACATACCATGTCATCTTACTTGAGAGACCCATGTGTGCTTCCATTGCACCATTACGGCTGCTCTAAATGTAAGTCAAAAGGGCCGAACTACTGTACATCCCGTGTTCTCTGGGAAAAACTTGTGTGGTGTCTCCACACATGTGGAGACACTACAACCACACAGTTTCATTTTGTATTTAAACTGTGTGGTTCTGATCGTTTAACCCGTCACTTCACATCAAAATTCTCTCTCCACACAAGTATTTCCCGTGTTCTCTACGGGGGTTCTTGTGTGGTGTCTCCACACGGTGTGGAGACACGTATGGAGACACACACCACACAGTTTCATTCTGTCTTTAAACTGTGTCATTCTGACGTTTCACCCGTCACTTCACCTAAAAATCCCTCTCCACACAAGTATTTCCCGTTCTCTACTCTATGTATTTACTTTTCTGTCAGTCTTGCAAACTTTCCACAATGATGTCTCTCTACATCACTCTCCAAACAACTCGTTTTATGTTCCAGTTACATTTTTTTAACTCTTTACAAAACAACATAATGCATTAATCACCCTTTACACCACTCTTTAAACAGAATAAATTTCCTACACAACTCAAACCAAAACATCTTTGAAGTGCAAAATGAAAATTGTGGACTCCTTAAAATAGAAAAATAAATTATAAGAAACAAATTTCCTGCAATGCTATGATGAATGAAGAGCTTCCCTACTTGAATTGTTGTTAGCCGAGAATAAGAACTTAATTTAAACCATTTGTCAAAGTGAAAAATAAAAATTAACATAAATAATAATAATAATAATAAAAGGAAGAAATCGAGGATTACCATTTTATATTCTTAAATTTGGAAGAACTAAGAACAACCCTAATGGGTGCACTTGAGAGGTTGTCTATCCAAAATGTGTCAGAGGAGATTAATGGCAACGAATGAAGAGAAAATAACAGGAATATTGTAGACAACTTGTTCTATTATTTTCCATTGATCAGTTCAATTGTCTACAGATAGAAGAGGTAGTTGACAACTTCAATTTTGTTTGTATTTTTCTTAACCCTTACTATGTCTTTTCACAAAAATTAACCTACAGAGTTTATCTATAATTTTCATCCATTTACAATAAGTCATGTGGCCTGCAATGTCATACTCTATTTAAAAAGGAGAGCAAACCATTATGGTTGCTCTAAGAGCGGCCCTAATGATGATTATGAGATAATGCTATTGATTGGTGATGTTTGGATGATATAGAGAAAGATGATTGGAGGATAAATATAGAAGAGTTGTAGTAATTTGTGTGTGATGTGATGTTGTAATGGTGATAATATAGAAAGATTGTAGAAATTAATTTATGTGTGATGTGATGTTGTAATGGTAAGAGATATTTTGAATATATTAATGAAAATAATATATCAAATATTAATTGCATGCTTTTTTTTTAATCCTTGGACGCTTTTTTGAGAGACAATTGTCTCAAAGGTTCTCTTCATATAGATAAGAACATAGACATGACTAAAAAAGAGTTGTCCATTTTGCTTTCATTATTTTATATTTTGTTAAGAGATCGATCTATTCTGACAAAAGGTGTTAAAGAATATCTCCAGAATTTGTTTATTATGGTTGCTCTAAACAGCATAGCAGGAAGACAGAAGAAATGAGGAATAGTGGGAGAGGAGAGAGAAGAAAAATCAACTAAAGAGATGTCACTATTCACTTAATGAGAGACTTGAGTTTGGGAGTGATATGTAAGAGTGACCTCAATGATAACCTCTAATTACACCCTTCAAACACATCGTTTTCCGTTTCAGTTACACTTTTTCAATACTCAAAAAATAATTCACTCCAATAAGCAACCTCTATACACCACCTAAAAACAACTTTCTCAATTTTACACAGATGCATACCTCAATTAGATGAACAGTGATTTCTCTTCTTCTTCTACAGATTTCTCTTCTTCTACAACAAAGCTTCAATTTTGGATGTTAGAACTGTACGTCTAGGGATATACATCTTTTTTTGGCGCTAGATATACATCTTCTTTTTGGAGCTGCAATGAAAAAAAAATTGGCGCTGAAACTGAAATGATTTTGTTGAGTGGGATGAGAGAGGATTTGTGTACTGTTCATATTAGTAGACGCTTTATATTTGAAGTGTGGCATAATTTTGTTTAGGGATAGGGGGAGGTTTTGGGTGTTATTGTGGGCTTGAGGGTGGGTCAAGACCTTTATATCAGATTTAGGGGAATATAAATTCAGCCCATTGGGGTCACTCTAACAGGTTTTCAGTATAGAGGGGCATCTAAGGGTAACCACAATGGTACACCTTATTACACTCCTCACTTATCTTATTTTTCGTTTCAAATTCATCTTTTTAACACCTTATAAAATAATCAGCTCTAATAATACTTCCTATATAATTCCCTAAAATTATTTTTCTATCACATCTCAAATAACTAATTTAACTACCAACACATCTTCGCTCATTTTTCTTAATTTTTTTTAATACAAAAAGCGAATTTTTTTTAACAAGTTGTATCCTTGTAAATTTTTTTTTGTCCTATACGCTTAAAAAAGGAATGCCTTATGTTATTTTCGAAAAGAATCAACTAAATGCATCTAAAACATTTTAGTTTGCTTCATTTATTTGACATAAATGCTTAACATGAATTATTAGTCAAAAAATATTAGATATAGATATAGTGATATACCATGTGAGACAACATATACAAGCCATGAATATTATATGACTTAGTATTCATTTTCAATTCAAAATAGGCACAATCAAGGATAAGCATGTTGCAATTACAAGCCTAATAGAAAGCAGAAGTGGAAAATGTGCTACTGTTCCCATTAACAGACTCCCTATTTTAAGAGGGAGACTTTATTTTATTAAGGGATAAAAAATTGGGTTGGATGTCACTATAAGGTTGAATTTTGTATGTCCATCATATAGCACACTTAGGGAATATGAAAATAAGACCATTGTGGCCACCCTAAGATCCCCCTTGCAGTGTTGAGTGTAGTTAAGATACTTCGAATTTAATTTCAGTGGGTAATAAAAGTTTCACATTGGAGACAGTCTTATACTAGTTAACTAAATTGCACGCTTAAAGACTTTCAAACTAAAATAATCTAGTGAGAATGCTCTGAATATCACAATTAAGTAAGAGTTAATTAATTGGGAATTAATGGGAATAAAGTAAATAACAATTATACTTGGACTGTGTTTATATACTAATTTGATCAAGGGCCTTAACACTTTATAACTTGTATACATGCATATATACTCTTTAATATTCATCTGCAAAGTTACATTAAGTGAACAAGTTTTCAAGTTGCCTTAGAAGCTCAATTCCAGCTTAAAAGTGGCATTAGTCTGTGTTAATTGTTTTATCTTGTTTGGATTGAGTTGTATCTTTGATTTGATATACCTTTGTATAAGCTTCTGAATTGGCTATCTTGACTTGTTTACTTGTGATTACACTTGAAATCTCTCTATTTTACAGCTCACACACTTTCGCAGGATTTTTTTTTTTTTTCCTTTTCTTTTGCGCAGGATTGTTATCACTAGAATTTTTTCGCAGGATTGTGGTAGAATAAATAGGGTACATCAGACGGAATAAAATAAAACAAAATACTAGTGATTAGCAAAAGAGGAATAACAACATGCACAACAAAATTACACAACCAATTCTTGTATCAGAGGCAAATGCCAAGACCAAGATCATCATTCCTGGGCTTATACATTGACCCTTAAATACTGCAACAAGAAAAACACAAGGGCTGGGCTAAAGAAACAGTGAGAAACAGCAGGACATAAGTGGCGTTAAGTATGGGCATCTTCTTCACAACTTTGATCACTTTTGAATCAGAGGGCCATTTAGAAACAGTCAAAATAAGCACACCATCTTCATAATCTGAACTTACTGCTTCAGGGTTTGCATCCACCGGCAACTTGAACGACTTATGAAACTTAACGTTTCTCTGGGCCATAATGATGCTTTCCGGGCACCGGCGATTTGTGTTCCGGACACCATCAACCGTCAGCAATCTAGTGTTATACTGGACACGCACCTTGATATTTTCTAGTGTAACACCTGGCATTTCCACCTCGTACACGAATTCATCGTCGTACTCTAGCACGTCAGCATGGGTTGTTTCCGAACCGGAATCCTCCTCCGTGTCCGATCTGGAGGAATCCTTCGGTTCCAAAAGTGGATCCCACTCGAAATCCTTCGGGTTCGAACCGGTATCCTTCAAGTCCATATTCACCATTCCTATTGCGGATATATCTATATACATTATTATTATTATTGAATTATTAGTAATTAAGTTCTATGGTAAGTAGGAAAAGGACATAGTCGGTATTTTACGGTGATAGGGTTTCTCTTATGATGTATAAATATATGATTGATGATGGAATGAAAAGAGAACATTACGGTTTATCAAAATTTGTCATGGTAGCAGAGCCTAGAGGTCATGAGATCGAACCCTGGTTGAAACATTATTAAAAAAAAAAATTGTGCAAGTGTTGGGAGAGATTGCCCACACTTGAGGAGGGTGTTGGGTAGATTGCTCACACTCTTGAAAAAAAAAATTGTGCAAGTGTTGAACAGATTGCCAACACTTGGGGGGGGTGTTGGGACATATTGCCCACACTCTTAATGTATAAGAAATAAAGTTGCGCCTTTACTAACACCAATTGGTTTTAGTACAACGGTAAGCGCTTGATCTTAACATGGTATCAGAGCAAGGTTACGGTACTTGAAAAAAAAAAAAAAAAAAAGACGCAACAGCAAAACTTAAAGCTGCAAAATCAAACCAGCAGGTCATCACCATGGACGAAGGCAATGAACAAGAAAAAAAATTGGACCCTCTTCCATCCCTTGATCGGGCATACCAAAAATTGACTCAGGAGAAAAGGCTGCGTGGAGGACAAGTCGGTCAGAGCAAGGAGGACCAAGACATGATGACGGCAATGAAAATTCAGATGGATCTTCGAGCAAAAACGAAGGCCGAAAACGTTGCAAAATATTGTAATTACTGCAGCAGGAATGGACATGGCGAGCAAGGGTATTTCGAAATTCATGGTTACCCCGAGTGGTGGGGTGACTGGCCGAGGGGGGGCCGTGGAGCAGGCCGTGGCACCCAAGGTGGAGGACATACGGGAGCTGGACAAGGAAGACAAGGAGCGGGCAGCTTGGCTGGGAATTATGGAGGTTCGGGCCGGCTCGAATCTAGCTCGGTTCGTGCAAATAATACAGTGGCCAGCACCTCCAGTAAAAATTTGAATGGACTGAAGTTACAGGGAACCCCGGAGAAGGCTGGGCTTCCTAATTTAACCCCGGCACAGTGGCAAGGGATACTCAATATCTTGAATCTCGCAAAACCCAAGGATCGTGTGAACGGTAAGTGTTCGTGGATAATTGACACCGGTGCAACGCATCACGTGACCGGTGCGTTGAATAATTTAATAAATATTCAGGTGATCAAAGATTGCCCGGTTGGGCTCCCCGATGGTCGTATTTCACAGGCTACACATTAAGGAACTATTATATTGCCCGGTGGTTTAAAATTAAATAATGTCCTTTATGTACCGAATTTGGCGTGTAACTTATTGTCGGTGACACAGTTGATTGATGAGCTTGACTGTCAGGTGCAGTTCACTTCTACATTGTGTGTTTTACAGGACCGAACGACGAGGGGTCTGATTGGAGTGGGTGAGCGCGAAGATGGACTTTTCTTTTTCCGAGGAGTACCACACACGAAGGTTATGACTATTGGAAGGAAAGACTCAATGGAATTATGGCACAAGCGTTTGGGACATCCTTCAGAAAAAGTCTTGAAGCAACTTCCCAATATGAGTGACTTTAGTGCTTTAAATAAAGATGGATGTGAGGTATGTTTCCGGGCTAAACAACCTAGGGAGAGTTTCCCAAGTAGTGATAGTAGGGCAAGTCGGATTTTCGAACTTGTGCATTGTGATTTGTGGGGACCGTATACGACACCTTCTACATGCGGGGCCTCTTATTTTCTGACGATTGTGGATGATTTTTCTAGATCCGTGTGGGTTTATTTATTATATAATAAATGGGAAGTTGAGAATATTTTTATGAATTTTATGGCATTGATTGATCGCCAATTCGGTGTGAAAATTATGCGAGTTAGAAGTGACAATGGGACGGAATTTAAACGTTTGTTGCCACAATTTCAAAAGAAAGGTATTATTTTCGAAACATCATGTGTAGGCACCCCACAACAGAATGGTCGAGTAGAACGAAAACACCAACATATATTGAATGTAGCTAGAGCCTTGAGGTTTGAGGGACATCTTCCAATAAAATATTGGGGGGAATGTGCGATGACGGCATGCCATTTGATTAACCGGACTCCGTCTAGCGTTTTGAGCTATAAAACAACCTATGAATGTTTATTTGGTAAACCTCCGAGTTTTGACGCGTTGAGAGTTTTTGGATGTTTGTGTTATGCACACAATTTAAAACATAAAGGGGATAAATTCGAAAGCCGTAGTAGAAAGTGTGTGTTTTTGGGATATCCCTTTGCTAAAAAGGGATGGACACTTATGGATTTGGAAACAGAAGAAATTTTTGTTTCAAGAGATGTGAAATTTTTTGAACATATATTCCCTTTGCGTGAGTCAACACATCCTCCCCCTCCTCCGGTCGTTTTTCCCGATATTGAGGTCGATGAGTTCGAAATGGGACCTAATGATACGCATGTGGAGCCGCCTCCACAGAATGCGGATCCCGTAGGTGTGGATTCAGGGGGGAGACGCAGGTTGTTGAGGGAGGTGGTGAAGTACCGACCGATGATGGAGTTGTGAGTGAGCAGTTATCTGGAGACACAACAGAATTGGGTAGAGAGAAACGTGCAAAAGTTCCGAATACAAGATATCGTGAGTATGTGACGCACATGGCAATCGATAAGGCAAGTCCTTCAGCGCACTCCACCACTTTATCGGTCTCCTCAGGTAGTTTATATCCTCTTACACACTTCGTGGACTATTCTTGTTTTTCTGACGCACACAGGAGATTTCTAGCCAATGTCACTGCAGGGAAACCTCCTCGAACTTTTAAGGAGGCCGTCCAATCCGAGGGTTGGCGGAAGGCTATGGCTGAGGAAATTCAAGCCTTGGAGGAACGTCCAATCCGAGGGTTGGCACTTGGGTACCTTGCAGAATTGCCTCCTGGGAAGAAAGCTCTGGGAAGCAAATGGGTCTACACATAAAAATATGATGAGCATGGGAATCTCCAACGCTTAAAGGCAAGGTTGGTGGCATTTGGGAATCACCAGGTAGAAGGGATCGACTATACAGAGACATTTGCCCCAGTCGCAAAGATGGTTACTGTCCGTGCATTTTTGGCTGTAGCGGCTGTTAAAAATTGGGATGTCCATCAAATGGACGTTCACAACGTGTTCTTACACGGGGATCTTGATGAGGAGATTTATATGCGGATCCCGCCGGGTTTTGAGAACAAACAGCGGAATCTGGTATGTCGCATGCGGAAGTCACTCTATGGATTGAAGCAGGCGCCAAGGTGCTGGTTTGCTAAGTTGGCCACGGCTCTGAAGGATTATGGATTCCGTCAGTCCTACTCAGATTATTCCCTATTCACTTTGGTTCGTGGGGATATCAGAATTAACGTTTTAGTCTATGTGGATGACATGATCCTTGCAAGGAATAATGCGACTGCTCTGCAAGTGTTTAAAAGTTATTTGGGAACCTGTTTTAAAATGAAGGATTTGGGACGTTTGAAATATTTTCTCGGGTTGGAAGTTGCCAGAAGCTCACAGGGCATTTTTTTATCTCAACGCAAGTATGCGTTGGACATTATCTCCGAGACGGGACTATTAGGGGCTCGGCCAGCCGAGTTCCCTATGGAGCAAAATCATCAATTAGCGACTGCTGAGGGCGATCTGTTGGATGACCCTGGTAAGTACAGGAGATTAGTAGGTCGTCTTATCTATCTTGGCATTACCCGCCCTGATTTGGCATACTCAGTGCATATTCTTTCTCAGTTTATGCAAGCCCCACGCGTGGTGCATTGGGACGCCGCTTTGCGAGTTGTACGGTATCTGAAAAAACATCCCGGACAGGGGATTCTCTTGCGAGCTGATAGTCCATTATCATTGGAAGGGTGGTGTGACTCCGATTGGGCGAGTTGCCCGGTGACTCGTCGGTCCTTAAGTGGGTGGTTTGTGTTACTCGGGACATCACCAGTCTCGTGGAAGACCAAGAAACAATAGACAGTGTCTCGCTCCTCGGCAGAGGCAGAATATCGATCAATGGCAGCCCATTACTTGTGAATTAAAATGGCTTAGACAATTTCTTGGCGACTTGGGGGTGCGGATCCCTACGAGTATTCCACTTCATTGCGATAGTCAAGCTGCGCTACACATTGCTCAGAATCCAGTTTTTCATGAGCGGACCAAACATATCGAGGCTGATTGTCATTTTGTTCGTGATGCGATTATTGAGGGTCTGATTGCCCCGGATTATGTTACTACTCATGCACAGTTAGCTGACATATTTACCAAGGCGTTGGGGAAGCAACGGTTTGACTTCTTACTGTCCAAGTTGGGCGTCCGTGATATTCACGCTCCAACTTGAGGGGGGGTATTGCGGATATATCTATATACATTATTATTATTATTGAATTATTAGTAATTAAGTTCTATGGTAAGTAGGAAAAGGACATAGTCGGTATTTTACGGTGATAGGGTTTCTCTTATGATGTATAAATATATGATTGATGATGGAATGAAAAGAGAACATTACGGTTTATCAAAATTTGTCACCCCCAAGTCTGAAAGCAAGTACTGGAGCTCGAAAGAGAAAAAAGAAGGAAAAAAAAACTCGAATATGAAAGGCAGACACCGAAATTGGGTTTTATGAAATGCCAGTGTGGAATATGGAGGGACGGTACGCCTTTAGATAGAATAATATGAGAAGTTATTGTGTGATGAGTGAATTTAAAGGTAAAGTGACGGGTGAAACGATCAGAATCACACAGTTTAAATACCGAATAAAATCGTGTGGTGTGGGGGCTGCCACACGATGTCTCTGCACCGTATGGAGACACCACACAATAATCTCCCGAGTCCCGAATAATATATGCACCAAAAACCCAGTATCGATTGACATCTGAATGTCTCTGCACCGTATGGAGACACCACACAATAATCTCCCGAGTCCCGAATAATATATGCACCAAAAACCCAGTATCGATTGACATCTGAATGACTCAGTGATATGAAGCTCCCATGCCATGGTCACATCAACATTACTAATTAAATCTCTAGCTAGTACTGTAGTAGATTTCATCTCTTGCTTTTGTACCGAATCGACGGCTATTTACATCAAAATCTTCCTGACTTTGCATAGGAGAGTGTAAATTTTGTTCGAGATCAGCAAAAGACCTTTCATTTTCTGTCACGTCGTTTTGTTGTTTGGATTGATTTGGGTCGGCTTAGAAAGTGCGGGTTCGGTTTGGGGCTATACTTTGTATCCAAACCAAAATGAAGTCAAGACCAATGTTTTGGTTCGAACTGGTTTCGATTTGAATTCGATTTAGCAAGCCTGGTTTTAAAAAGTGTAATAGTTCAAGACAATATTTGATCATTCGAAAATTAGAAGTCCAATTCACAAAACATCATCCAAATCCAAAGACACTATACAATATCACTAACAGTATCATATAAGGCATACATTATCAGTATCACTAAACAGTATCAGGCTCATTTAAGGCTTAATTCAAGTGACTACTTCAAGGCACACATATCTAAGTCCGGAAGCATTGTGACAATACTCCCCCGGATTCAAGTGACTGCTTCAAGGCACACATACCTTTTCATTGTGGCAATCGGAACCATTAACTAAGTCCGGAAGCAAGTACTTAATTAATTATTAGACTAACTTGTATTAACCTATGTGATCAAAACATTTATCAACAATTAATCACCAATGTTATAAACTCATTTATGGAAGATAAGTGATCACGTCACAGGATGTCAAACTGATGCAGATAAACCAAGGCTTTGTTTAGTTGTAACCAAGATCAGCAAAACAACTTAAAAAGGTCAAATAATGTGAAGATACTATGTATAATATCAAAATATAAAGGATGCAAGTGCTCAAACAAATTATATGTCTCAAGTAATATTTTAACAAGATTCAGAAGTCTAAGTGCAAGTTTTGATATGACTTGAGAACAAAACAGGTTATAACAAGATTCAGAAGCCTAAGTCAGGAAGCATTTGATAACAAGTCATTTCCCAAACAAATATTTCAGCATGGTCCCTTAGTTAGTTCTGTTCCTTTCATATAGAATTCCAGAACCAAAGCCTTCCCAAACAGAAACTAGGAACAATAATCAATCTAGCTCAAGTACATATGATAGCAAAGCCTTCAAAAGTTAAAAGGAATATAATCATAGACAACTAATGTAATATTATTCCAGCTTACATAGCAATACAAGGAAACAAAATATACAAAGATTAGCAGCAGACTCATAAGCCACAACCCCCACTCAACTGAGAACTAATGAAATGTGATTAAAGAATAAATTATAGATAAGAGGCTTTCGATTTTTGAGGCTAATCCGTTGCTCTTTTCATCAGACTCATCAAGAGAGAAAGGATCACCGCGAGACGAGGATCGTTTTGATACCAACAATCCCTAGATCCGTTGACGTTGGAGGTTAAAGGTTTAACCTTTTTTTTTCAAAGCTTTGGTAGTTTGGATCGTTGTACCACGCAAATTAAGGTAACGTGGTTTTCTTATCGTATGATTAAGGTTTCGTAAAGTGGTAGAGCAATTTGTATGATTGTTTTTCATGGTTTTAATTCGTTTAAGTCGAGTTTGGGTTGAATTTGAGTAGAAAACGCAGAGTGCAGAAAACTGTCCTCTGTGGTGCAAGAAGAACGTGTACTTGTGCAGGAGGGAGGCTCGGTCGACCGAGCCTGTCCATTCGGTCGACCGAGTGGTGGTTCATCCGTACGGATGAGGTGTGTATCCGTACGGCTATTTCTCTGTTTCGGACAGCAAGTTATCCGTCCGGACAGGGGCTGTTCCAGTGCTGTTTTCTTTTTATGTGTTTCAAGCTTTATAATAGCATATTTACTGCTTAACCTTACGTGACAAAGCCCTGAATTAGCTTTTGATGCGTTTAGTTCCGGCACCACATGGATTCCCTAAAAAGATGAAGTGTGGGACCGTCGAAAGCTTTGGATTTGCCTTGTGGTTCGATAAGCTAAAGTTTATCGATGTCTGTGTAATTGCTAGGGCTTGTCCGTGTCTAGTGGTCTAAGTACGAGAGTAGGAGATGTGAGGGAGCTTACTTGAAAACACTTAGGTGGCTAGTTAAACATCTAATCAAACGTATGTGCTAGATTAATAATCTTAAACATCATGCAATGCTTGGTAAGGCATAGTACAATATCGCGATGTGTTCTGTGACCAGACGAAGTAGACTGTACCCACGCCGGTCAATCGATTGGCTAGATAAAGCGTCGGTACATTCGCCGGTTATCACACCATCGGGACTCGGATATTCCCGGGGCTACTAGAGCGTGTCTCTAAGTAGGTTGCACCCGATTGTCCTAGTACATCCCATTACTAGGCGTAGTGCCCTTGTTATTCATGATGTAACAAACTTGAGCTAAGTTAGATACCTTTTGGAACCTCATGTTATGCTATGAACATAATATGATAGTTAGCTAGGGTTAATAACAGAACAAATTAATAAAAGACGGCGTTGCTTTTATTTCTTTATGAGATCATAGTTATACGATCTTCTACGCGTTCGAGTACTTTTGTACTTACCCCGTTACGTTGTGTTTGTCTTCCCCTTTCCCCAAAGAAGATGAACAGGTTGCTACGGTTGACGAGTTCTTTGATGATGAAGTTTGAGAGGAAGCTTTTGAAGACTTAGTTCTTTTACTTTTGACTCTTTCAATAATGTTGTTGACTTAGTTTCAAACAATGTTGTCTTTCTTTTGGATTAGTTCTGGTTAAGTTCTTTTGAGGTCGTTTGGGATTTGGATGTTGGATGATTAGTTCTCTTTATTGGATTTAGTTTCACAGCATTGAAAACCGTGTGTTCGATCTTTTGTCTTTTGTTTTTCCCGAGTCGTTTTATCTTCCGTGTCGTTTTAGTTCTGATGTATGACGTAAGGCTTACATATATTATTGAATTTATTTGATAATATATGTGCCGAGCGCTCTTTCCGGATAAGGACTCGGTGTCCGGGAACGGGGCGTTACAGTTGGTATCAGAGAGAAAGGTTTTCCTTGCTGTGTAGGACTTGATTTCTTCTTTAAGATAAGTTTTTGAGATTTAGCAACCCCTTCTCTTTTCTTAGTTACAGAATGGTGCTTACTAGAGGTGGAAGTAATACGAGTAACACCGAGGCAGCTAACACCCAGACGGGTAACGCTGAGGCAGGATTTACCGAGGTTGTGATTCCGAGAAGGAGAAGAAGTGGACCCGCTACTCAGGGCCCTACAGTGTCTCAAGTGAACACCCCGTCTATGAACAACATCATGCGTGTGTTAGTAATACCATCCGCAGCGGAAACGATTTATGGATCTAGATCTATAAACTACACGTAATAAAATAACTAGATCTATATCTACAAGGGGGTTGTAGATCATACCTCTTGGATCTCAAAATCCAAGTTGAAGAACCGCAATAGGATGAACGAAGGAAAGCGTGAAGAGCACCACGATCTTCCGCACGTGTGATCCAAGCAACTCCCGGTGGAAGGAAATTCTCGACTCGAACCCTTCCGATATGCTACCCGGAAAAATCTCCAAGATTTTCCCCTTGACTCCCCTTGGCCGAAATTTTCCTTCTCCTCTCTAAGAGGTAGAAGTCGAAAATTACATGTGTGTTAAGGCTTGGGAGAACTCTCTTTATATAGGAGAGTAAAACTTAGCCTCCAAGGATTTTATAATTAATACAAAATCAATTATAATAATCCCATTAAATAAAAGATAATCCCATAATATTCTAGAACAAATCTAGGATAATATTTATCTTTATTTCTTTCCATAAATATTTATCCAATAAATATTTTATGCACATGTCTTATTAATCAATTTTAGGAAAACAAATTTCCTAATAATAACACACAAAATATATGCGCACCTTTTTACTAAAAATTAGGTCACGCATATTTCCATCCTTTTGACCAATTAGGTCAAAAATGGTCAACACACCAATTCGGGCCGAGTCCACGAAAAAGTCTTTTCCGTGTATTTAATTATTTAGCCCAACTAATTTAATAGTCCACTAAACAATTAATTCACATATCGTTTTAATAAAGTCCAACAAGAACTAAATTAATATTATTAGGATTCGACGTCCGAGAATAGCTATGCTATATTAGGAGGCACGTCGGGGACCATGGACTAATAATCGGCGGCTCCGATAAATCAAATAAATAATTATAGAATAATTATATTCGATAAATCAATCACGGGAATATGCCACCATAATCCCGAGGCGCACTCCTCCGATTATCGATTATATTTATCTCGTCACGATAATAATAATAAGCGTCCATTGATATAATCATTACATATGGATTAATCCTCCATAGGCTTGTTCATTCTAAATCGGGAAGTTACCGTTAACCCTTTTTAGAACCTCTTATCCTTATTTACCATTAACCCCCTAGTGATCAATTAATTCATACAACTCACGGTGATCAATCGGTGTAATATGAACTCGCGCGATCGATCGGTTTCTAGGATTAACAAATAAGGAGCTGTCTATCTACTTCCATAAATGGAAGGAATGGATTCCGTATACGTGATAACACGGACTACTCACTCAATCCAAGTACAATGCCAAGATGGGGTAATTCGGACCACGGACTCGGTGTAATCCTTAACCGTCAAGTCAAACTTCATGCGATTCAAGCGGTTGATTGTGATCACCTCGGGATTAAGATATATCCATAAATATGATCATCCATTGATTCGATAAGACTTCTCGATTACGGAATTATATCGTGAACTCTAATCAAATCGGTCCGCCCTATATGATATATCTATCATATATAAATGCCCCATTAGGTTCTCTTAACCGAAAGTCCGGATAAGACAATCACACCTATTGTGTTACGGGCGCATTAATAGCACGTTAAAGGAGAGACCCGATACTCTCGATTAACTTCACTACGGGCTAATTGTATTTTAAGTACATCTTCACTAACTCAATCCTCCCGTGTATATACCATACACCGAGTTAAGTGATTACATAAACGATATACTTAGGGTTTTACGTAGTGTAAATACTATTGTCACATCGGTGATTATGAGAATAATAAATATGAATAATAATATCATTTCATTTATTAAATAAAACAATTACAAAATTGTCTTTCGGGCATCACACCTAACAATCTCCCACTTGCACGAAAGCATGTGATTAATTGTTTTAGAGCACACCCTATTATTTAAAATACAACAAACTACATCTCCCACTTGCTCTAAAGCAATGGAGACTCATCCCGTATTCTAGTACCCACTAAGCATATCATAACCATTTCAGATTCCAAAGTACACTCCGAGTATGCCGTCGTAGGATAGGTCAGTGACTCGGGGAGCACCTATATCTGAATGTCATGGGTCTTAATGATCAGTCAGGTTGTCGGCTCGAGACGTTCCGTAGAATCGAAACGTTACCGGTCCATCTAATCATGTGGTACTTTCCCAATATGCTCTTGAACTCAAGTGATTTCAGAAATCCTTATAAGCTACCCCTTCATCGTTTGCACAATGATGTGGTATCGGCTTTCCAAATGCGGAATCACTCCCCCGGGCGAAAAGGAAATCCCGAGGCTATATCGCCTCTCTAGCTACTACAAAAGCTACTAATCACCCCAACTAGTTAAAGTCGAGTTGGCGTTGCTGGATTCCTCCAGGCAATAGCTTCAACACAAGAGTAAACACTGACCGAGACCGACTTAACGATCATCCTTAATCTGACACAAAGTCAGAACCAGTGTATTCTCACATATCCAAGTTCACATTTGAATATGCCCGCATATTATTCCTCGTTCTCTCAAGATACTAAAGGACATACTAAACTTGCTATGTTAACCGCCGAATCTAAGATTCGATCAAAGTTGACGTTCAATAACACGACCATCTCTTACTAGAAAGAGAATCTATCCCATTTCTCTTGATCCGAAGATTTAGAGAGTCATTCACGAGGCATAGGGTAGAACTTCCTCGTTGAATGTTGCATACACGGATGCATCATCTTAACCAATAAGATGGATGGGAAACCGATGGCGATTCTAATGAATTCGACCGAGTCAAACTCTTAAGAATGTTGTCCAAATCTCTGTTGCAGAGAAATGTGGTATCGTCAGCATCTGACTTCAGACAACACACCCATGTTGATTCCAATTGGTGCAGTGTTATCCTTCACAAACACTAATATATATTTATATATTCACTACTGTACTAAAATTGATATCCAGTCTACAAAAAGACTTATCAATATCTTGGTCAAATCCACATGTTCTTAGAAACGGGTGACTTAATGACCAAGAGGTTTTCTTCTTATCCACAAAGGACATAAGCCTTAACGGTCATCTGTCATAAGTTCATAAGTCAATACCCTTACGTTTCGAATGAATCCGGACTCCGTTTGTTTGGCAAGAAAAGTCTCGGGGAATCACCCCTATTTTCCGCTTTTGAACGAAATCATGCAATACCGAACTCATTCTACTCTTTTCCGTGTAGATCCAATTACTCCCCTTTGGGCCGAGACGCTCGGGTGGTTCTACAAGAGTATGAACGGGGTGGAGTACCGAACTCCATTTCACGGGGTTATGGCTATTAAACCAACCTCTATTATCGAATCTATCTTGCTCACAAAAGAGCCATAGGTCATCAATCGATCCTCAGACTACAAAGTCCGCCGAACCCGTAATGGGTAATGGGTAAACCATACTCCCACTACATTCTGGGTGGATCGAAATTCTGATCTAGTTTAGTAGTATTTAGTGTTATCACCAACAACCGATGTTGGATGTGGTCTGATTTTAATCAGTTAGTAACTACCTTGAGTAAACGTACTTCAAGGTTTAAGGTTTTTCCTGTTCATAGACTCTATCAGAAAGGACGCAACGGTATAAGCTGTCCCTTCCCGATTTCAAGAATCTTATAACAAACCTTTTTCTCAATGCTACAAGATATAGAACGATTGGTCAACGACCGAACGTGGTCGCGAAATTTCCGGACCTACCTTCAAGCACCGTGTGCTAAATGCTTATATTTATGGAAGTGGGGTGAAGCTGAATCCACACCTTATCCGTAAATTCCAAAGCATATTCTAGGTAGACTTCTCGGTCTTACATTTCAACGTAAACCGTTATTTCGCTTCCAATATCTTTATTGAGTTAAGCGATGTATTATAGCGCATCTAAAAACATATATAAGGCAATTTTACGGTTTCTCACTTAGTGAGAACATGTCACAATGAGGCGGTGAGCATCGGTCTCGAGGACTATGAATGGCCTATTCCGAGTATAGAATACTCTATCTACGTTGAAAACGAGAGAAACCTCAAAATATTTTGGATAAACTTACCGGAGTTTTTGAATAGTTATCAGACAAGAAGTCACTACTCAGAAGCTCCTACTAGCTTGTTTCTTTCATCAGACCCCGAAGGTCGTCATGAACAAGAAATGTTACTTCTTTATAACCATTATCCTTTCCAAATTGAAAGGAAACTTAGTCATTGAACCTTTGAGACAATATAACCGGCGGATTTGGGAGAAAGGAATCACCTTGAGCCGGTCTTGAGTCTTGTCTTTTAGGGACTATGCACTAACTATGGAATATGAAGAATCGTTTATCTAAATATAGAAACCAATTGCTTTTAATAGTTCTTAAGATGTGTTTTATATACATATTTCAAATTTGTTGTAAGTGGTTTTGACTTTATCAAACAAAAGTCCGAGTCTTGGATTCGTACTACAAATGGTATATTCACTTTACATACGACAAACAAATTATCGACTAGAAGGTAAATCCATTCGTTCCAACGAATCTTAAACAACAAAAAAATAAATCTTCTGCGATATCCAAGGATTGAATCCGAGATTCATTTCCTCATATCACTCCCACTATTCTAGCTAAAATTAAGCGCCGTTGTTTACTCTTTTAATCGTTAAATGCCTTCTTTGCCTTGTTCTTCCAAAGAACTTAGCTCAAGAAAATCGCCAAGGATTCATAGGTTGGTGATCCGAAATCACTATCCTTATCCTATGATTTTCGGTTTATTAATTTTCGGTTTAGCCTTAAAATCAACTCGAGTTTTAGATGACTAACACTCTTAGACATACTCTCCCATTCTTGACTTTCCGTAAATGGAAACGAGTTTTGAAGCGCGGTTCGTGTGAGTAGACACTACTCTCGAACCGTGGGATGTCTATTTCGAGTGTTACTTGTCGGGACTTCTCGGATTTTCTAATATACTAGAAAAATAACAAATCATAACATTAAAGCTCCCACTAGTTTATCGGTTCCAAATACCGTCTAACCGGACAATGCTTTATTTTATGATTTTCCAATTTTTCAATTTGAAAATCTCTCGTGTAAACACTTACACAGTTCTAATGTTTCCAGAAAAATACAAACCATAAAACTCCCACTAGTTCATCGATTCCAAATATCGTCTAACTAGCAACATTTCATGACTTTCCGGTTTTTCAATTAGAACGGTTACGTGTGTAGTCAGTTATACTTTTCTAATGTTCTAGAAAAACAACAAATCATAAAGCTCCCACTAGTTCATCGATTCCAAATATCGTCCAACTAGTAACACTTCATGATTTTCCGATTTTTCAATTAGAAAATTGCACGTGTATTTCCTACACACTTAAAATTCACTAGAAGAATTTCAAAGTCCGAAATCACCTTTGTTCAAACTAAGTTTGTCTTCCGTTTGACACGAATGACACTAGTGACATACCTATATGTCACTACGGTTTTAAAAAGGCTTAAGAGAAAATATCTCTTTCGAAAAATAATTGCATTATCGATTAACTAATTCAACGTCCTAGTTACTTTCCACTTTTTAACGAAGTCAATACTAGTCAATTATAAATTGTAAGCAATTTAGTAAGGGATAATGCTGTAAATAAAATGACATAAATTAATTCAAGTTTAACACTACTATATTTAAATTTTAGGAATTGTAAACTAAAAATTAAGTCTACTCTACCATTCCAAGGTTTTAACCTTGCATCTCAGTGCCGCCGTAGGGTAGGTCAAAGAGATCAACGGTTAAATCAATGAATAACTTGTGAGAATCAGATATCCCACGAGAATCGAACATCCCTTTATTCATTGACTACCTTCCTTTTTTAGCCTAGGTATTTATCAAAAAATACCCTTGATGAGTGTGACCTACTATATCAGATCTCTTAGGTACGCCCCGAGTGTGCCGTCGTAGGATAGGTCAGTGACCCGACGAGTACCCAGAAATCCTATCCTTTCGGAGACCAAGCCATGAATGTTGATAGGGGTGAACACCATCCGTAGGGGGACGAAATCAAAGCGCCGCGAGGCGTCACCCTTCTCTCACTTACTTGCATCTATAGTAGAGGCCGTGGGGTTGGTTGTCGCCTCCCCGCTCCCGCTCAATATTTTGGAAGTGGTGGTGGGTTAACTAACCACGTCTTTTTGATGTTAACATAAAAGCACATCAAATCAAGGATTCCGAATGGTGTCGGTAACGTAGGCAAGCCTACCCGTCCTATTCGTTGGAACATATGTGACAGTCGGACGAAATCGGGTCAAGAGAGCCCTATTGAGATTAGAAGGAATCACCCCTCCGCTCTCGGTTTGGCTTAGTCTTGCCGGACCCCCGTGCATACATCACACTAGGAGGGTTAAGTCGTTTGAGCGAAGCTCAGTTGACCACCCAACCTAAAAGCGAACCGTTTTTATCCAAGATTTATTGTTCTTTTACCATCATTCAATCTCGTAGACACTACGAATCGAAAACGTGATCTCGTTTGTGCTTTAAGGCGGTTCACCGAGAACACACACCGAAAGGCTTAACGATTTCATAACCCGTCCTCGGATCTTTAATTAGTTACTAAATTTATTAATTACCACGTATTAATTAAATTTCAACTAATTACACGAGTTTGTATACATGCCTATTTTAATTACCAAAATTAAAATTCTACATGTATGCATGGAGTGGATTTATGATATGATGCATGTCATGGCAATTCCGATTTTATATCTATTTTATGATCAAACACATAAAAAATAAAATTGCGGAAAATTTAAACACCGAGATGGACCGTTGGCACCCCCGTATCTAACCTATTAGAAAATAAATAACCAAACCCTAACTAGGGTTTACTACTTTCTAACATAATCTGCAGCTGTTCAAATTCTGCGATGATCGTAAACCAAACGAACTCGGATCGGGACGAAACTTTCCAGATCTTATCTTCACTCCTTGAACTTCAATATGGACGGTTGGATCGGTGCTTAGACTTACCAATTTTCTCCAGTAAACCGCCAAACTTGCTGCTGAATCTGACTTTAACTGCACTGCATCAAGGACTTCCTGAGGCAGATCGGGAATGGAGATGAATCCCGATCGACCTGCAATTTTTATGGTACATCCAAAACTCATATTTGATCAATCTGAACGGTCGGATTTGCTTTTCAACGGTCCAAACTCTCCCAGAAAATCGAGGAAGTCACAGGTAGGGTTTCTGTGAATCCTGCGTTTTTCTGTTACAGCAGCCTCTTCGCAGCATCAAACGGATATCGAAACGGACTCTGATCGACGCCAAAATTTGTGGAGTTGATCATCATCTTCTAATCTTGATTCTGACCGGAGGGATCTTCGTTTCAACGGTTCGATCAACGGGAAACACGAAATAACTAAACAGATACTAAACAGATCTATTTTCTGGAAATTAAAATTGCAATAAAAAAAGAATTACATAATTTCCTATATCTTTCATATGGACGAATTTTCATCGTTTATATGAGTTTACAATAGATCTAACGGGTAAACAGTGCCAACCCCAATTCATCTCTTCAACCACGACATTCATAAGCATAAAAATTAAACATATGCATCGGCCCCCAAAAAAATTGGGACAAAAAAATCTACATGTTTTACCACTCCTAGATCTAATATTTTATACGTATAAATATAGATCACCATGGCTCCGATACCCTTTGTTAGTAATACCATCCGCGGCGGAAACGATTTATGGATCTAGATCTATAAACTACACGTAATAAAATAACTAGATCTATATCTACAAGGGGTTGTAGATCATACCTCTTGGATCTCAAAATCCAAGTTGAAGAACCGCAATAGGATGAACGAAGGAAAGCGTGAAGAGCACCACGATCTTCCGTACGTGTGATCCAAGCAACTCCCGGTGGAAGGAAATTCTCGACTCGAACCCTTCCGATATGCTACCCGGAAAAATCTCCAAGATTTTCCCCCCTTGACTCCCCTTGGCCGAAATTTTCCTTCTCCTCTCTAAGAGGTAGAAGTCGAAAATTGTGTGTGTTAAGGCTTGGGAGGCTCTCTTTATATAGGAGAGTAAAACTTAGCCTCCAAGGATTTTATAATTAATACAAAATCAATTATAATAATCCCATTAAATAAAAGATAATCCCATAATATTCTAGAACAAATCTAGGATAATATTTATCTTTATTTCTTTCCATAAATATTTATCCAATAAATATTTTATGCGCATGTCTTATTAATCAATTTTAGGAAAAAAAATTTCCTAATAATAACACACAAAATATATGCGCACCTTTTTACTAAAAATTAGGTCACGCATATTTCCATCCTTTTTGACAAATTAGGTCAAAAATGGTCAACACACCAATTCGGGCCGAGTCCACGAAAAAAGTCTTTTCCGTGTATTTAATTATTTAGCCCAACTAATTTAATAGTCCACTAAACAATTAATTCACATATCGTTTTAATAAAGTCCAACAAGAACTAAATTAATATTATTAGGATTCGACGTCCGAGAATAGCTATGCTTATATTAGGAGGCACGTCGGGGACCATGGACTAATAATCGGCGGCTCCGATAAATCAAATAAATAATTATAGAATAATTATATTCGATAAATCAATCACGGGAATATGCCACCATAATCCCGAGGCGCACTCCTCCGATTATCGAGATTATATTTATCTCGTCACGATAATAATAATAAGCGTCCATTGATATAATCATTACATATGGATTAATCCTCCATAGGTTGTTCATTCTAAATCGGGAAGTTACCGTTAACCCTTTTTAGAACCTCTTATCCTTATTTACCATTAACCCCCTAGTGATCAATTAATTCATACAACTCTTTGGTGATCAATCGGTGTAATATGAACTCGCGCGATCGATCGGTTTCTAGGATTAACAAATAAGGGAAGCGTCTATCTACTTCCATAAATGGAAGGAATGGATTCCGTATACGTGATAACACGGACTACTCACTCAATCCGGTACAATGCCAAGATGGGGTAATTCGGACCACGGACTCGGTGTAATCCTTAACCGTCAAGTCAAACTTCATGCGATTCAAGCGGTTGGTGTGATCACCTCGGGATTAAGATATATCCATAAATATGATCATCCATTGATTCGATAAGACTTCTCGATTACGGAATTATATCGTGAACTCTAATCAAATCGGTCCGGCCTATATGATATATCTATCATATATAAATGCCCCGATTAGGTTCTCTTAACCGAAAGTCCGGATAAGACAATCACACCTATTGTGTTACGGGGCGCATTAATAGCACGTTAAAGGAGAGACCCGATACTCTCGATTAACTTCACTACGGGCTAATTGTATTTTAAGTACATCTTCACTAACTCAATCCTCCCGTGTATATACCATACACGAGTTAAGTGATTACATAAACGATATACTTAGGGTTTTACGTAGTGTAAATACTATTGTCACATCGGTGATTATGAGAATAATAAATATGAATAATAATATCATTTCATTTATTAAATAAAACAATTACAAAATTGTCTTTCGGGCATCACACCTAACGGCGTGGAGTGAATCGGGGACCGTACATTGTCACCGAGGTAGGGTGGAACAAGGGGTCCTTCACGGTTTAACACCCGCATACCGGTTACTACTTCGGCTCCAAGGACCACGAGTTGGACCGGGTTGGGACTTTCTCATCCACCGGCTAGTCAGTTTTTCAGCTATCCACAGGTATCGACGTTTCCTTCTGCACCGCTGAGTTTTACACCGCAACCGACGGTTCTACCTCCACCGCCACCTAGGTCGGATTCTTTTGTAGCACACGGCTACACTCATCCCCAACGAGAACTATCGGTATCGAATGCCCCACCCGGTGCGGCGGCCGGTACGGCATCATCGGTTGGGGGTTATGACAGACCAGTGGATTGGTATGAGAAGATGAAGAAACATAGGGTGCCAGAATTCTTTGGCAATGTTGAGCCAGCAGCGGCAGATTTATGGATTCGTGGGTTCGAGAAGGCGTGCAGAAATATGAAAGCTCCAGAATCTGAGTGGGCTCATTTAGCAATATCCTTGTTGGCAGGAAATGCAGAGAGTTGGATGGAAGCTTATGAGCAGGTTAATCCGAGGATCACGGATTGGGCAGTGTTCAAAGATCTGTTCTACAAGGAATACTTTCCTAGAACAGCTCAGAATGCAAAGGCTAATGAATTTCTGAGTTTGAAACAAGGGAGATATACTACGGTGACTCAGTACTCCCAGAAGTTCCATGAGTTGGGCAGATTCTACCACGAGATCATGAAAAGTGAAGAGAAAAAGATTGATAAATTCATGGAAGGATTGTCACACGAGGTGGCAAAGGGCATGCTAGGAGATAGACCTACGAGCATGGCAAGCGTCATGGATAGAGCTTTGCTTGCGGAGAGATTTGCCGTAGACGGACGGTTGTAGTTGGAGATAAGAGGTCTTTCTCAAATTTTCAAGGAAGTAATAGAGGAGCACCGCGACGGAATGTTAAGAGGGCGGGGAAATCCGGCTACAAAGAGTTCGGCAAGTGGAACGCCGGCGGTTTGTGCTTAGTGTAACAAGACACACACATGAGAGTGCATGGCAGGTAGCGTGAGTTGTTTCCACTGTGGGGAAGTGGGACATACTCGAGAGCGTGTCCTAAGAAGATCTCTCAAGGTAATCAGGTAGGAGGATGAGGTAACCAGCAGGGTAATCGTACTACGGGTAGCAGACCAGTTTGTGTCTTCGCAGCAGATGCAGAACCGGAAGAGTTAGATGACCTTGTGGTGATAGGTACTTTTCAGTGTTTGTGTTTATTATAGATATTTAATATGATATAGCGCGCATATGATATTACATATTTGTACTTAAATAGATTCACTTGTTAGGTACCATAATCATAGATAATCTAGCAGTTTCAGCTCTGTTTGATACTGGAGCATCAGGGACTTTTGTTTCCTCTAAGATAGCTAAGAAGTTGAACCTACCCCTTAAGGAATTGGAGAGACCTTTGAGTATAACCACACCTTTGGGCAGAGTCACTAGATGTGCTCAAGTCACACCCCAAGTCGATATTAGAGTTGGGACTTACAAGTGCCAGTATGCTTTGACGGTGTTGGATTTCTCGGATTTCGATGTTATCCTGGGTATGGACTGGTTGTCCAAGAATTATGTCTACTTGGATTGTAGGGGTAAGAGGGTGATCTTTAAGGCCCCAGGAAAATCAGCTAAGACGTTTCAGGGTAACGTATGCAAGCCTAGCAAGGGTCGTTATCCGATTATCTCAGCGAGTTAAAGCCACTAAGAGCTTTGAAGAGGAGTTGCCGGGGTTTCGTTGTTTATGCATTAGATAAGGAAAAGCATAGGCCCGAGTTAGGAGAGACTCGTGTAGTTAAGGACTTTCCCGAAGTTTTCCCGGAAGATTTGCCGGGACATATGCACGATAGGGCCATAGAGTTCGAGATCGAATTGATTGCCGGAGCATCACCGGTGGCTAAAGCACCTTATAGGATGGCACCGGCGGAGTTGAAAGAGTTGAAAACTCGGCTTAAGGAGATGCTAGAGAAAAACATCATCCGGCCAAGTACATCACCGTGGGGAGCACCGGTCTTGTTTGTGAAGAAGAAAGATGGGAGTATGCGCTTGTGCATCGACTACGAGAGTTGAATAAGCGACAATCAAGAATAAGTATCCTTTACCAAGGATTGATGATCATTCGGTCGGTTGCAAGGTAAGAAGGTGTTCTCTAAGATTGATCTTAGGTCCGGTTATCATCGGTTGAAGATCAAGGTGTCGGATATACCTAAGACAGCCTTCAGTACGAGATATGGACATTATGAGTTTTTGGTCATGCCGTTTGGACTCACTAATGGTCCATCGAAATTCATGGACTTGATGCAAGGAGTTTTCATGCCTTATCTCGATAAGTTTGTGATAGTTTTCATAGACGATATCTTGGTGTACTCTAAGGACGAGGAAGAGCATGAAGAACACCTAAGGATAGTTTTACGGACCTTAAAGGAGAACAAATTATATGCCAAGTTTTCTAAGTGCGAGTTTTGGTTGGACCGGGTGAGTTTTCTTGGGCATATAATTTGGAGAAGGTATTAAGGTGGATCCGGCGAAGATAGAAGCCGTTTCTAAGTGGCCTAGACCGACATCGGTAACGAGAGATAAGAAGTTTCTTGGGTTTAGCGGGTACTACCGGAAGTTTGTAAAGGATTTCTCTAAGATAGCTACACCTCTCACGAGGCTTACTCAAAAGAACGTTAAGTATGAGTGGACCAGTGAATGTGAGGAAGCTTTTCAGACTTTGAAAGAAAAGTTGACCACAGCACCCGTGTTAGCATTACCGGAAGTTTTTGATAACTATGATGTATATACAGACGCATCGGGTCAAGGTTTGGGTTGTGTTTTGATGCAATCAGGAAAGGTGATTGCTTATGCATCTAGGCAGTTAAAGGTGCATGAGAAGAATTACCCTACACACGACTTGGAGTTGGCAGCAGTGGTTTTTGCTCTCCGAAGCTTTGGAGACACTATCGTATGGTGTCAAGGCAAGGATCTTCACGGATCATAAGAGTCTTAAGTTCTTCTTTACTCAGGAGAATCTGAACATGAGACAAAGAGGATGGTTGGAGTTCGTGAAAGATTACGACTTGGACATTCAATACCACCCGGGTAAAGCGAATGTTGTAGAAGATGCACTTAGCCGGAGAGCGGTTAATGCTATCACTACCTTGCAAGAAGTCGTAGATCAGTTGGATAGGATGCAGATTCAAGTGATTGAAAGGAAGGGTGAAGCTCGGAATTTGGTTCCATTGATGGCAAGGTCAGATTTGCTAGATGAGATTCGGGCTAAGCAGGATAAAGACCCTGTGTTGATTAATTTGAAGCGAGTAGCTCGAGAGAAGCCTACAGTGGGTTATCAGTTGGACAAGAGTGGTCATCTTTGGGACGGAGACCGTTTGTGTGTGCCCGATGTGGATGGCCTAAGAGAGAAGGTTATGGATGAAGCTCATAAGATTGCTTTTGCGGTACATCCAGGAGCCACTAAGATGTATAGAGATCTCAAGGAGAGATATTGGTGGCCTGGTATGAAGTTAGGGATCGCGAGTTTGTGGCAAGATGTGATACATGCCGAGAGTGAAAGCGAGAACACGAGAAGACCGGGAGGTTTGTTGAAACCCTTGGAGGTACCGGAATGGAAATGGGTGAATATCACGATGGATTTCATCACCGGTTTGCCAAAGACTAAGGGCGGTCATGACATGATTTGGGTGATTGTGGATAGACTCACAAAATCAGCCCATTTCTTGCCATGTAAAGTGGACATGCCTATAAAGAAGTTCGCTACTATGTATATCGACAATATAGTGAAGCTTCATGGTGTGCCTCTATCTATTGTATCCGACAGGGATAGTAGATTTATCAGTCGCTTCTGGAAGGGCTTACGAAAGCTTTTGGGACGGCGATTTGAGTACGGCGTTTCATCCGCGGACGGATGGGCGATCGAGAGAACAATTCGGACTCTCGAGGACATGCTTAGAGCTTGTGTTTTGGACGCCGGAGGATCATGGATAGATTACCTCAACTTGGCTGAGTTTGCTTACAACAATAGTTACCATGCAAGTTTGGGAATGCCACCTTTTGAGGCCTTATACGGTAGGAAGTGTAGAACTCCACTTTCTTGGGATGAAGTGGGAGAGAAACATATCACGGGGCCGGAGATGGTTCGGCAAGCCAAGGAGAAAATTGAGTTGATAAGGAAAAATCTGAAAGCTGCTCAAGATCGTCAGAAGAGTTGGGCCGATGTTAGAAGAAGACCGCTAGAGTTTGAGGTCGGGGATAGAGTTTACCTTCGAGCGTCTCCGATGAAGGGTATCAAGAGGTTTGGACAGAAAGGAAAGCTAAGTCCAAGGTATGTAGGACCTTTTGATGTCATTGAAAGAGTTGGGAAGTTGGCTTATAGACTTTGGTTACCAGAGTCGATGTCTAGAGTCCACAATGTTTTCCATGATCGATGCTTAGGAAGTGTCTATCTAAAGTGGACGTGGAATCTGAGATTGACCCAGAAGTGTTGCAAGATAATCTCTCCTACGTGGAGAAGCCGATAAGGATTCTGGATAGGAAAGAGAAGATGATAAAGAGACGAGTGATCCCGTTAGTATTAGTGCAATGGAGCAATCATGCACCGACGGAAGCCACTTGGGAAGTGGAAGCGGACATGTTCGACGAGTTCCCAGAGTTCCCTCATATACCAGGTACGATCTAGTTTCGAGGACGAAACTCCTCTTAAGGGGGGAGGAATGTAATATCCCGATTTTTGAAAAAAAGCAATTCGGTCTTTTAGCAAAAATCAGAATATTATGTTATTTTTAATTAAAGGATTTTCAAAAAGAAAAAAAAAAGATAAACAAGGATTTTCTTTTTAAGGAAAATAATTAAATAATTAGGTAATTGGGATTATAAAAGGAAAACTAATCCTAATTTTAACCTAGTTGTTTTTGATAAAAAAAAAGAGAGAGGGACGCAGAAAGGGGGCGCAAGTTTCAAAAAAAAAAAGGGAGAAGAGGCTTTCGATTTTCGAGGCTAATCCGTTGCTCTTTTCATCAGACTCATCAAGAGAGAAAGGATCACCGCGAGACGAGGATCGTTTTGATACCAACAATCCCTAGATCCGTTGACGTTAGAGGTTAAAGGTTTAACCTTTTTTTTCAAAGCTTTGGTAGTTTGGATCGTTGTACCACGCAAAGTAAGGTAACGTGGTTTTCTTATCGTATGATTAAGGTTTCGTAAAGTGGTAGAGCAATTTGTATGATTGTTTTTCATGGTTTTAATTCGTTTAAGTCGAGTTTGGGTTGAATTTGAGTAGAAAACGCAGAGTGCAGAAAACTGTCCTCTGTGGTGCGAGAAGAACGTGTACTTGTGCAGGAGGGAGGCTCGGTCGACCGAGCCTGTCCATTCGGTCGACCGAGTGGTGGTTCATCCGTACGGATGAGGTGTGTATCCGTACGGCTATTTCTCTGTTTCGGACAGCAAGTTATCCGTCCGGACGGGGGGGATTTGTTCCGATCTTTGTTTTCTTTTTATATGTTTCAAGCTTTATAATAGCATATTTACTGCTTAACCTTACGTGACAAAGCCCTGAATTAGCTTTTGATGCGTTTAGTTCCGGCACCACATGGATTCCCTAAAAAGATGAAGTGTGGGACCGTCGAAAGCTTTGGATTTGCCTTGTGCTTCGATAAGCTAGAGTTTATCGATGTCTGTGTAATTGCTAGGGCTTGTCCGTGTCTAGTGGTCTAAGTACGAGAGTAGGAGATGTGAGGGAGCTTACTTGAAAACACTTAGGTGGCTAGTTAAACATCTAATCAAACGTATGTGCTAGATTAATAATCTTAAACATCATGCAATGCTTGGTAAGGCATAGTACAATATCGCGATGTGTTCTCGACCGAGACAAAGTAGGCTTGTACCCACGCCGGTCAATCGATTGGCTAGATAAAGCGTACGGTACATTACGCCGGTTATCACACCATCGGGACTCGGATATTCCCGGGGCTACTAGAGCGTGTCTCTAAGTATGTTGCACCCGGTTGTCTAGTACATCCCATTACTAGGCGTAGTGCCCTTGTTATTCATGATGTAACAAACTTGAGCTAAGTTAGACACCTTTTGGAACCTCGTGTTATGCTATGAACATAATATGATAGTTAGCTAGGGTTAATAACGAACAAATTAATAAAAGACGGCGTTGCTTTTATTTCTTTATGAGATCATAGTTATACGATCTTTACAAAGAAGATGCGCGTTCGAGTACTTTTGTACTTACCCCGTTACGTTGTGTTTGTCTTCCCTTTCCCCAAAGAAGATGAACGTAAGAGTTGCTACTTTCCGGATAAGGACTCGGTGTCCGGGAACGGCGAGGTAGATAAATTCCAATAAAACATATGCCATGCAATTAAACCTTCAAAACCAAGCAGCTGACACAAGATCCAAAAACACTGGTGTGATTCCAACATAACATGGTTTTCAAGATACCCTCGACGACGGCGACTCGATTATCAAATTCTTGATGATCCTAATTCTTTACAGTTTCAGAGTATGGCTCTCGATTCTTTTGTTATGCATTCATTACCTGTAGTTCAATTCCATAAGAATAAAGAGGGATTATGTCTGGATTGCCCGGTTTGTTTAGGGGAGTTTGAAGAAGGAGAATGGCTTAAACACTTGCTTAATTCCTCTCATGTTTTCCATGTTGCTTGTATTGAACCGCATCAAAGAACAATGATTCTCAGGCATTTCCTGTAACACCCCAAAATATTGGGTTGTTATTGAGACATATCTTATACTATTATTTTTTGTTATACTATTATAAGGACTAGCGCTGAATATTATAATGCACAAATATATATAAATAAATGGAAACTTATTATAATCTTATTTATTTTATTATTATTATTGTAATTTTTTTATGACCGAACAAATAATGCAAATATAACACTTTGAATACATATATACTTTTTAAAGACAATAACGTTAGAAGTGCATGGTTGCAAAAGGGATAGTGCTTGGAACTGCCGTACCCTTGGTGGTTCCGATCCTTAAGGGATTATATTTAACAAATTATATCTATATTTTAGTTGATAAAATAAAGGTTGTTGCAACAAAAATATTTAAAAGTTCAAAATTTAAATTCCATCTTATCTTTTATCAATAGTAAGAAGTCTAACACTATAAATAAAAGATGGCTGTGAACTATCATAGCCTAACACTGTGAGTTACATTTTCTTCCTCTTTTCTTCTTGCTTCGAAAAAAAAAAAAAGCATTTACTTCATTTCTTTGCTTCCCTTGCTTCCTTGTTTTTTCTTTTCGAAAAAAAAAAGGGGCTGCTCGTATGACTTAGATGGGTCAATCCTTTCACTGATTTGTCTTGTTCCTCGTTAAAATAGCATTATTTGTACCCTTTGTTTGCAAATACATCATTCTTGGGGCACCACTAGCAGCATATAGGACGGTGAGTTCTATTTTTTTGTTTTGTATTGTCTTTTGCTAATTTGTATCATTATTGTCTTATTTTATTTTTTCTTTTCTCATCATTATTTTTTATTTCCTATAAATGCTTTGTACCTAAGTATTGCTCGCAACTATTTTATTTATACTAAAAACCCTAGCTTTTGTTTTGACATTCTACTAAGTTTTTCTATGACCCGAAGAGTGGCTTATTTTAGTTATTTTCGCTTAAATGGTTTTTTAACATAACACTCGTTAGTTGGATCTAGATTTGTTATTTTTTTGGGAGTAAAATTGACGATACATTTTTGTTTACTCGGAACATATATATATCATATTATGTTTCTAATTTACGTAAAATTGACAGACTCGTGGCTTCTAAACATTTCTAGTTTATCTTTAGATTGATTATAAGTTGACAATTATATAATTATTTTCTTGTGCTAATTTTCCCTCACTACTTTGAGAAATCCAACATATATTCTAGGGAGGATGTAAATTTTAATAGGTACCTCATTTAAATTTTGCAATAAGTGTTTATATATGTATATATATATATATATATATATATATATATATATATATATATATATATATATATATATATATGATACAGAATACTAACTTCCAATTGAATAATAATTGTCATGACAGTCCTATAAAATTTGGTCTTGACATACACCGATCATCGATAATTTAATGAAAAGATCATCATGATAACCAATTCTTGTTCTTGCTTGATTCAAAACTCTTAGTGACTAGGTGAGTTGGGGTTATTGCACCGCAGAACGTCTAGTCACCGGTCTCGGGGCCTCTTAACCCTGGCTCATCGACAGTCCTAGGGTGATGGTACCAAAATTTTCCCCAATGTTCCATGTGCATGGCCGGGAAAGCAAGGGCCGACGGCTATGTCATGGTTCAGAGGGCAGTGGGGTTGGCTGGAGCCTTTTGGGAGGTTCACTAGGCGATAGTCTGAATCCTTTCCCTGACAATCGGCCGGAATTGTTGGCAATAGCTTGCTTGCTTGTGAAGTGCGGTAGAGAAACATCTTTGGAGTTGGTTGGTAATGACTCATCGACTAAGCCAAGTCGGTGTCAAGCAATTAATAGACTTAAATTCAAGAAAATTACTTGACGTTAATATTTTTGCAAAGTATCATATTTTTGCCATGTACTAACAACTATTATATGCAGGGTAAGAGAAAAGCATTATGTTGTAACATTTAAATGGTTTTGTAAAAATTATTTTCGTATATAAAGGTTCACGGACACACATCAGAACTCACTGGGCTATCTTTAGCTCACACGTTTGTGAAATGTTTTTTTTTAGGTATGGAGAAGGACACCAAAGTGGTGAGGAGAGCGGGGTAACCTTGGAGGATGTTCTGGGAAGGGAGTTGATGAAGAGTTCAATGTCAACAAGGCAACTTAGTTGTCAAGTTTTGATTTTTAGCCAATTTTAAATATTGGATTGTTCGACGTAATAAAAATTAAACGACGTTGGTTTTCTTTTGTTTTGGTGACGTTTGAATAAAGTATTAGTTCCCTCTGTTTCTTTTTGGAGTTTTAGTACTTGGGCGGTGGATCGCCGGCTTGTCCCTTGATTAGACCCCAGTGGACCCTAGGGGTCGGGGATAGGCCTATTACATTTCCAGGCTCCAGCACTTAATAATTAAACGACTCAGGTATATAAAGAGAATCTGAATGACAATTAATAACACAATTTCAAACTCTCAAGAAGAAAGAAGTAAACTGATGAACGGAGTTCAAGCATTGATCTACGACATGGTTCCCGATGAAGTACTAAACTACGATGTCACAGATGCAGAATGGTTCTATGTCAAATCCTTAGCAAGAACTTACACCGTCGATGAAGGGGTCGCCGGAAAAGCCTTTAACTCCGGTTCGTTATTTGGCCGATCGGCGATCAATTGAGTCAATTATCCACAAACAGAGCTTAATCCAAAGTGGGGATCAGAACTTTGAGAATACGCCATCTCTAGTTGGCCGGAAGGAAGTTGGATACGAAGTCGTTGAGAATGAATACAGCACGCTCAAATAAGGGCATATTCGTCCGTTGGAATTTATTTGTCCTTAATGCAACAAAAAAATTGAAGCTGGATTAGCACTTAATTACGGGGAAAAAAGGACTATAAACTAATTTTTCCTATTTACAATAAAAAGTGTGTAGCATTAAATACTTCAACAACTACTTAAAGGACATAAATGTATAAATATTGGATCATTTAATTAGATTGAAAGCATTAACTGCACTTTTTCTTAATCCGTGTGAAATGTCAAACGAGACAAATAAAATGAAACGGAAAGTAGTATCTTTTTTTATCACGTCCTTTGATCGAACAAGTTGATATATCAATAAATTGTTGATTTTCTCCCTAAAATGAAGCTTTCCATAATAGTATATCGTGAAATAAATATTTATAATAAATATTAATTTGCCTGCTCAACCCTATAAAAGAGAGGGTGAATTCACTCTTGATATACAAAGTAGTGAGGAAAATTGCAGCCACAAAAATAGACTGCATTTTCTACGTACATAGATACAAAATGGCTAAATTTGTGATATTCTTCTTCTTTGCAATTGCAATTATTTTTCTTTGTCCAGGTATCCGGCCAAAATCACTATTTCTAGTAATTTATTTTTCATTTACATCATAAGATGATCACTGATACATATACATTTCACAGATATACATAATAGTCGATTAACAATTGTATTGTTTTTTATGAATGCATTTTTATTTGAAAATATTAGAATGGTCCAGATCAATTTATTTATTTTGTTACATTAAATAATGTAAATGCATCATTCTTGCTCACATAAATTCCTCAAACACATTGAAGCACGAATGTATGCATTTGCATATTTTCAGTAAGATTTTCTCATTTTGATGACTTTAATTATAACAAAATTTTCATACGTTAATTAATTTATTATTGACAAATTAAGTTTGATATTTGTGTAATGCCAGGCGAGGAAATGATATCTTCAGTTGATGCTCAAAAGATTTGCAAAGCAACATTTCCATTTAAGGGAAATTGCAAAGTCTCTAAAGAGGACCCTTGCTTTTTATTGTGCACATTGCAATTCCGTGGCAACGCTATATCTGGAAATTGTGCAGGACAGGGAAATGTGTGCCTTTGCACTTTCAATTGTTAAATTAAATTATTCTGTTTTTTTTAACAATGAATAATAATTGCTTTGTATCATCATTATCAATGATTTAATATATTTTCATGTTCTTATACTACATAATATCATGTTACTGCCTTTCAAGATAAAATAAAAATAAAAAATGAGATTCATGTATACAACGGGTGAGTGCAGATGAAGTCTCAAATTCTTGGCTCTCTCAATTGTCATAGAAAAAAAAAACATGGACAGGGTTTGAGAGATCCAGATTTTTTTTCTTTTCAATGGGTCCATCATTATTTGTTAAAGTAACTTTTTTTTAACGATGTCCAATACATTTTTCTATATATAAAATGTAGAGTTTTTTTTTAGCGGGGCCCGTGAACTCCAATTAAGAACATGTTCCTTAGCCCTTGTATCTTCTGCCAATACCATTGTTTCACGAAACACTATTGCCGGAAGTCCATATCAAAATTTCTAGCGCTTATATATGGCGGGTCCGAAAATTTTCTAAATGAGGACAGCAAAAAAAAAAAACTCAAAAGTGGTCATTAGAAGTGTTTTAACATTTTTTTTTTATCAAAAATCTAAATCGTTTTTAAGATCTTAGTAGGGGCACTGCCCCTACCTAGCCCACTAAGAAGGTGGGGGTGGTCTCATGACCACCCCAAAATTTGGAAAAAAAAACAAATAAAAACATAGTTTTATATTTGTTTTTTTTCTTTTTTTTTTCAAAATTTTGGGGTGGTCTTGAGACCACCCCCCACCTTCTTTCATCTAAAAACATAGTTTTATATATCATCTAAAAAAAAAACATAGTTTTATATAATTGCATAAGTATTAGTATTAGTATATGTATATAATGCTTATTGATACGCCAAGCCAGTAAAACAACCCATGAATGCAAATCAGGCCCATAGCGGCCCAATAGCAAATAGAGGCTCGTGGTCCAACCAGCTCGCATCCTCATAAGCCGAGCTAGAGCAGGGAGGATCCAGCCCGCCTCGCCCCTCCGCCCCGCAGTCCGACAGCTCGGACCAAAGCCCGCTTAACTAGGCAACAGTTGACACAAATGGTTACAGACAAATAGCTCGCTAGTTTCTTACTTTCCCGTCTTATGTAATCGCCGACCATGATCCTTTTAAATAGCGGTGTTCCCCCACATATCAGAACTATGTGGAATAACGGGCAACACTACGTTATTTTGGCTTGACTCTTGCATCGTACGTAGGCAGCCACATCGGCACAACCATAATCCCCAAAAACACCCCCCAGTGCTTAGTGGTGGTTCATGTTATAAATTGTGGCTTTCAAGGGAACAACAATGTCAAAACAAAACGCAGAAAATCTGATATGTTTGATATAACGTAGAATCGTGATAAACACTTTCCTACAAAAGTTATTTGACCCTTATAAGATGCCTTGGGTTACACAAATACTTCTGTGAGATAAGACTACGTTTCCCTTCACTTTTAGGCAACAAAAGAGAAGTATGCTAATGGAGTTTTTATTAGAAAGTTATTGACTCTCAAAGATGATGTGCCAAATTCACCACTGTTTAAAACACTTAAAATGATCATATATAGTAGTGGAAAACCGATCTCTTATGTATGCAACCTTTGGAAAGAAGTTACATACATAAGTCAGTTGAAAAGGATGAAAAGACACACTAATTCAGAATTTCGGGCCATAGGCGGGCGCCTGTGGCCAGCCTGTGAAACCCCAAAAACGGCCAAAACTTTATGTTCAAATTTGTGAACAAATTTTTCTCACAGGCGGGCGCCTGTGGTGACAGCGGCCGCCTGTCACCTGTTTTTTTCCAAATTCTGAATTTTGGTCCCGTAAGTGGATTTTCGTCCTTTTAAGTGATTTTCCCGAACTATACTTAATCATTTAAATCCGTAAACTCGTAAATACTTATATGAGCATACACTCCGTATCTCCAAACTCATATTATAGCATTCCGAGTTCACCCATCTTTGTACCAAACCCCGATTACATCAATGAACACGGTAACACTTAAATTACCAACAATCCTCCCCCATTTAAGTGTAATCCTTGATAATGTCACGAAGATTGAATTATCACCTAGTAATATTACACATTTCAAATATTCGAGTATTGAGGTGTGTATAAACATTGAACCACTTTACACGTTTTGAATACATGAAGATAACATACACATGAGTTAAGATAACTTCAAAAGTTTATTCTTGACACTAATTAAACAGGCCTTGTGTCAATATCCATTCTTGAGCATACAGAAAGCCAACTCTAGAACTTCCTTGAAGCGGCCAAACTTCATACTCATATAGGTGAATCTTTTATTAATCGTGCACCTGCAATAGCACTTTGTTAAAAGACTCATTAAGAAGAAACACTTCAACCTAATCATTCAGGTCATAGCACATACCTTCGGGACAATTTAATGTGCTCAAATCTAAGACAATAGGCCTTCCACATTGAATTCTGCCTCTAACATTGTATTAGAGGGGAATTGGGTATCCTATTACCAAGATTTATATGAGTTGTAAACCCATCCCGTTAACCGAATTTTGTACCAAGTCTCTAGCCAATCCTTTGATTAAGTGATCAGCTAAATTATGTTGAGATCTCACAAACACAACCGAAATCACCCCATGAGTGATCAACTCACGTACCGCGCTATGTCTAACGCCCATGTGTCGCGACTTACCATTATACACTTGACTATATGCTTTAGACAATGTAGATGCACTATCACAATGGATAGAAATGGGTGAAATCGGCTTAGGCCATAATGGAATTTCATATATCAAATTCCTAAGCCACTCCGCCTCTTTTCCGGTTGCTGCTAAGGCAACAAATTCCGACTCCATACTCGAGCTAGTAATACATGTTTGCTTTTTGGAAGCCCAAGAAATGTCACCTCCTCCAACCAAAAACACCCAACCACTTGTAGAAGAATGATCCTCTACATTGGATATCCAACTAGCATCTGAATACCCTTCTATTACTGAAGCATGTCCAACATAAGTCAAGCCAAAATCCTTGGTTAACTTAAGATACCTTAGTACACGAGTTACCGCACGCCAATGATGACTACTCAGATTACTCGTGAACCTGCTTAACTTTCCAACCGCATAAGCAATATCCGGACGTGTGCTAGTCATAGCATACATCAAACATCCTATCACTCGAGAATACTCAAGTTGTAATATCGGATTTCCCGTATTAGGCATGAGTTTCTCATTAGGATCCATGGGAGTATTGGCTGGAGTAGAATTTTCACAATTGAATTTCTTCAACACTTTCTCAATATAATGAGATTGTGTCAAAAAGATCCCTTTGTCACTCCGTTTGGTCTTGATTCCAAGAATCACATCCGCCTCCCCCATGTCTTTCATCGAGAAACTTGATGACAAAAAGGCCTTACAAAGGTCAACTTGTTCTTGGTTAGTTCCAAAGATTAACATGTCATCAACATATAAACAAATTATCACACCGTTACCGGTATTGTCAAATTTGCTATATAAACACTTGTCTGATTGGTTAAGCTTAAAACCATTAGACAAGACAACTTCATCAAATTTATGATGCCATTGTTTAGGTGCTTGTTTAAGCCCGTACAATGATTTAACAAGCTTACATACCTTATGCTCATTTCCAGGCATAACAAACCCTTCCGGTTGTTTCATATAAATTTCTTCTTCTAAATCTCCATTTAAGAAATTTGTTTTAACATCCATTTGATGGATCACCGGATTGTTAATAGCAGCTAGGGCAATCAACAATCTAATTGTGGAGATTCTAGCAACCGGTGCATATGTATCAAAATAATCAATACCTTCCTTTTGTCTAAAGCCTTGAATTACCAATCTGGCTTTATACCTGTCGACAGTGCCGTCAACTTTCATCTTTCTTTTAAAGATCCACTTGCAACCCAAAGGTTTGCAACCACGAGGAAGGTCCGCAAGGATCCACGTGTTGTTTCCCATTATGGAATCCATCTCATCATTGACGGCTTCTTTCCAAAATGACACGTCTCGAGACTCCATAGCCTCCTTAAACGTCTTAGGATCCTCATCAATATTATAACAATATGAGTATTGAAATCCTACTTCATCTCTTGTTCCTTACACCAAATAAGTTTGATAGTCGGGTCCAAAAGATTTTGGTTTCCTAGCCCTTTTGCTTTTACGAAGCTCGAAAGGCTCATCCTGAGAATCAACATCATTGTTGTTCTCTACTCCAACACTAGTAGGAGTTATATCTTTTGGCCTCGGAATAGAAGTAAACCGATTTTCATCAAAGATGGCATCCCTTGACTCAATCACAGAATGAACAACAACTGAATCATTAGGCTCTATAACATAGAACCTATATGCTTTGGAATGCAAAGCATATCCAATAAAAATACAATCAATGCCTCTTTCACCCAAGGTTTTAATCTTAGGCATGGTGAGCCTTACAACAGCCCTACATCCCCAAACTCGTAGATAATTCAAGTTTGGCTTCTTTTTGAACCAAAGTTCATATGGGGTAATAGGATTCCTTTTATTAGGAATTCTATTCAAGCAAATAACAAGCCGTTAACATGGCTTCTCCCCAAAATCCCTCACTCAAACCGAGTAAGACAGCATGGAATTAACCATCTCTTTAAGAGTACGGTTTTTCCTTTCCGCTATACAGTTTTGTTGTGGTGTGTAAGGTGCCGTAACCTCATGTATAATCCCACATGACCCGAAAAAGGTTGGATCAAAGTATTCACCACCTCGATCGGTACGCAACTTTTTAATTTTAGAGGTTAATTGCAACTCAACTTCACTTTTATAGATTTTGAATTTATCGATTGCCTCATCTTTCGAATGAAGTAAAAACACATAACAAAACCGTGTGCTATCATCTATAAAAGTCACTACGTATTTTTTATTACCAAGAGAAGGCGTAGCACAAAAATCACATCGATCACTATGAATGAGTTCCAAAACGGAAGACGACCTTTCAACACTTTGAAAAGGTTGTCTAACAACTTTGTTTAACATACAAGTATTACACTTATTCACATTCATGTCAAAAGATGGAATTAACTCATTTTTAGACATTACCAACATACGTTTATAATGAACATGTCCCAACCGAGCATGCCACAAAACGAATTATTAACATCATGAAGCAAATGACAACATTGTTTACAACATCATGCCGAGTATTTAACATAAACATACCATTACATAAGTAACCAAATCCAATAAATACACCACACTTACTTAAAATGTACTTATCCGACTCATAGACTTGTTTATAACCTCCTTTACATAAAATACTACCAGAAACCAAGTTTTTCCGTATACACGGAGCATGCAACACTTGTTTTAAAATAATACATTTTCCAGAACTAAAAGATAAAACAACACTTCCAACTCCAACTATGGCAGCCTTTGACTCGTTTCCCATAAATAGCATGGATCCATTGATCACAGGTTCATAGATTTTAAACCAGCTTCGATCCTTGCATACGTGTCTCGTTGCACCCGAGTCAATCCACCAAGCAACATCATCATCCTGCATATAAAATGGTTCAGAAATTAGTGGTACATAATTCACACTCGAATTAAATCCACAAGTAACATTCTGACCTTGATGTTTAGGAGCACCTTGGTCCTTAGACCCTTGCCCCGAACTGTTGTTTGGTCCTTTCTTCCTTACTCGACAATCAACTCTGAAATGTCCAGTTTTACCGCAATTCCAACAAGCACCTTTCGGTTTTTTGTTGGTATCTTTGCCATTGTTTTTGGAAGATATTTTCTTATCTTTCCCTTTGTTCTTATACGAACACTCACCGGCTTCCATCATATTGATAGAGGTCGAATCCATTACCTCTTTACCCTTGGTTTTAATGCCCTCTTGCGCCCTTAGAGACTCCTCTATACGCAAGTGACTACCAAGTTCTACCAGAGATAATTCTTCCTTTTTGTGCTTTAACATGTGTTTAAAATCTTTCCATGAAGGAGGCAACTTATCTATAATTCTTGACACCGAAATAGACTCATCCATTTCCATTTTATGTTGTGCAAATTGACCCAAAATGCGCAGTAATTCATTATATTGTTCCATTACCGACCTTGAATCTACCATGTTATATTTCATGAAATTACCAACCAAGAACTTTTTACTAGAGCCATCTTCATTCATGTATTTAGACTCTAGTGAATCCCAAAGTTCTTTCGCAGACTCAACATTTTGGTAAATGTCAAACAAGGAATCAGACATACCGTTTAGAATGTGACCTCTACAGATGTAGTCATCATTCTCTCATTTGTTCTTCCTCATCAGTTCCTCCAAAGGTCCATCATCCAACACTTCCGGCATCGGTGTACTTAGTACAAATACTACCTTCAAAGTCGTCAACAGAAAATGCATCTTTCTCTGCCATCTTCGAAAATTGACTCCTTCGAACTTTTCCAACTTTCCAAAATTTGCAGTCATCTCCTTGACAATTGACATTGCAGAAAATACTTAAATAACTTTTGTAGATTGTTATAAATTGTGGCTTTCAAGGGAACAACAATGTCAAAACAAAACACAGAAAACGCAGAAAATCTGATATGTTTGATATAACGTAGAATCGTGATAAACACTTTCCTACAAAAGTTATTTGACCCTTATAAGATGCATTGGATTACACAAATACTTCTGTGAGATAAGACTACGTTTCCTTTCACTTTTAGGCAACAAAAGAGAAGTATGCTAATGGAGTTTTTATTAGAAAGTTATTGACTCTCAAAGATGATGTGCCAAATTCACCACTGTTTAAAGCACTTAAAATGATCATATATAGTAGTGGAAAACCGACCTCTTATGTATGCAACATTTGGAAAGAAGTTACATACATAAGTCAGTTGAAAAGGATGAAAAAACACACTAATTCAGAATTTCGGGCCACAGGCGGGCGCCTGTGGCTAGCCTGTGAAACCCCAAAAACGGCCAAAACTTTATGTTCAAATTTGTGAACAAATTTTTCTCACAGGCGGGCGCCTGTGGTGACAGGCGGCCGCCTGTCACCTGTTTTTTCCAAATTTTGAATTTTGGTCCTGTAAGTGGATTTTCAGTCCTTTAAGTGATTTTCCCGAACTATACTTAATCATTTAAATCCGTAAACTCGTAAATACTTATATGAGCATACACTCCGTATCTCCAAACTCATATTATAGCATTCCGAGTTCACCCATCTTTGTACCAAACCCCGATTACATCAATGAACATGGTAACACTTAAAATACCAACAGTTCAAACACTTTATGATTCATGTTAACAATTATGCAAGCCTTCAATTTTTGAACATTTCTGTCGGAACCGGGACAAAACTCGTTTTCAGCTACTTTAGCTAGAACTCTAGCCAAGCAAGGTCCAGGTGACCTCCATGTTGCTGCTTCTTGTTCATTTGCACCAAGTAACAAGGAGAAAATGTCAAATGACCCATTATCTTCCGCTGTATCAAGACTATGTTCATGAGGCTCTTTTTCTTTTAACACTTTGACAGTAGCATCAAATCCATGCCCCTTCAAATGATTTTGCAACTCCACAAGTGCTTGCAGCATAAAAGACTCACAATCTACTATAATTGATTCACAAATGCCTTCTCGGAATAGACGTAAACGAAACTGTTCAGTTGATATGGCAACATCTTCGGAAAGAGTTAAGTCACTTGACTTTAATGAAACTACTACCATCATATAGTGCATCAGACTACCATGAGGATTACCAAGTTGTAAGCACACACATAAGTCATGACCAACCATCAAACTAGAAGTAGTAGCAGGTTTAGCATGACTACTAATAAATCCACCAAACAAAGACCATGAGCTTTGTTCTTCTCTATTCACCACTACTAACCGTTCATGTCTATCGTTCCTCTTTGGTTCAATTTTCCATTTACCACCGGGGTCAAATATGAGTGATAGAGTCTCTCCAACTACAAGTTTAAGTCCATACACAATACCAGTATGGTATCTGTCCTCGCAACCCTCTATGTTGACAAGTAAAGCTTGCCAATGTGCTCTAACGGGATCATTATTATTAGCTCCTCCAGGATCAAAATTAAAGGCCTCAAACACAGGAATTGAATATGCAGAAGACAAGTACTCACCACCTGTTAGGTATATAAAGTTTAGGCAATCATCTAGAAGGAGAGCTGTGTACACGACATGTTTAATTACCAACTTTGCCTTCTGAACTCCGTATGAGGCAAAACTAGCACTTTCAGCCTTAGCAATCAACTGTGTAGTGTTATTATCATGCTTCTTGGCTGCAATTGGTAGGCTTCGTTGCAATTCCTCCATGAACTTGATGGCCATTGTGGTTCTCATCATTAACTCGATATGAACTGAAGATACTTTGAGGCTGCGTCGAATGTACTTGTCGATGATTTCCTTCGACGCAAGCAGGACAGCCATGGCATGAGCGTCATGAATTTCACACTCGACCTTCGAATAAGCGACTAAAGTTGTTGCATTTTCTGCTTTATCTATTTGGTCCTCAAAAACATCTTCCTTAATCAGACCAAGCATTACATCAGTTTGCTCTTTCAGCTCATTTAACTTAGCTTTAGTTGACTTATCAAGGGACTTCTCATCAACCTTACTGCTCTCAGAATTTGGGCATGTGACAGTTAATGCCTCGACACATTGTTTCTTGCTCGACAGTGGGTATTCATGCTCAACTTCTTCCATAAGGATAGTAACTAGTGTAGATTTCCTTCAAGTTTCGAAGCCGTTGTCTTCACGAATTGGCCCAGATACCTTAAAAGGATTTAGATCATTTTCCCCATCATGTTTCTTGATGTATGGCTCAAAGGGGAATTTCTTCAAATATTTGGTGTGCTTAACGCCTTCTCTATTTTCGATCTGCTTTGCGTGAGTCTCATCTGTTGTTTTGCTGTACTATCCTTGATTGCCGTGGTATGGTACACTGATCACAATGGTTGTACTTACGCTCCACACCTTGCCTAAAGAAGCATTTCGTCAAGCACGTACTGGTCATGAATTCATCAGCCATTACATCATTTACTTCTTCTCCTTTGCTCTGTTTATTCAGTTGGAGGGGAGAAATTTTATCAAACGGTTGGAGGGTAAGAAGTTATTAAACATAATTTGTCTCATTTCTTCCCACGAAGTAACCTTCGTCTCCCCGTGTTCGACCCGACTGCGTTGCAATCGTTCCCACCATATTTCTGTATCTCCTTCGAAGGTATAAGAAGCCAATTTGCATCCCAATTTTTCTGGTGGATTCGTCTCTTCGAAGAACTCCTCAACTGCATAAATCCAATCAAACAAAGCTTTAATGTTGGAAGTGCCTTTGAAAATCGGAAGATATGATCTACCCAAAGTGTGTTTGATTCTCTTATGCTGCGATACTGATATTGAACCCTGCCGCTGTCTTCAACCGCAGCAACGCGGGGATAGTCTCGCCCGACTCGATGATCGTAGTGCAACCGGTTGTGTCTCAGCCAAGCTGTAGCATGACACGATTCTGGAAGAAACGAATCAGACCTTTGCTTGAGCATTAACGGAGTATCCAAGCGGATCTTCGAACCCCGAACACCGTCGCGGATCCGGAAACCTTACCAATTCATTTTGGCCGTCATACCGCGAGGGGAAAAACCGTAGCTCTGATACAGATGATGTAGAAGATCTACGATAAAAAGGATAAACGATAAAATAAGAGCTAAGCCAAGCTCTTAAGTAGTTTTCACTCGTGAAATGAGAATTCAAGATTACATCATATGCCCTAGCAATTAGAGAAGTCCTACTATTTATATTGATGTGCTACCTCACTTTGTCTGGTCAAAAGGTCAATGTTAACATGCCTGCCATCTTTTTCAGCAAAAACACTCCACATGAAGCTAAAGAGCACATTCTGAATAATTTTAATGGAATACAGGAGGCTCATCATTCTAAATATATATTTAGGGCTTCCCCTCATTATTGGCAAGTCCCAAAAGAAAACTCTTCAAATACATCTCTGAAAAAATTAGGGCCAAAGTCCAAGGAAAGTTGGAATATGAAAACTTCAAGCCAGGGAGGCAAAGAAATTATGCTTTCAAATGTATTAACCTCTATCCCTAATTACCTTAAGTCCTGCATTCGTCTCCTTAAAGCCTCGATTAGAGAGATTAACTCCATTCTTTCAAATTTCTGGTAGGGTGACCTTGATAAGGGTAAGAAAAGGAATTCATTGGATGTCTTGAAAAGAAATATGTAAATCTAAAGCTCTTGGTGTTCTTGTCTTTAAAGACCGGAGAGGGATAACAATGCTTTGTTTGCCAAATTCCTTCAAAGAGTTCTCAAAATTCCTAATTAATCTGCTGGTTTCCAAGGTGCTCAAAGGAAGGTACTTTCTTAACATATATAATATTCTCGGGGGGGGGGGGGGGGGGGGGGGGGGGGTATGAAGCTGAAATCAACCCATGGTTATAATTTGTTCGATGAGATATAAAAGGGTCGTTAAGGAAAAATGTGTTGGTTTTAGAGCTGTTAACGAGCCGAGTATTGGTGGTTCAAAACTCCCCCACGATCCTCTATCCTTCGACATCGTTCATTTGTTAAACGAATAAAAAATAACAAGTTAAAAGATGAAATGTTCGAGCTCGGCTCGTTAAACACATTTTTTGTCTTTCGGCTCGAGTTTGGCTCAAATTCGGCTCGAGTTCGGTTCGTTAAAATATAAACCATAAAATGCAAATATAAAAACAACAAGTTAGACATTAAAATTACATATATTACACGACTAAAATTACTATAAAAATATCTAAATATTATATAAGTTCAATCTATAATATCTATTAGATGAATGAATGAATTATCCTTTTTTGAGTCAGGATTACTGTAAATTGATGTATTTATATAAGCACGTTCGCGAACATAATTGAACGTTCGCGAACCAAGTTCGTGTTCGTTCGTTGACTAAACGAGCCTACAATCATGTTCGAGCTTCGGCTCGTTAGCCATGCTAACACGAACTTGTTTACGGCGGCTCTGTTCGTTTAACAGTAATATAATCAAACATGCCTTAGTTACGGTATACATTAAAATCAATTTAACGGGCATTAAATATTTATTATAAGTTAAATAGATTTTTGCCAAGAATGACAGATTTACTTATAAATCATGATGCAAGAAAACTGAAAATTAATCTAGACAAAAATTGTGTAAACTTCAAACACTACCATTTTTTATTAATTTTTATAAAAAAAAAGTCATGATATGCTTCACATTCGGTTAGGATCTGTCAAAATCTTGCAGTTAATACTTTTACACCAAGGAAAAAACCAGTGCAGGTTTTCGGCCCTGAAGTAATAAAGAGATCTTCTTATAAAAAAAATCAATGCAATTTCTCGGGTTTGATCAAATGATTCTATCAATCAATGCATTTAATGCTCCTTCACATTTATTATAACCATCAATTAATTCCAATGTTTTACGCATCAATTATCAGTACACATTTTTATTGCCCATGTTTTATGTTACTGTGTAACTACATTGAGTAAATTGATTTGACATATTCACTCTCTACAATAAATTTGTCTTTTTTAATCACACGAAATGAAAATTGTTATTCCATCCTCATTTATGATATTTTTGTCCTTCTAGCAATTTCCCACTATATTTAAAATGTACAAATATTATGGTCCCATAACGTGACTACAGAAATTTCCGATAATAAAGTATACAATCCTTTGATGGAAAATACATAAAATCAATGCGTCACAGACATAATATCTTACATGAACCAAATGTTTATAAGAAGTAATATATATGGTACATGAACCAATATTTATAAGAAGTAATTTTTTCCTTGATCAATAAAATTACAGGTTAAAAAAAAGTAATATAGTACATGAACCGATATTTATAAAAAGTACATGAATCAAATTAATTACTATTGTTTTGCTACCATAATATTGTGAACCAAAGATTCTTACTAAATATTTTTCTTTTTCTTGCTCTACCCTATAAATAAGAGGCTGAATCCACTCTTGGAATACAAAACAATTGAGTGTTAACAAACGAAGAAAAGGGGGTCCAAGATTATTTTAAAAAAAAGTTGCAGAGAGCCAAAAACAACACAATGGCTAAATTTATGATATTCTCTTTGCTTATAATTGCAACTATTTTTCTTGTTCCAGGTATTCTCCACCACCCCCTCCCCCCCTCGGGACCCCCGTTTTTATTTACAATAGACGATGTTTCCACTAAGAAAACACTTCTCATTTTTAAACCCTCATAATTTAATTTTTAATTACAATAGACGATGATCATAGATACACAAAAATACACATCTATTTATTCTTCATATATATGCATGACACATATTTTATTTGGAGAAAATTTTATGGCAGTCAATGGTATTCAAAAATCAACGGAGCTAATGTGTAAGTGTTATCTGTTATGTGTCAACATTTTAACTATTAATATCATGATTGAGTTTAGTGGTCAATGATTATTATAAAACTTGCATTCTGTTAGATTCTCTTATTTATCTAACTTTTAATCAAGTTTTATAAGATTTTCATCCATTAATTAACTTCCATGGTTTGTGTATTAATGCAGGTGAGGAAATGATATCCTGTATTCATGCTCAAAAGGTTTGCAGTGCAGATCTCCAATTAAGTAAAGTCAAATGCGGTTCCTCAAAAGAGGATCCCTGTGTTTTCTTTTGCATATCCAAATTTCCTGGCAAAGCTATTTCTGGCAATTGTGTTGGACCTGAACAAAATACGTGTCATTGCACTTATAAATGTTAAATTTCATTCTTTCCTTTTTAATATTTTTTCTTCCTAGTGTTTCATATATACCATCATGATCAATGGTTAAATATGTATTTACAGGTATAATTAATACAAATAATGAAATTATGTTTTTGTTCTTCTTAAATTCCATAGTTCGACATTTTTTAGTTTATTCGTTCTCCTCGTTTCAATGTCTATAACAAAAATTAATTACTATCGAACAGATACTTGATGCTACAAGCATGCTTTCTTGTTTCTTCATTGAAAGTGTATTTTAATAAGAAAATAAGTTGTTGATCCAACAATCTAGGACTTATAAAAAATGAGAACATGATAACTAAAATAAATAAATAAATAATCAAATTCGAAATGTAAATGCAAGATTATGCTAAAGAACGAGCTCCGAATGATAGGTCCACATGTTGAATATTTAACCCACATAACTTGTTTTTAGTCATGTTAATCTTCAACCCAAAAATGAGCTCGAATGCCTTCAGGATGGAAGGGGAAATTCAAGGGGAAATTCTCAAATAAAATTGCAAGTATTGATTTCTTCATGAAATTTAAGGAAAGCTGCGTGTCCCGAAATTGATAGAGAGTAGAGACGATTACGAATAACATGCATGTGTATTCGGAGATTTTTTTGTTCGCGTTCTAGGAAATATATATGCATGTGTATTCGGACTATTCTGTTTTAGATTTGTTTTCCTTGACATATCACTGGATGCTTCTTTGGTGTTGCGAGTGATTAGGTGCCGCATTTCCTGAACTTCTGATTCTCGTAAACCTGTGTTGCGATTGATATCTGGATATAGAAAGCTTTGGAGGGGATTTTGATTTCTTCTGTGCTTTTGTCGTGAAGTATTTTATTTGAAATATTTAAATAATGATTCGAGGGGATAGAATGCATGATTAACCATTTTGATGAGTTGCTCTGAATCTGAAAGATGTTGAATGTTTTCTTAAAAGTAGAAACACAAGCAACTTTGATATGATCAGGTAGACGACGATGTCTGCAGGTGTATGGTTGTTTTACTTGTCAAAATCTGGTGGGGAGTGCTCCCATTATTGACCGTTTTATGCATTACCATAAGCTATTGTTTAGATAGTAATATATTTTTTACTTATCAGCTTGTTTTGTCGAGAGTTTTTGCCAATCTGAAATTAGATCCTTATAGGCTTTCATTTGAGTTGCATTTGGTGCATGTTTTGCAATATTATTTGCTAAGTTAGTGCCCCTTTATGTTTTTGTTCAAGTTTGCAATATCTTCTTATGAAGTTGAATAATATGCAGGAATGTCTCATACACAAATGAAAAGTCTCAAAAAAAAATTTCAGCTTAGGGATGATCAAGGTATGTTACCATCTGGCTTTGCATCAATTGCTGGTTGAGATTAGAGCATCCACATTGGTGGATGTAGATTTTCATATGTTGAGTTTGATTCTAGTTGTAATTGGTTCATGTTGAATCTGTTTTTATGTTTTGTGGGGCACTACTAATTATATTGAATGGCTATATCCTAGGTCAATACTTTTGTTGCTATGAAAAGCTTTTACAATGCTTCAAAAACTGTTGCCGAAGGAATTTTGCAATCTCTAGACCCGACTTGTGTGGTTGGAGGTCAAGTGTTGGGTAAAGGCTGGTGTTCGATATTGGTTCAAGTGCAGGTCGATCCTTTAGAAGAGTTGATTCGACCATTTGATATGTTTGAAACAATTGGTGACGTTGTGGGAATTCAGGTTGCTTGGCCAAAGCGTTTGGTATGTTTAATGATTTGAATTTTTTATTACTGCAATTTTGTGTCATTTCAGACATAATTTATTCATTTTATTCTATATCATAGGTGTTTAGTGCCGAAGAAGAGTGATGCTGCGGATGGAGGACGTTAGGCAATGGAATCACATTGGTGAGAGACATCTGAATTCTTAGAACTTCTTACCAATTTACATGTTGAAGTACTTAAATATTGTGACCTACAATAATAACTCATGTTATGCTAAGTGACCTGCAATAATAACTCTGTTTTGAGCCCCAGAAAAGTTTCAATAATAACTTTGGTTGCACTGTTTTGCATCTGCATCTACCTTGATCTTATTTTGGATCTTATTTATTCTGGTTGCACTGTTTTTGCTTATCAATGTTCAGATCTTGTTTTCTGAATACATAACATGAGTGTTTAATGATTGAAAATGAAGCAAATGAAAGTTGTGATTTCAAATATTGCAGGACAATGAAGAGTATAAGCTTGAAACTATGTTGATTGATGCCTCGGCCGATCCTATAAGTTCATTCTCATCTTTAGTTTGAGTTTAACACTTGCCTTATTTTAAACTTATAGTGGAAAGGAGATGATTTACTTGTCATTTTATTATTGAAGTGATGGTATCCATATTTGGACTTTTGCTTTGGCATCTGTATGACTTTTGGTTTATTTTTATGTAATAACTGAATGATCTTGTTGTGGCGTTTTCCAACGTGTCTAATAAATGCCTCTGTGGAGACGTTTTTCAATGTGTCCAATAAATGCACGTGGAGGCTTTTCTTAACGATATATATATATATATATATAGGATAAAAATAGTTTTTGGTATATAGCCCTCGTGGTAGACTTGTGGTGTGATCCTAATAAGTTAGAACTGAGCAATAAAGAATGATCCTAACAGGAAACCCAAATAAGGATCTCAATTTTTCGTTTTCTTATCGTTAAATATTGCATCATAAGACATTAAAAATGATCTTTTGGTCTGAAAACTACTATTTACTAATCACTGCCCTAAAAATATAAAGAAACATGATACAATCTATCTACCAACACACAATCAATCTACAGTCACAATTTTAATATTAGAACAGTCGTTAACAATATAAATCCAAGACATACCATCAATCTACCAACACACAATAAAGATTTGTATATTTCTCTGATGAAAGATAAAATAAAATAGATGCTTTTAAGGTTAGTCAGTGCAGCTCGCAGCTCATAAACGTTTGTAGCACAACGTTATGGAAGGAGGACAACGTCGCCCCCATAAACGTTAGGGAAGGAGCAAAACGTCGCCCCTTAAACGTTATTGAAGGAGCACAACGTCGCCCCCTTCAACGTTACGAAAGGAGCACTTACGTCAGTCGTGCCGACGTTAGTCGCTTCATCTTCCCCAACGAACGGAATTGGTGTAGTGACCGGATATGCAATGGTGGAGTGACCGGAAATGAATAAAATCGACGAAAGAACCTAACAATGAAGTAATGAAAGTAAATGCCCTTATTTTACCTTGTATTTGGTTGACTCCCGGCGATTTGAGTTTCAATTCCGGAAATTTCAATTTGTTTCCGGTGATTTGACTCTCCGGCTTTCTCCTCTGCGTTCCAACTTCTCCGGCAGGTCTGTGTATGGAGGTTTTTTTTTTTTTTTTGAATTGGGAATGGAGGTTTTTTTTTTTTTGAATGGGAGGAAAATGTATGTATGTATTTTTTTTGAATGGGAGGAAAATGTATGTATGTATATATATATTTTTTTATTTTGTAAAACTATAAGGATTAAAATGTATTTCGAGGAAAGTTTAATTAAAATGTTTTCCAAGTAGTAATTTTGTTGTGTGGTGAAGTAAAAAAATAATAAAAATATATATTTTTATATATATATATAAAAGTGCGTTCCCGGAGTAATAAAGCGTTCCCAATAGAAGCTGCCGTGAATTATTTTGGCCTGCCGTGTTATTGTAGGACGATGGAAATTTATCATGAAATATCAAGGCCCGAAAGAAAAATTGCCTGGCATGGGGTATATACGATATTAAGATATACTCCCTCCGTTTTAATTTATCTGAGGCAGTTGCCAAAATAATTTGTTTCAAATTATTTGAGGCAGTTATATTTCGAATTCCCAGACCTCCGTAAAGCTTGGGTTTGCAGATCTCATCCCAAGCCACAAGGTGAATACTTTTCTTGTCCTCCGAATCATTCCAAAAAAAAGACCGTGCAATCTTATCCAGTTCATCTGTGATGGAGACAGGGAGTTTAATCGTCTGCATCTGATAATAAGGGACCGTCGTAAGAGCCGTCTGCGTTAACAAAGCACGCCCCGCTTTAGAGAGAGTGGAAGCTTTCCATTTTTGTAATTTAGTACGCATCCTATCCCCAAGGAAATGAAAGTCTTCTTTCTTTATCCGCCCATGGTGTAGAGGGGCCCCCAAATATTTTTCAAGATTTAAAGAATGCGACATCCCTAGAGCAGCAGCAATACTCCTTGTAGTTTGGATGTTAACATTAGCCGAAACCGAAAATTTAGACTTGGAAATGCTGATCTTCTGCCCCGAAACAGAACAAAAATTAGAGAGCACTCGTTCCAATTCACAAGCTTGTTCCGTAGAAGCTTCCGAAAAAAGAAGAAGGTCGTCCGCAAAAAATAAGTGAGAGAGCTTTTGGCCCCCTCGAGACACAAAGCAATAGGTTTCCAATTACCCGCGGCAATCGATTCATCGATCATATGGCTCAATACCTGCATAACAAGCACAAACAAATACGGAGCTAAAGGGTCACCTTGTTTGAGTCCCCGCTTTGGTTGAAATCCGGCAAGAGGTGAACCATTCCACAAAAGTTCTAAAGATGTACTCGAGAGAGTAAACATAATAAGATCAGTCAAATGATTGCTTAGCCCCACAGACAACAAAAGATTACGGAGAAAAGGCCAGCTTACTCTGTCGTAAGCTTTTTCGAGGTCCACTTTGATAACCATGAAGCCTTTCCGTCCCGTTTTCCTAAGCATCGTGTGTAGAATCTCCTGTGCTACGATGATATTATCGGACGTTTGACGCCCTGGGATAAAAGCACTTTGTCTGTTATCTACTAGTTTGCCAATGAAAAGTCTCAACCGATTCGCAAAGATTTTCGTAATAATCTTGACCGTCACATTAGTCAAGGCAATAGGCCGCAAATGAGAAACAGATTCCGGTGGGTGAATTTTCGGAATCAAAGCAATATACGTACGGTTCATATTTTCTGAAAAGCGACACTCATGAAACGCTTTAATAACCCATAATGACAAAGAGGCACCAACAATATCCCAGTTTTGTTGATAAAAGACCGGCGGGAAACCATCGGGACCATGTGATTTATAAGCGCCCATTTGGAAGACTGCTACACGTACTTCCGCTTCTGAAACTGGTCGGTTGAGAATTCTTTTGTCAGCATGATTTAAAGTAGGGATTTGGACATGATCAAATAGAGGAGCAGCCATCTCATTAGAATAGAGGTTGATAAAATAATCTCGAACCATGCCACAAAGCTCTGCTTCATCTGCAATCCAAACGCCATTAGAATCTTTTAAGTAAGAAATTTTATTTTTACCTCGTCGCCGGACCGTGGAAAGGTGAAAATATCTCGTATTACGTTCCCCGTCTTCAAGCCAATCGAGTCGAGATTTTTGGAACCAGTAAATTTCCTCTTGCGCCAATAAATCATCATATTCTTGCATCAATTCCCTGTTAAGTTTGGTAAGAAAAATAGATGGAGCCTTAGAAAGTGAATTTTGGATCCCCTCAATACGAGCCTTGCATTTCTTTTTACGATAAAAATGTTCCCGAATACCGTTATGTTCCAATCAGTGGCTTTGGCTGCAAAAGCATCCAACAATTCCCGAAAATTATCACCATCCCATACCCAAACCGACTGCAAGAATTCCCGGAATCCATTATGCTTCATCCAACAAGCTTGGAAACGAAAGGGCCTATTAATAGAACTCGGTCGAGTATGCGTATCCATAGAAAGTAAAATCGGATGATGGTCCGAATGCAAACGAGGGAGGTGAAGCACGGAGGAGAGGGGATAACGGATCCACCATCTCCTATTGCAAATAGCTTGGTCTAGACGCTGCTCAATAGCCGACACATTATGCACAGATTTAGACCAAGTAAATCTTGGCCCTTGGAAGGGGATTTCAACCAAGTTACAATCATTCACAAGCCTACGTAATCGTTCCACAGAGTTTCCAGAAACCGGGCGCCCACCTCGCTTATCAATGCTGTGAATTACTTGGTTAATATCGCCAATGAAGCACCAAGGAACTTTAATAAAAGACATGAAACATTCATAAAGACTCCACAATTCATCCCGGACAGTGGCAATCGGGGAAGCGTAAGTAAAAGAGAGCAAAAGAGAAACAACACCTTCTTTCACTTCGGCAACAGTAATTGATTGATTTGTAGCAAAGAGGAGGTGGAGATTCACCGCCGAACTATCCCAGAAAACCCATAATCCGCCACTAAAACCCACAGCTTCAACGGCAATCATATTGCTAAAATGAAAACTCCGAAGAATTCGGTTCGCTTTTGTACTAGCTACTCTAGTTTCCATAAGGAACAGAACATGGGGCTGGACTTCCCTGATCATGGTTTTTAAATGCCTGAAAAAATCCGCCGAGTTCGCTCCCCTACAATTCCACGAAAGTATCTTCATCAAGAATTTAGGGGAGATATGTTTGAAACCTGCCCAGGGGCAGAAACATCCTTTGTTGGTTCACACAAACTCATATTGCTGCCCGGATCTCTATTGGAGTCGGGAGGGTTTGTTTTGACATAAGCACTGTCCTTATTCATTGTTCCTTCCTTTGCTAGAAGAGTATCAACCATCATTGCTTCTCGAATAACATTTAGCGCAACACTCGAACTTTGGCCGGAACTTTGATTCATGTCCGTGGTATCAGTGAGTGGGGGAAATAAATTGCTACTGAATTGGAAGGAATTATGAGGGGATTGAGAAAAGGTTTGTTTGGACTCTGTAGTGCCACGGTTAGGTGACTGTTGTATACGTACCCGGTTGGAATTTAGGGGAATACCTCCAAGACCTCGGCCACGAGCATTAGCACGGCCTGTCCTTGAAGCTTGGCGGATAATTGGTGTTGATGTGAATTGGTTTAGTGCCTGGAATTGTTGCTGCAACCGTTCCACGGGGATCTCCTCCACTTCCTCTGTTTCCTCAATATTCAACACTGAAAATCTTGAGCCATTTGGGCGTTCCTTGGTGAAATTACCGGGCTCATTCCGGGCTGTTTGAGTGGAATCAGGGGTGGGATTTTGGACAGCACTGTTTCCAGCATTGCCTTGAATATTTTCTGAAGCAGGCTTGTGATTATTATTACGTCGGCGGCGATTCGAGGCAAGCATCCACGGACCAAACGGGGTAGCATCAGAGGGCATATTTACCGGTTCAGCGGGTTTGTTGACGGAGGTGTCTATTTCATTGGCTTTTAACGGACAATCTTCAGTTTTGTGGCCGTAAACGCCACAACCAAAGTACACCATGTAGAGTCCTTCGTATTCAACCTTGTAGATGTTCTTGAGGCAATTATATTTCCAATTCAACATTAATGATACTTTTCCTTGCTTTACCCTTATTTATTGCAATAGGATGATAAAAAACAATGTCACATTAATTATATCCAATGACTTTTTAGTCATTTCATTTTAAAATCAATGCATTAACCAACTTTCTTAATATGTGTGATTTTGGCAACTGCCTCAGATAATTCGGAACGGAGGGAGTATAATGTTAATTATCTATCTTCCTATAAACTTAAGTTTTTAGAAGAGGTGGTAGTTCAACATGGTATCAGAGCGGAATGTCTTGGGTTCAAACCTCACTCCAAGCATAAATTTCCACAATAAAAACTATCTCTACGATCGAGTGTTGGGCTTATCTCACTTCTTATAGGCTCATACGTGCCTCTATCTTCCTTTTATAGACTCACACGTGTCTCTCTATCACGCTTGATGGGACGTATTAAGATATATAATGTTAATTATTTACCTCCCACCAGATTAAGATTTTAGGAAAGATGGTAGTTCAAGAAACGAAAAACTATTTTTACAAAGGTTCATTATAAAATTAAATAAACAGTCCCAACTTGGGACAAGTACAAAATTGGACCCCAATCGATAAAATAATAAGATAATAACTTTTTGAAATCCCAGTGTATATATATTGGTCCCAACGAAACTATAAATTAATAATTATGTATGTACTAAAAGATTCCAAATTCTAAGATTATCTAGTAAAAAATGAATCTATAGTCACTTGTTTTTTATTGAACTTCAAATCTATATTGAGTTCATCTTTAAATCTCCTCATTGCACTTAAGAGTTGGGGCATTGTCTTCTCGTATTGCAACAAAAAGTTGTGAAGAGTTGTAGCCGCTTGCAATGCTTCTTTCCGAGTGACCGGTTCCAAAGCTATTGAATCATCCTCAACTTCGTCATCGACCGGATCAACTTTTTGGTACCATGAACTAACTTTTTACTTATTAAAAAACAATGAACTTGACAAATTCAAATAATTTGTGAATGTACATTCATAGAATGTGCCTTGGAACTTGTTTTTGTAATTTATTTTTCTATAAATATAAAATAAAAAATAAATAAAAAGCCACAAGCTCACTATAGCTACTCAAAAACCACAAACTCGTATACTTTTTTCCTGTAAGAGCCTATACTCTTCTTACTATCAGTGGCGGACGCAGAATCTCGAACAAGGCGTGATAAAAATTTCAAAGAGACAAATAAAAAATTAAGAGGGTGCAAACAACATACATACTACATATATTAGTAGATTTTTTCGGATTGAGGAGGGCAGTTGCCCCCCTCCCCCACTGTATGTAGGTCCGCCGTTGCTTACTTTATTTTCTTTAAACAAACATTTTTATGTGAATAACAAACATTTTTATTTTATTAAAAAATGTGAATGAAAAGTTCCAAACATGCCATATCATTACACTCACCATATATCAAATACGCGTCAGATTAATGCCTCCTCAAAACTTACTAGCGGCAAACCCAGTATGGGAAAATCCGTCATAGTATGAAAGAGTACAACACCATATCTGTCAAAAACTAAATCCCCAAAATATAAAAAATCAGTCCAAAAAAAAAAACCAAAAAATGTGATGGCAACTTGAAAATGAATCTACGTGAAAGGTGAAGTGGGTATGAATATGTGTTTGTGGCTTGAGTCGTGCTTGATAACAATTTCTTCTTTCTTCATTTTTAATCACTCGTATCTCTAAATCTAAATCTCTAAATATGTTATGAAAAATTCACACTATTTTTTTGTTTTTTATGCTCCTTTTTGCGACCTCATTTAATATCATTGCATTCGGTGTCAAAATTCACTTAATGAATTTGAGCATAGAATTTCGATTGTGAATTTTGACAGTGAATTCTAAAAAATTACGTCGGAATATGGTCATTGTGTTCATAAAATAACGGGCACGGAAAACAATTGATGAAATAATTATTATTGTTAGAGATCGATAGATATAAGAGTTTAAAAATAATGAATGAGAGAAATTGCATTGTTTCTTGATCAAAATCTACAATATGGGCATAGTAGGTTTTCTTTTTCCTTGCACCAAGTTTTTTTTAATGTGTGTCAATTTCACTAATTTATATATCATTTTGTCCTTCTCCCTAAATCCTCATACATTAAAAGGTGTATTTTTGTATGGATTTGAACATATATAATCAAGAAAATCTCGACCTAACACAGAAACAAATTAAACAACTATAATCAATGAACAAATCTTACGGTGAATGAATCTTGATTATTAAAGGGGGAAATTAGCAAATATTCCATTTTTTTATGTTCATGTAATCAAATCAATGTATACAGACATTATATTGTGATTTGTGAACCATAGATATCTTACTAAACATTATATTTTTTTCATGTTCAACCCTATAAATAAGAGGCAGATTTCATTCTTGAAATACAAAACAATTGAGTATTAACAAAACAAGAAAAGAGTGTTGTAGCTTGTAGTGCAAAAAGTTGCAGATACGAAAGGGAGCATCTGCTACATACACAATGGCTAGATTTGTTATATTTTTCTTGTTTGCTATCGCAATTGTTTTTCTTGGTCCGGGTATCTAAAATCTCCCACTATTAATTAATTAATTGCTAATGTTTTTCTTGTTTATTATTGCAAATATTTTTCTACTAATTAATGCTAATTAAATTTGTAATCTTGTGTAATGCAGGTGAGAAAATGATCACTTCAATTAATGCTCAAAAGATTTGCGAGACAACGCTACCATATAGTGGCAAATGCATTGCTTTTAAGGACGACCCCTGCTTATTCTTTTGCCTTTCAAGATTTACGGGCAAAGCTGTTTCGGGCAATTGTGTAGGACCTGCACAAAATATGTGTCATTGCACTTTTCATTGTTGAATTTCATTCTTTCATCCTTTTCTTCTTTCTTCTTCCTCATTGAATAATAAATTGTTACGTCTATTTGTCCTTGTCATAAAACAAATAGTGAAATTAAGTTTTTTTTGTTCTTGTTAAATTACATGGAGTGACATTTTTTGTTTATTCGTTTTCCTCTTTTTCAGCATCTTTAAAATAGACAAATTTTATAATACAAGTGTTGTCTTACAACCTTTCATTTCTAATTACGCACACATGATAAAAGTTGTATTATCAAATACCCTTATATCAAATACGTGTCAGAATGCCTCCTCAAAACTTACTAGCGGCAAACCTAGTGTGGGAAAATCCGTCATAGTACGAAAGAGTACAACATCATACGCCGTCAAAAACTAAAACCCCAAAATATAAGAAACCAGTCAAAAAAAAAAACCAAAAAAAGTGATGGCCACTTGAAAATGAATCTTTTGCTCTCTGTCATCCATCTACGTAACCGGAAGTGGGTTTGAATATGTGTTTGTGGCTTGAGTCTTGCGGATATGTTTTAGCCTTTATTGTCACCAAAAACTAGATCTTATTGTTTCTAAGAAAAAGACTCGATTTTAGTATGCGGCGGATAAGCCTTTATACGATCTTATTGTTTCTAAGAAAAAGTCGATTAGTATGAATTCGGTAAATGTTTGTGAGCTGTGAGTGAATAGCAATCAGTTTCTTCAGTTATGTTGTATGAAAAACTTATATGAAAACAATCACACAAACTATAATAAAATTGGCAGTAAGTAAAATGCATAAAGTAAGAAAGGCATGAATTATAGTGGTTCCAGGTGGTGTAATCATGCAGTCCACTCTTCCCCTGTGATGTAGGAGGAATTTCTACTAGAACTCTTTGAGGTAGCCGGTTACAAAAAGTCCTAACTGATAGTCCTTGACTAATCCCTAGTTTCACTATATAAACAACTGTAGAACAGGTGTGATTGCTGCTTTGCAACTGCTTGAATCACTGGTCTTTGAAGGGTTGTATTGCCTCTTCACCAGCTCCACCACAAACACAGTCGCCCGACTGCTGTGACAACAAATGTCCTTGGAAAATCCTAAACCGGATTGCTTCACAGTCTAAACCTTTGATAAAAATCAAAGTTGAGCAGAGAATCAATAAATTGATTCTCGATTGAGTCTTTGTAGCTTGAACACTTGAAGAAATCTAGATGTATTCTTGTAAGCTCAGAGATTGATAGCAATTCAGATGAACAAGACTTAGGCACAATAATACTTGTAAATTCGTGTTCTCGTGTTGTTGTTGTTTTTTATCCTTGATGCCAAGTCCTCTATTTATAGTGTGAGGTCCAACGTTCATCTTGCTTGAATTTTGAATTCTATCAACGTCTATATTTTCAGATGTCAGATGTCAGTGACCGTTCTGACATATCAGTGCTTCATCAATAATATTGCTTGATTTGTAACGTTCATACGTTGATTCAGTTCTGTGGATGACTGACTCTATAACTGAGTATCTTGATCAGTTTTAGTCTGAGTATGTTAGTTATCAGTTTGTTTATTGACTTAGAGCGTTAACTGAGTTTTTACTCTTCTTCAAAACTTAGCACTCTATTCATCTGATATCTTATGACTAAATCAGAGTACACCTTTATTAAATAAATCATCTAAGATATCATTGTCCTTATGATTCTTAGGTCTTCATACAAGATTCATAAAGTCAGTTCAGGCCATCACAGACTTACCTGAATCTAACTTTACAGTCTCGACTTAGTCTTCATAAACTGAGTTTGAAACCTCAGTTTCTTAATCTTCAATAACTGAGTTTGTGTCCCTTAGCCTTCCTAATTGAGTTTGTCCCCTCAGCCTTCAATTTCTAGATAAGCCAACCGAGTCTGTGTCCCTCGTGGAACTTATCTTCTTCAGTTCTGAGTAAATCTCAGTTCTCGACTTCTGAGTAACACTTTCAGTTTTCTTGTGTCAGTTTTATGTGTCATCAAGTTTTCTAAATGATTTCCAGTTATCAGTTTTACGACATTTCTATCTATTACAGTACTTGTCTGATACAACCTATACAAAAATCAAACTCTAATAAATCTAATACATTAAGTTCTAGACATCTTTTAGCTTCTCATTATAACAGCTAGTTTCAGACTTCATCAATGTGGTGTAAAGAAACAAGCAAATAAATAAGATGAATCATCATCAAAACTTAAATTTTATTTCTAACAAACTATTTTTTCTTTCTTCATTTTTAATCCCTCGGATCTCTAAATCTAAATCTCCAAATATGATATAAAAACTTCACACTATTTTTTTTGTTTTTTATGCTCTTTTTTGCGACCACATTTAATATTATTGCATTCGGTGTCAAATTCACTTAATGAATTTGAGCAATGAATTTCGATTGTGAATTTTGACAGTGAATTCTAAAAAATTACGCCGGAATATGATAACGGGCACGAAAAACAATTGATGAAATAATTATCATTGTTGGAGATCGATAGATATAAGAGTTTATAGATACTGGAGGAGAGAAATTGCATTGTTTCTTGATCAAACTCTACAATATGCGCATAGTAGTGTTTTTTTTTCTTTGCACCAATTTTTTTTTTAATGTGTGTCAATTTCACTAATTTGTAATCTTGGGTAATGCAGGTGAGAAAATGTCAACCAAAAAAAAAAAAAAACTAAAAATGAGAAACAAGAAATAAACTAAAAAAGTCAACAAAAAAAAAAAAACATAACTTCTTATAACAATGAGAAAAAAGAAAATCAGATTTAACCATTAATGATGATGGTATAAAACCTAAAGAAAAAGAGAAATGTTAACAATGAAAAACGCAAAAGCACAAATCTAGTCTCTCTCCCACACAACGGCCCGTAATAAGTAAGCCACCAGGATACATTTTATTGCAAAGGGGTATGCAGAGATCCTCCCCCTTTGAAGTTTCACATTTTATGGCATATGGGAGGGTTGCATTGCAACTAGGTTGACCCTGAACAAAAGAGATCATTTCCTCACCTGCATTACATACATAAAATCAAAAACTTTGTATGTGAATTATACATTTTAAAAATGTATCTGTATAATAACTTTTTTTATTTATTAAAATTGACTTAGATAACCAAAAAGTGTAAAATAAAAATGAAGATAATGTAAGTAGCATTTTTAGTACCTGGAACAAGAAAAATAATTGCAACAACAAACAAGAAAAGTGTCAGAAATTTAGCCATTTTGTTTTGGGGCAACTTTTCTCACACTGTACGTATTAATCTACTCTTCTTTGGTTAACACTCGCTGCTAGCTGTGTATGTCTAGAGTGAATTCTAGCTCTTATTTATAGGGTTAAAAAGCCAATGAAGCATTGGATTTTGTTTGTACTTAATTTCCATTAGAAGATTATACTCTATCCATCCCAAATATAAATTCATTTGGATATTTCTCACGGTTTAAGAATGTTAGTTAAGTTGTTATGCATCATTAATTCCAATGACAAAAGTTTAAAATAAACTTTGACTGTCATTAATACAATAATTGTAAAGTATGATGGTCCTTACATAAAATATGATGGTCCTTCTATAAATTATGACGGTCAATTAATAAAAGAGGTACATGACGGTGTATGCATCCTTGATCATATCATATACATAGAACACTTGTGGTGTATTCTTCAAGTTCGAATAGGGTGGTGGTATCAAAAGAATGTCCGAAAATTGACTATGTCTCAAGAGTAATTTAAGAATAAGGTCAGCCAATTTCGTTTTCAATGTGTCTCTCTCCGTCATCATCAACGGGGATAGAAAAGGTTTCATCCAGAGGTATTAATTAGACAAGATGATCCTTTGCCGCCGTACCTCTTCATCATCTATGCGCAAGGCCTTAGTCACTTTCGTGATCATGCGGGTAAACCTGGGGAAATTCCTAGCAAGGGCGGAGCCACCCTTTGGGCTGAGGGGGCTAAGCCCACCCCAATCTTTTCCTTTTTTTAATTATATGTATATCAGCCCAGCCTAACCAAGCCCACCAGACAATTTGTTTGATAATAATTTATTCAATCCAACTCTCTTGTTGCTGATAGATAATAATCCCCATTCAAGTTGTCTATGTCTACTATACCAAACTACTAAAAAGTGAACATTTTATTTATTTCTAGTATCTTATAGTCATTTATTGTTTGTTGACAGAGAAAAAAAAATGAATGTATGTACAATTTTGTTGAAAACCGTTAATTAATATTAACATTTTTTAGGAAAACATTATTTTGTTAACCACTAATTAAGTAGTAAGTTATTGAAGTCGTAAAAAAGAAGAATAATAGTTTAAAGTACGACAATTGTAAATGTATGAATCCACATATAGGATTAGTCTTATGAATGAACATTGTTTTATTACAATGAAAGAAAGAACACTATAACAATACAACTATTTACCACCACATTAGTGGATAGACACTCCACATAATGTGGGTATGACTTTCCTAAAGAGGAAACAATGCTAGAGGACTCTCAAATCATCGGCTATGAATGAACATTTGTAATTGACAAATTGATATTTAATTAAAGGAAGGGGAAAGATTTGTGTGGCAGGGTGGGATGGAAACATGAATTGTGAAAGTTATAAAAACATAAGCTTGTTATGTTGTATAATAATTGTGACTTTATAGTAACATAAGCTAAAACTAAAAATAAAGGAAATAAATTTAATTTCAGTGTTTCCATCTATAGAGACTTTCTTTTTTCTTGGTTGTCTAAAAAATTACGTTCAGAAGATTAGCTTAGCTTTTTTTTTCTTAAGTGTTAAATTCCGAACTAAATTTTTTGTTTAAAGGTTAGCTTATGTCACACCGCGGCAAAAAGTTAACATCTATTGTCACGGTGTCACACCGCGGCAAAAGCAAATAATTATTAAAAAATAAAAAATAAAACAGAAAATATTACACCACACCACACCCCCGCCCCTGCCCCACCCCACCCATACCCCTGTCTCACCCCACCCATACCCGCCACCGCCACCCGCCACTCCCCACCCCACCCACCCGTACTCCCGCCCCAACCCCAGGAAGTTGATATAGAATACCCAGTAGCCAACAAGTTAAACTAAATAAACTGAAATAGAACTTCTGAAACCTAACCAGCACGACACTTTCTCCAATAAATGAACACAATTGGCCATTAAAATTTCAGAGTTAACAAAAACGTTTACTAAATGCAAAACCTTTTTGGCTTACAATTTTTCACTAGTGATGCATTATCCTGTGACAACCTCAACTCAAGGTGCACCTAAACGCAAGGTCGCCATTCCCTCCACCGTTACGGCCTTGATAAGTAATCAAACAGAGACATCAATCCCAAAATGCAATTCTACTGCGCTGTACCTTTCTGCGTTTCAACCAATGTATCTCAGCCATAATGAATGGTTCAGCCTCGGCAATCTCAGGATGATCTGCCTAATAAACCATAGAAGTATTTACTATTCCCACCACCAACCAAAAGTGCTGTTGCTTTCACCTTCAGACTCAAAGCTTTGTTCTTGTAGTCTTGTATTTCTTTCTTTCTTTTCCTTCACATTTTTTCTCACTACTCTAATGATCAAGCTTATGTGAGCTTACTAAAAAACCACCTTCAAATAAAGAAGAGTATCAGCTCAAAAAATCTACATTGCTCACTCAAATAAAGAAAAGTATCAGCTCAAAAAGTCTACATTGCTCACATCAAATATGTTTAAGTGACACTAATAGGATTGTAATTAGAACCATTACAACTCTAGTTCACAAGAAAAAAGCTCATGTACAATGGTAAATGCAAAATTAGATACAAGAGTTTTAGTAGGTAGCCTACAGTTTACCTGATAAATAGAATGTAAGAAATCAAAGCATATTCAGCAGACGCTTGATTAATGATTATGTTCGGCTAAGCATGGAGTAACAGACTCAGAAAGAAACTGCAAGTAAAGGCAGAAAAGTTCAGCTGCAAGTAAAGGCATGTCCATTACTAAGAAATGAACTACAAATTTGATGAACCTGGAGTACAAGTCGAGATAGAAGTAACCCATGAGTTCACCGGAGCTTAAATCAAACACCGCAAAATGCTGCACATCAGGGTACCAAACATCTGCATCTGCAATATCTTCAAATCGTAGTCCTTCACAAGACAACCAAAACACAGATATTGCATCCGATATGACTTAGATTCAAACTCGGATCACTTGAACATGCAAAATATGAGACAACCAGATCAAAAACAAATGCAGAGACATGTACAAGCATAACTAAACAGAACCTAACACAACATATCACTCAGGATATAATGGAGATTTGAACCAAGACCTAAGCAAGACCAAATGCAGAGTTGATGCAACTCAAACAAGATATGACTTAAACTCAGGCTGAAACAAAGCCAAACTGAAAATAAGATGAATTATAGGACTCAAAGTAACTATACATCATAACATGATAGCCAGCAACACAACGAGCTGAATTTAACTCATTCACAAGGACTGAGAATCATTAACTCATGTAGCTCATTATTTCTGGTAACTACAAGGAAGAGACTTTGGACATGTAGCCAAGGATTTCTTTTTCCTGTTGTCTGCAAAAGCAAAAGTAGGTAATCCATTATTAACTTATAATCCTTAAATAATAAAGGGGTTTTAAATACTAATGCAGGATATAAAGAGTGAATACCACATCTTGCCGACGCCGAATATTTATGAAGTGAATCTGAAATTGCACTATCATTCTGGTTGGAATACCTATCCTCTTTATCATCTAAATTCTGCAAATTTATTTACAATTAGCATAACATTTTTCCTCTACCATTTGAATAATTAAGTGTAGTTCTCAAACATTTGAGGAAACACCATGCAACCGAAAGGACAAATTTCCAATTTAGTAATAAGAAACGATGAGTTTTTCAACCTTGGAATATTAATAAGCACGTAGAGGTCAAAGACAAAAACATGGACATTAGTCAATCGACAGTCCTGTAATTGCCTCATAACCAAAACTGAAAACGAAAAAAAATACCAAGTTTTTTCCAGAACCCATCATGCCTCCAGCACAAACTTTTGAATGTGCAACACCAGATATCAGGGAATGAAGTCAACGCTGCAGTTCTACAAGAGTATAATTGCTTCATTAGCCCGTTAAATGGATTGAATAATATCTATGTCACAGTTAGCAGAGAATACAAAGATGAGTTGTATAATGGACATATTCTTGGGAATTGAAGGCTTGATTTGATGAATATAAAATTAAAAAGTATGTCAAACAGCTATCTCTATCTACAACCATTATATCATTCTTACATTTTCAATTCACTTGAACTCAACCTATGCTTATATTTAAAAAAGTATGTATGTTAGTATATCATATCTTAACATAATCATACCTTCAAACCAGCCATAGTTGGCCTAAAATCCTTTTATAGCTGGACGCATATCTTAGGATCTTTAGTCTACACAAGCTTGGTCATCATATACTCTGCAGAAAATATCCATAAAGCCAACTATAGTTCCATAACTACAGCTCCAAAAGCACCAAGTAAAACTTCTAGCAATGAACAGTATAACATAATACTTTACCGATGATGTTCTTGCTAGCTTCAGCAGATAGGCAGGAACTTAGAAGATATAGATGGTATAATCCACATCTGAATATGAAATTCAAATGTTCATAACCTTTTTAATAGTAAAAGTTTTTACTTACTTCAAATAAGTATGCAAAAGGAAGGCTCACCAAAGAGGAGACATTTGTATTTCGGCACTGAAACATCCTGATACTGATATTTTCCTATTTCAAAATCAAGAACCTTCAACACCTAATGCAATAAAAGAAAAACTCTTCATATATAATCTCAATGCCATAAAAAAAAAGTAAAGATAACAGTCTTCAATTGATAAGATGCACCATTCAAAGAAAGACAAAGAAGTTTTCAATAGTTATGTGCATAATAACAAAGTACTAGGAGTAACATTAAAACTGTGATTAAATATGCTACATCAGAACAAAATTAAAGAAGCTTAAAGGCCAAACTCCAATGTCACGAAGTGGAGGAAACAGTTAATTAGAGCTAAAATTTAGGATTAAAATTTAAGAAAAAGATCCGACCGAAGTTATTGTAAGGAGTGAAACAGAGAAAAAAGATAAATACTAAAAAAACCTAAATGAATCAGAGATGAAATCTAGGGTTGGATTTGGGGCAATTTGGATAGAAATGATGAAAATACCTCCTCCAAATCGATCCATAATTTACAACGAAATCCTAACAATGTCTTCAGTTATTTTTTCCTTGAAGGAAATCGGAGATAGTAAAAAGTGTTTTCAACAGCTTGTTTCAAATTAAAAATTGCTAAAAATAGCACTAGTGTCAACCACATGTTCTTTACAGATGACTAACATCACTAAAACCACTAATTCATCTGTTGAAAATCATAGTAATATCCTTTCTCGTTATGAAGCTTTGTCTGGTCAAAAGGTCAATGTAAACAAGTCTGTCGTCTTTTTCAGCAGAAACACTCCACCTAAAGCTAAAGAGCACATTCTGAATAATTTTGATGGAATGCAAGAGGCTCGTCATTCTAAATATTTAGGGCATCCCCTCATTATTGACAGGTCCAAAAGACAACTCTTTAAATACATCTCTGACAAAATTAGGGCCAAAGTGGGAAGCTGGAAGATGAAAACTTTAAGCCATAGAGGCAAAGCAATTATTTATGCTTTCAACTGTATTAACCTCTATCTTTATTAACTCCCTAAAGCCTCGATAAGAGAGATTAACTCCATTCAAGTTGCTCAAAAGAAGGGACTTTCCTAACTGCTTTTTCCTCGATGCCATGATAAAAATTAATATTTCTTTCGTTTAGAGAAGCACTCTTTTGGCTCAAAGCTTCCTGAGGAATAACATAATATTCTCTGTGTGGTATGGAGCTGAAATCAACCCATGGTTATAGTTTGTGCGAGGAGATATAAAAGGGTCGTTAAGGAAAAATATATTAGTTTATACAAACACGCCTTAATTACTGTATACATAAAAATCAATTTCACGGGAATTAAATATTTGCTATAAATTAAAAATGTAAAAATATTATGGTCCCATTCCCATAATTTGACAATAGAAACTTCCGATAATAAATTATACAACCTTGTAAGTAGATAAAATCAATGCGTCACTGCACAGACATAATATCGTACATGAACCAAATGTTTATAAGAAGTAATATAGTACATGAATGAACCAATATTTATAAAATGTAACACTGTACATGAATCATGAAAAACATTGTGCATGAATCAAAAATTATTATTTTTTGCTACCATAATATTGTGAACCAAAGATTCTTACTAAATATTTTTGTTTTGCCTGATCAATCCTATAAATAAGAGGCCGAATCCCCTCTTGAAATACAAAACAATTGAGTGTTAACAAAAGAAGAAAAGAGGGTCAAAGATTATTTTGGGGAAAAGTTGCAGAGAGCCAAAAACAACACAATGGCTAAATTTATGATATTCTCTTTGCTTGTAATTGCAACTATTTTCTTGGTCCAGGTATTCTCCCCCCCCCCCCCCCCCCGGCCCCTAAAAAATCACCCATATCTTTTAATTTCGTTTTTATTTAGAATAGACGATGATCATTGATACTTAAAAATACACTTCTACATATTCTTCATACATATGTACGACATATATTTTTTTTGGAGAAAATTTTACGGCAGTCATTGGTATTCAAAGTCAATAGAGCTAATGTGTATATGTTATGTGTCAATATTTTATCTATTAATATCATGATTGAGTTTAGTGGTCAATGATTAATATAAAACCTGCATTCCGTTAGATTCTTTTATTTATCTAACTTTTAAACAAGTTTTATAAGATTTTCATCCATTAATTAACTGATAAATGACAAACTAATTAAGTTTATGGTTTTGTATATTAATGCAGGTGAGGAAATGATATCTTGTATTCATGCTCAAAAGGTTTGCAGTGCAGACCTCCAATTAAGTAAAGTCAAATGCGGTTCCTCAAAAGAGGATCCCTGTGTTTTCTTTTGCATATCCAAATTTCCTGGCAAAGCTATTTCTGGCAATTGTGTTGGACCTGAACAAAATACGTGCCATTGCACTTATAAATGTTAAAGTTCATTCTTTCCTTTTTAATTATGTTTTTTCTTCCTCGTTAATTATTGTTTCATATATACCATCATGATCAATGGTTAAATATGTATTTCATGGTATAATTCAAATAATGAAATTATGTTTTCGTTCTTCTTAAATTCCATACACCGACATTTTTTAGTTTATTCGTTCTCCTCGTTTCGATGGCTATACAAGTTTTTTAATGTAACACATTAATTCGGAATGTAAATGCTAGATTATGTGTTAGAAATGATGAATCGCTTAATTCGAATGGAATCCACGATAAAAGCGATGAAGATTCAATTGTGAATCATTAAGTATTAATTAAGACAAAAAGTTTTAGCCAAACGGCTTGGGGATTCGAAAAGACTTTGAATTTCTTACTAAAAGTTGTTACAACTAGCAATGATTGAAGCTCCCGATCAGGAGCAATCACTTGGGATTGTAATCTGCACTAGTGCAAGATTACATTGAGTTTTGATGAGTTATTGTAAAGAAAAATCGTGTGGAAGTCGTATTGCCGACTTAGGGTTTTGGGAATGATGAAATAAAGTCAGAATTCTGTAAATTCGTCTCTTTCATAGGCACATGGGTTGAAGTTATACCGGTGATCGAGCTGGTGCACTCATGCCGGCTAGCCGGAGAAAACTTTTCCTTGAAATTCCAGAAGTGTCCATATATTACATTTTGAGTTATTATGAATGTATATTCTTTTTCTTTACCCATGACAAAAAACGGATAGGCCCGGTTATTATCAATTCTTTTTTCATTACACATCATGGATGTAGGAATGACTTCTCTCTATCTCAATTTTAATTGAACTTTCGAATCTAAATTAACGTTACACATATTTTGTATTCATACAATGAGTATAATATTGTAACGGGGGAAATACTACTTAGTTGTGTCCTTGGGGAGGCCAAACCACGGCTTAGGGCCTCCAAAAATTCATTATTTAAAGGGTCCCATTTTGATATGTACGTGGTGTATTTTAAGTTCTTTTTATGTATTACTTATGCTTAAAAAATTAAATAAGTCCTAAAGTTATAATCCCGCTAAGAAAAATCTAACAAAATTATATTACTTTTATTTTTTACTCTTTTAATTAGTATATTGAAAAGTAATTGTCATATATTAAAATTTAGGGGGAATGAAGGACAAAAATATTTTATCAATTAAGTAGATTGTGTCCTTATCCCTAATTTTCCAAAAAATCTTTTAAACTTTTGCTTTTAAAGATTGAAAAGTATTTTATTAAAATTTAGGGGGAATGAAGGACGTCGAAATTCACAATTGTGTTCGAAATTCTATTTGTTTAAATTCTTGTGTTCGAAATTCACGACGAAATTCACTCGTCGAAATTCACTAATTTTCAAAATTCATCGTCGAAATTCACTAATTTTCGGGATTCACCGTCGAAATTCACCGTCGAAATTCACCGATTTCGGGATTCCTTTGGGGAGATTCACCGATTTTCGGGATTCTTTGTTTGTCCTTCTCGCTATAAAAATTATGCATTGTCCTTCTTCCTATAAAAAATATGTAGCTGTCCTGTTACTTAAAAATATTTCAGATTGTGTCCTTATCCCTAATTTTCCATAAAATTTATCGTAGAGGACGTTAATGGTCAAGAATTGTTTTGTGTGTGTGTGGTGGGGGGGGGGGGGGGGGGGGGGTTAAGCCCCATTTACATAGGGATGAGCGGCCCTGAAATGACGATTATAAATTTACACGTGATATTTCAGTGCAGGTAAATGCAAGCCCGTTAAATGATATTTTCATAAAATAAAGAAACATTATAAAATTAAATTTATCGGAAGGGGCGATACACGGTCAAGTCAAGATATCTCTTAGCTCTGAGCTTGCAGGGAGGACTGTACTCAGGGGTCGGTGCATCATCCTCTGCTGGGTCAGATAGGGTGTGGCGTGATGTTTGGCGGGTCATTGTTCCGCTGCGTGTGCATCACTTCCTCTAGAGATGCTTACAGGTGTGCTTGCCGATCGAGTAGAATTTGCTTAAGCGACAGCTTGAAGATGGTGTTTGCCTGGCATGTGGTCGGGAAGGAGAGTCTATCTCACATGTCTTATTTGATTGCGACTGTGCTAGGGAAATTTAGAGAGCATCGCCTTTCGGGGATCGGCTTAATTTGCGCTCATCGGGGTTTCATGAATTTTTTGGGGGGCTCGTGATGCAGTTGACAGAGAGAGAGATGTCTGAGCTCTGCATGACTCTGTGGAACCTTTTGAAGGCGCACTGCAGTGCGGTTTTTGAAGGTACGCCGGTTTACATCTCCCGAGTTGTCTCGACTTCCAGAGCAGCGACAGTAGAATATGCCAAGCGTTAGCTGGTTCTCAGAATGAGGTTGAGGGAGTTCAGCACCCAGTTGTTTGGATTCCTCTGCCCGCAGGGTTCTGGAAATGTTATCCAGATGCTTGTGTGACGGATACAAGCTCAGGTATTTGATTGATCTTCAAGGATTCGGTGGGGTCTATTATGGCATCATTTCATTTTACATTAACCCGGGTGACACGCCAGCGTTACTGGAGATGCGCACGATTTTTTCCACCCTATCAGAGGCATCAAAGCTGGGCTTGCCTTCTTTGATCTTCAAAAGCGACTACTTACCTTGCATACAGGCCGTATCGTGTCCATCGGAGGACTTGTTTGTTTTCGTTTGCTTAGCTCGTGATTGTGTTCTAGCCTCGGCTTCCTTCGAGGTATCCGTTTTGGCAGACAGACAGAGGTCTCTATCTCTCTTCTACTATTTGATTGCATGGTATTCTTCGAGTTGTTGAAGGGGGCGGTGGAGACATTGGTAGAGTTGTTTAACAGGTATGGTGCTCTTTCTGGTCAGGCTATCAATTTTCATAAATCTTGTCTATACTTCTCGTATAGAGTCTCGGTGGAGGAGCGTGAGGTGGTGTCGGAGTTGCTGCAGATTCCTTTTGGTGATGACTCTGGTAAGTACTTGGGGCTACCATATATGATCAGGAGAAATAAACATCAGGTGTTTACGTTCTTGAGGGATAAAATTCGGAAAAAGATGGCCGGTTGGAAGGACAATTAAGTTGCTCTTTCCTGTAGGAAATGAGGTGTTTATCAAGTCGGCCCTTCAGGCTATCCCTACGTTTATTATGCAATGTTTCAAGGTTCCCACTACCCTGATTCGGGACTTGAGCAGCTGATCCGTGGTTTCTTTTAGGGAAACATGGAGAATAAGCGCCGGATTCATTGGAAGAATTAGGCTGCTTGTTTCTTACCAAAGAATTTGGGGGGTCTGGGATTTCGTGATTTAGAGTGTTTGAATCTGGCCTTGTTGGCAAAGCAGTCCAGGAGGATCATGAGAAGCCCGGGCTTGCTAGCGGCACGGGTTTTGCATGCGAAATATTTCGTGGACAGCACTATTCTCACGGAAAGATTGGGGACTCGACCGTCCTTTCTTTGGCACAGTATTTTAGAGGGGCGGGACCTTTTACTCAGTGGGATGAGATTGAGAGTGGGTGATGGAGAGTCGGTGTTTGTTCTTCATGATGCCTGGACTAGTCGGCAGCCTTCGTTCCGTATTCCTTTTGCATGACATGAGCTTCCAACAGATTTTAAGGTTTTGGACTTGTTTATTCCCAATTCCAGAGTGTGGGATGTGCAACGGGTTCAACAATTTTTTCGTCCATGGGAGTCTGACGCTATCATTGGGGACCAGCATTGCCTCGGGGAGCACCCGGATCGGTGGATCTAGCACTACAATCGCAAGGGAGTTTACACTGTTCGTTCAGAGTACTTTCTTGTCTTATCACTTTACCGACCAACATATGTGGTTAGGCTGACTACTTCAGTAGGGGAGATCTGAGCAAGATTTGGAAGAGCTGTTGGCAGCTTCTTTTGCAGTCGCGTATTCAACATTTTTTGTGGCGCTGCCTTAATGATTGTCTCGCTATCGGCTAGGGGCTGAATAGGAGGAACATGGGGGACGGTGTCTGTTTGGCTTGTGGCGAGACATTGGAAACGATGCAGCATGTAATTTTTGAATGCGAGATGGTGGATAGAATATTGCAAGTGTCACCATTCTAAGGGGTTCTAGGGCGCCTCCGTTCTGCTACTTTTGCAGAGGTTGCTTGAGGATAAGGGTGTTCAGGATACGGTGAGATTTGTGTGTCTTATGTGGGGGATTTAGAAGGTGCGCTGTTCTTCAGTGTTTGATGATCAAGTTTTTATGTTTCTGCAGTGTGCACGCGGTCTCTGGCAGCATCGCCTCAGAATGTGGAGGCTTTGGAGACCTATAAGGTACAGGCCTCGATCCAAAAATTGCCAGATAAATAGGTGAAGCTTGCAGAGTGGTGATAAGAGGCAATGTGGATGCGTCAGTTACCGAGGCAGGAGCGGGTGTTGGAGTTATTTTCCGAGATTCTCATACGGCAGTTCTTCACACCTTCGCTTATCATTTTGATCCAGAGGACCCGGTGGACTACACAGAGCTTAAGGCTATCTCTTTGGCCCTGGAGAAGGTGAGACACTTGGGAATTCAGCAAATTAGAGGTGGAGAGTGATTGCTTGGAGTGTGTTTCGTGCCTACGTCGACCGGTAGAGGACCTTACGACTCTGTGTTGTTTGTTGTAGGACTGCTTGACCCTCTTATCCAATTTTTTATCAGTTTCCTTTTAAATTATTTGGCGTGTGGGAATGTCCCGGTGCATCTTTTAGCTAGATATGCTTTGGCAGTTACCGCTAGGACATCTTGGGGCGCCTCGCCCCCTGGTGATGTTTTGGTCGTTTGTTTCGCGGATGTTGATTAATAAAGTTCATGTTTTCTCAAAAGAAATTATAATATTGTTTCGCATTCCCATTCTGAAATATGCACATAGCATATATTAAATAAAAAATAAGTTTGTCATTTTTCAAAAACTTTTGAGAAGATGTCATTTTCACTAATTTATGTTAAAGTGCCACTTGTTGGGCATTTGTCATTGTTTAGCCCACCATATTAAGATATGTGACGAAGTCGGATTTCACCAACAACTATTTCCGGGATAATGGATCTAGGGGTAGTTCTTCCGGTCACCGATAAACACCAAAATAGGGGGTTGGGTTTGATATTTTATGACTGAACTTGGATTATTCTCAAGCTGCCTACGTATCCAATCTAACGTAATTGGAATCAAGCCGGCCGTAGTTCTTGTAGGGGCTTTATATAGGGAGTCTAACCCTAATCCTGCCGTATCCTCCAAGGATTCGGTTACTTTTTCATTAAATGGGATTGATTTGAATCCCAAATCATTAGGAGATAATCTCTCATTTATCTTTAATGTTGAATCAGGGCCTTAATGAGGCTAGGTTCTTTTCCCACGTTTACCTTAATTTATGGAAACGTGTGTGTCACTGATTGAGCGCTCGGACTTATTGGCCGAGTCCTTACGGTCGCGCTCTGTGCGTATCCCACAAACCAAACCGTCATGCGGTGGTCAGGAGGGGTGAGGCGGCGCCTCTATAGTTTATGATGGTCACTGGTCGGACTCCCGGCCTCTGGTCGGGACGTCCTTCATGCCCTACTCGAGTTTAAACACAATCTCTGTACTCACGACACGTGGCCTTGGCATAGCCGACCCTCGTCAATAAGGAATTCCCTCACCTTTTGAGGATGAACAACAATTTATGTTTTAATCCTCTTGAGGTTTCGGGTTCGAGTCTTATCGTGTGTGTGAGTTTATTGTCCTCTAAATGAGATAATTTTGTTGTGTGATCGTAAAAAAAATCCCTATACGTTCAAAAAATCCCTATACGTTCAAAGGTGTATTTTTGTATGGATTTGAACACACATAATCGAAAAAATCTAGACCGAACTAAGAAACAGATTAACATTTATCTATCTATTAATATATTTTCAAAGGTGTGTAAAATCAATTACCCGATTACCCGCACCGAACCCGTTAATTACCCGCCCAAACCCACACCATGTATTAATGCATGAAATTTTATTGCAGATTCACCTTTTTAGTAAGAAAGGAAAATTCCACTCAAAAATAAGTAAATTAATGCAAGGTATTTAATATGTGATTCACACAAATCATTCCTTTACAAATTAAAATGCCAATTAAAAATTTGAATGCATGGTATTTAATGTTTGATTCACCGAAATCATTCCTTTTACAAATTAAAATGCCAATAAAAATATTTATACATGGTATTTAATGAGTGATTCACCAAAATCATTGTTTCAAAAATTAAAATATGAATGCATCTCATTTAATACTTTTGACCGAGTTTGAAACCAAAAAAAATGTGTGCCAAAAAACATATTACTCACTTATTTTTTCACAAAAAAAAATCACTTTACAAAATGCATGGCATTTAATGCGTGATTCACACAAATCATTCTTTATTCCTTCACAAAGAAAATAAACAAATCAATTAAAAAAATTATAAGATAAATACACCCATTGTGTAAGAGACCTTCATACCGGATTTCAGGGGCGGCTGCAGGAATTTCGAGATGAGTGTCAGCGATCGAGAGCACCATCATCATATTAAGAGGCAGCACCATCGTATTAAAAAAATAGCAGGTCAACACTGGAAATTAAGGGGTCAAACAACTATTTCCTTACATTAATATATACACAATGCATAGTGATTTTTTTTTTTTTTTTTTTCTTTTTTTTAAGGGGGTCAAGTGCACCCACCCATCCCCATGTAAAGCCGCCCTTGCCGGATTTCATACCGAATTGGGTACTATTTACGCATTCAAAATATAACAAGTATTAAGTTAGATTCTACATTGATCTTAATTTTGCCTTATTTTTCAGCAAATTACGTTTTATTCTTATTTGTGTATAGGTAATAACAACAAAAACGATACACATACACCATAAATCATTCTACCACATGATTTACACATGGTATTTAATGAGTGATTCACACAAATCATTGTTTGAAAAATTAAAATGTGAATGCATCTCATTTATTCCTTTTGACCCATTTTGAACCAAAAATTCTCATTTATTTCATCAGAAAAAAACCACATTAAAAAATGCATGATATTTAATACATGATTCACACAAATTATTCTTTATTCCTTCTCAAAGAAAATAAACAAATCACTTAAAAAAATTATAAAATAAATACACCCTTATTCTTACACTCATTTTCGAAGCTAAAAAATTAAAATTTTAATGCATTGTATTTATTGCGCGATTCACACAAATCATTCCTTCACAACCTAAAATGCGAGTAATGGTAATTTATGCGTGATTTACACCAAATCATTGTTTCAAAAATTAAAATGTGAATGAATCTCATTTATTCCTTTTAACCCATTTTGAAACAACAAAAAAAAAGTGCGCCAAAAAAGGTATTATTCTCATTTATTTCTTCACAAAAAAAAACACAAATCACTAAAAAAAATTATAAAATAAATACACCCATTAAGTTTTTCTTAGACTAATTTTCTAAGATCAAGTAAACTTATTCACACCTTTTGACCCATTTTCAAGTGCGCCAAAGAAAATGTTTACATCCCTTAAATAAATACAAAGACCTACACACCACCACTTAAGCTCCTCACAAATCATATTCCTCATAAATCATCTCTCTTGCAACTTCATTCTCTTCAAATCACCAAGTATTATTCTTAGCATTCTTTCAATTACATCATCATGTACATCCTGTTTTTGAATGATTATTGTATTCACCTAATCATTAGTGCATGCATTTTTACTTTTGGTTGTGCAGGAGACCTTCATACCGGATTTCATTCTGAATTGGTATTATATGCGCATTCAAAATATAACAGGTATTAAGTTAGATTCTACATTCATCTTAATTCTGCCTTAATTTTCAGCAAATTACGTTGTATTCTTATTTATGTGTAGGTAGTAACAACGAAAACGACACACATACACCATAAATCATTCTACCACATGATTTTGAAAGCTATTAAAATTTTCATGGTAAAATATTATCAAATGTCATGGTAAAAAATAATATTATCTATTATCATTGCTACACACATGATTGTTCGCCTATTTTAGGGTTGAATTATTATCAGGGAAGAAGAATTATTATTATATATTATTATTGCTACAAGAGATTTCAAAAGGCCACGGTTGAGGTTAATAGGTTTAGTAGGCATGCTATATTTTCCCATAAATCATATATACAACATAAAATATATGGCGTTGATTAGTATGATGTTCAAGAGAGGAGTCAAGCGAGTGAATTCAAGTTTACTTTATTTATAGAAAAAACATTATAAAAAAACCTTTCCTTATATGTTAAAAATATATATAATACCTGCGAAAAATAGTTTTTTTGACATTGCGAAAAAAAATGTTATAAAATAAATCTCAAAGAATAATATTAAACACTTCAGCCTCTTTTATTATTACCTAATGATTATAATATGATGACTTAAGGCATTATTTTTTTATATTTCATAAAATTTGAATGTCTATGGATTATAATTTATTGTATTACATTATGACTGTGTTAAATGTTTTATAAACTGACCCTCCCGTGCATGATGCACGTGTTATTTGGTTAGTGTTATTATGTTTTTAATCCCCATAAATTTGAAGGTACAATTTTTGTATGGATTTGAACATTCGTAATTGAAAAAATCTCGACCTAAGTAAAGCAACACTTTGGCTCTGTTTGTTTTGGGTTTTATATATTAGTGGATAATAAAATATGTTAAAAATAATTGAAGTAATAATTAAAAAAGTTAAAATATTTTTTTGAAATTTGTATAGATAAAAAACTAAGTACGTGGTGAGAGAAATTGAAATATGTTAAATTTGTAGCGTCTGCTACATACACAATGGATAAATTTGTGATATCTTTCTTGTTTGCTATTGCAATTATTTTTCTTGGTGCAGGTATTCGAAATCTTTATCACAAACTATTAATTAATTGCTAAATTTTTTATGTTTTGCTTGTTTCCCGACTTTAATCAAATTTAATAAATTTTTCATCCATTACTAATTAAGTTTGTGATATTTTGTGTAATGCAGAAGAGGAAATGATTACGTGTATTAATGGTCAAAAGATTTGCAAAACAACCTTCCTATATAGTGGCAAATGCATTGCTTTTAAGGACGACCCCTGCTTATTCTTTTGCCTTTCAAGATTTACGGGCAAAGCTGTTTCGGGCAATTGTGTAGGACCTGCACAAAATATGTGTCATTGCACTTTTCATTGTTAAATTTCATTCTTTCTTTCATTTTTTTTTTCTTTCTATGTTTTATTTATTAAATTTAGATATGAGCCAGTACGATGATCGACTTGATTTAATTTATCAAATACATCTATTCGACGGCCCCCACAATAAAATAGACTCCATTAAATTATATGTGATGGTCATTACAATTGCTCTATATGGTTCGGCCCTGATTACATGTATCTATTCGAAATTAATAAATGCGAGTCATATAAGATTTTTTATAGGCGTTGAAACAGAAAAACGAATAAATTAAAAAAAAAAAAGTCAAAAAGAAGTCATTACACAATTAATTGTTTTGACCTCCATTTCATTGTATGGAAAATGAATAGAAGGGTAAAACGAGAAAAGTGCATTAAAATTTGTATTGGAAATCGCATCGTTATAATGAAATAATGATGGTATAGAACCATAATTTAACATTTAAAGAAAGCAAAAGAAAAACAAGAAAAAGAAATAATGAAATTTTAACAATGAAAAACGCAAACGCACACACTTAGTCTCTCTCCTGAACAACGGCCGCTAATATATTTGTCACCAGGAAACATTTTTTGGCAAAGGGATATGCAGAAGTCCTCCTCCTCAGAAGACACACATTTGCTGGCATATGGGATGGTTGTACTGCAACTATGTTCACCATGAACACAAGAGATCATTTCCTCACCTGCGTTACATAATACAGTATCACAAACTTAGTCTGCGCCCAATTACATAAGATTCGGTATGTGAATTATATACATTTTAAAATTGTATCCGTATAATAAATTGTTTTTTTATTTTTAAATTAATTGACATAGAAAACCAAAAACTTTAAAATAAAAATGAAGATAATGGTATTATGGTAAGGTAGCGTTTTTAATACCTGGAACAAGAAAAATAATTGCAACAACAACCAAGAAAAGTGTCAGAAATTTAGCCATTTTGTTTTGGAGCAACTTTTCTCAATGGAAAATGATACTATTAATCTACTCTTCTTTGGTTAACACTCACTGCTAGCTAGGTATGTCTAGAGTGAATTCAAGCTCTTATTTATAGGGTTAAAAAGTCAACGAAGCATTGATTTTGTTTGTAATTAATTTCTCACGGTTAAGAATGTTAGTTAAGTTGTTATGTGTTATTAATTTTAATAATAAAAATCTAAAGTAAGCTTGACCGTCATTAATGCAATATCAGTAAAGTAAAGAAAAAGTTGTAAACATATAACAAATGAGGGGTAAAAAAATGTAAACTTATTTTTGGGATGTAGAGAGTTCTTTAGAAAATTAGGTAAAATGATATATTTTGAAATATTTTTACGTAATAGGACACACAAATATATTTTTTTTTGTAAGGAGAATGATAAATTCTATAATTTTTATCCATTTTCAGACACTCATATCTTTTGATTTAGATCTCCAAACGTGATGAATATTTCACTGAATTTTTTATTTTTTTCATGCTCTTCCTTTTTTGAGACTTTGTTCGATATAATTACATCATTTTTTGTGAGATTCACTGTCAAAATTTACTCAGTGAATCTCGTCAATGAATCCAAAAAAACTGAATTTCGACAGTGAATTTCGAATAATAGTGATTTTCGATAGTGGATTTCATAAATTACGTTGGAATATGATGAATGTGGTCTCAAAATAAATAACTTGAAAAAATAAAAATAAAAATTGGTAAAAGAATTATCAAGTTTACAATTGTAGATTAAGAGATATAAGTGTTTAAAATGATGGATGAGAAAGAAAGTGTTTTGTTGTTGTTTATTTATTTATTTTGAAAAAATGTGTCTAGCTTTAAATAAAAATAAATAAATAAATAATGTCTTTTATGCAAAAGTTTTGAAAAGTTGTCTTATTCCCTAATTGATGAAATATTTTTATTCTTCGACCTAAATCCCCCGTATAATTTATTATGGTAAGCTTTTATTATTGGACCATCATGTTTTTAATCGTAGTTGATTTCATCGCTCGTCACAATGGAAGTGGCTCTTTAGGCCCATAAGAGTTTTTTTCGGTCATTTTCCCTTCTTTGACAGCTCTGCCAGCAGGAGACGTTTCACCCAAATTTAGCTGCGTAGGCGGCAAGTTTGGTCCACCTGCAATAGTAAGAACGATCCCTGCCAAATTGGCGTTCCCTTCTACCGGATCCTGGTCGGGAGACCCTTCCTTACGCATGTTGTCCCTATTTCAAACGCCTATGATGCCGCCCTTTTGCCGGAAATAGGTTCAGCGGCCTTGCGGCTAATATGTGCATGTTCGGTCTAGGAATTGCCTTAATTTTCCGGCCTTAAGTAGTCCATCAATTTCTCTTTTTAATGAGCAAAAATTGTAATGTCCCACATAGGAAAAATAGTAGAATTCCCCCACCCCCATATAGTGTGAGACATAAAGGTCTTGTAAACTTGGGTTAGCCCTTCTAGACCAAGCGAGGACGGCGGTCTAAACAGTTGACCAGACTATTTATGACTCATTTAACTCTACCAGGCACGGGGTCTGGGGCGTTACAGAATGGTATCAGAGCCGACTATCAGACGGAACTATGCGCTGTACCGTAAGAAGACGGTGTATGGATGGCCTCTAGTTACCTTTGGTAGGGACGATCCAGGAACAGTCTTGGCCGTCCTGGCGAGGACGCCAGTCCCTTATAAAGGGGGAGAATGTAATGTCCCCCAAAGGAAAAATAGTAGAATGCTCACCCATATATAAGTGTGAGAAATAAAGGTCTTGTAAACTTGGGTTAGCCCTTTTAGACCAAGCGAGGACGGCGGTCTAAGCAGTTGACCGGACCATTTATGACTCATTTAACGCTATCAGGCCCGGGGTCTGGGGGCGTTACAGATCTTCGTTGTCGTGACCTACATGTTGATGAAATTTGCAAAAGAAGCATTCGTCTTTCCTTTCCTTCGAGCCTCTCATGGGCGGAAGAGGTCGGGTTAACCCTTCCTTGTCCATAACGGTCATGATATGAGTTCTTGATTGGTTACGAGGATAGAAGTCTCTATCATGCAGTGCACCCTTCTTCCCGAGCCGGTCACTGATCGGTCTACTCATTTGGTCTCAGGCGGCCTTACTTTTCTGGCCTGAGGACCTGTTTTCAATTCATCCAGACTTTTTTCTTTTTCAGCTTCTCTCTACAGCTTATTGGATTCCTCGCCTTGGCAGTGCTTGTACACCACATTAATGCATTCAACCAAGGTGTAAATTTTCCTGCTATTAAGCTTGGGATAGAGTCTCTATTTAATGGTGATTTACATATTCTAATGTCGTTTCTTGGTCTCTCTCTTTAACCGTGAAGAGGTGAGTGATGTTCCTCTCGAATGGTCTAAAAACTATGAAGGCATTCCGGAACTTGGTCGTCAGCTGAGCAAAATTCCTTATTGAGTGAGGGGGTACATGGGTGTCTTGTTGAACCATTTCCGGGCCTTTCCATTCGGGAAACTGGGGAAGGTTTTCCACCTCATCTCATCGGTGCATGCTCATATTTTGCATATAGAGGTAGATGTGGTCCATGGTGGGCGTCAAAAGGAAGGAAAATAGAAATTCATGGTGATGCAAAAGAGGCGCAATTATTTATGTTATTGGTTAGATATTCTTTGTTATCCCACATTGGTTATATTGTCTTTTATTTTTGTTATTATTTTTATTTTATTTATTGTTATTTTGTCCCACGTTGTTAAATTAGCAATTGGACTTGGAGTCTGTAGCCTATATAAGGCACATAGGTTGTTCTTTTACAAGACAGACATATTTTGAGTGAAATTATTATTGAGTCTATTGACTTGTATCACTTGCGAGTGAAGATCTCTTCGTTGTAGAGTTCCATCCTTAGAGAACTTATCAGCGCCTTGAGCAAGCGTTGTGGCGTTCTTGCCAACGTTCTTAGATTGAATTATCTAAGATCGTTGTTTCGAGCTCATCGTTGATTTCCTTTAAAATACCCTAGGGCAAATCCCGTTCTCGATTCATAACATTTGGTATCGGAGCTTTCCGTTGAGTAAAGGTACTCAAATATCCCTGTTTTTAATTTTCTTGTTTAATTTTCGTTCTTAATCCAACAAAAAAAAAATTGTTAATTGTTTTCCTTTAATTTCGTCCCCTCCCCAGCCAAAATCTTCAAATCTTCATCCATCCTACCCGGAAAACTTGAAGATCTTCAAATCTTCAAACCTTCATCCCAAGAACCCTAAATTTTTTCCAGACCCGTTTTTGTATCAGGCCGTTCCCTAACCAAACAACCTCCAAAAATACTGAAATTTTTACCACATCTCAAAAACATCTCGATTTACAATTTTCTTCATTACATCCAATCCAAATTCAACGCGTATCTGGCCTAAAAGAACCGATTAATCCAAAACAATATGTCCCGAAAAACTGCAACCGCAAATCATTGTTTGAATTCGATTTTTATGGTCTAGATGATTCTAAATTACCTAAAAATTTGTGAGATTATGGAAAATTCTCGGATCTACAACTTCTATCTTTTGAGTTTTTCCAAATTCGTTGTAGATTGGTAAGAACCGGCACCTTAAGGCACTTCTATCTATCTGAAATTTTTTGACATATTGCACCAGTTTCCGAAAAACAATTGTTTGAGCGATGTTTATAAGTCCAAAAAATCTGAACTTTTGACATCCTTTAGAAAACTCTCTGTTCTATAACTTTTGTCTTTTGAGTTTTTCCAGATTCGTTGTAGTTTGGTCATTAAATACGTGGGTTTCACACCCAGGGTTTTAAAAGTTTTCACACCTGTGAAATTTTGCTGTCAACCAATTTTTTTACTTGTTCCTCCTTTCTTGCTTTTATTTCTTGCACATATTGTCTCTTTGCACACTTCCATAACTTTTTACCCAATTCCCAAACCTACCTCTTAGTTGTCTAGTCTAGATCGTTGGTTTCGATTGACAGAATGAAGACTAAAAGTTGATGAACAGGCCCTCAAAATTTTGTGACAATCGGAGTCCATCTCGATGTCCAATCGTTACAATAAAGTTGCTGTTGTGTCGTAAAACCACTGCAGCCCCAACTGTCAGTTCGTCGAATTTCTGGAAGAGATTGGACCGTTGAAACGAAGATCCAACCGTTCAGATTGAATTAGGAGGAATGAAGAACAGGTCCATAAAGTTTCGTGACGATCAAAGTTCGTTTGGATGTCCGATTGTCGATAAAACGCGGCAGCAGCAGATTATAAAATAGTAAACCCTAGTTAGGGTTTGTGTTTTTTTTTATAGGTTAGATACGGGGGTACCAATGATCCATCTTGGTGTTTATTTTTTCCGTTATTTTTTCGTGTATGATCGAAATTATGTGATAGAAACGGGAAAATTGCCATGACATGCATCATATCATGATTCCACTCTAATGCATACATGTAGCTAGTTTATTTCAAATAAATTAGGCATTGTTATAAAACGGATGGAGATAACTTCAGATGCAAGATACAGAAACAGAAGCAATCAAACATAAACAATCAAAGGAGATAACAGAAACAAGAAGAACACAGATTTTAACGTGGAAAACCTCTCAGTGGGAGAGGTAAAAAACCACGGGCCAGAAAAGAGATATTTTATTATGCACTGAATTTTACAGATTTCAACACACACGGATAATGAGACAACAACTGTATTTATAGGCACAAATCCCTAAACCCTAGCCGCCGGGAATCTTTGTACGATGCACCATAAATACCCCTACACGTGTCCTCCTTTTAATGACACCGTATAGGCGTCACGTAACGAGTAATTAACGGATGTGGGACCCCGTCGTATTCAAGTACTCGCGGACTATCACCCCGCCGATAGTTACCCCGCCGAAGCTACCCCGCCGAAGCTCGTAGACTCCACCCTACCGATGCACGAAATGAATACACTTCTCGGTGACCATCACCCCGGTGAGTCTTGATTGGTTCCACCAAAATGTAGAGTTTAAGTCACCTTACCGACAAATCTCCACCTTGACTTCAACTCTCACTAGAGTCAAACAGATTGCATAACCGGATGTACTTGTACCGGATGCATTCGTCAATGCCGGATGTACTTGTACCGGACTATCTCCACAAAGCATCCACTCCACCGATCCGCCCTCGGTAGAGTTTCCGAAAAGCATTATAAGCTTTGAATATTCGGTAAGTCCGGACAAAGCCGGAACTTACTCTCGGCCGGTTTAGTGAACATATCGGCGGGATTCTCCTTTGTGCCAATCTTCTTCACCACAACCCTCTTCTCATTCCTCAAGAAATGATACACGACATCAATATGCTTGGTTCTCTCATGATGAACACGATCCTTGGCTAAACATATTGCACTAAGACTGTCACAATATATATCGGCCCGATCCCGACGCAACCCCAAATCACCGACTAGCCCCTTCAACCGGATACCCTCCTTAGCCGCTTTGCTTCGGAAGAGCCATATATTCGCTTCGGTAGTTGATAAGGCTACGTAGCCCGAAGAGTAGCTTTCCACCGACCACTTGCATTTCCCAATGTAAACACATACCCGGTCATTGATTTTCTCTTGTCAACATCACTCGCATAATCGCATCACAAGAACTTTGTGACTAGACCGATATCACCTCCATAAATGAGACCAACATCATTTGTACCTCTCGGGTACACGAATATCCTTTTAATGACTTTCCGGTGTTCCTTTCCGGGTTGAGCCATAAACCTGCGCGACAACACCGATTGCCCGAGCCGGATCGGGCCTAGTGCAAACCATGGCATACATCGACGCCAACCGCACTAGCATAGGGAACTTTTGACATATACTCCTTCTCTTGGTGATCGTGAAGCATAAACGGACAAATGAACATTTGATGCCATAGGAGTATCTATTGGTTTTGCGACAGACATCCCAAACTTGGCCAATATCTTCGCACATAACCCTGCCGAGACAAGAATAATTTCTTCGACTCCTATCTCTCCGAGATCTCCATCCCCAAGATTTTCTTGGCCGCACCCAAATCCTTCATTTCAAATTCGGCACTAAGAAGGTTCTTGATTTTGAACATCGGACTTCCTTCTTTGCGGCTATCGGCATGTCATCCACATACGAACAAGATAGATATATGATCCATCTTTCAAACGGATCGAAGTAAACACAACGATCATATGGACTTGTTGTAACCTTTGAAGCATGAAGCTGTCAAACCTTTTATACCACTTGCCTTGGAGCTTGCTTCAAACCATACAATGATTTCTTCAACTTGCAAACATAGTTTTCTTTACCGGGAACTTGAAATCCCTCGAAATTTGTGTCATGTATATCTCCTTATCCACCTCACCATGTAGAAAAGCGAGTTTTCACATCTAATTGCTCAAGTTCCGGATCCCTTGTGCCACCATTGCTAGTAACACCCCGATTGAAGTGTGTCGACCCCTTTGGTGAAAATATTTCATCAAAGTCAACCCCTTCCTTTTGATTTGAATCCTCTTGCAACCAAACGTGCCTTATACACGACCCCTTCGCCTTTGTTATTCCTTCCTTTTTCTTGAAAATCCATTTACAAGTCACAACTCCCTTGTCGTAGGTACATTTTGTTTGACCAATTCCCAAGTACGATTCTTCAATAATGACTCCATTTCATCCCCCATGGCGGCATGCCACCTGGGATGCTTCGTACATGTCACGCTTCCCTTTGTAAGTAGTAGGTTCAACAACCTCTACTTCTTGACAACTTGGAGTGCATATCCAGCCAAATCATCATAACCATATCTCCTTGGAGGTATCCCAACATTAGATCTTCTATTCTTTGGCGCGCGCTAGACTCGCCGATCAATGTTTGTATATGACGCCCGCCGAGGTCTCGACGGACCGGCTTGGATCGGATTCGGTTCATTATCCGGATCGGTATAGTGTTGATTTGGATCCACCGATTGTTGCATATCGGTAGACTCCACCCGAAGCTCCACCGTTTCTCAACACTATCGATTCAACACTCGGTTTCGGACTCGGTAGACCTCCCCACCGATGAGTTTAACATAGAATTTTCATCAAACACAACGTCCCTGCCGAGGATTACTGCGGACTCGCCGATGACCAAATTCTATATCCTTTCACTCCATCACCATACCCCACAAACACTCCCTTCTTGGCTCTTGGTTCTAACTTCCCTTCACTAACATGATAGTAAGTTGTACTCCCAAAAACCCTTAGAACCGAGTAGTCGGCGGGCTTGCACGACCACATCTCAAATGGTGTCTTGAGATTGATCCCGTGTGAGGACTCCTTGTTGATTAAGTAGCAAGTTTGTTTTTACGGCCTCGCCCAAAATCTCCTTGATAAACCGACTTGAGAAAGCATACATCTTGCCCTCTCCGGTAGAGTTTGATTCATCCTTTCGGCTACACCATTCTCGCCGAGGTGTATTCCTTACGGTATGATGTCCGGCAATACCCTCGGTGCACAAAATGAATCAAAATCCGTCCAGCGAAATTCCGGACCATTATCGTACGAAGCTTCTTGATTTTCTTGCCTAAGCGATTTTCCACTAGGGCCTTCCACTTTGCTTGAAGTTCTTGAATGCATCACTTTTGTTCTTCATCATCACCACCCAAGTCATCCTTGAATAGTCATCTATGAATGACACAAAATATCTGTGACCACCCAATGACTCAACTCTTGATGGACCCCAGAGCGGATCTGAATGGATATAATCAAGTGTTGCCTTTGTATTGTGCAACCTGTGAGAATTTACTTCTATGCAACTTCCCAAACACACAATGTTCACAAAAGTCCAGATTCTTGACCTTATATCCCCCAAGAAAACCTTTGAAGAAAGAAACGCATACCCCTTTCACCCGTGTGACCAAGTCTCACGTGCCACACGGTGAGTCTGCGTGAGGCCCGGTGAACCGCCGAGGATGCAACGGCGAGCGGTGCGGATACTGATGAGATCCTTGTAATATATACAAGGTTCCCCTCTTGATGCCTTTGAGGACCACAAGCTGAATCTTTGAAGACATTCATTTGTCCACCTTCACCCTTGAAATTGAACCCCTTTGTCCAGGTAGACTAAGAGATACCAAATTCTTGGTCATCTCGTGGAACATGTCTTACATCTTTCGGTGTACAAAATTTACCATCCTCTCGTCCTTAACTTCACCGAGCCAATTCCCACAACTTTGCAAACCTTGCCGTTGGCCATATAGATTTGACCACCATCTATCCGCTCATAAGTAGAAAACCACTCCCCTTTGTTTGGACAAATATGGTAGGATGCTCCGAGAATCAAGTATCCACACATCATTATGGTGTGTAGAATCCCCGCAACTAGAACCGGATCCTCATCGATTGCTCGGTAGCCAAAGCTGCTTTGTGCCGAATTGCCTTCCGTTGTTTCTTCTTCCTTGGACAATTGGACTTCCAATGTCCCTCGCTCCTTACGGTAATTACGGACATCGGTAGACTTAGGACCTTTGGACAACGACTTCTTTTTCTTCTTTCGTCCATATCCTTTTCTTACTATTGCCGCTAGCTACTAGCCCAGCGGCTTGATCGTCTGTTCCGGCGGCCTTGTGTCTAAGCTCCCCGGCATGTAAGGCGGACCTCACATCCTCCAAAGCTACCGTATCCTTTCCAACTATGAAAGAGCGCACAAAGTTTTCATATGATGCCGGTAATGACACCAACAGGATTAGGGCTGCATCTTCATCTTCAATTTTAACATCAATATTCCTTAAATCAAGCAATATTGTGTTCAGCTTGTCCAGATGTTCCCTCAGTGGACTTCCTTCATGCATCTTCAAACTGAACAACCTCTGTTTCAACAACAACTTGTTGGTCAGTGACTTGGTCATATACAGGCTTTCAAGCTTCTTCCACAACTTGGCTGCGGTGTCTTCCTCAGCAACCTCAGTGATAACATCATCAGATAAGCACAACATGATGGTTGAATGTGCTTTCTCTTCCAGACTGGCATAATCTGCTGCACTTGTATTTGGTTTGTCAGATAAAGGATTCCACAAACCCTGCTGTTTCAACAGTGCACGCATCTTGATTTGCCACAGACCAAAAGCTGTTCCTTCCCGTAAATTTATCGATTTTTACGTTTCCGCCGACATCTTTCCTTGCTAAAGATTACAACTTTATCACGAGATCCTAGCACCTTGCCGAAGGCCTTGGTGAAGATGAAGTTGATCGTACGGACCGTTTTCTCCGAACCTTGCTCGCTACCACTTGTTATAAAACGGATGGAGATAACTTCGGATGCAAGAAACGAAACGAAGCAATCAAACATAAACAATCAAAGGAGATAACGAAACAAGAAGAACACAGATTTTAACGTGGAAAACCTCTCGGTGGGAGAGGTAAAAAACCACGGGGCGAGAAAAGAGATATTTTATTATGCACTTTGAATTTTCTGATTTCAACACACACGGATAATGAGACAACAAGCGTATTTATAGGCACAAATCCCTAAACCCTAGCCGCCGGGAATCTTTGTACGATGCACCATAAATACCCCTACACGTGTCCTCCTTTTAATGACACCGTATAGCCGTCACATAACGTAATTAACGGATGTGGGACCCCGCTCGTATTCAAGTACTCGCGAGACTATCACCCCGCCGATAGTTACCCTGCCGAAGCTACCTGCCGAAGCTCGCAGACTCCACCCTACTGATGCACAGAAATGAATACACTTCTCAGCTGACCATCACCCAGCTGAGTCTTCAGATTGGTTCCACCAAAATGTAGAGTTTAAGTCACCTTACTGACAGGCATGTATAACTCGTATAATTAGTTAAAAAGCTTTTTTTAATTAATATGTGGTAGTTAATTAAAATAAGTAACTAATTATAAAAACCGAGGAACCGGGTTTTGTCAATCGTTACGATTTTAGTGATGGATTCTCGGTGAATCCCACTTAGATAAATCGTTGAGTTTTTGGTGAACCCACCTTAAACAGAAACGAGTTTACGCTTTGGTTGTCAACATAGAAATCGGAAAATCTCAGTACATGGGTTCGGAAATGGTCTAACCATGGTTGGGCAAGTTCAACCGAGCTTCGGCTTGATCGACTCCCCACCACGTGTGATGTACGTTACAGTGGTTCGACAAGACTTAGCATAGCCGATAAGCCTTCGGTCTAAATAGGGCTTCTCTTGCAGGATCAGCCTGAACTGTCACATATGTTCCAACGAATAAGACGGCGTAGGCTTGCCTACATAACCGACCGTGTTCGGAGTACATGATTTATTGTTTCTTATTGTCAAGACCGAAACCGTAATTAGTAAACCCACTACTTTTTCAAATTATTGAGTGGGAGCGGGGAAGGCGACAGCCAACCCCACGGCCTCTACTATAGATGCAAGCACGTGAGAGAATGGTGACACCTCGTGCCGCTTTGATTTCGGCCCCTTTCGGATGGTGTTCACCGCTATCAAAATTCAAGGCTTGGTCTCCGAAATGATAGGATATCGGGTACTTGCCGGGTCACTGACCTGGCCCTCGTAGGCATACTCGGGGTGTACTCTGAGATCTGATATAGTAGGTCACACTCTTTATGGATATTTTCAAAATATCTAGGCTAGAAAAAGGAAGGTAATCAATGATTAAGGTCCGGGATGTCTGATCCCCGTGAGATATTCGATTCTCGAAGCTTAATCATTGAGAGAGATTGTCTCAGTTTAACCGTCATAGTGCTGATATCGACCCTCTCAGACAGTACTATGCGAGGTTAAATCATTGGAATTGTAGGATAAACTTTTTATAGTTTATAATTCCTAAAATAAAAATCTAGTAGTGAAAATTTATTTTTTGAATTTAACTTTCTGTCATATTTTTTACAACTAAATCTCTTGGCTACTAAACTGTTAGTAATAGGACTTCATTAAAAATGTGGAAAGTAATAAGTACGTTGTAATTATCAAAATGCAGTTAATTTTCGGAAAAGATTTTCTCTTGAGCCTTTAAAAATTTAATGACATAGTATAGGTATGTCACGGATGTCGCTCGTGTAAAACGAGAAACGACCGTACTTAGTTTACAAAAGATGATTTAGGACTATATATAAAATTCATTTAGTGAATTTTAAAAGTGTAATTACACATCAAATTTCTAATTGAAAAATCGGAGAATCATACATAAGGCGTTGCTAGTTAGACGGAATTTGGAACCGATAAACTAGTGGGAGCCTTAGTCTTATGATTTGTTTTTTTTTCTGAATCATTAGAAATGTGTAATAGACTGCACATGAGTTTCTCTTTTCATTGAAAAACAAGAATAAAGCGTTGCTAGTTAGACAGTATTTGGAACTGATAAACTAGTGGGAGCTTAGCTCTGGAGTTTTTTCCAATCTTTTGAAACATCATGAACAAAGCATTGCTAGTTAGACAGTCTTTGGAACTGATAAACTAGTGGGAGGTTAGTTCTGGGGGATTTTCTAATCTTTGAAAAATCATAAATACAAAGTGTTGCTAGTTAGACGGTATTTGAAACCGATAAACTAGTGGGAGCTTTGGTCTTATGATTTGACGATTAGAAAAATCGATAGTCCAAACAAGTAACAGTGAACATCCCACAGTTCAAGAGTAGTGTCTACTCAAACGAAGTGCTAGTTCAAGACTATTTCCATTTAAGGAAAGACAGAATGGGAAAGAATGTTTATACGTGTTAGTCATCTAAACTAAGTAGTTTTAAGGCTAAACCGGAAAAATTAATAAATTGGAAATTAGAGGATAAGGAAAGTGATTTCGGATCACTGACCAATGTATCCTTAGCGATTTTCTCGAAAGCTAAAGTTCTTTGGAAGAACTAGGTAGCTTTGCATTAAACGATAAATAAATTAGACAACGGGCAGTTATTCCAGATAGACTAGTGGGAGTGATATAAGGAAATGAATCTCGGATTCAATTCTTGAGTATCACGAGAAAAAATGTTTTCGATTCGTTGGAACGAACGTATTCATTTTCAATAGGATAATTTGTTTGTCTTATTGACGATGAATATAACATTCGTAGCATGAATCCAAGACTCGGACATTTGTTTGATAAAGTCAGAACCACTAAGCATTGCTGAAAAGGTATTAGTAACACATCTTAAAATATATAAACGCAAATGGTTTCCGTATTTCGATAAACGCTTCTTTCTATTCTATTAATTAATGCATATTCCCTAAAGACAAGATCTGAAGACTGGCTTAGGGTGATTCATATCTTCCAGTCAAAGGAACACTGTCTCAAAGGAACAATGACTAAGTTTCCTTTCAATCAGGAAAGAGTAATAGATTTAAAAAAGTAATATAGCTTGTTCATAACGACCTTCGGGGTCATATGAAAGGAACAAGCTAGTGGGAGCTTTTGAAGTAGTGACATCTTGTCTGACAACTATTCGAGACTCCGGTAAGTTTATCCAAAATATTTGGAGGAAATCTCTGATTTCACCAGAGATCGAGTATTCCATACTCAGAAATAGGTTATTGCGTAGTCTTCGGGACCGATGCTCGGCCTGCCTCCCAGTGAAATGTTTTCACTAAGGGATACACCATAAATTTGCCTTATATAGTTATTGATGTGCTATGATACGCTGCTGAACTCATTTAAGATATTGGTTGCAAAATAACGGTTTACGTTTTAATGAAAAACCGAGAAGTCTACCTAAAAGATGCCTACGCATTTGTGGATAAGGAGTGAATTCGGTTCACCCCACTTCCGTAAATATAGACATTTAGCATTTAGTGCTTGAAGGTAGGACTGGAAATTTTACGTACACGTTCAGGTCATGAAATATCTTAATGCATTGAGTAAAGGTTGGTTAAAAAACTCGTAAAATCAGAGAATGACGGTTATACTGTCAAACTCGGTCTGATAGAGTCTATAAATAACTACTTAGATCTTGAAGTATTTGTACTCAAGATGTTACTAACTGATTTGTTCAGTCCACATCCAACACCGGCAGTTGGTGATAACACTAATAAAAACTACTAAACTAAATCAGTATATCGATCCACCCCGAACGTAGTGGGAGTATGGTTTGTCCATTACCCATTGCAGGACCTTACGGTCTATAGGGTAGATTGATGACCTATAGTCCTTTGTGGGTTGTGTCTGATCATAGAGGTTGGTTTAAAAGCCATAACCCTATGAATGGAGTTTGATACTCCAGTTCTGTTGAAACTCTTGTAGAACCACCTGAGTATCTCAGGCCCAGTGGGAGTAATTGGAACTACACGGAGAAGAGTCGAATGAATAGGAAAGTTTAACTTTCAACGCAAAGCTGAGTAATTTAGGGGTGATTCCCTAAAAGGCAGAGATTTAACCAGACCGTGATCTCTCTTACCACTAAGTCTTGCTTGATTTCGTCAGAAAGCGGGAAATAGGGGTGATTCCCTAAGACTTCCTTGCCGAACAACAGAATCTGAACTCATTCAGAACAGAAGGGTTTTAGCAAAGAACAAATAACGGATTCGTTACAAAGCAGAAAATAGGGGTGATTCCCTGAGACCATTTTGCGAGACTAACGGTATCTTAATTTATTCAGAAAGAACCTTTGGCAGGATGCCTGCCATAGCTTATATCCTTTGGGGATTAAAGCAAACCTCTAGGTCATTTCAAAGCCATATTTTTTTAATATGTGGACTTGACCAGAATGTTGATAAGTCTTTCGTAGATTGGGCATCAATATTAGTAGAGTAGTATGTAGATTACGTTTGTGAATGGTAACACTGAAACTGTTGGAAACAACATTGATGTGTTATCTGAAGTCAGAGCCTAACATGCCATCAGGCTATTTTCTAAATAATTTGACTGACTCGAATTCTCGAAAATAAGCAATTGGCAATCCCATTCATCCATCTCAATGGTTAAGATGTTCTTGCATAGAGGAATGCAACATTCAACAATGTAGTCTACCCTACCTCTCAGGAATACTTGTCTAAACATGCGACTGAATACTAAATGGGATGTTTAGTGAATCCTCAAGTCTCTTCGGGAGAATGAGGAATTATATGCTAGTATATTTAGGGGCAAACTAGAATATAAGTGATAACACTAATTCTGGCTTTAGGTCAGATTGAGGATGATCGTTAAATCGATCTCGGTCTCAGTGTTTACTCATATGATAAAGTATTATCCAGTAAGCCGATGCCACTTCATTGTGGAAACATTGGAGAGGTAGCTCATAAGGATTTTGCGATCACTACAGGTCATAAGCATATTGAAATCGTACCACCGGATTAGATGGAAATGCGACGTTTTGATCCCAAAGATTGACTAAAACCGCCAACCTACCTGATCAGTGTACCAAGTCACATGGTATTCGGATTCTAAGTACGCGCCGGGTCACTGACCTACCCTGCGGTGGCACACTCCGGTCGTGCTTGGAAGGATGAATTACTAAGATGCGCTTGGAGGGTATGAATCTTGGGGATATGTCTCACTTGTTTTGAGCAAGTGGGAGAATGTTGTAGATATAGATATAAAGGGTGTGCTCTAAAACAATTAATCCACTTGCCTTTCGTGCAAGTGAGAGATTGTTAGGTGTAGTGCCCGAAAGACAATTATCTAATTGTTTTTATGACAGAATTAATAATTCATCTTATTATATGCATGTATGCTTATAATTAAGACACTACTAAAAACCCTAAGTACCTCGTTTATGTAATCACATAACTCAGTATATGGCTATACACAAGAGGATTGAGTTAGTGAGATGTACTTAAAAATTACTTAGTCCGTAGCGTTTATTAATCTGAGTACGGGTCTCAAGATTAATTTGCTAATAATGCGCCCGAACACTTTAGGTGTGACGATCTTATCCGGACTATCGGTAATAGGGTACCTAGTGGGGCATTTATATATGATGATAATCATATGAAATTTGGACCGATTTGATTTGAGTTCTCGATATAATTCCGTGATCGAGAAGTCTTATCGAATCATAAGATGATCATATATGGATTAATCTCAATCCTGGGGTGATCGCAGACGACTGCTTAGATTAGGGTAGAGTTTGATGTGTTAGTAAGGATCACTTCGTAGTATGTGGTCAACACTTCTCGTTGGCTCTGTTTTAGGATGAGTGAGTAGTCTGTGCTATCACAGATATGGAATCCATTCCTTCCCCTGGGAAGTAGACAGACAGTTCTCTTATTTGTTAATCCTAGAAACTGAACGATGGCGCCAGTTCATATTATATTAGTCATGAACTAATTGATCACTAGGGGTTGATGGTAAATAAGGATAATATGTTTCGAGAAGGGTCTACGGAGATATCCCGAATCGAAACGAACTGTCTATGGAGGATTTATCCGTATGTAATGATTATATCACTGGACACTTTCGACTCATAGTTGAGTGTAAGTTATCTTTATTCGGCAGAGTTCAGTTTCGGGTTTATGGTAGTGTAATCCCGGAATTAATAGATTGAATATAATTGTTCGGTCTGGCGGATAATTTTATTTAATTTATTGTAGCTACTGAATATGGGTCCATGGTCCCCGACGTGGCTCCTAATATAGCATATACGATTTCTCGTCGTTTCACCTCAATTATAATTAAATAGTTGGATTGGACTATTTAATTGATATGTGGCTTAATTGTTTAGTTGGACTAGATAATTAAATACATGGAAAAGAATTTTTTTCGTGGACTCGGCCCAATTTGTGTTAAAATGCGTGTAGCCTATTTCCCAATTAGGATTGGCGCATTTGTTATTAAATAATTAGAGAGAAATAAGTTTTCTTGGATAATTATTTGATATATGATTTAATTATTTATTTGTTAAGTGATAAATCATGGAATATTAGATAATATATTTATTTATCCTAATTTGTTTGGGATATATTATATATTTATATTTTATTTGAAATAAGGATTAATCTAATAATTATCTCTTAATTATTAAATCCTTGGAGGACAAGGATTACTCTCCTATATAAAGAGAGTTCTCCCAAGCCTTTTAGAACACATATTTCGACATATTGGAAGTGTTGAGCTTAGATTTTTCGGCTCATATACTTGGGTTTGAGTTTTAGAAAAACTTCGGGTTTTTCAAAGGTAGCATATCAAGGAGGTCCGGCGGCTTGAAACACCATCCACCTGGTGGTGCATGGAGACACACGTTGGAAGACTTTGGCTTCTCAACTATGCTCTCAACTAGCTCGGATTGGATAGACCTTGTTCTTGGCGTTTTGCACCATAAAAAGGTTGGTAATCTAACCCTCTCGTAGGTTTAGATTTATTATTCATGTATTTTGATTGTTTAGATCTAGATCTTGCACTTTCCGCTGCGTAATCGGGTGGATCTTGATCCATCCGGCGATATTACATCCTATAACTAAAACCTTTGAGGAGCATGTAATGGAAAACAAAGCTCGTTTGAAACTTGAAACCGAAAAAGAAAAAGAATTGGTGGAACAGAAAAATGAAGAGATTGTTAACATTCGCGAGGAGGAGTTGACAAACGATGAAGATACGAGTGTAGTAGAGATGAATATTGAGAATGATCCAGCATTGGCGGAGATCGTGGAGAAAAAAGTGAATGAGGCAAATGAAGCTTCTATATTAATAAACACTTGTTCGAGTTCTTCCTTGTTGTCTATGCAGGTACATGGCGATTACCCCATCGAGGAGAGCTCGTTCCCTACGGTGGTTCTTGATCGTGACTTCATTAGTGGCAAACCCGAGCACTCTTTTCAAGATCATTTTGCTACGCGTGTTGATGATTATCCATCATTGCGTTGTTATGAATATGTTGGTGCCAGTTCGATCTTCATAAACATTTATATGAAGATGAGTGTTTGTTCTTATGTTCCATTGGTGAAGCCTAAATCGTCGTTTCAACATTCCATTGATTTGGAGCTGTATATTCGCTTTATATTTGATCCTGGTATATCTTTGAAGATTTTTGTGGTTTGTTCAAGATTGGTTCAAGATGCTGAACTATACGACATTCTTTTGATTCGAGGACGAATCCTTTCCAACCGGGAGGGAATGATGTGATTCATGGTGGGCGTCAAAAGGAAGGAAAATAGAAATCCATGGTGATGCAAAAGAGGCGCAATTATTTATGTTATTGGTTAGATAGTCTTTGTTATCCCACATTGGTTATATTGTCTTTTATTTTTGTTATTATTTTTATTTATTGTTATTTTGTCCCATATTGCTAAATTAAGAAGCGATTGACTTGGACCTCTAGCTTTATATAAGATACATATGTTGTTCTTTTACAAGACATACATATTTTGAGTGAAATTATTATTGAGTCTATTGACTTGTATCTAATAGAAGATAAATCAATTAGAGATAGAGTTGGAATTCAAAAAAAAGATAAAGATGTTATGTCAAGATAAAATTGGTTTATATGTTAGTGTTTATCTTTAAATGTATTATTCAAATAAATTATTTGTATTTTTTATCTTTATCTTAAACTAGGATTCATCTCATATATAAATTATTTGTATATAAAGATGATAAACGCTTGTTGCATCATCAACCAACCACAACATCCATACATGAAGATCCATAATCCAACCGTGACTGATCCATGAGTATTCCATTGAAAAGAAAAAAAAAAAAAAAAACAATATTAGTCCCAAACCCTGCGTCCATTTTTTATTTCCCTTTAGTCCATGATTATTTACTTTTTGAGTCCATCATAAAAATATATATATTAAAAATAAAATTAAAAAAGTCCCTCGTCATTTTCAAGTCAAATTTTATTTTCAGCAAAAAAAAAAAAAATAATAATAAATTATCTTCAATAAAACATCTATTCTATCTCTTCATTTTGTTTTAGATGCAGGTGCAAGATAGATCCAATCCGAACAACGAGCAATTGGAGAATTGGAGGCTGATATCCAAAAAAAAAAAATCAATTATAAGAAGACATCGGAAGAGCCCGAAATATGTACGTGCGCCGATGAAGTCAAACTACACACTAATGGACTCCGGAAAAGCCGAACAAGACGTGCGCCGGAATATAGAGAGAAGCATTGTAATCAATTTCATCAATTTCAATAAACAAAAATTTGAGTCTTCCGTTGGGGATTCCGTTTTTCTTTATGGTAGCAGAGCCAGGGGCGGGGGTTCAAAGTGCCTTAACATGGTGAACCCTCGCCCGATCCCTCTTCCGCTTTTAACGATGCCCATGATCCCAAGAGCAATTTCCCCGATCAATTTTTCCATATACCATGCATTAATTTTTAAACCCACTATTTGTTTAATTAGTCCCATCATCCCATTATTTTTTTTTTTCTGTCCATCAAATTCGCTTTTAACGATGCCCATGAACCCAACAGCAATTTCCCCGATCAATTTTTCCATATACCATGCATTAATTTTTAAACCCACTATTTGTTTAATTAGTCCCATCATCCCATTTTTTTATTTTTGTCCATCAAATTGTTGTCCAGTACATCCATACTATGTCCTCATCATTGCTCCCAAAAAAAAAAAAAACATATCAGGTTTTTGTTTTGTTTTTTTCCGTGTCCAGCAGAAATAATTTGCACTATATTGTTCTCAAATACTTGTTTTTTTTTTTTTTTTTTTCAATAATAAATACTCTTGCATGTAGTATCTATTATTTTCATTTTGTGTCCACCAAAAAAAAGGTCGAGCTGCATCTATGCCATTTTTGGTCCAGATTTCTAGGTGTTACATATAAATAAATAATCTTTTTATTTCATATAGCAACAACCCTCTTTTATTTTCATTTTGTGTCCCAAAAAAAAAAGGTCGAGCTGCATCTATGCCATTTTTGGACCCTCTTTCTAGGTGTTACATATAAATAAGTAATCTTTTTATTTCCACTAATCTTTTTATTTCATTGTAATAAATATCGCCACTAATGGACTTCGGAAAAAGACACCGAAGTGGAGATGCCTCCAAAATCACAACTTATGCGCTTCGGGAAAAAACCGGAGCGGAGATGCCCTCCAAAAATCACAACTATGGACTCCGAAAGAACCGTCGGAGTGGAGATGCCCTCCAAAATCACATCACTAATAGACTTCGGAAGATCACCGAAGTGGAGATGCCCTCCAAATTATGCCAAGACAAACTCGGCCTCCAAACCCAAGCCTTCGTTTGAGGGAGGGCAATCGAAGATAAATCAATCAGAGATAGAGTTGGAATTCAAAAGAAAGATAAAGATTTTATGTCAAGATAAAATTGGTTTATATGTTAGTGTTTATCTTTAAATGTATTATTCAAATAAATTATTTGTATTTTTTATCTTTATCTTAAACTAGGATTCATCTCATATATAAAGGAGAAGTATTATATCATTTTATTCAGTTCCAATAAAACATTAGTTCAGTGTCATTTATATTTCCGTTGTGTTTCTGTTTTTCTTCAGTATCACTTGCAAGTTAGGATCTCTTCGTTGTAGTATCGATGCGATACGATCCCGGGAGATGCAATACGAGAAAACCCTAACCTGAGGACTCTTTCTTCGTCGAAAAGGGTGTACGACAAAGAGTTCAAGCGATGTTCAAGCAATGTAATCATAACAATATGGTGTAGGGGCTTCGTCAACACGCACATCAAAAGGATCCATAAAACAATGCACCGGTTTCTCACCACAAACTACCTGCAAAGATAAATCGGGAACCTCAAATGGTGTATCAAGAACCTTTGTATGCTCATCACTACTCTCAACAAGTTCGTCAACGGATGCCTCTTCAACGTCAACTATCTCGTCCACGTGATCCTCAACAATTGGCACATCAGTCACCTCCACCACACTATCACCTGCCTCATTTGACATCACCACTTCGCAATCACGAACAATCACTTCGTTCTGCACCCTAAGTGCAAACTCTTGCCGTATACGCCGCTGCTTAAGTTCAAACTCCTGTTGCCTACGTTCACATTCCTTTTTCCATTTTTCCTGCCACTCGTTCCACTGACGGTCAGTTTCCTGTCTATCCTTTATAAGCTTCTCATGTGTCTCAGCCGCACGTAACATGGCCTCCAAGGTAGGACACACCTGTGCTTTAACCCGATTCGCAATATCTAACCTCAACCCTGCCAAAAAGTACGACTTAGTCTTCGCCTCAGTCTCTTGTATATTAGTCTTAGCCAAAAGCAAGACCAACTCTTGGTAATAAGCTGCAACAGAATGCTCGCCCTGTCGAATAGTTTGCAGTTCTTGATAATACTCACGAAAATAAGATTTAGGCACAAAGCGATCTTTCATCTCTCTTTTCAACTCGTCCACGTAGTAATTTCATCTTCATGGCTACAATGCCGAGCAAAATTCAAGCGCCTCAACCGGATCATAGCATACCCGGCGAATTCTAGTTGAGCTAACTTGAACTTCTTTTCGTCGAGTAGTTATTACATTCAAAAATCGTTCCATCTTTGATTCCCACTTAAAGTAAGCATCCGCATCCACTGAACCCGAAAAAGACGGCAACTTCATCTTAACTTGCCTCATATTATTATTGACACCGTTACCACCATTCCTATTTCCACCGTTACCACCATTCCCTCTCATCATTTCATTCACCCTAGCTGCCAATTCAGCCATGGCTTGGGGTAGTGCGGCCAAGCCATTCACGGTATGTTCGATTCTAGCCATTCTCTCGATCTACACGGTCGGTTATCTCTCATGTCAAGTTGTCGACATTATCTTAAAACGACCATCCGTCACGAGCTCGTCATCCCCATATCTCACCATCTTGTCTCACGATCACTCGTGTTTGTCACTCACCCTCGTTCTCCGAGTAGTAGGAGCACCCTTTGTTGAGCAAATCAGAATACGAGCAACCGACAAGTGAACCTAAGACCTACTACCTAGATGTGACCACTAGGATAAGGATGGGAAAGAGTGTTTGGAAGAAAGGAAAACGGTTATAGAAGGGAGTACTAGTACAAGAATAGTTTGACTATGCAAGAGAAACGAGTCGGAATTTTTTTCTGTTTCGGTCGAAAAATCAGCAAGTGTCACACCCTGGGTGTGATAGGGGCTGTTTTTTTTTTTTTTTTTGACTTCTTCTTCTTTTTTTTTTGGGCTGAACTTTTATTAAATAAAATAAAACAATTTCAGCACAAAGAAATTAGGTCAATTTTTTTTTTTGGTCTTATACGGCGGCGGCTAGTAATTAGCAAAAGGGAGTGGCTAGCAAGCAGGAGGAACCAAAGCAAACAATTTGCAGCACAATCACCATACTAGAATTGTTTTTCTTTTGCTTGATGCTAATGGACGGGGAAAAAAATTCAAATAAGGACTTCTTATTTGTAATGATGATGCAACAAGCAATCGACGATGAATGTTGAGAAAAAAGGTTGACTTTTTTTATTTTTTTAATTTTTTATCAAAAGATGAAGAACACGATGGGAATAAATTTTTTTATTTTTTTTTTAATTTTGATCTTGGATGAATTCGAATAACAAGAAGAAAAAAAAACTAGGGGATATTTGATACCTTCGTCGCTGAACTCTGCTACCAACTGATGCGATACGATCCCAGGAGATCGACGAAAGGATCAATACGAGCCGGAAACCCTAACCTAACTGGGCAGCAGTCTAGAAAGAGGGCCAAGAACAACTCAACGCTTTGCTCAAGAACGCTGATAAGCTCTCGAAAGGGGTGTAATCTCTACGACAAAGAGATCACTCGCTCGCAAGCGATGTTCTTGATCAATCACAGACCAAGGGAAGAAGAGAAAACTCTTGTGTGTAAAATAATATCAAAAATCTGTCTTCTGAAATAATAGGTTTGCCTTTATATAGGCTACAAGAATAAAATCATAAGGGTAGTTTGGTAATACCTAAAAAGGGGCGCCTAAAAATATAATAGGAATTAATAAAATAATCCTAAAAAATAACCTAATAATATAATAGAAAATAAACGACGTCGCGGACGTCAAGCTAATCCGTCCTCGTGATCTCCGAGCTCCGTAGCATAAATAACGCAACAAATAGCCTGCTCGTCGTCCGGCTTCACTTGTGCTTGCTCGTTACATATATCAATGATCAACGTGTCCAAAGGCGTTGTGGCGTTCTTGCCAACGTTTTTAGATTGGATTATCTAAGATCGTTGTTTCGAGCTCGTCATTGATTTCCTTTAGAAGATCCTAAGGCAAATCTCGTTCTCGATTCGTATCAGAGGTGCAGGTGGTCAATGGGATCTCCCTTTCCGTCATAAGAGTCCATTTTAAGGAGTTTAAACCTAGTAGGCATCTGGTAATTCTTGATCTCAGCAGTAAATAGGGTAGCTATGTAAAGGTTTGCCCTTATAAGGTCTGAAACCTTTTGCACCTCACCTCATGCGTACTTCAAAGTAAGAGGAAGTCTCGCCTTCCTTTTCCAGCTTACTAGAGATCTCAAACACCTTCTCTTTTTAGGCAGATTTGCTTTTGGTGGGATATCTAGGATCTCGTTTATTTTTCATGCTTGTACCTGCTTCCATATTAAAACGGTGTTGGTTTGTTTCCCATCAACTATTTGGAGATCTCTGACATGGCCTGCGCAGTAGTATGATCCGCTGCTTGGCCAAGATTGGATGTTCCTGTGGCACCTTGTGCCAATGGACTAGCTGTCTGACCTAGATTAGATTTTCATGTGGCATGGTCGGCTAATTGTTGCTAAGATGAAGTTGGATAAACTCTGAGAGCGACCCAAATAAGGTTGGTTTGTTCCCGACTGAATCCCTTGGATTTGGGGCCCAACTGTGGGCTGAATATAAGTCGGCCCATTAATCATTTTAACAGCTTGAGACCCAACTTATGTTGTATTTATGACTTCAACATTAATTATAAGAATTATTACGTATTAATGGTGTGATCAATCGTATCTTCAAATTTTGTCTTCTATCACCCTCCCTCAAACGAGGCCGGGTTTGGAGGCTGAGTTTGTCTTGGCATAATTTGGAGGGCATCTCCATTCCGGCAGGTCTTCCGGAGTTCATAGTTGTGATTTTTGGAGGGCATCTCCACCCCAGATGGTCTTCAGAGGTCCAATTGTGTTGTTTTGGAGGGCATCTCCACCCCGGTGAGTCTTCCGGAGTCCATAGTTGTGATTTTTGGAGGGCATCTCCACCCCGGAGCACGTCTTTTCCGGCGGTTCTTCCAATAGTCAAACGAAGCTTTGCAATTTTTTTTTTTTGTATGACATCGCCCTCCGATTGCGATTCTCGCGGCGGATCTGTTCTTTTTTCACCTAACAAAAATATAGAATGGATGCCAAAATAAAATAATTGATGCCGTGAGATTTTTTTATTGTTAAATATTAATAACAACCAAATCTATATCAATACTCATGTCACATGACACTTTATGTACGTACAAACTCTAATGAATTCATTTTGATGCAATTTGCATGTCCTTGGTGACCAGTTTAATATTCGAACGTTATAGCTTTAGTATATAGAATTTAATAATTGATAAAATGATTGTCTATTTGGTATGTGAATTCTAGTTAGCTCAAATCAAGATCATAAAGTGTCGGAGGTTTTTACATGCATATATAAAACGGTAAAATATCATTAATTTTTGACAATAAAGTCTAATATATTTTTCTAAGTATCATTACTTCATTAATTTTAAAGTAGGTAGATTTTCTTTTTTAACATAAGTAATAAGCAGTTGTTGATACATATAAATTAGGGTAACGAGAAGAATGATACAAACATTTCATCAATTAGGGAGAAGGAAAACTTTTTGAAAATTTTGCATAAAAGACAAAATTATTTTTTTTGATTTTATTATTTTTCAGGCGCAGGTTTTCTAAAACAAAAAAAAAAAAGGAAATTAGGGATAAACGAATGACACAATCTGGAATATTTTTAAATAACAGGACAGCTACATGTTTTTTAAGGGAGAAGGACAACTGCATAATTTTTATAGCGAGAAGGACAAACAGTGAATCCCGAAAATCAGTGAATCCCGAAATCAGTGAATTTCAACAGTGAATCCCGAAAATCAGTGAATTTCGACAATGAATTTTGAAAATTAGTGAATTTTGACAGTGAATTTCGGCAGTGAATTTAAACAGTGAATTTCGAACACAAGTGGATTTCGACAGTGAATAAATAGTTTTGTCATTTATGCAAAAGTTTCAAAAGACTGTCCTTCTACTAAATTGATGAAATATTTCTGTCATTCTCCCTCATACCCAAAAAAAAAAAAAAAAAAAACTCTACACAATGTCTCTCTCATCCAATTTTTTTAAACACTCATATCTTTCAATCTACAACTCCAAAATTAAAAATTCTTTCACCAATTTTTTCATGCTTTTATTTTGAGACCACATTCAATATATTCCAACGTGATTTCAGAAAATCCGCCGTCAAAATTCACTATTGTTCGAAATTTATTGATTTTCGGGATTCACTGGAGAGATTCACTAAGTGAATTTCGACTGTGAATCTCATGAAAAATGATGTAATTATATCGAATCAAGTCTCAAAACGAAAAGCATCAAAAATAAAAAATTTAGTGAAATTTTTATCGCGTTTGGATATCTAAATCAAAAGATATGATCGTTTGAAAATCGGGGATTAAAGAGAAATAAAAATTTTTTTAAAAAAAAGTCCCCAGGAAAATGCGAATGGATTTATATATATATATATATATATATATATATATATTTTTCCTTCAGGCTATAAAAAATATAAAGTTATCATTTTTCCTATAAAAAATGTGTGTCTGTCTTGATACTCAAAAATATTTCAAAAGTTGTCATTATCTCAAATTGTCCATATAAATATGAGTATGACGAGAACCTTTTATATAAATAAATAGGATAATTAAGGATAAGGACACAATCTGAAATATTTTTAAGTATCAGGACAGCTACATATTTTTTATAGGGGAAGGACAACTGCATAATTTTTATAGCGAGAAGGACAAACAATGAATCCCGAAAATCAGTGAATCTCCCCAGTGAATCCCGAAATCAGTGAATTTCGATAGTGAATCCCGAAAATCAATGACTTTCGACAATGAATTTTGAAAATTAGTAAATTTCTACAGTGAATTTAAACAGTGAATTTCGAACAAAAGTGAATTTCGACAGTGGATAAATAGTTTTGTCCTTTATGCAAAAGTTTCAAAAGACTGTCCTTCTACTCAATTGATGAAATTTATAAAACTATATAATGATACTAATATAGTGATGGATAACGTTCTAGGACATTTTGAAAGAAAATACCAAAAATGGAAATTGGTAATGTTTTTTATTTTTTTGAAGAAAGAAATTAATTAGTAATATTAACTAAGTAAATTTACTATAATTAATATAAGTTCATGCACCCCTTAAAAAAAAGAATATAAGTTCATGCACCCCTCTCATTCCTGTTAGGGTAAAAAGTGTTGACTAAAATACTGTATCGAATAAAGTTAGTAAAATGGCGAAGTTTCTGATATCCATTTTGTGTGCACTCGCAATTATTTTTCTTGCTCCAGGTACATACTTTTTTTTTCTTTTCTTTTTTTTTTAAATTCTATTCATTTAATTGGGAAATGATATTGAATATACTGCTAAAAAAAAATAGTTTTTTTCATACAATCTACTTTTTAAATCTTTAATTTATATACACCGGCTAAAATAACATAATACCGTCATATATTGTCTGAAACCGTGCTATTGTATTGCGGAAAACCGGTATATTTAACACGGTATCGTGTTATTATTAACGCGATACCGTGTTTTTTGACAAGAAAAACAGATTGAAGGCAACCCGAACCATCGACATTCTTCTCCACCCACCATCGACTTTCTTCTCCACTCATCAGCCTCCTCCTCTCCAAAAATCAGTCTTTTCTTTTTAAGAAATCATCATTTCTTCTTCACAAATTCAGGGATGAATTGTTAGGCAATATCCTTCAACATTTTGGGCTAGATGTCGGGCAATCAACATTCCGGGTAGAGAAGTCGGGAATTTCCGGCAAGAATAATAACTCAAAAATCAACTCTTGGATTTGTTAACCGCCGTTTGTTGTTGCATCAATTGTCGGTAACTTTTTTCTATTTGATTTACCTTCAATTTCGTAGCTGTTATAAACCCATTATGAATGGGTTTTTTTCACCTTCAATTTCTTCAGGCCTTTGTTGATTTTGGGATGAACCCTTTTGAATCTATGTCGTATGTCGTATGTTTGTAAGGGTGATTTATTTTATTAGCCAAGGAAAAAATCAAGATACTTTTTGAATTTATTACTTGCACTGTGATGTTTCTTGGCTATAAATTAACACACAGTATCTTCCCTTTAGGATACTAAATTTCACGAGTCTCTAATGGCTGGAATAAAATTGGTCATAGTGTATATGCTTCGCACCGTAAAATCTTATTCCCAATCTTATTTACTTCTTTGAACTCAAAGTGTATATGCTTCTCATGATTATTTTTCGGTGCTTGTTGAATGTTACGTCACATGCTATCGAATTGAAAATGCTTGCATTTGTATATGGCAGGAATCATTGGTGATTGGATCATACGTCCAGAGAATAGATACGTTGTGGAACACAGCTACCGGGGTGGGAAAACTCAATTTGAAACCCTTGATATGAAATTAAGTAGTTTTCAGAAGCATGGTTTGGTTGACAGGATAAGAAGTTCCCCATTGGGTGACATGTATGATGCAACGAGCTACTTTCAGTACAGTTATGCTCTTCCATACCATTTGCTGGTCCGATTTGTTTACACGGACAAAGATGATGAGCTGCTAATTAGACTCGGTGATACCACATGCCGTTTTGGGAGGACAGAGTTTGCGTTAATCAGCGGTTTATCCTTTAAGGAACTAGAGCTGGTCGGTCGGTCCGTTGAGGAGGTGTCACATTCGAGTTTGATAGCACATCGGGATGCTGAGAGTGGTATTGTCGATATGTCTCGAGCTCCATTCTTTGGGCCACTTAAAGATATTACCATTTCAAAACTTGAGGATGCGTTGGTCAATGCCACTGATCCTGAGATTGCTTATAAAGTCGGATTGATATATTTCATCGAAGCTGTTATGCATGGGAAGCTGCCAAGAACGCCGGTGTCGCCATTTGTTTTCGGATTGGTTGAAGACACGTCCCGGTTTCTATCATTTCCGTGGGGTAGATATTTCTGGGATTTAAGCATGGACATTTGGAAGAGGAAAAGAGACCTCATGAGGATTCCTCTTAAGGATAAGGGTAAGGATTCAAAGAAGGATGACATTGCTTCGTTGATGGTTGTATTCTTTGTTTGGGCGTACGAGACGCTGCCATCGAGTGTGGTAAATAAGCTCGCCGAAAAAAACAACGAGGTGAGTATACCTCGTGTGTTGAGATGGCGTCCGCGTATGGGCCATGTACAAGAGAAGACCTTGAGTAGATTGCTCGAAGATGAGGCATTGGTAACAAATTTATTATTTTAGTGTCTAATATATCTGCATTCATTATAAATTTAGGAAGAAAATGCAATTTATCCCCTGAAATTACACAGCTTATATAAAATTTACAACCATTAACTATTATTGTTCGATTTACGACCTAGAAATATTAATTAAACAATTTCCCATCCCAAACTATTTTTGTATCCGCGTCTTAGTCAAAATTCTGTTTGAGGGGGGAAATTGCATTTATCCTGAAAATTTTATGTTTGACGATTAGTAATAAGTGATATATATGTTGCTATATTGCAGGATGTTAAGAGATACCTTGAGCCGAATGAGGCGGAAGCTAGAATGTTACGGGACAATGGGCTGACAGATGATGAGATTAAATCGCAACCCCCAATATAGATTAAATCGGATGCAACTTCGTCCCCCAATATATGTTCACTTCATGGGTTATGTTCGTCTATCAACAAGAATCGATCCATAAGATAGATGATTTAAGGAATGAGCTTACTGTATCCAACGAATTGATGATAAGGTTGATTTCGGCAAACAAAGCAGAAGCCACTGAGCAAAATCGTGTGATATTGGCAGCCCTACATCGCATTTGGGGTGTCATCAGCCGACAAATTGTAATATACTTTCAATATTTTTGTAAATACTTAAGCATCATTCTTATAGTAATAAGTATTAACCCACATTTGGTACAGAGATTTGGTGGTCATTGTGTGGACCCTGATGAACCCACGACATGAATATCCATGCATTTCAAAAAAAAACAACATAAAAAACAGCACAACATATGTTTCGTACAAACTTAATTTGAGGAAACAAACAACGGGAAATAACGATTATTTCCACCTGCATGTTGTCTTGTTGTGGCCAGTTTTATTGCATTGGGTGCAACGATTCCTCGAATATGAAGTCTCTCCTTGCGATGGAATCCTTTTTGTTTTGGGCCGACCAATCAAAGGTCTTGGGTTTGGTACGCCGATATTCCATTGTTGAATATGCTCGGGTATAATCCATTCAGACTCATCACCACAAGGGTACACGGGGTTTGTGTAGGTCGATCTTAGGGTGTCGGCTGTGAAGTACCAAATACAGAACTCCCTTACATCACCTGACCGATGACTTATTGCAGCGACGGCATGCTCACATGGTATTCCGTTTATGTCAAACTTACGGCATTCGCATTTCATTTTTTGTAGATCCACAACACATTTCGGCGTCTTCGACCCCTTCACATAAAACTTGTACATGGATATGGGCTCAACGCTGAGATATCTGCTGTGATCCATAAATTGTTGTAACGCAGTCTCCATATTTGGGGCCAAAAATGTCTTAATTTTGCAGAAGGTCTCTATTCTATCGGAATGCCACTTTTGCAAAACACCCCTGATATACTCCACAAGCGATGTGACTGGCCACTTTCGTGCATCTAGCAGTTTGCTGTTAAAACTTTCACAATAATTGTTTGTAATGATAGCATACCTCATCCCTGGAAAGTAAGCTCGTGCCCATCTAGAGAAACCAATTTCACGGAGGTCGTTAGCCAACACAGTGTTCATTTCATTGATAGCATTGAAGTGAATCATAAATTGTGATTTCGTATAAGCGTATACCGCCTTTTTTAATTCTTGGAGACATGTTTTGTCTGGAAACCTTTTTTTCATGTTACCTTTAAGATGGTAGTAGCATATCCCATGGTGTGCGTCCGGAAAGTACGCTGTAATAGCTTTGCTAATGCTTTCGTGCCTGTCGGATACGAACACCAATCCGTCAACGTCTCCGATCGACTTCTTCAACCACATCATGAAGTAGTTGTATGATTCATCGTTCTCTCCATCAACAATGGCGAATGCCAACGGATACAAGTGGTTGTCCGCATCGAGTGCAATTGCACATATTAGATCCCCATGATACCGATTTTTCAAATGTGTGCCGTCCACACAAATAAGAGGCCGGCACCACTTAAACCCACTTAGACAAACCCCAAGAGAAAAATAGCAGTACAAGAACGCACCAGAATCATCTACTGCTATGTCACAAATAGTACCTTCATTTTTCTGCATCAACATGTAAAAGTAAGCAGGTAATTGAGCAAATGATTCTTCAGGGGTACCCTGCATCAGCTGAATCGATCTTTCTCTGCATCGGTAAGCCTTTTGGTAACTAATGTTCAAACCAAAAAACGTCCTCGCTGCTGTTTGTAAATCTCTAGCCTTGAATGTATTTCCGCTGGTCATTACATTCTCTTTGAATAACTCTCCAATAACCGTTGGTGTAGCCTGACGATGGTCTCCACGTCGTATTGGACGGTAACCACAAGTGTGTTCTGGCACGTACTTAGTGATCGTCACATCAGTTTCCACACCGCTATCCCTATTTGCTCTCAGCCTCCACGTACAATTGGCCTTGCGATGTGTCGTAAAAAAGTAGAACCATGGACTAAGGATATGCAATATAAAACAAAACAATGAAACCTTCTCGTTCAATATACATGTCTCATCTTTCACGACATTTTTTATCAAATTACTGTCATAATTAATCCCAGGAGCTACCGGAGGCCGCGGCGTATATTGTCCTATCATTGGAACATCTCCTATGTGTTCCTATAAAACAACATGTCATTACAATTGTCAGCGGCAATGACTTAACCGTCGTACCTAAAAAATCTTAAACTAAAAAAATCTGCATTAAAACATAATGAACAAAATATAGGAAGAACTATAAATCACATTGTCATAAACTTAATAAAACAAAAATTTTATACTAAAAAAATCTGCATTAAAACAAAATGAACAAAATATAGGAAGAACTATAAATAACATTGTCATAATCTTAATAAAACAGCAAGGAAAATGGAGGATAATGCTATAGAGAGCAAAATTTGTAGGAAAATGAATAGCAGCAGCACAATTAAGAATAAGAATAGATAAAAAAAAACCTTTTTGCTCAACATTGATGACCCATCTTTCCTACCATCAATTTTGCGTTTAACAACATGCAATGACAATTCGTGTTTAGGTAAAGTTTGAGGCCCAATTGGAGGGGGCCAAGGACGAAACTGCCTATCGGAGTAAATTTTGAAGCAGGCCTGATTTGTTCCTGATTCAATGTTTTGTTAGTATAATGAACAACACGGTTTTTTGTTATGCGAAACAAGGGACAATCCATATGATCGAACTCAAAATCAAATGAATAAACAATCGGGTCTTTCTTGTTCTAGGATTTCAGAGAATAGAAAATGGTTGCTGTAATAATGGACTGAACTTAATCAATAAGCTGCCTACGTATCCAAGTATATACTTGGAATCAAGTCCAACCGTAGTTCCGGCGGTTGCCCATGATAATGGAGTTAGTGGGCGGTTATATAAGCCCCCACGTCTCACGCTTTGTCATAACTGTCTTTTGTTCCAGATGAGTATGTCCCCGATCTGCTTCTTCTGGTCAGGGACCTGCCCTGACCGGATCAGCCTACTTCTTCAGGTCATGGACTTGGCCTGGCCTGATCAGCCTACTTCCTCAAGTCAAGAATTTGGCCTGGCCTGATCAGTCTGCTTCTTTTGGTCACAGTGGTACCCGGATATGTTCGCGTCGGTTCGCTTTGCCCTGTTCAACACGTGGACCGATTCGGGTCACCCCCAATCACCATACCTTATCAAAATTCATGCTGAACCCATGTTCTTGGTTTTGCTTGTCCCCAAGTTGATGATCTTCTCTTGTATGTTGATGGCATTGTTAATTAGGTACCTTATGCTGATACTCTTTAGGTACCCGCATCAACGGTGTAGACGGTTGTGGTGGACGAGTAAACTTTGAAGAAATTTAATTATTCTTCAATACATGATAATCGACTATTTCATAATAACATGACAAAAAAAATACATGATGTCGGTTGATGAAGCTCTCAATCGTAGACAAGGTGGAACAAATACCAATATATTGATTGCGGGAATCATTTCTCATAGTCTCCAACTCCGCACGAATCAGTTTTCTGCCATATGTAATATCATTTCTAGCACCATCTATGTTTTCTCTCACGTCTTCATTACCATCTTTCACGTCTTTCAATACTTCTTCGGGCATTGACAATGCATATGACCTCAACCCCAAAAGTTGTGTATGTAATTGTATTATTCCGGGAACGGTAGAATGACTTTTGGGGGGAGCTGTGTCAAATGCACTCACACGTTCAGAATGTGCATTGGCACGGTGAGTATCATAGATGGGAGCTGGAAACGGACTAACACATCCACGTTGATGAGAGGCATCACGCGGGATAGTACACACAAGTGGTGGCATATTGATCTTGTCATCTGTCAACCCAATGCTCCGTAACATCTGTACCTCTCCATCACTCGGCTTAAAATAAATATTCACACCCTGTACACATGGAAACATTATTTCAAGTGTTAAAAAATGTATAAACAAAATTGTTTCACATAATTTATGTATTATAAATAATTTAAATATATATTAAGCCAAGTTTATAGGCAATCTCAGCATCTGTGGCAGCCATCAACGCCTTCTCTAGGAAACAAATCGTAATATGACTTACCTCTAAACGGAATGGAGCCATCGTCATATCAACATCACCAATAACATGATTATCGCATTCAATCAAACTACTTCGATTCCTATCTTCGGCTGGCCGAATGTCTGGCTCTACTACACCGAAATATAAACCCGTGATTAGCGCAAACTCAGTCTGCCCTAAACGACATATGCTATCTCTAAAACGAAATCTGAGCTCGTCATTTCTATCTGAATATACTGATCTAATAAGCAACTGATGCACAACCGTGGATGAGTAATTAAAGTTCTCCATAGCTTTGTATATGTCCCCTAATGGGGATTTCAATATTTGGTCAATCAAGTTAGCATCTTTATGAGAGATAAGTGCAGCTTTGAGTTTTTTGAACCGCTCTTTTCCGCCCCTGTAATCGTATGTTATTGTGTATCTATCCTCCGGACGAATAACCCATGCACCGGGAGGCCCCGCCATCTATACATGAAATCACATTAACCACGGTATAACAACAACAACAACAACAATAATTAATCATGATGATTACAAAAAATGACATTCACCGTCTAAATTTAACAATAACAACAATGATGATGATGATTACAAAGATGACATTCACCGTCTAAATTTTAAGATGTAATCTTTACTCACTAGAATTCACTTACAGAGACTTTCTTCGAATTCACTTACACAAGGAGACTAAGAACTCGTCATGTATAATCAACTCATACAATCATAGATAAAACATTATTATTCATAAATGACCTTCCAAGTCTCTAGACTTCAGCTTTATGTATCTTTCTTTGATCCCCCCACCCTCCAAGTTAACTGATACTACTGGGGGGTTATCAAATTAAATAGCATCCTTTTAGCTACAATATGCAACTTAAGTAAATATAACAAAAGTCCAACTAAGAAATGAGTGAAATAAGGTTTCCCACATGTTCGTTGAACAGCTAAGCATCTCATACAGGTGCCACAAAAGGATTTAGCTTGTTCTAACGTGCCAGATGGAGTAGACGACCAAATGCCATTTTGTACTTTTATTACAAAAAACATATGCAGAAAGAATGAATCCAAGCTTCAAAATTGAATTTAAAAAATCCAAGAATAGATTCAGAAGGGTTCGTCCCAAAAATCAATAAAATCGAAGGTAATAAAACTGAGGTAAATCGAATAGAAAAAAACCCAATTGATAAAATCGAAGGTAAATCGAATAGAAAAAACTGACCGATAGCAAATTCAACAGCAAACGGTGTTTAACTAATCCAATAGTTGATTTTTTAGGTTAATCTTCTTGCCGGAAATTGCCCGACACCTATATCCGGAGAGGTTGAAGAAGATTGCCCACAACATTTCATCCCCGAAATGGTGAAAAGAAAGATGATTTCTATACCTGTAAAATGTGAAGAAGAAGAAAAGGCTTATTTTTGGAGGATGAGTGGTGCCGGAGCGAAGAGGAGAGGGAACGCGGTTCTTGAAGGTGGGTTGAAGGTTTTCAGAGAAGTGGAGAAAGGGTTGTTTGAGCTACCGTGTATAATCTTATTTTGTGAAATAGAACGGTACCGTGTTCTACCGTGTGAAATATAATGGTATTCCGTAAAAAAACTAAATAGCGCGGTATGAGGTGAAATACGGCACATTATTTTGTATATAGATTATAGATTGAAAAAGTAGGGTTATAAATAGTATTTTAAAGGAGTTACCCCTAACAAAACAAATTATTAATTTCTTTACATCAAGGTCTTAAATAAGTGCAGCCTTGCGTATTGCATTATTTTTAGACGGTACAATACACACCCCAAATATAAAGATTACAGATTGACATACATAAAAAAGTGGGGTGCGGGCTGCTTTGCGGGAAACAAACTATATATTTTTTTACAAGTATTTTAAATGAGTTACCCCATCATTATATCCTTTAAAATGCCAAAAGTTTTTGTAAATAAATGAAAGAAAGTGAACTGATAGTTTCTTATTCATGCAGTAGTCGGAATCTTACATTAAATAGAGGCTTGTTGATAGCCTTTAGTAATTATGAATCAAAAGAAGCAGATAAGGTCTAACTAATAAATTTAAACAAAATATAGTGTGCGAACCATCCCATTTTGAATTTTTTCTCGAACTAAGTGGCAATCGATCTCGATGTGCTTTGTGCGCTCGTGAAAAAGCTGGATTAGAAGCAATATGAAGAGCGCAACATTATCACAAAACATATTCGCAGGATGCCTGTATTTGAGCCCCAAGTCCCTTTGAATAGCCTTTATCCATGTGATTTCACAACAAGTACTAGCCATTGAACGATATTCAGCTTCGGCACTCGATCTAGACACTGTCGTTTGTTTCTTAGTTCGCCAAGAGACAGGAGATTGACCAAGTAAGATGCAAAAACCCGTAATTGATCTTCGAGTATCTTTACAGCGTGCCCAATCAGCATCACAAAAGGCATTAATTTCCAGCCGACCCTCCGATGGAAAAAGAATTCCTTGTCCCGGCGTGTTCTTTATGTATCGCAAAACTTTATGTCCGCATCTAGGTGGGGTTGTCTTGGTTTTTCCATAAATTGACTCAACATATGGACTGCATAAGCAAGATCTGGGCGAGTGGCAGTAAGATAAATAAGTCGTCCAATCAAACATCTATATGACGATGCATCCGAAACAGGCTCTCCTTGGTCTGATGTCAATGAAATGTTTTCGTCAACTGGGAAACGAGATGGTTTGGCACCCAAGAATCCGGTATCCTCCAAAATTTCTAATGCATATTTGCGTTGGGACAAGGTGATCCCTCGTTGTGACCGCGCCACCTCAATGCCAAGGAAATATTTAAGTGGCCCAAATCTTTAAGTTTAAATTGTTGAGACGAGCCTTCTTTGTTTCTTCAATATCTTCTAAGTCATTCCCGCTAAGATGACGTCGTCAACATATACTAATAATGCCAAATATTTGCCTTCGCGGTTGCGGACGAACAAAGAGTAATCCGCATATGAGTGTGTGAAACCTGCAATTTTAAGGGCATTAGACAATTTAATAAACCATTGTCGTGAGGCTTGTTTTAATCCATAGAGTGATTTTTGGAGTTTGCACACACGGGTCTCCCCCTTTCGTCCGTAACCGGGAGGAAGGGACATATAAACTTCTTCGTCGAGGTCACCATGGAGAAATGCGTTATTGACGTCGAGTTGATGTAAATGCCAATTATTTTGGGATGCCATGCTTAACAAAATGCGCACAGTCACCATCTTTGCTACTGGCGCGAATGTTTCACGGTAGTCAATCCCTTCAACTTGGCTATAGCCTTTTGCAACCAAACGAGCTTTGTATCTATCAATGGAACCATCGGATTTAAGTTTTATTTTATAGACCCATTTGCAGCCAATGGGTTTCTTACCGCATGGAAGAGGTTGCAAACTCCATGTATGATTGGCCTCTAACGCGTCTATCTCAGATTGCATGGCAGCACGCCAATTAGGGTCTTGGACAGCTTGTGAAAAAGTGCTAGGTTCTTTAAGTAGGGTCAATTTAGCAGCAAAGGCCTTATGAGAGGGTGACAACCGGTCATATGTAAGGAAATTATTCAAAGAGTAAGAGTTACCTGAACTGTGGACGGCATGCGTGGCAGCTGATGGGGCGGTCCTTGAAGGGAGGGCCATATCAAGATGAAATTCCTGCAAATAAGAGGGAGTTTTGGTAACTCGGTGGCTGCGTCGTGGTGGTGTGTGCATCGAGGATGAAAGTGGAGCAGTAGTTGGGGATTGCTCCGATGAAGGTGAAGGAGGTTCATTAGATGATTGCTCCATGGAAGGTGAATGTGGCTCACTAGGTGTTGTGTTGTTTGGTTCAAGTTGATGATTAAATTCGGACGCGCGCGGAACAGTGATTGGGTCATCATCAATCAAATTAGCAGAGGGTTTTGGCGATGTATTTTGTGACAGTGTGTATGGGAATGTATTTTCATGGAAAATGACATCACGTGAGACAAAGACTTTGTGGGTGGTTAAATTATACACCTTGTATCCTTTTTGGCCATTTGGATATCCTAAAAATATACATTTTGAGGATCTAGGGTCGAATTTTGTCGGTTTCTCGGCATGGGTAGAAACAAAACATAGACAACCAAAGGTTCTTAGGTGGGAATAATTTGGTGGCTTGTTAAATAATTTCTCAAAAGGCGTTATTCCGTGGAGTATTGGGGTAGGTGTTCTATTTATGAGGTAAGTTGCGGTGAGTATAGCGTCTCCCCAGAATTTCTTTGGGAGCCCGGCTTGAAACAAAAGGGCTCTAGCCATGTTTAGTAGGTGTCGGTGTTTTCTTTCTGCAACCCCGTTTTGCTGGGGTGTGTCTACACAACTAGTCTGATAAAATAATTCCTTTTTGAGTATAAGTACTTTCTAATTTGAATTCTGCACCATTATCACTACGAACAATTTTTATTTTGGCATTGAATTGGGTTTCTGACATATTGAGGAATTGGACAAGTAATTCTTTGGTGTCGGACTTGTGTCGCATTAAATAAACCCAAGTGCAACGTGTATAGTCATCAACAATTGTAAGAAAATATTGAGCACCCGTAAGAGATGGTACCCTATAACCCCCCCAAATATCCACATGAATAATTTCAAATGCAGGAGTAGTAGTAATAGAACTTTTATTGAATGGAAGACGCGTTTGTTTTGCAAGAGGGCATATTAAACAATCATAGTGCTCAAGCAATTTATTCCTATTTTCTGACAAATGAAATAACGAAAAAAAATTGGAAGATGGGTGACCCAAACGTTGGTGCCATAGGGAAGAGCTGGATGTCGAGACTTGGTGGCAACGTCTGTGGTTTCTTATTGTAAGATAATATAGGCCCTCCTTTTCAAAGCCCGTCCCAATCATCTTCCCCGAATGTCGGTCCTGTATTAAACAATAATTATTTAAGAAAGTGACCTTGTACGGTGAATGAGCTGTTAGCTTGTGAATAGAAACAAGATTTAAATGAAAATATGGAACACAATGAACTTCTTTTAAGGTAAAGGTTGGTGACAATTTTACTTCACCAATGTGTGTGACTTTGGCTTTTGAACCATTTGGAAGAGTGACAGTACGGTTTTTGACTGGTTTGGAAAAACTAAAGAGATTGGGATCGTTGACCATGTGATCCGTACATCCACTGTCCAATATCCAATTGTGTGTGCCATCAGTACAAGGAAAAATATTACCTGAGAATTGTGCAGCATCTGATGTTACAAGAGCTTGATTGGCAGATAAGTTCTTTGACTTTACCGTGTCAAGAAGTTGTCTGCATTCTTCAGGAGAAAAGGGAAATGATGTGTCCTTCTTCTCCATTTTAATGGATTGGCTCTAACCTTCTTTAGGGGGCACATTCCCTTCTGCGGCCTTCCTTTTTCTACAATAGTCACTCGTGTGGCCTTTAATTCCACAATATCCACATGTAAGATGAGCCCTGCAATTTTTGGTGTTATGATTATTCCTTCCACACTTCACACATTTGAGAGCATTAACGGAGTCATGTGTTGTCGTTTTTGCAGCAAATGCGGCACTTTCAGACTTTGCTGCCTCCTTTCCTTGTGACGCCTCGATTGTTTCTCATGCCGGAGGACCAACGCATAAGCCTTGTTGACGAGAGGGCAAGGGATCCATGAGTAGAGTGTTGCTTTGCGCACACTAGAGTACGAGTCATTTAAGCCCATGAGAAATTTCATGGTCTTTTGAGTCTCAAGATATTCGGCTACTGATTTAATTGATCCACACGTACATGTAGGAAATGAACAAAGCGTATCGCTTTCATCCCACAATCCCTTTAATCGTGTAAAATATGTGCTAACAGTTGAATCTCCCTGAATGCATCCATGGATCTCGTTCTCTACATTATATAGTTGAACCGCGTTAACATGGGAAAACCTTTCATGTAGTTCTGACCAAATCTGGTGTGTGGTTTTACAGCGGATTACGCTACTTGCAATTTCTCTTGTCATGGATCCAAGTAGCCACGTTTTAACCAAATTGTTACAGCGATTCCATTGATTGAATTCTTCGAGTTTTCGTGTGCAGTATGTTTAATGGATCCGTCTAGCGACGACTTTGTTATGAATCAAAAAGAAGCAGATAAAGTCTAACTAATAAATTTAAACAAAAGAATAAAGGTTGTTTGAGCTGAAATTTAAATACAATTATCCTTTTACAGTTTTAGAGCTCATCCGCCACAAGCTAAGCAAGCATGTGGTATAACCTTTGACACACATGTTCTCACTCCGTGATAAAATCGAAGCATGTTGTCACAATATTTATACGTATCAAAAAAAATAATCATATTCAATTGAAAATCGAACACTGAATATTTTTCGCTCGCTTTTATTATTATGACGCTAGAAGTTTCTATTGACTATATAATATATAAATTCGTGAATTAATCGACTCCGAATGAATTGAATTTATTTAGTGAATTTTTGGTAATATGATTAGAATTTTCATGGATTTGAATAGTAATATTTTTTGTGTGATGCATGGATATTGGATACAGGTGAGGAATTGATTCCTTGTGTCAATGGTCAAAAGCTTTGCAATTCAACCGTTTCAATCCCACAATGCATATCTCAAGGCCAAAGTATTTGCTACAAATTTGTGTGCAGGCTTATATTATTATTATTAGGGGGAATTCATGGGACCCACCCACAATAATCGGGGTAACCAATTCCCGGTCCAATTATGGGGAATACCACATCTTCTTCCCCATTTCACTCCTCTTGTTCCCAAAAATTTGATTCCCAATTCTATCAATTCAGCTGCAAATTCGAGATTCCAACTACAATTCGACATCATTCCAACTACAATACGAGAACCCACTGTAATTCCATCCCCCATTTCATATCTTCTTCAAGGTTTAAGTTTAATTCTTCATTCAATCGTGCAAACCCATATCTGGTGAACCCATTCACACTGATCCATACCTTGCTAATTCAACTTGCTGCAGCTCGTAGATTTCACGCCATTACACAGAGTGAGTGTTTATATAGCCTTTAAATTGTTTCACCTTAGTTAATTGAGCCTGTAATAAGGGGCAAATATATGTCCGCTTGTCGGATCTATGGAGATTGTAGTTATTTGAGGTTAATTTGTTTTGATTAGTTGTAAATGGATAAGATTAGTTGCTTATATGTCAGTTTCGGGGATTGTGGGTTTTGGTTAGTTGCAAAGATTACACATGTAGCTAATTACTCAATCCAAAATTGATAAGATTAGATGCTTAATAGTATCATCGTCTTTCTCCTTAGGTAATCAATTCTTCATTATAACTTAAACAAGTATGCTTTATATCCATCTTTATGTTACATATACAGTTTTGTTATGTTGTTTAGAGATTAATACAAATTAATTGATAATTGATTATGGTAACAGGTCCTTTTGGAGTAATGGATGATGTATGGATATATGTTTGTTATCCGGTTGAGTTTATAGAAGAAGATAGGGATGGTAAATGGGAATGGAAGTATGTTGGTGTAGGAAAAAGAAAATTGAGGGCAATCATGATTCGTAAAAACATATCCTTTGAAGAGTTGTACGATAAGGTGGTCAACGAGTTCGGGATTGATACAAAGCGGAAAAAAATAGAAATGCAATGTGTTGTGCCGAGTAACATCAAACTTTCCATGTGCACCACCGATGGTGATTGATTCGGATAGTAGTGTGAAGTGGTTAGTATCTTTTTCTGAAAAAACATACGTAGGTATTAGCCTCATTGATAAAGATGATAAAGATGATAGAAATGATGGTTTGAATGGTGTGGAGAATGATGGTTTGAATGGTGTGGAGAAGGAAAAGTTGAATGGTGTGGAGAAGGAAAAGTTGAAAGGTGGGGAGAATGTGGACAACTGTGAAAGCCCGACTATGACTCAAAATTTTGAAATGATTGATGCTTATGTTGATGAAGAATGTAATGTGGAAGTTAATAGAGATGATCCGTTATTGTCAAATGGAGCTGGTGATGTGACTTTGGAACCATTCGAGAAGCGTTATGTTGACAGGCCTCCAAATGAAGAATCAGAAACATCTGAAAGTGTAGATGATGATGTGGAAACGAGTAGGATACCTGAAAGTGTAGATGATGATGTGGAAACGGGTAGGATACCTGAAAGTGTAGATGATGACGTGGAAATGAGTGCACCGAAACAAAATTCAGTTCCTGATAAAATTAGCGGTGTGAGTGATGTTGATCCTAATGTACCCTTTGGAGAGGATCCACGACGGTGAAGATATTCATGTTCATGACGTGTTTGAAACAAAGGACTTATTGAAACAAGCGTTAGAGAAGTTGGCCGTGAAATATCACTTCGAATTTATAACGGAAAAATCATCCAAAGCCATTTATGCCGTGAATTGTAATGATACGGCTTGTAGATGGCATATGCGAGCAACAAGGATAGGAGCAACAAGGAAAGGAGAAACAGGGGATGGTAGAAGGGTCGGAAAAGTTTGAAGTGCGAATTTACAAGAAGTTACATACTTGTTCTCTCACTTGTTCGGAACAAAGATCATACTAACGCATCCTACACTTTCATAGCAAGGGAGTTTTTTCATAGCTTTACGGATCCGAAACATGAATTTTTACCACAAAATGCAATTGTAGAATTTCGTCGGATCTATGGATATACCATAAGCTATCCAAAGGCATGGATGGCAAAAAACTATGCAATGGAAATGTTAACGGGTAATCCAAGTGAAAATTATGCCGGATTGCCGAAGTATTTTCATATGTTGAAGATGAGTAATCCAGAAACTGTGGTGACATATCCACCAATAACAGAGGTGAATTCAAATATTGTTTTGTTTGCCTTGGGCAGACAAAAAGAGCATTTCAGTTAAATTTGTTGCGTCCAGTTGTTGTTGTGGATGGAACCTTTTTGAGCTCGGTATACAAAGGTGTTTTACTAACGGCGCTATGTGAAGATGCAAATAAGCAAGTGTATCCTATGGCGTGGGCAATTGTTGATTCAGAAAATAATGCATCATGGAAATGGTTTTTTCAGCAGTTGAAAAAAATCATCGGGGACACGAAAGAGCTCGTTATAGTTTCGATCGTCTTTGAAAGCATAAAGCACGGAATGAAGACGGTGTTTAAGAACATTTGTTCATGGACATTGTATGTTTCACATGAAAAGGAATTTGCAAACTCAATTTCCACGACATGATATCGGACGCTTGTTCGAATGGACCGCACGGGCGTATCGGAAGAATGAATTTCTGACTTTGTTTGATGCCTTATGTAGCAAAACACATGATGAACCACCGATTTGCGGGGAAAAAGAAAAAAAGACGATTAGAGAATATTTGGTTGAAGAAGATTTTCATTATTGGGCAAGGGCATGGTTTAAAGCTAAGAGGTACAACCTCATGACGTCAAACAACTTTGAGTCATTTAACGATAAGCTAAAAAAAGCTCGAGAATTAAGTGTGATTGGTTTGCTCGAACGTATCCGTGAGATAATGCAAGAATGGTTTGCTAAGAGACATCGTCTTGCCATGGCTTGTACGACTCCTCTAACCCCGAAATGGAAGGTATAATGCTTGAGAAATACAAGGCGGCTTTGGGTTTAGAATGTGACGAAGTTCAAAACCTTGTTTATAGTGTTCGGGAAGGTGTGAAAAGCCATATTGTGAACGTGCTAAAGAATACATGTTCATGTGAAGAATTTGAGGCACACCTTTTTCCATGCGGACATGCAATTCGCGATAAAGATGCATGGAACAAAAGGGTATAATCATTGTAGCGGTCATTACACAACGGAATGTTGGAGGTTGTTATATTCGAAGCTATTTATCCTTTGACGAATAAAGATGAAGTTGCTTTCCCTAATAATGTGCTTTCTAAGAAGGTTTTACCCCCATCGGGAATGAAGAGGCGAAATTTGGTAGACCCCAAAAGAAGAGGAAGAAATGCGCCGGAGAAGCACAAGAGAAGAGGAGAATTCTCGATAGTGTTTCCTAATGTTTTATTTTATTGTTGATCATGTTGTAATAAGTGTTGAATTGAATTCCTGGATATTGATGTGTTGGATAATTATGTATTGGATCTTTATGTGTTGTGATGTTGGAGAATAATGTGTTGGATACTTTATGTATTGGATATTTATGTGTTGTGATGTTTATTTGGTTGTATTTGCTTGTTAAAATACTTATTTGAATATTTAAGGGTTGTGAAAAACTACGGTTTCAACAACCTTAAATATGAAAATCTCTTTGTTATAAAAACAAGCATTATCAATGTATGTTAAGTTATAACAACAATTTTGTGAGTATACAATATGGACTCATATATGTCCATAACTTTATAAGGTTGCTGAAACATTGCAAAATCAGATTGCAAAATCAGAAACATTGCAAAATCAGCATTGCAATACACATTGCAAAATCAGAAACATTGCAAAATCAACATTGCAATACACATTGCAAAATCAGAAACATTGAGTTGATCATAAATATGAAACAAAAGATAACACAACAAATCAATGGCTTTCTTGAAAATGCTTCAAGACTCTTCTTTAAGATAATCATTTCGGTCTCAGTTCTTGTACATCTCTCATTATTAACGAGTTTGAATGTCGATGAATCTTCCGAATTAACCACAACGGTTTGCAATTATAAGTTACGTTGAGTTCGCATCGCAATCCTTAATTTTTCCGAAATCCATTTGCATAATTTTTCCCGAAATCCATTTGCATAAATCCTAACCCAAAAACAAGTATATTCAAGAAATCACAAAAATCAAGTCATTGTATTCACGGGGAAACGAACACAAATCCTTAATATTCATAGAAACATTTCAATAGGCAAAATCCATCCAAGAAGTCGTGAATTTCCTTCATTCGAATTAAACAGAAACTCTAGTTTAATGAAACGAATTCGAATTAAACACCAACCCTAGTTTTAAGAAACGAATTACCTTCATTTGATTCTAGCAAGATTTGCGTGAAGTACGGGTGGAGGAATTGAAGGATTTCCGCCGGATGTGGTTTGTGAGGGAGAAAGAGTGAGAATGGAAAAGTATGTTTGACCAATTTACCCGGTTTTGAAAAGGAAGCAAAGATTTTGCCGGGAAATCAAAAAAATTTGGGTTGTTATGGAGAAATTTCCGGCGGGAATATTGGGAGAGAGTTCAGGCGGGACTTTTGGGATTTTGTGGAGTAAATGTTTTTATTTTTATTTTTTAAAACACATAGAAAAATAATAATAATAATAATATAATAATAATAATAATAATAATAATAATAATAATAATAATAATAATAATAATAATAATAATAAATAAAAACACATAATGGAAAGTGTTATACGGTTGTTCTTAGGTTTGGATCCACCGATCCATACACTTGTTGTTCTTAGGTTTGACTCTCACTTTGATCCATACACCTTTGAATCATAATGGTTGTTTTTAGGTTTGACTCTCCTTTGATCCATACACTTGTTGTTCTTAGGTTTGACTCTCACTTTGATCCATACACTGCTTGTTGTTCTTAGGTTTGACTCTCACTTTGATCCATACACTTGTTGTTCTTAGGTTTGACTCTCACCGATCCATACACTTTGAATCATACGGTTGTTCTTAGGTTTGACTCTCCTTTGATCCATACACCTTTGAATCATAATGGTTGTTCTTAGGTTTGACTCTCCACTTGATCCATACAACTTTGTTGTTCTTAGGTTTGACTCTCTTTGATCCATACACTTGTTGTTCTTAGGTTTGACTCTCACCGATCCATCCATACCTTTGAATCATAATGGTTGTTCTTAGGTTTGACTCTCTTTGATCCATACTGCTTGTTGTTCTTAGGTTTGACTCTCACCGATCCATACACCTTGTTGTTCTTAGGTTTGACTCTCTTTGATCCATACACCTTTGAATCATACGGTTGTTCTTAGGTTTGACTCTCACCTTTGATCCATACACCTTTGAATCATAATGGTTGTTTTTAGGTTTGACTCTCACCGATCCATACACTTGTTGTTCTTAGGTTTGACTCTCACCTTTGATCCATACACTTGTTGTTCTTAGGTTTGACTCTCTTTGATCCATACACGTTGTTGTTCTTAGGTTTGACTCTCCTTTGATCCATACACCTTTGAATCATACGGTTGTTCTTAGGTTTGACTCTCACTTTGATCCATACACTTTGAATCATAATGGTTGTTCTTAGGTTTGACTCTCACCGATCCGTACACTTGTTGTTCTTAGGTTTGACTCTCCTTTGATCCATACTGCTTGTTGTTCTTAGGTTTGACTCTCACCTTTGATCCATACCTTTGAATCATAATGGTTGTTCTTAGGTTTGACTCTCACTTTGATCCATACACTTGTTGTTCTTAGGTTTGACTCTCACTTTGATCCATACAGCTTGTTGTTCTTAGGTTTGACTCTCCTTTGATCCATACACCTTTGAATCATACGGTTGTTCTTAGGTTTGACTCTCCTTGATCCATACACTTTGAATCATAATGGTTGTTTTTAGGTTTGACTCTCCTTTGATCCATACTGCTTGTTGTTCTTAGGTTTGACTCTCCTTTGATCCATACATTGCTTGTTGTTCTTAGGTTTGACTCTCACCGATCCATACACCTTTGTTGTTCTTAGGTTTGACTCTCACCGATCCATACACCTTTGAATCATACGGTTGTTCTTAGGTTTGACTCTCACCTTTCGATCCATACACCTTTGAATCATAATGGTTGTTCTTAGGTTTGACTCTCACTTTGATCCATACAGCTTGTTGTTCTTAGGTTTGACTCTCTTTGATCCATACACTGTTGTTCTTAGGTTTGACTCTCACTTTGATCCATACACCTTTGAATCATAATGGTTGTTCTTAGGTTTGACTCTCACTTTGATCCATACACTTGTTGTTCTTAGGTTTGACTCTCTGTTTGATCCATACACTTTGTTGTTCTTAGGTTTGACTCTCACCTTTGATCCATACACTTTGAATCATACGGTTGTTCTTAGGTTTGACTCTCCTTTGATCCATACACCTTTGAATCATAATGGTTGTTTTTAGGTTTGACTCTCACTTTGATCCATACACCTTGTTGTTCTTAGGTTTGACTCTCACTTTGATCCATACACTTGTTGTTCTTAGGTTTGACTCTCCTTTGATCCATACACTTGTTGTTCTTAGGTTTGACTCTCAGCGATCCATACCTTTGAATCATACGGTTGTTCTTAGGTTTGACTCTCACTTTGATCCATACACCTTTGAATCATAATGGTTGTTCTTAGGTTTGACTCTCACTGATCCATACACTGTTGTTCTTAGGTTTGACTCTCACTGATCCATACACTGTTGTTCTTAGGTTTGACTCTCACTGATCCATACACTGAATCATAATGGTTGTTCTTAGGTTTGACTCTCACTGATCCATTGATCGGCTAAAACTGGGTGTCCAATCTTACCGGCAGTGTACCGGGTCTAATTGTAGTGTAGTCTGGTGAATCAAGTGTCGAATCCTCAGGGAAAAGAAAATGTAATTTTAAAATGTGGTTAAACACCAATTAGCTATTATTATCTTGATCTAAGTCGCAATTCTTTTTAATTAGAGCTATTCAAATGATAAATAATTAGATATTTATATAGATATAGATACCAATATAATAGATAGTTAATAAGAACTAACCAAGACAATGTTATTGAATTATGATCTCTTTTAGTTTTAATGGATGTGACCAATCTTCTTGTTGAAGTGTAATTGATTATGTGAAACGGTATACTCCTCAGCTAACAAATTCCCCTCATACGAGTGCACGAATTCATTCTATGCCTCCTCCTTGGTAAAACCGTAATTAAACCTAATGATTTGACATGATAATCTCTCGAGTATAAATATTCTATCCCCGGATAAGAAAGAGGGTTCCGTTTGTCAGACGGCCAATTTTACCTTCCGGTCTTTCTACCCTTTTCTCATACCACTAACGTCTACGGTCGGTTCATGATTAGGTTATGGTTCGTCCATCTTGGTTAATTACGTCAATATAGACTATCAATTAGTTCAAGTAGAAAGAGATTCATCGATTCAATTTTTAATCATATTTTAACTTAGTCATCATCCATTTCCCTAAAAGAGAAACATTTTTCAATTACATGCCTTGGCTAGTTGTATAATTAGCCTACATACATTATTACTAGTAGATAAAATTGTAAAAAAAAACAAACAAACATAATAAACGAGAATATTACCAATTATAATTGTTGAAGGGAGGCTTCGTCCTCGAATGTCACAACGGTGATAAATTCAACAATCTTCAATAATTATTCTTACTATTACAACATTATTACTACTACTTTTTAGGCATAATGCCTCTTGAAATAATATTTACGAGAGAGTAGATAAGATAGGGATATATATATATATTGGTATATATTTTTCATACCTCATAAATGAGGTATTTATAGGCGAAATCTACGGTCCGGCGTGCGCGGCGATCCGGCGTGCGCCGGATTAACCGATTTCGAATATCATGTGTCGGACGCACATGGGGTAACATGGGGTAATTATCACATAATCCGGCGTGGACCGGTTTCTTCCGGTACGCGCCGGGTTTGTCTGCCACTTGATGATTTTTGTATGATTTGATTCCGATTCTTCTACTTTGTATCACATAATACGTATAACAACAACAAAAACGACAAAAACACGAGGTAAATCGACAACAAAAGTTATAATTTGTATTATGTTATTTATTTGTATTTATTAGATTTTTATATGTTATTTTACTATCATTTAATATTTTTAGATAAAATTAATCAATAATATGTATAAAATGTGATAACATTTTGTCATAAATTTAACATATATCAACTATTCCCCACTTAGCTTTTGATCGTCATAAAGCGCAAAATAAGCGATAAATAATAAATACATATTCATAATGAAAACAATATAATTTATTTAGACTAAATTTCTAATTTAGTAAGGTATATCGTCGATATTTTAATTATATATTAATTTTATCTATTTAAGATTTATTTAAGAAGATAAAAAGTGTGTATAACTCAATAAATTAGTTATAAAATATTATCTAAAATGAAATTCTACATGAATTACTTAATAAAAATATTTAGAATAACTTTAAAATCGCCACTGTACGAATTATTGGAATCAAAGACTAAGTCAAGTAGTTGGCAAAATGACTTATAACGTTCAGGTTCAGGGTGTTTGGCTAATCGAAAGGATAAGAAAGGAAAATCGAAAGAGATAGAAGCAAGTCGTACGTACTTACACCTTCAACTTTTGATCAAAAAAATATCTTGATTAGTAACATCCTGACACTGATTTAATGATTTTTTATTTTTTTATTTTTTTTAAATACTAACATATCCGAACTCATTGCCAGAATCGACTATCTTTCAAGCGTCATGAGGTGAGAACTAATATATTAGTACCCAACTATTCCAAGAATAGCAACAATTGATACAAGATTGCCTTCCAAATAATATTTATTCCAATCTCAGCTTATACCACTTTTGTATTTCGATGTCGTCACCGCTATCCATAAGCACATACTATACTTGCGGGATTTCAAAGAAATGTAGACCAATTTAAGTTAAGGGTCGGTTTTATCTAGTTAATCATAATGGCTAAATTCGAGTGAGGTCTTGATCACTCTACAAGAAATTTGAGGTGGGGACAAAAATTGGAAATTATGTTCGGGTAGGCTATTTAGCTCTAGTTAATCAAAGTAATGCCAAAAATCTCATCATTCCTAGTCCGATTCCAATTTCATACTTGTCTTGAAATGAAAATTATTCTAAAATTTTATTATAAGTGATTCTTTGTCCAATTCCATAAAAAAATATTTCATACTATTTATCTAGATATACATACTTAATTTCTTGTTAAGATCTAAAATAGATATAAATAATATGGAAATAATATATCAAGCTTACTTTACTTAATTAAAAATTTGTTCTATCAAAATATATCATTTTTATTATAATAATTATATATTATTTCATTTATTTCCTTGAGGATAATTAAACTAAGTGTATAAGTATTTGATATATTAACTTCATTTTATTTACTAACCTAACTCCATTCCCCACTAGCGAACTGTCATCGTCCCGATGATAAGTGAGTGCAATAATTGGGTAGAAAATAAAAAAAATGATTTTAATTAAGGTGATACGAGTTTTTCTTATAAATTATTCATTTAGAAAAGAAAAGACTACAACATAACATTTTTATTAAAGGAAATATTAATATTACACAAAATATAAGGACATAATTAAACAAACTTATGGACTTAAAGGAAATTCTTAAACTAAAACAACTTAAAAGGAACTTAAAAACTTAAAAACTTAAAAACTTAAAATATCTTATTCCAACTTATAAACCAATCACTTAAACTCCTCCCATCGCACATAGATGAAATGACCTCTCAATCTTCTCAACGTAGATGAACCGCTTGGTACATCTCTGCGGAAGCGAACCTAGAAGAGGTTGACGAGAAGGAAAGATCTCATCCGAAGCATTCTCCGGAACTCCCGCAAAACGGATACGAGTTTAGAGATCAAAGACGCAAACGGCATCGGTTGACGAAAATTTCGTCTACCAAGAGCAAAGTTGATAGCCGTCTTGTGGATCGGGACTCCCAGGTCAATAATAGCTCCAATCGTAATAGCATACGGTAAGCGGCATCTCATCATCAAAAACCTCGGAAAAGTCCAAAGTTGGAAAAACTCGCGAATTTATAAAATGTTTCCAGGTTCGAAGATGAGGAAGCGAAGTGAAGTGGAGACAACATGATCACGGTTGTAATTTGGAAAGAGAATTTGGAAAGCTTCGGCACATTTATCAATAACACCATGAGCTGTGTCCAAATTCCCCTTTGCGATTCATAATGACTATTTGGGGTAGTTTGGACGGGAGGTATTTGAAAAGCTTGATTGATGATAAAAGGAGTGAATGGTACAATACAACCACGGACACGCACAAAACGTGTCGATGCGACGAAACGAGTCGACGACGAGTTGCATAAAATTCTCGAACTAGAGTGACATTGACCTTGCCTCTTGGTGTACGGACAAAACGATCCCGTCCACCTCCTTCGATACGGAGAAATCCCCACATTTGGTTCATTTTTCGAAAGTTGAGACCTTTCTCAAGTAAAATAGGGGGTACCGAAATTGGCTAGATAACGGTCTTGAATTTGTTTGGTGCGGATAATCATTAGGATCGAAAAATAAATGTTGAATATCCGGGGTTTCATCATTTGGGTACAAGCGGGGAGAGTAGCTGTTAGCGAAGGAGAGGAATGATTGGACATTTTCTACCGTTAATCGGTAGGTGAAAGAGAGGAAGGGGTATCCTTCTAAGATTGCAAGGTATGCTATTTATAGGTAAAAATTCGAGCGAGAAGAGGAAAAAATTCGTTTCGGTGTCATAAATAGATTTTCCGGCGTAAACCGGTGTGTTCCGGCCTACGCCGGAATCTATTTAATTACGTCGAAATAAATACATATATATATATATTTGTCGGGTCGGTGATAACCCGGCGTGAACCGGAATATACCCGGCGTACGCCGGTTTCACTATTCACGGACGAGTCTAATTTGTGTGTTGATGGCCGAGAAAATTTTCAAAATCAAACAAAATAAAATACATCATTCATCAAAATGTTATAAATAAATTATTACCAAATAAATTCTTACGAGCGGGAAATTATTAAAAAGTGCACTAACCACCGAGTGCATCAACCAAACGTCAACGTTAAAATTTCTAGTGCCAAAACAACATAATGAAAGGAAATAGTCATCAAAGTACAAATGTTTTTCCAATGATAAAATTTTAACCGAGTTTATTCGAAGTCTTCAAAATTCAAATCATGCGGCGGTTTGTGACATGGATTGAGTCGAAAGCTGCTCCAAAGTCGGAAGTTGAAGTCGTGGTATAGAATGGATCTTGTGAACGCATGGTGGACATAGTAACCGAACTATCGAATCCAAGCGATCCAAAACCGGTAGTGACGACAAATTTGAAATCGAAGCGTAATCTCCAAATCTGAAGTAGCATTTGTGACACTGGAAACATACCACGACATACTAAAGCCGACCCGAAGTAACACGAGTGTAAGATTGAGAGGTAGGAGGCGAAGGAATCGGTCGAACCCAGTGGTAAGGTATAGGGATGCACGCACGGCACCGAGGCGGATCATCGGACATGCGCTCGTAAGCGGGGTCAGACCTCTCATAAAAGCTCGGCCGACCTCTAACTCCCACTCTAATATCATTGGCCCCCTTTGCGACTCGGTCGAATCCTAACGGCATATTAGTCGACTTCTATCAATTGCACTAAGAATGGCGTCGGACGGTGATAACTACGACTCGCACGGGCGCCTAGAAGAGGATCCAAATAGGGGTGGGATTCTAGTACGAGGGATTTTTGACATTTTCTTGTCGGTTAGGATTATTATAATCAAGTTTACCAACGGCGGTTGCGGGGCAAGTCTAGGACCTATGATTGGGGTATCGGCGAAACAATTTTGTCGGCGAGGTAAAGGTGGGACTCTCGCCATCGGACACAATGCGAGAGATTAGATTTGGAAATGGCATGTTTCCTTGCGGAATACGAGCATGAGCAAAATCCCAAACCTTATTGAAAATCAATTTTCCTAGATTGACCGGAATATCCTTAACTATTGCCCAAGCGAGTAATGACATCATCTCTACCAAAAGCAACGACATGAGTAGATGGTGACATTATAGCCCGAAACATCTTAATAGCTCGACATCCTTAATACAACCCCCGTATGCAAACCTATTATCAATCCACGTCGCGAGATGGGTCGAAGGCTTGTTGAGCTTCATAAGCCTTAGCTTGCAAAACACTAGGTGGATTAAACCCCAAACAGAATAATAATCTTCCTCATCGGGAACCTCGGGAATGGCAAAAAATGCATTAATGACGACGGCGAGTAAAAGGGACGGTAGCATTTCTAAGAGAAACGAGAGGTCAAAGGGCCTTCATCTACGGGCTCATAAGCGAAATAGCGAATAAAATTTAGCCACCATCGTGGCATTAACGGGGTCAACACGCTCATGGGCTATCTCCATCCGGCCTCTATTCTCAAAAATTTCCTTCGGTTCGGGTCCTAAGGCGGTAAAATCTATACCCCGTTCTAGCGATCTTGGACATTTTGAAAAATATCTATCAAAAGCGGCTACGAGTGCACGGGGTAGCGATTTTCTTAAAGGATATGGCCTAACCTTGTCGAGAGGCCTAGGCTCATGCACGGGTACTACGGGTGGTATGTCGGATTTTCTTTTCTTACTACCCTTTTTACGAGAGGAAGACTCAGCCATCTACGATTGTGGTATCGAAAATAACAAAAATTAATATTAAAACAAAATGAAAACATCAACAAAAATTGATAAAATTGATACTTAAAATTATAAACTTGATAAATAATTATATTAGATGATTACCTGAAAATGTGAGGGATGTAGAAAAACGTGGGTGGCCAGAAAATATGTCACTTCGCCGGAATTGTGTGCTTAAGCCGAAAATCACCAACTTTGAGTGTAATGTATTAAAGTTGTAGTGTGTGTGGTAGAAGAGGTATTTGAAATAATAAAAATGGAGAAGAAAAGAGGTGGGTTTTATGGTGTAAAGAGGTGGGGGAGAAAAGGGAAGGGGCGGCGTTGTTAAGAAAAAAATTGGGGAGAAGAAGAAGAAAAGAGAGAACCCGTAGGTTAAGTTCATTTAATTCCGGCGTGGACCGGTCTAGTCCGGTCTACGCCGGGTTATTAAAATCCGTTTTTTTTTTTTTTTTTTTTTTCATAAAAATATTTTTATAAAATCCCAAAATCATTTAATGATAAAATAAATTACTACGATATTTTTTGTATGATAAATTCTAATTATATCATATAAACCATATATGATAAAAATAAGTTTATCATAAATTTTTTTATAAAATCTTTGAAAATAAAATTCAATCTACTTCTACTCCTATTATTCTTAATTCTTTGAGATTTCTATAGTAGCGGTCCATCAACCTAATTCCTAGGAATGATGCGTTTGAATTCTCTCTTTGTTGTCCATCGGGATTTTCAGATAACCACCTAGTCGTTCCCATCTTAATTACATTCAAACATTCATCCTGGGATTTGGTTGTGCTTTCCCCACATTTTCCACTTGTGCTCACTCTTTCCACAGATTCTACACCTAGTAGGAATCTTGCCCTTCTCTTTATAGCACTTCTCGATTTCCCATTACAAAGATCTCTTTCTCTAATTTTACTTATCGAGTTCTTTATTCAATTTAAAAACTAAGGTTTCTATTTTAAAGGCAACATCTTTATCTAAACCTAATTTTAAAAGTAGAATAAAAACTTCTATTCTATCTATAAAAGGCATTCCAGTTCTTTAATGTCTATCCGGTAAAAGACTAAATTACCTAAAATGTATTTTAAACGAAAAATAAGAAAGAGTGTACCTGGAATCAGCTCAGTTTGTGGCGATAGCAAAACGTTTCTTTTTAATGCGTTGGAGGGTCGCTCGGGTACATAACCTCTCTTGTTAGAGGTATCCCTTCTTCTTTTACAAATAACTTCACTCTGTGACCATTGGCTATAAAAGTTGTGAATCCATCGGTTAATTCTATAGCTCGACTTATAGATTTTTGTTACCTCGTATGGACTGTCCATCTTGATTTAAGCTTACACTGGAAACCACTTCAAACGTGAATTATATAAGAGTACTCGATCACCTACATGAAACTCACGAAGATAGATTCTCTTATCATGGAAAGATTTCGTGCGTTCCTTGTAGATTCGAGCATTTTCGTAAGCGTCGAGACGAAACTCATCCGGTTACGTTAGCGAAGTAATCTATAATCACCAACGACCTTTGGATCAAAATTTAGAAATTTAATAGCCCAAAAGGCTCGATGTTCTAATTCAACGGGGAGATGACAAGATTTACCAAAAACTAATTTATAGGGAGAACAACCAATTGGTGTTTTAAAGGCGTTCTATATGCCCATAATGCATCATCTAGTCTTTACGCAGTTTTTACGATTTGACTCTATAGTTTTTTCCACGATTCTTTTTATTTCTCTATTAGATACTTCTACTGTCCACTAGTTTGTGGATGATATGGTGTACCAAGTTTATGTTTTACACCATACTTCTCAATTAATTTTGTAAATGGACGGTTACAAAAATGTGATCCTTGGTCACTTAATGATAGCCACTAGGAGTGCCAAATCTCGTGAATATATTCTTTTTAAGGAATTTTAACACTACTCTAGAATCATTAGTGGGAAGAGCTTCGACTTCTACCCATTTGGATACATAATCGACCATCACTAAAATGAATTTCTTACCAAAAGATGGAGGAAAGGGGCCCATAAAATCAATACCCCAGACATAAAATAACTCACACTCCAAAATAGGTTGGAGAGGCGTCTCGTGCTTCTTGGAAATATTTCCCCATTTCTGGCATGACTCACAAACCCTTGCATAGTGGTGTGCATCTTTATATAGAGTAGGCCAGTAAAATCCACTTTGCAAGACTTTGTAAGCGGTTTTCCACCCTCCATGGTGCCCTCTCGACCTCACGATCATGGCAAAATGATAGTACACTTAAAATCTCATCATTGGGTACACATTTTCTAATTATACCATACGAACATTTTCGAAAAAGATCGGCTTTTCCCAATAGTAAAATTTTAAATCATAAAAGAACTTTTTTACATGTTGCCATGTCCAATGAGATGGAATATACTTACGGGTAAAGTAGTTAACAATATTACCGAACCATGGCGAGCTTTCTTTGGATAAATTACCGGCTTTAACCGGTTGCATTCTTGGAGGAGCATCAACCATGAGGAGTTGTTCATCGGAAATGAATCTTTGATCTCTTGTCTTCCTCCTTTTCTTTCTTCAAATTCCATACGACTCAAATGGTGCCGCTACTACGTTTTCTTGCCCTTTTTATCTTTAATTTCAATGTCAAATTCTTGAAGTAGCGAGAATCCATCTAAGAAGACGAGGCTTCGCATCTTTCTTCTTTAACAAATATTTTAATCTTTGAATGATCGGTATAAACAATTACTTTGGAACCTATGAGATACGATCGAAATTTGTCTAATGCAAAGATTACGGCCCGGCGGTTCCTTTTCGGTGGTGGCGTAATTAAGTTGGGGCTGTGTTCAAGGTATGGGATGCATAGTAGATTGCCTTAAGTACTTTGTCATGGCGTTGACCTAGAACGGCTCCATTTGCCCGGATCACTAGCATCACACATAAGTTCAAACGGTAAGTTCCGGTCGGTGCGGTTAGAGCTGGTGCGATTACCAATCGTGCTTTCAAAGTTTCAAATGCTTCCATACATTTATCATCAAACTTAAAAGGTACTTCTTTTTCAAGCAAATGAGCGAGAGGTTTAGCTATGCGTGAAAAATCGCAATAAATCTTCTATAGAAACCCGCATGTCCAAGAAATCCTCTCGAGTTTTCGGGTTTCTTGGTGGAGGTAACTTTTTAATTACTTCAACTTTGGCTTTATCTACCTCAATACCTTTTCGAAATTCGATGACCTAAAACAATACCATCGATACCATGAGATGACATTTTTCCCAATTTAAAACTAGGTTGGTGTCTTCACGGCGTTTAAGCACGCGTTAAGTGTAGAAGACATTCTTCAAAAGAATCTCCAAAAACCGAAGTCATCCATAAAGATTTCCAAAAAATTTTCTACCATATACGAAAATATTGCTATCATGCATCTTTGAAATGTATTTGGTGCATTACATAATCCAAACGGCATTCTTTTATAGGCAAAAGTTCCATATGGACATGTGAAAGTCGTTTTTTCTCTATCTCCTTTGCAATAAATATTTGTAAATAACACGAATAACCATCCAAGAAACAATAAAATTTATGTCCACTTAATCGTTCTAACATACGTACGATGAATGGAAGTGGATGATGGTCTTTCTTGGTATGCTCATTCGTTTACGAAAATCGATGCACATTCGATATCCTGTGACTTCCCTTGTTGGAATCCATTCATGTTTATCATTTTCCTTTATCGTGAATCCGCCACTTTTTAGGCCTTACTTGAGTAGGACTTACCCGGCTCCTTTGTCGGATATGGGAAAGATTATTCCCATTTCTAGTAACTTAATAACCTCTTTCTTGATTACTTGTTGCATATTTGGGTTGAGACGGCGTTGTGGTTGGATACATGGTTTAGCCTCTTCATTCAAGATGATCTTGTGTACACAAATCTCGGGACTTATTCCACTGAATATACGCATTTGTCCATCCAAACGCTTTCTTATGTTGTCTTAACATTCTTAACAACCGATCTTCCTGTGACTTGGTCAATGATGATGAGACAATAACGGGAAGCAAATTATCATTTTCAAGAAAGGCATATTTGAGATTTGCGGGGAGAGGTTTTAATTCCGGATTCTTTGGTGGCTCTCTACCGAAGGTTTCAATATTGGGCCATCCGGTTCTAAATCTAAATAACGATGCCATGGACGTTTTTCAAAAGAACTTCCGGTGTCGAGATAAAAAATGATTTCTTTCTTTTCTTGTTTGTCTCCTTCATAGATAGATAAGGCTAAACATTCTTCGAGCTTATCTTCAAAATTTTGCGATTCGACATCATTCATATACATAGAAGATATGCTTTCTATGAATGAACATGATTAGTGATTTGTATGGATGTTTCATAGCCTTAAAGATATTAAAGGTGACTTCATCTTCATTGACTCTTAAAATTAATTCGCCTTTTTGAACATCAATAAGAGTTCTTCTGTAGCTAGAAATGGTCGACCTAGAATAAGAGTGTCTTGAAAATCCTTCTTCCATTTCCATGACTACAAAGTCAATTTGGAAAGTAAAACTTATCTATTTTAACCAATACATCTTCAATGACTCCTTTAGGACGTTTAATAGACCTATACGCCATACGGAGAGTCATCTCGGTGTTTTTAAGTTTTCTATTCCAAGTTTCCTATAATCCTCAAAAGACATAAGATTAATGCTAGCTCCGAGATCACGAGTACCTTTTTAAACGGGAAACCCCCAATCTCACATGGGATGGTAAAACTACCTGGATCTTTTAGTTTAGGAGGAAGTTTGTCTTTGTATCTTGCGGAACATTCTTCGTTGAGGCGGATGTTCTCATATTCTTCTAAACGTTTTTTGTTCGAGAGAATAACTTTAAGAAACTTGCCATAAGTAGGCATATTGATTAGTGCTTCTATGACGGGAATATTGACATTCGGGTGACGAAATGTATCAAGGAAACGTGCATACTTTTTATCCGTTTTCAACTTCTTAATTTGATCTCTAGGTGGGTAAGGTAAAGACTTAAGGTCAATAAATTCGGGTTTTGCGGTCATGTTCTCCTTACCTTTTCCTTAGATAGCGATGCTTCCTTAAATGTTTGAGCATACGGTGGTCTCCATGTGTCATGATTACGTAATATCTTCCTTGAAATTTGTTCAAAATCCTTCTTTACTTGTTCTGTTGGGGTATTGCTACTCCTACTTGGTGCACGTGCTATCGGTAACTTCGTCTTTTCTAACATGTTCATTGAATAAGGTTCGTAGATCGCTAGCCCTTGGATTTTTCAGTATTCTCGGGACTTTGATCCATTCTTCCTCTTTCATTTCAGTTTCAATATGATCATTACGACTTAAGAATTCGTCAATTATTTCTTCTTCTTCTTCTTGAATTACGGTTCGTCCTTGCTTTCCAAGTCCTTTTCGAATTTATCATCCAAATCATCTTCTACTTCATTATTTCTGAGTTTTCTACTCCGTTACTTCCAAATATCCTTACGCCGGGTAATAACGGCATTCACCTCTCTAGGGTTTCTTTCGGTATTACTAGGTAATCCTCCCGGAGGTCTCTTGTTTTTCGTTCTCCTTCTCTACTCAAGTGATCTTCCATATTACGCAACGATGCCTCTATAGTTCTCATTCTCGTGTCATGCCCACTCATTGATGTTTTCAAAGTACTCATATCCTTAGTGACGGATCTATAGAAGTCATCATGGTTTCCATATTCCCGAGCTTGGGTAGACATCACACCCATCATGTTTTCCATTAATTTTTCCCATTTGTCAACTCCTCTACAAATTTGAGTTGAACTTTGAGAATGCTTGGTATACTTTGTGTGGTGTGTTGTGGGTATAATGCGGGTGGTGATTCTTGGTTTTGACTTGATGAATTTCCCTGGTAACTTTGGTTTTGAGTATTGTATGAGCTTTTGTATTGAGTAGGATAGGGTGGTTGTCCTTGCTTACTTGGGTTTTCGGCCCAACGAAAGGTAGGATGGTCTCTTTTAATGGCATTGAATGAGTTTGAATAAGCATTATTCAAATTCCTATCTTGTTGCGAGAAAACTTACTTCTTCCCTAGAATATTCTTCGGATTCTTCTATTCCGTTATCATTATTCGAATATTCATTTGATAATTTTCCTTCTGAGCTAGAATTCTTGTTTCCTTGTAAGCCATCAAACTTTCTACTAAGATTTTCCAGATGTGCTAAAACTTCTGAGTTTGATGTAGATTCACTTACAAATGCTACTTTTCTCGTCTTGGAACTGTTTCCCACATTCGGTTATTCTTAGAAATTTTCTCAATTGCATCATAAACAACTTGTGCTTCACTCATCATCAAAGAGCCTCCACGTGCATGATCAACATCGGCACGTGAGTCCTTTCTCAATTTACGGCAAAAAAGTTGGATTTGCATGTCAAGAGAGTAACCGTGATCGGGACAAGCTCTTAACAACTTTTTAAATCTTTCCCACGCATTTCCAAGTGTTTCCTCGGATCCTTGTCTAAAATTAGCAATTTCGACCTTCAATTCCAAATTCCTACGGCGTGAAATATTGTTTTAGAAACTCGGTTTGAATGTCTGCCAACTTGTCAACGAATGATGTGGGAGTGACATAAACCGATCTCTAGCTCTTCCTTTTAATGAAAAAGGAAACATCGACATCCTTGTCAATTCACGATGAGCACCTTGGCTCTTGGCAGTGTTGCACAATTCTTCAAAAAGATATAGGTGATGATGCGGATCTTCGTCATCTTCACCAAGAAATTGAGCTCGTGTGTCAATCAAACCAAAAAGATGGGATTTAATTTCAAAGTTATTTGCTCCTTCATTAGGTAGACGAATTGGATTGTTAGTTTCATTTCTTCTCAAAGTCGATCACAAATCGGTCTTGGGTTTGGTGGGTTATTATTATGATGATTATTCGATTTCGGTTTTGGTTATTCCGATTATTGGGATTACGGTTATTGAGATGTGGTGGTGGTGGTGGAAGATTTTGTAACGGTGGATTAAGATTATTGAGGTTTTGTCCATGTCCTTGGGCATGAACAAGCCCTTGTTCGGGTGGTGTTTCTTCACTTGGCCTCGGCCATTTCCTTACCTTGAATTGATGATTCTTGGGGAGATATGTCTCCAAGATGTCCTTGGCTGGTTTGGCCACGTCTATTTTCTTCTCTTAATTGTCTTTCGTAAGTATTTATATCTGGCTTATAAGGGGTAAGTGGTGCCTTACCGCTTCGGGTCATCAACTACAAAAATAGAAAACAACACTAAAACAGTAAAAGTGGCTACTTACCAATGAGGTAAGTACCAAAGAAACGAAAAGTAGAAATGAGATTAAGAAAAGTGTTGACTTATTCTCAAGAGTTTTGAGCTAATATAAGTAGTAACCATAGACATAATAAATTAACATCGCTTATTCCCCGGCAACGGCGCCAAAAACTTGATCGGCTAAAGCTGGGTGTCCAATCTTACCGGCGGTGTACCGGGTCTAATTGTAGTGTAGTACGGTGAATCAAGTGTCGAATCCTCAGGGAAAAGAAAATGTAATTTTAAAATGTGGTTAAACACCAATTAGCTATTATTATCTTGATATAAGTCGCAATTCTTTTTAATTAGAGCTATTCAAATGATAAATAATTAGATATTTATATAGATATAGATACCAATATAATAGATAGTTAATAAGAACTAACCAAGACAATGTTATTGAATTATGATCTCTTTTAGTTTTAATGGATGTGACCAATCTTCTTGTTGAAGTGTAATTGATTATGTGAAACGGTATACTCCTCAGCTAACAAATTCCCCTCATACGAGTGCACGAATTCATTCTATGCCTCCTCCTTGGTAAAACCGTAATTAAACCTAATGATTTGACATGATAATCTCTCGAGTATAAATATTCTATCCCCGGATAAGAAAGAGGGTTCCGTTTGTCAGACGGCCAATTTTACCTTCCGGTCTTTCTACCCTTTTCTCATACCTAACGTCTGCGGTCGGTTCATGATTAGGTTATGGTTCGTCCATCTTGGTTAATTACGTCAATATAGACTATCAATTAGTTCAAGTAGAAAGAGATTCATCGATTCAATTTTTAATCATATTTTAACTTAGTCATCATCCATTTCCCTAAAAGAGAAACATTTTTCAATTACATGCCTTGGCTAGTTGTATAATTAGCCTACATACATTATTACTAGTAGATAAAATTGTAAAAAAAAACAAACAAACATAATAACGACGAGAATATTACCAATTATAATTGTTGAAGGGAGGCTTCGTCCTACGAATGTCACAACGATGATAAATTCAACAATCTTCAATAATTATTCTTACTATTACAACATTATTACTACTACTTTTTAGGCATAATGCCTACTTTTGAAATAATATTTAGAGAGTAGATAAGATAGGGATATATATATATATTGGTATATATTTTTCATACCTCATAAATGAGGTATTTATAGCGAGAAATCTACGGTCCGGCGTGCGCGGCGATCCGGCGTGCGCCGGATTAACCGATTTCGAATATCATGTGTCGGACGCACATGGGGTAACATGGGGTAATTATCACATAATCCGGCGTGGACCGGTTTCTTCCGGTGCGCGCCGGGTTTGTCTGCCACTTGATGATTTTTGTATGATTTGATTCCGATTCTTCTACTTTGTATCACATAATATCTGTATAACAACAACAAAAACGACAAAAACACAGGTAAATCTGACAACAAAAGTTATAATTTGTATTATGTTATTTATTTGTATTTATTAGATTTTTATATGTTATTTTACTATCATTTAATATTTTTAGATAAAATTAATCAATAATATGTATAAAATGTGATAACATTTTGTCATAAATTTAACATATATAATCCATACACTGTTGTTCTTAGGTTTGACTCTCACTGATCCATACACTGTTGTTCTTAGGTTTGACTCTCACTGATCCATACACTGAATCATACGGTTGTTCTTAGGTTTGACTCTCACTGATCCATACACTTTGAATCATAATGGTTGTTTTTAGGTTTGACTCTCATTTGATCCATACACTTGTTGTTCTTAGGTTTGACTCTCTTTGATCCATACACCGAATCGTAACGGTTGTTCTTAGGTTTGACTCTCACTGATCCATACACTGAATCATACGGTTGTTGTTGTTAATTTTAATTTTAATTTTAAATATTGTCATTGATAACAATCTATAATTTATTTCTCGATTCGACTCGACTCGTTATTACTCGATTTGATTCTTTCCCACTATAAAAGGTACACAAGGGGATAAGCAGCATATTTCCCACTCGATTCGGCTTGGATTACCCTAATTTTGGCGGCGGCTAGCAGCATCTATCCAGATCCAATTTTCGTGGCAAGCTTCATCTCCAAATCCATTCTACTTGAATCATGAACGGTAATTTCTTAAGTGTCATCTTTTTTTATTTTTCGATAATTATAGTAATTGGTTTGGATTAAAACCCAGATTTCGTTGCTTGTCACGTTTCCATGTCAAATTGTTTATGATGAAGGGTGAATTTTCTCTAAATTGAAAAACTCTAAAGTGTAATTTGGGTTTCTAACGTTTGGTTTGGTAAACACAGTGAATTTTAAGCACGTTTGGTTTGGTAAACACAGCGAATTTCAAGCACTAAGCACTGATTCTGATCCTTAATGTTTACGATGAAGGGTGAATTTTAGATTGTTATACGGTGAATTTGAGTGATATCTTGTTAAATTGAGTGATATACGGTGAATTTGAGTGATATCTTGTGAAATTGAGTGATATCATTATAGTTTCTTCTCGGGTTTTCTCCACGTGTGTAAACAATGTATCTAATTTAGTTGTTTGTGATAAAAATCGGGTTAACAATTTAATGATTCTGATGAAGGATTGGTGCCTATTTTTGAGAATCGTGTATTGAGTATTGAGGAGGTTGAAGATCTTCAACGCCAGGAATATGAAGAGATGATGAACGACGTTAAAGAACTTGAAGATCTTCAACGTAAAGAATACGAAGAGATGATTAAGGAAATGGAGGATTTTGAGGAACTATTGAAAATCGCCATTGAAATGGAAGAGCAAGAAAAAGAAATGCAAAGGCCCGCACAATATCAGGATTACTATGATTCCTGTGGAAATGAAGTCGACTCTTCGGACTCCGAAGGTGTAATCATTTTCTAACAAAAATGTGTAATGTAAACATAAATGTAATTTTGTTGTTTAATGTGTTAATTTGTGTAATGTGTAATGTGTAATGTAAATATGAATTGTTGTTACCTTGCTTATAATGAGTAAAGCACCATACTAAAGACACCATATAAAAATAGATACATAATTCATAAATAGATTACAAATAGATATTATTCTAATTGATTATGCATACATATCGAAATAGATATTTCATAAATATAGATATTTCATACATATAGAATTTCATACATAATATAATTCCTATAAATAGATATATAATTCAAACCATTTCATTAGATTCTTCATCGATAAATGCCATGGCAAGTCTCCAATGTATGGTTTCAAAGGCGAACTTCGTTTCCTTTATACACTAGGCATACCTCTTTAGTTAAGTTGCGTCTCTTCGTGTGAACAGTCGTGTCTCTTCATTTAGATTTGTGTTAAATAATGAGTCCGTGTATTAATAATAATGAGAATAGTAATGATCAGTCCGTGTATTTATAATAAGGTGAATAATACGTACCAACTCCGTCCCATAAAAATGTCCTTTTTTTAGTTTCACACAAATTAAGAAACGTAATTAATATGTTGTGTTATACTACCTCCGTCCCGAAAAAAGTGTCCACATTTGAAAAAAAAATTGTCCCACAAAAAGTTTCATTTTTCAAATCCAATGCATCATTTAATGTTTTTTTTCCAAATATACCATTCTCCTAAAATTACTCATTCTTCACCTTTTCTAATCCCAAAACAATCATTTACTACTAGTACTACTACCTAGGCACAAAGAAGCTGATGCGGAAAAGAAAAGTGAATAAGGTGAAATGGGTGCACTAAATAGCCTAGTAGTAGTATATTGACATTTTAGCCTTCACTTTTAAAAAATACTTGTATTGGAATGTGAAATGGGTGCACTAAATAAATGTTGGACTAAGTATACTTTTGGAAAATAAGCAATAAGGTTTGACCTTGTGGATTCATAATATTGACTATACCTCCCCTATTCAAGACAGTCTCACCATGTTTATGCTTTGACTCCGTAGATAAAAAGCCTTTGGTTGGAGATATCAAGTCTTCCATTTTACAACAACACAATTCATAAAATTCATAAAATTCATGTCCACTTAGGTTACTAACCAAATTCATAACATTCATAAAATTCATACAATTCGGATTACAAAACCATAACATTCATAAAATTCGGATTACAAAACAACCACTTAGCGTAACCAAGAAACGGAACAACATCCACTAATTACCTTTTCTTATCGTAACCACGAAACGGAACACATCGTCGGTGCTATGTTGATAGAAGCTAAAAACGAGTTCATCCCCAGGCAGATCACTTGGTTGTCATCATAAAAGAACCGCATTCCTTTTATCCGGACTCGCTTATTCCCCTTAGTCGTAGCATCGGTCCTAGCATAACACCAATTACGCCAAAGCAACACGCACACCCACACGCCTATTTTTTAGCAATCCTTTTGCTCTTGCAAAAGTGATTGGGACATTACGAAAATACCGAAAAAATAAAATTAATTATTATGAACTAAAAAACGAGATAAATCACTATCAATCAAATTCAAAAAACAACTATCAATCCGATAACACCGTACCACATAGCCACGGGATAAATCGTAGAGGTTATAATCTTAGTGAACGAATTATCACCGCCATCTAACTCGAGATCTTCATCACTACCTGCGTCGGTGCTTATAATGTGGACTTTTGGTTCGAGAACGAGACAATCTCGACCGTCGCTATCACTATCCGCCATTGCACCTAGCATAAGAAGGAGAAATGAAATGAATGGTCACTTTCCGTCCCTTTTTTTGGAAATTTTACGAGAGAAATTCACTAGATCGAATCATCCAAAAAGGAATTTCAAAAAACCCTAAAAATAACAAACAAACCACATACCTGCACCGCCTACCTTCTCTGAAAATTTCGATAAGAAGGTATGAAGAAACAAGAAGAAAGTGAAGAGTTATGATGGGGCGGCAGGCAATAAATAGGGAGGGAATTGAACCGTGTGCAAGTGAACAACCGTCTACTCTTATTTTGGAATTAAATAGGAAACCTACCCCCCCCCCCCCCTCCTACCATTTACTTAAATTAAAAAAACTAGAAATGGATATTGTATTGTAATTGATACATAATGAAAATAGATTACAAATACATATTGTACTTGATTTTACAAATAAGTACTTCTAATCTATTAAGAAAAACATGATACCCTAATTTTCCCATAAATAAATACAATCTAAAAAATCACATAAAATCACTTAAACTAAAACCCTAATGTTTACTCCCTCCGCCCCGATATATTAGACATGTAGATATGCTAATATCTTTGAGTTAATAATGCTTTTCTTATATTTGAGGAATGTGCTAACCGTGGCATAAAAAACATAAAACCCTAATATATCCCATAAACACATTACAATCAAACAAAAATCACATAAAATAACATATATCCCATTAACACATTTAAATTACTCATTTGAAATTTTATAGATTTGTCATACAAAACATAAAACCCTAACATTTTTTTAGCTTTTCTCTTAAAAAATTTAGATTTATACTATGTAAGCTTGTAGTAATCTCATAAATTGATATTTTGAGATGTATACTATGTAAGCTTGTACTAATCTCATAAATGGATATTTTGAAAAGTTATATAGTATTACCTATAATAGCTCTTTTTTTGTTACTCATTTTTCGGTGGACAACAAATTTTTTGTACTTACGGAAATAAACCAAAACCCTAATGTACATAAGCAAATAAATTACCCTAATGTCCATAAACAAATTACACATCAGAATAACAAAATTTCGAGTAGGAGAAAGACATATTGTGACGAATTAAAACTAAATCTAATTGAAAAAGAATTGGAATTGAACAAGAGATAAAGCTGGAAAACTAGTTCATCAAGAACATGATGAACATATACTATGGTTTTAATTACTTATGTTGTAGGCAGCAGCATAAGTAGAATTATATATATTACATATCTGCAATTTCAGTCCAAAATAATGGAACCTTGAGATCATATACGCCTTGAGATCAATGTTGATCAACAAACCTTTTTTGTAATGGAACCTCCACATTTATTCATAAAGACAAACAAAAAAAGTGTAACATTTCCTCCTTCATATATTCCATAAGATTGTATTGTAAGCACCATTGTAGTTGTAAGACACAAATCCCCTTTTGAAACGATTGAAACCAAATTTTTTTCTCTTGTACGCAAAAACTCAAATCATTTAGCACAAAAAATCAACAAATCTAGAAATGAAGGATAAAAAATAAAACCATTTAAAATTATCAAGCAAACCAAATCACTTGCAATTAGCGACAAGTTCCAAAGAATTTCGAAAGAGATTGTTATGAACACAACTGTAAATAGCCGTAGGGATTCTCTAAGTTGCTAATGGGAGTTAGTTAGAACTGTAATAGTTAGTTGGAGCTGTTAATGAGTTTGTTAGACACAGTAATTGACTAATAAGCAATGTAATTAGGTATAAAAGGGAGAATGAACAGAAATGTAAAGGTTACCGGTTGATAATCAATAAACTCATACCTTCCCAGCTATTTTCTTCTCTCTTCTCTGCAAATCTTATGTTTTTCTGCAATTCTCCCTAATTTTCTCCTCTCAATCCCTAACAGAGATACTTAATGGCTGCAATTCTCCATAATTTTCTCCTCAAACCCCAACATTCAATGGATTTCTGCGTTTTTATGGGAAATGGATTTCTGCGCTTTTCTTCCATGGATTTCGTGAATTTGGAGAAAAAAGAGGAGAAATAGAAGTTAACGGCAATTCTCCTCAATTGATTTCTGTGTTTTTTTATCGGAAATAGATGGAAATGGATTTCGGCTGAGTTTTTCTTCCATGGATTGTGTGAATTGGGTGGAGGAAAAATAGGAGAAATAGAAGTTAACGCCAACGTGAAGGAGTCCGTCAAAGAAGGGGGCATTTTAGTCTTTTCAACTGTTTTTAATATTTCCCCCCTTTTTCATTTATTTTTTATTTAGCTGTTTTAGTCAAAGCCCTTTTACGCAAACATATCACCTCGGGGACCCTTTTAAATGAATTCCCCAGATTTTATTAAGAAGGTCATTTAAGAAGGTCAGTCAAAGGATGTATTCATTTAAAAGGATCAGGTTTATATTGAATCATTTAAGAGGGATTGTTATAATAAGAGGGCCCACTTCATTCCCGTTAGCTTGGCATCCAACTGTTGCCGTTATCTGAATGGGAATATTACCGAATATATTCCCATATATCCCTATATTTATTTTAAAAAAAATCTTTTTATTTTCTTTATTTTTAAATGGGAATTCATGGGACCCACCCACAATAATCGGGGTAACCAATTCCCGGTCCAATTATGGGGAATACCACATCTTCTTCCCCATTTCACTCCTCTTGTTCCCAAAAATTTGATTCCCAATTCTATCAATTCAGCTGTAAATTCGAGATTCCAACTACAATTCGACATCATTCCAACTACAATACGAGAACCCACTGTAATTCCATCCCCCATTTCATATCTTCTTCAAGGTTTAAGTTTAATTCTTCATTCAATCGTGCAAACCCATATACGGTGAACCCATTCACACCGATCCATACCTTGCTAATTCAACTTTCGTGACTCGTAGATTTCACGCCATTACCAGAGTGAGTGTTTATATAGCCTTTAAATTGTTTCACCTTAGTTAATTGAGCCTGTAATAAGGGGCAAATATATGTCCGCTTGTCGGATCTATGGAGATTGTAGTTATTTGAGGTTAATTTGTTTTGATTAGTTGTAAATGGATAAGATTAGTTGCTTATATGTCAGTTTCGGGGATTGTGGGTTTTGGTTAGTTGCAAAGATTACACATGTAGCTAATTACTCAATCCAAAATTGATAAGATTAGATGCTAATAGTATCATCGTCTTTCTCCTTAGGTAATCAATTCTTCATTATAACTTAAACAGTATGCTTTATATCCATCTTTATGTTACATATACAGTTTTGTTATGTTGTTTAGAGATTAATACAAATTAATTGATAATTGATTATGGTAACAGGTCCTTTTGGAGTAATGGATGATGTATGGATATATGTTTGTTATCCGGTTGAGTTTATAGAAGAAGATAGGGATGGTAAATGGGAATGGAAGTATGTTGGTGTAGGAAAAAGAAAATTGAGGGCAATCATGATTCGTAAAAACATATCCTTTGAAGAGTTGTACGATAAGGTGGTCAACGAGTTCGGGATTGATACAAAGCGGAAAAAAATAGAAATGCAATGTGTTGTGCCAGTAACATCAAACTTTCCATGTGCACCACCGATGGTGATTGATTCGGATAGTAGTGTGAAGTGGTTAGTATCTTTTTCTGAAAAAACATACGTAGGTATTAGCCTCATTGATAAAGATGATAAAGATGATAGAAATGATGGTTTGAATGGTGTGGGGAATGATGGTTTGAATGGTGTGGAGAAGGAAAAGTTGAATGGTGTGGAGAAGGAAAAGTTGAAAGGTGGGGAGAATGTGGACAACTGTGAAAGCCCGACTATGACTCAAAATTTTGAAATGATTGATGCTTATGTTGATGAAGAATGTAATGTGGAAGTTAATAGAGATGATCCGTTATTGTCAAATGGAGTTCGGTGATGTGACTTTGGAACCATTCGAGAAGCGTTATGTTGACGAGCCTCCAAATGAAGAATCGAAACATCCGAAAGTGTAGATGATGATGTGGAAACGGGTAGGATACACGAAAGTGTAGATGATGATGTGGAAACGGGTAGGATACACGAAAGTGTAGATGATGACGTGGAAATGAGTGCACCGAAACAAAATTCGGTTCACGATAAAATTAGCGGTGTGAGTGATGTTGATCCTAATGTACCCCTTTGGAGAGGATCACGACGGTGAAGATATTCATGTTCATGACGTGTTTGAAACAAAGGACTTATTGAAACAAGCGTTAGAGAAGTTGGCCGTGAAATATCACTTCGAATTTATAACGGAAAAATCATCCAAAGCCATTTATGCCGTGAATTGTAATGATACAGCTTGTAGATGGCATATGCGAGCAACAAGGATAGGAGCAACAAGGAAAGGAGAAACAGGGATGGTAGAAGGGTCGGAAAAGTTTGAAGTGCGAATTTACAAGAAGTTACATACTTGTTCTCTCACTGTTCGGAACAAAGATCATACTAACGCATCCTACACTTTCATAGCAAGGGAGTTTTTTCATAGCTTTACGGATCCGAAACATGAATTTTTACCACAAAATGCAATTGTAGAATTTCGTCGGATCTATGGATATACCATAAGCTATCCAAAGGCATGGATGGCAAAAAACTATGCAATGGAAATGTTAACGGGTAATCCAAGTGAAAATTATGCCGGATTGCCGAAGTATTTTCATATGTTGAAGATGAGTAATCCGAAGCGTGGTCGACATATCCACCAATAACGAGAGGTGAATTCAAATATTGTTTTGTTTGCCTTGGGCGACAAAAAGAGCATTTCGAGTTAAATTTGTTGCGTCCGGTTGTTGTTGTGGATGGAACCTTTTTGAGCTCGGTATACAAAGGTGTTTTACTAACGGCGCTATGTGAAGATGCAAATAAGCAAGTGTATCCTATGGCGTGGGCAATTGTTGATTCAGAAAATAATGCATCATGGAAATGGTTTTTTCAGCAGTTGAAAAAAATCATCGGGGACACGAAAGAGCTCGTTATAGTTTCGATCGTCTTTGAAAGCATAAAGCACGGAATGAAGACGAGTGTTTAAGAACATTTGTTCATGGACATTGTATGTTTCACATGAAAAGGAATTTGCAAACTCAATTTCCACGACATGATATCGGACGCTTGTTCGAATGGACCGCACGGGCGTATCGGAAGAATGAATTTACTTTGTTTGATGCCTTATGTAGCAAAACGCATGATGAACCACCGAGTTTGCGGGGAAAAAGAAAAAAAGACGATTAGAGAATATTTGGTTGAAGAAGATTTTCATTATTGGGCAAGGGCATGGTTTAAAGCTAAGAGGTACAACCTCATGACGTCAAACACTGCTGAGTCATTTAACAGTAAGCTAAAAAAAGCTCGAGAATTAAGTGTGATTGGTTTGCTCGAACGTATCCGTGAGATAATGCAAGAATGGTTTGCTAAGAGACATCGTCTTGCCATGGCTTGTACGACTCCTCTAACCCCTGAAATGGAAGGTATAATGCTTGAGAAATACAAGGCAGCTTTGGGTTTAGAATGTGACGAAGTTCAAAACCCTGTTTATAGTGTTCGGGAAGGTGTGAAAAGCCATATTGTGAACGTGCTAAAGAATACATGTTCATGTGAAGAATTTGAGGCACACCTTTTTCCATGCAGACATGCAATTGCTGCGATAAAGATGCATGGAACAAAAGGGTATAATCATTGTAGTTAGTCATTACACAACGGAATGTTGGAGGTTGTTATATTCGAAGCTATTTATCCTTTGACGAATAAAGATGAAGTTGCTTTCCCTAATAATGTGCTTTCTAAGAAGGTTTTACCCCCATCGGGAATGAAGAGGCAGGCTGGTAGACCCCAAAAGAAGAGGAAGAAATCTGCCGGAGAAGCACAAGAGAAGAGGAGAATTCTCGATATAGTGTTTCCTAATGTTTTATTTTATTGTTGATCATGTTGTAATAAGTGTTGAATTGAATTCCTGGATATTGATGTGTTGGATAATTATGTATTGGATCTTTATGTGTTGTGATGTTGGAGAATAATGTGTTGGATACTTTATGTATTGGATATTTATGTGTTGTGATGTTTATTTGGTTGTATTTGCTTGTTAAAATATCTGCTTTGAATATTTAAGGGTTGTGAAAAACTACGGTTTCAACAACCTTAAATATGAAAATCTTTGTTATAAAAACAAGCATTATCAATGTATGTTAAGTTATAACAACAATTTTGTGAGTATACAATATGGACTCATATATGTCCATAACTTTATAAGGTTCTTTGAAACATTGCAAAATCGATTGCAAAATCGAAACATTGCAAAATCAGCATTGCAATACACATTGCAAAATCAGAAACATTGCAAAATCAACATTGCAATACACATTGCAAAATCAGAAACATTGAGTTGATCATAAATATGAAACAAAAGATAACACAACAAATCAATGGCTTTCTTGAAAATGCTTCAAGACTCTTCTTTAAGATAATCATTTCGGTCTCAGTTCTTGTACATCTCTCATTATTAACAGTTTGAATGTCGATGAATCTTCGAATTAACCACAACGGTTTGCAATTATAAGTTACGTTGAGTTCGCATCCGCAATCCTTAATTTTTCCGAAATCCATTGCATAATTTTTCCCGGAAATCCCATTTGCATAAATCCTAACCCAAAAACAAGTATATTCAAGAAATCACAAAAATCAAGTCATTGTATTCACGGGGAAACGAACACAAATCCTTAATATTCATAGAAACATTTCAATAGGCAAAATCCATCCAAGAAGTCGTGAATTTCCTTCATTCGAATTAAACGAAACTCTAGTTTAATGAAACGAATTCGAATTAAACACCAACCCTAGTTTTAAGAAACGAATTACCTTCATTTGATTCTAGCAAGATTTGCGTGAAGTACGGGTGGAGGAATTGAAGGATTTCCGCCGGATGTGGTTTGTGAGGGAGAAAGAGTGAGAATGGAAAAGTATGTTTGACCAATTTACCCGGTTTTGAAAAGGAAGCAAAGATTTTGCCGGGAAATCAAAAAAATTTGGGTTGTTATGGAGAAATTTCCGGCGGGAATATTGGGAGAGAGTTCAGGCGGGAATTTTGGGATTTTGTGGAGTAAATGTTTTTATTTTTATTTTTTAAAACACATAGAATAATAATAATAATAATAATAATAATAATAATAATAATAATAATAATAATAATAATAATAATAATAATAATAATAATAATAATAATAATAATAATAATAATAATAATAATAATAATAATAAATAAAAACACATAATGGAAAGTGTTATACAAGTTGTTCTTAGGTTTGACATTGTTTGATCCATACACCGTTGTTCTTAGGTTTGACTCTCATTGATCCATACACTGAATCATAATGGTTGTTTTTAGGTTTGACTCTCACTTGATCCATACACTCGTTGTTCTTAGGTTTGACTCTCACTGATCCATACACTGTTGTTCTTAGGTTTGACTCTCACTGATCCATACACTTTGAATCATACGGTTGTTCTTAGGTTTGACTCTCACCGATCCATACTTGAATCATAATGGTTGTTCTTAGGTTTGACTCTCACCGATCCATACACTCGTTGTTCTTAGGTTTGACTCTCTTTGATCCATACACCGTTGTTCTTAGGTTTGACTCTCACTGATCCATACACTGAATCATAATGGTTGTTCTTAGGTTTGACTCTCACTGATCCATACACTGTTGTTCTTAGGTTTGACTCTCACTGATCCATACACTGTTGTTCTTAGGTTTGACTCTCACTGATCCATACACTGTTGTTCTTAGGTTTGACTCTCACGGATCCATACACTGAATCATAATGGTTGTTCTTAGGTTTGACTCTCACTGATCCATACACTGTTGTTCTTAGGTTTGACTCTCACTGATCCATACACTGTTGTTCTTAGGTTTGACTCTCACTGATCCATACACTGAATCATACGGTTGTTCTTAGGTTTGACTCTCACTGATCCATACACTGAATCATAATGGTTGTTTTTAGGTTTGACTCTCACTGATCCATACACTGTTGTTCTTAGGTTTGACTCTCACTGATCCATACACTGTTGTTCTTAGGTTTGACTCTCACTGATCCATACACTGAATCATACGGTTGTTCTTAGGTTTGACTCTCACTGATCCATACACTGTTGTTCTTAGGTTTGACTCTCACTGATCCATACACTGTTGTTCTTAGGTTTGACTCTCACTGATCCATACACTGTTGTTCTTAGGTTTGACTCTCACTGATCCATACACTGTTGTTCTTAGGTTTGACTCTCACTGATCCATACACTGAATCATACGGTTGTTCTTAGGTTTGACTCTCACTGATCCATACACTGAATCATAATGGTTGTTCTTAGGTTTGACTCTCACCGATCCATACACTTTGTTGTTCTTAGGTTTGACTCTCACTGATCCATACACTGTTGTTCTTAGGTTTGACTCTCACGGATCCATACACTGAATCATAATGGTTGTTCTTAGGTTTGACTCTCACTGATCCATACACTGTTGTTCTTAGGTTTGACTCTCACTGATCCATACACTGTTGTTCTTAGGTTTGACTCTCACTGATCCATACACTGAATCATACGGTTGTTCTTAGGTTTGACTCTCACTGATCCATACACTGAATCATAATGGTTGTTTTTAGGTTTGACTCTCACTGATCCATACACTGTTGTTCTTAGGTTTGACTCTCACTGATCCATACACTGTTGTTCTTAGGTTTGACTCTCACTGATCCATACACTGAATCATACGGTTGTTCTTAGGTTTGACTCTCACTGATCCATACACTGAATCATAATGGTTGTTCTTAGGTTTGACTCTCACTGATCCATACACTGTTGTTCTTAGGTTTGACTCTCACTGATCCATACACTGTTGTTCTTAGGTTTGACTCTCACTGATCCATACACTGAATCATAATGGTTGTTCTTAGGTTTGACTCTCACTGATCCATACACTGTTGTTCTTAGGTTTGACTCTCACTGATCCATACACTGAATCATACGGTTGTTCTTAGGTTTGACTCTCACTGATCCATACACTGAATCATAATGGTTGTTTTTAGGTTTGACTCTCACTGATCCATACACTGTTGTTCTTAGGTTTGACTCTCACTGATCCATACACTGTTGTTCTTAGGTTTGACTCTCACTGATCCATACACTGAATCATACGGTTGTTCTTAGGTTTGACTCTCACTGATCCATACACTGAATCATAATGGTTGTTCTTAGGTTTGACTCTCACTGATCCATACACTGTTGTTCTTAGGTTTGACTCTCACTGATCCATACACTGTTGTTCTTAGGTTTGACTCTCACTGATCCATACACTGAATCATAATGGTTGTTCTTAGGTTTGACTCTCACTGATCCATACACTGTTGTTCTTAGGTTTGACTCTCACTGATCCATACACTGTTGTTCTTAGGTTTGACTCTCATTGATCCATACACTGAATCATACGGTTGTTCTTAGGTTTGACTCTCACTGATCCATACACTGAATCATAATGGTTGTTTTTAGGTTTGACTCTCACTGATCCATACACTGTTGTTCTTAGGTTTGACTCTCACTGATCCATACACTGAATCGTAACGGTTGTTCTTAGGTTTGACTCTCACTGATCCATACACTGAATCATACGGTTGTTGTTGTTAATTTTAATTTTAATTTTAAATATTGTCATTGATAACAATCTATAATTTATTTCTCGATTCGACTCGACTCGTTATTACTCGATTTGATTCTTTCCCACTATAAAAGGTACACAAGGGGATAAGCAGCATATTTCCCACTCGATTCGGCTTGGATTACCCTAATTTTGGCGGCGGCTAGCAAAGATCTATCCAGATCCAATTTTCGTGGCAAGCTTCATCTCCAAATCCATTCTACTTGAATCATGAACGGTAATTTCTTAAGTGTCATCTTTTTTTATTTTTCGATAATTATAGTAATTGGTTTGGATTAAAACCCAGATTTCGTTGCTTGTCACGTCTCCATGTCAAATTGTTTATGATGAAGGGTGAATTTTCTCTAAATTGAAAAACTCTAAAGTGTAATTTGGGTTTCTAACGTTTGGTTTGGTAAACACAGTGAATTTTAAGCACGTTTGGTTTGGTAAACACAGCGAATTTCAAGCACTAAGCACTGATTCTGATCCTTAATGTTTACGATGAAGGGTGAATTTTAGATTGTTATACAGTGAATTTGAGTGATATACTGTTAAATTGAGTGATATACAGTGAATTTGAGTGATATACTGTGAAATTGAGTGATATCATTATAGTTTCTTCTCGGGTTTTCTCCACATGTGTAAACAATGTATCTAATTTAGTTGTTTGTGATAAAAATCTGGGTTAACAATTTAATGATTCTGATGAAGGATTGGTGCCTATTTATGAGAATCGTGTATTGAATATTGAGGAGGTTGAAGATCTTCAACGCCAGGAATATGAAGAGATGATGAACGACGTTAAAGAACTTGAAGATCTTCAACGTAAAGAATACGAAGAGATGATTAAGGAAATGGAGGATTTTGAGGAACTATTGAAAATCGCCATTGAAATGGAAGAGCAAGAAAAAGAAATGCAAAGGCCCGCACAATATCGAGATTACTATGATTCCTGTGGAAATGAAGTCGACTCTTCGGACTCCGAAGGTGTAATCATTTTCTAACAAAAATGTGTAATGTAAACATAAATGTAATTTTGTTGTTTAATGTGTTAATTTGTGTAATGTGTAATGTGTAATGTAAATATGAATTGTTGTTACCTTGCTTATAATGAGTAAAGCACCATACTAAAGACACCATATAAAAATAGATACATAATTCATAAATAGATTACAAATAGATATTATTCTAATTGATTATGCATACATATCGAAATAGATATTTCATAAATATAGATATTTCATACATATAGAATTTCATACATAATATAATTCCTATAAATAGATATATAATTCAAACCATTTCATTAGATTCTTCATCCGATAAATGCCATGGCAAGTCTCCAATGTATGGTTTCAAAGGCGAACTTCGTTTCCTTTATACACTAGGCATACCTCTTTAGTTAAGTTGCGTCTCTTCGTGTGAACGGTCGTGTCTCTTCATTTAGATTTGTGTTAAATAATGAGTCCGTGTATTAATAATAATGAGAATAGTAATGATCAGTCCGTGTATTTATAATAAGGTGAATAATACGTACCAACTCCGTCCCATAAAAATGTCCTTTTTTTAGTTTCACACAAATTAAGAAACGTAATTAATATGTTGTGTTATACTACCTCCGTCCCGAAAAAAGTGTCCACATTTGAAAAAAAAAATTGTCCCACAAAAAGTTTCATTTTTCAAATCCAATGCATCATTTAATGTTTTTTTTCCAAATATACCATTCTCCTAAAATTACTCATTCTTCACCTTTTCTAATCCCAAAACAATCATTTACTACTAGTACTACTACCTAGGCACAAAGAAGCTGATGCGGAAAAGAAAAGTGAATAAGGTGAAATGGGTGCACTAAATAGCCTAGTAGTAGTATATTGACATTTTAGCCTTCACTTTTAAAAAATACTTGTATTGGAATGTGAAATGGGTGCACTAAATAAATGTTGGACTAAGTATACTTTTGGAAAATAAGCAATAAGGTTTGACCTTGTGGATTCATAATATTGACTATACCTCCCCTATTCAAGACAAGTCTCACCATGTTTATGCTTTGACTCCGTATATAAAAAGCCTTTGGTTGGAGATATCAAGTCTTCCATTTTACAACAACACAATTCATAAAATTCATAAAATTCATGTCCACTTAGGTTACTAACCAAATTCATAACATTCATAAAATTCATACAATTCGGATTACAAAACCATAACATTCATAAAATTCGGATTACAAAACAACCACTTAGCGTAACCAAGAAACGGAACAACATCCACTAATTACCTTTTCTTATCGTAACCACGAAACGGAACACATCGTCGGTGCTATGTTGATAGAAGCTAAAAACGAGTTCATCCCCAGCAGTCACTTGGTTGTCATCATAAAAGAACCGCATTCCTTTTATCCGGACTCGCTTATTCCCCTTAGTCGTAGCATCAGTCCTAGCATAACACCAATTACGCCCAGCAACACGCACACCCACACGCCTATTTTTTAGCAATCCTTTTGCTCTTGCAAAAGTGATTGGGACATTCTGAAAAAACCGAAAAAATAAAATTAATTATTATGAACTAAAAAACGAGATAAATCACTATCAATCAAATTCAAAAAACAACTATCAATCCGATAACACCGTACCACATAGCCACGGGATAAATCTGTAGAGGTTATAATCTTAGTGAACGAATTATCACCGCCATCTAACTCGAGATCTTCATCACTACTGCTGTCACTGCTTATAATGTGGACTTTTGGTTCTGAGAACAGACAATCTCGACTGCTGCTATCACTATCCGCCATTGCACCTAGCATAAGAAGGAGAAATGAAATGAATGGTCACTTTCCGTCCCTTTTTTTGGAAATTTTACAGAGAAATTCACTAGATCGAATCATCCAAAAAGGAATTTCAAAAAACCCTAAAAATAACAAACAAACCACATACTCGCACCGCCTACCTTTCTACGAAAATTTCGATAAGAAGGTATGAAGAAACAAGAAGAAAGTGAAGAGTTATGATGGGGCGGCAGGCAATAAATAGGGAGGGAATTGAACCGTGTGCAAGTGAACAACCGTCTACTCTTATTTTGGAATTAAATAGGAAACCTACCCCCCCCCTCCTACCATTTACTTAAATTAAAAAAACTAGAAATGGATATTGTATTGTAATTGATACATAATGAAAATAGATTACAAATACATATTGTACTTGATTTTACAAATAAGTACTTCTAATCTATTAAGAAAAACATGATACCCTAATTTTCCCATAAATAAATACAATCTAAAAAATCACATAAAATCACTTAAACTAAAACCCTAATGTTTACTCCTCCGCCCCGATATATTAGACATGTAGATATGCTAATATGCTTTGAGTTAATAATGCTTTTCTTATATTTGAGGAATGTGCTAACCGTGGCATAAAAAACATAAAACCCTAATATATCCCATAAACACATTACAATCAAACAAAAATCACATAAAATAACATATATCCCATTAACACATTTAAATTACTCATTTGAAATTTTATAGATTTGTCATACAAAACATAAAACCCTAACATTTTTTTAGCTTTTCTCTTAAAAAATTTAGATTTATACTATGTAAGCTTGTAGTAATCTCATAAATTGATATTTTGAGATGTATACTATGTAAGCTTGTACTAATCTCATAAATGGATATTTTGAAAAGTTATATAGTATTACCTATAATAGCTCTTTTTTTGTTACTCATTTTTCGGTGGACAACAAATTTTTTGTACTTACGGAAATAAACCAAAACCCTAATGTACATAAGCAAATAAATTACCCTAATGTCCATAAACAAATTACACATCAGAATAACAAAATTTCGAGTAGGAGAAAGACATATTGTGACGAATTAAAACTAAATCTAATTGAAAAAGAATTGGAATTGAACAAGAGATAAAGCGGAAAACTAGTTCATCAAGAACATGATGAACATATACTATGGTTTTAATTACTTATGTTGTAGGTAAAGAAAGATAAGTAGAATTATATATATTACATATCCGCAATTTCGGTCCAAAATAATGGAACCTTGAGATCATATACGCCTTGAGATCAATGTTGATCAACAAACCTTTTTGTAATGGAACCTCCACATTTATTCATAAAGACAAACAAAAAAAGTGTAACATTTCCTCTCCCTTCATATATTCCATAAGATTGTATTGTAAGCACCATTGTAGTTGTAAGACACAAATCCCCTTTTGAAACGATTGAAACCAAATTTTTTCTCTTGTACGCAAAAACTCAAATCATTTAGCACAAAAAATCAACAAATCTAGAAATGAAGGATAAAAAATAAAACCATTTAAAATTATCAAGCAAACCAAATCACTTGCAATTAAAGACAAGTTCCAAAGAATTTCGAAAGAGATTGTTATGAACACAACCGTAAATAGCCGTAGGGATTCTCTAAGTTGCTAATGGGAGTTAGTTAGAAGCGTAATAGTTAGTTGGAGTTGTTAATGAGTTTGTTAGACACGGTAATTGACTAATAAGCAATGTAATTAGGTATAAAAGGGAGAATGAACGAAATGTAAAGGTTACCGGTTGATAATCAATAAACTCATACCTTCCCGCCTATTTTCTTCTCTCTTCTCTCGCAAATCTTATGTTTTTACGCAATTCTCCCTAATTTTCTCCTCTCAATCCCTAACAGAGATACTTAATGGCCGCAATTCTCCATAATTTTCTCCTCAAACCCCAACATTCAATGGATTTCTGCGTTTTTATGGGAAATGGATTTCTGCGCTTTTCTTCCATGGATTTCGTGAATTTGGAGAAAAAAGAGGAGAAATAGAAGTTAACGGCAATTCTCCTCAATTGATTTCTGCGTTTTTTTATCGGAAATAGATGGAAATGGATTTCGGCTGAGTTTTTCTTCCATGGATTGTGTGAATTGGGTGGAGGAAAAATAGGAGAAATAGAAGTTAACGCCAACGTGAAGGAGTCCGTCAAAGAAGGGGGCATTTTAGTCTTTTCAACTGTTTTTAATATTTCCCCCCTTTTTCATTTATTTTTTATTTAGCTGTTTTAGTCAAAGCCCTTTTACGCAAACATATCACCTCGGGGACCCTTTTAAATGAATTCCCCTATATTTTGATCTAAAACTCGGATCATCATAATTTTTTCACTAAAATTCATATTTTTTCGTCTTCTTTATTCTAAAATCAAATTTTATATTTTTCCGAATACATTTCAAAAAATCAATTTTTTTCTTCATAAAAATCGACGTGGCGTATTGATCACCGTCATACATTGACAACCGACATCCATTAACCACCCCGATGCAATGACTGCTGCGATTCATTGAATACCATGATGTATTGACCGCCGCGATCCATTGACAACTTTGATCAGTGGCATCTCATTGTATAAGTCATCAATGTCACTGCATCTGACATCAATGTCACCATAAGTCAACAATGTCACTGCATCAGAGCATCAATGTTCACCGCATAAGTCATCAATGTCACCGCATAATCGCAATGTCACCGCATAAGAAAAAAAAAGAAAAAAGGAAAAAAAGGAACGACGAGCGGGTTTTTATTTTATTTTTATTTTTAAATTCATCATATTTATAAACGTCATATATTTTGATCTAAAACTCGGATCATCATAATTTTTTCACTAAAATTCATATTTTTCGTCTTCTTTATTCTAAAATCAAATTTGATATTTTTCCGAATAAATTTCATAAATCAATTTTTTTCTTCATAAAAATCTACGTGGCGTATTCATCACCATCATACATTGACCATCTACCCCGATGTATTGACCATCGGGATCCATTAACCACCCCGATGCAATGACCGCCGCGATTCATTGAATATAATGATGTATTGACCACCGCGATCCATTGACAACCTTGATCAGTGACATCTCATTGTATAAGTCATCAATGTCATTGCATCAGACATCAATGTCACTGCATCTGACATCAATGTCACTACATAAGTCATCAATGTCACTGCATCAGACATCAATGTCACTGCATAAGTCATCAATGTCACTGCATAATCAGCAATGTCACTGCATAAGCCCAGACCACCAAGATGATCATATAGGCACTCTTGTCAATCTCTTGATGATGGTAACTTGCACACATAGTAAAACACACTTTACACTAATAGGCCAGCCAGATTAACTATCACCAGCAACCCAACCAAAAATCCACCAACCATAATTGTTGTAAGCACACCATGATTATCCCCACCATTAACCACAACTGATGAGAATATAGTGTGATCGGTCCACAAATAGCCATATACACAAAAACAAGGTCGAAAGCTAGCTATCATGGTCCCGCCCTTTAACAATTGATAGCTCTTTTTCATAGTTGCAAGCTCATAAACCGGCTCCAATATAGAAACCACGCTAGCCAAATGCCATAAAGCACTTATATCAACCCGCAACCCAAGAAACGGGACAAAGACAACCATAAGAGAAAAGAAAAACAACCCCAAACTATGAGTATCCACATCTATTATAAGCAAAGCACCGAAACCCAAAAAAGACTTAATTGTAAGCCACCATGGTGAGTGAAACCCATAAGAAGGTAATAAAAAGCCTCCTAGATCGTACTTGTGCTGCGAAAGCAAAATGGACTATATCATCTATTATAAGCACCCAAATACACTATAAACTAATTAGTAAAACACAATCTATGAATGCTCTGAATGTTTCTCCTAGACGTGTTATTGTGTCACTGCTTCAGACATCAATGTCACTGCATAAGTGATCAATGTCACTGCTTCAGACATCAATGTCACTGCATAAGTCATCAATGTCACTGCTTCAGACATCAATGTCACTGCATAAGTCATCAATGTCACTGCATAAGTCAGCAATGTCCCTGCATCAGTCATCAATGTCACTCCATCACGTAGCATGTAAATCGGAAAAATATGATTGTTCTATACTCCAATCAACTACTTCAAACTGTTAATATCATCAAATTTTCACAAAATTCATTCACATTCATGCCCACTTCTCTGTAATTTAGCTTCAAGCAACAATGAAAACAAACATACAAGCATCAAGCGTTCCACCCGCCGAGCTTCTTTTCTTGACCCGACTTGACGCCGCCGCCATTCTTGCAAAGAAGCCGAGAATCGAAGTCGCCCCCTAGTTTTTAATTTCTTAGCTCCACAACTACAACAACTACCTTCTCCATCGAGTTTTCCATGTGTCCATACCGGCAAGCAAAGATTCGTTTGGAAACACCGGGTTCCCATCATTTTCTTGCGGCCATAATAATAATAATAGTAAGTAAAAAAATTATCTAAATATCTAATCACCTTGTTACGAGCAAGAAAAAAGCGAGTTCTTGACCCGGACCATCATCCGGGTTGATCAAATGGAAAGATTCGAGTCGGCACTACCTACCACACATTCATAATTAGCTCTCATGTACGCAGAGCTCCTCCGACGAGGTTCCGTTTCCGGTTCCCGATCCGGATGGAATCACACCCGCTCCGACGAGTTATGGATTGCGGTGGTCTTGAGCATGAGGCGGATGCGGGGCCGTTGCCTTTCGTCGAACGGCGAAGCCAAGTTTCCGGCCGCTACAGAACAACGTCCAAACAGGGATTGAATGAAGTGGGCAGCGGCTCAGCTCAGTCTTCTCCGGCGAGTCGTCTTTGAACTCCAGGGCGATTCTTACATTGTCGCAACTCATTTCTTGGATTAACTGGGTTGTGGGGATTAACTGGGTTGTACTCATAAATAATTCTGACGCCGGAGCAGATGAAATGGTGATGTCGCTGATGAATTTGGAGCCAAGAAATGAACCAAAAATTAGATTGTCCTTATAACAGAATAAGTTTTTTGAGTGTCCTAAATGATTATTAAGTCTCTAACGACGGCCTTATAACTAATATCCACTTATTATTATTATTATTATTATTATTATTATTATTATTATTATTAACTATGCATCTTGATGTGAGTATATATGAGTGGTTTGGACGTACACTCATTGGACAGAAAACATTAGTTATTGGCGAGGGTGTAATCGAGCCGAGTCGAATCGACACTTTAAGGGCTTGAGCTCTACTCAACTAAACTAACTTGGGCTTGAAACTCAGTTTGAGCTCGATCGAGCCATAACAAGACAAGATCAAACTCGACTGTAAACTCACTTCAACCAATTTTGTATAGTATGGAAATAACTCACATTGGCACAACATCAACCTTTCACTTAATTCTTACAAGACAACATAAAACTGATCACAACATACAAAAGAGGTGAATCTCCCAATTAAATCACAGACAAGTCTCTAATCGAAATTTTTCAAACAAAAAAAGTTGCCAGAAATAAAGCTGGAGTCTTTGCTCATGTCGATCGAGTCAACGGCTTAGCAGTAGTGGTAGTAGAACCATTGTGTTTAGATTTTCTTTTCCAGAAAATGTTCCAACTTCTTCTTGACTTAGCCTTATTGAATTCCTGCTTCATGATCTTACATTCCTTTTCGAGTTCCGCTACACGTTGCTTGACGTCATCCATTGTAGACCCTGGGTTTAAGCAACCATCAGGCTTGGATAATGCAAGAGGGTTATTGGGGTCGCCATTCCCGTCGAGACTGTTGGACACGAAAAACCAACCGGAAATCGAAGTGCGTAACCGGAGTTGTTCAAAGAATAAGACTTGAACAATCACCCTTAATGGTAGCCTCTCATTTTGTGCTGCATGTGTACTGGCTTCTAAAGAAAGCTTCTGGCAATTCATCAGCCTGCAGATTTGCTCCCTCTCTGTGTCTGTCAGCCATGGATGTGCCTGAAATCAAGTTTCATCATGTAGTATTGAAACATAGGGGGTAGAAAAGCAAAAACCGTGAGACAAAAAGGGATCAAAAATGTCTTTATCTCTGTTTCTAAGGATTTATAAGATTCATTATTTGTCGAGTAATGCTATCAGACTGAGCTAATAGCAAGAATGGCCCCCATCTTTATCAAAAAGCTGTGACTTAGCAATTTTCTTTCCTTTTGGTTTGACAAGTCTCTCATGTTTCATTTTTTTCTTTCGCAAAAATGGTCCCCCATCTTTACCAAAAAGTTGTGAAGTAGCCATATTCGTTCGTTTTGGTTTGACCAGTCCTCATCTTCTTCATCGAAAAACTGTGACTTAAATGGACCAAAGTTGAAAAAAAAACTGAAAGATAAGGTACTGGTCAAACCTAAACAAAAGAAAAGGCCTAAATCACAGTTTTTCGGTAAAGATGGGGGACCATCTTGTAAAAAAAATTAAAGATTGGGGGACTGATCAAACCAAAACTAAAAAAGAGGCTAAGTCACAGCTTTTCGATAAAAATGTGGAACATTCTTGCTATTAGCTCCTGTCAGACCCAAGTTTTAAGACGTTTACCTTAAGAAAAATATCGATAGCGCGATAAAGTCCATCAGCAAGAGGCCTAGCATAATCAGGGATAGCAGCAGCAAGTGCTTGGAATTTAGGGAACTTAAGATTAACATCTGTTGCCACATCAGCAAGATATGAATCAACTAAATTAGCCACCATTGTTAAAGATGCCAAAGATTGTTGTGTCCCTTCAGCCAATTGTTGATTCTCTTCCACAATACATGGACTAGTAGCCACAGAACTCTGATCAATAGACAAGAAATGTTCCAATATCCTCTGAAAACAATCAATATCATACAATGTCTCTACAGAATACCCCATATTCGGTATCAAAAGATCGTCTAATAACGCTTGATCTAACTGCAATCCAACCCGTCTTTCAAGATTCTCTCTACAAGATGGACTTGCATGTAATACCATCGCGGTACGTAGCAACCGGATCAAGAATCTTGTCTGAATCACACTTCTTTGACTAGGAATCAGTTCCACTATCTCTTCAAGTAAAGCCCTTTGATCCGCTTCGGAAGGTGTGGAAACGGCTGATCCGCCTTGTTTCGAATGAGTCGTTGCGTCGTTGAAACTCGATTGTCTATTCATTAAGGGTATGTACTTCTTAGCATAAAACACTAATGAACCTGCAATATTCTCTGCTTGCATACCTGCACCTTCAACCGCGATAATGAACCTTTTATAAAGCAATAAGCTAAGAAAAGACACATCTTCATACCACCAATTATCAGTGATCACAACCGCTTGTTGTTGTTTACCAGAACCGGAAGTCGTGATTCCATTCCACATTCCGGGGTTTTGTTCGCCGTTTTCTTTGTTTTCGGTTTGGGAAACGGGCCAGTTAAATAACTTAGTATCAGCACAAGCCTTCATAGCTAGAGAATTTATGCATCTTGATACAATATGAAGCTGTTCTGCATTAGGTAAAACTTCTTCACATGTTTCGAGTGCTTTAATCGTGTCGGCCCAATTTCCAAAAACGACATTTAGGAATACTTCGGTTTGCGTGATGAGATTCCCTTCGCCGTATTCATCAGTCATGTCCAGGTACTCTGCTGCACATCTTAGACCTACAACATTCATGGCTGTTAACTCGATTTTTATGCCGTAACAAAACTTTGCTACGAGCTCGAATGCTTTAGCGCCTCCTGGTAAGTCATTGAGCTGTAAAATGCATGCTGATCCATCATCTTGGCTTATTTCTCCTATAAGCTTTTCTATTAGCCCACTTCTTGACAGCAATGGAAACTGCAATTTCAAATCAAAACAGAATGTTTACTAAACCTGTATGAACAAACAAACAAACGAAAAATAGCCACATTCGAAAGCTGAAATTTGATGCACCTTATGAAGATGGAAGAACATCTCTCCTATTTGAATCTTTATGTCACTTTCTAGCCCGGAATTGATGTGCCTGAGAAGCATAAGCAGAAAAGCAATACCATAATCACAACAAAAATGGATACAAAGGTAGTTAATTCCATGTAATTTAGCTTGAAATCACAGCAAGATGGATACAGAATTGATCGTAATTACCCAATTTTGAATGATCTAATGAATCAGAATGTATGTCAACATAATCTGAACAACATTTTACTTTTTTGCACTAAATTCCACTAATTGGAGAAGGGAAAACAGCATACAAAAAACATAATATGATTAGATTTTGATGTTTTGGGATTAAAGATTTCACTTTAAGTGATCAAAAGATGAGCTATAAATTAATTAAAAATCAAAATTTCTTTTTTGCGTACCAACTCTGGCCATCTCTGTAGAATGCCTCTGATTTCGAACCAAGCTTCATGCATGCCATATGAGACTCCAAAATCTACACTCCAATATTCTTCAGACAGTGATTTTTGCACTAAAAAATTACTGCTAACAGAGAAAGAGAAGAAAGCATGATAATGGGTTTATTTTTACTTAATTATTATTATGTTATATTATTACTAAAGAGTATCCGAGTTAGTGGGACAAATGAAGAAGACTCAGTGAAATTCGGGTATATGGTTCAGCAGAAAGAAGACAAATGTCTTCTTCTCCTTCAATTGCTCAGTTATATATTAGATTCAGTCAATCAAGTGAGCAGGCACTAATCTTTTCGGCCTTATACATATAAAGATTATATTTTGTTTTCGTCTAAAACACTTGGTTCCAATTGTTTTTATTATATACGCACCAATTTTTCACTATTTTACATTAATATCGGTTTAAAAAAATTAATCAAAATTAATCACCCCTCAAAAAAAAAAATTTAATCAAAATTAATGATAAATAACTAATTTAACAAATTTTATTAACCTGTATGAAAAAATTCAAACGGACTTACATTTTAAGACGGATGTAGTATTTTATAAGAGCACTTGCAGTAGATATTGTAAATTATTTAAAAAATGTATTTTAGAAATTTCAAAAAAAAAAAACACTGCCACAAAAATACTCTATTTTTTTACTCTAAAATACATATTCTATAAAATTTCTTTTACATCTACCGAATTCATCCAGATCTGTAAATTTTCCTTTATATCTAAGACATTATAATGATATAGAATCTGATGCAGTTTATCTTGTGTAAAGATTCTGTAAATTAGAAAATTATATATTTAAAACTATAAAATAGAGAATTGGTTAAAAGTATCTGATGCGATTGCTCTAAATTGTATATATTCTAGCGATTATGTACAAAACTGCTCCGAAAATACAAGTATTTTTAGGAAGATGGACCTTCGATATGTGTCATATTTAAAATCCAATATGACACATCAGTCGTAACTCAACTTAACCACAACGCGGTAAAAGCAAAAGTATTAAATCCTCCAACTTAGTTCGGAAAACCTTATAACATAATAAACCAAACATCTGGAAACAACTTTATCCCATTAAATTGTGTCCAAAAGAAGTTACAACCAGGGACGGACCTACATAGGCTAGGGGGTCAGGTGACCCATTGAGAGTCGGAAAAAAAATTAAGTATTAAAACAATATAGTTTTGTTGTTAGGAAATGTCGTTTTGTAGTTTAAAATGTAGTTTTAGGCTCCGACGTCCTCAATAAATTGGATAAAAAAAATTGCAGTTTTAGAGTCTGGTGACTCCACCGAATTTTTTTTTCTAAATTTGCCCCTAGCTACAACTTTATTGTAAAAAAGAAAACTAACAACAATCTTAATAAAATGGAAAACGAAATAAATAAAATAAAAAACTTAACAAGTAGCTAGGAAGTAGGAACAACATCTTCAACACATCTCGAGGGTTATGCCCACTTAGATCCTTCTCTGTCACACCAAAACTCCTAAAATTGTAAGGTATGCGCGTCAACTTAACTACTTAGTAAGAAATTTTGTGTCAAAGAATATAGTGCCTCATCCTAGGATAACATGATTCATGAATTCACTTCTAACACATTAAATGCATATTCGGAGTCCAAAACATGTTAGATAAGCACATAGCACTGTTTACAATCACAATGCACATTATAATGTTATTTGCATCATAAGTAATCTTATTTTATGTCATAGTATTAGTGTTTATTATCATTTTACGCAAACACCCGCACCACCATGCGGCTTGATTAACATTTAGTGTAGTCTAAACCCAATCGGGTTGGACCATGTCGGATCATTAAAGCTACATACGCTTTTATGTTTGTACATAAAATAAATGGCATATATTGTTATTATATATTTGTTTGTACGATAAGCGATTTAATATTGTGTATAATAACGTCTTTAGAATTAAACCGTGACAGAGAAATCATTTTGTCGATTATGATTGATGAGAGATCTCAATTCACAATAAATGATTTTGTTCTTAAAAATATATCTAGTCGGATGTATTATTAAATGTGACATTGATGATTATTACAGTTAGACTAGCACGTATATGTAACACCTCCAGGTCTGGTAGCACTAAATGAGTCATAAATGATCCGGTCAACTACTTAGACATGTCATCATCTCTTGGTCTAAAAGGGCTAACCCGAGTTGACAAGACGTTTATGTATCACACTTATATGGAGGTGAGCATTCTACTACTTTATCGATGTGCGATTTTACTGTATCAGATGTCTTCTATCTTATAAAGATAGTGATAGATCTCATTTATCAAAGTGTGTCTACACTTGGACTTGTACGTAGACATGTATTGTTGAATGCATATGTTAGATGACCCACTTACTATATAAGTGTACGTCACATCTTTGGTGGTTGTGTAATTTCCCATAGCAATCGAACTTTCTTGGTAGCAGTCCTATGAGGATTCGGATGATTGTTCGCGTAGATCACTGCTAGAGGCCAGATGTTTGGACGACTAGGTATTTGGATCAACTACTGATCGATAAAGCGGTGATCATTCGGATCAATCCGGCAAGTGTCTTTGTCTTCTTTATTGTTGTGTTTTATTGTTTCATAAGAAGATATCAAGTATACAAGATCAAAGTAAAACACTAATCAAAATTGTGTGAGCTAAGTATTTAGCTACACAATCAACTTAAACTTAACTACAAAACTTATAAATAATCACACAATAGATTGCTCAAGTTACAACAGATATCAACTGAAAAGGTTCAACAAAACAGAAAAACAGACTTGCAATGACACCTTGTAGATAGACTGATATAAACCAGAATGCTGTTCCAAATGATGATCCACTTGATCTTGGAGATGTTTGGGGCGCCACCTTGGAAGTAGTTTTTAGGAAGTCTTTTCATATTTTGGTTCATGAATTCTAGTCATTAATTATGCATAAGTCTTTTCACATTTTGGTTAATGAATTCTAAGTCATTAATTATGCACTTTAGTTACAATAATTGTAGCATATATAAGGCATTGTAATTTCCATGTTTTTGGAAGACAAAACCTTGAGTGAAATTATATATATTATGAATTTTCAGTGATTGAAAAATTGAGTGAGTTTTACATTTACCTTGCTGATTAGGTAGTGTTTAACTTGGAGAATCTATCAAAGGATTGAGCATTCCTTTGTTGTGATGTTCTCAAACTTGGGATTTCTAAGGTGATGATTCCTTAGGAAGAACAAGCTTGCTCATGTGTTCTTGTGTTCTTCATTGATGCCTTCAATCTAGATCCTAAACCATATCAATTGGTATCAGAGAACTACGGATTGAGGTATCAAATATCCATTTGTTTTTCTTTGTCTTGCCTTTCATTTCGTTTTCTTCATAAAAAAAGGAAAGAAAAAAAAAACGCATGAAATTTTTTTTTCCTCATATTTCCCATCAATTTGTATGTGTTTTGCTTGTCTAAGTGCTGAATCCTATGTTATATGATTGTGTTCTTCATCATTTTCCAGAAAATTTACAAAAAAAAATTCGTGCCTGTTCATTTTCTTTGAAGGTTTCTTCCAGATTTCTTCATATCTTCAAGTTTCCTTCAAATCTGTCCAACCCAAAATTCCGTTTTTTTTTTGTTTCATTCGTTTCCTATTCAAAACAAATCAGAAATTTATCAATTTTTACCAGTAGATAGATCTTTCTTTTATCTATCCTTTGTCTCTTTACGACTTTCCCGAATTCGGAGTTTATCGTGGTCAAATCTGCCCCGCCATATCCTGTGCGTTTTTCTGGAACAGTTTGTACACGAATTCGATTTGCCAGAGTTGTATTGGTCGGAATTGTGTGATTTTTTCAGAACTTATAGGAAATTGTCTGTTCTACAACTTTCATTCTTTGCGTTTTTCCAAATTACCGATCAATTCTTCCCAAATGGTCACCGTAACGTGCTAGCCTGTTGTTGTCCGAAAATCTGTTTGTGTAGTCATCTGTTTACGAATTTATTTTGAGGAGGCTATCCATATTCAATTTTCGTGACAATTAACAGTCTTGCAGAAAATTTCATGATCTACAAGTTTTGTTCTTTGTAATTTTCCAAATTCCTTACCGCTTGGTCATGAAAATTGCCGTAATTTCGTGTTCTTGTTCTGGAAATTAAAAAAACCTAGTCCCAGATATCCTGGCTAAATTACAATTTTGGTCCTCTAACTAGACACTTTTTCAATTTTGGTCCTGGTTTTTCTCCGGTGACAATTTTAGTCCTGTAAGTGGTCTTTTTTTGCAAAAATAGTCCTGAACGCCGGAAAGACCACTTACAGGACTAAAATTGTCCCCGGAATGACCACTTACAGGACTAAAATTGTCGCCGGAAAAGACCAATTTTAGTCCTGTAAGTGGTCTTTCCGGCGTTCAGGACTATTTTTGCAAAAAAAGACCACTTACAGGATTAAAATTGTCGCCGGAGAAAAACCAGGATCAAAATCGAAAAACGTGTCTAGTTAGAGGATCAAAATTGTAATTTAGCCCAAATATCCTAAACATGCTTTGAATCCTATTTGTGGAATTGTCCGGATTTGCTCGATTTTTGATTTATTTGACGGTTATATTTACCTAAAGCAAGTGTTTAGGGGGAGTGTAAACACGAGAGATTGTGAGGATCCAATATTTTGGGTCATGGCTTCCAACAAATATTATTCCAATTGTGATATGGGCAAGACGTATTTCCGAGGCTCGAGGCGTTTGGAGCAGCACATCATTGCTTTACCCGGCAAAATCAATCGGATTTTTGAGCACGCTTTTGATGGATTTAATGACAGTGTATGGGCGGATTATAAACGACTTTGTGCTATATATGACGCTGAACAAGCAATGAAAAAGGCCACAAACAACACGCCAGTTGTGGACAATTGTGCTTCCGTTGTGGAGTTGGCTTGTGCCAATGTGGGTGCGGTAGTTCCCACGACTGAGGCTCATGTTGACCTTCCTGTTGCAGATGTTGTTGTTGTTACTACAGAGGATGAGCTGGTCGTCGAGGCTGAAGTAAGTCCGAATGAGGTTGAAGTTCCCACGAATGAGGTTGTCATTGATTTTAATGTTACAGATGATATTGCTAATGCTACCGTGTATGAAGAGGTCGTTGATGTTGAGGTATTTCCGAAGGTGGAGGCATTAGTTGATATATTTCCGAAGGTGGAGGCATTAGTTGATATACCACGAAGCGCATGACACCGGGATCTTTGATACACCCAATCCAGCCCCTATTCGTCCTATGGTTGATATTGACATTGTTGAGGATGGTGGAATACTGAAGCACGAGTTTGTTGACCCATATTTGGAGCAGGTTGATGCCTATCATGATTTACATTTCTATGTTGCCTCACAAGACATCATTCCTATTTCTATCAAGCCACGTGCATTTTCTCATGTTTGTTTGGTGAAGAATGGTGTGACCCATTACTATGTTATTGATACGAAGTTGTTTATTCGCGTTAATTTTGACCCTGGCATATTTTTGGGGTTTATTGTGGAGTATCATGGTGTGAGGCTTGATGGTGCAGACTTCTATGACATCATGTTGATTCGAGGACGAATCCTTTCCAGCCGGGAGGGAATGATATGAACCAAAATGCTGTTCCAAATGATGATCCACTTGACCTTGGAGATGTTTGGGGCGCCACTTTTGTAGTATTTTTAGGAAAGACTTTTCATAATTTGGTTCATGAATTCTAGTCATTAATTATGCATAAGTCTTTTCATATTTTGGTTCATGAATTATAGTCATTAATTATGCACTTTAGTTACAAGAATTGTAGCCTATATAAGACATTTCTTTGTACTTGAAAAAAAGACAAACTTTGAGTGAAATTTTATATATTATGAATTTTCAGTGAATGAAAATTTGTGTGAGTTTTACATTTACCTTGCTGATTAGGTAGTGTTTAACTTGGAGAATCTATCAAAGGATTGAGCATTCTTTGTTGTGATGTTCTCAAACTTGGGATTTCTAAGGTGCTGATTCCTTAGGAAGAACAAGCTTGCTCTTTTGTTCTTGTGTTCATCATTGATGCCTCTAATCTAGATCAACGAATCCATTATCATAAACATACTTGTGACTTTTTGTGTGTGTGACAGACAGGGTATTGCAGAGAGGTTTGAACCTGTGACATCTTACTCTGATACCATATTGAATTACTAATACATATATAGGAGGTATTAATTAACATTTTATATGATTTAATTCAATAAGGAAGAATAGAAAGACGATGTTGCTAACAACAGTAACGTTAAGTCCACGATAAAATCAAATAACAAACTTTAGTACAGTATTCATTACTTTATTTCCCGCGCGCTTGTGGGAGTTTCCATTAGCTTGCAGTTGCAAGCTCATGCATTCATTCATATATCCAACTGTTTGAAATCTCTAAACCAAATGAGCTCCAGAGTTCCCCCAAACACTTCAGTATGGTGTGGCATTATATTTATCATCATAAATAAAAATAATTAAACTGGCCGCCGGCCCCAATGAAGTGTTCAGAGGAACTCAAGATATCACCTGATCTAATGTATGTCTTTACTCTGAAGATCGTGATTTTGGTGGAATGGGTACGATGACTATTTATAGTGGAAGATATCAATGAAGAAACATCCACACCAAAAAAAACAGGGTTCAGAAACCCTGCAGGCTAGCTATAGCTTGATGAACCTAGTCAGGATATAGGCCAAGTGAAAGAGAGACGAATCAATTCCATAATTTAACTAAGAAAACTCATAAGATTGATTAACGTACGTACTGGAATTCGTTAATTTACATGCATATATATATATATATATATATATACAGAGAGAAAGAGATTGTATCATCTCATCATCAAGTAGCTTAATTGGCTTAGGAACAAACCAAAAAAAAAAAAAAAACACTAATTAAAACCGGCGGAAAAAGGTATAAAAAGTACTGATACTTTTGGAACTTTATATCCATATATCACATGGTCCCAGAAACTCATCAACGTTTATTCTTCTCTTCTTTTCATATTTAATTTATTCACTGTTTTTTTTCTCCGCTACGATTAATCTGACACAGTTTACATGCCAGGTTCATGCTCCTTCAGGCTTTATTTGGACACTCAAAAATCAATAGTAACAATTACGCATTAATGAAACGGAAATGTTATTGTCAGACCTGCTGTGTGTAATCACCCTAAACGAGAAAAAATAAAAAAATAAAAAAAATATATATATATATAAAACCCGGGTTAGATTTCTATATATATATATATATATATATATAGGCCTCGAAAGCAGTAATACCTAATTTGAATTAAATTCCAGATTAGTCGAAAAATTCAGACTAACATAATGTAAATGAAAAAGAAATATAGATTTAACATTGGTCACTTTCACTTCCACGATTTACTAACAAGTGATGATGGATGAGATGAATATAGCCAAGATCGATCAAGATCTATTTAACTACTTTTGTCACCCTAGTCAATTTCTGGAAATGAAATCAATCCTAATTAACTACCTACCTATGATGTTTTTTTATGCGATTACGGGTGCAATTTCCATTTTTAGCTAAATAAACACTCTTGTGAATCAGTTCTGTATATATGTTTAATACAATGGTTCGTCCAGGTCTAACCGGCCTAAACACGCATTAACCAAAGTTGAAAACCCCCTTTAAGAAATTGAATTTTTTCTAGTTTGTTTTACTAAGTGGTCTCAATACCCCTTTTCCTATAACATTTCGCAACTTCACATAAATTACGTATGAAATCAATCGTTGAGTATTTGCTTCAACAGAAGCTAGCATTAAGCATAATTAATATCAACACGTACGTAACCGATCAAGAAACAACTAAATTACGCACAATTCACTTTCGTTTATTAACTAAGGGAAAAGTTCTTTAATCTTCACATTATCTTAGCTACATAGGATTTAGCTACTCATGCAATTGTCAAGAGAACACAAGTTACGGAGCTAGGATTTTAACTTAGGGTGGCTAATGGACTATATCCAATTCGTCGGGTTGACTCGATTAAGAAAATTTGATGGATCAAATTGTATTATATAGATTTTTTAATCTAATATTTTTTTGTCTGGATGGGCTTAGCCCCTAATTATACTACATACCTCCTTCCTTGCACAAGTAGTAAACAAAATTGATTCAATCAAAATCAAACATAATAGGAAGAAAGTAACAATTGTATAAAATTGTTACTTTAATGTCTTAAACCTAATCGGTCGGATCCTTTACTAGTCTATCCTATTTATGGAGAGATTTAATAGTGCAAGTTTGTATCAAGCAACGCACATTAAAGCATTTCATTTTTACTCTTTTTCATATAATACACTTTTATCATGTGTGATAAGTTAAAAATAAAATGTTGTAATGTATTTCACTTGGTACAATCTTTATACAATGGTTTTATTGTAAAATTTGTCATTTATGTATCCCAGGGACGGACCCAGCATGAAAGAGGGGGTGCATGGCCCCACTCAAATTTCCGGGCGAAGTTACAAATATACCCCTCTAATAATATTAAAATTGTGTATGTATATGTTTTCAGACAATCTTATGTGCAATTATCCATTTAGTTCAATTGGTTAGAAGCTATACTACTTATCCTAAGTAATGGGTTCGAAACTTGGCCGTGAAATTTTTTTCACCCTTTTTTTAAAATTTGGCTCCATTGGAGTATTGAATGGAAAAATTCACTTGCCATTCGTTGGTTATTAGCGGTCCCACCAAAATATGGCTTTAAAATTAAGTTTTTTAAAATATGGCCCCCACTGAAAAATTTTCATGGGTCCGTCACTGATTTATCCTTATTAATATTATGAATATTGAAATCACTTTTGTTATGATATATTTGTTTCTTTAATAAGTCAATTTAATATTTTTTATTTTATTTTTTTGATATAACCCTCCTAATATTTTTCTACGACATCAAAAAATTACGCATTCCTATAATAAATATTCGACAACAATCGGATTTGTATGCAACGTTATGCAGGGCCGGCCCTAGAATATTTTGGGCCTAAGGTCAAGTCGCCGAATCAAATCTTTTAGTTCGAAGTTTTTTTTTTTTTTAAATACATACTTTTAAAAAAAAATTTGGGTCTTTATCAATTGGAGTAATTTTTTATGGGCATTTATCAATTCAAAACAAAATGTTGGATCGAATTGGATCTACACGGAATTTTTTTTTTCTTTTAGCGAAACATATAATGTTGGGCCTCCTGGAACCGTTGGGTCTAAGACCACCGTCTCCTCCGCCTTATTGGAGGGCCGGCCCTGACGTTATGTATAAGAAATGTCATTGTCATTAAAGTTATCCACCACCATCATAGCATGCCAACGACGTTTATGCAACAGGGTGAACTTCATGAGCAGTTCTACCTTTAGCTTGGGCGGTTTCAAGACCACCCCAAATTTTGAAAAAAAAAATAGTATTAGTGTTAATATTAGTATGTAATGTGTCCTTTTATTAGCTAAAATACTATCTATCCTAGTGGTTTTAGAACAATCCTAGTTTAGTCTCAATAATTGTAAGCCATAAGTTCCAACCTTACCGCCAACATTTGGAAATAATTTTTCTTTTAGCTTTACAGTTTATATATCAAGACCATCTCGGATTTTTTTTCACCTTTATAGTTTATATACGAAAAAAATTTAACACACGCACTTTTTTTGGCCCTTAACGGGACTCGAAGTCTGGTCTTTTGCCGGTTATTTGCACCACAGGGCGCGATACCTTGTTAGTATTGAGCATCACCATCTGAAATCAAGGCGATACCTTGTTGGTATTGAGCATCTAGTATCTGAAATCAAGAAATATAAATCTTGAAACGGAGACTTATCTAACTAAACCAGTGTAGTGGTGTATATCTATGAATTTTTTTCGATCAACCTGAAAACTCCCTTTTTATTTAGGATTATCTTTAAGAATTTGTTAAACAAGTGTACAGGTGTATATGTATGAATTTTTCGATGGACATGAAAACTCTTTTTGTATTGGATGGTGATACATCTACTACACATAGTGTATAGTGGATGTATCACTACACAATCTTGGCAATTCATTTTAATGTGTACACTTTAATCATTGGGGAATGTGATGGTAGTATATGTGCACTACACAATATGTATGCATATATCAATTTCCTTTTGTATTTGTTAGACAAATGTACAGTTGTGTATATCTATGAATTTTTTGATAAACGTGAAAACTCCCTTTTGTATTTAGTACTATCTCCGCCTCAAAATGCAAGTCCCTGTTGACTTTTCAACCGTTTTTCGAAGTCTAATTAATCTTTTGAATTTCATCAAATGATCTAATACTTTTTATATTTATGTAATTTAAGTTTCACTTTATCATAACCTTAATAATATTACATCAATTAACGAAATTCCAATGATTGATTTGACTTCAAAAAACGGTTGAAAAGCCAACAGGAACTTACATTTTGGGACGGGGGTAGTATTATCATTTGTTACTCCTTTTGTATTTGTTAGACAAGTGGAGAGGTGTGTATATCTATGAATTTTTCGATAAACGTGAAAACTACATTTTGTATTTAGTACTAGGGCCGAGGATGCCGTGTAAGTCACGGCGTGCCCAACGGTAAGCTTTAGTGAATTTCATTTAGTTATATTAGTGTGTATTAAATGAGAGGTTACATCGAGAAATGAATTGAGATGTAAACATTCAGACGCATATTATTAAGTTTGTATATAGTTTGTGTCAGTAAGGTGACTTAAACTCTACATCTGGTGGAACCAATCTGAAGACTCAGCTGTGTGATGGACAGCTGAGAAGTGTATTCAATTCTGTGCATCAGTAGGGTGGAGTCTGCGACCGAGCTTCAAACAGGTAGCTTCAAAGCGGGGTAACTATCGCCAGGGTGATAGTCCGCCGAGTACTTGAATACAAAGCAGGTCCCACATCTATTAATTTCGTTGTATGTGGACGTTTGTACGGTGTCATTAAAAGGAGGACACGTGTAGGGGTATTTATGGTGTATCGACAAAGATTCCGGCGGCTAGTGGTTTAGGGATTTGTGCCTATAAATACGCTTGTTGTCTCATTATCCGAGTGTGTTGAAAATGTAAAATTCGGTGCATATTAAAATATCTCTTTTCTCGCCCGTGGTTTTTTACCTCTCCCACGAGGGGTTTTCCACGTTAAATCCGTGTTCTTCTTGTTTCGTTATCTCCTTTGATTGTTTATGTTTGATTGCTTTCGTTTCGTTTCTTGCATCGTTATCTCCATCCAAGATTCATTTATGTGTACTGGTGTCATTAAAAGGAGGACACGTGTAGGGGTATTTATGGTGTATCGACAAAGATTCCCGGCGGCTAGGGTTTAGGGATTTGTGCCTATAAATACGCTTGTTGTCTCATTATCCGAGTGTGTTGAAATCGTAAAATTTCGGTGCATAATAAAATATCTCTTTTTCGCCCGTGGTTTTTTACCTCTCCCACCGAGGGGTTTTCCACGTTAAATCCGTGTTCTTCTTGTTTCGTTATCTCCTTTGATTGTTTATGTTTGATTGCTTCGTTTTCGTTTCTTGCATCCGAAGTTATCTCCATCCGTTTTATAACAAGTGGTATCGAGAAAGGTTCGGAGAAAACAAATCGTACGATCAACTTCATCTTCACCAAGGCCTTCAAGAAGGTGCTAGGATCTCGTGATAAAGTTGTGATCTTTAGCAAGAAAAGATGTCAAGCAAAGAAACGTAAAAATCGATAAATTTACAGGAAGGAACAAGTTTTGGTCCGTGGCAAATCAAGATGCGTGCACTTTTGAAACAAAGCAGGTTTGTGGAATCCTTTATCCGACAAACCAAATACAAGTGCAAGCAGATTATGCCGTCCGGGAAGAGAAAGCACATTCAACCATCATGTTGTGCTTATCTGATGATGTTATCACTGAGGTTGCTGAGGAAGACACCTCAGCCAAGTTGTGGAAGAAGCTTGAAAGCCTGTATATGACCAAGTCACTGACCAACAAGTTGTTGTTGAAACAGAGGTTGTTCAGTTTAAAGATGCATGAAGGAAGTCCACTGAGGGAACATCCGGACTCACCGAACACAATATTGCTTGATTTAAGGAATATTGATGTTAAAATTGAAGATGAAGATGCAGCCCTAATCCTGTTGGTGTCATTACCGGCATCATATGAAAACTTTGTGCAGTCTTTCATAGTTGGAAAGGATAAGTAGCTTTGGAGGATGTGAGGTCCGCCTTACATGCCAGGGAGCTTAGACACAAGGCCGAACGGAACAGACAAGCCGCCGGGCTAGTAGCTAGCAAAGAATAGTGGAAAAGGATATGGACAAGAAGAAAAAAGAAGTCGTCGTGTCCAAAGGTCCTAAGTCTACTGATGTCTGTAATTACTGTAAGGAGCAGGGACATTGGAAGTCAAATTGTCCAAGGAAGAAGAAACAGCAGGAAGGCAATTCTGGCACAGCAGCCTTGGCTACTGAGCAATCTGATGAGGATCTGGTTCTAGTTGCAGGGGATTCTACACACCATAATGATGTGTGGATACTTGATTCTGGAGCATCCTACCATATTTGTCCAAACAGGGAGTGGTTTTCTACTTATGAGCAGATAGATGGTGGTCAAATCTATATGGCCAACAACAAGGTCTGTAAAGTTGTGGGAATTGGCTCAGTAAAGTTAAGGACAGAGGATGGTAAATTTTGTACACTGAAAGATGTAAGACATGTTCCACGATGACCAAGAATTTGGTATCTCTCGCCCATCGGATGACAGCAAGGGTTCAATTTCAAGGGTGAAGGTGGACAGCTGAATGTCTTCAAAAATTCAGTTGTAGTCCTCAAAGGCATCAAGAGGGGAACCTTGTATATATTACAAGGATCTATCAGTATCCGGCACCGCTCGTCGTTGCATCCTCTCGCAGCTCACCGCCTCAAGCAGACTCAGCCGTGGCACATGAGACTAGGTCACATGGGTGAAAGGGGTATGCAGATTCTTTCTTCAACAGGTTTTCTTGGGGGATATAAGGTCAAGAATCTGGACTTTTGTGAACATTGTGTGTTTGGGAAGTTGCATAGAAGTAAATTCTCAGCAGGGTTGCACAATACAAAGGCAACACTTGATTATATCCATTCAGATCGCCGGGGTCCATCAAGAGTTGAGTCATTGGGTGGTCACAGATATTTTGTGTCATTCATAGATGACTATTCAAGGATGACTTGGGTGGTGATGATGAAGAACAAAAGTGATGCATTCAAGAACTTCAAGCAAAGTGGAAGGCCCTAGTGGAGAATCGCTTAGGCAAGAAAATCAAGAAGCTTCGTACGATAATGGTCCGGAATTCTCGCTGACGGATTTTGATTCATTTTGTGCAAACCGAGGGTATTGCCGTACATCATACCGTAAGGAATACACCTCGCAGAATGGTGTAGCCGAAAGGATGAATCAAACTCTACCGGGAGAGGGCAAGATGTATGCTTTCTCAAGTCGGTTTATCAAGGAGATTTTGGGCGTAAGTCGTTAAGACAAACTTGCTACTTAATCAACAGGAGTCCTCACACAGGATCAATCTCAAGACACCATTTGAGATGTGGTCGTGCAAGCCCGCCGACTACTCGCTCTAAGGGTTTTTGGAAGTACAAAGCCTTACTATCATGTTAGTGAAGGGAAGTTGGAGCCAAGAGCCAAGAAGGGAGTGTTTGTGGGGTATGGTGATGGAGTGAAGGGATATAGAATTTGGTCATCGCAGAGTCCGCAGTAATCCTCACAGGACGTTGTGTTTGATGAAAATTCTATGTTAAACTCATCATGGGGAGGTCTACCGAGTCCGAAACCAAGGTCGAATCCGATAGTGTTGAGAAACAGTGGAGCTTCGGTGGAGTCTACCGATATGCAACAATCGTGGATCCAAATCAACACTATACCGATCCGGATAATGAACCGTAATCCGATCCAAGCCAGTCTGCTGAGACCTCAGCAGGCGTCATACAAACATTGATCAGCAGAGTCTAGCTGCCAGCAGGCCTAGAAGATCTAATGTTGGGATACCTCCAAGGAGATATGGTTATGATGATTTGGCTGGATATGCACTCCAAGTTGCAGAAGAAGTAGAGGTTGCTGAACCAACTACTTACAGGGAAGCAGTGACATGTATAGAAGCATCTCAGTGGCATGCAGCCATGGGAGATGAAATGGAGTCATTATTGAAGAATCGACTTGGGAATTGGTCAAATGTACCCTACCGACAAGGGAGTTGTGACTTGTAAATGGATTTTCAAGAAAAAGGAAGGAATAACTAAGGCAAGTAAGGGTCGTATAAGGCACGTTTGGTTGCAAGAGGATTCGGTCAAAAGGAAGGGGTTGACTTTGATGAAATATTTTCACCAAAGGGTCGACACACTTCAATCGTGGTGTTACTAGCAATGGTGGCACAAACAGATCCGGAACTTGAGCAACTAGATGTGAAAACCGCTTTTTTACATGGTGAGGTGGATAAGGAGATATACATGACACAAACTCGAGGGTTTTCAAGTTCCCGGAAAAGAAAACTATGTTTGCAAGTTGAAGAAATCATTGTATGGTTTGAAGCAAGCTCCAAGGCAAGTGGTATAAAAGGTTTGACAGCTTTCATGCTTCACAGTAGGTTACAACAAGTCCATATGATCGTTGTGTTTACTTCATCCCATCGAAAGATGGATCATATATCTATCTTGTCCCGTATGTGGATGACATGCCGATAGCCGCAAAGAAGGAAGTCCGATGTTCAAAATCAAGAACCTTCTTAGGCCGAATTTGAAATGAAGGATTTGGGTGCAGCCAAGAAAATCTTGGGGATGGAGATCCGGAGAGATAAGGCAAAAGAAATTATTCTTGTCTCACAGGTTATGTGCGTAAGATATTGGCCAAGTTTGGGATGTCCGTCGCAAAACCAATAGATACTCCTATGGCATCAAATGTTCATTTGTCCGTTTATGCTTCACAACGCCACCAAGAGAAGGAGTATATGTCAAAAGTTCCCTATGCTAGTGCAAGGTTGGCGTCCGATGTATGCCATGGTTTGCACTAGGCCCGATTTGGCTCTCAGCAATCGTTGTTGTCGCAGGTTTATGGCTCAACCCGGAAAGGAACACCGGAAAGTCGTTAAGAGGATATTCGGTACCCGAGAGGTACAACGATGTTGGTCTCATTTATGGAGGTGATATCGGTCCGGTCACAGTTACCGTGATGCCGATTATGCAGTGATGTTGAAGTAGAAAATCAATGACTCGGGTATGTGTTTACATTGGGAAATGCAAGAGTCACCGGAAAGCTACTCTTCAAAGGCGTAGCCTTATCAACTACCGAAGCGAATACATGGCTCTTACCGAAGCAAACTAAGGAGGGTATCCGGTTGAAGGGGCTAGTCGCTGATTTGGGGTTGCATCAGATCAGCCGATATATATTGTGACAGCCTTAGTGCAATATGTTTAGCCAAGGATCGTGTTCATCAGCGAGAGAACCAAGCATATTGATGTCGGGTATCATTTCTTGAGGAATGAGAAGAGGGTTGTGGTGAAGAAGATTGGCACAAAGGAGAATCCCGCCGATATGTTCACTAAACCAGCTCAAAGAGAGTAAGTTTCACTTTGCCGGACTTACCGAATATTCAAAGCTTATAACTGTTTTCGGAAACTTTACCGAGGCGATCGGTGGAGTGGATGTTGTGGAGATAGTCTTGTACAAGTACATCTGGCATTGACGAATGCATCTGGTACAAGTACATCTGGTTATGCAATCTGTTTGACTCTAGGGAGAGTTGAAGTCAAGGTGGAGATTTGTCAGTAAGGTGACTTAAACTCTACATCTGGTGGAACCAATCTGAAGACTCAGCTGTGTGATGGACAGCTGAGAAGTGTATTCAATTCTGTGCATCAGTAGGGTGGAGTCACCGAGCTTCGGCAGGTAGCTTCAAAGCAGGGTAACTATCGCCAGGTGATAGTCCGTCGAGTACTTGAATACAAAGCAGGTCCCACATCCGTTAATTCGTTATGTGACAATATACGTTGTCATTAAAAGGAGGACACGTGTAGGGGTATTTATGGTGTATCGACAAAGATTCCCGGCGGCTGTGGTTTGTGGATTTGTGCCTATAAATACGCTTGTTGTCTCATTATCCGAGTGTGTTGAAATCGTAAAATTGCATAATAAAATATCTCTTTTCTCGCCCGTGGTTTTTTACCTCTCCCACCGAGGGGTTTTCCACGTTAAATCGTGTTCTTCTTGTTTCGTTATCTCCTTTGATTGTTTATGTTTGATTGCTTCTGTTTCTGTTTCTTGCATCTGAAGTTATCTCCATCCGTTTTATAACAGTTTGGAAGTTGTTCCATAACCAACATCAAGCACAAAAGATTGCTAGGCACACTTGGAATAAATGATTAGCATATTACAACACTTGGGTCAGAGCATTTTTTGGGTAAATAGGTACAAAGAAAAGAAATGATTGTTTCACCTCTTATTGCAAAACAAATGTGTATTTTCTAGACATTAGACAACATCACAACATCTAATGCCGATCGTTTACAACCAACGTTTTCAAGAACAATGATCTCACAAGAATATAAACTTCATGCATGCAAGAGAATAGCTGTTCACATGGGCGTATGTAAGTGCATCCATTAGGGGTGCATCATGGAACCGTTAAAGTAGTTAAGTTTTACATTTAGAAAAAGAAAAATTACAGACCGTGGTGAACTTAGACCCCCCGCTAATGAAATTTTCAGATCGTCACTATCCGTCCGTTCATAGTGTCAACATGCATTAGTGGGAGTCTTTAATCACATTTTCTAGAGTTGTCACACTTGCATATTAAACCACACGAAAAAGTACAAGAGCCAATTAATACACATTCCAAAAAATTTAGCAGCTGCAAACAATTCACTGGTCAAACCTTTGAGTAATGTTATATGATGCCCTAAACACAGAAAACCATAACCGGAATAAAACATTGACTATAAAAGGCTTACTTGCAAAATTAAACCTTTGAGTAATGTGATATGAACACTTATTCAGTAAAGAACAGACACTACAAAAAACAAACCTTTTCGTGACAAACAAATTCGTCGGTAAAAGTGCTGGATTTCGTCAGTAAAAGTTTTCGTGACAAAATATTTTTGTCGCGGCGTTTGTTGCGTAAGCAGCGACGCTAAAGGTGTGTATTGTGACGATCAATGAATTAGTCATTAAAAGATTTCAGTCGCGACAAATCTAATACTTTTGTCACCAAAGCTTTTCATGACAAACCTCCAGATTTCTCACCAAAAGGTTTTTTGGCGACAAATTCTTTGGTCACAAAATAATGAATATTTTATCACTAATTCAGTGCTGTTGTCACCAAAAGGTATAAACACAATTTTACATTAATGGTTAATATTGACAAAGGCTTTGTCACTAGAAGTCAGATTTAATAATAATAATAATAATAATAATAAATAAATATTTGAAAAATAGAAAAATAATAATATTAATATTAATAATCAACTGCCTATAAAAATATACACATACCCTATAAAAGAATAAAAAATTAATATACCAAAACAAAATATTAAATAATTACTAACAATCATTTATAAATATACAAAAACTTAACATCAACTCTAAAAATTTGAAAAAAATACCAAAAATTAAATAAATGATGCTAAATCATATTTTATCAAACACATGAAGGCTGAAAGGTTTTTTATTTGCAACAAACTATACACTATGCATTTGAATATCACACATAAAGCAAAATGCAACTTGGGAGTATGCTAAGTGCATGAAAAATGTACACAAGAAAACCATGCAATTATGTCAATGAAAATGTGATGCAAATGAATCTAATGACCTTGCATCAACGGAGCAAAAAATGCTTATGTACTTACGTTGATCCGAACTTGAGATCACGCATAAAGTAAGCACTTGTATATAGACTTCTCATATCAAGTACATAACCTAAACTCATGCCAAACAAGTTCTAAAACGAAGACCTAATCTAAAGTTAAACCATCAAAACCCTGAACCTGAACTTATCGAACTAACAAGCAAAGAAAAGTGGTATTTGAATCGAGCTTATTCCATCTTGAAACTTATCGAACTAACAAGCAAAAAATCAAACCGAACTCACACAATGATCAAGCAGCAGCAGCACTTCAATCACTTCACAATGGGTTTGAATAAAAAGAAATCTTTTCAGAAAATACAATAATTAGCAAAGAAGAAAAAACAGAAGAATCAAAACTAGCTTATCCATGAAATAAAGCCCAAACGAATTTGAATAAAGGGGAAAGCTGAACTTACTTTTTTTGCTTCAAATAGCGGAGCCGAGCTGAGCTATTACAATTGCTGAAGCTTTGATAATAATTTTGAAAGAAGGGAAAATGGATGGCACCCAAAGAAGAGGATGAAGAGAAATCACCTGGAAACATAAGTCTTTAGATGGATGGAGGCACTCCATGTATTACACATATTGGTTATCCCATTGAAACAATAAACTTTATGAACATGAATACACATTAGTATTGATATATATTTATTTGTTAAAATGCTGAATTTGCCCAACATGGCATCGGGAAAGGTTATTTAATTAACAATCATTATCCAATACATTTTCCAATAGTACATCAAGCATCCAAGAAGCCTCTTCTTCTGTTTTCGTTATTAATATCAGCATTGCTGCCACATATATAAGCACTTAAACATGTCAATGTAAATATCTAAACAAGTTAAAAACAACTTTATTTTCTTTTATGACATCTAAAAAGTAGCTAATGAAGTATATAGTAAAACAAAGACTGGAAGATCCCCAAAGAAAATGTCACAGTACCAGATCAAATTTGAAAAAGAGGAAACAACAAACTTCACCTTTTTCATTCCATGTAAGACTGATCCGGCTACAGTGCTATAAGACAATCCAACCCTTATGTACTTATCCTGAGGAAGCCCACTGATGTTCCTAACAAATAAGACCCCTGTGTATGATCACAAGAAATAAAATTCACTAAATTGATCCAAATTAAACCTCTAAACAATCGATAAACGGATAGAAACGGCACCAAATGCTCTGCTGCATTTCCAGATGCAACCATCAGTTCCATCAAATGGGTGCCTCCTGATCTGCTTTGTCATAAGATGTAGCAGACACATCATCCCATAAAATAGAACTCGAAATAGTGAAAAGGCCAATGCCTAGTACATGAGACTCAGCCAAGAATGCACCTCGACTTTGTTCAAATCGATCAAATAATACAAGTACGTTAAGAGATCTCGACTTTGTCCAAACACTTTTAAATTTTCTTTGGTAATTTAAAGGAAGATATCCTCCAGCTTTACCCTAATATTCTGACACCAGCAAATATAGAAGATTAAAAGCTGGGTGGAGGCTTGAAAGTATTATCTCATGTACAAAACAAGCAAAAAACAATTACTGCTCCCTAACTACAAGGAATAGAAGAAGGGTAAACATAAATGAACAAAGCTGGAAAGATAAACTAACAAACAGAATGAATTCACAACATGAAAGGTAAAAAGTATCTCATGATCACATCGATAGAACATTTGATAGAGATCACACTATGACAGAGTAGTAACCAAAATCTACACCTTTACGCCTGACCTTAATGTTGTCATCTGATCCTTCAAATTTCGACCTTTATGCCTCCGCATAAGTATCGCTAGCCGTGCTCGTTTTCCTCCATTTAAGCCCTCACTCTCTTGATATCATCCGAAACATCACGCATTCTCTCGTGATATCTAGAAGTCGTGCCATCAAATGCAACCAAAACTCATAAACACATCAACTCGGATCATAGAAGCTTATCACCATCCGATTTTGAAGACAAGGCAACATGATGCACATCAAATGTGTGAAGCTTACCTTGTTAATGTCAAGCCATCTCGCTATCACAAAAAATAAAAATAATAATCATAAATTTTTTTAAGGCTAAAATTCTTACCGTGACAAACTTTTAGGACGTGGGGTTCTCTCCAAGGTACTTGAACATGTAAAAACACTAGCAAAGTAGTATCACGGCGTAAAAAAATGACACCAATTACGTTATCCGCAACTGTTCATCGTTAGGCCTTCTTTATCACCCATTAGTGACCCAAGTAAATCATTGTAATTTCGTTTCATCCGTCTCCTAAGCGGAGATGATTTTAACAAGAATTTGAGTCAGCTCATTCGTTGCTTTCATGGATTGATTAAAGAGTGTTCCGGGAAGATTTATTGGCATGGAGTTGTTTCCTTTTTCAAGAATGTAGTAGCATCTCGAGACCTTCTTTATACAACACTTCATCCTTTCCGATTATGGAAAGCAATGAAACATTGAATGTGAACCGCAAAAATAATCCAAGAAATAATTCATTCGAAACACATAATTTATAACAAATCCCAGTAAGCCGAAACAGAGGAGTCTCGTTTTCCTCTCGTTCATTTTTTTTTCTCGCTTTGTTTAAGGAGAAAGGTGCATACCGTTATCATTTCTTGGTAGGTATACTTTGACTTTATTTTGAAAGTCATGAGTCGACCACAGAACAAAAACAATAGGGAAGACATACTTTGACTTTATTTTACCGAAAATACTTTTATAAGCCTAAAAAATACATTTCCTATTAGTGTTCAAGATATACACAATTCACGCCAAGAAAAAGTTTTTCAAAGGCCGGTGGTGGGGTGGTGTCTAGGTCCCCACCTCCCCCCACCTAATTTGTTTTAGCTACTATACAGTGCCCCCTAGTTGAATGGTACAGTCAATTATCTAGAGAATAACAAAGTTTGCCCAAGAAAACAAGCAAGTATGCCGCAGTTGATTTCCATGGGATAAATAAACCATCTTACCAACTCATGGAATGCACTCTCTTTAATGATCTAGGTGGTCTCTACTTCTCAACGGGGATCAAGTCTTCCATAAGTTGCACATGAACAACATGAGCAACTATCACAAGTTTTCTCCGTCACCACCTAAAAATTTCCCGACAACGTGCATCTTTGAAGAGTTCAAAGGTGTACAAGTCACGTCATTTAAATAAAAAAACAAAGAGCAATAAAAATCAAGAAGACAATACCATTATTACCCTTCTTGAATCTTTAGTCATGCAAAGAGGCTTCATCCATGTATACCCATTTACTGTGAACGTACCCGATGTGAAGAAACATTGATCCAAAAATGAAGAATGAAACCCGATGAATTTCGATGTTGAATCATCTAACAAAAAAAGTGAAGAAACATTGATCCAAAAATGAAGAATGAAAGCCAACAATATGCTTTGAAGCCCTTACCCCGTCCATCTACTTTCATCCTCAATTAGCTTCCAAGATTGCCTCTTCGTTCCTCTTCAAAACGTAGACAAATAAGTTCTACATTTTTTATAAACATGGACAAGCTATCTGTGATATGTACATTCAAGGGAGCGGAAAGGACAATCACGGAAGAAATCGAGTTTGCTATGAAAGTGATTACACGTACCAAGATATTAAAACATAATATACGCCGCTCAACGTTTTCCGAGCAAAACAATAGAACCGATCACAAAAAAAAGGCTACCAAGAACTCTGTTTCATAGAGAACATAATTAGGATTAACAATTTAACACTTGATATTAAACTAACTAATTCGTCAAAGCTCCATGAATCCATGTCTTCCTAAATAACAATTTCGAAAGGAAATCATGTAATACCCGAAGCAAATGATTGAAATGAGCATCACGAAATACCCGAAGCAAATTCTACTTTTTTGTAATCAAAAGCCAAATAAAGTTGTGCAACAAAAGACATACGAGGATTCATAATCCTTCTTCAGAAGGCATGAGAACACTTAGCTCGTACGCTTGTCGAAATTTCTTATCCTTCAAATACCGTCCTAAATTACCGGTAATGATAGAAATCAAAGCTCGATAGAAACAAAGATCCATCACCGGCTCATACGATCCGATTTTTCAAGCAGTGAACCCTAGCCGGCCTCTTCGCCTCTCGAAGACGAAATCTTATTCATCCTCTTCACTGTCGAAATCAACAAAAAGTATGTAGAAATTCGTGAGAGGAAATCGATCATGAATAGAAATCGGAAATCGGAAATCGGAAATCGATCATGAAAGGAAATAGGAAATCGGAAATCACAGAGCAGACGTGAAGGAGGATTTCGTTGAGAGATTTGAAAGAGATGGGGATTAGGGCAACGATATTAAGCCACCTCAACCTCAGCAATCCTGTGTTTAAAGTAAAAGTGTAATCGCTCTTCAAAAAAATATACAAGTGTAATCGTTCTAAAAGAAAAAAAATTGTAAACGGGCCGAGTCGAGTCTCTTTAGGGCTCGAGTTTGTCTCTACAAAAAAAACCGGGGTTCGATACTCTGTGTGAACTTGATCGAGTTGTATAAAGACAAACTCAAACTCGATTTGTTAACTACTCGGTATAACTCGACTCAACTCGTAAGCCCGACGACTGTATTGTATTAGAATTAATTTATTTTTCATAAACTATATCGTGATCGAGCTCAACTCGTTAAATATTTGACTCGACTAATAATTCATGATTTTGAAAACAAACAAAACAAAAAAAAAATCATGATTTTGATAAAAAAAAATATTATGTAATAATAATTTTATAAAGATATTTTAGGAATGTTTGTCACCAAAGCATCCAAAAAAAGTATATGCATGTCAAACCATTCATTGTCTGATGTCTACATAAACCTCTCGTGACAACATTTTATTTTTGTCACAGTTAACGTAGCCGTTGTGATAAATAAATTTATTGTCACTAGAAGCTATCTTTTTGTGACAAAACTCCTCTTTGTCACCAAAGATTTGTCACAAAAAAATCTTTTTTTTGTAGTGAGAATGAGAAAATTACACAATGTGTGAATTGTAATATTCCGATTTTCGGGAAAGGGCAGACGTGTCATTTTGCGAAAACGAAATATTGGGTTCGGTTCCTTTTATTCGGAGTTTAAGTATTTGTTAAATTATATATGTATATTTCGAAATATATATATGTATATAGTTAAGGAAGATAATAAGATCTTTATCCTTTTTTTGGGATTTATCTTATTATAAAGGAAGATAATAAGATCTTTATCTTTTTTGGGATTTATCTTATTATAAAGGAAGATAATAAGATCTTTATCCTTTTTTTGGGATTTATCTTATTATAAAGGAAGATAATAAGATCTCTATCTTTTTTTGGGATTTTCTATTTAAGGAGAATAAATCCCCACAATTCTTATAACCTATTAGAAATCGATTTTTCTCCACCTCCATATACTCTCTGCGTGTGTGAGCCAAAAATTAGGGCCGAGAGTTTTTCAATCGGTCGTTAAAGCAATTCTTGACGGTTTTCGATCGAGTAGAGCGCCGGAATCGTTGTGAAGAAGGCAACGTTTTGATTGCGAAAGTTGAAGCTTTGATAAGAGAAAGATCGGTTTTAGTCTTGTTTCTCGAGTTTTTTGTTGGAATAAGCTTGCTAAAGGTAAGCGACTCTTCCTACAATCTAATTGTGGTTTAGAGTAGAATAGATCATGTTTTGGATGCATATTGTATCAAGTTTTAAGCTTAGATGATGTTTAAGGATTAAGTTTTGTTTTGGATCTTAAAAGACATGTTTTCTTTGTTTTTCTCGCTATAATTCATGTGCAAGATGTTTAGATTCGAGTAGAGACCGTTAAGGGTTGGAAAACAGGTTTTAGGGCTTTTTCGCGTAGGATGCGTACGCATTGGCTAGCAATGCGCACGCATTCCTGATGCGGGATTGCTTAGAATAAGTGCAGCAGGGATGCGCACGCATTCCGCAGTAATGCGCACGCATTGCCCCAGTTTCTATGTAATGTTGTTTTAAGCTATGTTTTGAATTTTAAACCTTAATTCATGATTAAATAACATTAATTGAATATGAACAAGCCCCGATTGAGTTTCGATTCGTTCGGTTAAAACACCGAATGTACTCTTAAAGGGAGTTGAAGTTCGGATCCGTCGGAAGGGCATGAAAGGGCTTGTGCTTTGATGAACTAGGGTTCATCAATGTCTGTGTAATTGATAGGATGTGATGTCTAGTTGTCTAAGTGAGGGAGTAGAACTGATAAGGGAGTATTATTCTGAAAACACTTAGGTGACTAGTTAATTCACATTAATAATTACATAAGTGTAGTAAAAGCTAAAACGTCATCTATTCTTGGTTAGGCACTGATTCAAATCGGCGATGTGATACGTTCATAAAAGGTGGACAACACTACTGGCTCAAAAGGCTGAAGGGTAGTGGAGGAAATCCATCGAACGTATATGCATACCGGGGAGATCCCGGGACTACCGGTGCTAATCACCGTAGTTGGCAAGTATATCTCGTGGTGGAATTTTCACCATGCATTGTGTCCTTGAGTAATGATGTAACAAAGATAAGCTAAGTTAGAAACGTATAGTCACGACGTGTCGATGGGCATGTAGTGAACCCTAGATCGAGTCGGTCTCAGTAAGGCAAATCTTTTAATAATAAACCTTAATTATATTGTAGCTTCTACTTCTTACTTTGTACATTGTACTTACCTCAAATGCATGTTTATTTATGTGTTTGGGGGAGAGAAGACGAACGGGTAAATGATGAGTTCGAGGAGAACTTTGATGACGACGTTTGAGGACGCCGGAGTTGAAGACTTTGATTAATTATTATTCATTTCTTTATTTATTTCCTAGATTTGGATTATTATTGGATTTTGTAGTTTACTTTTAGTACTTTGGAATTCGCATCTTGTTTTGGGATTCGTTGGTTTTGTTTCGGATGTAATAACTTTACATTTCCTTCTCTAGTTCTTGAATTTCTATTCTGAGATGTTTGAAAAAATTACCCGAGTCTTTTTAGCTTCCGTTTGCTTTTATTTGATACGACGTAGTAGAGGCTTACGTGTAATATTATTTATTTAATATTATGCGTGCCGAACGTTTCGATTTCCGGATAAGGACTCGGTGTCCGGGAACGGGGCGTTATAGTTGGTATCAGAGAGAAGCGTCTTTTAGGCTTTCTTTCTATTAAGATAAGTTCTCTTTAGACCTCTTAGTAACGATTTGGTTTTCGTTGATCATCAGGATGGTGTTCACGAGAACCGGAGCGGGTGCGAAGCTTCGGGAGTACGTCGAGAGAGTCCTACGCCGGTTGTTAGAGGCGGTTTCGTGAGGCGTAATCCTTCACCTCACCCGAGCCCCACTCCACCCCCTCATACCGCAACCCCTACACCACGATCTCGCCGGAGTTTGTCACCGCGACCTCATCGGGAGCAACACCCACAATGGCATGTGGGAAGTTCGGTTCGGTTTTCCTTGGTAAGTGACGTTCCGGTGGGTTTAGTACCGCCACCGCAAGTCACCCTCCACCAAGGTACAACTACATCTATGGAGAACCAGGAGAAGCACCTATACGAGTCACTCTAGTGGGAGACATTCCACCAGTCTACGTACCCCCAGCAACTAGTATCTATCCCCCAGCAGTGAGCTACCCTTCTCCACCAGTGTTTTCTCATCAGCAGCATCAGACCTTTTACCCTCCTCCAGTGGGTCATACTCCCCGACCTACCCGCCACCCTGTTTTGACCATCAACAAGGTCTTGGTTACCCACCCTACGGTTTACATCAACCCCAGTTTCAACAGCAAGAGATACCTTTTGAATACCCTCCAGTTTATCCACAAGCCCCACCAGTTAGACCGGCACCTGAGCAAGCACCACCGATTGACTGGTATACGAGATTAAGGAGGAACAAAGTTCAAGACTTCTTTGGGAATGTCGAGCATTCGAAGGCCAAAGAGTGGATAAGGAGTTTTGAGAAGGCATGTAGGAACATACATGTCCCTGAGACCGAGATGGCACAGTTGGCGGTTAGTTTCCTTTTGGGTGCAGCTGAAGCATGGATAGATGCTATACAGAGCAGTAATGGTAAAGTGACGGATTGGGAAAGCTTTAAGGCAATGTTCTATAATGAGTATTTTCCAGCAACAGTGCAGACAGACATGGCAAGTCAATTTCTAAAGCATAAGCAAGGTAATTACATGACAGTATCACAATACACCAACAAGTTTAACGAATTGGGAAGATTCTACCCTGAGTTGATGAAGGTAGAAGAAAGGAAGATGGCCCTATACAAGGAAGGGTTATCGTATCGATACGATCGGCATGTTGGGTTTCACGGCCAAGAACATGGGCCGAGTTGTTGAATAAGGCCTTAGAGGTTGAGACATTCGGGAAGAAGGCCACCGTTGTTATCGGGAGCAAGAGGAATTTTGGAACAAGCCGGGGCAATAGCCGGGGAGCACCCCAACAAAATTTCAAGAAGACAACGGCCCCTACGGCGAGTAAGCCACCCACCGGGGCACCTTTATGCTCTAAGTGCAACAGAATCACTCGGGTGAGTGTAAGGCTAATACGGGAGGTCGCTACTACCGTGGAGATTTAGGACATTTTGCCAAGATGTGTCCCACGAAAGGGAGTTCGAATATTCCGAAGCAAGGAAGTGGGAAAGGCGGCCCAAGTCGCCCCCGGTTCGAGTCTTTGCGGTGGATGCCGAGATAGCGAGAACCGGACGATAATGTTATTTCGGTACCTTTTTGTTTAATTTAATTTATTTGAGTACTTTTATAGCACGATTTAAATCATGTTGTATTTGTATTTAAATAAATGAATTTACATCCTAGGTACAATAATATTAGACAACTTAGCGATTACGGCGTTGTTTGATACGGGAGCGTCTAATACTTTTGTGTCAACTAAGATAGCTAAGAAGCTTAACTTGCCAATGGAACCTTTAAGAAATACTTTGGAGATAACAACACCTTTAGGGAAGGTGACTAAGGTAACCAAGTTGATACCCCTGGTAGAGGTTCGAGTTGGAAAGTATTGTTGCAAGAGTGACTTTACGGTTTTGGACTTTTCGATTTTGATGTGATTCTTGGAATAGATTGGCTATCCGAGAATTTCGTCCACTTAGATTGTAGAGAAAAGAGAGTGACCTTTAAGATACCGGGAAAATCGAGATAAGACTTATCAAGGTAACATTTACAAGCCTAGTAAGAAGCGTCACCCTATAATTTCGGCGGTTAAGGCTATAAGGGCTTGTCGAAAGGTTGTGAAGGCTACTTGTTGTACGCGATTGATGTGGAGCAGGTAAAACCTAAGTTAGAGGAGACCCCCGTAGTCAAGGAATACCCCGAAGTGTTTCCGGAAGAGTTACCGGGAAACATGCCGGATAGAGAGATAGAATTCGAGATCAAGTTGATGCCGGGAGTGGCACCGGTTGCTAAGGCACCCTATAGAATGGCACCGGCTGAATTGAAGGAGTTGAAAGCACGGCTCAAGGATATGCTTGAGAGGAATATAATTCAGCCTAGTACTTCGCCTTGGGGAGCCCGGTGTTGTTTGTTAAGAAGAAAGATGGTAGCATGAGGATGTGCATAGACTATCGAGCGTTGAATAATCCGACCATCAAGAATAAATACCCTTTGCCGAGGATTGATGATTTGTTTAACCGGTTGCAAGGCAAGAGAGTGTTTTCTAAGATTGATCTTAGATCGGGATACCACCGAGTTGAAGATCAAGGTAGCAGATATACCAAAGACAAACTTTCAAGTACGAGGTATGGACATTATGAGTTCTTAGTTATGCCTTTTGGACTCACTAATGCCCCATCCGCATTTATGGATTTAATGCGGCGTGTTTTCATGCCATACTTGGATAAGTTTGTGATAGTGTTCATAGATGACATCCTTGTATACTCTAAGGATGAGAAGGAACATGAAGAACACTTAAGGATAGTCTTGGATACATTAAAGGAGAACCAGCTTGTATGCCAAGTTCTCGAAGTGCGACTTTTGGTTGAATCAAGTGAGTTTCTTGGGTCATGTCATTTCGGAGATGGCATCAAGGTTGATCCCGCGAAGATTGAAGCGGTTGAGAAGTGGTCCGGACCGACTACCGTTTCGAGGTTAGAAGTTTTCTCGGTTTGGGCGGCTATTATAGGAAGTTTGTACAAGACTTCTCAAAGATAGCTACACCACTTACCCGGCTCACTCAAAAGGATGTGAAGTTCGAGTGGACCAAAGTGAGTGTGAATATGCTTTTCGGACGTTGAAAAAGAGGTTGACTACGGCCGAGTTTTGGCAGTTCCGGAGATCTTTGATAATTATGATGTCTACACGGATGCTTCGGGACAAGGTTTAGGTTGTGTGTTGATGCAGGGAGGGAAGGTAATTGCTTATGCATCCCGATAGTTGAAGGTGCATGAGAAGAATTACCCAACACATGACTTAGAGTTGGCAGCAGTAGTGTTTGCCCTAAAGACTTGGAGGCACTACCGTATGGAGTTAAGGCCGGGATCTTCACCGATCACAAGAGTTTGAAGTATTTCTTTACCCAGGAAAATCTGAATATGAGACAAAGGAGATGGCTGGAGTTCGTAAAGGATTATGACTTGGAGATTCAGTATCATCCGGGTAAAGCAAATGTAGTGGTTGATGCCTTGAGCAGAAAACCAGTGTTTGCGTATCGAGTGTTGAAGACGTTGCGAAAGGTTAGATGGGTTGAGAATCCGAAGCTTTGATCGATTGAAGACCGACGAGTTTATGGCACCATTGTTAGCAAGGTCTGAGTTGATGGATGACATTCGGGAAAAGCAAGATGAAGACCCAGTGTTGGTTGACTTGAAGCGAGTTGCAAGGGAAAAGCCTACGGTTGGATATGTGTTAGATAAGAATGGCAATCTTTGGTACCAGGATCGTTTGTGTGTGCCTAAGGTTGGTGATTTAAGACAGAGAGTCATGGAAGAGGCACATAGGATTGCTTTCAGTTCATCCAGGAGCTACTAAAATGTACAGAGACTTGAAGGAAAGGTTTTGGTGGCCCTCGATGAAACCGGAGATAGCCAAGTTCGTTGCGAGTGTGATACTTGCCGAAGGTTAAAGCGGAACATAGAAGACCGGGAGGAATGCTTAAGCCATTGGATATCCCAGAATGGAAGTGGGATAAGATCACTATGGACTTTATCACCGGTTTACCTAAGACGAGAGGCGGTAATGATGCGATTTGGGTGATTGTGGATAGATTGACCAAATCCGCTCATTTCTTACCATATAAGGTCGATATGCCCTTGAAGAAAATGACGACACTATACTTGGATAATATAGTGAAGTTACACGGAGTACCTATCTCGATAGTTTCGGATCGTGATTCGAGGTTCGTCGATCGGTTTTGGAAAAGTTTACAAGCGACTTTTGGAACCAAGTTGGATTTGAGTACGGCCTTTCATCCTCGGACGGATGGACAATCCGAGAGAACCATCCAAACACTTGAAGATATGTTGAGAGCTTGTGTGTTGGAAGTAGGTGGATCATGGGATGATTACCTACCGGTAGCGGAGTTTGCTTACAACAACGGTTATCATGCAAGTATTGGCATGCCACCGTTTGAAGCATTATATGGAAGAAGATGTAGAACACCATTTGTTTTGGGATGAAGTCGGGGAAAGACAAATCACCGGGCCGAATTGGTTGAGCAAGCTAAAGAAAGGGTTCAAATTTGGTCAAGAAGAATCTGAAGGCGGCTCAAGATAGACAGAAGAGTTGGGCAGATGTTAGAAGGAGACCTCTTGAGTTTGAAGTTGGTGAAAGAGTTTACCTACGAGCTTCACCAATGAAGGGAGTGAAACGTTTTGGACAAAAAGGAAAGCTAAGCCCTAGGTACGTTGGACCTTTGAGATTCTAGAAAGAATTGGACCTTTGGCTTACAGACTCAAGTTACCAGAATCCATGTCGAGAGTCCACAACGTGTTTCATGTCTCAATGTTAAAGAAGTGTTTGACCAAGACGGATATTGAGACTATCGTTGATCCGGAGGGTCTCCGGGATAATCTTTCGTACGATGAGACACCGACCGAATTTTGGACCGGAAAGAAAAGATGATTAAGAGACGGTTGATTCCTTTAGTTACGGTGCAATGGAGCAATCATTCACCGGATGAAGCTACTTGGGAAGTTGAGGACGATATGATCGGCCGAGTTCCCGCATTTTATGGACTTACCAGGTATGTTTTAAGTTTCGAGGACGAAACTCCTTTAAGGGGGAAGAATGTAATATTCCGATTTTCGGGAAAGGGCAGACGTGTCATTTTGCGAAAACGAAATATTGGGTTCGGTTCCTTTTATTCGGAGTTTAAGTATTTGTTAAATTATATATGTATATTTCGAAATATATATATGTATATAGTTAAGGAAGATTATAAGATCTTTATCCTTTTTTTGGGATTTATCTTATTATAAAGGAAGATAATAAGATCTTTATCTTTTTTGGGATTTATCTTATTATAAAGGAAGATAATAAGATCTTTATCCTTTTTTTGGGATTTATCTTATTATAAAGGAAGATAATAAGATCTCTATCTTTTTTTGGGATTTTCTATTTAAGGAGAATAAATCCCCACAATTCTTATAACCTATTAGAAATCAGATTTTTCTCCACCTCCATATACTCTCTGCGTGTGTGAGCCAAAAATTAGGGCTGAGAGTTTTTCAATCGGCTGTTAAAGCAATTCTTGACGGTTTTCAGATCATAGTAGAGCGCCGGAATCGTTGTGAAGAAGGCAACGTTTTGATTGCAGAAAGTTGAAGCTTTGATAAGAGAAAGATCGGTTTTAGCTGCTGTTTCTCTGAGTTTTGCTGTTGGAATAAGCTTGCTAAAGGTAAGCAGCTCTTCCTACAATCTAATTGTGGTTTAGAGTAGAATAGATCATGTTTTGGATGCATATTGTATCAAGTTTTAAGCTTAGATGATGTTTAAGGATTAAGTTTTGTTTTGGATCTTAAAAGACATGTTTTCTACTCGTTTTTCTCGCTATAATTCATGTGCAAGATGTTTAGATTCGAGTAGAGACCGTTAAGGGTTGGAAAACAGGTTTTAGGGCTTTTTCGCGTAGGATGCGTACGCATTGGCTAGCAATGCGCACGCATTCCCGATGCAGATTGCTTAGAATAAGTGCAAGCGGGGATGCGCACGCATTCCGAGTAATGCGCACGCATTGCCCCGCTTTCTATGTAATGTTGTTTTAAGCTATGTTTTGAATTTTAAACCTTAATTCATGATTAAATAACATTAATTGAATATGAACAAGCCCCGATTGAGTTTCGATTCGTTCGGTTAAAACACCGAATGTACTCTTAAAGGGAGTTGAAGTTCGGATCCGTCGGAAGGGCATGAAAGGGCTTGTGCTTTGATGAACTAGGGTTCATCAATGTCCGTGTAATTGATAGGATGTGATGTCTAGTTGTCTAAGTGAGGAGTAGAAGCGATAAGGGAGTATTATTCTGAAAACACTTAGGTGACTAGTTAATTCACATTAATAATTACATAAGTGTAGTAAAAGCTAAAATGTCATCTATTCTTGGTTAGGCACTGATTCAAATCGGCGATGTGATACGTTCATAAAAGGTGGACAACACTACCGGCTCAAAAGGTCGAAGGGTAGTGGAGGAAATCCATCGAACGTATATGCATGAATTGTCCCAAACCAAGAGACTTACTATTATTGCAGTATTGTGCACGTATCATTGCAAGCCAACATAGTAAAAGGTAGAAGAATGTCCAAACCGAAACCTATTCTAACAAAATTTGGGTATATTGTAAATAGACAACATACTCGAACCGGAAGAATATCAGCATCATCATATGTTGTATAAATAGGCTTTCAAGGGAATGTAAACAACAATGTCAACCAAAATCGCAGGAACTTGAACTTGATATAACGTAGAATCGTGTAGAAACACTTTCCTATAAAAGTTATTCGATCCTTATTGAATGCCCCGGGTTGCACGAATACTTTTGTGAGATAAGACTACGTTTGCCCTTTTCTTTTGGCACCAAAAGAAAAGTATACTAATGGAGTTTTGTAAGAAGTTATTGACACACAAAGATGATGAAACTTGAATATGTTTTCAAGGTATTCTCTCAAAAATGATCAAGTAATTGCTATCTTTCAAAAGTCGGTTTTTAAAATAAGTAAAACTAGTTTTTATACCTTCTAGGCTCAGAAGTAGTTAGTTAAAACGTTTAGTTTAAGAGACACCTTTGTGGAAAGGTGTTGAGAGGAAAAAACTGCTGAAAAACCAGGAAAAGACACACCAATTCGCGTTTTCGGGTCACAGGCGGGCGCCTGTGAGGACCAGAAAACTAAAGAAGAACCTGATCAACATTTTTCCTGAACAAAACCTCACAGGCGGGCGCCTAAGGGCACACGCGGCCGCCTGTTGCTCTGTTTTTCCAAACCGAATTTCCGTGTCTTTTACATTCGTTTTACAAGCTCTACTTGATCATTTACATCCGTAAACTCGTAAACACTTATATGAGCGTGCACTCCGCACCTCCAAACCCACAACAGAGTGTTCGAGTTCTCCCATCTTTCTTACCAAACCCTTAATTACACAAATGGACATGGTTATACTTAAATCACCAACATTCCTCCCCCATTTAAGTGTAATCCTTGGTTTAGCTAAAATTCAGTCAAAACATAACAACTCATGCATCAATGATAATATCACGAAGATTGAATTACCACCTAGTAATATTACACATTTCAAATATCCGAGTATCGGGGTATGTCTATATGCATTGAACCCCTTTACTCATTTTGAATACATGAAGATAATATACACATGAATTAAGATAACTCCAAAAGTTTATTCTTGACACTAATTAAACAGGCCTTGTGTCCATATCCATTCTTGAGCATACAGAAAGCCAACCCTAGAACTTCCTTGAAGCGGCCAAACTTCATTCTCATATAGGTGAGCCTTTTATTGATCGTGCGCCTGCAATAGCACTTTGTCAAAAGACTCATTAAGAAGAATATCTTCAACCTAATCTTGCAGGTCATAGCACATACCTTCGGGACAATATCATGTGCTCAAATCTAAGACAATAGGCCTTCCACATTGAATTCTGCCTCTAACATTGTATTAGAGGGGAATTGGGTATCCTACCACCAAGATTTATATGGGTTGTAAACCCATCCCGATTACCGACTTATGTACCAAGTCTCTAGTCAATCCTTTGGTTAAGTGATCTAAATTATGTTGAGATCTCACAAAAACAACCGAAATCACCCCATGAGTGATCAACTCACGTACCGCGCTATGTCTAACGCCCAAGTGTCGCGACTTACCATTATACACTTGACTATATGCTTTAGACAAGGTAGATGCACTATCACAATGGATAGAAATGGGTGATATTGGTTTTGGCCATAACGGAATTTCATAGATCAAATTCCTAAGCCACTCCGCCTCTTTTCCGGCTGCTGCTAAGGCAACAAATTCCGACTCCATAGTCGAGCCAGTAATACATGTTTGCTTTTTGGAAGCCCATGAAATGGCACCTCCTCCAAGCAAAAACACCCAACCATTGGTAGAAATATGATCCTCTACATTGGATATCCAACTAGCATCTGAGTATCCCTCTATTACTGAATGATGTCCAACATAAGTCAAGCCAAAGTCCTTGGTCGACTTAAGATACCTTAGCACACGAGTTATCGCTCGCCAATGATGACTACTTGGATTACTCGTAAATTTGCTTAGCTTTCCAACCGCATAAGCTATATCCGGACGTGTGCTAGTCATAGCATACATCAAACATCCTATCACCCGAGAATACTCAAGTTGTAATATAAGATTTCCCGTATTAGGCATGAGTTTCTCATTAGGATCCATGAGAGTATTTGCTGGAGTAGAGTTTTCACAATTGAATTTCTTTAACACTTTCTCAATATAATGAGATTCTGTCAAAGATATCCCTTTGTCACTCCGTTTGATCTTGATTCCAAGAATCACATCCGCCTCCCCCATGTATTTCATAGAAAAACTTGATAACAAAAATGCCTTACAAAGATCAACTTGTTCTTGGTTAGTTCTAAAAATTAACATGTCATCAACATATAAGAAAATTATCACACCATTACCGGTATTGTCAAATTTTGCTACATACACACTTTTCTGATTGGTTAAGCTTAAAACCATTAGACAAGACAACCTCATCAAATTTATGATGCCATTGTTTAGGCGCTTGTTTAAGCCCGTACAATGATTTAACAATCTTACACACCTTATGCTCATTTCCAGGCATAACAAATCCCTCCGGTTGTTTCATATATATTTCTTCTTCTAAATCTCCATTTAAGAATGTTGTTTTAACATCCATTTGATGGATCACCAGATTGTTAATAGCTGCTAATGCAATCAACAACCTAATTGTGGAGATTATAGCAACCGGTGCATAGGTATCAAAATAATCAATACCTTCCTTTTGCCTAAAGCCTTGAATTACCAATCTGGCTTTATGCCTGTCGACAGTACCGTCAACTTTCATCTTTCTTTTAAATATCCACTTACAACCCAAGGGTTTGCAACCACGCAGAAGATCCGTAAGGATCCATGTGTTGTTTCCCATTATGGAATACATCTCATCATTGATGGCTTCTTTCCAAAATGACACGTCTCGAGACTCCATAGCCTCCTTAAACATCTTAGGATCCTCATCAATATTATAACAATATGAGTATTGAAATCCTACTTCATCTCTTGTTCCTTCCACCAAATAAGTTTGATAGTCGGGTCCAAAAGACTTTGCTTTCCTAGCCCTTTTGCTTCTACGAAGCTCTAAAGGCTCATCTTGAGAATCAACACCATTGTTGTTCTCGACTCCAACAATAGTAGGAGTGATATCTTTCGGCCTCGGTATAGAAGTAAACCGATGTTCATCAAAGATGGCATCCCTTGACTCAATCACAGAATGAACAGCAACTGAATCATTAATTAGGCTCTATAACATAGAACCTATAAGCTTTGGAATGCAAAGCATATCCAATAAATATACAATCAATGCCTCTTTCACCCAAGGTTTTAATCTTAGGCACGGTAAGTCTTACAACAACCCTACAACCCCAAACTCGTAGATAATTCAAGTTTGGCTTCTTTTTGAACCAAAGTTCATATGGGGTAATAGGATTCCTTTTATTAGGAATTCTATTCAGCAAATAACAAGCCGTTAACATGGCTTCTCCCCAAAATCCCTCACTCAAACCCGAGTAAGATAACATGGAATTAACCATCTCTTTAAGAGTACGGTTTTTCCTTTCCGCTATGCCATTTTGTTGTGGCGTATACGGCGCTGTAACCTCATGTATTATACCACATGACCCGAAAAAGGTTGGGTCAAAATATTCACCACCTTGATCGGTACGCAACCTTTTTATTTTAGAGGTTAATTGTAATTCTACCTCATTTTATAGATTTTAAATTTGTCTATTGCCTCGTCTTTAGAATGAAGTAGAAATACATAATAAAACCGAGTGCAATCATCTATAAAGGTTACTACATATTTTTTATTACCAAAAGAAGGCGTAGCACAAAAATCACATAGATCACTATGAATAAGTTCTAAAACGGAAGATGACCTTTCAACACTATGAAAAGGTTGTCTCACAATTTTATTTAACATACAAGTATTACACTTATTCATATTCATGTCAAAAGATGGAATTAACTCATTTTTAGACATTATCAACATACGCTTATAATGAACATGTCCCAACCGAGCATGCCACAAAACAGAACTATTAATATCATGATTTACAACAACATTATTTACAACATCATGCTGAATATTTAAAATAAACATGCCATTACATAAGTAACCAAATACAATAAATACACCACACTTACTTAATATGTACTTATCCGACTCATATACTTGTTTATAACCTTCTTTACATAATATACTACCAGAAACCAAGTTTTTCCGTATACACGGAGCATGAAACACATGTTTTAAATTAATACATTTTCCAGAACTAAAAGATAAAACAACACTTCCGAATCCAACAATGGCAGCCCTTGACTCGTTTCCCATAAGTAGCATGGATCCATCATTCACCGGTTCATAGTTTTTAAACCAGCATCAATCCTTGCAAACGTGTTTCGTTGCACCCGAGTCAATCCACCAAGCAACATCATCATCCTGCATATAAAATGCCTCAGAAATTAGTGGTACATAATTCACATTGGAATTAAATCCACAAGTAACATTCTAACCTTGATGTTTAGGAGCACCTTGGTCCTTAGACCCTTGCCCCGAACTGTTGTTTGATCCTTTCTTCCTTACTCGACAATCAGCCTTGAAATGTCCAGTTTTCCCGCAATTCCAACAAGCACCTTTCGGTTTTTTGTTGGTATCTTTGCCATTGTTTTTGGAAGATTTTTTCTTATCTTTTCCTTTGTTCTTATATGAACATTCACCGGCTTCCATCATATTGATAGAGGTCGAATCCATTACCTCTTTACCCTTGGTTTTACCGCCCTCTTGCGCCCTTAGAGATTCCTCTATACGCAAGTGACTACCAAGTTCTACCAGAGATAATTCTTCCTTTTTATGTTTTAACATATGTTTAAAATCTTTCCAGGATGGTGGTAATTTATCTATAATACTTGACACCGAAATAGACTCATCCATTTCCATTTTATGTTGTGCAAATTGACCCAAAATGCGCAATAATTCATTATACTGTTCCATTACCGACCTTGAATCTACCATGTTATATTTCATGAAATTACCAACCAAGAACTTTTTGCTAGAGGCATCTTCATTCATGTATTTAGACTCTAGTGAATCCCAAAGTTCTTTTGCAGACTCAACAATTTGGTAAATGTCAAACAGTGAATCAGACATACCGTTTAGAATGTGGCCTCTACAGATGTAGTCATAATTCTCCCATTTGTTCTTCCTTCTCAGTTCCTCCAATGGTCCGTCATCCATCACTTCAGGCATCGGTGTACTCAACACATACACCACTTTCAATGTTGTTAGCAGAAAATGCATCTTCCTTTGCCATCTTCTAAAATTGACACCTTCAAACTTTTCCAATTTTCCAAAGTTTGTAGTCATCTCCTTAACACTTGACATTGCAGAAATTAATGAAATAACTTTTGTAGATTGTTGTTTAAATAGGCTTTCAAGGGAATGTAAACAACAATGTGAACCAAAATCGCAGGAACTTGAACTTGATATAACGTAGAATCGTGTAGAAACACTTTCCTACGAAAGTTATTCGACCCTTATTGAATGCCCCGGGTTGCACGAATACTTCTGTGAGATAAGACTACGTTTGCCCTTTTCTTTTTGGCACCAAAAGAAAAGTATACTAATGGAGTTTTGTAAGAAGTTATTGACTCACAAAGATGATGAAACTTGAATAAGTTTCAAGGTATTCTCTCAAAAATGATCAAGTAATTGCTATCTTTCAAAAGTCTGTTTTTAAAATAAGTAAAACTAGTTTTTATACCTTCTAGGCTCAGAAGTAGTTAGTTAAAACGTTTATTTTAAGAGACACCTTTGTGGAAAGGTGTTGAATGGAAAAAACTGTTGAAAAACCAGGAAAAGACACACCAATTCGCGTTTTCGGGTCACAGGCGGGCGCCTATGAAACACAGGCGGGCGCCTGTGAGGACCAAAAAACTGAAGAAGAACCTGATCAACATTTTGCCTGAACAAAACCTCACAGGCGGGCGCCTAAGGGCACAGGCGGCCGCCTGTTGCTCTGTTTTTCCAAAACCGAATTCCGTGTCTTTTACATTCGTTTTACAAGCTCTACTTGATCATTTACATCCGTAAACTCGTAAACACTTATATGAGCGGGTACACAAATCAAAAAAGAAAAAAAAAAAAAAAAAAATTGATCGTTGCTAAGTGTGGACGCAGCCACTTGTGGCAATTCTTTTGGCTCTTAATAGAAGATTGATTATCTTTAAGGATTGATTATCTTCAAGGATTTATTACTGAATTATCTTTAAGAATTTGTTAACACAAGTGTATTTCGTATTATCTTTTGTTACTGGAATATTTTTAAGAATTTGTTAAGACAAGGCTCCCAAGAAGAATTTTGGAAAAGTAAGCCGAAACAATAAGAAGGCTGCCCGCAAGGTATTACTATAATTGACTCATTTTGGAATTAATATCTAGTATGTGATCAATTTTCTTAAATTAGAATTGTACGACACAAAAAATAGTATCAACCTAAATTATGGGACCAATTTTACAATTTTCCCTTGAATTGACGGTCATGTGCTTTTCGGTGAACAAAACAATGGTGTACCCTTTGCTGAAATCTATAGCCAATGGATATTTGGTCTTGCCGGAATCTATAGGCAATGGATATTTGGCCTTTTGGATGCACCGTGCTCAAATCACATCAAGTGGTAATGCAGCGTGCTCACATAAACCGGCAATACGTACGTGTCTGGTATATCGGATATCTAGTCTTTCCGGATGCAATGTGGTGAAAATTTGTAGAGGAATCTACCATGGTTTAATGAAGAAAGTAACAATATCTACCAATTACTAATTATTTTTGTACCAATACAAGGAAATCAATGTCTTTGTGATCGAGGATAATCTTGATCCAATTTATGAAAGATTAAAACTGCATATTTTTTAATTTAACGGTTCATTCGTAAATATCAATACTTAACATTTTATAGGAGAAAGAACTGAACAAATTATATCATTGCTTGTGCTATTCAACCGCAGTTTACAGATCAAAATGTAAGGCTAAGATTTATCAACTTTATTACATTTTTTACCATTATTTTATTCATTATCCTACTTTATTTCACCAATCATTTCATAATCTACACCAATCATTATTCTATTTTATTTTACCTCATCAACTTTCTAATCATTACTTCAATTACTTTATCTAAAAAAACTCTAAAAAAAACTACAACCCAAAACAAACGGAGCCAAAAGATTTCTGGTGGACCCCTATGTATAAAAACAAGCGTCCAATCAGATTTTTCCAAAGTGATGATATGGTGGTCCAAAAACTTTCAGGGATCATCATAAAACTACTGTTGATACGGTTCCATCATATTAGGGATGTAAAAATGTATTTTCTACTGTTCAAAAAAAAAAAAAGTTTTTGTCACAACTACTATTATAGTAAGCACTGCTATGCCTTGTTACAAAGCAAAAAAGTAGCAAGATTTGCATCATGAACTCTTCCAACAAAGAAAAGCTTCTTTGAGACATGAACACCTATACTAAACAAAAATGTATGAATGTATATATATACACACAATACTTATTGATAATGAATACATCAAAGAAGCTCCATAAGTTTAAGGGATACTTCATTTGAGATGCTAAACAAAAAGGAACAAACCCTTAAGAAAAAAAAAAAAAAAAAAAAAAAGCAAAATTGTTTCCACCTTTCCTTTCTTCTTTTGTTTTTCACAAAAAAGAAAAAGAAAAAAAGAATATGTAATCTGAAGAATCTCAGACCTCTAAACCAGATAATGTTGCAAAAAAAAAAAAGGATCATAGTGTTAGAATTCTAACACATCTCCTCAAAAGCCAAAGAAGATAAATTACTTGGAGTTGTGATGCTTTCTTTCACTAATTTGATCCACCTGCACAGTTGCATTACCCTACTTCAAAAATCTTACGGAGCTTCAAGAAACTACGATGAAAATCTTCTACTTATGGAACAGGACCTGCATTAAAATAAGGGGGAAAATAAATAAGAAAGGAAAATTAGAACAAAACAAAGGAGGATGCAAATAAGATGATGAAATAACTTCAAACCCAACAGATGAAAGTCGCCTCAAACCATGAATATGGTGACACCACGCCTACCAAGCACCACACTGAAGATCGCCTTTTAAAAAATTGAGTTTTGCTTTTTAAAAGTTGAATACAGACTATATAATCGACATTCAAAAAGTCCGTCACCCCACTGGACTTTTGAGTCGATTTTCAGCGTGGTGCTGTAGTAGGTATGGTGACGGTTGAATTACCATCTCTCCCAAAAGCTGAAGTTGTTGGAGAGGTAAGTAATTTACATGTTAAACACAAATCACTTCAACATGCCCATTCAAGTGTGGCCTATAACAAAAGGAGACTAGGCTAATATGGCACACGAAGACATATAAATTACTTACAACAAAAGCCAACAAACAGACCTAACACGAACAATATAAATGGGAAGGCAATGTTGGCAAGGAGGTTTGAACCCATGACCTCCCTGCTCTGATGCTATGTAGAATTGCCATGTCACCCTAAAGCTTCAGTTGTTGGAAATGTAGGCAGTTTACATGTTAAACATAGTTGACTTCAACAGTGACACGGTAAGTGTCACACTAAGTTGGGTGTGGTGCATAAATAGACCCCAATATACTAGTTGCAACAGACCAAACAAGCATAATCACAGAGAACCTTGAATACAAAACAACTGATTTTAGGCTATATATGCACAACATAAGAGCTTAAAAAAAACGCATGCAGTTCCCAAAAATACGGGATGTATTCTAGTTCCAAGTGCAGCAGCAGATCTAACGTACTGAATTCCAGAGGGCCTTCAGTACAAAACACCTAGATGCATGTGCTCTATGCTATATTCACAGGAGAAGAGCTAAAAAAACATATACCACTCTATTAAACATAGGCTAAATGATCAACTGGCTACATTATATCAAAAGAACTAAGGTGAAATTTCCTTCAACCAGTATACACTGTCAAAATCATTATCGCTCAATCCCTTGAATGAGTATCTAAACTATAAAAGCTCATTCACAGGCATGTTATACAATTTTTTATTCAATAAAGGCATGTTATACACTAGTTGCTAATATAGATCTTTAAAAACAACATTGAATTCCCAAAACTCACCTTCTTGTTACCTCCTTCCATTGGGATCTAGAAAATCCAAGTCAGTTGCCAAGAAAGGAGACCTGGGGTACGTCTCTAAAATATCTGAAACCAATAAGCCATAAAAGTAATGAAATTTAAGGACATGCCAATCTTGAAGTAATCATGCCAAAAAACAAACAGATATCCTTGCCCCCAACCTAACCTATTCACCCGTGCTTTGCATACAAATAGCGGCGGCACCTTTATGCTCTCCTATTTGATCCTGGGGCCTCAGCTAACTCTGCTTGGGGGTAAGCCTCATTGGCTACCTTTACACTCCTACTTAAAAATGAAACTAGACGGCAAAATCAACAAAAGAGAAAATGCCTAGAGGAAGAGAGTGTACAAACCGGTACTATTAGAGAAATCAGCTGACAAATCTGAAAGACTAAAGTTGCGCGGGATCTGCCCCAAGAACCCAAATGAAGTCTCAGCTGAATCCAGAATAGAGTCAGGCAATGGAAGCGAATTGGGCTCAACATTACTGAAAGATGAAACATTTGTGTCCCCAATTCCATGTTGAGTATCCAAAACGGTACCATCGGCTCCAAATACAAACGGAGCATTCCCTGGATAATTGACCTCCGACTTGATCATCCCACCATTCATGCCTTGTATCATCCCAACATTAGAACTATGGGGCATTAAGATGTCCGCCGTGTTGTTCATACTTCTGGCATTTGCTGCCATATCCATGACAGTGTGCAAGTGTGGTTGTAGAGGCGGATTGCCATTACTATAAGTACTTGGATTACCATTACTGTAAGTACTTAAACCGCCACCGACACTTTGGTGCAATGCTTCTTCTTTTACAACCGGTCTCACGTGCTCCGAGAGAGGCACTGAATTTTGAGGCACTGTCAACATTTGGCATTACGGTTACTACAGCTACAATCTCAGCTTCAGATTATCAACAAAGAATAAACTGCTAAAATCAATCAAATTTAAGAAAGTAAGACGCAAAAAAAAAAGGAGAATATATTAGCAGGCCCCAAGTTACTAGAATTCATGCTTGGCTCGAATGATGTCACAAGATGCAGATAAGCAAGCAACCAATATATTCTTTCGAAATTTAAAAGAAAGTGCGGAAAAACCATATAACAGAAGATTGTGTGGAGCAAGTAGATGACAAATGTGTAGTATAATTATCCTGCACAATAGCATCAAAAGAAGACTTAAACTCAAAAAAGTGTCATACCTAAAAGGAGAACAATATAAGATGTGCAAAAGAGAACAAAACTTTAGATTGTATCCATCTATGTAAGTTTGTAAGTATCAATTTAACTGACCCACTTGGTTTGTCTTCAAGGGAAAACATATCCAAGTATATTTCAAAATTTAAACGCTTTAACACATGCATATTTCATATCGGAATATTTCAAAACAGAAAGTGTAAGCTTATCAATCAAGGACTTGAGATGCACTAAGATCAGAAGTAACAATATTGAGGCAAACACTTGTTACTTCAAACACCGAGTACCTCTAGTGCAAAATCATAGGAATTTTTTAATACCTAATACATTCCTGTTACCCATATACGTACGATACAAAATTAAACAACATTTCAGCATATACATCACCCAAAAAATGAAGAGCACGCTTGATATTGATTTGAAAAACAACACAAAGTCAGATAGAAGGTAGAAGATGGCAACAAACATTTCAGAAAATCAAATGAAAATTAAGTAGATAGACTCCGTCACAACCAATAAGCAAGGAAAGGACATTCACAACAAAGGCAATGGAGAACAAGAAGAATATTTTTGTCTGTTTCAGGAACCATTACTACAGATAGTAAATAAGCAAAGAAAAAAAGGTAACTTTTGCCCTACTGTGATCTTATTACCAGTCGAAAGGAAAGTATAAGTCTTACTTGAAGTCATCTGAGAGCCATTAGAACCCGATATTGAAGTGATTCTGGGTGAACGTATCAGATGCATGTGCTCTGCTTGCTTTTCCAACAGCTCATTAAATCTCAAAATTTGGTCTTTCACAATCAACCTCAAATGATATGCCCTAAAGAATTCCTGATTTTCTTCTTCAAGCTTCTGCCACACTGAAATATAGTATTACAAGTCGAACAGTCAGAGCCAGTCAAAATAGAGCATGGGGCAAATTAGACATGACTTCAAGGACAAGGTCAAGAGTCTATCTCTAACCAAACTAATGAAACAACTGTTCTTTGCATGTGTACTCGTGACTTCAAAAATACGTGCCTTTATCCAGTATAATAGGTTTCAGAAGAGGAAAAAAATTCAAATTTGCTAGTAGCATTTCACTTAATCCATCAAGCCATGGCATCAAATGACTACATCGGTTAAAGCTTAAGTTGTTAAATGAAGTAGTTATGTCTTTACGCAGTCAATTAGACTCTTTATATAGGCCCAACAACCCTTTTGATAGCCTTCACACATAATTTAACAAGATTTTATGCATTCGCCATGTGAAAAACACTTCTAAAATGCTCAGGTAATGAGATTGAAACTAAGATCTCGTACTCTTAACACCGACAACCAAAAAAGCACATGGGCTCCATATAAAAGTCAAGTGGTATGCATCTTACTCAAAAGGGAGGGGGGAGCCAGAAAAAGATAACCCATTAAGTAGCTAAAGTGAGCTCAAGTCCCACACCCTCTCTCAAGCATGATCAAACAATCTAAAGCATCTTCCTCAGCCATATAAGTAAATAAAAAATGGAAGGTCCATGTTACATGGTCAAATCACTATTTAATGCATCTTCCTCAACCAAGAAAAAGGTCACGTGGTCAGACAGATCACCGTCATGCAGACAGATTCTGTGTGGAAAAGGTCCATGAGAGCCCAAAACTAAAGTACAAGTCTATCATAAACATTCATGTCCCGTAAAATCTGAAGATGCTTAGGGCAACACACACAATTGAGACACGCTGAGAAAAAGTAAGGTTTTGTGTTTCCCTTTAGTTAAGCGTCTATATAAATAACGGAACATGCTCAGCCTCCCTAATCTTATTCTGTCAACAAATATCAAGACAATATTATGTATACTTGTTACCTACATAAGCATAATGAATTCCGCATCTCCCCCGTGCCCCTCTAAAAAAAAACCCTTCAAACGAAGTAAGTATGCTATACTAGAGTTGAAACAGCTTCTATACATAGACATTAGCACGTTGTTCCCAAATTTTAACTATAAGACAGGCTGAATAAACAGGACAGCTTGCCCAAAGTCTGAAGACAACAAAATAAACTCATTTTACAAGCCATAAAGACTCATGGTACTAACCAAACTAATGAAACAACTGTTCTTTCTAAAAAACGCAAAAATCGGTCGCCTAGGCGCCGCCTAGGCCCTAGGCGACCCTCGGGCGTCTCGACTTGGCTCTAGGCGATCTCATCTGGGCGACAGGGGGCGATTTTCTGAGCGTTCATGGGCGCTCCTAGGCCTTTCTAGGCGCTCCTAGGCCCTTCTAGGCAATCAGGGTTCCATCTGGGCGAACATCCAAGTTTTCCCAAGTAATCCCTTAAAATCCCTTAAAACCCTAAAACCCTAGAACCGTTAAAACCCCTTAAAACCGTAAAACCGCCTAGGCGCCGCCTGGGCGCCCTAGGCCCTAGGCGCCCCAGGAGCGTACCGACTTCGCCTAGCGCTTTTTAGAACATTGCTTACGAGCAAGGCACAAATGCAAATTAACCAGATCCTTCGTAGAATAAGAAACAGTACAACTACAAGCCACATAACCCTTCTAAAAAATGCCACTTCAGGGTTAACGATATAATTGCTTATGATATAATCAAGCAGATTGACTATCTTGCTATTCCTCATTGTCACCGTCTGCAAGCGTTTATAGCATTGACTTTTGGGATTAATATTGTAAAGGAACAAAGAGGACATGCACATGAGAAAAGCTCAAACAAGAAGGGGGATAGAGAATAAAAAAAGTGAGAGAACTACAAAATGAATATGTTGCGGAAAAGAAACACTTCTATATGAATTATCTCCTCTTCTTATTCGATTAGGATACCTGCATTGTAAGTAGCGAGACACATGCCAAGATTTTAAAAGGCATTGTTTTCAACAACAACAAAACGAAAAGGTCGCAATACCTAGTTCAGTAAATCCAGGCTCGATTTTAGCTTGTTCTAGAAGAGTATCAACAACCTCCTTCTGATTCATGTAAAGCTGAAGACATCTTTCTATAAGATTCTGCACCTGAAGACGAAGAATGACAAATGATAACAAACGTGAGACTCCTAAGACTCATTGAAGACATCTTTTGCTAAATTATAAAATATAATGCAACCAAATCATTGCAGAACAAAAGGCTTTTAAGAGGGAGGCGTCTAAGATTAAGTCCACGAACGGTGAAGTTAGACAGTTTCATATTGAATATAGACAGAAGAATCTTACAGCAAGTTTAATAAAGGTAAATATGTTTACAGCGAAAAGATGGTTTACACAATTTCTTCTAGGATAAATAAAAGTAAATCTGGTAGACTAAAATGTATTGATTACCATTCCCAAAAGGTAAATTGGTGTGAATATCAAACGGATAATCTATGAGTCAATTTGTGTTTAAGCAATAATGCAAATTTGAATTTATAAAGGAAAGGCTTGTGCAATACAGACTACAGATCTGCACAAGATAATCAGGGGGGAAGTGAAAGAGAGAAAATAAGCTTCATGCATATGAAATGTCAAATGAAAATCATACCCAATGTTGTACGCTATCATAGCAGGCAACAGACAAACTTTATCTCAAGCTTACCCGGTTTTTTAAACTTTCCGAAGTTAAAGAACATTCAACATCATGCTAATTGCAATAGATCATTTGTAAGATGTACACTATGTGATTCCCAAATACTATTTAATTTAAAGAGATAATAAAACAGCTAAAGAACAATAAATTCTTAATAGACTTACACCTTCTGATTTTGCATATACATAACACGTCAAACACCGATTTCATGAACAAATACCAAACAGCAAGTGAAAAAAATGAAACTAAGCCAAACAGCAAGTGAGAGGAAAATATCTGAACAATAAACCCCTTGAACTTACCAGCTGTATATCTTGACGTGAAACCTTTCTGACTTCTCCACCAGACATTGTTGAAGTCTCCAAAGGCACTCACTTTGAAAGTTCAATAATCCCTGAATTTGATGTTTCTAGTTAACAAATCACATAACTATATAAGAACTTAATCTATTATTTTACTTAAGCTTATAATATGAAGAAATCAACAAACTGGAAGAAGATGCATAATAATATCTTTCCAACAGACACACATGATCGAGAGATGACAACTAAGGTGCAGGGCTTCAAATGCAAAAGCATTTGACCAGCAATTTTTTCTGCGAAAAATATCTTAATTATTCTCGATTACACTTTTGGTTCCCCATATGAGTCAAAACAGTCAAACTCCAAATCGCACAAGGATATAAGAACTTAATCTATTATTCTAGTAAACGAATTTTACTTAAGCTTATAATGAAGAAATCAACAAACTGAAAGAAGATGCATAAGAATATCTTTCCAACAGACACACATGGTCGAGAGACGACAACATGCAAAAGCATTTGACCACAATATCTTCTGCGAAAAATATCTTAATTATTCTCGATTACACTTTTGGTTCCCCATATGAGTCAAAACAGTCAAACTCCAAAGGGACTTCAACATCGAAAGGTGTTGTTACAGTAGTACGTTTATCTACTTTATCATGTAACTTTACTTGAAGGCACTATCGGTATGCTTAGCCTGCTTCAACAACTTAAAAAGATTCAAACTTGAGCACTCTTTACCAAACGATCCTTAATCTAGCAAAATGTATTAATATTTTTTTGTAAATAATATCCTGCATATTTTCTTTTTTAATTATTCTCACACTTCCATTTGAAAAGCCCAAAGGTACAAAATATATATAGGATATGAATAGTATTACATGCATTTTCTTTCTAGTCATTTCCTTTTCCTTTCTTTTTTCATGGTCTGACAATTACCAAATGGCATAAGCATAGTTCTATTCTGACAGCTTATTTTGTCAGAAAAATAGCCTATTTTTAGCAAAATCATTCGGAAGTAAATTTTCATCGTCATGCTTGCAGAAACAGGATAATAGAATGAATTCGACAGATAAGATCACAGCATAATAGTACAACTTACAAATTTATTTATATAAATTAAATGCTACAAGAAAGCAATCTATGAACACCTGTAATAACCCCTGATTAATCACATGAAGAAAATTGAAAGCATGAAACAGCGAGGAATTCAAAAACGCACAGCCAGCCCACGATCATAGATAAATCCACAATAGCAATCCAAAACAAACCACCGGAAATTTCTCCGGGTACTTAAAAATAATCAAACAAAACAGAATTGAATCAAAACATAACGGAATTTCGCGTCACTTGCCTGACGAGATAATATTCCGCGGAGAATTTTTCAGTTTTAGGGGGAAAGAGAGAGAGAGTGATGGCAAACATCGCGCGGAAAATAAAAATAAAAAAAAAAAACGCATGTGGAATTTTGGAATATAAATCCAAATAATTGAAGCAAAATTAAAGGTATATGGTCCTACAAATGATTTGGGTTTTACCCGCCACCAACAGTAATCGCGAGCAATTAATCCTTCACCGGAATTGGCTGTCCACTGGGTGATCCGATCACCGTCCGGTGTTGTATGAGGTGGCGATTATCTATCACTTCTGCATTCACTTGGATTTGGTTAAATTAATTCCTAATTATGGCTAGTTTACAGTGAAAAAATAATTATTATGACCTTTAAAAAGTGAAATAATCTCCCCATAAAAATAAAAAAAGTGAAAAAATCTTCTAAGAAAAAGTGAAACAATAATAGAGTGTATATGCGCTTCTATCGACACCACGAAAATACTATCGGTATCCTTTAATTTATTATTTTTCATTTACTTTACCACACATTTACCACACCGCCTAATCGCTCAATGCACCACTTAAAAATAATTCATATAATAATAACTTTTAAGAATTGTACACTTTAGTACATCATGTTTTAAAAATTAAACACTTTAGTCTCTCTAATTTCTATCCCTAAATTACAACGCTTTTTAAAAATTCTTTAACACCCCCCCCCCCCCCCCGCCCCCCACCATTACTTCTTTTTTTCATTTGAAACAAACAAACCTAGGAATTTTGCCGGAGTTCTCTTCGAAAAAGACGTCGGAGAAGATAAATTTCGCCGGAAACCGCAAGTGAAGCTAAGAACAACATCACTTTGAACCAAATCATGTATGTATGTTGTTTTGTTTGCATTTTAATGGTAATTTGGTAGAAATTGGAGGTGGAAGGTTGGGTTTCGATTTTCCGTGAAGAACGAAATTGTGTATTGTTATGTGTATTTGTTTGTTTGATTGTAATGTGTATTCGTTGGTTGAAATTGGAGATTTTTGGGTGTTTTTCGTTCAACCGGCCGTTTTCCGATCGGAGGTTTGGGAAATATGACCGGGTGCTTATAACGTCGGTCGCAGTGACGTTTTAATGCGGATAAAACGTCAACACGGCTAACGTTTAAGTCATACAAGCCCACTAGGATAACATGTTCCTTCGTCAGTGAGGATGACATTATCTTCTTCTCAAAACGTCGGAGTGGTGGACGTTCTAAGCAACGTCATCTTAGGTGACGTTTCAGCCTCATTAAGAACGTCAATGATTCTGACGTTACTGTGTTAACGTAACGTCACATTTCCTGACGTTATGTGCTGAATTTCATTATAATGACATGATTATTGTGCACATAACTACTTTGAATTAGTGTGTTATTGAACAATTGTCCACCAATGAATTAGTGTACTCCCAATTATGAATTAGTATATTTCTTCACATTATATATAACTTTCCAACTATGAATTTTGGCCATGTAAGTGTGTTCAACTGAAAAGTAATCTACTTACATTTTTACTCATAATATATGGGCCTTAAAATCTAATTTTGGCAATCTAAGCGTGTTAGTTAAACGTATACTTATATGTGTTTTGCCCATTATGTGTGTTGTTTAGACCCGATAATGTAAAGCCGTGGGATCTCTTTGCTTTAACAGATTGTCACCTGTTTACAAAACCTTGGATCTGTTTGCTTTTTTGTAGACTGCTTACCTGAATGAGTCCCATTAAGAAATGACCCAAGGATATTCATTTGTTAATATCTTCCATAAGTAGATATGCCAAAGATATCCATTTCTTAATGGACTTATTCTGGCTAACCATTATATACGTAAAAAGGCATGATGTCCCATTCACCTTCAACAATTAAAAGAACTCACGGTAGAAGAACTTCATGTATTAAAACAACACATTGTTGATTGTACAAGAACTTCAGGTATGATTAAAACAACACATGTTGATCGTACAAGAACTTTAGGTATGATTAAAACTTAGAGCATATGTATGGTCCATTCTTTTATTGGCTTCCATGGACACGTGAGAAATTAAAGAAGCCTTATCAACAAATTGTTAAAGTAATGGCTTTCTTTTTCAACCATTTTGATTAAAGGCTTCAGCTTGGGCTTCGCAACAGAGAAGTCAATACAAAAGTTTTTTCAAGAGAAAATGTAATTTTTAATCATATTTTATATTCTTCTTATTTAGTCTCTCTTCCAAAAAAAAATTTGTGTCCTATCATTTAGTATTTTTTCCTTTTAAATATTATAATACAGTAAGCAATGGAAGGAAGCTATTACCTATATTTATCTGTCAAAGCTTTCACACGTCAGCCATATGGTGGGCCATATACCTTTTTGGATAGGCATATGTGCTTAAACCATTACTAGTGCTCTTAAGGCACTAGTCTTGTCTTGTGTGATTGGTTATGTTTGGTTTAAGTATCTATGTTGTCTTGTTTAGGAATGACATGCGGACTGATTGTAATTCAAATTCTGATCCATCATTCCTTTTTATTCTACAGTGAAGCAAAATGTGTTTCTTCAGAGTTCTTATGAACGGTTTCGCAAGTTTGGTACGTCATTATTAATTAACTTACATTTTTATCGCTTATATTACGATTGAACTTACGTGATATGTTTCTTTCTTCATAGAAACTACCTCCAAAATTCGTTGAAAGTTTGAACGACACACTACGGAACATAAATACTGTTGTTCTCAATAGCCGCATTGGTAGATGGGCCATGAGGGTTGGAGTGACTGACGATGGACTTCTACGTTTATTTGGAGACAATTGGGATGCATATGTGGCCGCTCATGATTTGAAGGCCCGAGAGTTCATAGTGTTTGAACACAGAGGGGATTTCACTTTCGATACTACTGTGTTCGATCACACTTCTTGTGAGAAGACTTTTTATGAGTCTGAGAGTGAAGAAGATGATGCATATGATGATGCAGGAGGAGAGAACAATGGTAACAAAAATCCCCGTTTTGTGACGACGCTAGCAAACTCGGCATTTTCACATGGTTATGTGGTGATACATGTTAAAATCTTTTTAGTTGTTTTCTTGTGTTTGAGAAGATTTTGCATCATTTAAACAAAAGAAAATTTATAAAGAGGATTTTTAGTCCAAAGCCAGGAAACACATAATTACGAACAAACAAATAAGAACAACACGAGAAGATAAAAAAACGATCTAAAGCTAAGGAAAACATAAAAACGACCTAAACTAAGGAAACATGAAATCAAACAACGTACAAACCATGTAATTTCAATCCTACCTCATCTCATGATTTTAACTCGAATTGTGGTTTCACCTTACGAAGGTATGAATCCTACTTTCGTAGTAATTCGCCTATCAATCTCATCATCTTTCGATCTATAGAGATTAACGCATATAAAACATGGTGTAAGATCTTTCAATCTAATAACCTAGATAATCAACCTATCAACTTTCGTTATGTCAAGGTTAAAAATCACATCTTTTCTATGGTGATCTAGCCTAACAATGATTTTCATCAAGTTAGACAACGATTAGCAACCAATCTCTCGATCTAGTCACACATGGCATGATAATTGCATAGAAAAGATACAAAACGAATCATAAATCATGAATATAAAGCGAGTGGACTGAATTAATTGAAGAACAAACTCACGGGGTTTGATACAATTGATGAATCCATGAATCTACAAAGAAGAGAAAAGCATCTAATCTAACCCGGATCACCCGAGCACAAGGCTCGGGCGACCGGCCTTGAAGCTCCCAAAGAAGTGCCGCGGCTGCTGCTCTCCCTTTTAGAAATTATGTATGTGGAATTATGAGTTGTATTATTCATGAATATGTTTTGGGGCGCGCTAGTATTTATAGAAAATTAGATGCGAGACTTTCTCGAACGCCGGTTTCATGCCCGGAACGCCGGTTCTATGTTGTGGAACGCCGGTTCCATTTCGAACTCCGGTTCTACAAGCTTTTGAGCTCTCGCATTGCTTTCAGCCCCCCGGAACGCCGTTCTATATTGGAACGCATGATTCCATGCTTGAACGCCGGGTTCGCCTATTCCCGAGCCGAACGGATTTGATCATTGTCCTTATCTCTTAACAACCCATCCTTATCCTTTTGTAACAAACCTTATCTCTTGGATATTCTAGATGATTCATGACTTGCTCTCCTTGATCTTATCCCTTGCCACTTGTCAATTCCAAACTTCAACACTTGTGAGCTCCTAATTAATCAATGAATAACACCAAAATGTAATACAATTCCAAAATAATAATAAATCATCATTTAAGCACTAAATTTGATACATTTTGAAATTAACTCATTAAAAATATCATTTGCTCAATATTTAAATATAAATCTCGATTTCTATGAAAAACATAAGAATATGGGGGAAATTGATATAAAATATATCGTTAAAAATCGTATAATTTGACCGAGAACAACTCCCCCATACTTAGCTTTTTGCTCGTCCCGAGCAAAACAAAACAAAATCAAGACTCGAGACGTATAAACATTTATGCAAATATAAAACATATTCAAGTCGTTTAGAGGTTCACCTGTGTGTGTGTGTGCATAGCCATAATAAATTTCCACTAAAACCACACTTGAAATTGATTCAAGCAAAACTAGCTAACATCCCATTTAAATTAGAAATATAAAAACGATTATAACATGCACCTCACAAAACATACATATTCGAAAAACAATAATAGGGAGTATTTAAAATATTTCCGACATACTTAGAGGATAATCCCTACAACATATCTTTCAGTTTATACCGGGGATAAGATATACGATAACTATGTCTTATATTCAATTCATATCACTTCTCATCTAAGTTGATTTAATTATTTCTCATTTAAACACGCATCAGAATGAGCTATTGCCCTCATAGTAGAATAGGACATTTCGAGATAATCCCCTACCTACTCAAATCATAAGGCAAACTTTTCCGACCGTCGTGAGCTTTTGGTCATCATAGTGGTATAGGACATTTCGAGATAATGCCCTATCTCACTCCAATCATCAACCAGCTTTCGACATACTCAACTAATTCATTCATTAACTCAACTTTTCAAAAAACAATAGTTACGTGTCACTTATCACATTCAAACTTCAAGATATTCACAGTATGACATACTTTTAATTCTAAATACAAACTATTAAAATTTCCAAAATTCATATGAAAGCAAAGAATCATGCGATAATCATCAAAAATCTCCAATCAAATGGGCATAGCTTTAAATTATAGCTCATCATTTACTATGGCACGTGAAAAATAGTGTTGGGTGAAACATCTAAAGTTACTAAATATGCAAAATAATGCACCAATGATATACAAACTCAAATAAAGATATGCTTTTGTTCACTTGGGACAAAACAAAAATTTGAAAAATTTAGCACTTTTCATAGAAATATAACTAATATGGCAAAAGAGTGTAGATACTAATCCCTTCCCCCACACTTAGATTGCAACTTGTCCTCAAGTTGTACGTAAATAAAAAGTTTAGGAACTTAGCCGATTGTATTTCCAAAGCCGGCAATTCCGGAAAGAACCCCCGAAGAACCAAAATTGCTTGACTATCCTTGGAAATGTGGAGCATCACGAGATCCAAGTAAGCTTGAATAGATCGGTAGACTTGTGGAGCATCACAGAATGCGACATCGACGTGAAAGCGCACAACAGCCTATCAAAAGTGTCCCGCATACTTGATCGGTGCAAAAAGAGTCTACGGGGAAAAAGAATTATACATTGAAAACACAAGGAGAATAAATCATAGAGATGTTTGATTAAGCTCGATAAGGATGGAACATATACATGGACATTGCAAAATAGTAGGCTAGGTGCAACTACATTACAATGCAAACTACATGATATGTAATCCTAATAAAAGAAAACGCAAACAGGCTCAGGCTGAGCGGGTTGTGAAGACAACCCTACAGTGACTACGGCCCTTAAAGAAAAGAAAACAATGCAACTAGATGACATGCAACTAAATGAGATGCACAAATAAAAGAAAATAAAAGAAAGAGAACTAGCCCACTCATTTGCAACATGACATGTATAAAATAAACGTCTACCAAATAATGACAAAGTTACGATAAACGACGTCTGCCGTCCATTACAATGCGGTGTAGACGCGCCTTAAGACTCATCAAAAGTGATAGCATTATGGAAAACCAACAGTTAGCTATACTAAACAGATATAACTCATAAGACGCGATGGTAGCATACGGAAAACCGACAGTAGCTACCCATATGAGTTATAAAAACAACAAGAAAGCACATAAGTCTCAAAGCTTAAAAGATTCATCACAGCGGTGTGTAGCATACGGAAACCGACATTAGCTACTAACAAACAAAAAGACCGGTTATAGCTTACGAGAACCGACGATCCACTATAACTTGCATAGATGAATCAAGTATATTAAAGTAAATCAATTATTTAACATGGATTCGTAGATGGAAAGATATGAATATGCAAGTTAAGAACATCTACGTAAAAATAAAAAGCCACGAAGCTAGTATAAAATTATCCATGTCAAACGAAGCATTAAAAATCGATCAAGGAAAATTCGAACCGAACTCGCATTTCTCGGACCAAACGGACGTTCATGCAAATTTGGACGAGCGTTCATCCGAAAATTTAGCACCGAACGGGCGTTTCATCACTCAAACGGGCGTTCCCCGCATATTATAAACTTGGACGGGCGTTCGGATGCCTTGAACGCTCGTCCATTTCCAAAAATGCACGAGATAGGCGAGAAAAAATAACAAGAACCCAAAACTAATCATAAACTCAACACACATATAGCACAGACAACAGCCACAGATAAATTTTTAGCACAGGGGTCAGATTAGAAATCACCTAAACACATAATTCACGTTGAACAAATTGAGTAAAAAAAAACTTTTTGCACATTCTTAACCTAACGGTCATCGAAACACGGCAAAAATAAAAACTCTCAATTTAGTTAACGCTACGAAACGTAACAAAATCGAGAAATTAACTCAACTAGATTCAACAAAACACCGATTCCCCGGCAACGGCGCCACTTTTGTTTGAGAAGATTTTGCATCATTTAAACAAAAGAAAATTTATAAACCCTAACTTAGATGCAAAACTAACTCCTAACCGGCCAAACACCGGGTAGTTGATAGTATAGCGAGATAAGTAAGGGGTCGATCCACAGGGAATTGGGCTGTTGAAATCTAATTTCATTAACTCTCTCAATTGTTACTACTAATTATTACTAAACCTAAACTAAAGCGGAAAATAAAGCTGACAGAGGATTTTTAGTCCAAAGCCAGGAAACACATAATTAAGAACAAACAAATAAGAACAACACAGAAGATAAAAAAACAGTCCTAAAGCTAAGGAAAACATAAAAACGACCTAAACTAAGGAAACATGAAATCAAACAACGTACAAACCATGTAATTTCAATCCTACCTCATCTCATGATTTTAACTCGAATTGTGGTTTCACCTTACGAAGGTATGAATCCTACTTTCGTAGTAATTCGCCTATCAATCTCATCATCTTTCGATCTATAGAGATTAACGCATATAAAACATGGTGTAAGATCTTTCAATCTAATAACCTAGATAATCAACCTATCAACTTTCGTTATGTCAAGGTTAAAAATCACATCTTTTCTATGGTGATCTAGCCTAACAATGATTTTCATCAAGTTAGACAACGATTAGCAACCAATCTCTCGATCTAGTCACACATGGCATGATAATTGCATAGAAAAGATACAAAACGAATCATAAATCATGAATATAAAGCGAGGACTGAATTAATTGAAGAACAAACTCACAGGGTTTGATACAATTGATGAATCCATGAATCTACAAAGAAGAGAAAAGCATCTAATCTAACCCGGATCACCCGAGCACAAGGCTCGGGCGACCGGCCTTGAAGCTCCCAAAGAAGTGCCGCGGCTGCTGCTCTCCATTTTAGAAATTATGTATGTGGAATTATGAGTTGTATTATTCATGAATATGTTTTGGGGGCAGCTAGTATTTATAGAAAATTAGATGCAGACTTTCTGAACGCTGGTTTCATGCCTGGAACGCTGGTTCTATGTTGTGGAACGCCGGTTCCATTCTTGTTTTATAACTCATTTTCCCAATATTTAAATTGCATTTTTCTAACACTATTTAATTATGTTTGTGATTTGTAGAATATTTCAGTACCATTTGCTAGATCAAACGACACGTTGCGACACAAAACTGTGAAGTTATGAAGTGCCACATGGGAATCATGGCCTACTAGACTTGTAGCTTCTGTCGCGCCCTATCAACAAGCTCGTTTAAGCAGGTTGAATGATTTCATTAGGGACAATGACCTCAGAGTTGGAGATACATGCAGCTTTGAAGTCGTTGATCAGCCTACGAAAAATCATGTCGTGTTTAATGTGGGATTATTAGACATTGAAGATCATTTATTTCTAGATCATTTTGGATTATTAACATTTGGATTATTTCTGGATCATTTTTGTTTTGATCATTTTGAACCGTGAGGATTACGTTTGAATTACGTTGTATTTATCATTTTGAACAATTGTATTTATGTTTGCAAGATTGTTTATATCATGTTTGGATGATTCAAAAACACTAACAAAAATATTTTAAGTACTGGGATCCAGAACGTCATTATATCTGATGTTTCTATAGCAAGACCTAAGACGCGCACACTGACGTCAAGCAAAAACGTCAACATACCTGACTCTGGTTTGCAAGACCAACGTCGAAGTGGCTGCCGTGTGTTAAACAGAAACTCATTTAGTTCTGGAGTGCTTAACGTCATCACAATTGACGTTTGTTTTAAATATCAACGTCAGAGTTGTTGTCGTTTTTGAAACAAAGGGATATTCAGTTCTCGAGTCCAAGACGTCACTGGATCTAACGTTTATCGTGTAAAGGAACGTCGTTCGTGCTGACGTTTGGTGGGTTGCCGGTCGGAAAACTCTAAAAAACTTCATTTTTTCCATAATTAATGGTGTTTCAGTGTTATCTTATGAAAATCTAAGATGAAGATGAATTTTGATGATGAAGAAGGTTGAAGAAGATTTTGAAGATTGAAGAAGATGAAGAAGAAGGTTGAAGAAGATTTTGATGATGAAGAACAAGGTTGAAGAAGATGAAGATGAAGATGAGATGAACTTGTGGATTTTGATGATGAATTGGATGAAGATTAAGTTTGGAGATTATAACGTTTTATTTTAATTATCAAATGACTAAATTGTATATTATAAGATTTGTAGTATGAGAAGTAAGTTTTTCATTTTTTTTGTGGTTCTTGGAGTACAGAAATTATAAAAATATTCAATGTGGTCCTAAAAGTAATTTATAGGGTGCCGTGAGAAGAATCGTGATGCCAATAGAACTCCCCTAGAATAATTTGCTATGTTTATATATTGTTTTGTTAAGGTTGCAATATGATAATATTTTTTTTGAAGAAAATATGATAATATATTAAATTTCATTAGTTAGTAATGACAAAAGTTAATATTTATTACATTTGAAAATATATGAAATGAAAATTTTTCTTATCTTTTTTCCCGAAACAAAAGATTTACACACACAACATATGACCTAGTGTTAATCACTAGGCCGATACCTTGTTGGTATATAAAATGAGAATTGATAAAACCCCTTATTTATGGTCAATTATGCACTAAAAAAAGAATTGTAGATTGTTATTTTCAAAAAAGAGCTTTGCGATCTTCATTGCCGACACATCAACCGGAGAGTTGAGCCAACGACTCGCCGCCCTCGATCAACGGTTTACCACCATCAATAAGCCTCTCAAGAAACCCGTGCAATGATTTGAGGAATAAAGCTCCTATCATTTGATCCGAGTAGTAGTCTGTCTCGTCCGAGTGGTGTTTAATTGTTATGATCTTCCGTATGGAAAGAAAACATTTGGATGCAAGTGGATCTTTAAGAAGAACTAAAAGTTGATGGATCTATAGATAAGTATAAGCCAAGGTAAGCCCAAGCCCAAGCCCAAGCCCAAGCCAAGGGAAACAGAAATATGAAACAGAAAGTTCACTTTATTTTCCAATCACAAGATCAAATCAATTAGTGCCCATCAAAAGAACAAAGAACAAACAATGAGAGCAAAAATTGAAGCTGCTTCTTTTGTCATAAATCTCCTCCCATCAACAATGATGACAAATCCTCTTGTAATTTTATTCCTAAATTTCTACCAAAAACTGTTAACCAACTTTTTTTTTTACTAAGTCATAGACATTAGTAAATGAAATAACTGAGACAAAAGGGCTCAAACATGTTTTATTTCTTTCTATAACGTAGAGACCGCGGGTAGGCCATTGAATCTCGGTCTTGTTCTTTCTGGCAAAACCCCTTCATCAACAACAGGTTTCCTTTTGTTACCAACGGTTTGTTTTTGCGAATGCTGATGTTTAAATTCGCGGTTTTCTTGAGTTGGTTCTTGCATTACTTGTTTCTCTGGCATTTCTTTGTTTTTCATCATATGGGGTCTAAGCTTATTGACATCTGACAACCTTACCGGCTTGAGGAAAAATTCTTCTGCCCCTTCTTCTAAACATCTGGAAATCGTATAAAGAAACGACGGTCTGAATTATAACTGATATCACAAAATATATACACTCTTTTCTTTCTTTCTTTTACATCGTGATTGAAACGCAAAGTTTTGGAGTTTTACCTGTTGATCCTAGAAGGAACATTCTCAGAAGACATTATCACCACAGGTATTTTACTGAAGGATGAAGATTCCTGTAAATAAAGCAAGAACCTTTCAGATAATTTCAAGAATCAATCAATCATCATAAAATGTACAGATCAAAGACAAATTAAATCGATATATTCAAATGCCTACTTTAAACCAGATTTTCAAAATGAATTCAGCATGAAAAATACATAATAGGAAATATCATGCTTTTAGATAACATATGGCAAATTTTCTGATGAAGGAAAATTAGTTGAACAAAAGATATTGTACCTTAATTCTCTTCAGTAAATCAAAGCCTGTCATTCCAGGCATACAATAATCTGTAATAACAAGATTAACTTCCATTTCCTGCAAAACACATGTAACAAAAGAAAATTTCAGACAAACAGAATAAATAAGTATACTTTATTTTAAGGGACCTTATTTTTTGTGGAGGAGAATCCAAGAAATCTGAAAATCCCAGGTGTTAAAACAATAGTGAAATAGATAATCACAATTACATGATGATTATCAGGAGAAACTGGGAGTAGATTTGGATTTGTTGGTTCATCTTCCTTTAAGCCCAGAAATTCCAAAGCCTTGCTGCCAGAATCTACAGCAGTAACTGCTTAAAAGCAAATACAGACAGCCCCCATCAAAATTCAGACCCAAAAAAAAAAAAAAAAAAAAAAAAAAAAAACACATTACAATATTCAAATAAAGAAGGATTTTTTTTTATGATTATCAAGAAAGTAAAAAATATACCTTGAAATGAAGAGGTCTTGAGGAGCCTCTCAATGAGTTTTCTATCAATTAAGCTATCATCAACAGCTAGAACATGGAATTGAAACTCAGCTGCTGCAATCCCCATTTTGAAATGAACAAACAAGAAACCTCAATTCTGGAAATATTAGTTGAATTGAAAAGGTAAAGAAGTTAAAAAGAAATGTTTTTATTTTTTTTGGTTTGGTGGGATTAGTTAGGTTTGTGTTTTTTTCTTAACAGCTCAAAAGATGGAGGTCTTTAAGAAAAGATGCTATGTATTGTAATAAAGATGCCATTAAAGACCAAAATCTATAAAGAAAGATCTGCCCAGATTTCATTTAAAGATCTCATTTTCAACAAATTCAAGAGCAAATTGGTATTGAAAGGCAAAGGCATGTAAATGCAGAGAAAGGTATATGATAAAGACAAGATTGAGTACAACCAAATCTATCAATTTTAGGTGACTTTGATTCCTGGAAATGTGCTTTTATGAGGTTAGAGAAAACCCATATATATGGTGAGAGAAACAAAAGATTTGGAAAATCTTGGGTTGCTAGCTTTAAAAAAGAGTGCATCATACATTAAGCCGAATTGGTTTAAAAAATTGATTATTGAGTTAATAACTAATTTAATTGACCATCATGTTCAACCTAAGGAAAATCCATTTAGATGTGGTGCATGGATAATGCGGTGTATGATACATGCATATGGATGCAAATAAGTATTCATTTCAAAAGGGAAAATGATTTCTCACTAGACATTTAATTAACACTTATGCCTCGTTGAATAATATATGTACTCATGATTAATCGAATAAAAATATGTATTAAGCATTCCTAATGCATGTATCATTTAGGCCACAAAAAAGAGAGGGCCGACATTCTTGTTTCCAATAGAAGAGTACAATACGATCAACATTTATAATAGTTTTTTTTTTTTTTTTTTTTTTTGAGGAAACATTTATACTAGTTGGACTTTTAGTTTGTTCCAAGAGCCTCTAGAATTTATTATATTTTTTTAATCAAGAAGTGGGGTTGAAGGATGGATGAGGGGGACAACTTGTGGGGACTACTAAATCTTCTCAAGAGATACTGCTGATGTCAGCTGGCTCTCTGTTTTTTTTGTTTATTTATTTATTTTTTAATTTAAAGCAATATCCTGGGCATGTGGGTAACAAATAGAAAGAAATTGCACTTTCATTTCATTACCAAAACTCATCAGTCAAGAAAACTTTACAAAATACCACAATTACATAGATCATAGATGGAACTATTTTTGACCAAAATACAGAAGATGGAATGTTTTCACTTCTAAATATAACACATGGAATGCTATTCATTGACAAAATATTGTACGTTTTCTCTTGAATACGACGACCAAAACGATGAGATTGCCTTCAAATCTAATGTTTGGTGTAATTGATTCAATTCATATCATCAACCTGCAAGGATATAACATAAGTTATGCACCACTAACATAGTCAAGGCCCCACACGGACCACGGAGGGGTCTATAGACCCCACTCAAATTTATATGTGAATTTACTAGTATACCCTCTAATAATGTTAAAAACCGTGCATGTATATAATTTCAGACAATTTTTGGTGTAACTGTCCAATTACTTCAGCTGGTTAGAAGTATAATTAAAGACCCCTATGGTCATTGGTTCGAAACCTGGCAGCTAAGATTTTTTTCCAACATTTTTTTTTAAAAAAATTCCTAGGTCCGCAAATGAACGTAGTCATACCTGGATTTGATTATTTTGCTGCTTAGAGGCAACTGCCATGCAGAATCCAAAGACTTGTAATGTACATAAACAACGTCCCACAAATGGTATGACCAGTTTTTGCAGGCCTAAACTCAAAGAGATTAATTTGCAAATTAGGGTTAGAACTCACTTGCATGTCGTAGGGGCGGGTCACCAACAGTTGCTCCAGGCACCTCTTTTCTCAAGATTATTCTACTGTAGATATCAATCTGGACTTCAACGGCGTCACATAGTGGTTGTTTGGTGAGATTCTGATGTGGAAGAATGACTACTCCGTATTACGGTCAGCCCAATTACAGCTACGTAAACGTACATAACAATAACGTGGTAATTACTATTTACAACAATGTAGTGCTCATGGGATTTGCAAAGAAGTGGTCTCGATAAATAAGCTTTGGTTTCTCCTTGGGGCTTTTCTTAAGGAGGCTACTCAGAATGGAAGGTGGTTTTGCAGACCCCCTCTGCCGCATCCGCCGCACAATTACGTGGTTATCTAGGATCAACATATTAAGCAATTCTCTGCAACTCTGAGGATTCAAAGCATTCATCTTGAATATGATATTATCCTCCATTATCCCTGGATTTTGCATAATGATTCCAAGCAAACGTCGTGTAAGCCCCTTATATACAAGTTCATTTCTTGTTCCATCTCCATTTATCCAAGGCAGTATATGGGTGCTGCTATACGTCTGAGACTCAGCAGAATGCAACCCCGTTGCTTCACCTTCAACTTCCTGGTTGCCTACCGTTTCAGATAAGGAATGTACTGCTACCTCTTTAGGGTGATTTAAAATGGTGACTCGGTGTACCGCATCATTATTCATGGAGCTAATACCACCATCTTCAGGGCAAATTTCATCACAAATTCTAGTCCCACGATTCTCATCTGCCCCTGCTGCTACCGGGGTCAAAAAATACTTAGTTCGATACAATGGAGCAACAAAACTAATGGAGTCATAAGCAGGGACCTTTAGAGTTTGACCGAATGTTTCAAGCACCTCAACAATGATTTCAGCCTCTTTTTCTTTTTCCCCAGACACATCTAACAACTTTGAAATCTCTTTCATGCACAAGCCTTGGTCACCAGACTTATGTATAGCCAAACAAATGCTTTCAAATAGCTCAGGATCAAAACTTGCAGAAAACAGACGCTCTGCATAGCGACTCATAGCATCCCAAGGTGGTGACTTGTTCTCAATGTCTATGTCAATTCCAACAATGTTCCTAGCAGTATCTTGGTCCTCCTCCTCGCCATGCACCAGATTAGCAGTACTATTTTTGTCTTTAAATGCATCTAAAGAATGTTTTCTTGGAATTATCACCCGATTCAATAACAGCCTAATATTGGGAAAACCTTTTTCGCGACGAGAAATCTCACTCTCACAAGCTACTGATGACGTTCTCGGTCTCTTGGACTTATCTTCACCATCACAAAGATCAGTAGAGTCGTTTTTACGTTTTGGTGCTTTAGAAGAATCTACCTCTCCAACGCCTTCCTCAGGCAAGCACGGAATCATTGAAAGTTCGCCACTGGAAACTAAAGCGCATAGGTAAAATATATCTCCACATTGTAAATCTGCAGGAAGGTCGATTTCCTCTTCCATCAATGCTTTCTCTCTTTCTTCAAGCCAGGAAGCAAAGTTGGAAGCTCTCTTTCCAGTATTAACTGGAAATGGAGATACATATACACTTTGCAAAAGTTCTGGGAAAGTGCAAACGGTTTGGAACCAGTGCCACCAATTATCGCAATCTTTTCCCGGAGGTAGCTAAAAGCAGCAAAAAGATCATGTTGAGAATACCGACGTAATGTTTCAGCCAGCATTGACGAAGAAGCCTGTGGAGAACTTGAGGTGCTTAAGAAGATGAGCTTGAATAGCTCCACAGCGTTTGAGACCGCAATTGATTCAAACACTTTGGAACCAAGACCAGTTATATTACTACTCAATATCTTTCTATACTGCATAGGAAAATCTTGAAAACTTGATCTTCGAGCAGAAAGCTTTCTTCTTCTTCTTCTTCCGGAACAGCTTGGAGGAGCTGATAAATCCATTTCAGGATGACAAACATCATCACCATCAGAGGAGCTTTCTTCATCAGAAACAGCCTTGGTGGTCGTGGAGGAATCCAACTTAGCTGGCCTCTTACAACCTAGTGCATCGCCTAGAGCTATTTTTATATTATCCTCATTAAAGTCGTCCCACCTTCCTTCAATTTCAAGGTGTTTTTTGTAACGCTCGGCCAACAAATTACAGAGTCTCATTACAGCTTTTCTAAATAGTGAACTTTTGTTCAACAATGCCATTCTCCTTCTGCAGTAACCAGGAGGTGCTGGCAAATTTGGGAGTGAAGACCAGTTGGTGCGATTAAATCTTGGCCCAAGAGCAGCACGATATCTTACATATTCAATAACCAGCTGCCTGTCAGCTGTTTCTGTCCAAGAAAAGGCTTTTACCCGTCCATCTGCCTGGTGCATATTGGGAATATTTTCTTCTTTACTTGCGTCTTGCTCTTGAGGTGATGATTCCATCTGATCATCACCAAGATGCTCTTGGTGCAAATCACATGCATTGACAAGTGAGGAAGTCAAAAAAGAGCTTCCCTTCTTCTTTGATAATTTTGAAAACATCTCTTCACTCAATTGCACACCGGATCTCTGTTCATAACATTTTTTTCTTTTACCCGAGGCAGTAACCTGTATCTCCTCACCTGTAGCATTGGACCCTCCCAGCAGTTTGGTCATACGACGATGCCGCTTATTATGGTACACCCGAAGCACCTGGTCCAGGGACAAATCAAGATCTTTTGCGATTTCTTCACATTCTTTAAAAGAGATTTTGTTACATGGGTCATGAACAACAACCCGTTTCAGGAGCTCAGCACGCTGATCAGCAGAGATTACTCGAATTGAACACCATGCCCGAAAACGAAACACCTGTTGGAAATAATTTACAAAATATTTGGATAAGCAGTTGCGAAATACCAAAAATTATATAGCGACGAAACATGGAAGAAAACATAAATTATATGGAAAATTAGGGATAAGGACACAATCTGAAATATTATTAAGCAACAGGACAACTACATATTTTTTATAGGGAGAAGGACAACTGCATAATTTTTATAGCGAGAAGGACAAACAGTGAATCCCGAAAATCAGTGAATCTCCCTAGTGAATCCCGAAATCAGTGAATTTCGATAGTGAATTTTGACAGTGAATCCCGAAAATCAATGAATCCCGACAATGAATTTTGAAAATTAGTGAATTTCGACAGTGAATTTCGACAGTGAATTTAAACAGTGAATTTCGAACACAAGTGAATTTCGATAGTGGATAAATAGTTTTGTCCTTTATGCAAAAGTTTCAAAAGACTGTCCTTCTACTTAATTGATGAAATATTTTTGTCCTTCTCCCTCATTCCCCCTAAATTATATTCAGAATGGGGTGAGTAATACTCCCTCCGTCACAGAATATAAGCAACTCTTTTTGTTTGTCCCAGAATATAAATCATTCTACATTACCAATGAAGCATTTATTACTCTTTTCTCTATCTTACCCCTAATTTATTAACAATCCAACTACTTTTCAATACTTTAAAAGTTAAAACCATTTCATTATTGATAGTCAAAGGATATTTTAGGCATTCTCTTTAAAATTATGACATTCAACCATTTTCTAATCTGTGTGTAACCCAAAATGACTTATATTTTGAGACAGAGGGAGTATATGTTCCTAAGATGAATTGCTCCGTACAGAGTTTTCTCCATCTACTTTGATCAAATTCTATTGAGAATGACATTTGGCAAGAGAATTGCTTTCCCCCACAAGTTCTGAGGTAAACCCAAACTTATCAACGTAGCATTCATCATCTCCTTAAAAGCCCGGTTTTTGTGCTCAGCAATACGCTTCGATTGGACTGAGTAAGTTTTAAGTTTTTTTATTGGTTTTCTATACACAAACTTAAAACATTTTAGTTTAAGTCTATTGAAAGAAGAGAATACTAGCCATTCCAAGTCCAACGCATCTCAGAGTTTGAAGTGCTACTACACCGAGAGGTGACCGTTGTATCTTGGGAGATGTATGCATTAATTCATGGGCACAATCACGGAGCGATTCATCTTAAGGACATAATGATTATCACTTGTCTCACTTTGAATGTAGTTTCTATTTTTGTACTATATTTAGTTTTCTGTCATTTTATTTTGCAGCAGTAGTAACATATAATTTTCAGATTTTTCCTAGCAAATATGATTACAATACCTCAGGAACTGCAGATCCAGGAAAAGCATGTAAGGCAGCTTCAGAATCAGAATCAGCATAACAATACTCCAAAGTACTCCAGTACTCTTCCACAGCCTTCATGGTTGAAAGAACAAAATCATGTCTCAGATGAGGCCGAAGATCTTCAAGCGTGAGACCAGAATATGAAGATACTATTGATACAGGTTCCTCAATGTATGGCTTAAGTTCCAAAGCATGAGTAAGAGTAGTACTCTTATCAACTTTGTCTGTATCATCTCTATGTCTGGTATTTGCAAACCGAATCAACTGCAATCGTCGTAATATATCGATCAACCATGAGAGACGTCCCATCGTCCGGGTATCCATCAAATATCTATATTCTTGCGGAGGGAGATCAGAAAGGCGGAGGCCCTTTTGGCATTTTTCAATAAAATTGGCAGACTTATCAGTGGAACCTATAATCTGTAAATAGAGCTCAAGTGGCATGGCCTTAACAGCAGCATTTAGTTCAAACAATCTCCAAGTGCTGTGAGGATTTTCCAAGTCACTTTCAATGTCCCCAAAGGAGATACCTTCTTCATTTATGTATCTCCACAAAAAGATGTGAAGCAACTTTGTCCTCACCATTCTTGCCCCTACATACCCATTTGCTCGCCTTGCTTCAACTTGTACAGCCTGACTATCCCTTTTTAGACTGCTTGGAATCCTCTGGATGTCATCCAGCACAGGAACTTCTTGACGCTTCTTCTTCAGTGTAGAATAACATTCACGGCGAACAAGCGAGTCGAAAGACCTTATTCTTTCAAGAATCTTTTCAGATAATATTTCCGGAGGCTCGCCAAAGGTGGATGGGTGCAAAACCACCGTGGTGCGCTTAGTGTTGTCAAGGTTACTCATGACAGGGACCTGAAAGGCGATGCATTTGCACCGACCTTCTTTCTGAAGTTTATTCAAGCAGCGTTCTAAAGTCTTGCTGCCTGTTTCTGTGTGCTTTTCCTTCTCAAGGTCCTCAAGTCGCCTGTGTATCTCAGCTTTTAACATGAACTTCTCTTCCTGCACAAAGACAGAATTTTCAGAATATATAACATGTTTTCAAAAGATCATTTGAGAATAGATAAGAGAAAGAGTAAGAAACCTCCAACATATTCAGAATTCGCTGCTCCCTCAGTGCATTGGCTGAACTTAAGTCAAGACGAGGATACACTTGGTACGACCGCCGTCGTCTAGATCTGGTTGTTACAGCAGACGGTGAAACTTCGAGTGAAGTAACATCAGACCGTGTTGCACTTACTGTACCCACATCCAGGCCACAAGGTCTACTACTTGGCTCAGGATCACAATTTGGAGAGTTATCTTCAACAGACACCGACATGTTGTTACACTGATCGCTTCTTGTTGGTGAGCCATGACAACCCTCTGGTTCATCTCTTACACAATAAGCCACCATAGCCTTGTCTTTGGAAGTTAATGCATCTACCCCTTCAGTGACTTCATCAGCTAATTCCTGAGCAACTTCCATATCGACAGCATCAGAAGGATCTGCAGCATTTTTTGATAAGCACAACGGTAATTCAAATCAAGTCATTCAAGATAAAGATGTTGAAAAACAAAAGATCAGCAGCGTGGAATAAAGGGATAGCGGCACAGGAAAATTCAAACATCTGCTTGAAGATAAAGGATGAATCAGCAGTTAGAGATAAAGCTTTTAAACATAAGGTAAAACAATTGTAACAGTTTAACAGTTTAAAGTTCAGATAAAGTTGTTTTGTAGATAGAATAACAGTTGTATAAACCCACTGTACTGCATACATTCAAGATCAATGAGAACTACTCATTTCTCAAAGTTGAGATTACCTTTTACTTCTTCATTTTTATCTAATGGAGATTCGGATTTATACAGGACCATATCAGTTTTGACTGAATTGAAGTTGTTAGATGTCCAAACGCGATAAGCAACTCCCCTATTATGGATCTCCGCCCGCAAAGGCATCCTGCAACGCGAAAAAAAATGGAGAAGCCTATCATAGTATTGCTTATTCTTCAACCCTAACCTTCTCAGAACTTCAGTGATCGTTATCCCTTTGGAACCTGCAGAATCTATCATGTCGTAAATTTGTCGCTCAATAGTAAGTTCTACAAGCTGATCAGTTATTTGACCTCTCTTTCCCACTTTGGTGAATTGTTCTCCTCCATCAGGATTGCCATTTCCTGATTTTGCTTCAAAATGGTCTAGTGATAATTTCTTCAATAATCGCAAGCAAGAAACTTCCTTCTTTTCAACTTTGGCACAGAACTCTTCCACTATTTGAGCATCTTTCAACCTGTTACATATATTCCTCCAATCTCTATGTCCAATGGTTCCTTTATAATTAAGGTCTCTCTTGATATCAGAGACAACAAGAACCTTTCCTTCTGCTTCCTCAAGTTTATCACATATAGCTTTGTAAGCCGGAAGAAAATCTTTTACATGCACATCCTTTTTAGATTCTTCATTAAAGCCACTGCTTTCATCTGCAATATCATTCTCTGCAAATGGCATATCTTCCTTTGTAATTTCAAGCCTCTTTTGACAACCTAAATGCTTCGCATACCGATACAGATAGAGCATATTCGTCATCACAACTGAAGTGCTTTCTTTTGTCCTTACTAAAGTTGATTGTCTCACAATCAATCCCCTAGACTCAAGCTTCTTCAAAATATAAAAAATGTTGTTACCTTTAATACCGAATTCCTTAGCAAGTTGACTTTGTGTTACTCCATTAGTTCCAGCAATAGCGAGTCGCTCAAGCGTACGGCGCTGAACAGCACTAATACTAGAAGTAGAGGCCTCGACATCATAAATTCCAACAAAATTGTTCCTTAGCCGTTCAGGAGCAACAATCGTCAAGTTCATCTGCTCACATATTTCAACGGAATTGAGAGTTGATAAATCGCGTTCGAGGCTGTAAGAGACGCCTTGAGCCTGAAATTGGAGGCCCGGTACCTCGAGGAGATTGGTCCATAGCGTCGCCTTGACGACGGGGCAAAAGTCGAGGCCGTTGGCGGCGAGCGTCGGCCGGAGTTTCGGCCAGAGGACAGGTAGAGTGAGGCCAGTGGTTCCTTGCGAGCAGATTTCTTCTACAGCTGAGTGGACGATCGCATCCATGTTTTTGGGGATGAAGAAGGAGAAACCGTAAGTCCGTAGGTTACCGGTTCGAACCTCTGGAACATATACAAATTAAATACTACAATATCACTTTTTTTAATAAATAAAAAAATGAGGGATAAAATGAGTGGGCTGATATAATTTCATCTCCCTTTTACAAAAGAGGAAAATAATCGGTAAAAACAACACAGTTTGTCTCTTTTCGTTTTTTTTACTGAAATTCGAAACCCGAAACCTACGGGTTAAGGGTCACAATAATTATCACTAGGCCAATAATGAGATGATTTATCTCTACAAGCATCGAAATTGACTTGTAGAATTGACTTTTCCTTCAGCATAGATTCAAGAATCACTCTGCAATACGAATCACTTTGATCAATAGTCGGCTCGGCTCGACTTGGCTTGGATTGGATTGGATTGGTTCGATTCATTATCGAGTTCGGTCGTTAATTAATATTATCTTTTAACAAACTTCTTTATGAAATTAAACAAAAATTTAATTTTGGTTAACTTTATTGATATACCAAACCCGACTACGGCCATCGGACCCGCAAATAGACCCGATTCAACAATCACATCACGGCTCTTGACCTCCATCGCCACCAGCTCACCTGGTCATAAGCCGAGCGACAGGTCACTTAGCTAGCACGCTCCGCGCATAGTCAAGGCTGGGGGCCGAGCGCACTGCTCTCCAGCCCGCAGCCCGATCAACCGGACCGTGCCCACAGCTCTAGGCGAACAGGATCCACACTTGGTATTGGCGAAGACGAGACTATCATACGGTTAGAGGGACACACTGCGACCAGTGGCCTTACATGTCCGATCTTTCTAACTTATTATCGATCTGTTTGTACTTAATTATGTCATATCATAGTTAATTAAGTCTTGTCATAAATAGCTTAATCGTCATTAGTGATCCGCCTATAAATAGGGGCACCCTATAAATCATTATTCATCTGAAAATTAATACAAGCAGACCAAACTCTGCCAATTTGTCGACTATTGTGCTCGCTTTTCTATATACTTTATCCGCCGCCGGAATCTTCATATATTTCATAATCGCCACCACTTCTCACCAGAGAAATCTCACCCAAATAGCCAGATACTCACCTAAATTCACCGTTACTACCCCGTGATATTCTCAGCAATATCATTTATCTAAGACGGTTAAATGGAATGCTACGGAATCTGGTCGTGTGTGAACAATTCGGCTAATGAAGCCGCCTTAATAAATCAATTTAAGGCATTTATTAAGTCAACTTCTTAATTAAGGCGGTTGAATTGTTTCTTACCTTGAGGAACAAGTTGTTAAGTTGGCATAATTAGCTTCTCTTCCACTATATAATGTACAGTTGTGACCGAGAATCAAAGCATTGAATTTTGGTGTCTACGTCACTACAAATCATTCTGCATTCATCGAGTTGTGTTGTGTCGAAAAGAAATCAGAGCATCTAGTAGTTCGTCGGAATTCGAGTTTTTGAATTGCCGCTAAACTTGAGATGTTAGCGTTGTATCCTATAAGACAATCGATATAAATGTGGCACGTGATCGGACAATAATCTTAAGGATATACATTAAATACACTCATCTCGGTTTGGTATCTCTTTAATTAATTATGCATCTTTTTTGCTTATGTCTTTTTGGATTGTTCGATTGATTCATGTTTATCAGTTCTTTCTCTAATACAACTCTCTTTCTTTCAAACTTTAAGCCGTTCTATCTATTTTTAATCTTGAGTATCTTACGTGTAATTTATTCCGTAATTTCTGTCTATAATTAACGGGATTGGTTTCGTGACTACGCATATCATAAAACACTCCACAGACGTTATAATAAAAACATTTTATGATTTTCTTTGTAGGGTTTTTGTTGTGCAACGAGGGATAAAACTCTGGTAGGTTTCCTTATGCAACAACCAGGGGCGGAGGTAGGAACCGTCCTTAGGGGTCATAACGTTCACAAAGATACAATCACGAAAACTATTGTCTTTTATGATAATGGAAAATAGTAAATTGTCAACATTCTTAGCATTTGAAATGAGATAATAACATATTGGATTACATGTTGTACGACGGTTTTTGTAGTTTTATTCTCAACATTTCATCCTGCCACTTTTATCCGTTATCTTCGCTTTCTTTTTATATACAAAAACAGAGAAAATGAATGATAAATGTGCTTTTTTTTTAGGGGTATGTTAAATGTGTTTAATTTGCTAAAAATCCAAAAATCTTGAAATAAATAAAATTAAGAAAAATATTTTAGGAAAGAGACGATATATTAGAAGAGAAATATATACTAAAAAGAGAAACATGTTAAAAAGAACAAGAATATGGAAAAGAGAAAAAAAATAAAAATCACAACAGTTGCATTTCAAGTGATTCAAACCTGCTACCCCAACCAAATTAACTTCATACTAAACCAACTGCGCTGCACTATGACTTGTTTTTGCAACGTACAAGTATATACTTATTATCATACTTTTCTTAATAAACAGAAGTAATATAGGTATTTCAGAAAAGTTAGGGGGGGTATATGCCCCTGCTGCCCCATACTAGGTCCACCCCTGGCAACAACGATTTTTCTCTAAGCGAGGAATATCCGTTGGATATCAAAGCCTTTTAATATGATTGGATAAGTACTTTACATGTAATGAGGAATTTTTAATCTAATAATGTAAAACCTTTCACCTTATTATATTTTTCGTCCTTTTAAAAATTCGACGTTACGAGAATAACTGCAGCTTGCAGAAGATAACTAAAGTGTTGTTGAATATAACAGGAAAAAAAGAAACATTTTCCTTTGAACAGCAAACAAAAAATATTATTGAAGTCACGTTACAAAGGAATACATTTTACATACCAACAAACAAAACAAGGCAACGAACAATTCAAGAAAGTATTACAAATCCAAATCAAAACCAACAATAACTTGAACATATTGAAATTTCTGTGTTTTGCTCTCTAAGGAAGTGCTAATTCCACGATAAATTATTGAACAAAGTGTTACAATATATCTTTACATCATTAATAACATAATAATTTATCAATTCCCTAAATAAATTTTACACCATAATGAATAACGTAAAAATGTCTTATACTCTTTATTGTATTATATATTGTTTCAATTTCAAACATGAAGTTTAGCCAAAAATGGCACTACAGCAGACCCTATCCATAAAACCCCATTTCTTTCTTGTACTTCACTAATTATTTCCAATGAAGTTTCATTTTTCTCCCTCAAAATCTCTATTATTTTACCTTTCTCACTTAACTTTATTGCCCATACAGAACTATCTGAGTTTGAACTTGTGCTGTTTAACAACCCTAGCCCACCTATATTGATTCCCACCCAAAACTCACCTTTATAGTTTCTTTGTACGTTATCCGGGAGCCCCGGAAGTCGTGCAAAGACTTCGACTTTCCCTGCTTTTGAGGGTTCAATCCAGTATTTCAAGACTCTGCTATTTGTAGTCTCGGCTAAAATAAGAAACTTTCCATTTTTAGCTACAGAGACTCCATTTGCTAACTTTAGGTTGTCTAAAAGAAGTGTGACTTCATTCGTTGTGGGATCGAATTTCATTAGCCTCCCACTATGTTCACCGGTGGTGAAGATTGAAACCAAATTCCTGGAACAAACCACAAGCAAAATCATTAGGGAAAGCGAAAAACATTGATTGAAAAGTTAATTAAAATTTTGTTACAGATATATATATATATACACGCAGTGGCGGATTCAAGAATTTGACCTAGTAGATCGAGCTTTTTACTGTACCTTTCTGGATATTTGGCACTGCTGTCTGTAAAATATACAATTCCTGTACATTGATCAATGTCCAATCCATTTGTGAAAACCAAAGGAACACCTTTGACTTCTGTTACTAAAGGGACCGCGATTCCGCCATTCCGGCTCACTTTAAGCAAGCCCTTATATGCATCTGCAATGTACAGATCACCTGTTTTTTGATTGAAAGACAGGCCTAATGGACGACCACATCTCTCCTCTGTCAATGTATGATCAAAGGGACCTTCACAACCTTCCCTGTTGACTTTAAAATATTATTAGTTGTTTACTAGCAGCATATATACTTATAAATAAGGAGCGTCTTTTCGCACACCACACCAGATTATTCTGACTCGGTTCGAGTAAGAATATGATAAAACTGTGTTGATTTCACACGTTGTCCCACAACCGAATAGTATTAATTTATCTAACCTGTCCGGTGTAGTGACTGCAAAATCGATCCATCTGTTCTCATTAGCCACCCATTTTATTATCCGGCCGTCGGATACGCCAGTATACGGGCCGCCACCTTCTCTGTCGAATGCAAGGCTCTCGGGACCCGCCGCACCACCATTTATCGGGATCTTTTGTAGTTGTTGATTCCAGTCGGTAGTTAACCATTGTTTCCCGTTGAGCCGAAACGACGAGGAAATCGTAGCATCAGCTGGAAAAATGGTAGCAATGAGAATGGTGATTGAGAATGTTAGAAAATGAAAGAAGCTCATTGTTATAGGAAGAAGAAGGAGGGTTACAAGATTGAAAAAGGGAAAATCTGGTGGTTTATTTACTTCCAATACTACAAGATATATATAGGAATCAGTTTCTTTTTTATTTTTTATCTGCACCACACCCCTTATCACCCATTAAAATCGATATTTTGAAAGTTACCTTAAGGGCTAAAAACCGGATTCTCAGCTTTATTGTGAGAGCCGATATTTAAAAAAATCGGTGTTTTCTCTAAAACCGACTTTCTAGGGATTGTTTCTATGAAATATGTGTAATGCGTCGGTATGATGCAAATATTAACTCCCTTTATATATAGACTATTGATATATGTGTGATATATATATATATAAACAGGGAGAGTCAATTGCCCCCCGCTTATTCTTTACAATATATGTAATGCTAATAATTCCCACTTACAATAAAAAGCATTATGATAACTTCAAATAATTCTCTTGCTGATTTGACCCACTTAATCCGGTGAATCAAATAATTTTTTTCCTAATGATGAAAGTAATCTCAATTGCCTTATTTTTCACCTAACAATATGCCATTTCTATTTTATCCAAAACAATACTCAATTTTATATTATTCAAAAACAACATTTTAATCAAAATTTATATTAAATATTAATAAAGAAGAATAATGTTTATGTGAAAACATACTCAATAGATCACATAAGCTTCACTTTGATTACAAAGTTTATCTAAATACGGAGTACAATTTATTTTTAAAAGAGTGCTTGAAATACCCCACAAATGACTGCAAAGGTACCCCTCTTACTTGTTAGAAGTTGTGTTGTTTAGTATATTTAACATTGTGACAAGGATGGTTTTGTAATTGGACAGTAATAAATGTTCAATTTAAAGCCGCCCTAAAGAGCTAAAAATAGGAACATTCTGTTCAATATATAAACAAAGATTGAGGCTTTTGTTTTTTCTAGTATAAATTTTCTTCAATCGACGGCTGCAAGAAAAAGACAAAAACAACATTTTTCCCTTAAACACGATGATTGTTTTACAAGTTACAACGACTAATACAACATAATTTTATACATTCATTATCGGGAGTTTCTATCATAATTAATAATACTACATCAATGATGAAAATTTGTGGTTTGTCATTCATTGTATCATAATCGTAAGCACAATCTTAAACAGTTCAACACGTCCTTCAAATGTGGTTTATCTCTTCCAACACTTGCACAATAAAAAAAGAGTTATTAATGTTAATACAGCAAAATTTGATCTCATAACCTATCGTTCTGATATTATACCTCTAAAAAAAGAATCTAGAATTACCATCTTTGTCACAAAAAATAAAATAAAATAAACATCTAATCTAATACACTTATTAGGTCGGGATGGGAAGTCAATGGCTTTCACGTGTCATCTACTCTCTCTAGCCGGTCGCCCCAAATATAATATACTCAACTCATTAAAATATAAAATATACACACGTCAAGTACTGATCTCCAAACGTTGGTAATAACAGTATTCCCTAGTTTGACATGTGAGACAATATTAAATAGAGCACCAAACTATTTGTAGTAAGTAAATGGATGCTAGAATTAGGGGTGAACATGGTCCGGTTCGGCTGGTTTTTTTCGTTTTTTAAAACCGAACCATTTTATACGGTTTTTAATTTTCGAAACCAAACGTTTTCTGCCGACGTAAACCATTTGTTCGGTCCAGGTTTGGTTCAAACTTGGTTCCGGTTTTTTACGGTTTTTCTTTAACAATTAAAATTATTGATAGGAAATCACAGATCGCCTCGTAACAACAAATGATAATATATGTAATACATTAGTACTATTATGCTAGTAAATCCAATGAGATGATTTAACAAATGTTTTATATTTAACTAACATCTACCCATGCGAATCTTAAAGATCCAAAAACCAATCATATTTCAACACCATCCAACACAACGAAATCGACACCTACAATTGAATTCCAAAGTTTGGGACGAACAAGATAATGAAAGAGTCATCCCTTACTCATTTCAATTCATCAATGAATCATCGATTTCAAAAAATACTAATAATGAACTAATCGTTATATTATTGAATATCATTTATAAATCTCAAAATCCATTTGACAAAATAATATTTTGAGTATAGTCAAGGAAGAAAGAGGAATGTGTTTGTTCCATAAGTAAGCGAGAGATAAATTAAAGATATTTAACTTTCACACATTTCAAACGAAAAAAAACATGTGATATAGTTTTGACTTTATTTAGTTAGAACATATTCGTCATTTTATTTTCTCCAAAACACCAACTCGTATTTTGATTATCTCAACAATGTTATTGTCCAACATAATCTAATTATAAGCAAATAAAAGACAAACTTATATGAAACTAATGTATATAAATGCATTTATTTATATAAGATGTCAAACCTAACAAATGAACAAATCGGAAAATGTCCATGATTAAGTTCATCAACATCATTAGAAGAAGTAAGTCATACAAATAAGCATTCACATAATTCAAATATTGGTCTTTGAGGAAGTAGAAAGAGAAGAAAGAGTTAGCGGTGGTGAGTTGTGAATCGACATATACTCGAGAATCTCTTAAATGATTGGAAATTAAAGACAAGTCGTGAAATGATCAACAAAATATGAATCTTTAGGATATGAGATTAGCAATTGATCATTAATGCATTACAATTACAAAGTTTAAACAAGTTGAGTTGGACCGAAAAAAGCACATTGATGTTTTAAAGTATTAATAGATGTAGGTATGTGTGTGTGTGTGTGTGTGTGTGTGTATATATATATATATATATATATATATATATATATATATATATATGTATGTATATATATATATATATATATATGTGTATGTATGTATGTATGTATACATATAAAATCCGGTTTGGTCCGGTTTTAAACGGTTTTCATTTTTTTTAAATTGGAACCAAATTGTTTTTTACGGTTTGGTTTTTTACAATAAAAAAACCGACCAAAAAACCACGGTTTATACCTTTCCGGTTTGGTTCGATTTGGTTCGGCCGGTTGGTTTGGTTTCTGGTTTTTTTGTTCACCCCTAGCTAGAATTCAATCCTGAAGGCCGGGTAAGCATCATGTCATATCAAAAGATATAAAAATATGTAAAAACGGTAAAGACTCGAGAAACCAGGTCCTTCAGACCCGAGCCGGCCGCAAGCACGAGCTGACTATATTGTCAAACACTCCAGAAAGATCAATGCTGCAAACCATTCTCATAACTATCAGAGACAATACTGCAGCCTCAAAAATACTATATCCCAAATAAGAACAAACTAAACACATTAACTTGGATCGATTGGCTGTTGGATATTTTACACTGACTATTCAGGATTCTGAGTGTGTTCACACCCTTTTATATCCAACACTCATTTATCCATATATTGTAACATATCTATCGCATTATGAAAAATAGATAAATAGATGCAAAACATTTAGGATAGAGATTCTATAAACTAAAAAAGTTTGTATTTAAAACTGGAACATAAAGAATTCGTTAAAAATATCTGATGTGAGTGTTATAACAAATCCAAAATAACTCTAAAAGGCGGTTTAGGCATGTAGCATAAAAAATAAGAGCTTTAATGCATTTTCTTAAATCACGTAAAAAATTAAATGAGATATTAAAAATGGGACGGAGGGCTATGTCCTCTGAGATATAACTTAGTAGTAAAAGTGTAGGAATGTTGTGGTGAGTCTGGTGACAATTTTGTCTTAGAGTTGGGTGTGGAGTTCAATACCATGTATCAATTTTTTTAATAAAAAATATGACTAGTAACCTTCGCAAACTGAATTACTGAGACATAATGATCAATTTACATATTCCACGAAGCGATAGGGGTGGGGCAGTACGGAGGCCTTTTGTTGCGGTGATTTTTACCTACTCCCTCCACATGATGTGATTTGGCTCATGGAATAATATGAACCACACGGTTTAAATCCAGTTTAAATTATAACGGTATGCATGGTGTTACATTACACATCTATACATATGAAAATCACCCATTTGGTTGGGCTAGAGCTGTTAAACTAACATAGCCGTTCATAATTAAACAAGCTCGTGTTCGGTTCATTAGTTTTCGTGAACGTTTGCCCGTTTATCTTAACGAACCGAGCTTGAACATAACTTATAACTTGTGTCCTGAACGAACGATCGGCACGGGTTTGGCTCCGAACATAGGGCAATGTTCGCGAACATGCATAGATAAAACAATGACAATTTAATCATATTTTATCAAATGATAAGTTATTATTCATCTAATAGAAACTATAAATTAAAGTGATTTTGCAAAATATTTGAAAAATTCTTCTCGTACTTATCGTTGTATGATCTATGTAAAAACCTAATAATGTAAAACCTCTCGCCTCTTACTTTCATGTTTTTGAAAATTGGACGTTACAAATAACTGTAGCTTGTAGAAGATGACTAAAGCAGCAAAAAAAAAAAAAAAAAAAAAAAAAAACTATTTCTTTGAACAACAAACAAACGATATTATTGAAGTCACATTACAAAGGAATTACATTTTACAAAAACAAAAATCCAAATCAGAACCAAAAAGAACTTGTACATCTTGAATTTTTTTTGTTTTGCTCTACGGAATACGGAAGTGATAAATCCTCGATAAAATTATCAAATAAAGTGTCACAATATTTTTTTACATCATTGATAATATGAAAATTATATTAATCAATAGATGATGTAAAAATGTGTTGTACTTCTTGTTTCGATTTCAAACAATATTAAGTTTAGCCAAAAAGGGCATTACCACAGACCCTATCCATAAAACCCCATTTCTTTCTTGTACCTCACTAATTAATTCCAATGAAGTTTCATTTTTTTCCCTCAAAATCTCTATTATTTTACCTTTCTCACTTAACTTTACTGCCCATACAGAATTATCTGAGGATGAACTTGTGCTATTTAACAACCCCTGTTCCTTTATATTGATTCCCACCCAAAATTCACCTTTATAGTTCCTTTGAATGTTATCTGGGGGTCCTGGAATTTGTGCAAATACTTCAACTTTCCCTGCTTTTGAGGGTTCAATCCAGTATTTCAAGACTCTGCTGTTTGCTGTCTCGGCTACGACGAGAAACTTGCCGTTTTTAGCTACAGAGACTCCATTTGCAAACTTTAGTTTGTCTAAAAGAAGTGTGACTGCATTCGTTGCGGGATCGAATTTCATTAGCCTTCCAGTGTTATCACCGGTGGTTAAGATGGAAACAAAATTCCTAGAACAAACAACAAGCAAAATTTAATTATACAAAAACCTTAAACATTGATCGAGAGATCAGGATCCAGTTAACTACTTAGACCGTCGCGTCCTCGCTTGGCATAAAAAAGCTAACCCGAGTGACAAGTATTGAGATATATAAAATATTAATTATAAAATTCACGTTAATTCAAGGGTGAAATTAATTAGTAGAGTTTCTATTGTACCTTGCTGGATATATGGCACTTGTGTCTGTAAAATATATAATTCCTGTACATTGATCAATGTCCAATCCATTTGTGAAAACCAAAGGAACTCCTTGGACTTCTGTTACGAGAGGGACCGCAATTCCGCCATCCCGGCTCACTTTAAGCAGGCCTTTGTATGCATCTGCAATGTACAGATCACCTGTTTTTTGATTGAAAGAGAGACCCAACGGGCGACCACATCTCTGCTCTGTCAAACTATGATCAAAGGCACCTTCACAGCCTTCCCTGTTGACTATAAAATATTAGTTGCTTACTAGCAGCATATATATATTTATAAATACGGAGCATCTTTTCGCGCATTCAGATTATTCTGACTCGGTTCGAGTCAGAATATGATAAAACAGTGTTGTTTTCACACGTTGTCCCACAACCGAATAGCATTAATTTATCTAACCTGTCCGGTGTAGTGACTGCAAAATCGATCCATCTGTTCTCATTAGCCACCCATTTGATTATCCGGCCGTCGGAGACACCGGTATACGGGCCACCGCCTTCTCTGTCGAATGCAACGCTCTCGGGACCAGCCGCACCCGCATTTATCGGGATCAGTTGTGGTTGTTGATTCCAGTCCGTAGTTAACCATTGTTTCCCGTTGAGCTGAAACGACGTGGAAGTCGTAGCATCAGCTGGAAAAATGGTAGCAATGAGAATGGTGATTGAGAATGTTAGAAAATGAAAGAAGCTCATGGTTATGGGAAGAAGAAGGAGGGTTAATTACAAGATTGAAAAAGGGAAAACCAGCTGGTGTATTTCCACTTCCAATTAATACAAGAAGATATATATAAGGTTCTTTACATGCCTTGACACTGATTCTACCGGTACACTATATTACCTATGCACTACACTAGAATCGATATTTTTAAAAGTCAGTTCAAGAGGCAAAAACCGACTCCTTGTATGTGTATTATGTGAACCGATCTTTGAAAAATCAGTTTTTCATTCTAGAACCGACTTTCCAAAGGTTGATTCGTTGAAAGAAGTGTGATGGGTATTGGTATGTTGCAAATATTAACTTCCTATATATAGAGACTATAGATAGTTTCACAACAAATGGTTACATACCGTAATAATTGTCCGCAGTGTAAAACCTATTGGTCGTTTTATATATATACGTGTGTGTTAAACGGGATGAGATCACCTGTCTAAGTTGTGTGTCTAATTTTGATGTGTATTTGAATTTTCGAAAAAATAAGAAAAAATAAAATATAAAAATCAAATACACATGAAACGACGTAGTTTTTACTTAGACACCGAAATTAGACACACAACTTAGACAGGTGATCTCATCCCGTGTTAAACAGCGAGAGTCAATTGCCCCCGGCCACCTGTTCTTTAAAATATAAGTAATGCGAAATAATAATTCCCACTTGCGATAGAAAAGCAATAGGAAAACTAATTATATATATATATATATTGAAGGGAGCTATCTTAGACTTCTTAGTTATTTGATCCACTTAATCCGGTGAATCAAATAATTTTTTCTTCTAATGATGAAAGTAACATCATTTGTCTTAATTTTCACCTAACAATATGCCACATCCATACATTTTAATCAAAATTTACAAATATTACAAACATTTTAATGAAGAAGAATGTTTATGGAACAATACTCAATAGATCACATAAGCTCCACTTGGATTACAAAGGTTTATCTAAGTAACAATTTTTTAAGGGTTTATTGTTAAAAATAACGATTTGAAATTAGAAATATTTAAACATGATAGTAGAATTTTTTATTGGGTAAAAAGTACGAGTGTTTATTCCACTATAATGTAAAACATCTCATATTTAATTACAAAAACGTATAAATCTTTTGATCTGAACGTCAAAAAATCATAATTCTTTCAGCATGTTTTTCTTTTTTTTCAGTTCTCTTTTCGTTCTCAGTTATTTGACCTCTCTTTCCCACTTTGGTGAATTGATCTCCTCCATCAGGATTGCATTTCCTGATTTTGCTTCAAAATGCTCTAGTGATAATTTCTTCAATAATCGCAAGCAAGAAACTTCCTTCTTTTTAACTTTGGCACAGAACTGTTCCACTATTTGAGCATCTTTCAACCTGTTACATATATTCCTCCAATCTCTATGTCCAATGGTTCCTTTATAATTAAGGTCTCTCTTGATATCAGAGACAACAAGAACCTTTCCTTCTGCTTCCTCAAGTTTATCACATATAGCTTTCTAAGCCGGAAGAAAATCTTTCACATGCACATCCTTTTTAGATTCTTCATTAAAGCCACTGCTTTCATTTGCAATATCATTCTCTGCAAATGCATATCTTCCTTCGTAATTTCAAGCCTCTTTTGACAACCTAAATGCTTCGCATACAGATAAAGATTATAATCCAGAATCTTGCATATTAGATTATGACAGACTGAATGTTCTTGTACAGATGCATAAAGGATATGACAGAAAACTACACATGTGTCAACCTACATAGGTGACACATGTCTCAGCACTACAGGGACACAAATATATATATATATATATATATATATATATATATATGAAATTACATCTTATTATCTCTAACAGCCCCCCACAAACTCAAGGGGGTGGAGACAGTGGCGGACCCAGAACTTTTTTTCAGCGGGGTCCGTAAATATTTAACACACTAAATAATTTTTTTCACGGGGTCCGAAATATTTTCTATAGGTAAAATGCAGTGTATTTTTATTTTTAGCGGGGTCCGTGGACCACCCTCAGGTGGCTTTGGATCCGCCCCTGGGTGGAGACCACATTGAGTTTGTGTCGAAACTCTTCAAACTTGGAACTAGAAGTAGGTTTAGTAAAAACATCAGCCACCTGATCAACAGATGGAACAAAATGAACCTGCAGCTTCCTCTTGAGCACTTGATCTCTCACAAAGTGGGCATCAATCTCTATATGTTTTGTACGAGCATGAAAGACTGGGTTGTAAGCCAAGGACTGAGCTCCTGTAATATTAAGGGCAATTAAGGAAAAGATTGACCCCTTTTTAATGTTTAGACCTAGCCTAAAAAAAAATCAGAAATTCAGTCTAACAATTCCTCCCCTTATGCGATTGAGAGAAAGAGAGAAGAGAGGCTAGAAAGTTCTTCACTTTTGCTAAGGGAAGGTTGATCGTTTTCAGAACGGATTCAAGAATTGGACTCGGCGAAAAGAGCACAGCAATTTGGCATCAGTTCCGTGGGATTGTAGCAGATTTTCGGAGCAGTTTTGATCAGTTTTGGGGCTGCAAAAAGGTAAGAGAAACAGTCCTATGAATTCCATCATTAGCTATAAGGAATTGATCATGTTTTAAGACGTCTTGGTGTTAGAAATATGAATCTTTGTTTTGGTTAATGACTATAATTGTTATAGTACGTTTAGATGGGGATTTTGTGTTGTTGTATTGATTATTTGCTGGTTTTGTGTTGAATTACGATCTGGAAATCGCATGGTGATGAAGTTAGGGTTTAGGTCGAACCCGGGTGAACGAGCGTCCGGTATTCGGACGAGCGTCCGGCCCCTAGGTTCCACCTTGGACGAGCGTCGGTTGTATTGGACGGGCGTCTGCAGGTGCTATTTTACATTCGAGATTGAAGCGCTTTGGGTGGACGAGCGTCCACTATTTTGGACGGGCGTCCAGTAAGCTTGAACGGGCGTCCAAGTCTTTAAACGGGCGTCCAGTGCTGTACTGCCTCCTTTCTATTGTTAATTGTTGTTTAGCCATATATACATGCTTTACTTACTTAAAATCTATAACTATGATATGTTAAACATGGTATAACTTAGACAAGCCTGAATTGAGCTTCTGATTCGTTCAGTTAAAACACCGAATGTACTCTTAAAGGGAGTTGAAGTTCGGATCCGTCGGAAGAACATGATAGGCTTGTGCTTTGATGAATTAGCATTCATCAATGTCTGTGTATGTGCTAGGACTTGTCCGTGTCTAGTGGTCTAGGAAGAGAGTAGTATGTGTGAGGGAGATTATTTGAAAACACTTAGGTGGCTAGTTAATAACTTAATAAACAACGTATGTGACTAGTAAAAGATTAAACAACATGTCTCTCTTGGCTAGGCACCGGGCTAAATCGCGATGCATGTGCTACCTCCGAAGGTGGAAGAACTTCGTAGGTCAAAAAGACCCTAAGTACGGAGGGACTCGCCGAGGTGTGCGTGCTATCGGAGTCTACCTTTTCTAGACTTCGTGGGTATTGGTGTGATCCACCGATATGTTGCAAAAGAGTGTTCCCAAGGTAGAAGAACTCGTAGGTCAAAGACCCTAAGTACGAGAGGACTCGCGAGGGGATGCGCGTAGTGCCCTTGAGTGCGGTTGTAACATAGATAGGTTAAGTTAGAAACGAGTTAGTCACAACGTGTTGATGAGCATGAAGTGAACCCTAGATGGAGTTGGTCTCATTTAATCAACTAATTAAATAAATGTCTATTCGTTATAACTATGATTGTTTTCATAGCTTCTCTTTCTTTCTAAGTACGTTGTACTTACCTCGAATGCATACTTTTTCTATGTGTTTGGGGACGAGAAGACGAACAGGTTTTCGAGGAAGAGTTTGACGACGACATTTGACGCCGCTCGTTGAAGAGTCAAGATGTTTCTTTTCTGCTTTTCTTTGGTTGTACTTTCCGTACTTTTGAGGTAGACTACCGGTTTGACGATTTGTCGTATTCTGTCTTTTGGGGATTTTCGTACTTTTCCAAATGTAATAGTTTACATTTCTACCCTTAGATTTCTTTTCTACTCTTTAATTTTGGGAAAAATTTTATATACCCGAGTTTTGCTTCCGTTTTGCCTTTAATTTGATACGACGTAGTAGAGGCTTACGTATAAAATGAATTTATTTTTATTTTATACGTGCCGAACGTTTCTTTTCCGGATAAGGACTCGGTGTCCGGGAACGGGACGTTACAGTTGGTATCAGAGAGAAAGCGTTCTTTAGACTTCCTTTCCTTAAGATAAGTTTCTTTAGATCTTTAGTAACGTCTGGTTTTCTTGATCTTTCAGCATGGTAACGACAAGAAGAGGCGTTCGTGGAGCTGAGAGCTCAGGGGTTAGACAAGGGGCAGAGAGCCCAGTGCCCGTAGTAGGGGGTGGTTTTGTGAGGCAGAATCCTTCGCCTCGTTTGAGTCTTTCGCCACCACCCCATACAGCCACGCCTACACCACGGTCTCAACAGGATGTGTCACCGAGGCCGCATCAGAATCTGCCACCCCGACCACCGCCAAGATATAACTACATTTATGGAGAGCACGGACAAGCACCTATTCGTGTCACCGTAGTAGGCGACATTCCACCGATTAGTGCGCCACCACCGGTGACCAATGTATATCCACCACCATCTAGTGCTTATCCTCCAAGTGTATCCTCGGCGACGAGCGGGTCTTTTACCCTCCTCCTTGTAGGTCATGTTCCTCGGCCTACAGTACCACCTTCACCACGCTTTGACCACCAGCAAGGCGTTGGTCATCTACCCTTTGGTTTTCAGCAGCCTCAACAGCATCAGTTTTATCAGGGGTACTATCCGTATCAGAATGAGCCTCAAGTAAACCCACATTATCCTCAACATCGCGGTATCGGCCCGCATGTATCTTTTAGTTACCCTCCGGTTCACCCACCGAGTTAGACCGACTTTCGAGCAAGCACCGGCGGTGGATTGGTATACAAGATTGAGGAGAAATCGAGTTGAGAACTTCTTTGGTAATGTGGAGCATTCTAAAGCGAGAGGAATGGATAAGAGGATTCGAGAAAGCTTGTAGGAACATACATGTTCCCGAGACGAGAGATGGCACGGCTAGCGATCGGTTTTATGTTGGGATCGGCAGAAGCATGGATTGATCTTTGTTCAAAGCAAAGAACGGTAAGGTAACGGATTGGGAAGGGTTCAAGACGATGTTTTATAATGAGTACTTCCCGGTTACAGTTCAAGCAGATAAAGCAAGTCAATTCCTGAAGCACAAGCAAGGTAATCATCTGACAGTGTCCCAGTACACTAATAAATTCAATGAGTTAGGAAGGTTCTATCCGGAATTGATGAAAGTGGAAGAGAGAAAGATGGCCCTCTATAAGGATGGGTTGGCCTACGAGATTCAGTCGGGCATGCTAGGATTCACGGCAAGGAATATGGCAGAGTTGATGAATAAAGCCTTGGAAGTCGAAACTTTCAGGAAGAGAGCTACAGTGGTTGTTAATAATAAGAGAAATTTTGGGACAAGTCAAGGCAGTTATAGGGGAGCGCCACAGCAAGCAGCCAAGAAGACTACGGCTCCTACAGCAGCTAAGGCCCCGAACAGTGCACCACTTTGCCCCAAGTGCAACAGAAATCATACAGGAGAGTGCGCAGGCGAGTAGTAACGGTTGTTACGTTTGTGGTGAGCAAGGACACTTTTCTAGAGCGTGTCCAAACAGAGGAAACAAGAGTGGTTCGAGCCAAGGTAGCGGGAGAGGCGGCCCGAGCCGACCGGTTCGAGTTTTTGCAGCGGATGCTAATTTTGTGGAACCAGAGGATGACGTTATTTCAGGTACCATGTTTTGTTTCATTCTTTTGTTAAGATATTTTATAGCGTGATTATTCATGTTGTAACTATATTTAAATAAATGAATATGCATCCTAGGTACGATAATGTTAGAAAACTTAGTGGTCAAGGCTTTGTTTGACACGGGAGCGTCAAATACTTTTGTGTCAACCAAGGTAGCTAAGAAGTTGGATTTACCTTCAGAGCCTTTAAGAAACACTTGGGAGATAACTACGCCGTTAGGGAAAGTAACAAGGGTAACTAGAATGATACCACAAGTGGAAGTTCGAGTCGGACCTTATCGATGTAAGAGCAACTTTACAGTTTTGGACTTTTCGGATTTTGATGTAATCCTCGGAATAGATTGGCTATCCGAGAATTATGTACACTTGGACTGTAAAGAGAAGAAAGTGACTTTTAAAGTACCTGGGAAATCAGACAAGACGTATCAAGGGAATGTATACAAGCCGAGTAAGAAGAAACATCCGACCATATCAGTGATTAAGGCAGTAAGGGCTTGTCAGAAGGGTTGTGAAGGCTACTTGTTGTATGCAGTGGACGTGGAACAAGTGAAGCCTAAGTTCGAGGAGACTCCCATAGTGAGGGAATATCCCGAGGTGTTTCCAGAAGAGCTACCGGGAAACATGCCGGACGAGAGAGATAGAGTTTGAGATTCGGTTGATACCGGGAGCGACACCGGTTGCTAAGGCACCTTACTGAGAATGGCACCGGCGAATTAAAGGAGTTGAAAGCTCAACTTAAAGATATGCTTGAAAGGAACATAATTCAGCCCAAGTACCTCGCCTTGGGAGCCCCTGTTTTGTTTGTGAAGAAGAAAGATGGCGGCATGAGAATGTGTATCGACTACGAACCGAACAACCTTACCATCAAGAATAAGTATCCTCTACCAAGGATAGATGATCCGTTTAATCGGTTGCGGGGTAAGAAGGTGTTTTCCAAGATTGACCTGAGGTCCGGATATCATCAACTGAAGGTTAAAATAGCAGATATACCGAAGACGGCTTTCAGTACGAGATATGGACATTATGAGTTCCTTGTTATGCCTTTTGGACTCACTAATGCTCCATCTGCATTTATGGATTTGATGCGGCGAGTCTTCATGCCGTACTTGGATAAGTTCGTGATAGTGTTCATAGACGATATCCTAGTTTACTCTAAGGACGAGAAAGAACACGAGGAACACTTAAGGATAGTGTTGGACACACTGAAGAAGAATCAGTTGTACGCAAAGTTTTCCAAGTGTGACTTTTGGTTGGATCGAGTGAGTTTCTTGGGTCATGTAATTTCTGGAGATGGTATTCAAGTTGATCCGGCAAAGATCGAGGCAGTTGAGAATTGGCCTAAACCTACCACAGTCTCAGAAGTAAGAAGTTTTCTTGGGTTGGCTGGTTACTACCGGAAGTTCGTACAAGATTTCTCGAAGATAGCTACTCCACTCACAGACTGACACAGAAGAATGTGAAATTTGAATGGACTAATGAGTGTGATAAGGCCTTTCATACCTTGAAGAGTAAGTTGACTACGGCACCAGTGTTAGCAGTTCCGGAGATTTTTGATAACTATGATGTCTACACGGATGCTTCGGGACAGGGTTTGGGTTGTGTGTTGATGCAAGGAGGAAAAGTGATAGCTTATGCATCTAGACAGTTGAAGGTACATGAGAAGAACTACCCGACACATGATCTAGAGTTGGCAGCGGTAGTTTTTGCCTTAAAGACTTGGAGGCATTACTTATATGGGGTTAAAGCAAGGATCTTCACCGACCATAAGAGTTTAAAGTATTTCTTCACACAAGAGAACCTGAATATGAGACAGAGGAGATGGTTAGAGTTCGTTAAGGACTATGATTTGGACATTCAGTACCATCCGGGTAAAGCGAACGTAGTGGCAGATGCTCTGAGCAGGAAACCAGTGTTTGCAGCTTCCAGTGTTGAGGTAATGGCAGAAAGGTTTGATGGGTTGGAAATCAGAAGCTTCGATCAGATTGAAGACCGGCAGTTTGTGGCACCGTTGTTAGCAAGGTCAGAGTTGATGGATGATATACGGGGAAAGCAAGACGAAGACCCGGTTTTGTTGGATTTGAAGCGTGTTGCTAGGGAGAAGCCTACGGTTGGTTACGTGTTGGATAAGAGTGGAAATCTGTGGTATCGGGATCGTCTATGTGTACCCAATGTTGGCGACTTAAGACAAAGAATTATGGAAGAAGCACATAGGATAGCTTTTGCGGTTCATCCGGGTGCTACTAAAATGTATAGAGACTTAAAGGAAAGATTTTGGTGGCCCTCGATGAAAGTGGAGATAGCCAAGTTTGTGGCCGAGTGTGATGTATGTCAGAAGGTTAAGGCGGAGCATAGAAGACCCGGTGGAATGCTTAAGCCATTGGATATCCCGGAATGGAAATGGGATAAGATCACAATGGACTTCATCACCGGATTACCTAAGACAAGAGGCGGACACGACGCAATTTGGGTAATCGTGGACAGATTGACCAAATCTGCCCATTTCTTACCGTACAAGGTCGACATGCCATTAAAGAAGATGACGACACTATATCTGGACAATATAGTGAAGTTACATGGAGTTCCAATCTCGATAGTTTCAGACCGTGATTCGAGGTTTGTAAGTCGGTTTTGGAAGAGCTTGCAAGAAGCCTTCGGGACCAAGTTGGATTTGAGCACGGCTTTTCACCCTCGGACGGATGGACAATGCGAGAGGACCATCCGGACACTCGAGGACATGCCGAGAGCTTGTGTTTTGGAGGTAGGCGGATCATGGGATGATTACTATCGGTAGCGGAGTTTGCCTACAACAACGGTTTCCATGCAAGTATAGGCATGCCGCCGTTTGAAGCGTTGTATGGGAGAAGATGTCGCACGCCACTGTTTTGGGATGAAGTCGGGGAGAGACAGATTACAGGGCCAGAGATGGTTGAACAAGCAAAGGAAAGGGTTCGGTTGGTCAAGAAGAATGCGAAGGCGGCTCAAGACGGACGAGAAAAGTTGGGCCGATGTTAGAAGAAGACCTGCGAGTTTGAAGTCGGCGATAGAGTTTACCTCCGAGCTTCACCGATGAAAGGAGTGAAACGCTTTGGACAAAAAGGAAAGCTAAGTCCAAGGTATGTTGGACCTTTTGAGATTTTGGAGAGAGTTGGGACGTTAGCTTATAAGCTTCGGTTGCCGAGAATCAATGTCGAGAGTCCATAATGTGTTTCACGTTTCGATGTTGAAGAAGTGTCGACGAAGAATGATGTGGAAACTACGGTTGACCCGGGAATCTTACAAGATAACCTTGCATATGACGAGAGACCAATCAAGATTACGGACCGGAAAGAAAAGATGATTAAGAGACGGATGATCCCCTTGGTGTTAGTTCGGTGGAGCAATCATTCACCCGAGGAGGCAACTTGGGAAGTGGAAAGCGACATGCTTAGTGAGTTCCAAGAGTTTGGGGATTTACCGGGTATGTTCTAGTTTCGAGGACGAAACTCCTTTTGGGGGGGGAGAATGTAATATTCCGATTTTCGGGAAAGAGGCGGACGTGTCTTTTTGCGAAGACGAAATATTAGGTCCGGTTTCCTTCTATTCGGAGTTAATTATTTTGGGACGTTTTATATATATAATTTCGAGTTTTATATATATAATTAAAAGAAAAATTCATTTTTAGTGATCAAGGGCAATTAAGGAAAAGATTGACCCCTTTTTAATGTTTAGACCTAGCCTAAAAAAAAATCGAAATTCGATCTAACAATTCCTCCCCTTATGCGATTGAGAGAAAGAGAGAAGAGAGGCTAGAAAGTTCTTCACTTTTGCTAAGGGAAGGTTGATCGTTTTCAGAACGGATTCAAGAATTGGACTCGGCGAAAAGAGCACAGCAATTTGGCATCAGTTCCGTGGGATTGTAGCAGATTTTCGGAGCGATTTTGATCGGTTTTGGGGCTGCAAAAGGTAAGAGAAACGATCCTATGAATTCCATCATTAGCTATAAGGAATTGATCATGTTTTAAGACGTCTTGGTGTTAGAAATATGAATCTTTGTTTTGGTTAATGACTATAATTGTTATAGTACGTTTAGATGGGGATTTTGTGTTGTTGTATTGATTATTTGCTGGTTTTGTGTTGAATTATGATCTGGAAATCGCATGGTGATGAAGTTAGGGTTTAGGTCGAACCCAGGTGAACGAGCGTCCGGTATTACGGACGAGCGTCCAGCTTAGGTTCCACCTTGGACGAGCGTCGGTTGTATTGGACGGGCGTCGCAGGTGCTATTTTACATTCAGATTGAATCGCTTTGGGTGGACGAGCGTCCACTATTTTGGACGGGCGTCCGTAAGCTTGAACGGGCGTCCAAGTCTTTAAACGGGCGTCCGGTTCGTATCGCCTCCTTTCTATTGTTAATTGTTGTTTAGCCATATATACATGCTTTACTTACTTAAAATCTATAACTATGATATGTTAAACATGGTATAACTTAGACAAGCCTGAATTGAGCTTCTGATTCGTTCAGTTAAAACACCGAATGTACTCTTAAAGGGAGTTGAAGTTCGGATCCGTCGGAAGAACATGATAGGCTTGTGCTTTGATGAATTAGCATTCATCAATGTCTGTGTATGTGCTAGGACTTGTCCGTGTCTAGTGGTCTAGGAAGAGAGTAGTATGTGTGAGGGAGATTATTTGAAAACACTTAGGCTGGCTAGTTAATAACTTAATAAACAACGTATGTGACTAGTAAAAGATTAAACAACATGTCTCTCTTGGCTAGGCACCAGGCTAAATCGCGATGCATGTGCTACCTCTGAAGGTGGAAGAACTTCGTAGGTCAAAAAGACCCTAAGTACGGAGGGACTCGCTGAGGTGTGCGTGCTATCGGAGTCTACCTTTTCTAGACTTCGTGGGTATTGGTGTGATCCACTGATATGTTGCAAAAGAGTGTTCCCAAGGTAGAAGAACTCTGTAGGTCAAAGACCCTAAGTACAGAGGGACTCTGCTGAGGGGATGCGCGTAGTGCCCTTGAGTGCGGTTGTAACATAGATAGGTTAAGTTAGAAACGATTAGTCACAACGTGTTGATGAGCATGAAGTGAACCCTAGATGGAGTTGGTCTCATTTAATCAACTAATTAAATAAATGTCTATTCGTTATAACTATGATTGTTTTCATAGCTTCTCTTTCTTTCTAAGTACGTTGTACTTACCTCGAATGCATACTTTTTCTATGTGTTTGGGGACGAGAAGACGAACGGGTTTTCGAGGAAGAGTTTGACGACGACATTTGACGCCGCTCGTTGAAGAGTCAAGATGTTTCTTTTTCTCGCTTTTCTTTGGTTGTACTTTCCGTACTTTTGAGGTAGACTACCGGTTTGACGATTTGTCGTATTCGTCTTTTGGGGATTTTCGTACTTTTCCAAATGTAATAGTTTACATTTCTACCCTTAGATTTCTTTTCTACTCTTTAATTTTGGGAAAAATTTTATATACCCGAGTTTTGCTTCCGTTTTGCCTTTAATTTGATACGACGTAGTAGAGGCTTACGTATAAAATGAATTTATTTTTATTTTATACGTGCCGAACGTTTCTTTTCCGGATAAGGACTCGGTGTCCGGGAACGGGACGTTACAGCTCCAATATTGTCACACCCGGCAATTGGCTTTGAATTTAGAGACAGTTTGAGTTCTTGTAGTAAAGACCTAACCCATTGCATTTCTGCAGCCAGATGTGCTAGAGCCCGATATTTAGATTCTGTACTTGACCGAGAAACGACCTGTTGCTTCTTTGAAGACCATGAAACCAAGGAACCACCAATGTAAACACAGTACCCAGCTACATATTTTCTTTCAATTGTATCACTGCCCCAATCCGCATCAGAGAAGCCAATTAAGTTTAGAGATGTGTGAGGACTGAAATGAAGACTGTAGTGCAGAGTTCCCTTCACATATCTTAATAAACGCTTAAGTTCTTGCCAATGTATAACAGTTAGAGATTGCATATATTGACTAAGGGTATTGACAGCAAAGGCAATATCAGGCCTCGTGTAGGTCAAGTACCGTAGAGCCCCAAGAATGCTCCTATAAATAGAGGGATTGTGCATAGGCTCACATGTGGTTTTGTGAAGCTTGGTGCCAACAGACATAGGAGTAGGCACTGGTTTAAGATTGCCGAAGCCAAGTCTGTCCAGAAGTTGCACTGCATACATATGTTGGGAGAGATAAAGAGCTGTCTCATCTCTGAAAACTTGAATCCACAGAAAGTGGCTCAGTTTCCCCAGGTCCTTCAGTGCAAACCTGGAGTTTAGGAGCTGAATGAATTTTTGAATCACGTCATTCCCTGTCAAAAGTATGTCATCCACGTAGACAAGGGCATACATAATTATGTTAGTAGTACTAAAAAAACAAAGAGGAGTCTGATTTAGCCTGTGTTAATGCCCAATGGAGGAGTTGTGTCCTCAGTTCTTCAAACCAGGCCCTGGGAGCCTATTTAAGACCATAAAGGGCTTTCTTTAGGTGACATACATGCTGTGGTTTCTCTTTGGATACAAACCCCTCAGGATGAGGCATAAAAATAGACTCATACAATGTGCCATTCAGGAAGGCATTGTTGATGTCTACTTGGTTGATGGCCTAGTTTTTGGCAACATCAATGGAAAGGACCACCCAGACAGTAGATGACCTGACCACAGGGGTAAAAGTTTCATTGTAGTCCAAACCTGGAGTCTGAAGGAAGCATTTAGCAACTAACCTGGCTTTGTATTTCTGAACTGAGCCATCACTATTCAATTTAACCTTAAAAACCCACTTATTACCAACCAACTTTTTACCGGGGCAAGCAGGAACTAAGTCCCAGGTATGGTTCCTTATGAGGGCCTCATACTCCTCCCTCATTGCCTTGCTCCACTCTAGATGAGCAAGGGCATCTGAAGCCTTGGTGGGCTCTGTTGGATAAGGAGAGATAGACTGACAAACTAGATTTCTAAAAGTCTTAGGTTTGTAGATTCTAGATTTAGATCTAGTTTGCATAGGATGGGCAGGAGGGGAGGGAACAGGGGCATGTGAAGGAGAGGTAGGACTAAGAGATGCCTCAGGAGGATTACCTGGGGAGGAATGGGTAGAGTTGGTGGAATATGAGGGAGTGCTAGGAGCAGGGATGGAACAGATGCAGAATCAGTGGAAGATAGGAGAGGAGACAAATGACCAGAAGAAGCAGGTGGAGACCTAAGGGTACTAGGAGAGCTATGAGGGTTTGGAAAAGTAGGAGGTGTGGATGTGCTGAGGGAGCAAGAACCAGGAGTGGTAGGTAAGGTACCAAAAACAACAGAAGGTATGTGAGGAGAGGATGAAGGAATGTTGGACATAGAATTGGAGATCTTATAAGGAAAGAATGTTTCATCAAAGACCACATTGCTGGAAATATAGATTCTGCCAGAGGAAGAGAGACATAAGGATCCCTTGTGGTTAGGACTCTGTTCTAGATAGGTGCATCGTTCAGTGTGAAATTGAAACTTATGATTATGGTAGGGCCTAAGATGAGGGTAGCAAGCACAGCCAAAAACCCTAAGACTGAGATAGTCTGGTTTTTTGTGATATACAGCTTCAAAAGGAGAGATATGGTTTAAAACAAGAGTGGGAAGAAGATTAATGAGGGTGATGGCATGATAAAAGCTGTGCCACCAGTAAGAGGTAAGGATGCCTGAGGTAATAGTGTAAGGCTTGTTTCAACAAGGTGTCTATGTTTTCTTTCTCCTTTTCCATTTTGAGGATGTTCATAGAGACATGCATATCTAGGTTGAATACAATGCTCATGAAGAAAGGGGATAAAAGACCTAAACTCTCCACCAAAGTCAGATTGAAGAGCCTTTATGTGTGTGTCAAACTGATTTTCTGTAAGGGCTTTAAATTGTTTAAAAGCAAGGAAAGCATCAGATTTGCATTTTAGGGGATAAACCCAAGTGTACCTAGTGAATTCATCAACGAAGTGTATATAATACAAATAGCCAGATTTAGATTGAACAGGGGATGGACCCCATAATCAATATTAATCAATTCAAGCACATAATAAGTTTTATAAACAGATAAAGGATAAGGCATAGCATGATGTTTTCCAAGTTGACAAGATTCACAAAATTGCAGTTCAGAAGGAAAAGAAAGATTACATAATATCTTAATCTGATTCAAAACATTAACAGAGGGATGACCTAGCCTCTGGTGCCATAAACTTGCATTGTGCTTAACAGACCCTGTAGCAACTAAAGAGAAGCTATTATTAGAGGAAACTACAGAAGTAGGAGAAGACTTTAGATCACCAGAAGATAACTTGGATTGAAGGGAGCTGACAGGAACATTGACCTGGTAGAGGCCATCTCTAAGAACTCCTTCCAGAATGAATTTCTTGGTAATGGTGTCCTTCACAAAACAAGAATTGGCATGAAATTCAACAAAGACAGAATTATCAGATGTTAATCTTGAGATGCTTAGGAGATTTTTGGTAATTGCAGGTACATGTAGGATATTATTAAGATAAAGTTGTGAACTATGTTTGACAGGAAAACTAGAATGACCATTGTGATTGATTTTAAGATTCTCACCAGATCCAACAGTTAAGCCTTCAGAGCCTTCATATCTAGCGTTGAGCTACAAATTGCTTAGGTCAGAGGTGACATAGCTGGTTGCACCACTGTCTGCATACCAGTAGGGATCATTGACAGTATCAGGGGTGGCTAGATAAGCAGGATTGTTGGCTAGATAAGAAGCATTGTTGTTCCGGGGGGGGGTGAATAAACTTGTCACCAAAAACTCTCCCAAAAACTGAATCTTGAATCATATTTAGTTCACCTTAAACTTGTGCGGAGTTAAGCTAACTTAGCTGAGTATATGTCAAAAAACTGACTTATCCTTAACTGAGTTAACCGGCAGCAGATTAAATTAAGCCTGTGTAAAATATGAATTATCAGTTAATGTGCTGACTCAGTTTCTAGTGTTTGCTGAGTATATGAACTAGATGAATATAACTATAATGCAGTAAATAAATGCGTAATGTAAATAAACAAGAATTATAGATGTTCCAGGCGGTGTAATCCTGTCAGTCCTCTCTTCCCATGTGATGCGGAGGCCAAATTCACTATGTTCTTGAGGTTTACAGTTACAAGACACAAAGTAAATTCTAGACACTTGATTGTCCTTCACTAATCCATAGCTTCACAATCTTCCAGCTTCAGTCTTCAATAGGTTGCTATTTAAACTAAGCTTGCTACACTGGTCCTTAGAGGGTTGAATTGCCTCTTCACCAGCTCATCACAAACACAGTCTTCCTGACTGCACCTCAACTGTCCTTCACACCTTTTTGGTGTTTCACAGTCTAAAACCTTTGATAAAATCAAAGTTGAGACTTGAATCAATAACTATGATTCACTTGTGATTTTGAGCTTTCTAGATGTTTAAGTTATGCACAGCTCTGTTTTCTTCAAATGAATGATCTTGATTTTTCTTGAATGCTTATGATCACTTGAATAAATTTCTTGATCTTGCAATTAAATGCTTGGCAGGAATTCTTTTGATTTGCTTTCCCCTTAGTATTCTTGATTAAATTAATTCTTAGAATTCACTCTTCTTCTTGTTGGTGTAGAAGAACTCTATTTATAGGGGTTTCTCTAACGGTTAGTTCATTTGAATTTGAATCCTTATAGTCGTTAGTGGTCCTGCTTCTCTTTTGTATGTCAGTGTCAGAAAGGACACTTTATAGACCAATTGAATTGCTTGATTCATAACGGTCTGATTTGTCTTCAGTTTCTCTTACCTTCAGTTCAAAATTGATTTTAAACATGACATAGTCAGTTTTCCGTTTTAAGAGCATTAATTGAGTTTTTACTCTTCCTCAAAATCTCAGTACTCTATACTTCTTCTGATTATATTTGACTAAATCAGAGTCTAACATCTAAGATATCATTGTCCTTATGATTCTTAGTCCTTTATACAAGATCCATAAAGTCAGTTCAGGTCATCACAATCTTGCCTGAAGTCTAACTTTATAGTCTCGACTTTGTCTTCATAAACTGAGTTTGAACCCTCAGTCCTTCAATCTTCAATAACTGAGTTTGAACCCTCAGTTCATCTATATTTCTAGATAAGCCAACTGAGTCTGTGTCCCTCAGCGAACTTACCTTCTTCAGTTTCTGTTGGTGTGCTCTCTTGTCAGTATTCCAGTATCTCTTTGGATCTTAGTTTCCTTCTAGGATCTCAGTTTCCTTAGGATATCTACCCAATTTCTCAGTTCTGAACCTAGAACTATTACAGTGCTTGTCTGATTAACTTATACAAATATCGGTTTCTATTAAATCCTATACAATGATTTCAAGGCATCTTTTTGCTTTGCACTATAACAGCTAGTTATGACACTTCATCAATGGGGTCTAAGTAATAACTGAATAAGTGATGAATCATCATCAAAACATAAATTTTATTTCCAACAATTTCCCCATTTTTGATGATGTCAATACCCTTCTTAAAAACAATGCAAAAAGATAAAAACAAAATGAACTGAGAAACTGAGATTTTATTAAGGAGACTGAGTTACAATACAAGTTATTAAAATACAATATATGAAAAGAAAGTAAATGTCAGCTTCTTTTCCTTTTACTTGTTCAGTTTCGTTGTCAAAATTTTCTGCAAACTTCCTCATGGCTTCATTTGTTTCTGTACTTTCAATTCCTTGAATACTTGCCTAAATGTTCCATGCGTTGGACATATTGTGTTTACTGAAGAATTTGCTCTTAAAAAGAACAGCAAATACAAACACAATTCCTCTCAGTTTTTCAATAGTTCCAGTTTTCAGTAGATCCTGAACAAACTTAGGATCAACTTTCTCAACTTTATCTGAGACTTTTTCTAGAGTATCATTTCTTTCCCATCTGCCCAATTTGTGCCAGAAATGCATGATAATCTTCTACATACTCAGAAAATTTGATAAGGATTGTTCTCTTGATTCTCCGTCTCTCAGGGGCATGTCTTTGAAGATATTGTAAAGACGAGCATCTAGACCAAACCTTTTCTCAGTTGGTTCAGCAAATTTTGCAATGAGCTCCATTTCCTCATCAGTGAACTCACTTGTGGCTTTCTTCAGCTCGACCAGTTTGTCATCAATGCTTTCCAGAACTTTTGGCATATCAAGTGCATTGACTTTTATTATATCCAAACTTTCCCTCTTATTGACATCATCTTATTGATCAAACTCTTGATGTAGGAGTTTATAAGTTGATGAGTAGATGCCAATATGGTTTGGGCGACAACTGAATCTTTCATACCATTTTCCAGTAATGTCATTCTGTCAACCAAGTTGTTGAGAATGCCTTCCCATCTCTCTGTTGTTTCAGTTTTTCTTGAATCATTCTCAATGGTTGTTTTTCGGATCTCAATCAAAGTATCCTGACAGTTGTTTCTGACATTAGGTAATCTTTTCTCCATGTTTGTCCTTTCAGTCTTGCTTTCTTCCAAGGACTTTAATACTTTTCCAAATAAACTGATATCATCTTTCTGAATTCGTATCAACTCATTGTGATAAAACTTGATGAGATCAATTTGTGCTGGAATATCCTTTTTAGTTTCAGCTCTGTGTTCTTCAGTTTTGCTTGATTCAGCCTCAGTCACTTTAGCTTCTTTGAGACGAGTAGAAACAATCTTCTTAAGTTTCTCTCTGTATTACACAGATTTCCTCCTCTCCTCAGATTGCCTTCTAATTTCCTCAAGACTTGAGTGATCAATTTCTCTAATTGGTGATAGTTCGACATTGAAATCATCATCAGAATCTTCATCAGCTTCAGCCTTTCACACATAGTTTGATCAGTTGGGGACTGATAGCCAGTTGGGGACTGATGACCTTCTTCATTTTCAGCTTTAGACTGAGTTTCAGAGTCTGAATCTCTACTGCTTTCTTCAGAACTCTCTTCTTTATCATCAACATTCTGCTCATCTCCAGCTTTCTTTTCTTGAAGGGATGCAAGAATTCCTCTTTGCTGGTTGGGATCTCCATGTGAATCATCATTGTCATCTTTCTTAGAGCTTTCTCCTGTTGCAGTTCTTTTCCAATAACTATCTCTGATCAATGCATATCCATTATTCAAAAATTCATCAGTGCTGATCAGTTCTGACAAATGACTGATGTTGTAGAGACTGAACACCCATTCTTCTATGATTTCCATTTCTGCTAGCTGACTTCTTTGATTTGAAATGGAGCTGAGTTTCCAGTTTTGATAGGCATGCAGCCTTTTGCAGTCGGCTACAATCAATTCTCCAATGTTGACGGATGATTCAGACGGTGTTACGATTACTTCTCTTTCTCTTGGACTCTCCAGATTAGATGCCACAGGGACCTCAACTCTTACAGCTTCCTCAGGTTGCTCCAACTCAGTTTTGCTGGTTCCACTTCAGCAACAACTGGGACTAGACTGGATTCAGTTTCAACAACTGGAACTGAGATGGCAGACTCAGTTTCCAAGGTTTCTTCAGCAACAACAAGTTCAACTACTTGCTCAGTAACTTGTTCTTTTGATGACTCACGTTCCAGTTCAGCAACTGGTTCCTCTTCAGGTGTTGGTTCAACGACATGAACTTTTGCTGATTCAATCTCTTCTTCAGCAACTAACTCTTTTCCTTCCTTGTTTTCTGGAACAATTTCTTCTTCACTGACAATCTCATCCAGGGTGATGACTTGTACTGGTATTGATTCAACTTCAGCAAATTCTTTCAGGTTGAGAAGCTTCAAAGTTTTTGAGTGACTCCTCAAACTCAATTCTAGATGCTGATTTTTGCTGTGTGGATCTAGACTTGGACAGAACCTTGTGCATAGCCATTGTCTCTATGTCAATCAACCTTTCTTCACTGTCAGTTTCTTCACTATCAAATTCATCTCTCAGGGTCTGTTCCCCCTGAGTATCAGCTTCCGGAAGTGAAGGAACAACCTCTTCTCTAACTGAAACTACTTTCTCAGCAGTGACATTCTCAGTTGAAATTGGTTCGGTGGGGGTTACTTCAGTTCTCAGTTTCTTTGCTAAGCTTCCAACAACTGAAGTAGCTGACTTTGATGGCGAAGGCTCCAAAACCTTCTTTGCAGTTTCTATAATCTTTGCTTGTATTGAAGCTTCCAGCTTCCTCTTCTTTTCTATTAATTCATTAACTTGTTCAAGAGCCTCATCCCCAGATCGAGGTTTCTTTGATCTTTTGCTTTTCTTCTTGGGTTCAGTTACAGAACTCTCAGCTTTTCTTTTTCCCGCTTTTTCTTCTTTGACTGCAATTTTCCCTTCTACTATTGCAGTTTCCTTCTTCTTTGCAACTCCAAAGTGATCAAGAATTCTTTGGACAAGAATATCAAGAGTCTTCTTGTAGTAGAATCTGCCTTTCTTCACATCGGTTTTCCTCTTGGGTACATCAAAAGATTGAGGCATAAGTTGATCCAGAATGTACCTTTGCTAGTTGAAGTCTTCTTTGAACCAAATGGCATACAAAAGTTCTAATTTGGCGCCGGGCAGATTGCTGAAATTCCCTGCGTTTCCAATCACGCAATTTGCTAACATTTTGGTAAGAAAATTGAACTCAGGTTTGAGAAGACTTGTGCTTCCAGTCGCCAAGAATGATGATTCTGGGTTTATTGCGATATCTTTCCACAACTTCTCTTTTTGCTCCTTGCTCAATTTGATAGCTGCAGAACCTCCAGATTTATCAAAACCAAAAATATATGCTATCAGATCTTCAGTAACTTTAACTTCCTTTCCATTGACAGTGGTTCTGTAGGTATGAACATCATCTCCTTCTATGGATGTCTTCCCAAATTCATAGAAGTCTTCAATGCTCCAGATAAACATTCTGCAGATTGATGTTGAATACTTGTTCCAACCCTTTGATTGCCCGAATCTTTGTAGCAATTTCCTTGGCAAGGGTCTGATCAGTATATTTGGCTTTGAATTGATCAAGTGATATGATCATTCCAGGTTCTACTCGGGTAAAGGCCATTATTTCTGATAATTAATTTGAATTTGAGATGTTTGAGAGAAAGAGAACTTCAAAGGATGATAATATAGAAACTGATTGTAAAGAGTAAATGGGGAAAAATTAGATGGTATTTATAGGTGGTGGATGTGGTGGTTGAAAAATCTGAGTGGGATTCAAAGCGTCTTGTCAAAAATCGTTGAGATTTCGAAAAGGAAGATGAGTGGAAAAGGTGGACGGTTGAGATTAATGTAGGTCATAGCTTGTATCAGTAAATGCATTAGGTGAGGTGTACCACCAGCTGTAAATATCCGGTTTTGTCCTTATCCAGATTTTGTCAATTCAAAAACTCAGTTGTGAGTACAACTCAGTTTTAAGAATTGCAACTTCTCAGTTTTTCAGCTATTGATCTTTTCCTGCAGAACAGAATGAAAAAACTTTGGTACCCATACATATTTGGGTCCTTTGATTAGTTTTTGGTAAAGACTTGTTGATCTCAGTCTTTGTCTTTGCATACCTTCCTTGATATTTAGACTGAATAAAGTCAGTTTTCACAAATTTATGATGTCTTGATCTAACAATCCTTGGTTCATTTAATTTGTGAAACTGATGAGATTTTGAAAATACCGGTGCATTCCAGTCTTCATCAGTAGGAAAGAGTCTTCCTTCCCCCTGAATTTATTATTCCAGGAATGATTTTCATTCTTCTGTGAATATGACTTGAATGTTCTTTTAACTGATCTCTGATCTGTTTTTCCTTTTTCAGCCTTTTGATTTTTTCTATAAAATCTTTCAATTTGCTGTTTGCTATTGACTGATTTTATAGTTTTGTCAGTTTTAGTTCGAGGCTGTGCCGAGTAATGGTCGTTCTAATATTGTCAGCTTTCCGAGTTTTTGACTTTTGTGCAGCTACAAACTTAGGTGCAACTGTACTAGGTCTGAACTTAGAATTTTGCTGACTATCAAACCCTAATCCGGTTCTGTCTTCAAATGGTTTACCAGGTTTGAATTGAACGTTGGGGATTGGATCAACAGATGATTCTGTGATGGTTATTACTTCTGTCAGTTCATCAGTTGAGCAAGTCTCCTTGGTTCTATTATTAGCCTTGATAAGATTGATCTCAGCAGTCAATCTTAGAACTTCAGTTTCAATTGATTTTTTTCCTTTTTGACTTTCTTATAATTCTTTTGAATTACCTCTAATTCCTTTATGAGTATGTCCAAATTTTCATTGAAATCTTTATTTCTATGATTGTTCATGGCTGTGTGAGTGTTGAAAATGGAAGTACTAGCCTCATTGTGTTTGATAGATGAATTTTCAGGACTGACTTCTTCATCTTCTATTATCTGCTTCCCTTTTTCTAATCCAGGATTGTTGATTACCAGGTCAGCTCCAAGAAGTATGATTTCTTCATCACTTTCACCATGATCATTTCCACCAAAGCTTATGGGCAAAGTTTCAGCATTATCTTCATTGTTTGTGGGGGATGGTTCATCAATGAATTTCTCAATCAACTTTTCTTGAGTTTCAGCAATAAGAGCCTGAAATTTAGTTTTGTACTCATCAAATCTAAAAAATGAACAACTAAGCATATTTCTAAAATGATTGTGTGATTCCATGATATAGCTTTGAAATTTTTTAGCAAACAATCTGGTCACGGAGATAACTGATGCACAGTTACTTCAAAAACTTCAGTCGAAGATCTTTTCAATGGTAGAAGATTTTCTTCGATACCAATGGTTGGTATCGGAAATAACTGATGCCCGAAGCAGTAATTGATTTGGATCATCTCTAAAAAGGAAGAACTGCTCCGATACCAATTGTTGGTCCCTTGGAAAAGCTAACACAAGTTTAGAGGGGGGTGAATAAACTTGTCACCAAAAACTTTCCCAAAAACTGAATCTTGAATCAGATTTAGTTCACCTTAAACTTGTGCGGAGTTAAGCTAAGTTAGCTGAGTATAGGTCAAAAACTGACTTATCCTTAACTAAGTTAACCGGCAGCGGATTAAATTAAGCCTTTGTAAAATATGAATTATCAGTTAATGTGCTGACTCGGTTTCTAGTGTTTGCTGAGTATATGAACTAGATGAATATAACTATAATGCAGTAAATAAATGCGTAATGTAAATAAACAAGAATTATAGAGGTTCCAGGTGGTGTAATCCTGTCAGTCTTCTCTTCCCCTGTGATGCGGAGGCCAAATTCACAATGTTCTTGAGGTTTACAGTTTCAAGACACAAAGTAAATTCTAGACACTTGATTGTCCTTCACTAATCTCTAGCTTCACAATCTTCCAGCTTTAGTCTTCAACAAGTAGGATTGCTGTTTAAACTAAGCTTGCTACACTGGTCCTTAGAGGGTTGAATTGCCTCTTCACCAGCTCATCACAAACACAGTCTTCCTGATTGCACCTCAACTGTCCTTCACACCTTCTTGGTGTTTCACAGTCTAAAACCTTTGATAAAATCAAAGTTGAGACTTGAATCAATAACTATGATTCAATTGTGATTTTGAGCTTTCTAGATGTTTAAGTTATGCACGGCTCTCTTTTCTTCAAATGAATGATCTTGATTTTTCTTGAATGCTTATGATCACTTGAAGAAATTTCTTGATCTTGCAATTAAATGCTTGGCAGGAATTCTTTTGATTTGCTTTCCCCCTTAGTATGAACTTTCTTGATTAGATTAATTCTTAGAATTCCCTCTTCTTTTTGTTGGTGTAGAAGAACTCTATTTATAGGGGTTTCTCTAACGGTTAGTTCATTTGAATTTGAATCCTTATAGCCGTTAGTGGTCCTGCTTCTCTTTTGTATGTCAGTGTCAGAAAGGACACTTTATAGACCAATTAAATTGCTTGATTCATAACGGTTGATAGCAAAATAACTAACCGCTAACCTTAACCGACAGAGTATCGGGTCAACGGTAGTATAGTGGTCTCAAGGTCGAATCCACAGGGAATAATAGTGAAGTACCAAAGTCGATGTCTAAACTTGGTTCAGGTCAATATTAAGTGAAAAGTATGATAGCTAATGCAGAAAATAAAGATTATTCTAACGGATTTATCTAGGTGATTAAAAGGCATAGCCGAACTACGATCCAACATGTTACTTTTACCCCACATGAAAGACTTGACAAGGAGTGTGTTTTAACCGACCTACCTATCCAATTCAGTTTATATGACATCCACGGGTGTCAACTCCTTATTCTTGCGTTAAGGTCTGAACAACTCTCGCTTAACCCCCTATACTAGGCTTATTAACCCTCCCTTTAGAAAGCTAACTCGCCTAACATGGTTGACCAGAATAATGAGCCGCTCGGGAACCCGATAAGAACCTCACATAGGCATAGTCCTAACGTCTAGCTAGGTTGTCAATCTAACAATCAAGGCTATGTCTAGTGATTCTAAAACCCGTATCCCACACCTCACCGCAAAATACATATATAAGCTCGATGTGTGTGTAACAGTGAACAAGGTTGTCGATCTCATTCAAAGCTATTAAAACAATCAAAATAAGATTTAGAACATGAATTCATCATACAAGCGTTTAATTAAGCGCTACACAACTCCCATCTCATCCCCCTTTGGGATTTTCACCCGTTTTCACATAATTCGGCTACACAACTACTTTAGCTACTCATAATCATACTAACAACGAAGTAATTAAAGGAAATTATACTAAGAACAATAATAAACGAAAGCATAATCATCATAAAAAATCAAACCTTGAATATTGAGTAAAGGTACTGCGCTAAAAGTCGAATCTTTGGTGTTGAAACAGAAATTTAATCTAATAAAAAGTATGTAGAATCAATGGAATTAATCTATGGAATATGGGGATCAAAGGGTGTTTAAACTACTCAAAAACCGCCCCTAAGATGCCCAAAGTCGTCCCGGATCGAATAGGGGCTGAATGAGCTGTGTATTTATAACGTAGGTCGAAAATCTGCTCCTGTCGGTCCCGGACGCCCGTCTGGTCCTTGTCAGACGCTAGTTTGGCCCAACTTGACCTGTCTTCAGTAAATCAGCGATAACTTCCTGTGTAGAGCTCCGATTTGAATGATTCAAGATGCGTTGGAAAGCTCGTTCAATTACCTACAACTTTCATGAAGACGACCTGACCATAAAATGCCTCCTAGATGGGTCAAAATGACGATTAAAGGGTCAGGCGTGGTGAAAATCTGTTGTCGGGGCTAAACTAGAGTTTGCACCCTCACAAACGCCCGTTTGAGTTGCATGAACGCCCGTTTGCCTTGTATGAGCTTTGGTTTTCGGGATGAACCCTCACAAACGCCCGTTTGAGGTTATTTGGACGCCTGTTTGCCTGAAAACCCAACTTTCAGTAACAAGAGAACGCCCGTTTGGATCTTCCAAACGCCAGTTTGGGGTAGGCTTCAATATTTTCATCATAACTTCACTTCTAGGGCTCTAAATGAGATGATTCAAAATGTGTTGGAAAGCTAATTCAACGCTCTACAACTTTCATCAAGACAACTCTTCCTGAAATGATCTCCAAGTGTGACCAAAATGCCCCTGAAGTGACTGGTTCAGATTTCGTCAATGATTCTTCACTCTTTTCTCCTCCTTGGCCCCAAATGTCGTTCTTTCTCGAGAATCTCTTCCTTATTCTCGACCTTATACATCAATATAAGCCTGAAAACAAAGACATGGACACCAAGGCATAATATACATTGACAGAAACGTAACGAAATCCACATAAAACACGAGTTTTTAGGACGAAAATGCCTTTAGTCTCGAAACATGCATATATGTGAATATCGTTCATATCCTACCCATAATAGCCCATAATAACCATGAATAACTCGTAAAAGGAGGTAATCTCATATAAGAAATACACTACAATTTGACTCCCATCAACGGTCTGACTTGTCTTCAGTTTCTCTTACCTTCCGCTCAAAACTGATTTTGACATAGTCAGTTTTCCGTTTTAAGAGCATTAACTGAGTTTTTACTCTTCTTCAAAATCTCAGTACTCTATACTTCTTCTGATTATATTTGACTAAATCAGAGTACACCATTTTCAATCTAACATGTAAGATATCATTGTCCTTATGATTCTTAGTCCTTTATACAAGATCCATAAAGTCATTTCAGGTCATCACAATCTTGCCTAAAGTCTAACTTTATAGTCTCGACTTTGTCTTCATAAACTGAGTTTGAACCCTCAGTCCTTCAATCTTCAATAACCGAGTTTGCTTCTTCGGTTTCGTTGGTGTGCTCTCTTGTCAGTATTCCAGTATCTCTTTGGATCTCAGTTTCCTTCTAGGATCTCAGTTTCCTTAAGATATCTACCCAATTTCTCAGGTCTGAACCTAGAACTATTACAGTGCTTGCCTGATTAACTTATACAAATATCGGACTCTATTAAATCCTATACAATGATTTCTAGACATCTTTTTGCTTTGCACTATAACAGCTAGTTATGACACTTCATCAATTGGGTCTAAGTAATAACTGAATAAGTGATGAATCATCATCAAAACATAAATTTTATTTCCAACAGATTTCCACCAAACGGCGGAGTTCCTGGAACTCCAATCGGAGAAACAGGAAGAGCGGTGGGTGCTGATGCAACATGTGTGTTAAACAAGGGAAAACTAGAGCCAATAATGAGAGGTGGTACAAATTGGCCAGAAAGACTTGATAGAATGGGAAATGGGGTGGGATACGAAAGCGATGGTAAGGAAAACGGTGGGAATATTTGTGGTTTCAATTGCGGATGACAGACCACCTGTTGTGAAAGACGGCGGATCTGTGGTGGTAGACGTTGGCGCCATAGTCCCATCGGCATTGGCCATAGATTAGGCTCTGATACCAAGATAAAGATTATAATCCAGAATCTTGCATAATTATCACTGGACCAATAATAAGATGATTTGTCTCTACAAGCATCGAAATCGACTCATAGAATTGACTTGTCCTTCAACATAGATTCAAGAATCACTCTATAATACTGATATACCAGACCCGACTACGGTCCATCAGACCCGCAAGCAGACCCGATCCAGCGGTCACATCTCAGCTCTTGGCCTCTATCGCCGCCAGCTTACCTGGCCGTAAGCCGAGCAACAAGTCAAGCAGCTAGCATTCCCCACGCATAATCAAACTGGGGGCCAAGCGCGCTGCCTCCCGGCCCGATGTCCGATCAACCGGACCGGGTTGCGAATTTAGGCAAACATGATTCATACCTGGCATTAGCAAGGACAAGACTACCATGCGGTTAGAAGGACAGCACTGCGGCCAGCGACCTCATATGTCCGACACTTCTAGTTTATTACCGTCCTGATTATACTTAATTATGTCACATCGTACTTTATCATGTTTTGTCATAGTTAACCTAATCGCTGCTAAATTACGATTTTCGTCCTGTAGGTGGACACGTTTTGCAATTTTGGTCCTTGTTTTTCTTTTCCGGTGACAATTTCAGTCCCGTAAGTGGTTTTTTTCCTTACAAAAATAGTCCTGAAGGTAGGAAAATGCTGACTGTACACATTTTCCGGCCAAAAAATATGTCATGTCATCCCATATTGGCACGTCAGCAATTTTTTTGCAAGGAATAAAATGTTACTGATGGGGGGTATTTGAACCTGCAACCTAAGGCTAAAAACCTAAACACTTATCCATCCAATTAAGCTACAACCATATATACGTCTTAAAGCACAACATCTTTTTTAAAGCTCAACATGTTCAGTATAAAAATATTATAGAGAATCTAATAATAGAGACATTTTTTTTAAAAAAGTATATACATATTTTTATGTATATAAAAGTATATATATATACATATATATATATATGTGTATATATATATATATATATATATATATATATATATATATATATATATATATATATATATATATATATATATATATATATATATATATATATATATATATTTATATATAATATTCGTTACACATGGTGATAATTTTATTGAATGTTTATTTTAAGTAATATAAGAGGTTCTTAATTTTTTAATTTTTTTATGTATATATTGTATGAAGCATGTGACTTAATATATGCATATTTTTTATATCAAATTTATTGATTAAGGCGGGAAAAACAAGAGTGAAAAGAAAAGGGGAAGCATATATTAAAAAACAAGCATATATTAAGTCACATGCATTACACAATATATAATAAAAAATTAAGAACATCCTATAGTACTTAAAATAAACATTCAATAAATTTATTATCACCACGTATAGCGAATAATATACTTAGGTTGCTGATTTGAATCCCCCATTAGCAACATCATTTTATTCTTTGCAAAAAAATGCTGATGTGGCAATTTGTGCTGCCGTGGAAGGATGACGCGTCAATTTGGGATGACATGGCATTTTTTTGCCGGAAAATGTGCACAGTCATCATTTTCCGGCCTTCAAAACTATTTTTGTAAAAAAAAAAACCACTTACATGATTGAAAGAATCCCCCCATTAGCTACATTTTATTTTTGGCAAAAAAATGCTGGTGTGGAAGGATGATGTGTCAATTTGGGATGACATGACATTTTTTTTGATGGAAAATGTGTATAGTCAGCATTTTCCGGCCTTCAGGACTATTTTTGTTAAAAAAAAAACCATTTACAGGACTGAAATTGTTGCCGGAGAAAACCAGGACCAAAGTTGCAAATGTGTCCAGTTACAGGACGAAAATTGTAATTTAGCCTATAAATAGGGGCACCTTGTAAATCATATTTCATAAACAATCCGAATATTAATACAAGCAGACTAGACTCTACAATTTGTCGACTATCGTGCTTGCCGTCTTATCTATTGTGCCCGCCACCGGAATCTTCATATATTTCATAGCCACCACCACCATTTACGGAGAAATCACACTATAATATCCAGATATCCACAATAAACCACTGTTACCGCCACCGTGATATTTCCGACAATATCAAATACGAATCACTTTGATCAGTGCTCGACTCGGCTCGGTGATGAGAGTCAACCTTACTACGCTCCGGTGCGTGTTTTAACCTTCGTTTATGGCACTTTTGGCTCATTCTAGGTAGTTTTAGACCATTTATAGGGTAAAATCACATTGAGCACTCACTTTGAGGTAAACCATCAAATAGATGGAAAACCTCACCATTTTACGGTATTTTGACCCATTTCGAGGCCTACCTTTCTTACAGAATTACGCTCGGTATGTTGTTTGGCATGTGAAGTGCAGGATATAGGTGACTCGTAAACCCGGAAATTAAAGGCATGAGGCATAGAAAGACGAAACCGAGGCTCGGGGAAGGAAAAGTTGAAGAAAATAAAAAGTGAAGATTTGGAACTTCAACAGCCAATGTGTGCACATCAGAGGCAATGTGCACACATTCAAGAAACAGAATGTCCAGTTTTGAGAAAATCGTTCAATGTGCGCACATTCAGCAAACATGATGCATTGTGTGCGCACATTCACCGAACAAGATGCATTTGGAGAATACTATTGTGTGCGCACATTCAGAGATATGGGCGGACATTCCACCAACAGAATCAAGTTTTTCCCCAGCTGACACAGGGCAATGTGCGCACATTAGGCGGGATGTGTGCACATTAGACAGTTTTCAAGCACTTTTTGGAGCATCTATAAATAGATTTGTGCACAGATGTTTACATACTTCCTCTTTAATCCTACACATGATACTTTGCTCCTTGATCCCCAAATTCATCCTTAGGTCGAAATTACTCTCCTTCAATCTTTGATGCATTTATTACTTAGATTTAGCATAATCTAGCATAGATTTCTATTCTACTTTTGGATTTTATTATTTTGGGTCATCTTCTTCACCAATTGACACGGGTGTTGATGAAGCTTGATGTAAACTCCGAATCTCTGCGATTTTGATAATTAATTTCATTTCTACTCTAGCTTTATGGCTTTAATCCTTCCTTTGATTATTATTTCATGTTTTATTATGAGTAGCTAAACACTTCATAGCAAAATCATGTGAAAATTGAAGAACTCGATCACCCTCTAATTGATGAAATTGGGAATGAGTAGTGCTTAATTGTTATTATATTGATAAATTCATGTCTTAAAACTTGTTCTTAGAGCTTGAATTAGCTTGATCACCTAGTTCATGACCACACACCACTTTTATAAATGTATGTTGTGAGGGGTGTGAGAAAAGGGGTTTTAAGATCGTTTTTTATAATTGACTGAGTTGTTCAGATTCAATTAGGGAATGAGGTCTATCGGTTGATTAATTGAGCAACTCTAGTGCGTTAATCTTGTTTCGGTCAGTTAAATCCTTAAAGGCGGACTGTTGAACCGGACAAAGGGTATTAGGTTGTTGAATAGCGTCTAGTACTATTTTAGGAGTTTGCACCCATGAATGAGTCAATATAAGTTTTAGGATGGTTGGTTGGTAAAGCTCGTTCCCGAGATAGTCGATTAGATGGGTGAGAGTATTCAGTTGGATAATGATTTGACTATGTCTCTCTCTATATCTTTTTATATTTAGTTCAAATATCGTTATAGTATAATTCAAAACGTGAACAACCATTGATTGACCTAAACTAAGTTCGATTATGACTTTAGAATTCGATTGATTCTCCGTGGGATACGACCTTGCTCTCCTTTATAGTGCTTCCGACCCGGTACTCTGCCGGTTAAGGTTGTTCGTTACTATTTTGGTCATCACTCGGCTTGGTTTGGATTAGGGGTGTAATCGAGCCGAGTCGAGTCGATACTCTCTAGGGCTCGAGCTCGATTCGATTAAAAAATTTCGGGCTCGAAACTCGGCTTGAGCTCGATCGAGCCATAAAAAATCAAGATCGAACTCGACTCGCTAAATACTCGATAAAGCTCGACTCGACTCGTAAGCTCGATTATTATCCTAGAATTCATTTAATTTTTAACGAAATATGGTAAATTCGAGCTCGGCTCGTCTAATACTCGACTCGAATAATATTTTTTTAATAATAAAAAATAATATTTTATAATAAATTTAATAAATTAAATTAATTAAATAATTATTTAATCAAGCTCGATTAAGCTCGCGAGCTACTCGACTACTATATTTTAAAACTCGAGCTCGGCTCGGTTAATTATTCGAGTAGCTCGACTCGAGCTCGAACTCGAAAAAAACCGAATCGAGTCGATCTCTCTTGCGAGTCGAGTGCGAGTAGCTCACGAGTAGCCCAACTCATTTACAGCCCTAGTTTGGATCGATTCGATTCGTGTTTGAGTTCGGTCGTAAATTAATAATATAATCTTTTAACAAACTTCTCTACAAAATTAAACAAATATTTAATTTTGATTAACTGTATCTAAGACGAATGTTACATAATCTGGTCGTGTGTGAGCAAATCGGCTAATGAAGCTGCCTTAATAAATCAATTTAAGGCCTTTATTAATTCGGCTACTTAATTAAGGCGGTTGAATTGTTTCTTACTTGAGGAACAAGTTGTTAAGTCGGCATAATTAGCTTCTATATAAAGCACAGTTATGACCGGGAATCAAAACATTGAATTTTCGTATCTACATCAACACAAATCATTATTCATGTTGGAGAAATTTGAATAAAAAATTAATATTGGAGGGAAATCCGAATGGACATGTGACGAAGTGTTGCATCAGTTCGGTGAAAGGTTGCAACTACGTAAGAGTTGCACATGTTCGGTTGAATCATTTTGAAAGGACACAACCGGTAGTAAATAACCTCAATTTTCTCCAATAAAATCCTAGCACACAAACGAAGAAGTGGCTGCAATTTTTCATAAGAATTCATTCCTTTAAAAAGCCGGCTTCTTATGTTTTCCATGGCATCCAAAAATAATTCTTGCATATATTTTTGAGTCAAGGAGAGATTTACAGAACATGATCGGTTCGCCGTCTTCTTCTCATTGAAGTGCAACAACCCGAAGAAGGAATGACTGTTGTATCTTGGGAGACGATTGCCGCTACCGTGTGCACATAATCGGGGCAAAAACGTGTTAAGGACAGAGTCGCCTCAGTCAATAAGTTTTCTGTCGTATTTTTTGTTTATTCGTTTTTGCTTGATTTACATGTTAAACAGCATGCTAGATTGGTAATTTTCCCAACAATCTTAAAGACGCTTTTTCTTGTGTTTAATCTTGCATGTTGTTATGTGTAATTTTCTTTCACTATTGAAACATCAGTTTTTGAACCCTGATGTTTGATAGTATCTCATGTTTCCTTATGCACAAGAAAAATTCTGGAACTGTATAGTTATTCGCATGATGTAGCATTAATTTTGACATGCTTGCAATATGCATTTCACGGAACTTATATTAGAGAGCATGTTGAAGTTCTGATGCATGGTAGTGTTGCCTAACTCACTAGTCACAAGTGCTTTCCAAATTTTGTTTGTTTTAAGTGCCCGGTCTTTCACATTGCAAGTAGTTGTGTGGAAAAACTGACATAAAATAATATTTGGCTATCAAGCTTGAACTTAATTTTATTTCGTGTTTTAGTGCAATGAAATCTAAATTAGATACTAAAAAAATGGTTATACCCTAACCATGAGGGCCCCCCACCCCCGATCCCACATGAATGTGAGGAGAGGTTAATCAGGCAACCTAGAGCTTAGAGCCAGGGGTTTGCTGGTTCCCCATCACTGAAGGGTGTTATCAATCGGAAATCAACCTCTTTTACAGGAATCGAACCGCTGACCTCCACGCAGGGTCCCGGTCATTTGTCATTATAACATCTCAGCTCATCACCACTAGGCCATATCTAGGGGATATCTAAATTAGATACTAAATTTTATGGTTACATGAGCATGTTGGGATACTTGTTTACTTAAAAGATACGAATCTTCAGTTTTGTGATCAGTTGGTGTGGGAAATTGATGAATATTTTTACTTTCATTAAAAATGAAAAATGTAAAGTAATGAACTTTATATTTAGGCTTATAACTTCGAAGTGATACAAAGTGATAGGGTGTCAATACTGCAATAGCCAAGTTTTTGAATTATCGATCAATTAATTTACATGCTAAATTCATGTGCGGAACCCAGATTGCTTATGTATAAATTCCCTTCTCTTATCTAAATGAGAAGGGAATAAAAATTAATTTTTTTGGTCAGATATTACATATGCATCCCACAAAATAGCACCATTGCTAAGAATGGTTAATTTTCTATGTGCCGTGGAAACATGAAAATGCATATACACGCTGTCAATAAGATGCAATGACTATATGGCTTGAAATTTGTTATTTACTGCCTGGAAGAGGGAATTTTAACTTTAAATTAACCGTATCTTTTGATGTTGAATTATGTACACTTCGGTTTGCGTGTCAAGGATTATTTCGATATATATATATATATATATATATATATATATATATATATATATATATATATATATTGTCACTGTTTGAAATGTTAGTCATTACATGTGATTATTTGAGTGACAAAGTGATGGTGTAATTTCAATGTATAGTATATATAAAGTGTAAAAATACACTAAACGGAAATGTGGTTATGTGAGAGGTGGAAATAGTTGTTTTGGTAATAAATGTTGTGCTCCAATATCTTAATTAATTATGCCTATCTTATGTGTTATATAAAATGTAAGAGCAAACAGTGACAGTACAACTTGTTGTTGTAAAAGTGCAAGAGATGCACTTGTCTTCATTTGTAGCCGAATGCATTAATGTGGGGGGACACATGAATGGTTTATAGACACCGGTCTAACTTATCCTTTCATTTGGTGAAAGAAATAAGAAACCATTGGATTTAATTCACGGTGATGACTATGATTCAAAGTTGTAGCACTACTTTCTTTACGATATATAGCACTTGTACTGTTATGTTTATCTGTTGAAAAGCAAGGATGAGGCCCGGAGATAATATTGACATTGAGTATCAACTTGGCAAAAAAATTGAGATAATTCGTGGGGATTGAAATGGAGAGTACGATGGAGCGTTTAATGAATTTTGTTAAGGCGCCAACATCATTCATTAAAGCAATCCTTCATACATACCATAGTTGATCGATTTTGCTTAAAAACAAGAACAACGTAAGAATTGATGAGTACTATGTTGATCAATTCGAGTTTATCCGAAGCTGTTGCGGGGGAGGCGATCCCCTAAGCAATTGGAATTCTCAACGAAATAAAATCAAGGAATAACGGAAAGGCTACAAGTCTACCTACAAATTTCTGAAAATGTGGGGGGTGCTTGGCAAAGGTTGAACTACCTAAGCCAAAGCATGTTAAGATAAGGGTCTGATACAAAAGATTGCATATTCTTTGGATATGTAAATAACAGTAGTGTCTATCGATTTCTGGTGCACAAGTCAGACATTCCTGGTGTACGTTAAAATGTGATCATTGATTAAAGGAATGTTGTATTTATTGAGGAGATCTTTCCTTGTAAAGACAAGAGAAAAAAAGGTTCAAATTCGATTTATAGTCCTTGACCGGATGTTAAGGTATTTGAAGTTTACACTAAACCTCGGAATACAGTATACAAGATATCCAGCAGTATTGAAAGGATACATTGATGCAAACTGGATATTTAACTATAAAGACTAAAAAATCCACTAGTGGATATGTATTCATGGTAGTGGTGCAGTTTGCTGCAATCCTGAAAGCAAACATGCATAGCTCGATTCACCGTGGATTCGGACTTTATTGCATTGGATAAAGCTGGAGAAGAGGCATAATGGCTTAGGAATTTCATAGAGGATATTCCATGTTGGCCAAAGCCAATTCCTTCTATTGGCATACATTGTGATAGTATGTCGGCTATAGGACGTGCACAAAGTTGTATGTATAATGGTAAGTCTAGATATTTATTTCGTAGACACAATACCATTAAATAATTGATCTCTAATGGTTTGATTTTCTCGATTGTATAAAGTCGAAGGAGAATCTTGCGGATCCGCTTATAAAAAAGGTTTAGCGAGAGATCGGGTGTCAATTTTTGACAACGGGATGGGACTTAAGCCTATTACGCATGTTCCCTTATAATGGTAACCCAACCATGGTGACTGGAGATCCCAAGATCATGGTTCAAAAGGGACAACTAAGTTATGAGGGACAATTAGTACTTATCCATTTTGTTAAAAACAAAAGTGCTTTTCGTGATTTTGATTTTGTTAGGTTAATGATTCATATACCTTGGTCAAGCCAAGTGGGGTATTGCGAGTACTCTTTATAGGAGGTCACCTATGTAAGTGGAAGTGGGGCCGCTTCTGTGAGAATTTGTGGGTTGAATTCTCTAACACACTTTCTGAAACCAAAGTGTTCCAAGGCCAAAACGGACACAACCATGAGAACCTCGAGAATGTTAGGAGATCCGTTGTGTAGGTATCATTGTCTAGGCATGCACCAAATCCTGAGTAGTTGAAGACCTAGTTCACTGCTTATCCAAGTATGTCCGATGGTACTCTACTACGGAAGGTTCAAGGCAGCAAACCACCTCACCCGATGCAACAGATTTCCTTTGTAATCTCTTCGAGTCTGCATTAATTTTCATTCATGTGGGGGATTGTTGGAAAAATTTGAATAAAAAATTAATATTGGAGGGAAATCCAAATGGACATGTGACGAAGTGTTGCATCAGTTCAGTGAAAGGTTGCAACCACGTAAGAGTTGCACCTGTTCGATTGAATCATTTTGAAAGGACGCAACCGGTAGTAAATAACCTCCGTTTTCTCCTATAAAATCCTAGCACACAAACGAAGAAGAGCCTGTAATTTTTCATAAGAATTTCATTCCTTTAAAAAGCCGGCTTCTTATGTTTTTCATGGCATCCAAAAATAAATCTTGCATATATTTTTGAGTCAAGGAGAGATTTACAAAACATGATCGGTTCGCCGTCTTCTTCTCATTGAAGTGCAACAACCCAAAGAAGGAATGACTGTTGTATCTTGGGAGACGATTGCCGTTACTGTGTGCACATAATCGGGGTAAAAACGTGTTAAGGACAGAGTCGCCTCAGTCAATAAGTTTTCTGTCCTATTTTTTGTTTATTCGTTTTTGCTTGATTTACATGTTAAACAGCATGCTAGATTGGTAATTTTTCCAACAATCTAGATTGGTAATTTTCCCAACAATTCATTCATCGAGTTGTGTTGTGCCGAAAAGAAATCAGAGCATCTAATAGTTCGACGGAATTCGAGTTTTTGAATTGCCGCTAAACTCGAGATGTTAGCCATTGTATCTTGTGAGACAATTGCCAGAAATGTAACACGTGATCGGACAAAATAATCTTAAGAATATACATTAAATACACTTGTCTCGGTTTGGTAACTGTTTAATTAATTATGCATCTTTTTCGCTTATGTCTTTTTGGATAGTTCAATCGATTCATGCTTGTAGTTCTTTCTCTAATATTGATTAACAGAAATACAACTCTCTTTCTTTCATTTTTTAGCCGTTCTATCTATTTTTGATATAGAGTATCTTACGCGTAATTTATTCTGTAATTTTTTTTTTATAATCAACGGGATTGGTTTCGTGTCTACGCATACCGTAAAACACTCCACATACGTTATAATCAAAACATTTTCCGTTTGTTTTGGGTTGAAGTTTTTTTATAGAGTTTTTTTTGGGGTTGTTTTAGATAAAGTGATTGAAATAATGATTAGAAAATTAAAATGTTTTTTTGAAATTTGCGTAGTTTATGAAATGATTAGTGAAATAAAGTAGTATAATAAATAAAATAATGATAAAAAAAGGTTATAAAGTTGATAAAGTGAAATGATGAGAGATAATTTAATACTCCCTCCATATTTATATATATGTCGCGGAGAGAAGAATCATACAGATTAAGAAAGTAATTAATATGTGTATTGGAAAATATATTTTTTAATTGGAGATGTAAGTGTTTTGTTGGTAAATGAGTTTTTAGTATTGGAATTGTGTTTTTTTTATTGGAGATGTAAATATTTTGTTGGTAAAAGAAGAAAAAATAATAAATGCTGCATTGAAAATGTAAAATGACAAGTAAATAAAAAAAAAATGGCAAAAACTGAAATGTGACAGATAAAAAAAACGGAGGGAGTATTTTTTTATTTGTAGTTGAAGAAATGATTGGTAAGAGAATTGTAAGATATGATGGGTGAAGTGATATAAAAAAAACTCCGAAAAAAACTCTAACGAAAACAAATGGAGGCTTTATGATTTTTCTTTGTAGGGTTTTTCTTTGCATTGAGAGATAGTAAAACTTAATTTGTTAGGTTTCCTTATGCAACAACGATTTTTCTATGGAGCGAGGAATTTCCGGTGGATATCAAAGCCTTTTCATATGCTTGTATAAGTACTTTACATGTAGCGAGGAATTTTCAATCTAATAATGTAAAATCTTTCACGTTTTGATAAGAGTATTTTTGTCCTTTTAAAAATTGGACGTTACGAAGAATAATTGTAGCTTGCATAAGATAACTAATTAGTGTGGTTTTTTTTTTTTTTTTTTTTTTTTTGAAATGTGAACAATTAGTGTTGAAGTCAAAACGTGTATTGCATAAGATAACTAATTAGTGTTGTTGAATATAACAAGAAAAAAGAAACACTTTTCTTTGAACAGCAAACAAAAAATATTATTGAAGTCAGTTACAAAGGAATACATTTTACAAACCAACAAACAAAACAAGGCAACGAACAACACAATAAAGTATTACAAATCCAAATCAAAACCAAAAATAACTTGAACATATTGAAATTTCTGTGTTTCGGTCTATGGAAGTGCTAATTCCGCGATGAAATTATTGAACAAAGTGTTGCTATAAATTTTGAACCATAATCAATAACGTAAAAATGTGTTGTACTCTTGAGTGTATGTATTATCTTGTTTAAATTTCAAACATGAAGTTTAGCCAAAAAGGGCATTACCACAGACCCTATCCTTAAAACCCCATTTCTTTCTTGCACCTCACTAACTATTTCCAATGAAGTTTCATTTTTCTCCCTCAAAATCTCTATTATTTTACCTTTATCACTTAACTTTACTGCCCATACAGAATTATCTGAGGATGAACTTGTGCTGTTTAGCAACCCTTGCCCACCTATATTGATTCCTACCCAAAACTCACCTTTATAGTTCCTTTGAATGTTATCCGGGAGCCCCGGAAGTCGTGCAAAGACTTCGACTTTCCCTGCTTTTGAGGGTTCAATCCAGTATTTCAAGACTCTGCTATTCGCAGTCTCAGCTAAAATAAGAAACTTGCCGTTTTTAGCAATGGAGACTCCATTTGCAAACTTTAGATTGTCTAAAAGAAGTGTGACTTCATTCGTTGTGGGATCGAATTTCATTAGCCTCCCACTATGTTCACCAGTGGTGAAGATAGAAACCAAATTCCTGCAACAAACAACAAACAAATTAAATTTATTAGAAAAACAAACACCTTTCAACGAGACAGTAAAACTGGCGGATACAGAAATTTATTTCAGTGTGGGAAATTCACCTACGCCCAACCTAGTGTTAAAATTACTTGAGAGGGTGAAAATAGAGATTGAAATGTACCTTTTTTGATATTTGGCACTGCTGTCGGTAAAATATACAATTCCTGTACATTGATCAATGTCCAATCCATTTGTGAATACCAAAGGGACACCTTTGACTTCTGTTACTAAAGGGACCACGATTCCGCCATTCCGGCTCACTTTAAGCAAGCCCTTATATGCATCTGCAATGTACAGATCACCTGTTTTTTGATTGAAAGACAGGCCTAATGGACGACCACATCTCTGCTCTGTCAATGTATGATCAAAGGGACCTTCACAACCTTCCCTGTTGACTTTAAAATATCATTAGTTGTTTACATGGAGCATTTTTCACACACCAGATTATTCTGACTCGGTTCGAGTCAGAATATGATAAAACGGTATTGTTTTCAGTTTTCATACGTTGTCCCACAACCGAAAAGCATTAATTTATCTAACCTGTCCGGTGTAGTGACTGCAAAATCGATCCATCTGTTCTCATTAGCCACCCATTTTATTATCCGGCCGTCGGATACGCCAGTATATGGGCCGCCACCTTCTCTGTCAAATGCAACGCTCTCGGGACCTGCCGCACCACCATTTATCGGGATCTTTTGTAGTTGTTGATTCCAGTCGGTAGTTAACCATTGTTTCCCATTGAGCTGAAACGACGAGGAAATCGTAGCATCAGCTGGAAAAATGGTAGCTATGAGAATTGTGATTGAGAATGTTAGAAAATGAAAGAAGCTCATGGTTATGGGAAGAAGAAGGAGGGTTAATTACAAGATTGAATAGGGAAAACCAGCTGGTGTATTTCGACTTCCAATACTACAAGATTTTTTTTATTATTATTATTTTTTTTTTTTTGGACGAAATGTTTTTTATTTAAAAAAAAAATAAGGTTTATTACATCTTTCTCCTTCTACCCCTAATTTATTATATACGTAAACGTAAACTTTTTACTACTTTACATTAATATCAATGAAAGATCATTTTAGTCTTTTAATCAAAATTAATGACAAATAAAAATTTAACTAACTTTCTTAATATGTGTGAAAAAGCGCCTAAAAGTCTTACCAATACTACAAGATATATACAAGGTTCTTTACATACCCTGACACTGATTCTACTTGTAGTGGCGGATGCAAGAATTTGTTCATATGGGGTTAACGGAGTCTAAAAAAATATATTTTTAATCCTGAAATTTGTTTCAGTAGGTTATCGGGAAAAACTACGTTTTTAACTGGAGACAAAAACTACATCATTTTAATAATTATATAAAATAAATCCCGAATCTCACTGGGGTCACATGATCCCATCCCGTATAAGGTAGATCCGCCAGTGCTACCGGTACACCATATTACTTATGCACTACACTGAAATCGATATTTTTAAAAGTCAATTCAAGGGAAAAAAAAAAATTCAGCTTTTTTTTCAATTTTTTCGAAATGCGTGATACGCGTATGGTATATTAATATATATATATATATATATATATATATGTGTGTGTGTGTGAGGGAGAGAGAAAGTGTCTGTTAAACAGGGAGAGTCAATTGCCCCCACTTGACTCACAAAAAAAAAAAAAAATATTTCTCTCTCCAATCATCGGGACAGATCATCCACTACACATTTGTGTAGTGGAGGACATAGCATTTTCCATCTTTAAAATATAAGTAATGCGAAATAATAATTCCCACTTACGATAGAAAAGCAATAGGAAAACTAATTATATATATATATATATATATATATATATATATATATATATATATATATGATTGAAGGGAGCTATCTTAGACTTCTTAGTTATTTGATCCACTTAATCCGGTGAATCAAATAATTTTTTCTTCTAATGATGAAAGTATATCATTTGTCTTAATTTTCACCTAACAATATGTCACATGCATACATTTTATTCAAAATTTACAAATATTAATAATAAAGAATAATGTTTATGGAACAATACTCAATAGATCACATAAGCTCCACTTCGATTACAAAGTTTATCTAAATACAATTTGTTTAAAGAGTGTGCTTGAAATACCCCACCAATGACCGCAAAGGTATCCGGTAGGTGACACAGGATACATGTATACTAGTATTATTTTTAGGGGTTTTATTATTTGCACCCACCGATTCAATCGAGGCACCACACCAAAAATATAAAGTCAACCTTTAAAAAAGTCGATTTTTGAGTAAAAATTTGACTTTTCCAAAGTCGATTCGAAAAGTCGATTATTGATTTAATCGACTTTGGAAAAATCGATTAACTTTAATAAAAGTTGTTTTAGTGCGATGCAAAGATAGTGTGGTGTATCGGTTGAATTACGGTGATGCAAATAAAGACTCTTTTTTTCTACACCATTGGATTTGAGGAGAAACACTACTGTATAAAGAAAATAAACACTGCTATACATGTTACGATATATATTGGATAAAAACACTACTATTTTTTGTATTATCCAAATACATTAATAATTCTACTCACATAAATATGACCTAGTGAAATCACTAGACTGATACCTTATTGGTTCAATGATGGTTTTGTAATTAGACAATAATACGGTTAATTATAGTTTTGTTGCAATTTATAAACGGAAAAATTAGTTTATAGTCCACTTTTTCCCCTTTAATTAAGTGTTAATCCAAACCTTCAATTTTTTAGTTGCATTAAGGACAAATAAATTCCATCGGACTAAATTACCCCTAATAATTTCGTTTGGATTATATCTCGTTTTCCCAAGTCAAAAAGTTAAACGGCGGCGTAAAACCCGCTATTTCGCAACCGGCCACGAAATTCAAAGCATTTTCTTAATCGTCTTCCTCAAAATCTCGGTATATACGCATAGAATCGAGTTTTCCTTTATACGCTAGTCCCCACACGGCGATTATCGTGTGGAAGGAGGAAGGGTAGGGGTAGGGTAGAGAGCATTCAATATGGTCCACGGTCCGGTGGTTTTTGATGGTGCCGCCGCCGATGCTGCGCATAAATTGATGTTTATTCAATGGAATTTGATGCAATTTTGGTCCTTGCTTGATTTTGACAAACTGGGTTGCTTTAGGAATTAATGAAATATAGGTTTAAATTTTGTTTCTTCTCGCTTTTTAATAATTTCTATTGCTATTTTAAGTTGATTCCATATATTCATGGTGATCCTGGCACCTTTTGGAAAAAAAATTGGGTGGGAGTATGGGTTGTTTAAAGCATACGGATCAATGTTTTTATGATGAAAAGTTTGGATTGGTGTTGAAAAGGGAGACCTCCGATTCGTTGAATAAGACCAAAGCATTTGTTGTAGCACGCCATGGCGTTCTTGGAGGATGAATTGAGATCGTTGCTTGAATATTAGAATACAAATGTCGGCACAATTAAGGTAAAGGAGGAAAATGAAGATGATCGGTGTATGCAACGATCGATAAAGGAGAATGAATCGATTGGTGTAAAATATTTTTTGAGCAAACGCATAAGGGAACTCGATTGCGACTGCGGTTAAGCATTGCCGATGATTAGTATGATGACTCGCTCGCGCAGATTATGGAATTCAAAGGCGGCGGAAAAATTGTCGAGTCTAGATACCTTGTTAAAGAAACCGAGCCTCACGATGGAGGTAATTCACCGAACGAAAACGGTAATAGACATGCCTCTTCGGTTCGGATGATGAAAGAAACATGGGAACGATTGTTTAAGGCTTATGTCCGTGCAAAGAGAAAGCCGATTGGCATGGTGGCCTAATGTGATTGAACCCAAGAACAAGAAGAGGCCTAAAAGAAATGATCCTAAAGAAAAAGTAGTATCGAAACATGCTCCGAAAAGAAGTAAATATGAGTGCTTGAAGCTGTAAGAAGACATTCAGTTCATATCAAGGACTTGGGGGACATAGACCTTGGAACAAAAAATCGAAAGGAGAGTCATTTTGAGCCTGATACTGATAATACTGATACTGATACTTCTGATACTGATACTGCTGATACTGATACTGCTGATACTGATACTACTGATACTGTGTGCCTTAATGCAATAGATAGGCCTGGTTCATAGGCTTACTATGTGCCTTGGTGTGCTGAGGTTTTTGATCTACATTGTATCATCATGTAATAGATACGCCTAGTTCATTGGCTTGCTGAACTTGTAATTCATCACCTTGTGAATTCCGGGCATGATAATTTAGTTCTTTGAACTTGAATATCCTTCTTATAATTTGGCTGATAGTTCAGACTGTTTCAGACTTGTATTGTTCTTCTATGTATTACCTTTTAGTCTGATGTACCTATTGTACTAAATCTATAGTCTGTTGTATTGATCTTCTATGTATTACCTTTTAGTCTGATGTACTTTTTAGGCTTAATTCAAGTGATTAACCACTGAACCTGCATGTTATAAACACCACACCTTAATTAAGTTAATCTATGCTATTCCTTTTATCAATCAAAACCACATAAACTTGACATAGGCTTAATAGTTAATCACTTGAATTAAGCCTTAAATAAGCCTTATATGAGCCAGCAATGTGTGCCTTGAAGTAGTCACTTGAATTAAGCTTTAAATGAGTATGATACTGTTACTGTTACTGATACTGATACTGATACTGATACTGATACTGATGATACTGATACTGCTGATACTATGTGCCTTAATACAATAGATAGGCCTAATTCAAATGATTAACTGCTGAACATGCATGTTATAAACACCACACCTTAATCAAGTTAATCTATGATATTCTTTTTATCAATCAAAACCACATAATCTTGACATAGGCTTAATAGTTAATCACTTGAATTAAGCCTTAAATGAGTCTTATATGAGCCAGCTATGTGTGCCTTGAAGTAGTCACTTGAATTAAGCTTTAAATGAGCCTCGATATCGTTATCGTATCGTATCGATACCGATACCGATATCGATATCGTGTTAGTGTAAATGCCGCAATTAAATTCGGCTTTCAAATACTACGTCGAAAAGGTATCAAACGCGGTCTCAAAATGAAGATTAAAAAAAATATGAACTTTGGTGAAACAATTTTGATGATCGGTGTTCTAAATCAAAAGTTACGGTCGTTTATAAGAAAAAGCGCTCCGGTTAATACAAATATTTTTCGTCTTTCAAAATATACGTCGGAAGGGTATCGTATTTGGGCTCAAATTGAAGAGCAAAAAAAAACATGAATTTTGGTGAAAAAATTTCGATGATCGGAGTTGTAAATCAAAAGTTACGGTTGTTTGAAAAAAGAAAAAAAAAAAAAACAAACAAACAAACCTGAAGCAGCGGAAGATTTAATACATATGCGCGCGTCCCTCTTTAATAAAAGGGGTAATTTTGTCCGTCTGAAATTGTTTGTCCTTTTTGCAACTAAAAAAATGAGTATGTCCTATTTATTTATTTTGTGTCAAAAAAAAGACTTTTGGCTCTTTATCTCTTTATAAACAAAGATCGAGGCTTTTGTTTCCTATTATAAATTTTTACAATCGACGCAATAAGAAAAAAACAAAAAGAACCTTTCTGAAACCAAAACATTTTTTATGGTTTTTAAATTCACAAACAAAAACCGAACTATAACTAGGTAAAACCATTTTATTCAGTCCGGTTTGGATCGGTTTGGTGCCGGTTTTCCCTAATGACTTATTTATATATAAGTCATGAAGTAAAAGCATTAAAAAGCTATAATCGATACCACGTAGATTATAATGAAGAACTCACTCACCCTCTACTAGCTCGGTTAATATAACCTCGATCAAGTAAGTTTATTACGACAAGATCAAAGGACACTCACTGTGTATGGTGAGCACCGCACCACAACACATTCAGCACCTCAAGGGTAAAGACAACTCCGTGAGGAAGATCACACGAGTCTCTTGGCATCACACGAAGTGGAGAGGTGTAATAGTTCCATGCTGCGAAGAATAAACGTGCATCACCAATGATAATGGTTTTTTAGTTTTTAGATACAACATATATGTTTATTAGATATTTAATCAAACCACATGATTCATGATTCATTCAAATCAAAGGCTTCCTAGGGACATCTAATCCTAGACAATTTAATTACACTACCTAGCACATTGTAGAAAGACTATTGACTACTAAGTCAATATCCCGTAAGACCTAAATAGTTGCCTTCCGGTGCTCTCACATTCTCTCAGCCGAAGGTCTCAATTGTGGTGCTGAGCCGAGACTGCCAGAAGTCGATGTTAGACATTGCCATGTTACAAGTAATGCCCCAGAGGCATACATACCATGTTATAGAGAATAGCATCCCATTTAAGGTATAAAAATTCTTTTAGAAAGTGGCATATGCTCATAGGACCTTATCATATCGAATGATACACAAAATAAGGTAAAAAAAACACTTCTGGGGGTTAGACCCACGCCTACAGAACCTTAGGTGCGTGCCCAACTTGACTAGGAACTTAACTCCCTGAACCGGTAGGTGCACGCCTAGACAAAAGGCTAGGCGTTCGCCTACAAGTACTGAGACCTCCTCCCCCAGAAGACCCTATAGGCGCACGTCTAATGCATGATAGGTGTCTCTGGGCAGTTTTCTGCACTTTTCGATCCATGTCCATCCATGTTCGGTTTCCAGCCTTTCTAACTTCAAAATTAGCACCTTTTGGCACTAATACATCACCATACCCGCAATAAACATTTTATGCAACCCAACATCAAAAGTAACACGAAACACAACTAAAAACCGATTTATAACCCCTCCCCCTTTCCCTTACCTTTAATTCGGCAAGAAAGTGATCCAAAAGCAAAACAACGATAATTCCTACGATTCCTCGACTTCTAAGCATTTTCTACAAACCAAAAACACAATTCTAAGATTACTAAAACATTGAAAATAATCAAGAACACCTAAACTCAGAAAACTAAATGAACTTATAACCAACACTTGAACATGGTGAAAGATATATGTTGAATGCTTAAAATGATGTTGAATCCTTCATGGTAAAGCCTCACTTACTCCTTATAAGCCTGATATAAACGCTTACGAAAGGCAGTTGCGGATAGAGAGTAAACGTGGTCAAACCAAACTTAGGACTCCTTGGAAAATCTCCAACGGAATCATCTTCTAATAAAAATAAAGAAATGGTCGAAACTAGTGATGAAACAAACGAACGAGAGGCTAGATCATGCTTTAGGGCATGGCCAAAACCCCGTTAACCCTAATAATAATCGAATAATAATAATAGAATCAATCAAGATCGGAACCGAATAATCGTAACAATCCGCCAAACCCAAGACCTATCGTGATCAAGCGTTTAGGAGAAACCGGACTAATAATCCCATACTTTTACCTAATGAAGGAGCGAATAATTTCGAAATTAAATCTCATCTTTTTGGTTTAATTGACGCAAGAGCCCAATTTCTAGGAGAAGATGATGAAGATCCACATCATCATCTCTATCTATTTGAAGAACTGTGCAATACAGCCAAATCATTATTCATGTTGGAGAAATTTGAATAAAAAATTAATATTGGAGGGAAATCCGAATGGACATGTGACGAAGTGTTGCATCAGTTCGGTGAAAGGTTGCAACTACGTAAGAGTTGCACATGTTCGGTTGAATCATTTTGAAAGGACACAACCGGTAGTAAATAACCTCAATTTTCTCCAATAAAATCCTAGCACACAAACGAAGAAGTGGCTGCAATTTTTCATAAGAATTCATTCCTTTAAAAAGCCGGCTTCTTATGTTTTCCATGGCATCCAAAAATAATTCTTGCATATATTTTTGAGTCAAGGAGAGATTTACAGAACATGATCGGTTCGCCGTCTTCTTCTCATTGAAGTGCAACAACCCGAAGAAGGAATGACTGTTGTATCTTGGGAGACGATTGCCGCTACCGTGTGCACATAATCGGGGCAAAAACGTGTTAAGGACAGAGTCGCCTCAGTCAATAAGTTTTCTGTCGTATTTTTTGTTTATTCATTTTTGCTTGATTTACATGTTAAACAGCATGCTAGATTGGTAAATTTCCCAATAATCTTAAGACGTTTTTTCTTGTGTTTAATCTTGCATGTTGTTATGTGTAATTTTCTTTCACTATTGAAACATCAGTTTTTGAACCCTGATGTTTGATAGTATCTCATGTTTCCTTATGCACAAGAAAAATTCTGGAACTGTATAGTTATTCGCATGATGTAGCATTAATTTTGACATGCTTGCAATATGCATTTCACGGAACTTATATTAGAGCATGTTGAAGTTCTGATGCATGGTAGTGTTGCCTAACTCACTAGTCACAAGTGCTTTCCAAATTTTGTTTGTTTTAAGTGCCCGGTCTTTCACATTGCAAGTAGCTGTGTGGAAAAACTGACATAAAATAATATTTGGCTATCAAGCTTGAACTTAATTTTATTTCGTGTTTTAGTGCAATGAAATCTAAATTAGATACTAAAAAAATGGTTATACCCTAACCATGAGGGCCCCCACCCCCGATCCCACATGAATATGGGGAGAGGTTAATCAGGTAACCTAGAACTTAGAGCCAGGAGTTTGCTGGTTCCCATCACTGAAGGGTGTTATCAATCGGAAATCAACCCCTTTTACGGGAATCGAACCGCTGACCTCCAGCTTAGGGTCCGGCTGTCATTATAACATCTCAGCTCCTCACAACTAGACCATATCTAGGGGATATCTAAATTAGATACTAAATTTTATGGTTACATGAGCATGTTGGGATACTTGTTTACTTAAAGATACGAATCTTCAGTTTTGTGATCAGTTGGTGTGGGAAATTGATGAATATTTTTACTTTCATTAAAAATGAAAAATGTAAAGTAATGAACTTTATATTTAGGCTTATAACTTCGAAGTGATACAAAGTGATAGGGTGTCAATACTGCAATAGCCAAGTTTTTGAATTATCGATCAATTAATTTACATGCTAAATTCATGTGCGGAACCCAGATTGCTTATGTATAAATTCCCTTCTCTTATCTAAATGAGAAGGGAATAAAAATTAATTTTTTTGGTCAGATATTACATATGCATCCCACAAAATAGCACCATTGCTAAGAATGGTTAATTTTCTATGTGCCGTGGAAACATGAAAATGCATATACACGCTGTCAATAAGATGCAATGACTATATGGCTTGAAATTTGTTATTTACTGCCTGGAAGAGGGAATTTTAACTTTAAATTAACCGTATCTTTTGATGATGAATTATGTACACTTCGGTTTGCGTGTCAAGGATTATTTCGAATATATATATATATATATATATATATATAGTCACTGTTTGAAATGTTAGTCATTACATGTGATTATTTGAGTGACAAAGTGATGGTGTAATTTCATTGTATAGTGTATATAAAGTGTAAAAATACACTAAACCGAAATGTGGTTATGTGAGAGGTGGAAATAGTTGTTTTGGTAATAAATGTTGTGCCCCAATATCTTAATTAATTATGCCTATCTTATGTGTTATATAAAATGTAAGAGCAAACAGTGGTAGTACAACTTGTTGTTGTAAAAGTGCAAGAGATGCACTTGTCTTCATTTGTAGCCGAATGCATTAATGTGGGGGGACACATGAATGGTTTATAGACACCAGTCTAACTTATCCTTTCATTTGGTGAAAGAAATAAGAAACCATTGGATTTAATTCACAGTGATGACTATGATTCAAAGTTGTAGCACTACTTTCTTTACGATATATAGCACTTGTACTGTTATGTTTATCTGTTGAAAAGCAAGGATGAGGCCCGGAGATAATATTGACATTGAGTATCAACTTGGCAAAAAAATTGAGATAATTCGTGGGGATTGAAATGGAGAGTACGATGGAGCGTTTAATGAATTTTGTTAAGGCGCCAACATCATTCATTAAAGCAATCCTTCATACATACCATAGTTGACTGATTTTGCTTAAAAACAAGAACACTGTAAGAATTGATGAGTACTATGTTGATCAATTCGAGTTTATCCAGAACTGTTGGGGGAGGCGATCCCCTAAGCAATTGGAATTCTCAACGAAATAAAATCAAGGAATAACGGAAAGGCTACAAGTCTACCTACAAATTTCTGAAAATGTGGGGGGTGCTTGGCAAAGGTTGAACTACCTCAGCCAAAGCATGTTAAGATAAGGGTCTGAAACAAAAGATTGCATATTCTTTGGATATGTAAATAACAGTAGTGTCTATCGATTTCTAGTGCACAAGTAAGACATTCCTGGTGTACGTTAAAATGTGATCATTGATTAAAGGAATGTTGTATTTATTGAGGAGATCTTTCCTTGTAAAGACAAGAGAAAAAAAGGTTCAAATTCGATTTATAGTCCTTGACCGGATGTTAAGGTATTTGAAGTTTACACTAAACCTCGGAATACAGTATACAAGATATCCAGCAGTATTGAAAGGATACATTGATGCAAACTGGATATTTAACTATAAAGACTAAAAAATCCACTAGTGGATATGTATTCATGGTAGTGGTGCAGTTTGCCGCAATCCTGAAAGCAAACATGCATAGCTCGATTCACCGTGGATTTGGACTTTATTGCATTGGATAAAGCTGGAGAAGAGGCATAATGGCTTAGGAATTTCATAGAGGATATTCCATGTTGGCCAAAGCCAATTCTTATTGGCATACATTGTGATAGTATGTCGGCTATAGGACGTGCACAAAGTTGTATGTATAATGGTAAGTCTAGATATTTATTTCGTAGACACAATACCATTAAATAATTGATCTCTAATGGTTTGATTTTCTCGATTGTATAAAGTCGAAGGAGAATCTTGCGGATCCGCTTATAAAAAAGGTTTAGCGAGAGATCGGGTGTCAATTTTTGACAACGGGATGGGACTTAAGCCTATTACGCATGTTCCCTTATAATGGTAACCCAACCATGGTGACTGGAGATCCCAAGATCATGGTTCAAAAGGGACAACTAAGTTATGAGGGACAGTTAGTACTTATCCATTTTGTTAAAAACAAAAGTGCTTTCTGTGATTTTGTTAGGTTAATGATTCATATACCTTGGTCAAGCCAAGTGGGGTATTGCAGAGTACTCTTTATAGGAGGTCACCTATGTAAGTGGAAGTGGGGCCGCTTCTGTGAGAATTTGAGGGCTGAATTCTCTAACACACTTTCTGAAACCAAGGTGTTCCAGGGCCAAAATGGACACAACCATGAGAACCTCGAGAATGTTAGGAGATCTGTTGTGTAGGTATCATTGTCTAGGCATGCACCAAAGTCTGAGCAGTTCAAGACCTAGTTCACTGCTTAGCTGAGTATGTCCGATGGTACTCTACTACGGAAGGTTCAAGGCAGCAAACCACCTCGCCCGATGCAACAGATTTCCGCCTGTAATCTCTTCAGAGTCTGCATTGCACTTGCATTAATTTTCATTCATGTGGGGGATTGTTGGAAAAATTTGAATAAAAAATTAATATTGGAGGGAAATCCAAATGGACATGTGACGAAGTGTTGCATCAGTTCAGTGAAAGGTTGCAACCACGTAAGAGTTGCACCTGTTCGATTGAATCATTTTGAAAGGACGCAACCGGTAGTAAATAACCTCCGTTTTCTCCTATAAAATCCTAGCACACAAACGAAGAAGAGCACCGCAATTTTTCATAAGAATTTCATTCCTTTAAAAAGCCGGCTTCTTATGTTTTTCATGGCATCCAAAAATAAATCTTGCATATATTTTTGAGTCAAGGAGAGATTTACAAAACATGATCGGTTCGCCGTCTTCTTCTCATTGAAGTGCAACAACCCAAAGAAGGAATGACCGTTGTATCTTGGGAGACGATTGCCGTTACTGTGTGCACATAATCGGGGTAAAAACGTGTTAAGGACAGAGTCGCCTCAGTCAATAAGTTTTCTCGTCCTATTTTTTGTTTATTCGTTTTTGCTTGATTTACATGTTAAACAGCATGCTAGATTGGTAATTTTTCCAACAATCTAGATTGGTAATTTTCCCAACAATTCATTCATCGAGTTGTGTTGTGTCGAAAAGAAATCAGAGCATCTAATAGTTCGACGGAATTCGAGTTTTTGAATTGCCGCTAAACTCGAGATGTTAGCCATTGTATCTTGTGAGACAATTGCCAGAAATGTAACACGTGATCGGACAAAATAATCTTAAGAATATACATTAAATACACTTGTCTCGGTTTGGTAACTGTTTAATTAATTATGCATCTTTTTCGCTTATGTCTTTTTGGATAGTTCAATCGATTCATGCTTGTAGTTCTTTCTCTAATATTGATTAACAGAAATACAACTCTCTTTCTTTCATTTTTTAGCCGTTCTATCTATTTTTGATATAGAGTATCTTACGCGTAATTTATTCTGTAATTTTTTTTTTATAATCAACGGGATTGGTTTCGTGTCTACGCATACCGTAAAACACTCCACATACGTTATAATCAAAACATTTTCCGTTTGTTTTGGGTTGAAGTTTTTTTTTATAGAGTTTTTTTTGGGGTTGTTTTAGATAAAGTGATTGAAATAATGATTAGAAAATTAAAATGTTTTTTTGAAATTTGCGTAGTTTATGAAATGATTAGTGAAATAAAGTAGTATAATAAATAAAATAATGATAAAAAAAGGTTATAAAGTTGATAAAGTGAAATGATGAGAGATAATTTAATACTCCCTCCATATTTATATATATGTCGCGGAGAGAAGAATCATACGATTAAGAAAGTAATTAATATGTGTATTGGAAAATATATTTTTTAATTGGAGATGTAAGTGTTTTGTTGGTAAATGAGTTTTTAGTATTGGAATTGTGTTTTTTTTATTGGAGATGTAAATATTTTGTTGGTAAAAGAAGAAAAAATAATAAATGCTGCATTGAAAATGTAAAATGACAAGTAAATAAAAAAAAAATGGCAAAAACTGAAATGTGACTGATAAAAAAAAAACGGAGGGAGTATTTTTTTATTTGTAGTTGAAGAAATGATTGGTAAGAGAATTGTAAGATATGATGAGTGAAGTGATATAAAAAAACTCCGAAAAAAACTCTAACGAAACAAATGGAGGCTTTATGATTTTTCTTTGTAGGGTTTTTCTTTGCATTGAGAGATAGTAAAACTTAATTTGTTAGGTTTCCTTATGCAACAACGATTTTTCTATGGAGCGAGGAATTTTCAATCTAATAATGTAAAATATTTCACGTTTTGATAATAGTATTTTCGTCCTCTTAAAAAATGGACGTTACTAAGAATAATTGTAGCTTGCATAAGATAACTAATTAGTGTGGTTTTTTTTTTTTTTTTTTTTTTTTTTTTGAAATGTGAACAATTAGTGTTGAAGTCAAAACGTGTATTGCATAAGATAACTAATTAGTGTTGTTGAATATAACAAGAAAAAAGAAACACTTTTCTTTGAACAGCAAACAAAAAATATTATTGAAGTCAGTTACAAAGGAATACATTTTACAAACCAACAAACAAAACAAGGCAACGAACAACACAAGAAAGTATTACAAATCCAAATCAAAACCAAAAATAACTTGAACATATTGAAATTTCTGTGTTTCGGTCTATGGAAGTGCTAATTCCGCGATGAAATTATTGAACAAAGTGTTGCTATAAATTTTGAATCATAATCAATAACGTAAAAATGTGTTGTACTCTTGAGTGTATGTATTATCTTGTTTAAATTTCAAACATGAAGTTTAGCCAAAAAGGGCATTACCACAGACCCTATCCATAAAACCCCATTTCTTTCTTGCACCTCACTAACTATTTCTAATGAAGTTTCATTTTTCTCCCTCAAAATCTCTATTATTTTACCTTTATCACTTAACTTTACTGCCCATACAGAATTATCTGAGGATGAACTTGTGCTGTTTAGCAACCCTTGCCCACCTATATTGATTCCTACCCAAAACTCACCTTTATAGTTCCTTTGAATGTTATCCGGGAGCCCCGGAAGTCGTGCAAAGACTTCGACTTTCCCTGCTTTTGAGGGTTCAATCCAGTATTTCAAGACTCTGCTATTCGCAGTCTCAGCTAAAATAAGAAACTTGCCGTTTTTAGCAATGGAGACTCCATTTGCAAACTTTAGATTGTCTAAAAGAAGTGTGACTTCATTCGTTGTGGGATCGAATTTCATTAGCCTCCCACTATGTTCACCAGTGGTGAAGATAGAAACCAAATTCCTGCAACAAACAACAAACAAATTAAATTTATTAGAAAAACAAACACCTTTCAACGAGACAGTAAAATCAATGGCGGATATAGAAATTTATTTCAGTGTGGGAAATTCACCTACGCCCAACCTAGTGTTAAAATTACTTGAGAGGGTGAAAATAGAGATTGAAATGTACCTTTTTTTATATTTGGTGCTGCTGTCGGTAAAATATACAATTCCTGTACATTGATCAATGTCCAATCCATTTGTGAATACCAAAGGGACACCTTTGACTTCTGTTACTAAAGGGACTGCGATTCCGCCATTCCGGCTCACTTTAAGCAAGCCCTTATATGCATCTGCAATGTACAGATCACCTGTTTTTTGATTGAAAGACAGGCCTAATGGACGACCACATCTCTCCTCTGTCAATGTATGATCAAAGGGACCTTCACAACCTTCCCTGTTGACATTAAAATATCATTAGTTGTTTACACTTTACACAGAGCATTTTTCACACTCCAGATTATTCTAACTCGGTTCGTGTCAGAATATGATAAAACGGTACACGTTGTCCCGCAATCGAATAACATTAATTTATCTAACCTGTCCGGTGTAGTGACTGCAAAATCAATCCATCTGTTCTCATTAGCCACCCATTTTATTATCCGGCCGTCGGATACGCCAGTATATGGGCCGCCACCTTCTCTGTCAAATGCAAGGCTCTCGGGACCCGCCGCACCACCATTTATCGGGATCTTTTGTAGTTGTTGATTCCAGTCGGTAGTTAACCATTGTTTCCCATTGAGCTGAAACGACGAGGAAATCGTAGCATCAGCTGGAAAAATGGTAGCAATGAGAATGGTGATTGAGAATGTTAGAAAATGAAAGAAGCTCATTGTTATGGGAAGAAGAAGGAGGGTTAATTACAAGATTGAATAGGGAAAACCAGCTGGTGTATTTCGACTTCCAATACTACAAGATTTTTTTTTTTTTTTTTTTTTTGGACGAAACCTTTTTTATTATTAAGAAAAAAAATAAGGTTCGTACAAGCCATATACTCGCTCTCCCCTTATACCAAAAACGTAAACGAAGCGTACTCGCACTCTATAAAAACCATGAGTGCGCAAACCCAGTGTGGGAAAATCCTGGCTCGTAGGAAAATGTGCAGGACCCTACGCTTCCAGAAAAATAAAGTCTCCCAATACTACAAGATATATACAAGGTTCTTTACATACCCTGACACTGATTCTACTTGTAGCGGCGGATGCAAGAATTTGTTTCTATGGGGTCAACGGAGTCTAAAAATACGTTTTTTTATCCTGAAATTTGTTTCAATGGGTTACTGGAGACAAAAACTACATTTTTTAATATATAAAAAAATCCTGAATCTCACTGGGGTCACATGATCCCATCCCGTATAAGGTAGATCCGCCAGTGCTACCGGTACACCATATTACTTATGCACTACATTGAAATCGATATTTTTAAAAGTCAATTCAAGGGGAAAAAAAAAATTCAGCTTTTCATTCTAGAACCAAATTTCTAAAGGTTGATTTCTTGAAATAGGTGTGATGCGTATCGGTATGGTGCAAATATTAACTTCATATATATATATATATATATATATATATGTGTGTGTGTGAGAGAGAGAGAAAGTGTCTGTTAAAGAGCGAGAGTCAATTGCCCCCACTTGTTCTTTAAAATATAAGTAATGCGAAGTAATAATTCCCACTTACGATAGAAAAGCAATAGGAAAACTAATTTTATATATATATATATATATATATATATATATATATATATATATATATTGAAGGGAGCTATCTTAGACTTCTTAGTTATTTGATCCACTTAATGCGGTGAATCAAATAATTTTTTCTTCTAATGATGAATGTAATATCATTTGTCTCTTTTTTTTTTTTTTTTTAAACGATCAGCTTTATTCATTTGTCTTCTAATGATGAATGTTCTCATTTGTCTTAATTTTCACCTAACAATATGTCACATGCATACATTTTATTCAAAATTTACAAATATTAATAATAAAGAATAATGTTTATGGAACAATACTCAATAGATCACATAAGCTCCACTTCGATTACAAAGTTTATCTAAATACAATTTGTTTAAAGAGTGTGCTTGAAATACCCCACCAATTACCGCAAAGGTATCCGGTAGGTGACACAGGATCCTGGATGAAAATAGCAATAATACTAGAAATTTTTCGCAAGTAGGAACATGTATACTAGTATTATTTTTAGGGGTTTATTATTTGCACCCACCGATTCAATCGACGCACCACACCAAAAATACAAAGTCAACCTTTAAAAAAGTCGATTTTTGAGTAAAAAATTGACTTTTTCAAAACGATTCGAAAAATCGATTATTGACTCAATAATCAACTTTATGAAAGTTGTTTTAGTGCGATGCAAAGATAGTGTGGTGTATCGGTTGAATTACGGTGATGCAAATAAAGACTCCTTTTTTTTCTACACCATTGGATTTGAGGAGAAACACTACTGTATAAAGAAAATAAACACTGCTATACATGTTACGATATATATTGGATAAAAACACTACTATTTTTTGTATTATCCAAATACATTAATAATTCTACTCACATAAATATGACCTAGTGAAATCACTAGAGTGATACCTTATTGGTTCAATGATGGTTTTGTAATTAGACAATAATACGGTTAATTATAGTTTTGTTGCAATTTATAAACGGAAAAATTAGTTTATAGTCCACTTTTTCCCCTTTAATTAAGTGCTAATCCAGCTTCAATTTTTTAGTTGCATTAAGGACAAATAAATTCCATCGGACTAAATTACCCCTAATAATTTCGTTTGGATTATATCTGTTTTCCCAAGTCAAAAAGTTAAACAGCGGCGTAAAACCTGCTATTTCGCAAACTGGCCACGAAATTCAGCATTTTCTTAATCGTCTTCCTCAAAATCTCAGTATATACGCATAGAATCGAGTTTTCCTTTATACGCTAGTCCCCACACGGCGATTATCGTGTGGAAGGAGGAAGGGTAGGGGTAGGGTAGAGAGCATTCAATATGGTCCACGGTCCGGTGGTTTTTGATGGTGCCGCCGCCGATGCTGCGCATAAATTGATGTTTATTCAATGGAATTTGATGCAATTTTGGTCCTTGCTTGATTTTGACAGCTGGGTTGCTTTAGGAATTAATGAAATATAGGTTTAAAATTTTGTTTCTTCTGCTTTTTAATAATTTCTATTGCTATTTTAAGTTGATTCCATATATTCATGGTGATCCTGGCACCTTTTGGAAAAAAAATTGGGTGGGAGTATGGGTTGTTTAAAGCATACAGATCAATGTTTTTATGATGAAAAGTTTGGATTGGTGTTGAAAAGGGAGACCTCCGATTCGTTGAATAAGACCAGCATTTGTTGTAGCACGCCATGGCGTTCTTGGAGGATGAATTGAGATCGTTGCTTGAATATTAGAATACAAATGTCAGCACAATTAAGGTAAAGGAGGAAAATGAAGATGATCGGTGTATGCAACAGTCGATAAAGGAGAATGAATCGATTGGTGTAAAATATTTTTTGAGCAAACGCATAAGGGAACTCGATTGCAGCCTGCAGTTAAGCATTGCTGATGATTAGTATGATGACCTGCTCTGCGCAGATTATGGAATTCAAAGGCAGCGGAAAAATTGTCGAGTCTAGATACCTTGTTAAAGAAACCTGAGCCTCACGATGGAGGTAATTCACCGAACGAAAACGGTAATAGACATGCCTCTTCGGTTCGGATGATGAAAGAAACATGGGAACGATTGTTTAAGGCTTATGTCTGCTGCAAGAGAAAGCCGATTGGCATGGTGGCCTAATGTGATTGAACCCAAGAACAAGAAGAGGCCTAAAAGAAATGATCCTAAAGAAAAAGTAGTATCGAAACATGCTCCGAAAAGAAGTAAATATGAGTGCTTGAACTGTAAGAAGACATTCAGTTCATATCAAGGACTTGGGGGACATAGACCTTGGAACAAAAAATCGAAAGGAGAGTCATTTTGAGCCTGATACTGATAATACTGATACTGATACGCCGATGCGATACCGCGCGATGCGATACCGTGCGATACCGATACTACCGATCTCGTGTGCCTTAATGCAATAGATAGGCCTGGTTCATAGGCTTACTATGTGCCTTAGTGTGCTGAGGTTTTTGATCTACATTGTATCATCATGTAATAGATACGCCTAGTTCATTGGCTTGCTGAACTTGTAATTCATCACCTTGTGAATTCCGGGCATGATAATTTAGTTCTTTGAACTTGAATATCCTTCTTATAATTTGGCTGATAGTTCAGACTGTTTCAGACTTGTATTGTTCTTCTATGTATTACCTTTTAGTCTGATGTACCTATTGTACTAAATCTATAGTCTATTGTATTGATCTTCTATGTATTACCTTTTAGTCTGATGTACTTTTTAGGCTTAATTCAAGTGATTAACCACTGAACCTGCATGTTATAAACACCACACCTTAATTAAGTTAATCTATGCTATTCCTTTTATCAATCAAAACCACATAAACTTGACATAGGCTTAATAGTTAATCACTTGAATTAAGCCTTAAATAAGCCTTATATGAGCCAAACAATGTGTGCCTTGAAGTAGTCACTTGAATTAAGCTTTAAATGAGTATGATATCTTTATCGTATTCGATACCGATACTGATACTGATACTGATACTGATGATACTGATACTGCTGATACTATGTGCCTTAATACAATAGATAGGCCTAATTCAAATGATTAACTGCTGAACATGCATGTTATAAACACCACACCTTAATCAAGTTAATCTATGATATTCTTTTTATCAATCAAAACCACATAATCTTGACATAGGCTTAATAGTTAATCACTTGAATTAAGCCTTAAATGAGTCTTATATGAGCCAGCTATGTGTGCCTTGAAAGTCACTTGAATTAAGCTTTAAATGAGCCTCGACATCGTTATCATATCGTTATCGATATCGATACGATATCGATCTTGTGTTAGTGTAAATGCCGCAATTAAATTCGGCTTTCAAATACTACGTCGAAAAGGTATCAAACGCGGTCTCAAAATGAAGATTAAAAAAAATATGAACTTTGGTGAAACAATTTTGATGATCGGTGTTCTAAATCAAAAGTTACGGTCGTTTATAAGAAAAAAGCGCTCCGGTTAATACAAATATTTTTTCGTCTTTCAAAATATACGTCGGAAGGGTATCGTATTTGGGCTCAAATTGAAGAGCAAAAAAAAACATGAATTTTGGTGAAAAAATTTCGATGATCGGAGTTGTAAATCAAAAGTTATGGTTGTTTGAAAAAAAAAAAAAAAAAACAAACAAACAAACCTGAAGCAGCGGAAGATTTAATACATATGCGCGCGTCCCTCTTTAATAAAAGGGGTAATTTTGTCCGTCTGAAATTGTTTCCTTTTTGCAACTAAAAAAATGAGTATGTCCTATTTATTTATTTTGTGTCAAAAAAAGGACTTTTGGCTCTTTATCTCTTTATAAACAAAGATCGAGGCTTTTGTTTCCTATTATAAATTTTTACAATCGACGCAATAAGAAAAAAACAAAAAGAACCTTTCTGAAACCAAAACATTTTTTATGGTTTTTAAATTCACAAACAAAAACCGAACTATAACTAGGTAAAACCATTTTATTCAGTCCGGTTTGGATCGGTTTGGTGCCGGTTTTCCCTAATGACTTATTTATATATAAGTCATGAAGTAAAAGCATTAAAAAGCTATAATCGATACCACGTAGATTATAACAGAAGAACTCACTCACCCTCTACTAGCTCAGTTAATATAACCTCGATCAAGTAAGTTTATTACGGCAAGATCAAAGGACACTCACTGTGTATGGTGAGCACCGCACCACAACACATTCAGCACCTCAAGGGTAAAGACAACTCCGTGAGGAAGATCACACGAGTCTCTTGGCATCACACGAAGTGGAGAGGTGTAATAGTTCCATGCTGCGAAGAATAAACGTGCATCACCAATGATAATGGTTTTTTAGTTTTTAGATACAACATATATGTTTATTAGATATTTAATCAAACCACATGATTCATGATTCATTCAAATCAAAGGCTTCCTAGGGACATCTAATCCTAGACAATTTAATTACACTACCTAGCACATTGTAGAAAGACTATTGACTACTAAGTCAATATCCCGTAAGACCTAAATAGTTGCCTTCCGGTGCTCTCACCTTCTCTCAGCCGAAGGTCTCAATTGTGGTGCTGAGCCGAGACTACCAGAAGTCGATGTTAGATATTGCCATGTTACAAGTAATCCCCAGAGGCATACATACAATGTTATAGAGAATAACACCCCATTTAAGGTATAAAAATTCTTTTAGAAAGTGGCCTATGCTCATAGGACCTTATCATATCGAATGGTACACAAAATAAGGTAAAAAAAACACTTCTGGGGGTTAGGCCCACGCCTACAGAACCTTAGGCGTGCTCCCAACTTGACTAGGAACTTAACTCCCTGAACCGGTAGGTGCACGCCTAACAAAAGGCTAGGTGTTCGCCTACAAGTACTGAGACCTCCTCCCCTAGAATACCCCATAGGCGCACGTCTACTGCATGATAGGTGTCTCTGGGCAGTTTTCTGCACTTTTCGATCCATGTCCATCCATGTTCGGTTTCCAGCCTTTCTAACTTCAAAATTAGCACCTTTTGGCACTAATACATCACCATACCCGCAATAAACATTTATATGCAACCCAACATCAAAAGTAACATGAAACACAACTAAAAACCGATTTATAACCCCCCCTTTCCCTTACCTTTAATTTGGCAAGAAAGTGACCAAAAGCAAAACAACGATAATTCTTGCGATTCCTCGACTTCTAAGCATTTTCTACAAACCAAAAACACAATTCTAAGATTACTAAAACATTGAAAATAATCAAGAACACCTAAACTCGGAAAACTAAACGAACTTATAACCAACACTTGAACATGGTGAAAGATATATGTTGAATGCTTAAAATGATGTTGAATCCTTCAGAAAATTTGGGGAGAAATGATTGGAAATGAAGGATGAATAGAGGTAGGAAGATATATAGAAGGGCTGGGAAATCGAAGAATCATGAATGTTGCAGTTGTTTTGGGAGATACGGAATATCAAAAGGCTGCCAATGAATGCTGAAAACGTCAGAGGAGCTACAAAACATGAAAAGTTGCTGGCTTCTCCACCGGTACGACCGGTGGCTGGTGAACTTAATTTTAGGGCCCACTGGAAGCATTACATGCGTAATTATGCGAAAACCGATGCAATACTTGATACACTAATTAAGTGATATATGACATCTTTATTATGTCATCTTGACCGATATTAACGTAACCGTAAAATCAGACTCGGGGGTAACAATATTCTCATCAGACGTTTAGCATTTTTTTGTTTGTTGGTGTTGTTAATATAAGTAGATAAAACCATTAATATCCAAAGCTGTGAATTAATACCTCAGTTGTTACATACATTATCCATACATATAGCTTTTCAAAAGTTCGAAATATATGTGTTTTACTTTACAAGATTCTCATGTTTCAGTTTCAGACACATTGAGTTTAGCCATAAAAGGCATTTCCACAGACCCTATCCATAAAACTCCATTCTTTTCACATACTTCACTAACAGATATCAATGTAGTTTCACTTTTACCTCCCAATATCTCTAATATTTTACCTTCTTCACTCAATTTTACTGCCCAACCAGTGCCAGAATCATCGCCAAAGTATGAAGATCTTCTTGTTCTATGATCAACTGGGATTTTGCTAGAGCTTTTCGAAAACTTCTGCCCATTCGGATTAATCGCCACCCAAAATTCACCTTTGTGGTTCCTATGAATGTTATCCGGGAATCCCGGAAGTTGTGCAAAGACTTCAACTTTCCCTGCTTTTGAGGGTTCAAGCCAGTATTTTAAGACTCTGCTATTCGTAGTCTCGGCTACGATAAGAAATTCGCCGTTTTTACTAAGAGAGACTCCATTTGGAAACATTAGCTTGTTCAAAAGAACTGTGACCTTATTTGTTGGGGGATCGAATTTCATCAGTCTTCCGGTGTTATCACCAGTAATGATGAGAGACAAAAAGTTCCTGTAATAGTAACAACAAATAAAGTAAACGTCTTTTCACACCTATAAAAAAAATATTAAAAAAATAACGAAATAAAGTTTGATTTAAATTAAACTAGTTCAAATTTTACTTTAATCGGAGAAATTAAAGGTGTGTTATAATCGTACTTTCTTGGATATTTGGTGCTGCTGTCTGTAAAATATATAACTCCGGTTCTTGGATCGATATCCAAAGCATTGGTGAATACCATAGGAACTCCTTGCACTTCTGTTACTAGAGGAACTGCAACACCACCACTTGGGCTCACTTTCATTAGGCCCATATATGCATCGGCAATGTACAAATCACCTGTTCGTGGATTGAAAGACAAGCCCAATGGGCGCCCACATCTCTGCTCGGTCCAAGAATGATCATATGAACCTTCACAGCCTTTTCTGTTTATATACCACGACACATTAATTAGTTGTTTATAGAAGAGTTGCCACGTGGCTTCCTCGGCTTCTTGTATTTCTAAACGGAATTTTGATTAGGGTAATGGCAATACTAACGGAAAACTTGAGAAAATATGCTTCAAAGTAAAAAATCGAGTAGATATGTCTCGTAAAATAACATTTAAGAAAAATGATTTCGTGGCATTTGAGTGGTTATTTCATACCGACATATAAATACACATTCGTCGAAGTTGAAATTTCACACTAGCATTTCTAGTTTAAATGCGGGTAATTTACTTCATTGTTTAGAAAGCTTCACGAAAGTGTCACGAAATCGCAACTTGCAAAAGCGTCACAAGATGCCTCTTTTTCCTTGGGCAATGATAAAATTCTGCCATTACAAAAGCGTTGTGAATGCAAAAAGCTAAAGGTTCGGATGTCAATACAAAATAGCCACGCAAATGCCACAAATACGTTTTTTTCAAGATATATTTCACCTGTTTTTATTTTATTTTATTTTTTACCTTTTGAGCCATATTTTTTTTTTTCAAGTTTCCCATACTAAACAAGTAAACATGGTTCTTTCGTTACAATACAGGCCCTACCCAACATGTTGGGGTTATGTGTCGGCATGTATAGACAAACATTAATGGCCCGACGTTTCAAAATAATTTTTTTTTTTTTTTTGAGGGGGACGTTTCAATTTTTGATACTTATAAAAATACATATATAGGTATTTATCTGTCTGCAATATAATTTTTAATATTAAAGGATGTGCCATATGTATATGTGTGTTTATATGTGTATGCATGAATATGCAAACAAGTAAAAATCAAAATCAAAATCATAACTGTAACGCCTCCAGACCCCGGTCCTGGATGCACTAAATGAGTCATAAATGCCTCATTAATCTTGCTAAGATCGTCATCCTCACTTTGGCCTAAAAGGCTAAACCGAATTGACAAGACTTTTATGTTTCACACTTATATGGGGGTGAGCAGAACATTACTTTATGAGACTTTACATTCAGAACATTACTTTTAGATGTGGACTGGCGTCCTCGCCAGGACGACCAAGACTTGTCCCAGTTCGTCCCTATCATAGAATTCTAGAGGTGGCCCCACCACCTCTCATGACGTGGCACGTGGGTCCGTGTGACAGTCATCTTTGATACTAATCATAATTAATGATTTAAAAACATATTATGCATTCTCAAACGGGAAAAAATATGCATATATATAGTATGTAATTCGATATGAAAATAGGAAAGTACTATAGATACAACTATTATATACAAATGATTAACAGGACTAATACTACATTGGTAAAGTTGTAAAATTCAAAGATAGATATATATGAGGATAATAAAATGCGTTGTGTGACATTAATATTATAAACATAGAAATTTTGGGTGGTGTAAATACGTCTAATTTTCAATACCTTTACTTTTCAATGAAAAACGTGGATGATCATCTTCCATGTATTTGACAATCGAGTGCAAAAAAATACATAAAATGATGTTGTCTATGTGTAATTTACACATTAAACAACATATCGTTTTGTATGTAAAGTTGCATTTAACGGTCAAATACATCGAAAGAGATCAAGGTCCCCTTAAGAAAAAAAAACTTCGCGTTTAGACGTAAATTAGACGTATCCGAACCATGCGGATACACCCAAAAAAAAACCAAAAAAAAATTTAAAAAAAAAAAAAACCCTGGTCAAAGTACATGCTGCCATGTCCAGTCGAAACAACCCAAAGCTGAAAAGAGCACAAAGAAGCATTAATTTATTTATACCTGTTGGGTGTAGTGACTGCGAAATCAATCCATTTGCTCTCATTATCCACCCATTTTATTATCCGGCCGTCGGAAACGCCGGTATACGGGCCGCTGCCTTCTCCGTCGAATGTAAAGCACTCTGGACCCGCCGCACCACCATTTATCGGAATGAGTTGTAGTAGTTCATTCCATAATTCATTCTTAGTCGACCACGAGAAAATACTGGCTTCATCAGCTGAAGAAACCGTTGCTAAGACTAAGAGAATGGTAGATGAGAATGTTAGAACGTGATAGAGATTCATGATTTTAATGGAGGATAATACTTGATCCAAAAGGGAAAAACCAGCTGGAGTATTTGAACTTTGAATACCAAGATTGATGATATATATAAAAGAAAAAAAAGAAGGTCTGAGTCAAAACCATTGCTCCGTAGGCCGTAGTTTGGTGGATATAAATCGAGTTTATCCCTCAATGATCCAGCGTACAATTAAAAGTCATATGTACACTCTTTTTGGTAGCGATATATAGATGGAACTCTCACACCTTAACCTAAAGGGAAAACTTTTTTTTTCCGGCAAAGAGACGTTTTATTATAAAATAATTAAAAAATTATAAAACTCACAAGCCGAGTTTTATAACTCAAAAAACATAATCTTCATAATGCTTATTTTTCTTTTTTGATCTTCTAGACACCATATGAATTCTTTCTACAACAAAAGTTTATTTTTCAATATCAGAAGAGTGATTTTTCATTTCCTCTACTTTTCCAGGCGAATTATTCAAAAGTTGGAGAAGTTCTCTATCTTTATCCAAACCCGTTTGCTCGGTGTTACAATTCATTGAGGATGATGAAGAAGTATTTTGAGTGCTTTCTTGGACCTTAGGTGACTTCGAATGTTGTGTATGAGAGGGTGACGTATCTTGTACATGTTGATCTGAGCATTCGTCAATGCGTGAGTCTGTGTGAAGATGTTTGTCCGTCGTGTTAGAATTATCTTCTTTGTGTTCGTGCAATTGTGGTTCATGGACTTCAGGTTGTGTTTGCGTAGTGGATTATACTATAGTCATCATAGCTTTCTGATGCTCTTCGATAATGGTATGTCGTTCTAGTGCAATATTTGACGTATTCACCTTTGTATTCTCGTTCGTTTGGGGTGTAACAACATATTCCTTGGTAGTAACGGGTTGCGGTTGCCGGAACATGTGCCAACATTGTGTGCAAGGTAGGCCCGGGGCCGGCCGACGGGGTGCAACCGTATTATTAGTACTCGCGGAGTGTAAATCAAAATTCAATCTATGGTAGTAACCGGTTGCGGTTGCATATTTAGAAACAAAAACCAAATTCATACGTATCACAAAACAATTAGATATTTTTTCATAAATAAATGTTTTGATTATCGTGGACTGCTATAATAAACGGGGACTCGGAGGGCAACTCTTCACGTCGGGGAGAGTTCATGAAATGATATAATTTCAAATCCATGCTCCTTTTTCGATTGGGCTTCCTTCGCTTGATTTTGCATATGAATTTTTTTTCATAATGGCCCATTGCGCCAACAATGTGTGCGAAATAGGCCGGACGAGTTCCCTCGCCGGCAAAATAGGCGAGTTATCTACGGCAAAAAGGCTGTCAAAAACCGTCACCATTCTCATTTTGAATCCAAATTCTAATGGGAACATCCTTTAAAACATCGACTTCAACCTGGACCCTAGCCATAGAGGGCGGCGCAATTTGGCTGTGGCTGCGTCTATCCGAAGGGGCTTTCCAATACCATGCATAAGTGTATGTTAAGTGGGTCAAAGCCCAACATTATTGGTTTTAGTTATCCCATGTCGGCAATGATAGCATTAGTTAGCCAACTTAGGTACCTATATAATAGTTTTAGCCTATTATTTTTAATAGGTGTACCAATTTGAATCAAAATTAAGATAAACTCTCAATTGTCTATGTTATTTTGGCTTTTGTACTTAAGCTTCAGGAAATTTCTATCTTTTGTATTTCTCCATTATAGTAATATTTTCTATTTCGCCCGTGGACTAGTCGACAAATTGTCGGAAACCACATAAATTTGGTGTTTTGTCTTTTCCTTTTGTTTGTTATTTTGTGTTACCGTCATTAAGAGCTACGCTCGGTTTATTTTTCTTAATAGTGTAAATATAAAAGATTTATTCATAATATGTATTGGGAATTTCGGTAATGAAATCCAAACAAGAACAATCGAGGGCTCTTTGTCTACATGAAACTCGACAGTCCATTTAAACACACGCATATTCTTATTAGAAGCTTTGAAAATAACCGAATGTAGTCGTCATCATGTTCAAAGCGGATTAAGGCGTGCTTGTTATCGAGAAGGCCTATTGCATAATTGCCCTTATAATTTGGCACAATTAAAAATTTATTGATTACCTCTAGAGAGGGCCGGCTTTGACTGAATATGCCTACGAGTGAACGTTGAAAGAAGAACCGGCATTGATCGTACCCAAAGGGAAGACTATCACTACAACATCTTAATTATTTTACCACTAAGTTATGTCTCAATAATGCCTCTGAGATGGCATATATATCTATACATACATATATTGAGAGAGAATGTAGCATTTTATTTTTCAAATAACGAGCTTTCATTTATTAAAACAAGTGAAAGCAACAAAAAAAACAAGTGAAAAACCATGTAATATTTTCCAAAAACATATAACAAAAGAAACTACACAAAAAATTTGAGGCCCCAAACTAGCATCAAATGAAGCTACCTGAGGGTAATCTATATGAAATAGAGAAAAGTTGCAGGCAATTCTTCTGGAGTGAAGAGGAAGGGGATAGATAGATGATGCGACTTTTCTAGGTGTCCAATCTAACCGGTAGTATACCGGGTCAATTGTAGTCTAGTCAAGTAGTCAATGTCGTATACCACGAGGATTTGTGAGGTCAAACACCAAAAAGCTATTATTATCTCGATATAGGACGCAATAAACAAGAAAGTAAATGCCTAAATGATTCTTCTAGTGATAAGGGTGATAAATGATAAAAAGAAACCTAACCAAGATAATGTGTAGAATAAGCAAACATCTATTAGTATCATGGGAGTGGTTTCCTTCCAACTACCAACGGTGTTCAAAAGTGTGAAACGGTGCATTCATAAGCAAGTAGTTTCCCCTCATACGAGTGTATGAAACTACTCTATGCCTCCTCCTTGGTCTAGGTGTCCTGGACCTAATGAATTGACACGATACGAACTTGAATGCAATAAACAACCAATAATCCCCGGATAAGAAATGGAGTTCCACTTAAGGTCGATTTTACCTTCCGGTTCTCCTACCTTTTTTCCCACACCTAACATCTCCTTTCGGTCTCCATTAAGTGTGCGTGTGCAAGCATTAGTCAATTACTCTAACACAAGCAAACCATACAAAGCAAGTAGGAAAAGATTCACAACAAATGAAACTAACAACATAAACAACCATTCTCAATCAACATAAGAGATTGTATTATCTTTACAACATCATCTTGGCAAGTGTAGAACTAGCCACTCATGACTATGAACACCAACATGTCAAGGTTAGTATTCATAATGATGAGAACAATTGAATCAAGGTAAAGGCTAAAAAATTTACCAATCACAGGCTATGAACTCAAAAATGGAAACCTTCATTCCACTTCAAAAGCCTTCAATGGAGTTTGATACACAAAGTGTTAATCTTGCTCCAACCAAAGTAGTTAGAAATCAAACTAGGAATTCTTAATGTTTAAACATGCAATTAAAAGCTAATTTTTTGCTAAAATTTGGCTAGAAGAACCGTTGGAGGTTGGGGTGTCTTCAAGGATGAGTGAGAGTGGAGAAGATGAAGTGTGTTGATGATACGGTCGGTGAGAGGAATAAATTAGACTCTTAATTGCTTAACCCGCCAATATGGCGTGCGCCATATGCTACTGGTGTGCGCCAATCTTCTCTTTGTGTGTGATTGGCGTAGGCCAATGGGTGTTGGCATGCGCCAAACTCTGACTTGGTAGTTGGTTGCTGACACCATGCATTAAATACTCTGTTCAGAATTTGAATTCCTTGATTGGTGTAGGCCAATGTGTCTTGGCATGCACCGTATACACATGGAAGACTCCTTGATAATGTTTATTCTTCATTTGGCGCGGTCCAAACCATCTGGTGTGCGGCATAGACATATGGGAACTCTCAATTTAGCATATTAGGGGTATTTGGCGTGGGCCAATACAATTGGCGTGCACCATTTAGCCTTAAAAGGTTGTAGTCCATGCCCTAAATGCTCATGAATCATCTCTCAATCAACTTTCTAGCATCAACCTCAAAATCCAAGCTCTAAGCCTTGGTACTTGTGCTGCAAAACAAACACAAAAAAATACCGCGCGTAAATCTGATAACAAAATTGCGGCTAAATAGCCTATATAAAAAAGAAAAATAGTAGTTTTTCATGATATTTCCTATTTACACAAAATGGTCCAAATCATCACAATAATTGATCAAGTTGATATCAAAACATCGATAAATGCATGAGAAATAGGGATAAATCATCAAGAAATGCATCATCTGGTTGACTCACATCAATAAATGCACTACGTCTCTTGGAACAAGCTCTACAGACCTTGAGATTGTGGAGGAATGGGTTTCAAGCGATTGCAGGGCATGAACTTGGCTTTCCTGAAAAAGTTAGTGTGGTATATCGTGACAGATGATAACTCTTTGTGGGTATAGATTCTGGTCCATAAGTGTAGCAATCCATTTGAAAGCCCCAAGAGGACTAGTTCACCTACCAGGAAAAACATTTGTTGAACAACAGCCGCCCTTAAGGAGGGCTTTGATTCAAAACATGAGGCCATAATATGGAATGAGGGTGGAGCTAAAAAATATGTAGTAGCAAGGGGGCATGAATATCTCACAAAAAAAGTTGACATTGTGAAGGACAAGTTTTGGGATGATGTCTGGAAGTTGCAAGGACCATCTAGACTAAACTTGACCCTTGTGGCAGGCTGCCTAAAATGCACTCCCGACTCTTTCATTGTTATGCATAAGACATGTGACTACTTTGCCTTGTGCAGTATCTGCAAATCTAGGGAGGAGACCAGCATGCACTCTTTGTGAGACTGCAGAAAATCAAGCTTGATATGGGAGAACATAATGCCCAGACAGAAGTGGAGAGACTTATTCTCCTATCCAACGATACATGAGTGGATTGCCTCAAATCTCAAAGGACATAGAGGCAACAGAGAATGGCCATATAACTTCAAAGACATGCTGAACTATATTTGGTAATGGAGGAACCGAATACAACTTGGAGTACAGGAGATGCTCCCACCAATAAATGTTAAAGTAGTGTTATATACTACTACAACGTCTATGTCACAATAAATCACACAACCAATGACGGATATTGAAATTGAAGCTATGTTCGATTAATCCGGTGGTTGCACCAAGAGAACCAAATGAGTCGAGGTGAATTATATAATTTTTTTGATATGAAAAATGTTTCATAAGGGCTAATTAGCCCACCTAAGATTACTCGTATCTCTATTTTAAAAACAACATATTTTTACAATTAATTATATTGACTGTCAAATTAGTCAATGCGCTTAACATCATCAATAGATGTTAAGAATAGTGATGACTAGGACACTTGTAGAGTGCCAAAGTGATGACTATGACACTTGTAGAGTGATCAAGTTTGTAGAATTACAAACATAAAATAAAATGCGGAATTATTATTGATGAACTGAAAGTTACAAGTTGAAGTTACAATGTAGCTAATCATGGGGTATTTATAACCTCATACACCTCATGAATCAGTTTGAAGTTAGCTACAAATGGTTAAACAAACTATAACTGAATAACCGCTCTCTATATTACAATATACTAGACTGCTTCAGTAGGCTGCTGTCCTCATACTGTCAGCAGGGTGCATCAGCTGACGCACTCAGCATTCCTGTTGGTCCCAGAGAAGGGTAAAAGTATAGTCAGAGGGGGGGTGAATGACTATACTGGAGTTTCAAAAAAATTCTCAATATAAAAGCTTTTGGGCAGCGGATAAGTCTCTTATTTTAACACTATTTCAAAGTAGGATGTGCACACACAAAGTATGGATTATGCAGTAAGTAAGTGCTGAAAGTAAATAGACACAAAGGTTTATAGTGGTTCAGGGTGGTGTAATCCCTTAATAAACTCTTCTCTTGTGATGATTGGAGGAATTCACTATTGTTTTCACTGATACAATAGTTAGATTGTCCTTGGCTATACAAGCTTCATAATCTCCAAGACTATCTCTCTATGGCTTCAAAAGCTTCAGTGACTCAGTCTTCAACACTGCTTCTTAAGAACAAATCCTTCTGTAGCTATCACAAACACAACTCTTTCTCAGATGGCTCTGATTCGGTTGATTGACTGGTGTGAATTGGATTCACAGATTCTGTTGATCAATCTCAGTGCTTGATGTGGAATTTGAGCTCTGATTGCTGAGTTGATCTATAGATATGTTCATTAAGTTCAGATAGAAGGCTTTTCAAATTGACAGAGTTTCTGCTTGTTCTTATGTAATTCAATCGTCGTTTTTCCTGTCTGTGAATGCCTTCTATTTATAGCCTTGATAATCCTTGATTTGAATTTCCGTCCATTGTCTATTTAATGTGGAGAATAATCCTTGATTTAATTATTGATTCCCCTTGATTATATCCTCCTTGATTTCAGTGATCCGGATTTTATTCAAACGTCTATCATAAAATCTGTCATTGATTGATTCTTGATTGATTATGCATATAATGCTTGATCCTCTGAATCTTCCTTAATTCTTCACGTTGTGAATAAGCTTGAATTGCTTTGTTGTTCCTTTACTTGACTGTTGCTTGAACGGTTGAGTGTTTCTGCTGACTTAGCTGATTAGTTCTTCCTTCACTGCTTTTTCTTTACTTAGCCGGCAGACAGTTCACTTTGTTGGTTCACTGCTTGTTTTCTTTCTTTTACTTCACTGATCCTTGATTTGAGTGAGATCAGTGTACACCATATTTAAACAATGAATTTCATCACTTGAAATATAATTTAGACTTATCCAAGGTCATCACAGACTTCCTTGGTTATAAGTCAGTCCGTGTGCCTTCATGCTTCTCTGTTGGTACTTGGCTGCTTCTACTCTGCCGAAATTCTGTTTTACTTAAGCATCCTACAAACTAGGGCAATACTTGTCTGACTCAACTTATACAACATGTCAGACTCTAAGTAAAGACTTATACAGAGAATACTAACTTATTTCATGCTTGCTATAACAGCTAGTATGGCCATCATCAAAACATAATAAAATGCTTCCTAACAATTACCGTCAGCCTCTATACTGTAACACCCCTCTCAAGCTGAGAGTGGTACATGAACAACTTGCACTCAGCATTCCCTTCAGCTACTTGAACTCTGGAAGATCTTTGAAACTCTCAATTTATCTAGTAAATAAGAGAAAATAGGTGCATTCAAGGCCTTGGTGAGGATGTCAGCTATTTGTTCTTTTGTATTGATTGGAAGAAGTTTGACAAGTCCTGATTTGACTTTGTCTCTCACAACATGGAAATCAATTTCAATATGTTTTGTTCTTTCATGAAAGATTGGGTTATGAGCAATGTGCATTGCACTGGCATTGTCATAAAATAACACACCAGGCAACTGAACTAGAACCTACAAATCATGTAGTAGATAAATTAGCCACCCGGATTTCACAAATTGCATTTTCCATAGCCCTGTACTCAGCTTCTGATGAGCTTCTAGCTATAGTTGTTTGTTCTTGGCCTTCCAAGAGATTGTAGCATCTCCTAGAAACATTATATAACCTGATACTGATCTTCTTGTTTCAGGACAACCAGCCCACTCACTGTCTATAAAATCTTTAAGTGCAAGGTTGTTGTTTGCTGGGAATAAGATGTTTGACCAGGATTAGTCTTCAAATACCTCAGCAGTCTATAAGCTACCTTCATATGAATTTCAGTAGGAGTGTCTAGAAATTGACTCAGCTGCTGAACTGCAAAGGAAATATCTGGTCTAGTGAAGGTAAGATACATAAGTTTGCCCACTAAGGATCTGTAAGTAGTATTATCCTCTAAAAGGGGTGAGTCACCATGTTGTAAAGTTTTTTTAGACTCCATAGGTGTCTTAGCAGGTTTTGCTCCCAAAAATTCATATTCCTCTAGGAGATTAAGAGTGTATTTTCTTTGAGAAATTGATATGCCTGTAGGTGTCCTGACATCTTCAATGTCTAGGAAATATCTCGATTTTCCGAGATATTTAATAGTGAATTGCTAATGTAAGGCATCTTGACCTGCTGAATTAACTTCTCATTAGGGCTTGCTGCTATGATGTCATCTACATAGACCAGCAAGGCAATAAAGGACTGTCTTGATCCTTTTGTGAATAAACTGTGGTCATTTTTGGATTGAATGAATCCTTGAGACTCCAAAGATCTAGTCAACTTTCAATTCCATTGTCTGCTGGCTTGCTTGAGGCCATACAATGACTTAGTGAGTCTGCAAACTTGATTTGGTTTAGTTGCTGCACAACCTGGGGGTAACTACATGTATACTTCTTCATGCAAATCTTCATGTAGGAAAGCAGTGTTGACATCCATCTAATGTAAATGCCAATTATTGGTTGTTGTTGCTGCAAGTAACGTTCTAACTGTAGTAATTTTGACAACATGAGAGAAAGTCTCTTGATAATCAATCCAATATGTTTGAGTGTAGCCGTTTGCTACTAGTCTAGCTTTATATCTCTCTATTGAACCATCAGGGTTGTATTTGATTCGTTGTATAGCCATTTGCACCCAATGGGTTTCTTGCTTGGGGGCAGATCAACTATTTCCTATGTATGAGTCTTTTGTAGAGCTTCAATCTCTGTTTGCATTGCTTCTTTCCATTCATCATGCTTGATTGATTGATTGTAAGTCTTAGGCTCTTTAACAGCATCAATAGCATTAATGAATCTTGAATAATCTGCTGAGAGATTATCCAGACTTATGACTGCACTCAGCAGGTGTGGAGTATGTTGAACAGTATGAGCACCCCCTTGATAAAAGGTTGGTGATTTTCTTGTTCTTGTGGACCTTCTTAATTGTGTGGGTTCAGGTGCCTGATTTACTGGTGCATGCTCTTCATTAGATGCCTCAGCTACAACAGATCCTATGTCTGGTTGGTTTGCTGAGTAATTCATCAGATCATCAAAAGTGTCCATTATTGGTAAATGAACGGGCATGTCAGCAAGATATATAGCCTTTCCCAACACCTGTTGAAATAGAGGAAAATAAGTCTCATGGAATTGAGTATTTCTAGCAACAAAGATATCTTTGTTGGTAATGTCTAAGAGAATAGCACCATTGGATGTATTTGAATTCCCAAGATACACACAAGTCCTACATCTTGAGTCAAATTTTGCCATACTTGCTTAAGTGTGCAAGAGAAGAATAAGCAACCAAAAACTTTAAACACGGTTAGTCTGGTTTAGTGCCATAAAGCACTTCATGTGGAGTGCTTTCCTTCAGCAGTGGTGTAGGTGTAGCATTAATCAATTTTACAGCATATAAAAGACAAAAACCCCAATATTCAATTGGTAAATTACTCTGGAACCTCAGTCCCCTAGCAATATTCAGCAGATGTTGATGTTTTCTTTCAACAATACCATTTTGTTCAGGTGTGCTGACACAAGATGTCTGATGTATGATGCCCTGCTGAGCATAATAATCAGTGAGTTGGAACTAAGCTCCATTATCAGATCTAATAACTTTGATAATTTTGTGAAATTGTGTGGAAACAAATTTAACAAAAGATTTAACAAGGTCAGAAGCTTCAGATTTGTGCCTCATAAGAAAAACCCAAGTAAATCTAGAAAAATCATCTACAACAGAAAGAAAATATGGAAAATTAGGGATAAGGACAAAATCTGGAATATTTTTAAGTAACAGGACAACTACATATTTTTTATAGGGAGAAGGACAACTGCATAATTTTTATTGAATCCCGAAAATCGGTGAATGAATCCCAAAATGTGAATTTCGACGGTGAATTTTGACAGTGAATCCGAAAATCGGTGAATCTCGACAATGAATTTTGAAAATTAGTGAATTTCGACGGTGAATTTCTAGTGAATTTCGACGGTGAATAAATAGTTTTGTCCTTTATGCAAAAGTTTCAAAAAAACTGTCCTTCTACTCAATTGATGAAATATTTCTGTCATTCTCCCTCATTCCCCCAAGAAAATATTGTTGTCCATTCACACTATACTGTCTTAAAGGACCCCAAATATCCATATGAACAAGATCAAAAGCAGAATGTACGGCAGTGGTGCTTAATGGAAAAGGTTTTTTTTCTTTAGTTTTACCATGGGACAAACATAACAGAGGTCTGATCACAAAACTTTACATAAGCAGACTTTGAACTAATGACTTGAAGTCTCTTATCTGGCAAGTGTCCTATTCTGTAATGCCATAAGAGGGCATCATCTAATCTATCGATAAGATGTGATTTTCTACAACATTGGCAACATAAAGTCTTATTGGTTGATCCATGACATAAAGTCCTTTGTGTAACTCAGCTGAACCAATCACTTTCTTGTTCGTGTCCTGTAAAACACATTTGTTAGCAGAAAAGACAGCTTCTCCTTTTGTATGATTAATAAATGAAGATAAACATAAAAGGTTATACTTAAATCCAGGAATGCAAAACACATCATGTAGGACCAGCCGAAGATTGACCCTTACTTGTCCTATATGTGTGAAACATTATTTCCATTAGGTAATCCTATTTTTATACCAGATGAAGGTTTGGGATTGCTTAATAGATCTAATGATCCTACAATGTGATCTGTGGAACTAGAGTCCAAGATCCATTGTATAGATTTTACTAAATTTAGATCACATGTCCTTGTAGCAGGTGAGTAGTGTGTCACAATATCAGCAGGCTGGCCAATAGCAAACCCAGCATGTCTAGGTGGATCAGAACTCAGCAGAGCCATCAACTTGTCAAGTTGCTGTGTAGTAAGATTTGGAAACCCCGGACCAGCAGACCTATTTTGGGCCTGATCTTCTTTTGCTGACTGTTCTTCCACTATCAAATTAGCCCTTTTTGACTTGAATCCAAGAGGATAGCCATGTTTCTTGTAACAAGTCTCCTCTGTATGACCATTAAATCCACAAAAGCTATATTGCATCTTCTTGGGATTTTTAGGTCAGGGATTTGCAGCAGAAGCAGAGTTATGTCTGTTGAAACCATTGGCTCAAACTCATCCCTTAAACCTTTAAGGAACTTCATGACATGTTCAGCAGTGACATTGATGATCATAAGAACAAACTGATACAGAACTGATAGTCTTGATTTCTTCCTATAGAACCATCAATTTTGGGAAATATTGATTGACAGAATCATTTCCTTGCTTTAGCAGATGCATCTCTTTAAGAAGATCTGACAACCTCAAGACATCAACATTAGAAAATCTTGCTGCAAGATTCTTCCAAACTGCATGTGCACTCTTGAAGTACATTAAACTCTGGGCAATGATGTTCTCTACAGAATTCAAAATCCACGATCTCACCATTGTATCACACTGTCTCCATGCATGGAAATCTGCTGAATCTGCTTCTGGCCTTTTGATTGTGCCGTCTACGAAGCCAATTTTATTCTTGGTGATTAACACCATCTCTATAGACATCTTCCATGGATTATAGTTGTTGCCATTCATCAATGGTTGAACAAGAACTAAAGATGGATTCTCAATGGACCGGAGGGACTTATTTCTTGTTTCTTGGCTGCCATGGCTATCAATGATCACAAATCAGTTATGAAAGTGAAATTACAGAAAAATCGATCAAGAAATGATCCTGTTTACTCTCAAGAAACTGTAATCTTTGAAAAGATGAAGAACACTCTTAAGGTTCTTTAAAGATTGGAGAGAAAATTCTCAGATTTTTGCTCTGATACCATGATGAAGTTTGTAAAATTACAACATAAAATAAAATGTGGAATTATTATTGATGAACTGAAAGTTACAAGTTGATGTTACAATGAAGCTGATCATGGGGTATTTATAACCTCATACACCTCATGAATCAGTTTGAAGTTAGTTTCAAACGGTTACAATAAACTATAACTGAATAACCGCTCTCTATATTACACCATACTATATCTTGCTTCAACAGGCCGCCGTACTCATCGTCGGCGGGGTGCATCAGGTGACCACACTCAGCATTCCCTTCAGCCTCTATACTATAACATAGAGTGCCAAGTGTCAGTGAATGAATGGGACAAGTGTATTAGAGGATTAGATGGAATATTAGTTTGTTATATTTCTGTTAAGAAAGTCTTATAAAATGTAATGGTGCACTAGACCAATCCCTCAATGAAATGAATATTCAGAAAATCTAGCTAAAGTCTCTTGTCTATTATTTCTTCTTGGTATCGGAGCTAGGAATGGAGCAGACCTCTGCTCCGCCGCCGGTGATGGATCCTCCACCGGCTACAACACAAATCCACCTCGGATCAACCATTGGTTCATCTGCAGCGCCACATACTACTCGAATTCCAGCCACTCTTGTTACTACACCAACAAGAGTTGACACAGTCGCTATGTATCCACCACGCACTGACCCATCCACCTCCAATCTCCGGCCACCTTCATCCAAATGGCCAAACTCCTTTCCATACCTTTCCTCATTCTCTCTTGGTTCTAACGGTTCTTTGCCGCCATCTCCACCAAAGTACCTGGTCTATCCACTTAGACCCCTTTATCCGGCCATCTAAATCAACCGACAACAGTCAAATTAGACAGAAATAACTATCTCCTCTGGCGTTACACCATCCTGCCAGTTGTTCACGGCCACAAATTGGAAGATCATCTGCTTGATCACCTACCCAAACCACCAGAATTCCTTATTTATCCGGGTCCCGGTGGTGCTGTTCTCACCAGCAATATCCTAAATCCATCATTTTTAGAATAGAACCAGGTTGATCAACTTCTTATGGGGTGGCTCCTGGGTTTGATGACTGAACAAGCTCTATTGGAAGTTATGGGGTGTGATAACCCTGCTCAGGTATGGAAAACACTTGAAGATTTATTCAATAGTCGATCTGAAGCTCGCATGTTGGAGTTCAAGGACGCCCTTACGAAAACCATTAAGGGAACAAAGAATATCACTGACTATCTAGCTCTCATGGAGTCATACGCCGATAGTCTTGCTACTGCTGGATATCCGGTGTCCAAATCTGAGCTAATCTTAGCAACATTTGGGGGTCTTGACAAGGAATATGAAGCTGTAGTTGTAAACATCACAGCTAGGGTTGGTTCACTTACATGGCAGGAAGTGCAATCCCAACTTATTACGCATGAGAGGCTACTTTCTCGGTTCAACCCTACTCGGACCTTGGATCCCAGTCATCCTACTGCTCATCAAGATGCAAGATCCTCTCTTAGACCAGATAACAGACCCTAAAATCAGAGTCAATCCTCAAGAGGTAGAGTTCAATCCAGGGGAGGCAGATCAAAGGGCAGAAGTGGAGGTGGTTGAGGATCAAATTGAGGATTAGCTGGAAGTGGAAATGGCACTGGCAGAGGCATAGTTTGTCGTTTGTGTGGTAAAATTGGACATACAGCCAACATATGTTGGCACAGATATAAGGAGGACTTCAACAATGGCCCAGGAAATTCATAGGGCAATCAGAATCAGAATCAACCTTCTAGACAAGTCTCTGCATATCTAGCTACACCCCAATCTGTGGAAGACCAAGCATGGTACATGGATAGTGGTTCCTCTAACCATGTCACCAATGACTTGAACAATCTGCAAGCTCAAACTATGCTGGTAATGACCCTTTAACTGTTGGTAGTGGTGAGAAACTGAGAATAACACACATTGGTAGCAGCACTTTACACACGCCACATGCTAATCTCACTTTGAATTCCCTGTTACATATCCCCCATATTACTAAAAACCTGCTAAGCATTTCCAAACTTGCTAGTGATAACCCTGTGTCTATTGAATTTAACTCCTCTCATTGTTTTGTTAAGGATCTGAATACAGGGAAGACTCTTCTAGTAGGGGTACTTGATGATGGCATGTACAAGCTGCCTACTGCTGAAAAAAGCTCCATTCACTCCAAATCATCCACACCATTACCATCATGTGCTCCCTCATCCTTAGTCAGTACTAGTAATCTGGAAACTGATGCCAATGTTTGGTATAATAGATTACGTATCCATCTAAAAAGGTCTTAGACCATGTTTTATCCAGTTGTAATGTCTCTGCTTGCAATGAATTGAAGTTTTGTGAAGCCTGTCAATTTGTCAAAAGCCATGCTTTACCTTATAACACTTCTATTTCTCATGCTAATTTTGTTCTTGACCTAATACACTATGACATCTGGGGGCCTGCCCTTCTAAAATTCAAAACTGGCTACATATATTACATACACTTTATTGATGACCATTCCAGATTCATATGGATCTACCTTCTCAAACACAAATCAGATGCTTTATATGCCTTTAAAGAGTTTAAGTTAATGGTTAAAAACCAGTTTGACACTAAAATCAAATGCCTACACCTTCATGAATTTGAAAGAATCTGGAATCACCTTTAAACACCCCTGTCCACACCTTCATGAACAAAATGGTATGAGTGAGAGGAAACACAGGCATATTGTTTAGGGTGATTTTATACGATTTCTAATGTTATATTTTATAACAATTTCCTCCATATTCGTATAATTTGCATAGAAATCAAGGGTTTAATCGAATTACTGAGCAAATGAGTTTTAAAAGTGGTTAAGTGCAAATTTGTGTTAATTATGTGGTTTCATTGATAAAAATATTTGAATATGAGATGTTACATTTTGCACGATGTTATCATGAATGTAGGTACGCTTGCATGTTAAATGAGGAGCTTAAACGAAGATCAGATGAAGATTAAGAAGAAAGCTCGATTCGAATAAAGAAAGCTCGATTCGATTCGGCCCAAACTTGGTGATCAAGTATTTCAAAATATGCCACGTAACATTATATTTTGAGGCCTAAAAGATGGATTTTGAGGAAAAGAAGAAGATGCCACGAGTTTACGAGATCAACGGATCAATATTTTCCAACGTACTTCTACCGTAACCTGTTTTTCGATGGAAATTTTACCCGACTTAGAGGCATTTTTCAGGGGAAGAGTTCTTGACGAAAGTTGTAGATACTAAAATGAGCTTTCCAACGCATTTTGAATCACGTCAATCGGAGGTCTACAACTCAAGTTATGATTTTTTTTCCGAACAGCTGAAAAAACGGACGAACCGAAGATATATTTTTTTGTATCAAATGGTGCATGTGGAGTGTAATAATGATTCCTAACAAACTCCAAACCTCACTCCAAGCCTCCATAACAAACTCATCATGACTCCCAAGCCTCCATAACAACCTCCTAGCCTCCCTCAAATGAAGCCTCCCTTTTACACCCTTCATTATACAAGATATTATATATACACACCTCCATCACCACAAAAGGGAACTCAACCATTTCACCTAAAAGAGGCTTGGCCGCCCCTTCCTTGGCCTCCATGGCCATCCCTTTCTCCATGTAGTTTCTCCACTTTTTTCTATCATTTTGTTGAAGAATTGAAGATGTGTGTATGTATATATACATATATGTCTATGTATATCTATATGTAAGCATACATACAAGCTTCTTTCTTCTTTCTTTTTAGTTTTGAGCCATATATGTATGCATATGTCTATGTATGTATATGTATATGCTTGTATGTTTAAATAATGTTGTAATAAAACGATGATGAGAAGCTAAAGCACGTTGGAACAAGCCTTGTGAAGCCGTTTCTTAGCAACATCTCGATTTCGAATTTGGATTATCTTGTAAGTTTTAATAAAAGTTGTATCTTTTCTATGTTTTTGTTGTTGTTATGCAATTTATATCGAGAGATGGTTGCTATTTGATGTTTAACGTTTGACGAGAGTCGTTGTTAAACCTTAGATCACCATAGTCAAGATTGGTTCTTTAACCTATATATAACGAGAGTTGTTAGGTTAGAAATCTAGATTGCGAGATTGAGAAATCTTACACCTTTGTTATGAAAGCGTTAATCTTTAAAGATCGAGAGATGACGAGATTAATAGGCGAATTATCTACGAAAGTAGAAATTCATACCTTTGATGGGTGAATCACAATTTTCGTTAAATCACTACAAGATAATCCAGAGAAGAAATTGAGTGTTGTGGAATCGGTGGATCATTGCTTGTTCGTTGTTAAATTAATTGAAAAGAAATCGTTGTCTTTGTCTTGCTTTCGTCTTCATCGTAATCGTAGAAATTGTAGTTTTAGTTATAAAGTAGAAATAACTTAGTTCGTAACTATCTTTCCGGCTTTGGATTGACAACCCTCTCTGTCCGGTTTATTGTTTTCGTTTTTAATTTCGTTTTGTTTTATTTTCCGTGACAAACTTTCGAAAAATTAAGAACTAGACCAACCTCGATTCCCTGTGGATCGACTCCGGTTTTTAATCGCTATACTACGATCCCTGCACTTGGGGTAAACCGGATTTATTTATTACTTGTTTGTTTTGCTTTGCTATAAAATCCGAGACAAGTTTTTGGCGCCGTTGCCGGGGACTTGGCACGGAAAATTTTCGTTTTCGTTTTTTTTTGTCAACTAAGTTATCTGTTTTCGTCTTAAACAATAAAAAAAAAATTAAAATTAAAAAAAAAAAAAAAAATCTTTCGGTAATTACCGAGAGAGAGAAAAAAAAATATTTTCTTTTCGTTCTGTTTCTGTTCTGTATTAGTTTTATAGTATTTTGTTTCTTTTACGCTGTTTAGACCTGTTTCGAGCCTGTTTTAGTATAGTTTTTTTTTAATTCTAAAAAAAAAAAATTAAAAAAAAAATTTTAAAAAAATTCTCGATAAATACCGAGTGGATTCGGTAATTACCGAGAAAGAGAGAAAAGAAACACGGAACACGTTTCAATCATTGAGGTTGGGTGATGGATTCTCGGTGAATCCCACTCTGCGGAAGCATAAGGATAAAATCTCGAAACCTCGTGATTTAGGTGTTGGTGCCCAAACGTAGTTTATGCAAACTCGAACTCACGGGGGACCACTTTTGTATAATCCGGAGATAGAGCGAACCATCGCTCGACCAAACAGACGTTTGGCCCGGCTCACCGGACCAACGGACGAGGGAACCACGGAAGGAAACAATCCTGAAGGATACGTTGAGGGAGAAGCTCAAGGAGGAGCCCAGGTTGAAGAAATGGCAGAGCAACGGACATTGGCAGACTTTGCCATGCCATCTACTGTGAAAGTTAATCCTGCGGTCGTGATTCCTGAAATCACGGCTGATAATTTCGAACTCAAAACTTCTTTAATCAATTTGGTAAGAGGTTCCACATTTCATGGATTTTCCACTGAGGACCCGCACGATCACATTCACTCATTTCTAGAATCGTGCGGGACTATTTTAATCAAAGGGGTCACTGAGGACGCCCTAAAGATGAAACTTTTTCCCTTCTCACTGAAGGGAGAAGCGAAAGAATGGTATAAATCCTTACCAGTCGAATCCATTACTTCGTGGGAGGAGTTGGAGAAAGAATTTACGGGCCGTACTTTCCACCCGCAAAGACGGCTCATCTTCTCGAATCGATATTCACTTTTGTGCAATCCGAGAAGGAATCTTTTTACGATGCGTGGAGACGATTTAAGACTCTCTTGAGAAAGTGCCCCCACCATGGGCCGGATAAACAAAGATTGGTCAACACTTTCTACGGTGGTTTGACCGAATTGACTAAGGGAATGGTGAATAGTTCGCTGGAGGTGCATTTCGAGAAAGACACCGATGAGGGATGGATGTTGTTTGAAGATATTGCAAAGTATAATTATGCCCCTACTATGCAAAAGTGCGTCCAATCGAAAAGCTCGGCTTGCGGGGAAGTATGAGGTAGATGAGACCACGTCTCTAAAAGCTCGTTGGCCGCACTACGAAGCAAGTGACGGCAATGAATGTTCAAAGTCTTGTGTGTGACAATTGCCATGGCCAAGGCCATCGTAGTAATCAATGCCGGCTTGACCCGATCTCACGGGTCAAAGCCTGTTCAAAACAATGTCGTTTGCCAAAATTGCGATACCGTTGGGCACGCATTCCATCGGTGTCATCTATTGTTGCATTCGAAGAAGTGAATACATTCACTTCTCAAAATTATCGACCTTCGGGTCGAATCAAAACACTCAAGGATTCAATTATAACCGGAACCACCCTGGTTTCCGATGGAGTGACCCTTCTGGGGCAGCAAACCCCCATCAGTTCAGGACCCTAGGCCTAATCAAAGCAATTTTCAATCCAACTATCGACCAGCATGGAACACCAATCCACCGCAAAATCAAAATCAATCATTTCGGATCTTAGAACAAAAGTTGAGCGAGCAAATCACGGCCAACACTCAATTGGCAAATGCTTTAAGTACTCGACCAAGACGGTGAGAAATTTGGAGGTGCAAATGGGACAAATTTCGGGCAAAGCAAGCAAGTCGACCTCAAGGTCGTTTGCCGAGTTTTATCGAGAAGAACCCCCGAGGGGTTAATCGGTCCAAAATGACCGGGAATTCTTGCACCGATCTCGCCGCACCATGGAACTATGGTCAAGATGAGCCGAATGCTATAAACCGAGGAGTGGGAAAGCGGTTGGCGGTCGGGCCAACCAGGGAAACGAGTAGCCCCTCCCCGCGAGCGAGAGACGCAGAGGGGAAGATCTTTGTTCTCCTCGAAAGATGTTGGGACTACTATTGATCCAAGTGAAAGAGAAAATTCGAAGAAAAGGTGAAAGTTGAGAATTCGATGATGAAGAGAATACCGCCGAGAAGAAGTCGATTCTAAGTTAAGTTCGGGAAGCATGTGAGGTGGAAGGATAGGGAAGACAAAGCAATCAATGATAAGACGGCAAAGAAGCACTTTACTGAGGAAGACTTTGCTGATCTCCCTTACCCACCTAGCAAAAACAAGTTGTCATTAACAGTCGATAAAGAATATAAGAAGGTTATCGACTTGCTCAAGAATACTGAGGCAAACATTCCATTAGTTGATCTTTTGATAGGAATGCCAAAGTATACAAAGTTTATAAAGGACGCAGTGAGTTCGAAAAAGAAGCTCCAAGAGCTCGAGCACATAGTATTGAATGGAGAATGCTCAGCAATCAGCCAGACTAAACTTCCTGTGAAGTGTCCTGACCCTGGTAGATTTACGATTTCATGTACTATTGGGAACAGGGACTTCCACAATGTTTTGTGTGATTCGGGAGCATCAATCAATCTGATGTCTACGTCAATCTTCCAATCTCTTGGATTGGATCAATCTATTACGCTTAAACCTATTTCTCTTCAACTTGCTGATAGAAGTGTGAAATATGCAAGGGGAATTGTAGAAGATGTATTGGTCAAGGTTAAGAACTTCATATACCCAGCTGATTGGGTAATCATGGATATGACCAACGATAAGAAAAACCCCTTGATCCTTGGAAGACCTTTTCTTGCAACCGCCCGTGCCTTACTAGATTCCCACAGTGGCGAAGTGACCTTACATTTGGAGGATGAGAGTATAAAGTTCAATGTGGGTAATGCAGTGAAGCACCCGTCCAAAGTGACACTTGTTTAGCTATTGAGGACGATTTCACCGATGAGTATGATAAACAAGTGTTCATGGGTAGTTGGGATGAGGAAGAATTCAATAAACTATACGCAACTTGGACTAATGAGGAGTGGATAAAATTTTTAGAAGAGATTGACAAGGAAAGTTCGATTACCACGAGGTGGTAGGAAAGAAGATGAGGGAGAGGCATGGTGATATGCCCGGATTTGCAAAAGGAGACGAGGCCCCTGTCACGTGGGAGGCCATGATGCTTCATAGCCCTTATAATAAGCTTGGAGATCTAGAGCTTAAGGGAGATAAATTGAGACCAAGTGTGGAGAAGCCACCGTCGATTTAGTGTTGAAACCCTTGCCTCAACACTTGAAATACATTTTTCCGAGGGACGGTGATAAGCTCCCTTTGATCATTTCATCTAAGTTAGAACCGAAGGAGGAAGAAAAGCTTATCAAAGTGCGCAAGATAATATCCTCGCCTTTGGTTGGCAAGTGGGAGATATTAAGGGGATAAGCCCCGATATCGTATGCATAAGATCGGATTTGTTGAGGGATCGAAGAAGGTGCGACAGCCTCAGAGAAGGCTAAACCCTCACATGCAGGAAATCGTTAAGAAGGAAATCATCAAATTGCTTGACATGGGTATCATCTACCCAATAGCCGATAGTGAATGGGTGAGCCCCACTCAGGTGGTGCCAAAGAAAGGAGGGATTACTATTGAAAAGAATGAAAAGGGGGAAGAGATTGCCTTACGACAAGTCACTGGTTATAGAGTTTGCATCGACTACAGAAGACTAAATGAGGTAACTCTAAAAGACCACTTTCCCTTGCCATTCATTGACCAGCTCCTTGAGAGGCTTAGTGGCAAGCAATTTTATTGTTTTTTGGATGGCTATTCGGATACTTTCGGATAGCTATCGACCCCACCGATCAAGAAAAGACTACCTTCACTGTCCCTCCGGTACCTTCGCTTACCGAAGGATGCCATTTGGTCTCGTAACGCACCAGCCTACATTTCAAAGATGTATGCTCGGCTATCTTCAATGGTTTAGTGGAGAAGGTGATGGAAATTTTTATGGATGACTTCTCTCGTATTCGGGGACAAGTTTCGACCACTTTGTTTACACAATCTTGATAAAGTTCGTCCCGGTGCATAGAGAAGGACTTAGTCTTAAATTGGGAGAAGTGCCACCTAATGGTGGAAGAAGGAATTGTTCTTGGACACAAGGTGTCCAAGGAAGGTATAGAGGTTGACAAAGCGAAGGTAAAAGCTATTGAAAAAATGACATACCCTAAAAATGTAAGAGAAGTAAGAGGATTCTTGGGTCATGTTGGATTCTATAGGCGGTTCATTAAAGACTTTTCTAAGATAGCCAAGCCTTTGTCAACTCTCTTAAGAGAGGATGTGAAATTTGTTTTCACCCCTGAGTGTGAAAGAGCTTTTAAAGAATTAAAAGACAAGTTGATTACCTCGCCAATTCTTATAGCACCCGACTGGAAAGCTCCCTTCGAGCTTATGTGTGATGCTTCTAATTATGCAGTCGGAGCGGTGCTAGGTCGAGAGTGGACGGCGAGGTTCCAACCTATCTACTACGCTAGTCACACTTTAAACCCAAGACAAGTAAATTATGCAACAAGGCGAGAAGGAGTTGTTGGCGTAGTTTTTGCCATGGATAAATTTAGAAGCTATTTGCTTGGGTCGGAAGTTACGTCTGGACGAGACCATTACGCATTGAAGTATACGTTGAGCAAGGCCGATGCCAAGCCTCGTTTGATGAGATGGATCTTGATTTTACAAGAGTTTGATGTTCATATCCGGGACAAGAAGGGTAGCAAGAATGTGGTAGCCGATCACATGTCTCGGCCGACCGATGATCATCAAATAGAGTCGGATGAGATTGGAATTGATTTTCCAACCGAGCAACTCATGACTATTGATGTGTGCGAGGTTATTCCCGCCCGTACCGGAAAAGGTTCTCCTTGGTTTGCACCTTTTGCAAACTTCTTGAGCGGCGATATCCGGACCCCGACTCGACATATCAGCAAAAGAAGAAATTCTTTTCGGATTTGAACTATTATGTGTGGGACGACCCTATTCTCTTCAAGCGTTGTAAGGATGGATTACTCCGTAGGTGTGTCCCTGAGTTCGAGCAGAGGGACATTATAGAGCAATGCCATGACGGACCTGTGGGAGGTCATTATGGAGCTGGGAAGACCGCTCTTTGCGAAGATTTTTCATCCGGTTTCTACTGGCCGACAATTTTTAAGGATACAGAGAGTTTTGTAAAAGGTTGTGACCGGTGCCAGCGCACCGGTAAACTTTCTCGGCGAATGGACATGCCCCTACACCCCATTCAACAATGTGAAGTTTTCGACGTATGGGGTATTGACTTCATGGGACCGTTTCCATCCTCGTATGGGAACAAGTACATTCGGTCCGCGTTGACTACGTGTCAAAATGGGTAGAGGCAATAGCAACACCGCGGAACGACCACAAGGTGGTCAAGAGCTTCCTGAGGAAAAACATTTTTACACGGTTTGGTTGTCCACGAGCTCTCATCGGTGACGAGGGAACTCACTTCGCAATACTCCATTAGAAAAGATTTTAGAACGATATGGGGTGAAACACAAAACCGCTACCCCTATCACCCTCGACGAGTGGACAAGTTGAAGTAAGTAACCGAAGCACGAAAAGCATTCTTGAGAAGACGGTGAATTCTCATAGGACGGATCGGAGCCGTAAACCGGATGATGTACTCGGGCCTACGGGACGCCTTTCAAAACTCCTATCGGCACATCTCCGTTTCGATGGTTTATGGTAAGGCCTCGCCACCCGCCAATCGAGCTTGAGCACAGAGCATTCTGGGCTATTAAATTCTTAAACTTTGACAGCCAGTTATGCAGAGAAAAGCGATTGTTGCAGTTGCAGGAGCTTGATGAGTTCAGACTCCAGGCCTACGAGAGCTCAAGAATCAGTAAGGAAAGGACTAAACTTCTTCACGACAAGAAAATCAAGCATAGAGAATTCAAAGAGGGCGAATGGGTTTTACTATATAATACCAGGTTACATCTGTTTCCTGGTAAGCTACGCACCCGTTGGTCTGGCCCCTTTGAAATTTCTCAGGTTTTCCCTAGTGGAGCCGTCGAATTGAAAAATAAGCAGGGAGAGTTGTTCAGAGTGAATGGTCATCGGTTGAAACACTATATTGGTCAACAAAAGGAACGACCGGTGGTTTTCCATCTAAACGACGTCCCTAGTCAAGACGCTCCGATCTTTTGGAACCCGATGATTTACGTCTCTGTGAATTCTTTGATGATATTGTGATTACCGATGATACACCTCGGCTTGTGGAACCGAAACCTAAAAAGAAGAAGAGAAGAATCATAGGAACTAAGTGGATACGAAGTTTATCGATATGGCCAATACGTTGGCGAGACTTTGTTTTTGTGGGATCCATACTATTGACCCCGAGGAAATCAAGAATGATTCCGGAAAGAGGCCTCACTGGCCTGACCCGGGTTGAAAATTTTTTGGTTGTCGAGCAAACGACATTAACCAAAAGCGCTACCGGGAGGCAACTCGTTTAAAAAAAAAAAAAAAAAAAAAAAAAAAAAAAAAACAAAAACTCTATATTTTGCATTATACTTTACTCATACTTTGGATAATAGTTTTCCAATACTTCGAATTGATTTTCATTTTGTTTCACCAAGTCTCAGGATGAATGTTTGAATGTCATTCAAAGGGAACGATTAGGAGGTTATCCGAAAATCCCGAGGAAGTACAAAGAAAAAATTCAAATGCATCATTTCTTAGATTTAGGTTGTTAGAACAATTTGAAATAACCCTTGAGGATCTGGGTATAAAAGACTCATAGTTAATACTTTGTCACATATTTCATATCATGACCTAGTCTCGTTTTAAATTTTCAAATAATGTGTGACATGTATTAGTTTAACTACTATGCAACTAAGGGAATAGGAAATTCAAAGCCGACCCGAGTTGAAATTTTATTGTCTAGTCGAGCTCCCGACTATAATTAAGCCCTACTAGGACGGTAACCTAGATATCTTTTCCTTTTTGTCCGTAGTTTATTTTCGTCTTTATTCCATGATATTGCTTTGTCTATCATCTTTTGTGCCCCTATCCCCGAGGTACGTCTTGTTTTCCCATGATGTGCGGGATATTTGCGATAGCAATTGTGAGTTTCGAGATGATGCCGTTTTCCGGTGGATGGTCCACGCCCATCGCTTTCATCGAGCATTTCGGAGCCGATTCTAGGCCACTTCCGGAATTGCCACTTTCGAACCACAATCGCCTAAGTGTTCTTTTTCTTTTTACATTCGCACAACCCGAGGACATGTTGTGATTTAAGTGTGGGGGAGGGATCGGTTTATGTGTATCTACCATTTGCTTAAATTATTTTGATTCTATGCTAAATGGGCTAAATTTTCAAATTTTTGTTTAGTCCCGAGTAAACAATGCATATCTTTGTTCGGTTTTTATAGTCATTAATGCTATATTCCGTATGTTCGATAAGTTAGTTGTTTCACCCAATATATTTTTCACGAGCCATAGTGAATGATGAGCTAAATTATAAAGCTATACCCCTTTTTGATTAGTGATTTTTGATTATCTTATAAAGTCATGTGCTTAGTGCTAACGTACGCGTATCGTGAGAATTATGATAGTTTGTGTTTATAGCCAGAGTATGATATATTGTGAATATCTGAACGTTTGAATGTGATAAGTGAAACATAACTAATGTTCTTGCACAATAATTAACAAATAAATCATTGCTTGAGGTGTTATGCTCGTAGGTTTGAATTGCTTTTAGCATGTTAACCACCGCCCGCCGTAAATCTCGAAAAAAGTAATCAATTGTGTGTGTCGAAAGTCGGTCGATGATTTGAGTGCGGTAGGGCATTATCTCGAAATGTCCTATACCACTATGATGACCAAAAGCTCACGACGATCGAAAAAAGTCGCCTTATGATTTGAGTAGATAGGGGATTATCTCGAAATTTCCTATTCTAGTATGACGGGCAAAAGCTCATTCTGATGTGTGTTGAAAAAAAAAAGAAAAAAAAGTGTGAAAAAAAAAAAAAAAAAAAAAAAAAATCGAAAAAATTTATTATTATGAATAAGTTAAGGACTTAGTTATCGTATACCTTATCCCCAGTATAATGTGACAGATATGTTGTAGGGATTATCCTCTGAGTATATCAGAATGGCCCTAGATATATTCTATCATTCTTTTCAGGATATGTCACGTTTTGTAGGGTACATCTTATAAGTATCATTATTACTAGTTTGAAGGGGGTATTTGCTAGTTGCTTGAAATTTTCGAGTTTGGACTTAGTGGAAGTTTTCTATGGCTATGCACACACATCAGGGTGAACCTCTGATTTATTGAGTATATGTTGTATTTGCTGAGGTGTCTATCCTTTTCGAGCCTTGATTCTTGTTTTGTTTTGCTCGGGACGAGCAAAAGCTAAGTGTGGGGGAGTTGTTTAGGGTGATTTTATACGATTTCTAATGTTATATTTTATAACAATTTCCTCCATATTCGTATAATTTGCATAGAAATCAAGGGTTTAATCGAATTACTGAGCAAATGAGTTTTAAAAGTGGTTAAGTGCAAATTTGTGTTAATTATGTGGTTTCATTGATAAAAATATTTGAATATGAGATGTTACATTTTGCACGATGTTATCATGAATGTAGGTACGCTTGCATGTTAAATGAGGAGCTTAAACGAAGATCGATGAAGATTAAGAAGAAAGCTCGATTCGAATAAAGAAAGCTCGATTCGATTCGGCCCAAACTTGGTGATCAAGTATTTCAAAATATGCCACGTAACATTATATTTTGAGGCCTAAAAGATGGATTTTGAGGAAAAGAAGAAGATGCCACGAGTTTACGAGATCAACGGATCAATATTTTCCAACGTACTTCTACCGTAACCTGTTTTTCGATGGAAATTTTACCCGACTTAGAGGCATTTTTCAGGGGAAGAGTTCTTGACGAAAGTTGTAGATACTAAAATGAGCTTTCCAACGCATTTTGAATCACGTCAATCGGAGGTCTACAACTCAAGTTATGATTTTTTTACCGAACTCGCTTGGAATTACGGACGAACCGGAGATATTTTGGCCAAGTTTGATGCATGTTACTCCATGTGCTCCTTAATGATGATGATGATGAGTCATAACAAACTCCACATGCTATTTTAGTGACTCCTCACCTTCACATGCAAAGTCATTATCACCTCCCACATGCTTATAACAAACTTGAGAATATTCCTTAGCATATTCTCCCAAAAATATCTCCCTCAACTACAACCTCTCCCTTATACACCTCCCCTCAACTCTCCCTATAAGAACTCCCTCATTTCCATCCATAAAGGCGCCCCTCCTTGGTCACTTTTGGCCAAGCTTTTACTTTTCCCGTCTTTTATGTAAATACTCTTAGGCGTAGGCGTTATGCCGAGAATAAATTAGAATAGTAGTACTGTTGTAATGCTGGAGCTACGGCCCTGATTCTGAAATCATAATCGAGGATGATTGGCTAAGGTCTCTAAGCTAGAACCATCGTTGTGAAGCCACCATCACCGGAATAAACAAGGATTTCGTTTTCATTTGTTCTAGTGAGTTTCTTGTTCTTCCTTCATGTTTGAATTGTTTATGTGCAATTTGTATGATCTATACTTATGTTGCATGCTAATCGAATTTAGATACGATAGTTGATAAATTCGTAGATTACCGTGAAGGAGAATGATAATATTCTTCCAACATACGTAAGTTGAGGGTGAATGTTGTCAGATTAGGATTTATATCCATATCTTTGATCCGTAAATGCTTTAGTTGTACCGAGAGTGGTGAACTAATTAAAAGGCGATGAACCGAAAGGGAAAATGCCTCTTTAGCAGATAATAATCCAAGAACTTACGAATGAATATGTGTCTTTCTTGTTATTTTCGGTGGGGTGGTGGATCAATGGTGTGTTCTAGTTATTTTAATCTTTCTTTAAATAAATTTTTATTATCGTAGTTTTATTTATTTTCACGTTTGCTACCTTAGTTTGTTAATTGAAAATCCGAGATCATAATCATCAACTTTATAAAAGAAATCGAAGGCAAAAACTCTTTTTCGTACAAGTCCCTGCGGATACGATCCGGTTTCACCGCTATAGCTGCGAGCCTTCGCACTTGGGGCTGACATCGGTTTTATTTTATTACTTGTTATCTTTTACTTTGCATAAAACCGCGAACACATATTGTAGAGCTTGGCCTAACCTTGTTAGCTCAGGCTTCCATGCCCTTAAGGTTCTGGTGCGATGCCTTCAAACACTCTGTCACCCTCATTAACATACTTCCCTCATCCGTGCTTCACTTTAAGTCACCCTTTGAAACCTTGTATCACACCAAACCTGACAACTTAATACATAGGGTGTTTGAATGTGCTTGCTACCCCCATCTTAGACCTTACCACACTCATAAGTTCAATTTTCACTCATTTAGGTGTGTCTATCTAGGTACCTCCACTAATCATAAAGGCCACTTATGTCTCTGAGTCTGGTAGAGTTTACATTATTATGAATATGACTTTCAATGAGCTCTCTTTTCCCTTCCATGATGGCTTCTCTCAGGTCCCTCATAGGTCTGTGCAATCTGACCTCTCAACATCCAACTTCTTCCCTGTCCTACCTCCTCTTATACTCCCTACAACCAACAACAGCAATAGAAGTGGCAGCTCAGGGCATTCAGCAGTCCCAAGTGCACTTATATCACCATCTTCACACACACACACACACACATCCTCTTCAAGAGGGGAACACACAACACAAAACTAACCATCACCGTACTTACCATCACCAAAAAGCTTACCATCAAGCTCACCCGTGAATACATCACATAATACTCGCTCGTCTTCACCTATTAGCAATGATATACATGAAGAGGAATAGCATGTTGCATCCTCAACTCAAATTCCTCCAGTCACCGCCACAAACCCCATACCTAACCTATCCACATCAAAAAACCCTACTACTCACCAATGCAGACAAGATCCAAGAGTGGGATCTTCAAACCCAAAACCTACACTGCCACTGTTAAGCCACTCACAGAATCTTATCCTACTGAACATGTTAAAGTGTCAGAAGCCCTAGCTATACCACAATGGAATCATGATATGGAAGATGAATATAATGCCCTATTGAGGAATGGAACTTGGGAGATGGTTCCACCAAACACTAAGCAACAGCTGGAAGATAACAAGTGGATTTTCAAGCTCAAGTTGAATCCTGATGGATCTGTCCTGAAATATAAGGTAATACTGGTTGCCAAAGGGTTCCTACAAGCTTATGGGGTCAACTTCACTAAAACATTCAGTCCAATGGCAAAGACATCAACTATTAGAGTCATTAGAGCCATAGCAGTCACCCTAAATTGGAGCATCATGCAAGTGGACATCAACAATGCTTTTCCGAATGGGCCACTTAATGAGACTATATATATATGCCTCAACCTGAAGGATTTTTAGATGGAGCAAAACCAACTTATGTTTGTAGACTCAAGAAGGCACTCGTATGGGCTGAGATAAGCACCTAGGCATGATTTGATGCCCTCAGAAATCAGATGCTACAATGGGGATTTAATCAGTCCAGGTCAGACAACTCTTTATTCATATTCAGAAAAGAAAAGACATTGGTATATGTGTTGGTGTATGTTGATGACATACTAGTAACATGTAATTGTAGCTCATTGATTCAAAAGTTCATTCAAGTTTTGCACTCAACCTTTGCTTTGAAGGACCTTGGAAGTCTGTCACACTTTTTGGGAATGAAAGCACACAGGGACAGGATTGGACTCTACCTCACACAAAAACACTATGCCACACAGCTCCTTAAAAGGCTTAACATGAAGAATGTCAAACCTTGCCCCACACCTATGGTTGTAGGTAGACACTATGAGCAGAATCAAGGCACTCCCATGGTCAACCCCAGCTTGTACAGGAGTGCCATAGGAGGACTGCAATATCTGACCCTTACCAGACCAGATATCACATATGCAGTAAATGCTCTCAGTCGGTTCATGAAGTCTCCTACAGATGTGCATTGGAATGAACTCAAAAGAATGTTGAGATTTGTTAAAGGGACCATTGATTATGGATTGCATTTTAAACATTGCCTCACATTGCATATCAATAGCTATTTTGATGCAGATTGGGTTTGTGATGAGTCGGATAGGAAATCCACAAGAGGTTATTGTGTTTATATGGGTGATTCACTTGTGTCATGGAGCTCCAAAAAGCAGAATGTAGTCTCTAGATCAAGTGTTGAGTCAGAATACAGATCACTAGCAAATCTATTTTTTGAACTCCAGTGGTTGTAGCATCTTATGAAAGAGTTATGCTGAAGATTCCTGAGACACCTGTTGCTTGGTGTGACAACATCAGTGCAACATTTCTGGCACACAATCCAGTCTTTCATGCCAGGACAAAACATATAGAAGTTGATGTCCATTATGTCAGAGACGGTGGCTGGTGCAAAAGAAGTCCATCTCAATCTAGTATGTTCAAGCTGCATATCAAGTAGCAAACTACGTACCTCACAAAGGCATTGCCATCCTCCCAGTTCCAACTCTTCAAGAACAAACTGAATGTGGTCACCCCACCATCCAGTTTGAGGGGATGTTAAGAATAGTGATGACTAGGACACTTGTAGAGTGTCAAGTGTCGGTGAATGAATGGGACAAGTGTATTAGAGGATTAGATGGAATATTAGTTTATTATATTTATGTTAAGAAAGTCTTATAAAATGTAATGGTGCACTAGACCAATCAATCAATGAAATGAATATTCAGAAAATCTAGCTAAAGTCTCTTGTCTATTATTTCTTCTATATAAATGTGTATTGTGTAGTTTATTATAACACAATTATTGTGTGTACTGTCTCCGTAGAGTTCGATTCGGTAAAATGACAAATTACATATATATCTTCCAGCTCACTTTGAGTTTTTTATAAGACACGCGATAGGTTGAGTACTATTATTTTTTATTTATATTTTTTTTATAAAGTATATAGTGTTTTGTGAAGGTCAGATAAATAGATTTTTGAAATATGAGACTATTCATATTGCATACATTTTTAATATGTTAAGATAACTTCATATTGTGTGTGAATATGTGTTTTTTTGTCTCCAAGTTGTTCTCGTCTAAATCTGTAAAATAAAGAATCTGATAAGAGACACTGATGCAAGTGCTCTAAGTGGTGAATGTGGAAAATATATACTACAGTGTCTAGGTATGCAAAATTAAGTCAAACAGAAATTTGGTTTCTTGTTGCAGTATGGTATTTAAAGCAGTTGATAACTGCAACTGCAAGTCTACAGCTATTGAATAAAGGTCCTTGTAGTTCATCCTATCCTGGGGCAAAGTTGTATGCAAAACTATTATAAAGCTGCAGGTCAAGTTTGACATATGTATGACATGTTTATTCGTCCCTCTCTTTTTATTTTGCCACTTCTTTCGTATAGTTTTGTCTGAATTAAATTAATTTTGAAAATCATGTAACAGGGCTAGATATCCATGCTAATTAAGTTATTAAGATGGTCAACATAATATAGATCATCTCTTATTTCATATGACTATAGCATTTAATCATGAATGTGTCAAATCATCGCTATGAATATTATCTTTACTGTACATAGACATTTTATAATATCATTTTTCCGGATATAGAGTATTTATCCCGAATAAGGATTTTTAGAGAGACCTTTAAAACTCATTAAGGGAATTCGAAATCGAAAATGAAATCGAATATTTTGTTATAAGATCGAAACCGAAGAGTGTTTCGATAAATACTCATCTGAAATCTTAAAACAGTTAAGTTCACGAATATTTTAAATAATATATCCGAAGTTAGTATGTGCTTTTATTATAATAAATGTTATTATGTTTGATAACATTAAAATATTACAAAAAGTAAAACTTTTAAATCTTAGAAAAAACAGTTAAGTTCACAATTTATTTTTTCAGCATAATATATCCTTCAAGTTGGTATGTGCTTTTATTATAATAAATGTAGTATTATGTTTCATAACATATAAAATATTACAAAAGGTAAAACTTTTATATATTCTTTAGAAAATTAATTACGTTAGATATTTATTTGAAAATATTTAATTTTGTAGTTTTGTTCATATATATGCAAACTAAGATGCATTGGTCGAATGTAAGCACCAAGAAAAAACATGTATGGGTTGAAGCCAAAACAACAACTTGAAAACTTTAATACTACAATTATGAGAAAGTGTTTTAGGTTAATGGATGAAAAAGACCACCATCACCCCCCACCCCCCACCTCCCCAAAAAAGAAAAACAAAAACAAAAACCTTGCATTCAGGTGAAAAAGAGAGTGGGTAGACATATTTTCAACCATAACAATTTCTTTTTTTTTCAAATTAAAATTCTCTGTAATAAACGCATAAATCACTCTTATAATCACTCAACAATAAAAACGCTTTCTTTTATTTCAGATTTCAAATTAAAACTCTTATTCATAATTAGTGTTGACAAAATCACACGTTTAATTCATTCCAAAAATTAAAATAAAAAAATCAGACATTTAATACAAATCCGTTCATTTTTTAGGAAATATCTCGAACCCTCTCCAAACCCGGGAAAAAATAGGCAAGTCAAGTCAAATATAAAAAAAACCAACGCATTAAATAAGAAATCAATCAACATTAACTCACCCCCTATAATCTCTCAACCATAACAATTTCTTTTACTTCAAATTAAAATTATGTTTAATCAACGCATAAATCACTCCCTACTGTCCCTCAACCATAAAACTCTTTCTTTTATTTAAAATTTCAAATTAAAACCCATTTATCACTGCAAACAAAATCGTACGTTTAATTCTTTCTAAAAATAAAATATAAAATCGCACATTTAATACAAGTTTGCTAAATCAACGCATAAATCACTCCCTACAATCATGAGCCATAAAACTCTTTATTTTATTTAAAATTTCAAATTAAAACTCTCATTCATCACTGCAGACAAAATCACACGTTAAATTCTTTCTAAAAATAAAATATAAAATCACACATTTAATACAAATTCATTTATTTCTTAGGGAATCTCACGAATCTTCATAAAATTTACTGCCCAAAATCACACATTGAATTCCGTCCAAAAGTAAAATTGATTTGACACAAACTTGTAAATTACTTAATTGAATCCGCTCCAAACCCAAGAAAAAATAGGCAAGTCAAGTTGAGAAAAAAAAAATCAACGCAATAAAGAAGAAATCAATCAACATTAACTCACTCTCTATAATCTCTCAACCATAACAAATTCTTTTATTTCAAATTTCAAATTAAAATTCTCCTTAATCAACGCATAAATCACTCTCTATGATCCCTCAACCATAAGAATTTTTTTTTCAAATTTTAAATTAAAACTCTCATTCATCAATATAGACAAAATCACACGTTTAATTCATTTTCCCTAAATAAAAATAAAAATAAAACATAAAATCACACATTTAATGCAAATCCATTCATTTTTTAAGGAAATGTTGCAAATCCGCTCCAAACCCGGGAAAAATAGGCAAGTCAAGTCAAGTAAAAATTAAAATCAACGCATTAAAGAAAAAACAATCAGCATTAACTTTCTCACTATAATCGCTCAACCATAATAATTTCTTTTATTTCAAATTTCAAATTAAAATTCTACTTAACCAACGCAAAAACTACTCCTTATAATCCCTAAACCATAAGAATTCTTTATTTTATTTCAAATTTCAAATTAAAACTCTCATTCATCAGTGTAGACAAAATCACATGTTTAATTTCTTCCAAAAATAAATATAAAAAATAAACACTTTTAATTTCTTCCAAAAATAAATATCAAAAATAAAATCACACATTAATGCAATCTTCATAATGAATGATAAATTGACAATAACAAATAAAAGCATACATAGAAGATGGTCTGAAAATTGTAATGAATAGAGGCAAACGAAAAAAATCTTTATTTAAAAAATAATTCAAAAACATTATAGAAATACATACATTTACCAGGTAAGCTACCAGAAGTAGAAAATGATTATGAAAGAGAATCCAAATCCATGGTGGATTACCCATTAGGCGCCGAAAGAACAAATTTAGACCTGATATAAATTCAACAGCATCATCATCAGACACATATTGCACATTCAATTTTTTCCCTTTTATATTATAAGAAATTTACAAATTTAATTCACCTTTGTAGAGCATCATCAGACAAAATTAAAAGAGCAATATTATTTGATAACCAAAAAATAAAAAATAATAATAATAACAAATACCTTTGTTGTAGTAACCGTGTTTTCTTCAAGATCATCCTCATCAGTGAAGAATCTCCATCCTAGCACACAAAATGTAAAGCTAGCGATTAGAACGGTGAATAGAATTTTTCTAGAAATTACCGACTCCATAGGGTTTTTGAAAGATGATATTAATTACCGTTTTTGAAAGATGATATTAAAAAATTATTTATCCATCTAAAAAACACGGATAAATATAAATTGTGCACATCTAAAAAAAACACCCAAAAATAATGCCCAAATTCAAAACACCTAAAACTCTAAATTGTAGGCACATGAAATTTCTCACCAATGAGGGCTCACCAATACCGTAAAATGCAAATGGAAGAAAGAGGCAGATATTTTTCCCAAGTTTATATTCAAAACACAAAAGTGATGATCAACCATATCAGGCCCAACTTGTTCTTGATCAGGTAATATAGTTGAAATAGATTGCAAATTTCGTAGCCCGAAGATCATTTGCCTATATTTTCCTGAAGATCATTTGCCTATACAATATAAAGGAAAATTAGATTTACCATTAATCAATTGATCCTATATATTGTTGGCGCTCAATTCACATGTATCTATTATAGAATATACAGTTAATCTTTCGGTTTTTTAATCGAAAGATCAATCTCAGGCCAATCGTTTTTTTGTTTTTATTTTTAAAACAAAATAATGTTACAATTTCTAGAGCTTTTAAATCAACAGCTTTCCCAGATGCCAAATTATTTCTAATTAAGTCATACTGTTATTTATTTGTTAACTGAAACATGGCCTGCAAAAAAGTGTAGCCTCATCATCATCATTCACAAAAGGAAAACACTTCTTTTAATTGGTTAGTTACATATAACCGAAATAAGTGAATGTACAACAAAATACTCACATTGAATCAAACTTTCTTTAGTAGATTGGCCTGTTAAAAAAAGAAAAACAAATAAAAAATTTGTGAGATCATATTTGAAGTATGAAACAACAAAAATGTCCGTGATATTATCATATTTGAAGTATGAAACAATAACAATAATAACTGTAGATTTGATTTAGATTCTGGTCTACAATTTTGATATTCCGTGATATTATCATAACACAAAAAGATAACATTAAAATAATGAATCAACTTGATTGTTTTATTAACTCGGTAATAATAAATGTATTCTTTTAAAAGGATAACATAAACATGAACATGGCGGCAGTTGTGTAAAAGGTGAGGGGAGGAGGCCGCAATTGTGATAAGTGGTCACATTTATGTGTGTGTATGTATATGTATATACATGTACATAACTATTAATCTACATTGCGAAATTGGTAAATTTTCCTTTCCAAGATGGGTAGCTTTTTTATATATATATATATATATATATATATATACATATATATAATATATAAATTTATATTATATATATATATATATATATATATACATATCCATATATATATATATATTTATATGAAAAAAGTTATATGGGAAAATAATTTGAAAATTTAAACATTTTTCAGATTTCAAATAAGTGATATTATCAAACAATCTAATTATTTTCCGATTCAGTTACTTATTGTATTCAGATTTCAGATTTCGACTTCGATCATACTTCGACTTCGATTTAACAAACTACCTACTGCATTTGAATTTTTTGTATAAAGATATTCAGATCATCTTAATAAAATAATTGGTCTCTTAAATTTTATCAAACAACACTGAATCAAACTGCCACTTAATATTTTTAAAATAAGTATTTATTTGTGTTACCAAACACCTAAGTTTGATGTAACATCTGCGTAATTTAAAAATTGCGCAGAAGAAAATGGCATGACGAGACTCGGGGTTAGACAGTCAAGGTCTATCTATCAAAAAAAACAACACATCCAACTGTCATAAATGTCAAATTGGATACATAAACAATGAAACGACTACTAAATGCATAACAACCAAGATGGCTAAATTTCACGAACCAACTCTCTAATAAAATGATATTTGATATCAATGTGCTTGCTACGACCATGAAAAACTGGATTCTTCGATAGTTCAATAGCTGATGTATTGTCACAATAAATCTTCGTTGGTTCAGATTGCTGATGATGCAAAAAATCAAGAATGCGCCTCAACCACACTGCTTGCGTAGCACTACTTGTGGCTGCCATATATTTTGCTTCTGCTGTTGACAAAGCAATCACCTGTTGTTTCTTCGACGACCATGAGAAAACGCCGGATCCCAAGAAAAATGCATAACCATAAGTGCTTTTTCTTTGAACCGTGTCACCGGCCCAATCACTACCCGTGTATCCAACAAGAGAAATATCATTATCACATGAATAAAATATTCCATGATTCTGTGTACCTCTGATATATCTCAATATCCGCTTAGCTGCTTGTAAATGAGATTGACGCGGCGACTCCATAAAACGACTTATAAGTCCAACACCATAGGTTATATCCGGCCTAGTCGAAGTCAGGTATCTCAAGTTTCCAACAAGTCTTCGAAAATATGTAGGATCAACAAACTCACCGGTGCCATCTTTTATCAACTTCAGTTTTTCTTCCACCGGAGTTAAGATTGGTTTAGCACAATCCATCTTAAACTTCTTCAAAATATCACCTGCATATTTCTTTTGTGATGAAGATTCCACTATCCAATTGATGTATCTCCAGACCAAGAAAATAAAACAACAAACCAAGATCTGTCATTTCAAAATGACTAGTCATAGCCTCCCTGAATTCTGAAATCATTTGTGCATTATTACCAGTAAAAATAAGATCATCAACGTATAAGCACACAACAATGATATCACTTCCATCAGAATATTTGACATATAAGGTATGCTCGTAGGGGCATCGTTCAAACCCATGATCGATAAAATAAGAGTCAATACGAGTATACCATGCTCTCGGGGCTTGTTTGAGTCCATACAACGCATTTTTCAAGCGATAAACTTTATTTTCTTGTCCTTCAAAAATATATCCTGCAGGTTGATCCACATAAACTTCTTCTTCAAGAACACCGTTGAGAAAAGCAGATTTCACATCCAACTGATAAATTTTCCACGAACTTTGTGCGGTAAGTGAAATAACCATACGAACCGTATCAAGTCTTGCAACGGGAGCGAACACCTCAAGATAATCAATACCGCCTTTCGCTTGTATCATTTAGCTACAAGTCTGGCTTTATAGCGATCCACCTCTCCATTGGCTTTATACTTTGTTTTGTACACCCATTTTACCCCAATGGGTTTCTTGCCTGGTGGAAGGTTTGTCAGCTCCCAAGTATCATTCTTCTCAATTGAATGAATCTCATCATTCATGTCTTGTATCCAAGTAATCATTTCTCGAAGCTTCATCAAAGCTAACTGGATCACAATCGCAAACAAAGCGAAATTAACAATTTCTTCATCGTACATGTCATTATCATTTCCGATGACATAATCCCGCAATCGAGTCGGTAATCTTGTCTTTGTCGTTGTGGACGACTAGACGAAGATTCGATCACAATTTCCTCTCTTGGTGGTTCGTTTGTTGTATACTAGAACCAACAACCGGAATAGAAACATTGCTCGGTTTTTCAACTTGCTTAGGTGACCAATCCCAAGCTTCCTGTTCTTCAAATATAACATCCCTGCTGATTACAACTTTTCCTGTTACCGGATTAAACAACCTAAAACCTTTTGTTTGATGAGAATATCCAATAAAAATACACTTTTCGGATTTATCATCCAATTTCTTTCTCAAAACATTAGGAACATGGGCATAAGCAATACACCCAAACACTTTCAAATGTCCAATATTTGGTTTTCTCCCTGTCCATACCTCATATGGTGTTTTTCCACCCGGTACACTTCTGGTAGGACACCTGTTTAAGACATAAAAGGCACAAGCAACGGCCTCTGCCCAAAAAGATTTAGGCAATTTCTTAGAATGCATCATAGACCTTACCATGTCCATGACCGTTCTGTTTTTCCTCTCTGCCACTCCATTCTGCTGAGGAGTATATCTAGCCGTTATCTGATGTTTGATTCCATTATTTTCCAGAAAATCACCACATACAATATACTCAGTTCCTCTGTCTGTTCTCAAAGTTTTAATCTCATATCCACTCTGTTTTTCAATATACTTTTTAAAACTTTTAAAAATATCACATGCATCAGATTTATTTCTCAGAAAATACACCCATGCTTTTCGACTGAAATCATCAATGAAAGATATAAAATACTTACTACCTCCGTTTGAAGGTTCTTCAACATAACACAAATCCGAATGAATCGAGTTCGCAACGGTGTACTTGCTCTCCATGCCTTATTCTTTGGAAACGGATCTCTGTGGTGTTTCCCCAAAGTACACGACTCACAAACTTTGTGAGGGAAGTCAATATCTAGCAATCCCAATACTGACTTATTCCTGGCAAGAAACTTCAAACTTCCAAAGTTCAAATGTCCAAATCTTAGATGCCATAACCATGTATCATCAAAACTCACAGAACTAAAACAAGGTAAACTGCCACAATTAATTTTCAGCGGAAACAAACGGTTATTACTCATGTTTACCTTTGCATGAGTCCTTTCTTTGGATCACTTACTGTGCAGGTTCCTTGATTGAAGACTATGTTATAGCCTTTCGTGACAACCGTCCAATGCTCAACAAATTATGACGTAAACTAGGTACATAGAATACATCGAAATAGCATTAAAAGAACCGTCTTTTAAAGTGTAAGTGATTTTCCCTTTTCCAAGAACTGGTACCTCGCATTATCTCCAAATTTAACAGCTTGATCGTACCGAAGTATCCAAATCTGAGAACAATTCTTTGTTCCCACACATGTGATTACTACAACCTGAATCCAAAATCCAATCATTTTTCTGGTTCTCATTAGTTCCAAAATTTGCCAATAATGAAGTTTCCAGACTATTACCATCATTTTCTGCAACCTTAGCATGATTTTCTTGATTATTCTTGTAACGACAATGATTTTGATAATGCCCGAACTTCTTACAATTAAAACACTGAATTTTCGATTTGTCTTTTTTCAAAAAATCATTTCTTTGTTCATTATTACCAGAATCATTATTATTTCTTTGGTAATTGAAATTACCTCTGCCTCGTCCTCGTCTTCGGCCACGGCCTCTACCACGAAAATTTTGACCACGTTGACTGAATTCAATATGATTCGATGATTCTGCCTTTTGATTTGACACATTCAGTTGTGCCTGCAAAGCTTCCTCAATAATAGCAATAGATTGTTGATCAAGAGAAATTTCATAGGATAATAACTCACCTTCCAACTGATCTATAGTCATTTCATCAAGATTTCTGGTTGCTTCAATGACTGTTTTCTTCGTATGAAATTTCTGCGTCAATGATCTGAGGATTTTCTGCACTACATGTGCCTCCGTCAAACTCTCTCCATTTGCACCCATTTTGCTGGCGATATCTCGTACCTTTGCAATAAAATCACCAACTGACTCAGTTGTTCTCATCTGAGCCAACTCGAACTGCCTCCGCAATTCCTGCAAACGAACCTTTTTAATTTCAACGTTACCTCGGTTGGCGTTGACTAGGATCCTCCACGTCTCTTTTGCTGACTTGGCGTTCATAAATTTATTATAAACGCTTAACTCAACCGCATTATTGAGATAACACTACTACAAAAAAGCATAAAGATCACGGTTTTTAAGTGTGATATATTCACATTAGTCACGGCTTCCATAGTGTGGCATATTGAGATGTGACATAAAAAAGACTTTAATCCAATCACGCTTACAACCGTGACCTATTATAATAGTTATCACACTTAGAAACCGTGATATATTATAGTTGGTATCACACTTAAAAACCGTAATCCATTATAACTTCATCACATTTAAAAACTGTGATCTATTATAGTTCTTATCATACTTAAAAACCGTGATCTATTATAGTTGTTATCACACTTAAAAACCAAGATCTATTATAATTAAAACACATTTAAAAACTGTGATCTATTTTAGTTGTTATCACACTTAAAAACTGTGATCTATTATAATTTATATCACACCAATAAAAGTGTTTTTTTTTCAAAAACAATATATAAGCACACATATATTTTTGTCTTTGTCGGGACTCGAACATGGATACTCTGGATTAACAAGCCACACTATTTACCATTAGGCCGATGCTTTCTTTCTTTTAATTTTCGACCACACTTAACTAAGATCTCATTATAAAATACCATATTATTTTAATCACAGTCAAAAACTGTGATTGATTGATGTTTTTGTCTTATTTTTTCTAGAAACCGTGATAATAAAAATTATGATACATTTTAGTTGTTATCACACTTAAAAACCGAGATCTACTATAATCTCAACACATTTAAAAACTATGATCTATTTTAGTTGTTATCACACTTAAAAACCGTGATCTATTATAGTTGTTATCACTCTTAAAAACCGAGATCTATTATAATTTCAACACATTTAAAAACTGTGATATATTTTAGTAGTTGTTATCACATTTAAAAATCGAGATATATTATAATTTCAATCACACATAAAAAAGTGTGATCTATTATAATTTCAACACATTTAAAAACTGTTATCTATTTTAGTAGTTGTTATCACACTTAAAAACCGAGATATATTATAATTTCAATCACACCTAAAAAAATGTGATCATTCTTTTTTTTCGAAAACAAAATAAACGCACACATATTTTTGTTGCCACTGGGACTCGAACCCGGATACTCTGGATTAAGGAACCACACTAATTGCCGCTGGGCCAATGCCTACTTTATTATCATTTTCGACCACACTAATCTAAAATATCATTATAAAATATCATATTATTTTAATCACAGTTAAAAACCGTGATTGATTGATGTTCTTGTCTCGAGTTTTCTTAAAAACCGTGATAATAAAAGCGTGATCTATTTTAGTTGTTATCACACTTAAAAACCGAGATCTATTATAATTCAACACGTTTAAAAACTGTGATTTATTTTAGTCGTTATCACACTTAAAAATCGTGATCTATTATAGTTGTTATCACACTTAAAAACCGAGATCGGTTATAATTTCAACACATTTAAAAACTGTGATCTATTTCAGTAGTTGTTATCACTCTTAAAAGCTGAGATCTATTATTATTTCATTCACACCTAAAAAAGTGTGATCATTTTTTTTTTCACACCTAATAACTGTGATAAAAAAATTAAGTGTGATAAATATACATTTTACTTGTCTCGGTTTTTTAAAAGTGTGATCATTATCTTTAGATAAGTGTGATCTATGTCTCTTTTCTTATTAGAGGATATAATTTGTCTCACCTTTTCTATAGTTGTGACAAAAATTTCATGAATTCAATCACAATTTAAAAATGAGATTAATTGATATAATTTATCTCACTTTTTCAATAACCGTGACAAAAATATCAGACCAATTTAGTCACAGATTAAAAGTGTGATTGATCGGTATAATTTATCTCGTTTTTTGAATAACTGTGACAAAAATATCATATCAATTCGTCATCAATACATTGTTTGTGAGATTGATTGATATAATTTATCTCGCTTTCTAGAAACAGTGACAGAAATATCATATCAATTCAATCACAGTTTAAAAATGAGATTGATTGAAATAATTTATCTCGGTTTTCCTATAATGTGAGTAAAAATCATATCAATTAAGTCACACTTTAAAAATGAGATTGATTAATATAACTTATCTCAGTTTTTCAATAAATGTGATAGAAAGTTGTAAGTGTGATATATATTTTTTTCGTTGTCTCGGTTTTATTGAAACTGTGATTGTTATCTTATCTTAAGTGTGACCTATATCCTATTTTGTAGTAGTCTGACGAGCCAAACGATCATTTCTTCGATTCTTCTCGAGCGCTTTTATTTGTGCTTCATTTAAATTTGCAGTGGCATCGGGAATGTCGAAACCGTTTTCAACGACATCCCAAATACCAATGACTTCGAAAACGATTGGAGCAGGTGCAACAAGAGCTCTGACTTTATATTAATGAATCAGTAAATACAACAGCTCCACGTCCTTGTCACTTCCTCCTCCTCAACTTGCTTTTGCCCAAACTTTTCATCAACAATTTCGAAACTGGAAAAGTTCGACCAGTCTACCTCTTCAAACAAGATCTTCTTCTTTGTTGGGCAAGTAACAGCAACAAACAGCCGTTCACTTTTATTGGAGCAAAATGAGTCTGGTACGACTCAGATGAATCAAAGGAGACGATTTCAAAAAAACACGAATATTTGTACCGGAAAGAAAAGAAGGAAAAAACGAAGCTTGAATGCAAGCTACGAGTTCGTGTTTGCAATTTTTTTATTTTTTCTAAAGAATGAAGTACTATAGCTACTTAACAGGCATGTTTTATTGAAGGGAAACAAATTAAAACAACCAACTTAATATAGTTAAACTCCATGAACTTCATATAAGCTTGCTCTCACGTCACCATCGAGCACACTCTTCAGATACTTGTATTTCTTCTTATTCTAAAATATGTTAGTGAGCACTAATTAGATGCTTCCCAATAAAAAAGTAGAAGATCAAAAAGACATATTCATGTTTGTCAAATATCGGAAGGCATATAATGAAACCATTTCACCTAGTTTACAAAACAGACCGTAAATCAAAAACATGAATCATAGCAACAACTTTCAAGAGTTTAATGGTGGATTTTAAGTGGAAATCGAAGAGAATACCCAGAATTCGGCTGCTAGCTAGGGTTTGGGGATGGGTGTTTTATGAAATCAAATCTGAAATGAGAGGATTTTATACCCAAGTTTCAATCGATCCCCAATGGCAGCCAACTTGCACTGAGCCGGTGGTTGAGACTTGGAAAAATCTAAAATGCACTTATTAGGTGTTTAATTTCACGTCAACGAGGCATAACAATCGATGTATATCTAAGCTCTAGGAACGGGGCAGTAGGTCGAGCTGATGCTTTTTATAATTTTTATTTTTTAGAAATTCAATAAATTAACATTCTGATTCGGCAATAATTCTTTTTCTTCTACCACCTGAATAAATGAGTTCTCCGATATCAAGAGAGAAAATAAAAGTGCAGCTAGCCATGCATGAAAACAGATGTACGTCTCGAAAAAGAGCAAATTAATTAACACTGCAAAAAAAGGTTGAAGATCATGCTATTAATTACTAAACTCTGAAGAAATGCTATTAATTACAATTATTAATTCATTTGAAAAATGCAACCAGAGTTTAATTTGTGGGCTTCCCAGTTACGTCGATATATATGTATATAAAATACTATAGTGTACTAATAATTTGAACACACCGGTCTTACATTAATAGTCCGGAGCATTGAAGTAGGGAAACTCAGAAATTAAAGCTAAAAGAATTTAAGAGAGATTGATACAAATTTCAGAACAAGGACAAATGATGTTGTTCACAGATAGCAAATATGACTACCGTTGAACTAGTGGTAGCGGGCAAAAAAGCAGCAACCGGGTCAACAGAGACTACCATCTTGTTTTTTATGCTTACTACAATCGTAATTACAAAAATAACCATTAATAGCAACAAGAAGATCTCGAAATAAAAGGTAACACAATATTCACTTAGACAATATAAATATTCATACATGATCTTCAACCAAATAAATCATCGCACTACTCAAATACTGAATACAAAACAATTCTCAACATTGAAGACACCATCCCTACATAAGAAACATGAATGCAAAAGTGCAGACATGAAGAGCATCCTAAGACATAACATCACATCTAGCTATCATAAAAGAGTCCCTAATTGAATCCTCAGTGTAATCATCTCCAATGACTCCTTCCTTTGAAATTATTAAAGAGTGAGATCACGGCTCGGTGAGAAAAAAACACAATCAAGCAGGAATCATGAGAATATTCAGAAATATTTTTACAGTTCTCTAATGATTAATGACTTTATATTAAAAATATGGATAATAATAAAAATATACATATAGTGAAGTGAGTGGAATCAAGGAGAAGCATGTATGACACTGATTTTATGTATGAACAAGCAATAATGCATGATAATGGCAGTGGAGTGAATAATTGGATAATAATAATTGTGGACTTTGGTAGTAACCGTAAACAAACTGAAATGACTATAATGAAAGTGCATGACTAATTGGTCCTAAGTATTACGTCTCCAGATGACCCACGAATTAAAGGTCATCTCATGTAAGCCATGGATGGGAAGGCAATGAATGTATTGTAATGGAATGTATGCTAGTCGGTATGTTGTTTTGTGACCTGCAAGTGGGCACTTATGACTGCCCAACACCCATATGAAAAATTAACGAATGGCCCTCAAGCATAGGGTGCAATTCTTGACTGTTGAGGCCTCTCAACAACTCATAGTATCTTGTTTTATACCAGTACCTAACCAATGATCAACTAAATGCACAAGCACATACATATCTCAAAATGTCATGATTTATAAATGCAATTCCATAAATTAATGCAATAACATATATCTGTAGAATACTAAAAATAATGCACCTGAAAAACATGACATCTCCTGACTAATGAGCTTATTGGACAATTGGGGGAAAATCTGGAAGCCAGGGCCAACGCAGCACCGACAGCTGGCCACGTAGTGTTGGTGGCTGAGACTCTTAGAAACTCCTAAGAAATCTGTTTATAGTCTTCCGATGCGCAACTAACTTGAAAATTCCAGGCATAATGAACTATAACAGGCAAAATAAATGCATTACTTACATAAAAAATCATGAAAACATGCCTAAACCCCTCGATTGTGATTTTCCTTACCATACAGGGAATGGGACTTTAATGAAAGCTCTAGATTTGGTGGTGAACCTGCAAATCCACCTAGAAATCGAACACTAAGATTTAAAGAGAGCTAAATCTTACAAAGAGTTGCAAAACATGGAAGATCTTCGACCAAAAAGCTTAAGAAACATGAAAGAGATGGAAAAGCTCAAGGTTTTTTTATCGAGATTCATGGATACTTCAGCAAGATATCATCATTCTACGTGGGGGAACTCTTGCCTTTGATTTCTTAAGATAATAAAGTTTGTGTAGAAAAGAGAGGGTGCGACTGCTAGGGTTTTTTAGGGAGTGAGGAATGAGGCTAAAGCCTGAAATTTAGGCATATATACCCATAGGGTTCGGCTCCCACTGCAACACCGGTAAAGGAGCACTACATGATGAAGTTTATAGAATTATAAACTGAAAGTAAAATGCGGAATTATTATTGATAAACTGAAAGTTACAAGTTGTTTTTAACAATGTGGCTGATCATGGGGTATTTAATTCATACACCGCATGAATCAGTTAGAAGCAAGCTACAAGCAGTTACAACAAACTATAACTGAATAACCGTTTTACAACATGCTACACTAGATTACTCAGCAGGCTGTTGTATTATACTATCAGTAGGCTGTTGTGTCTTCACACAATCAGCAGAGTGTATCAGCTAACTGCACTCAGCATTTTCTTCAGCCTCTATACTGTAACACCCCCCTCAAGCTGAGATTAGTACATGAACATCTTGCACTCAGCATTCCCTTCAGCTACTGGAACTTTGAAATATCTTTGAAATCCCCAGTTTGCCTATCAGGTAAGAGAAAATGGGTGCATCCAAGGCTTTGGTGAGAATGTCAGCTATTTGTTCTTTTCTGTTCACTGGAAGTAGTTTGACAAGTCCATATTTCACTTTGTCTCTGTACATGACAGTCAATCTCTATGTGTTTGGAACTTTCATGGAAGACAGGATTATGGGCAATGTGTAAGGCATTGGCATTATCACAAAATAAGACAGTAGGCGGTTGAACTGGAATTTTCAAATCTTGAAGAATGTAAATGAGCCATTGAATTTCACAGTGCATTTTCCATAGCCCTATATTCAGCCTCTGAAGAACTTCTTGCTATAGTAGTTTTTTTCTTAGCCTTCCAATAGATTGGTGCATCTCTTAGGAACATCATGTAGCCTGATATTGTTTTTCTTGTTTCAGGACAGTACCCCAATCACTGTCTGTAAATCCCTTGAGTACAAAATCATTGTTTGCTGGAAATAAGATTCCATGACCAGGGTTGGCTTTCAAATACCTCAGTAGTTTGTGTGCTGCCTTCATATGATTTTCAGTAAGAGTGTCTAGAAATTGACTCAGCTGTTGAACTGCAAAGGCAATATCTGGTCTGGTAAAAGTAAGATAGATAAGTTTGCTTACTAATGATCTGTAAGCAGTGCTGTCTTCCAAAAGTTGAATCACCATGCTGTAAGGTTTGCCTGGACTCCATAGGTGTCTTGGCAGGTTTTGCTCCAAAAATTCATATTCTAGGAGATTAAGAGTGTATTTTTTTGTTGAGAAATTGATACGCCAGCAGGAGTTCTAGCAGGTTCAATGCCTAGGAAATATCTCAACTTTCCAAGATCCTTGATATTGAATTGCTGATGTAAGGCATCCTTGACCAGCTGAATTAACTGTTTGGCTTGCTGCTATGATGTCATCTACATAGACCAGCAAAGCAATAAAGGACTATCATGATCCTTTTGTAAATAAACGGTGGTCATTCTTAGACTGAATGAATCCTTGAGCTTCCAAAACACGCAAACTAGATTTGGTTTTGTTAACTTTATTATGTTTTGATGATGCAGTTCCATTGTCTATTGTCTTGCTTGAGGCCATATAGTGATTTGGTTAATCTGCAAACTTGATTTGGTTTAATCAATCAAGGACGGATTTTCTGATAAATGTTTGAAGAAAAATCCGATCACTGAAATCTAGGAGAATATAATTAAGGGGGAATCAAGAATAAAATCAAGGATTATTCCCCTCATTAATATAGCCAACGGACGGAAATTCAAATCAAGGATTATCAAGGCTATAAATAGAAGGCATTGACAGAAAAAGAAAACTACAACAAGATAACAATCAATAAGAAGAAACTCTGTCAAATCAAAAAGGCCTTCATCTGTGCTTCAAAAGGAATATCTAGTGATCAACTCAAAATTCAGAACTAAAATTTCAACATCAAGCATTGAGTCTGATCAGCAAGTTTTTATGAATCCAATTCACTTTAATCAAGCAACTGAATCAGAGGCATCTGAGAAGGAGTTGTGTTTGTGATAGCTGCTGAAGGATTTGTTCCCAATGAGCAGTGAAAGAGACTGAGTCACTGAAGCCGTTGCGATCGGGGAGTGATAGTCTTGAAGATTGTGAAGCTTGTGTAGTCAAGGACAATCAAAGCTATTGTATCCGTGAAAACAATAGTGAAATTCCTCCAATCATCACAGGAGAAGAGTGGATTAAGGGATTACACCACCCTGAACCACTATAAACCTTGTGTCAATTTACTTTCAGCAATTTATCTTACTGCATTTATTTAGTTGCTTAAATTACATCATATATCTGTGGTTGCATAAACTACTTTGAAACAACATATTAAGAAGGGACTTATCCGCTGCCCAAAAACTTTTAAATACAAGAAAAGTTTTTGAAACTCCACTATAGTCATTCACCCCCCCCCCCCCCCTCGACTATAGTTTTACCCTTCTCCGGAACCAACAATTGGTAGCGGAGCAGTGTTCCTAGTATCAGAACCTATTTAGATCTAATTTCTGGTAACAAGGAGATCACATATTTTCAAAGTAGTTTTCAAACTTGTGCTTTCTATATATACATATATCTTATTTGTACTTATTCCTCAAATTTTATGTCAAAGGTACCTGTTTTCAATGTCAACAATTTTGATGAATACAAAATAAGAATGTTGTCTCATCTTGCAGCAACTCATGAGGAGATGCTGGATGTAATTAATGATGGCCCAATCGAGATTACAATTGTGGTAGCCACAGGAGCAAGATCAAGGAAAAGTAATAGACAAACTCAAAAAGATTGGACCAAGGATGACAGGAGAAGAGCAAATCTCGACTTTGTTGCAAAAGACATGATTTTGAAGACTCTGGACAGTAACATGTTCATGAGAATCAAAGATTGTAAAACAACAAAGGAAATGTGGGACAAATTGGCACTAATCAATGAAGGATCAGAAGCAGTCAAGGAAAACAAACTGTCTGTTGCAAAACAGAAATTTGAAAATTTCAAAATGAAGGCTGGTGAAACCATTGATCAAATGGACAATAGATTCTCAAACATTATCAGTGAACTACAACAACTTGGAAACACATATCCATAGAAAGAAGTGTGCCTGAAGATCTTGAGAGGCTTACCTGAAAGATGGAAGATCATTACATCAGTAATCAGGGGGACATCAAATCTTGCAAACACTGACACCTTGACTCTGATGTCTCAACTAAAGGCTCATGAATTTGAGTTGAACGGCGAAGATAGCTCACCGGTAGAGGCACATAAGGCCAGTGCACTGGTTGCACCCCAGCAAAGTCAAACAAAGTCGATGCAAACAGCAAAGAGACACAGGAGCTGAAGGAACAGGTAGCTTTACTGGTTAAAAGTTTTGACAGGTTTACCAAGAAGAAGCAATTCAAAGGAGGATCATCATCATACAAAAAGTCAAGCTCAAACAAAGACACACAGAAGAAGGATGATGAATACAGATGCTTCAACTGCAAAAATAAAGGTCATTTCAAGGCAGACTGCCCTGAAGAAAATAACAAAGATGAGGAGAAGAAGAAGTACAAAACAGCTGAAAAGAAGAAAAGCAAGAAGGCACTCAAAGCTGAAACCAGCAGTGAAAAGAATGAAGAATCATCAGACAATGATTCAGATGATGATGAAGCTGACAGCTCAGAAAATGAAAAAGCTTACATATGTATTATGGCTAAAGAATCTAATGAAACTGAGGTAACATCTAGCTCATACTCATCATCTAGTGCATCCACCTCTAACACTGCACAATCTTCTATTCTCCCACTAGATTTTGCAAACATAATCCAAAATCTCATGAGTAAATTTGATGAAATTGAGTTGAATCATGAAATTCTGGAATAAGAGTGTGAGAATCTAAGAAAGAAAAATAAAAGATTAAAGAAAGAACTGGATAAAGTAAAAGTTGAACTAACTAGTAAGGAGACTTACTCAAATGATCAACAAATAGCAGATGATCATACATCTGGTGTTGACAGACTAGCTGAGAAAATCCCACTACCAGTTAAGACAACCACTGCACCACTAAATGCACCAGCTTACAAACCCTCAAAAAGGTTTGGATCTAGATCCGGTCTTGGCTACAACAGTCAGGATGAGAATACAAAAAATGAACAACACAATTCTGAATTTAGGACCAACAATGGACCAAAGTTCAGAAAAGGACAGACCATAGTTTCAACCACTCATCCTGCACCGGTGAAGTCAAAACCCAGTGCAGTGAAACGGCAGACCAAACCATCAATCCAGTCAACCAAAAGCAAAATCTTTCTGAAAGGCAAAGAAAGACTTTATCCTTCAGAAGATGATTGGAATGTTGCACCTCCAAAATACAGAAAGAAACCATTTCATAATATGCAACATATGTTTAAGAAAAGCCAACCTAGGCATATTCCTAGACATATGAAGCAACATGAACACAGGTTTTCCACTGCATATTGGAAAGTGAAAAGGAATGCAAATGCACCAAAAAGTAGAGAAAAGTATCATAATACCTCTAGTAGAAACATTAGAAGTTATTATGCCATGCCTTATACATATGAAGTTGATGACTTCAATTATCCAAAAAGAAGATCCTTTTGATACACATTAGGAGTATGAGGCATGACTGCTAACAGGTATGGACCCAAGCAGTGTTGGATACCTAAACACAATTAATTTGTTTTGTAGGATGTCTGGTACATAGACAGTGGATGTTCCAGACACATGACAGAAAACAACGGATGGCTCACTGACTTTAAAGCTTTTGAAGGACCCAAAGTCACTTTTGGAGGCAAAGAAAACCCTGGTAAAATAAGGGGGAAGGCATAATGTTCAAAAACAGCTTGAAGATTCAAAATGTGGCCTATGTTAAAGGACTGAATTTCAATCTATTGAGCATCAGTCAATTCTCTGACAAAGGCTACAATGTGCACTTCAACAAGGAAGGATGCAAGGTGATTCACAGCCAAACCAACACAGTGGTTCTTGTAGGAAGAAGAGAAGACAACATGTATGTGGTGGATTGGAGAACAGCTAAAGCAGAAACATGTTTGATTGTTAAAAATAAACAATCAACCAACTGGATTTGGCATAAAAGATTAAATCACCTAAATTTCAAGACCATCAACACATTATCAAGAACAAGTTAGTAGAAGGTTTACCAGAGATCACATTCAAGAAGGAAAGTCTCTGTGATGCATGTCAAAAAGGGAAACAAATCAAAAGCTCCTTCAAGTCAAAGCCCTATCAATCAACAACAAGAATTTTACATCTGCTACATATGGACCTGTTTGGACCAGTCACACCAGTCAGTGTAAGTGGAAAGAAATACACTCTAATAGTGGTGGATGACTTCTCCAAATTCACCTGGACCATATTCATGAATAAAAAAAGAGAGATACTCAAAAGGCTACCAGATCTGGTAAGAAGACTTCAAAATGAAAAGGAACTGAAGATCATAAAGATCATATCAGATAAAGGCACAGAGTTTCTAAATGAAATAATCAGAACCTATTATGAAGAAAATGGAGTACTGCATCAACTATCAGCAGCAGGGACTCCACAACAGAATGGTGTAGCAGAAAGAAGAAACAGGACACTCAAAGAAGCAGTTAGAACAATGATTGCAGAAGCATGCTTAGCAAAGAGATTTTGGGCTGAAGCAACAAATACAGCATGCTATACTCAAAACAGATCAATCATCAACAAATATCATGGAAAGACTCCATATGAAATATGGAATGGAAGAAAACCTAATATCTCATATTTGCATATATTTGGATCAAAATGTTTTGAACAGGAATCAGTTGCATACTTTTGATGAAAAGGCTGATGAAGCTATCTTTATGGGATACTCAGACACCAGCAAAGCATTCAGAGTACTCAACAAAAGAAACTTGGTAATCGAAGAATCAATTCATGTAGTCTTTGATGAGCCAAACACAAATGGTGAAAATCTTCAAGAACTTGAAGAAGCAGGACCAAGACAAGTATATATGAATACAACAATACCAACTACTATTCTAAATCACTATTTTGGAAATCAAGATGAACCTCCAGTCAATACAATAGAAGAGGTACCAGTACAAGAGCATGAAGCTAATACACAAGCTGAAGTTGTGGAAGCACCAAGTTAAGAACAACTTCAACCTGATCTCAACTGGCTAAGAGATCACCCTGAAGATCAAGTCATTGGAGACATTCACACAGGAGTCAGAACCAGAAGACAACTGGAGCACATGCTAACATGTTTTCTATCTCAAGTAAAGCTCAAAACAATAGATGATGCAATCCAATATGCTGATTGGATTACAGCCATGCTAGAAGAACTAAATGAATTTGAAGGAAATGAAGTCTGGGAACTTGTTGACAGACCAGACATGGCCAACATCATTGGAACAAAATGGGTATTCAGAAATAAGATGGATGAACAAGGAACAGTTGTCAAAAATAACGCAAGACTAGTTGCAAAAGGCTACTCTCAAGCAGAAGGAATAGATTATGACGAGACATTTGCACCAGTAGCAAGATTGGAAGCAATCAGACTCTTTCTAGCATTTGCAGCACACAAAGACTTCAAAGTCTACCAAATTGATGTCAAGAGTGCATTTCTAAATGGACTTCTGGAAGAAGAAGTATATGTGGAACAACCTCTTGGTTTTCAACTCAAAGGAAAAGAAGATAAAGTATACAAGCTCAAAAAGGCTCTTTATGGATCAAACAGGCACCCAGAGCCTGGTATGAAACTTTATCACAATTCTTAATCAATAATGGATTCAACAAAGGAACTATTGATAAGACTCTTTTCAAGCTAAGGGAAAGAACAAGTACATTGTTAGTACAAATCTATGTTGATGACATCATCTTTGGATCAGAAGATGAAAAGTTGTGTGAGAAATTTACAAATCTAATGAAGAGAAAATTTCAGATGAGCATGATGGGAGGATTAAATTACTTTCTTGGTCTACAAGTAAACCAAATGAATTATGGCATTTTCATTAACCAAGCCAAGTACACAAAAGACTTGATTCACAAGTATGGTATGGATACAAGTGGCACATCAGACACACCAATGTGTGCAAGAGTTATTATTGGAAAAGATGAAGCTAGAAAGGATGTTAATCAGAAAATGTATAGAGGAATCATTGGATCCCTACATTACATAACTTCAAGTAGACCTGATATAGCCTTTGCAGTAAGAGTGTGTGCAAGATTTCAAGGTCAACCTAAAGAATCTCACCTACTACCATCCAAAATAATAATCAAATTCCTGAAGAACACCATCAATGTTGGAATTTGGTATCCAAAAGATGGAGGATTCAAGTTGATATCATATTCAGACTCTGACTATGCTGGATGCAAAATAGATAGAAAAAGCACCTCTGGAACATGTCAGATGCTAGGCATCAGACTAGTTTCATGGTTTAGCAAAAATCAAAACTCCATATCTACATCAACAGCTGAAGTAGAATATATAGCAGCAGGCAGTTGTTGTGCACAAGTACTATGGATTAGACAACAGCTAAGGAATTATAGAATGAAGGAGAAGATAATTCCAATCATGTGTGACAACACAAGTGCCATATCTATTACTGAAAACCCAGTGTTGCACTCAAGAACAAAGCATATTGACGTGAGACATCATTTTATCAGAGATCATGTTGAAAAATGGGATGTTATTCTAAGATACATACCCACTGAAGATTAATTGGCTGATATCTTCACAAAACCACTCAGTCATGAAAGATTTAGCATGTTGAGAACTGAGTTGGGAATGATTGAAATTCACTAAGTACTTAAGAGCAGCTAACTGGAGTAATCAGCTAAGTGACTTCACCAACTGATTAAACCTTTGCCATTACAGGAGATGTAGCAGGTAAGGCACTGGTACTCAGCAAAGTCAACTGCACTGATTGTTAGGAAAAGTTATATACAGCAGCTCAGTGAAGAAGTCACTACACCAGCTAAGTGACCAGCCAAGTCACTCCACCGCAATACGAATTAAAGTCACAAGCAAACTAAAGTGTGAACTAAATCAGCTCAATACACGTGGAAAATCAAGAAGTTATAGAAGATTATATTGGGAAAGATTACACATGTGGAGATCATTATTTCAATTATAGAGGTAACTATATTATTCTTCTAATTACAACCGCCTCGATTCCCAGAATTTATCATTACTTGCATCAATCCACTCCCCCAAACTTCTGAAGAACAGTTAAGAGCAAGGGGCGGAGAAATAAAAATCAGAAATGAGGCTGAAGAGCAACAAAGAAAGGCCAGAGAAGAAAGAGAAAAGGCCTCAAATAAACCCTGTATAGGGTTTCCTCATCCTATCTAAAGAAGGGATGATGATAGAGATAGATCAGGTGGACAAAGCAAAGACCTGGATCAAGTCAGCAAAGGAGATCAGCAAGATAACATAGAACCAGTACAAGCAGAGAGAAAAGAAGTTTCCCAACTCACAGAAACAGGCAAGAATATGAGGCTGAGATCCTAGATCATGTAAGAGAATTTTTCAGAGTCCAAGAAGGGATATATCCAAATCAACCACAAGATTGAAGCCCTCATCAGTCATATTAAGATTCAAGATGAGGTCATGGAGAAACAGGGCAACTTGCTTTGCAACCTGCAACATCTCATCTCCTACCATGTTCAGACCAACCTTGAGTTTCATGCTAATAAAGTTGATGACCATCTCAAACCATTGGTGGATACCTTGAATGCTCATACACATCAAATCCACCATCTCAATGAGGTTATGGAATATTCTGGCCAGCAACTTGACACTCTGATAAATGTCACTACGGCCAACAATCAAATACTGGAGAAAAAGTATGGTCCTCTCCCTGAATCTAAAGAAGCAACCAGAATTCTTGAAGAACGTTTTGGTGCTGCCAAAAAAAGAGAAATAAGCTCAAAGCCTGAGAGCTCCAGTGGAAAGAAGGCAAGCCCAACAGATAAAGGCAAGGGCATCAAAGGCAAAGGCATCAGATTTGAAGAAAAGAAGCAGTAGTCCTTTCTATATTGATTTATTTACTGATTCAAATGCCTTTGAATAATTGTGATGCAATATCTTATTGCCCTTTAATGGATGAATAAAATTGTTGAGTTTTTATTCCATTGCTTATTATGAAAATTTTGGTACACTTATGTTCAGGCTTATGAGGGTTTTGGCATCATCAAAAAGGTGGAAATTGTTAGGAACATTTTATTATGTTTTGATGATGTCCATACTAGTTGTTATAGCAAGCCTGAAAATAAGTTAGAATTTTCTGTATAAGTATTTACATAGAGTCTGACATGTTGTATAAGTTGAGTCAGACAAGTATTGTACTAGTTGGTAGGAAGGCAAAGTGAAACAGAAATCCGGCAGAGTAAAGCCAACCAAGTACCAACAGAGAAGCATGAAGACATTATGGTCTGACTTATAACCAATGAAGTCTGTGATGACCTTGGATAAGTCTAAGTTACATTCCAAGTGATGAAACTTAATGTTTAAATATGGTGTACACTGATCTCACATAAATCAAGGATCAGTGAAGTACAGAGATTCCCCTAAACTGATAAAGAATGAAGGAAATAGTGAATCGGCAAAGTGAACTGACTTTCGGCTGAGTAATGACAAAGCAGTGAAGGAAGACCTATGCGGCAAAGTCAGAGAGATCACTCAACCGTTCAGGGAACGGCCAAGTAAATCAGATTTTGAAATATGAAGGAGATTCAGAGGATCAAGCATTAAATGCACAATTAATTGAGGATCAATCAAGGACGGATTTTCTGATAAACGTTTGAAGAAAAATCCGATCACTGAAATCAAAGAGAATAAATTAAGGGGGAATCAAGAATAAAATCAAGGATTATTCCCCTCATTAATATAGCCAACGGAAATTCAAATCAAGGATTATCAAGGCTATAAATAGAAGGCATTGACAGAAAAAGAAAACTACAACAAGATAACAATCAATAAGAAGAAACTCTGTCAAATCAAAAAGGCCTTCATATGTGCTTCAAAAGGAATATCTAGTGATCAACTCAAAATTCAGAACTATAATTTCAACATCAAGCATTGAGTCTGATCAGCAAGTTTTTGTGAATCCAATTCACTTCAATCAAGCAACTGAATCAGAGGCATCTGAGAAGGAGTTGTGTTTGTGATAGCTGTTGAAGGATTTGTTCTCAAGGAGCAGTGAAAGAGACTGAGTCACTGAAGCTGTTGCAGTCAGGGAGTGATAGTCTTGAAGATTGTGAAGCTTGTGTAGTCAAGGACAATCAGGCTATTGTATCTGTGAAAATAATAGTGAAATTCCGCCAATCATCACAGGAGAAGAGTGGATTAAGGAATTACACCACCCTGAACCACTATAAACCTTGTGTCAATTTACTTTCAGCAATTTATCTTACTGTATTTATTTAGTTGCTTAAATTACATCATATATCTGTGGTTGCATAAACTACTTTGAAACAACATATTAAGAAGGGACTTATCCGCTTTCCAAAAGCTTTTAAATACAAGAAAAGTTTTTGAAACTCAACTATAGTCATTCACCCCCCCCCCCCTCTTACTATAGTTTTACCCTTCTCTAGGACCAACAGGTTTAATTTTTGCACAACCCGGTGGCAACTGCATGTATACTTCTTTATGTAAATCTCCATATAAGAAGGCAGTTGTGACATCCATCTGATGTAGATGCCAATTATTGGCTGTTGCTGCTGCAAGTAAAGTTCTGACTGTAGTAATCTTGACAACATGAGAGAAGGTTTCTTGATAATCAATGCCATATGTTTGAGTGTAGCCTTTTGCTACTAGTCTAGCTTTGTATCTCTCTTCTACAGAACCGTCAGGATTGTATTTGATTATGTATACCCACTTGCACCCAATAGGTTTCTTGTCTGGGGGCAGATCAACTATCTCCCGTGTATGAGTCTTTTGTAGAGCTTCAATCTCTTTTTGCATTGCTTCTTTCCATTCATCATGCTTGATGTCTTGATTGTAAGTCTTGGGCTCTTTTATGGCATCAATAGCATTACTGAATCTGGTATAATCTGCTGAGAGATTGTCCAGGTTCATGACTTCACTCAGCAGGTGTGGGGTCTTGAACAGTATGAGCACCTCCTTGATAAAAAGTTGGTGATTTTCTTGTTCTCTTGGACCTTCTTAATTGTCTGGGTTCGGGTTCTTGATTAACTGGTGCATGCTCTTCACTATATGCCTCAGCTGCAGCTGGCCCCTGATGGGAGTCAACTTTACGTGACTCCGGTGCACTAATTACCCCCGTTTATCACATTTTCAGCACAATTTTGGGTGAATTAGACCATTTTCGGGGTGTTATCGTGAGTTTATGGCACGGGGAATGAATCCATTACTTTGATGAATTCTTACCCCTTTTTATTGGTATTAACCCCATTCCCGAGCACGTTTACCCTCTGGAATTGTTTGGATGTTTGTGGTTGTGATCGATATTGAAGGGTATTGGTGTCTCGAGGACCCGGAAGGTGACGATTTGTGGTGAAAAAGCATGACCGAGGCAAGACGAGGGCCTAAAAAGGAAAAAGTGAAGATTTGGGGAAACGGGGGTTGAAACGCACGTTTGAATTCCCCAAACGCGCGTTCCACGCCCTCACACGCGCGTTTGAATCCCTAAACGCGCGTTCCGAAGTTCGGACCGATTCGAGTTGAAGCCCTCTAAACGCACGTTTGGGAACCAGGCCAAACGTGCGTTCCAAGATCCTAAACGCGCGTTTGAACCTTCCTAAACGCGCGTTCCGGATGAAGAACGATCAAGTCCCCGCCCCGAATTTATGTGTAACGCACGTTCCGGCCCAAGCGAAACGCACGTTTGAAGATCCCAAACGCGCGTTCCAGCCCTTTAAACGCGCGTTTGGACCCTTTTTGCGGCATTTTCCCTCCACCTATAAATACCCCCTTAGACATTTTCTTGGATATCAAGCTTTTCTTAGCAAAACTCTACCCATCTTTTGCACGAATTTTGTAATAGCTTAGAATACTCTCTCTTAGTGTAAATCAACAACATCTTAGCATAATCTTTCCATTTCTTAGCTTAGATTTTCATTCCAAACACTAAGAGACCACCTTTTAATTACTTCTCTATTTTGTACTTTTTGGATCTAATCTCGAATTTCTGTAATTTTATGGTATATCTCTCTTCTCTTTTACTTGTTATGGCTCTTATTTACTGTTTTATGCATGTTTTGATTAGTATAATGTGTAGCTAAACATCTTCATAGCCGAATCATGTGAAATTTAGTGAAATCACCCTTTGGGTGATGAAATTGGGAGTGGGTAGTGCTTTTTATTGTTGTTTCTTGCATCTTTCACGTCTTAGAACTTGTTATAACGGATTTGGGCTAGATTGATCACCTAGGTCAAAAATCACACACACCACTCTTGAGAGTTGTTCGAGAGAGGGTGTGGGGAAAAGGGTTCTAGGATCGCATTGTAGTGCGAGGTTACTCGTTTTTAACGTTTAAACGGCTCTTGTGCATGATTGTCTTGTGAATGAATCTCTCTTAGGAAAGGTTAGTTGACTTGGCATAAGGTGTTGGGGAAGAGTTGTTCGACCTTAGCACCGGGATTAGGAGCACGTACCCGTGAAATTGAATGTAAGAGTACTTACAAACACGATTCCTTTGGGTTCGACCTCGTACTCCCGTAGCTATTCTAGCAATCGATCAAAAGTTGTCCATTCGAGTCCTTATAAATTGTTTTTGTTGGGGTAAATTTTATGCTCAAAGTCCGTTGGACAGATCATCAAAATTGTCCATTATCGGTAAAGCATGCATGTCGACAAGATCTCTAGCCCTTCCTAATACCTGTTGAAATAGATGAAAATAAGTCTCATGAAATTGAGTATTTCTTGCAACAAAGATATCTTTGTTGGTAATATCTAAAGGATAGCACCCTTGGATGTATTTCTCGTGCAGTATCAAAGAACATCACACTTTCTGCAATGTTAGGAACCATGGAATTAATCAACCAAGAAACGACTAAATCGTTGGTTGCATCCAATCTTGATATGCTCTAGTGTTGATTTCTGGCATTGGGGAAGAACCATCAACAAATGCCAATTTACCCCGAGAAGAAATTGCCATTTTCCAATGCAGAAAATTATCTGCACCTTTCAATAAAGGTTGCACCAGAATAAGACTCGGATTATCATTATGACTGTGCGAATTTGTTGCTGGTTGCATCACCGGATCAGCCATTGATGATTAGAGATCAGAAATTGAATGAAAAGATGAATCAAGAAACAATAATGAAATGAAAGCAGAATTCAGAGTGCAACTGCGGAATTTCTCTCTGATACCATGTTAATATTCAATCAAGAAGAATAAAACTAAACGAGAAAACCGACTGCAAAATCTTCCTGGGGAAGAAGATGAAGGAATTCAAATGTGAAAAAGGCGGGAAACTGTATTATTCATGATTTACAAATTAAACAATGTAATTGGAACTGCTTACTTCTATTCTGCACATCCAACTGCTATTTATAGAGCAAGGATGAGCTGAATTGACGGTTACAACTTGAATTAACTAACTCTATCACAAATGCTTGACGAAATGCCTCAAAGAGCAAAACAACCACACCGTCATCCTTTAATCTTAACAGTAAGAACTCGGAAATTAAAGCAAAAAGGATTTAAGAGAGAACAATACAAATTTCAGAACAAGGACAAATGATGTTGTTCACAGATAGCGAATATGACTACCGTTGAACTAGTGGTAGCGGGCCGGAAAGCGGCAACCGGGTCAGAGACTACCATCTTGTTTTTTATGCTCACTACAACCGTAATTACATAAATAATCATTAATAGCAACAAGAAGATCTCGAAATAAAAGATAACACAATATTCAATTAGACAATAAATATTCATACATGATCTTCAACCAAATAAATCATCGCACTACTCAAATATTGAACACAAAACAATTCTCAACATTGAAGACACCACCCCTACATAAGAAACATGAATGCAAAATTAGTGCAGACATGAAGAGCATCCTAATTAAGACATAACATCACATCTAGCTATCATAAAAAAGTCCCAAACTGAATCCTCAGTGTAATCATCTCCAATGACTCCTTCCTCTGAAATTGTTAAAGAGTGAGATCACGGCTAGGTATGAAAAAACACAATTATGTGGGAATCATGAGAATATTCAAGAATATTTTCACAGTTTTCTAATAATTAATGACTTTTTATTAAATATATGGATAATAATACAAATATAAATATAATAAATTGAGTGGAATCAATGAGAAGCATGGAATGACACTGAGTTTACGTATAAACAAGCAATAATGCATGATAATGGCACTGAAGTGAATAATTGGATAATAATAATTGTGGACTATAGTAGTAACCGTAAACAAACTGAAATGACTATAATGAGTGAGTGATAATAACAAGTGCATGACTAATTTTTGGTCCTAAGTATTACGTCTCCAAATGACCCACGAATTAAGGGTCATCTCATGTAAGCCATGGATGGAAAGACAATGAATGTATTGTAATGGAATGTATACTAATCGATTTGTTGTTTTGTGACCAGCAAGTTGGCATTTCTGACTGCCTTAACACCCATATGAAATTAATGAATGACCTATCAAGCATAGGTGCAGTTCTTGATTGTTGAGGTCTCGCAACAACTCATAGTGTCTTGTTTTATACCAGTATTTATCGAATGGCCAACTAAATGCACAAGCACATACATATCCCTAATGTCATGATTTATATATGCAATTCCATAAATTAATGCAATAACATATATTTGCAGAATAGTAAAAATAATGCACCTGAAAAACATGACATCTCCTGACTAATGAGCTTATTGGACAATTGGGGCAAAATCTGGAAGCCAGGGCCAAAACAGCACCGACAGCTAGCCGCCGCATAGTGTTGGTGGCTGAGACTTCTAGAAACTCTCGAAAAATTCATTTATAGTCTTCCGGTGCACAACTAACTTCAAAATTCCAGGCATAATGAACTATAACAGGCAAAAAAATGCTTTGTTTACATAAAAAATCATGAAAACATGCATAAACCCCTCGATTGTGGTTTTCCTTACCATCCAGGCATGGGTCTTTAATGAAAGCTATAGATTTGGTGTTGAACCTGAAAATCCACCTAGAAATTGAACACTAAGATTAAAAGAGAGCTAAATCTTACAAAGAATGGCAAAACATGGGGAAGATCTCCAACCTAAAAGCTTAAGAAACATGAAAGAGATGGAAAAGCACAAGCTTTTCTTATCGAGATTCATGGATACTTCAGCAAGATATCATCATTCTCCATGTGGGAACTCTTGCCTTTGATTTCTTAAGATAAAAAAGTTTAATTATAGAAAAGAGAGGGTGCGCTGCTAAGGTTTTGGAAGAGTGAGGAATGAGGCCAAACATGATTTAAGCATATATACCCATAGGGTTCGGCTCCTGCCGCAACACCGGTAGAGTATCACTACAAGCTGGCAGGCCCCTTACCTGGAAGTGACGATCCACATTCCTTTCGATGAGAGCCACCAACTAAGTTCTACTCACGCTCCTACTCATTTCTGCCTAGATTGGGCTTTGGATATATATGATCAGATCAACGATCTTGCAGTGGCCTACTTATGGACCCAAAACTGCACCCCTTCATAAGGACAACCAATTGACATGTCGTCTGATTCATCCCTGGTCAACTTGTCTTACTGGACCATGGCATAAGTAAGTTATTTGTGGCTTTGCAAGTTGCTTTGCTTTTTTTTACTTGTATATCCTTTATTTTTAATAGTGCGTTCTTACGTTTGTAGAACGATTTATATAGCAGAAAAATGTTATGTAGGCGTCAAACCGATATGCCCAGCCAAGCTAATCAATTTCAGGCTCAAGGGGCCAAGATTCAAGATCAAAAAAATCTAGAAAAAATGAAGAGTTGTAAAGAGCCAAGCAGGACGGTCAAAAGGTCGTTCAAAAGCTAAAGAGCGACTTGAGCAAGCTTCAAGAGAAGTAGACAAAAACTCGGGAGAATCTTTTTGCCAATATAGAGGTAATTGGAAGCGAAAGAGACTAGCTCCAAAGGCAATCTACTAAGGTGGCTGCTACATGCTGAAGAGTTGAGAGATTTATTTGCCAAGAATATGGAGGAATGATTATAAGAGTTCTTCACTCTTTAATTTAGTAATGATTTGGATGTCCTTTTTATGCATGCCCTCAAGCATGTATTCACTACGGCCATTGACGAGGCCCAGGAGGTATGGCCCGAGGCGGACCCTCAACATTCTGAGCTTTGAGGACTTTATGAGCATGGATTAGACCAAGTATTTGATGAGCGTTTGAAAGAACACTGATCCAGTGTGGACATTGTGTCCAAATATTATGCTGCAAAAGAAGTTAATCCTACACCTTTTTTTGCCCACTGATGTTGCGGATAATGTTTGAATTTTTTTATCCTTCTTTTGTGGTAATAATTTTGATGGATTCAACCTTTGTGAGGTTTCAGGTATCTGTAGACTCTTTATCTTTTTGGCCTGATCGACCAATGAGGAAAAATGTCAGGGTTACCACTCACCATCTATCTTCTCAGTCTCTTGATTGGGGTTAAATGTTCCTATTGTGTCAAGCACAAGTGGTGCATCCCTTCCCTATGTATTTTTCTCTCTGTATCCTGCAAGGATTAGGCTGTATAGTCCCTTCATTATTATTTCCAGTTTTGTTGCTTTTGGGACCCATGGTATTACTCTTAATGACCACGAGAATGTAAAATGTCTTCCTTCTAGCGTCAAATGACGATGTTTTATATTGTTTGAGTACAAATTGGATGAGGAAACGAGTAGTTGGGCCTTCAGATGATGATCCAATAAGCCTGTGAAACAAACAAGACGTAAAAAGGCCAGGAGTTTTTCTCGGGGCCACTCTGATGCTCAATTCAGTTCAGTGTATAGAGAAATTTCTATAAGAAAGTGAGCTCGGTATGTAAAGTTTGCGTATATTGTACGTATAATAGGCGTTCCTTGATAATGAGGAGGATAACAACTTTATATAGTGTTCCATCGTGGGGTAGTGAGTTGAGCGAATGTATCAGAATAGTTATGAGGCCATTTGTTGGGGTGTACCAGCATTCTCAAGCGTAAAAGGATTCGACTGAGGCACAGAAAAACTCTATTAGTATAAGGAAATAAATTAGCACATTTACTAACACCAATTGGTTTTAGTAGAATGGTAAGCGTTTGATCCTACAACTGGTATCGGAGCGAGGTCACAGGTTCGAATCCCGGCGCAGCATGCTGCGTAATGATTCCATGGTGTGGTTGCAGATGCTAGGGGCATGATGCGTAATGATTCCATGGTTGCAGATGTTGGGGGGTTGTTTGGGTGTACCAGCATCCTCAAGCGTAAGAGGATTTAACTGAGGCGCAGAAAAACTCTATTGGTATAAGGAAATAAAGTAGCACATTTACTAACACCAATTGGTTTTAGTAGAACGGTAACCGCTTGATCCTAACACCATTATGGAGAATTTATTGATCATTGTGTAATGTCTGTAATGCTTTTTTTTTAAATGCAACGGATGTTTAAGACCAAAGGCGACTTGCTACATGTCGGCTATAGAGAAGAGATGTATTATGTCAAAGTGGACAAAGTAGAACCGGGATCATAATATGCCGCGTCACGCCGGTATATATGAAGTGCTTGTTAAGTGTGGTAAAAAAGGAGGTCAAAAGAAACGAGGACGATTTGCACCACTTCGGCTCTCCCTTGTCGGGAAGTTCTTCCAAGGCCGCCCTCCTCTAGAATCAATCAAAAAATTCCTCAGTGTCCAAAAATACAAAGGTAACAATACTTTCGGCCTCTTAAATAATAAGCATAAGATTATTAGGTTTTAGCATGACGAAGATTATATTCGGTTGTTCTCGAGAGCATCACGTCGATAACAAGAATATGAGGGTTTTCAAATAGACCGTTGATTTTCACGTTGATCGCGAACCATTCATCATCCTTTTTTGGATTTCTCTTACTAAAATGCCAATCCATCTTATGAATAAAGACTTTATTTTTAGCCTCATGCAAACAATTGTGAAGCCGTTAAGGATTGACTCAGCCACTGCTGAGCTTCGTAGACCATCATTGGCACGTGTACAAGTGGAGGTAGATGTTCTGAAAAATGTTCTAAATCGTATCTGGATTCAAAAAGAGAACGAGGATGGTTTCTGGCAACCTATTCTTCCTGAAGGAACTCGCCTGGCTTATTGTACACGCTGTTGGCATATAAGGCATAGTCCAGATCATTGCATGGTCAAGCATCCTGAATTTGCTACGCAAAAACCTACTACTAGCAAGCCATCTCAGGTTTATGTGGTGAAAACAACTACGGATCATTCAACACCCCCTGGAAGTAATGTCAATGGCAATGCCTCTACAGCTAGTAATGATAAAGCCACCGCTTCCACTCTTGGTGCCGTGCATAAAGGTGCGGATAACACACAAGCCATGCAACAAGGTTCGGCTTCATCCACTCCTATCTCGGCCCATGCAGCTATTGTGGATCCTTCAATGAAATCCTTCCTAATGAGGAGATTATGAAATTTTCAATTGATAGTACTAAGGATAAGTTGGAACGCCAAAGGTTAGTCAAGCATCTTAGCACCGATGGCTATGGCTCGGACTCAGAAAAACATAGAGCAAAAGGCTTCAACTCAAAGTTAATCTTCTTAAATGACATCAACCCAATCGATCTCAGGAGGAATCGGCCTCTGATGATTCACAGAGTCAGGACGATACGCCAGAAGTGGATACGGAAGGTCCTTTTATTCTTGTGTCTACGAGTCGGAGGAAGAAGGCATAAGTTTCTATGATTAAAGGGGTCCAAATCAGCTCTACAAAACACCCCAAAAAAAGGTTCCCAATGAATAACATCATTTTCTGGAATATTAGAGGAATTGGAAATACTTCATCAATGGCTCGTGTAAAGAAGCTTATTCATCTCTATCACATAGATTTTTTGGCTATTTCCGAACCTATGTTGATTGATGACAATAAAAGGATTTTTATAGCGAATCGCCTCAACTTTAAATACTCGGTAGCTACTCCAAATGGTAAGTTATGGCTTTTTCGGAACTCTACAATTTCTTGGGATTTATTACTCGCCACTGATCAATCTATTCATGTTAAATTCAATGCCACTATACCATATATAATCTTGGCAGTGTATTCCAAATGTAATAGGGTGGGCTGCATGTCTCTTTGGCAAGACCTTCGGGCCATACACTCTCTTAATACTCGTGGCTGGTAGGGGGTGATTTTAATACTATACGTTTTCAGGGTGATTGTAAAGGGAATGGTTCCCCGGACCGGTTGTCTATGCAAGATTTCAATGACTTAATTTTTGATTGTTCTCTTATGGAGCAGCCTATTCAAAATGGGGATTTTAGTTGGTCTGGCACTAGACCTAACGGAATCGTTCATGTTAAACTGGATCGTATTTTGCATAACACTAAGTGGCTGGATATTCACCCCAATTTTACTGTTAAAGCTCTTCCTAAAGCCTGCTCGGACCACAAAGTTCTGTTATACGGCTTTGCCATCTTGACTAGTGGCCCTAAACCTTTTCACTTCCAAAATATGTGGCTTCGTAGAGACGACTTCACGAAGTTAGTTCGGGATAATTGGGATAAACCTTTATTTGGCTTGGGTATGGATGTGCTAATGGGAAAATTAAAGCATCTCAAATCTGCCTTGAAAGTGTGGAATAAAGATACGTTCGGTGATGTTCATCTTAATGTTAAGCTGGCTGAACAAGAGTTGGCTCACAATGAACTAACTCTAGAAAACTCCCCTACATAATCAAATCGCACTTCTCTAAATCTAGCTAATGCGCTTTATATTCGGTCAATGCTTGAAGAGGAGGACTTCTAGAAGCAAAAATCACAGTATAAGTGGTTTAATGACGGCGATCGCAATAAAAAAAAATTCACGCCTCTATGAAAGCTAATGGAGTTAAAGGTCATATTCAACGTATTCGTAACAATGCACGTGATTGGCTTACGTCTAAAAGTGACATTAAACAAGAATCGATTCATTTCTTTAGCTCTCTTCTCTCTCAAGGGGAGCCTCAGGATGACTCTTCTATGATTGAGATGCTCTCTCATGTCCCTAAGATTCTCACAGATGAGGAAAATGGGTGATGCGGTTACTCTTGAAGAAATCAAAAGGGCGGTGTTCAACCTTGACCCGAATAGTGCTCCAGGTCCGGATGGGTTCTCTAGTATTTTTTCCAAAAGTTTTGGGATGTGGTTCACTTGGACATTCAAAATACGGTTCAGGATTTCTTTTCGGTCGTCCCCTGGCTCGCTCTGTGGGAGCAACTTTCATTACCCTGCTTCCTAAAAACGATGCTCCAACGACTTTTGGTGATTTTCGACCTATCTCTCTTTGCTTGGTTGTTAACAAGATCTTCACCGAAATTTTAACTCACAAGATTCAGCCTATGCTTGATAGGCTCATATCTGATGTACAATCTGCTTTTGTTAAAAGGTAAGGATATCGTAGACAATTTTTTTTTGTGCAGGAAATTATGCAACACTTGCATGAAAAGGTACGTGGGCACAACATGGCTTTCAAGCTCGACATAGTGAAAGCTTTCGACAGAGTCTCCTGGCCTTTCTTATAACAACTTCTCAACTCTTTTGGGTTCAATACGGCTTTCATCACCCTGATCATGAACAAACTCCGCGGTTGTTGGTCTTTTATCTTGCTGAATGACACGCCCACTGGTTTCTTTCAGTCTTTACGTGGCATCAAACAGGGAGACCCTCTATCCCCATAATTGTTCATTTTGGTCTCGGAAGCCTTTACACGTGGTCTTAAAGCTCTCTTGGGGATCCAGAAATGAAAGATTACTCTCTTCCACGCAATTTCCCACAGGTTACCCACTTTCTTTATACAGATGATTTTATTATTTTCTATAGAGGTTTTAAACAGAATATCCAGAAAATCATGTCCTTCATACACACTTATGAGCACGCTACGGGCCAGAAAGTCAATCTAGCCAAGAGTTTCTTTGTTGCTTCAAAGCTTTGTCCTGCTGGTAAGATTAGAAGACTCACGGCCTTAACTGGGATCCGTCGAGCTGAATGCCCATTCACCTACCTCGGGTGCCCCATTTATGTTGGTCGTCCCAAAAGGGCTTATTTTGGTTACCTAATTGATAAAATCCAAAAAAGGCTTGAAGGCTGGCAGGCTAAATTACTCGCTATGGAAGGTCGTCTGATTCTTTTCAAACATGTGTTATCCTCCATTCCTATACATACCATAGTTGCTCTGCAAGTTCCCAGTTCGATGCTAAACCATCTCCATATTATTTTTGGAAACTTTTTATGGGGAAATAGTGACCAGGAGAAACGTCGTATTTGAAGATCCTGGGAGAATATCTGTGGGCCAACAGAGGAAAATGGATTAGGAGTGCGCAACATGAAAGACATTCAATTAGCCTTTGCTTGCAAACTTTGGTGGAAAAATTCGTAATAGTATTGGCATTTGGGGTGAGAGTTTCTCTTCTCTTCCCAATCTTAAAAAATTACGGCCGTGGAGAATCATGCAAAACGTGGAGAGCATTGTGAACTTACACCTGCGGACTATTCACACTTCCAAATGGAACCGGATCTAGTCGCCTACTTCCACAGGTAACTTCACTATCGCTTCTGACTTTGGTCTTATTCGCCACCGGAATAACGTTATCTGTGAGCTAAAAGAGGTTTGGAAGCCCAACATTCCGGTAAAAATTTCAATTTGTATGTGGAGATTACTTAATAACATGCTCCCTCTCCTTCGCATGTTGAGAGTTTTTGGACACCATGGCCCTTTTAAGTGCCCTTTCTGCTCAGAGGGAGATACCAGAGATCTTTCGTTCTTCACTTGTCACTTCCCCCGCACTATTTGGACGCACTTTCAGGCCCAGCTTCGGTTTCACCCTTTAGCTATGGATTTCTGGACTTATCTTCGTGCTTGGTGGTATCCTGATCGTAATGGTTCGGTTAAAATCGCTTGTCATATTATCCCCTCCTTGGTTTTTTGGGAAATTTGGAAATGCGGAAACATGATATTATTCGACTCGGTGCAACCCAACATTCAGACTACCATCTTCAACATCAAATGCAACCTTTATTATGCTCTTCTTAACTAGAGGCTTGTTCGGGCTGATGCAAATGATGACTGCCTAGTAGATAACCACTACATTAGAAATTTCTCCTCGCGGCATGTGGCTCGACATATTCTGGTCAATTGGCAAAAGCCTCCTCCCAACGTAGTGAAGTTGAATACCGACGGCTCGTCTTTAGGTAATCATGGACCCTCCGGTGGTGCAATATGCATGATCATCTCGTTTATGGTGTTAGTGAACCCTACCATAGTTGTACTAGTATGGTTGTGGAAATGAAAGCCCTTCTCACTTGTCTTACCTATTGTGCGGATCACCACCTCCATCTTGTTCTCATTCAAACCGACTCTCTAGCCCTATTCAACATAATCTCTAGGAATTTTGACACTCCTTGGCATTGACGATGATATTAGATCCATCAAGGGCCTCCTCCTCCAACACCCGATGCAGATTAGACACATTTACCGTGAAGAAAATAAAGTTGTTGACTTCCTTGCTACAAGCTTCCTCCAGCGGATCGATGGTTTCCTACTCTACGTATGATGCCCTTCCAGTAGCCCTCAAGCTCATTTTACATGGAGATCGACTGGCTATTCCATTCATTAGACGAGTTCGGAGCATTGCATAATCAACTGGACGCACCCTTCAATTATTTGATGGGTGAAAACCAGGTTGTACCCTATCGGTTGTTCTGTTGCTTTCTCCTTCACATTCATTTCAAATACTGTCACGAGACTTTATTATTTACATGCGTTTTCATCAACCTACAAGCGAGGACTTGGCATTTCCAAATTCACCTCTTGCTTCTCGGAATGTGGTATAAATCTTGGCGTGGAAAGCTGGAAGCACCCTTCACTACTATGGAGGGTGCAATACAGGTGTTACGCTCATTTTTATCCTATGTTTACATGTTCACTCTTGATGGTTATGCTTACTATACTTTATTGCATGGGACTTTGGCGTTTTCGAGTCATCACACTTGCTGTTGGATTGCTACTCCACACTTCTTAGTCTACAGAGATTCTCACGTTGCTGGTCAAGGTCTTACTACGAGCAATCGCATTACTTCTATGATGAGGTCTTGGCATGCAACTCCAAATTTCGCCACAAGCTGTTGGATTTGATATTTCTCACGCTGCTCACTGTGAAGCCTTTCAAGCTGCTGAATGCGAAGACCTTCAAGATGCCGATTGCATGAACTCACAAGTTGCTGCTATAGATTATTTTTTTCATGCTTTCTTTTGTATTTTTCCTTTTTGGGGGAGCTTAACACTTTTGGGAGCATGGGGTGTCGTACTTTTTCTTATGGCATGAATTTTTCACACTGGGTTTGTCGGTCATAGATTTTAAGGAAACAGAACCATGTTTCGTCAATATCTTTTGATATAAGAGAAGGATCAAGATACTGCATGTACGAACCTTATTTTTAAATTAATATAAAAGGCTTCGTATAAAAAAAAGTGCTTGTTAAGTGCCGGAAAAAAAAAGAAAAAAAAAAAGTGTAATGCGTATCTTATCTTATATCTATAAAGAGTGAAGGGGCTTTGCACACAAGAGGCCACGTGGCACCTAATTTTTTTTAATTTTTTTTTAAATACAACATGTTTTTTTTTGGATAAAAACCGGAGTTTCGGTTATCGTTATATATAAACCGAATGAGGCTTTAAATTTCAATCAACCAAAAAATTTCGATTTCTCGATTCGATTTCGACACAACAATTGAATATTATACACAACAAAGTGTATATTTCGATACGGTTCATTTTTAGTACCTCCAACTGACAGTGCGGATTCAGTTTCAAATTTCAATCAACCGTAAATTTTCGATTTCGACACAACAATTGAATAAAACCGTGTGGACACCACATTAAATATTTTTATTATTTTGAACAACATAACGTCGGTGGAACCCTCGGCCATTTGCAGTACGAAAGTCACTAAAATTGACGTTGAAATACCAAATCACTTTTTATATTTTTCAGGCCGTTTGACACGTGTTTCTTTTCTATCAAATGAATGAAAACGAGATCAATGACGTATTTATTAATGATAAGAAAGCGAAATGTCGTATAGAAAATGAGTGAAACGCATTTTCAAGCATATTAATGATCTGGAAGCTAAGGCGTCCCGTGAGATTTGACCGTGTAGTTATGGACCATATATGGTCCGCTTATTGTTTTTCTATAATGTTTCATTGCGTAAAGTCGAAGCTAAAGTGATCGACTTTATGACATTGTTCTCCGATACATCATATTGTAGTTTATTTTGTAGATAGAAACTACTGATAAGACTGGAAGAGAGGTGATTCACAATCTTCACGTCTCTAAGAAAGAGCTACCTCTTGGAGAAAATGTGATATATTTTTTTGCTCTCTTTTGTCTCACGCTTGAATTTGTTACGGTTTAAGCTTACGCAATTTATTTCACGTTGGGATATATTCTTTAAGATTATCATTGATAACGATTTATGTTGGGTCCGTCGTGCCTTACACGGCTCACGTTAACTAGTATTATTATCCAAAACGTGATTTTTTTTTTTTAAGGGAAAACGTGATTTGAGATATGAAGACTTTTCTCCAACGTGGGACCCTGATAGCATTAGTACGATGATTTTTCTCGTGCTTTTGCATATTTCCTATGGGAACAGCTTTTTTTGTCCACTTCTATACTATAACTATATAAGGGTGGTCTTGTAGGTTGACTTGAACGTTTACTAATCGCCCTTGTTTAAAAAAATGAAAATAATGAGAGCGATAGAATTACTCTCTGAAATCTATATTATTTTTATATCATTATCATCTTACAACATCTTTTTTCCTCTTAAAAATTTTTTTAAAAAAAACTTGAAACAATAATAACCATAAGATTTTATTTGGTGTAAAAATGGTGTGAATTTGTGGAGATAACTATATTATTTCTTTGAAAATAATTAATATTTATAAAATCCATTGAAAATTTGGAATTAGGTGGGAGATATTAGACATAATTATCATAACCGGACCAGACATTCAACCGGAAAAGACATCGGGTCACATGTTCAACCGGTGGATTATTGGTTCAACCGGTGGGTCACTACATATAATTAAAAATATTATAATATATTGAAGTCATAAGAAAAATTATACTATGACATCAAAAATCATTTCTAAAATATTCCAACATCCACGTCAGGAAGAAGATACAAATGAAATATGTAAATTATAAACAAACAATACAATACTAGTGAATTTTTACAACATTTGTTCCTAAACGGAGGAAACTTGAAATAATGGATGAGTGAAAAAGGTTTTTGCATTTTGCGGTAATTATAAAGTAAAAATATTTAATTGGTTTTCAAAGTTAAATCACACCGATTTATAAAAAATGAAAATAATAAAATAATAAAAATGGTTAGACCAATAATCGGCCGGGTCACGGTTTACCGGTTTTGCGGTATTAGCGGATTTGAGCAATCGGCTCCTTAACCGGTCGAATGATTCCGTGTCCGGGTCACCGGTTTCACCGGTTTCACCGGTCTAATTTTAATATTAAAAACATCTAAATTTATCCTTAACATTTTCATTTGAATGGTTTTGTCTTTTTTTTTTTCTCCTTTTAAACGAAAGTTAAGATATTATTATAGAATGAGATTTAGTACATCAATCCTAAAGACTTCACTAAAGCCAATGTGGAAAAGACGAATGTCAATTGACATCCGACTCTAGATTAACTGAGAATTTAGTCAATTTATAACTGGCTACATTCTTTTTTCGATAAATAAAAATAAAACGATAAGAAGAAAATCTAGATGTAAAATAATTAGGGTGTCTTTAAAAACATCACATTATTCTTACTTTGGGCACCACAACACTCTAAAAATTTGGTGATTACTCATGACAGCACATAATAAAATTTTAAATGATAAATTTACTTAATCTCACCACACCTATTAAATTTCAAGTTTATTATATCCAGATTTTTTTTACTATGTCCAGTTTTTTTTTTTTTACAATAACATCCTTAACCCATAAACAATTGCATATTGCATATTTTCCTTAACCTTCAACCTCCATCTTCTCCGTTCTTCAATCTCCATTTCTCCACCCTTCAACCACCCTAATCACCATGTCCACCACCTCACCATTCTCGTAACTCGTCCATTAATTTCAAAATAAACTCCAAATCATCAAGCAAGCAAACAAGGATAGACGCCCGTCTGGTTTTGTTTTTATTTTTGTGTTTATTTTTTTCTGTCAGTTTTGTTTTGCTTTGGAATTTTGGATCTCAATGTACGATTCAATTCTGCATTGTGGTTACAAAAAAAAAAAAAAGAGATGCATCTGGTCAATTCAACCATTGTTTTATTTCATTTCCAACACCTCTATATATTTAGCCTTATTTTTTACTTTGAAAAAAAATGCTCCAGCTTAAAGGTGATGGTGGCAATAATGGCGATGGGGCTGGGTAATTGATGTGATTCTTACGAATCAAATCCTTTGTTTTGCCCAGGAAGAAATTGAAGGTAGTCAATACGAGCTATGATCCGCGCCTTAGACCAAGACAACGGTGGGAACGCCACAACGTAACGCTCACTTACGTTGATAAGTTCTCCAAGGGCGATCCTCCAATCCAAGAGAACCTCACACACACAAGGTACACAATTAAGACAATGCTTAATCAAATAATATTTCACTCAATGTAGGTATATTGATGTCTTCTAAAAGAACAAGTAGAATGCCTTTATATAGGCTACAAAATAAGAGACAAATAACTTCCTAAAGAATGCGACAAATTACTTAAGTAATTTTCGCCACTTTATTTCCTAGTGGGCCTAACTTGCAACTAATAAGCCCAAATGACATTTATTTGCTAAAAATAAACACTTAACCCAATATACTAACATATGGGCAACTTTTGACACGGGCCTAAGGCCGTTTTATTCAATAAAACACCGAAACTAAAATAAACAAAATAAATCACTATGATTGTAATTTAACCAACAAAATAAATCACTATGATTGTAATTTAACCAAGCCCATCTTCATTGTCTTCAAATAATGCTTGGGCTGGATCACATCATTCCCTCCCAGTTGGGAAGGATCTGTCCTCAGATCAAAGGGATACTTGAAACCACCTGGATCAAATAGAAACCTTGGACCAACATACGCCAAGTAGGTCCATATACTGAATACCACCAACAAAATAGAACAAAGTGAACAATGAATCTGTCCTCCTCTCGTATAATGAAATGGAAGCAACATAAAAATTAGCAATAACGAAATCCAACGAATTACAATTCAGGAGGAACGGATCGAATAATCGTGTAAACACCGTAACGTTTTGAATAGCACCATCACGTCAATCGAGTTCACGGCTTCAACAAGTTTCAAGCATCAAAATAAAGTGAATCATCTTGTACCGAACGGAAAGATGAATACAATTGTGAATAGTTGGTAACTCCTCAAATTCCACAGTATCCTCTGTCAGCACTATATGAACATCTGTAACAGTAATCTCAGTGACAACCTCATTCATGCGAACTTCAACCTCAATCGGACTTACGTCAGCCTCAACGACCAATTCAGCTTCTGTAGTAACAACAACAACATCAGCAACAGGAAGGTCAACATGAGCCTCAGTCGTGAGAACTGTCTCATCAACACTCTGTACCAACTCTTCTAAAATTTTAGGTCTTTTCAAATCCACCACACCCTCACATTCTTTCTCTCGTCAACTCCTCGGTATAATTGTTACACGCAAAGATCCGGTCTAGCTTACTCTCCCAATCAAGATATACCGAAGACCACTACCGGAACCCGCAAAACTAGGAAGCTTCATCTTTACCCGTGTCATATTATTATCCGGGATGAGCACATCTTCGTCAACATTTCCAACCGCATGATCACGGTTATTCGGAGCATGAAGTACACGGAGCGGTTGTCGAAGTCTAGGTACCGCAAACAATAGAACTGGTTGTGCAATGACGGAGTTGTGCACCACGATTAAGATTAGCCATTTGCGCCGTTAAAGTCTCAATAGAAGCCCTTATAGCAAATCATATCCGCAAAAATCCTTTCAAACTTTGCATTATTTTCGGCATTAAATGCCTTGCTAAATTCTTTGACAAGGGAAGTCAATCTCACTTCAAGATACTCATTACTCAAATTTTTAGAATGTTTAGAGTCCTCCATAGGATAGACAATAAATCCTCACCAAACTCTCGTGTTTGCACTCACCCTCTCTCTTGTGGAAAGTAAAGCACCCTTTTATGAACAAAGCAAAATAACAAGCAAAACGAATCTAGGCTAAAGGTGGGCTAAGACTCGGGTAGGACGGGTGTTTGGTTATGTCGGATTGGCGTCCGCTCGTGGACGTGCGTTTAATGATATGGACGGGCGTCCGGATAAAATTTGATGGTTACGAAAATTAGGTTAACGGTGGTGGCGGCCGGGAATTTAGGTCAAGTTTATGTTTGCCGTTGGCTGTACACGGCAACAAAGCTGATTTCAGGCATGATAAATTACGAATTTGAAGTTGCACAAAAGAGATAAAATTTAGATATGGAAGTGTACTATTCAATCGCAAAATATCAGAATTTTTGGACGTAAATGGAAGATTTTACGGATTTTAAGGTAAGCATTGGTTTTCCGGGCAGTTTGTAGATCTAAACTGCAGAATTTTCAACAATTTTTTTGAATGGACTCCGGGGAGAATTTCGAAAATCACAAAAGAGAAAAGTTGTAAGAAATTTAATGATCTACAACTTTTATCTTAACCACTTTTCGATTTGAGAATGTATTAGGGGTCAAAACACAAGAATACGAAGCTGATCACAGGATTTGACGATTTTGACAAATTTATTTGTTGACACTTTTTGAACGATTTCCACTGAGAATTTAGAGAAACACAAAGAATGAAACTTGTAGATAACACAAAGAAATAAAACATATAATGTTTTTGGAATTTTTTTGGAGTGGAAACCGACGACGAAAGAAGAACACGAAAACTGGAAAAACAAAAAAATTTACGGGGATGTGGAGAACACAATTTGATGAACAACGAAGAACGAAAATAAAACGAAAAACGAAAAATGGATATTTGATTACCGTCAATTACCGAGCTCGATACCAACCGATGTGATTCTTACGAATCAAATCCTTTGTTTTGCCCAGGAAGAAATTGAAGGTAGTCAATACGAGCTATGATCCGCGCCTTAGACCAAGACAACGGTGGGAACGCCACAACGTAATGCTCACTTACGTTGATAAGTTCTCCAAGGGGGCGATCCTCCAATCCAAGAGAACCTCACACACACAAGGTGCACAATTAAGACAATGCTTAATCAAATAATATTTCACTCAATGTAGGTATATTGATGTCTTCTAAAAGAACAAGTAGAATGCCTTTATATAGGCTACAAAATAAGAGACAAATAACTTCCTAAAGAATGCGACAAATTACTTAGTAATTTTCGCCACTTTATTTCCTAGTGGGCCTAACTACTAATAAGCCCAAATGACATTTATTTGCTAAAAATAAACACTTAACCCAATATACTAACATATGGGCAACTTTTGACACGGGCCTAAGGCCGTTTTATTCAATAAAACACCGAAACTAAAATAAACAAAATAAATCACTATGATTGTAATTTAACCAAGCCCATCTTCATTGTCTTCAAATAATGCTTGGGCTGGATCACATCAGTAATGGTGGAGGAAGATGGGTGAAAGGACGGCTGGGCCGGGTGGGGTATGGGAGGTGGCAGGGCTGGTGGTGGTTGGTGGCGGTGGCAGGTATAGTGAGAGGGTGGTAGCTAAAAGGAAATTAGGGTAATTCAGGGTTATCTATGTAATTGTATTGTTAGAGTGAAAGATTTTGACAGATGTGGTGGTATAAGTAGAAACGAAGATATATTAATTCCAATGTGGTGCATTGGGTATATTTAAAAATCAACGTGGTGCATTAGGTAGAACAAGATATGAATGTGTGGTGCCCCTTAATTTAGATGACCAAGTAAAATAAATGTGTGCTTTTAAGGGCACCCAATAATTAATACCTCAAATTAAGCCTTCTATTTTCAATGAAGTCGCCATTTTACCCTCACCAATCTGGACAAGACTTTGTGAATCCGAGCAGATAAGTAAATTGCCTCAAAACAAGCGTGAAATCTCAAATAAAGCTTGTTGCATCGGTCAACCTTCTGTCATCAAAGGGAAGCCGATCAAATCAAACGCCTCACCCCATGCATGAAGAAGCTTGTCTTTTGATCCTATAACAATACCCAATCCTGTTTTCTCAGACAATAAGATCCAAGCCGCATTAGTGAAACAAATTAGTGTTCGATGTCTGTATATTCAAACTAGCCCGTAAGGAACTTAGAAGTTGGGGAACTGGTAGCCGTAGGGATTGGAGCAAAGAATGATATATCAATTATCTTGTCCTCGTATTTAGAAAAAGAATAAATAAATAAATAAATAAAGAGGCACGAGGTACATCGGTTTAGTGGTGAGCTAGACTATAATCTGGCATAAAACCAGTGTTCGAACCCCATTAGAAAAAAAAAAGACAAAGAAAAAGATCATGTCCTCATATTATATCAATTATATCAGGACCATTTTCCTCTTTAAGACACAAACTTGTGTGGAAAATGTATTTTGAGATAAAAAGACAGGTAAAATTATCATAAGCTTATAGCGTATGGTGGCTCCACGCGCGTGGAGACACCCCATCTTTCCTTCTCTCGTCACCTTCACACTTTCGTTTTGATTGATTTTCATTGAGTTTTTCAACAAGTCACACTGCCATTTCTTATTTCCTTCATTTCTGTCCTAGGCAGCTCCTCCATACACCGCCACCACCCCTGCCTGGTCTGCCGTCCCTCTCCCTGCCCCCTACCTCCTATTTCCTCCTCCTACGGCTCATCTGCCTCCTCTAACGATCAAGAAATTATCTTGATCCTCAAAACCCGATCGAAGTACACACACACAAAAAATCGGAAAACACTAATTTTTTTTAAGGATAGAGGAAATATGAAAGAGCTATGATGGAGATATAGGCGAAGAAGATGAAGGGAGTTTTTTATTTTTATTTTTTATTTTTCATTTTTGAAAGGGGACCGTGGGAAGGGAAGGGATGGGTGTAACTTTACTTTTGAATTTTGAGGGGTTATTTTAAAATAAAAATCTGTCAATAGCCGAATCAAATCTGGATTTATCAAATATATGTTCCAAATACACGGGGAAGCATCCTATGCCGAAGCAAAACAAAAATTTGCCTAAAAAACTACAAAAAGTTAACTTTTGCAAAATTTCCAGTTCCCATTCCACTAGATAGGAAGAAAAGAAGGAAAAAGAAGAGGAAGAAGAAAAAAAAAAAGGCGATGAACTCGAAGGTGATCCTAATAAGTGCAACAGCACTTGCAGTTATTTCGATAATTTTAGCTCTTTTAAACATAACCCATCTGTTGAAACCACCGAGTATAGCTGGGTCTACTAATCTGCAGACGGCAGAAATAATTCAGGTGAAAGGTGCAGTAGGGCCAGAAAGCATTGCTTTTGATCCTAATGGAGAAGGTCCCTATATTGGTGTTGCTGATGGCAGGATTCTCAAATGGAGCGGTGATGCAAATGGTTGGATTGATTTTGCAATCACTACTTCTCAAAGGTAAAGAATACTCAAAAAAAAAAATGATTTATTATGGTAGCTAGCATGTTCATTGGTCTAAAGGGTTGCTGAGAAATGTAATCTTGGATGAAATTCATGTACTTTGATATTAATTGTACTTCTGTTGCTTTGATTTTCTTCTCGAATTGATGATGAATAGTTCATGTGTGGGAGGTGGTGTTTTTTCATTCCTTCAGTTTGTCTGAGGATTGGGTAGATTTTGGAACTGATCCTAGACTTTATTTATTTGTTTGTTTATTCATTCACTTGAATATACTAATGTGCATGCTTACTGGTTCTAAAGGTCAATCTAATAAAGGAATATTGGATGAAAATCATGTGGATATGTTTGCTAGTATCATGCTGATTGTACTTCTGTTTTTCTTTTTCATTTCGATTTCGAGTTGTTTAGAAGATTAGCATGTGCAAGTGTTCTATATTTTATTGGTTTGACAAATGGTTTCTAGGATCACATACTGAGCATGTCAATACTCAATACTAGGTTTTAAATCCCTTTTTTTTTCTAGTAAGCATCACATTTTTTACTGCAATTTGCAAGAACACAGCCTATTCATTTTTTTTATTTTATTTTTTAGATTCTAACTTGCAAGTGTCCATGTGTTGCCTCATGCCTCGGCCGCCCGTATAAGTTCATTTTGATCATTTAGTAGTTGAATAAAATGATATAATGTGCCGTACTTAAAAGCGAAAGGGGGAAAGGAAAAAAAGATCTTAATAAAAAAGGGTCATAGTAGTGGCTTTGTCCTGCATCAGGTGAGAGTATAGTGCTGCATTTCGATGTCGATATTTCAATGCTCTTTACATGATGAAACTTCTAACCGGAAACTGCCACGCACCTGTACAAAACACCGAAGCTGACAGTGTGATCTACAAAATATTTTACCAATGGATTATCTATCGAAAAAATGCATAAATCAAGGTTTCTATATTTCATTTTACAGGGATGAGTGTAACCGTCCATTTGCACCGGAGAAAGAGCATATATGTGGAAGGCCATTAGGACTCAGATTCGAGAAGAAAAGCGGGGATCTGTATATTGCCGATGCCTACCTAGGCCTCCATGTAGTTGGACCAACTGGCGGTTTGGCTGTTCCAATAGTCACTGAAGTTGAAGGAAGTGCTTTGCGCTTCACCAATGACTTGGATATTGACGAACTTGAAGATGTCATTTACTTCACAGATACGAGCACACAGTTCGTTCGAAGGTAACTTTATTTGCTCGTGTCAAATTACCATTTTTCAAAAAGTTAATTTGTTAGCGATAAGCGTAATTTATGCATATCTCAAAATGTTCTCTCAAGTTTGAGCTTGTCAATATTTGGATTGCTGTACACATATAGCAGATTAGCAACAGTAACAACACACACACACACATATATATATGCACATACAAATCAACAACACATTGCAAAGTGCATCTTACAATGTCTTGATTACTTGAGAATTGTACTTTTGTTTTTAGGTGTTTTGAGGGGACAGGGGAATAACTAATTTCTTTATGTTATCAGGCAGTTTATGCACTCACTTCTAAGCATAGACACGACAGGGAGGCTAATGAAGTATGATAAGTCAAGCAAACAAGTAACAGTTTTACTTCGAGACCTTGCTTTTGCAAACGGCGTGGCTTTAAGTAAAGACCGATCTTTTGTGCTCGTGGCTGAAACCAGGACTTGCAAGATAACGAGGTTTTGGCTTCAAGGCCCTAATGCTGGAAAATCCGATACTTTTGCTGATCTGCCAGGATTTCCAGACAACATTAGAAGGAATTCAAAGGGTGAATTTTGGGTAGCTTTGCATTCAAAAACCGGGATTCTATCGAAATGGGCTACTTCTAAACAGTGGATAGGGAAGACATTGTTAAACCTTCCTCTTAGCTTCAAGAAACTTCATTATTTATTAGTCGGAGGTGAAGCTCACGCGATAGCAATCAAGCTAAACGAGGAAGGTAAAGTTTTGGAGGTTCTTGAAGATGTTGATGGCAAAACATTGAGATATATCAGTGAAGTGGAGGAGAAAGATGGGAAGCTTTATATTGGTTCTGTTTTGATGCCTTTTTTGGGGATCTATAACTTGTCTTAGAAACACCGGTTGCGAGTGATTAACCTTCCGACAGCCTCGTTCTCCCAGAACTTCCAGCAAAATTTCTGATCACAGGTTACGCCTTTTTTGCATATCTGTCTTGTTTTTTTGTTATGTCTAAAGTTTACCATTTTGTAATAAAATCTGGCCCAACCAAAACCTTGTAGCGTCTGCCTATTACGGTATGGTTGTTTGTGTTCATATTGTATGGAGTGGGAAAACAGAGTAGAAATAATACAAATCCGGAATTTTTGTTGTCTGTATGTATGTCTGATAGTATTTAGGACAGCCCTTTAAGGTTTTTTAGAATGGTAGTCAGAACTTGTTATACAATTTGGTCATCTCTTATTCATTAGAGCAGAATACAGTGACCTGTTTAAATATGTTTGATGTTTTATAATTGTACGAGGCCCAGTGGGCTTAGTGTGGATCATGTTGCTGTGATTATTGGATTGGGCTTGCAACAGTGGATGTTAGGAATCTATGTAGTGGATTGTTAACATCTTGGATTTGTAAAAGTAGAATGGAAAACATAGAATGAATAATGAAGTGAAATGTTTACTGGTTTAAGTTGTTGCTATTTTGGTTTTAGAATAACTTCTTTTTTGTATTCTTCATTATAGTAGTATTGTTCCTTTCGTGTCGTGGATGTAAGTCGATTTATTCAAATCGACATAAACTTGGATGTCACGTCTCAGTTTTTTGAAATAATCGTTAATGGTCAAAACTCAAAGCTCGTTTCTTAAAAAATGATGTGGGTCGGTGTGTTGACAATTGTCTCAAGTATTGTCATAAATAGTTGTAGCGATGATTTTCTATCCTTAATTACAACGATAAATCGTCTTGATTAAGAATTCAACTAATCATGATGTCCGTGTTTTCAGGCACGAAAACTATAACCAGCGACTAATTAATATGCGCCACAAATTTGTGTTTCGTTATATCTAACGCAACGACGGACCTAGTAATTTTATTTCGTCAATCCAAACATAATATTACCTTTTTGAAGTGGAAATGAAGATGGGAATAAATTGTTTTGTAGACTATAGTGTGGTAGGGACTTGGGATTGTGTAGAGGTTGAAATTGTGTGCCTTTGGGTATGGTTTTTAAAAACGGTTAAAATCCTAACCAGAAAGGGAAAAAAAAAAAAAAAAGATAAGATATGTGTGGTAATAAATTATGGCTTTAGATTATTCTCAAGTAAGAAACATCTGAGAACAAACTTCCAAACCCTCTGCTATTTTGCCTTGTTTTATATCAAATATATATTGTGGTGTGGATACTTTTGAATGTGGTTTCCCCTCCCCCTCTTCAATTTTTACTTGACATTATACAAACTAGTTGCTTATGTGAATTGTTCAAGCCTAGAATAACAATTAAAAATACTCCCTCGTCTTCTCTTTCTGTGACAAGAGGAGGAAAAGAAACTAAAAACATTATTTAAAAACACTTAATTAGATACTTTTAACGAATTTTATATTATAATTTTATTATTTGCTTAATGTTCGGATATCGGCATTAGCATTTAGGCCGACCTGGCCTCAGTTCGCAACATGGCTCCTTTGACAGAAGACGGGGCTTCTACTCACATGAGGAGATTATCTTCATCATGTCGTTCACATACAACGAATGACCGATGTGGTGCAGGACATTACCAGTGTCATATATCCGATGTGGCGCATGACATGATAAGTAATAGAACTTCTAACCAGTTGAACTAAATGGATTAATTTCAATGGAGATTGCCTGATATATTATACATACACAATTTTAATATTATTCGAGGGGGGTATATTAGTAAATTCCCTGGAAATTTGAATAGGGTCCATGGACTCCCCTTGTCCATGCTGGGTCCGCCCCTGGTCCTCAGTCATTACATCCGACATAGCGCAGGTCGCCCTCTTTCACATGACACATTTGCATGACAGTACGTAATTGGACCTCCGCCTATTATTTCAACATGGATAAACTCCTTACTCACGACAACGTCGATAGTAATCTCCACCATTGTGAGCTTATACATCAAACATTCAATATGAGTAATTCGTTATTTGTATATTTCAATTAATGTTAAATGATCAAACTATAACGAAAACGAATATATCTTCAAAATAGGCCAGAGGTATAACAGAATAGTTGGGCAAATTACAAAAAATTGTCACGCAAGGTAAGAAATCTGTCACTATGTAGCCAACAACCACTGATGTAGACCGACAACAAACTCACATTCAAATTAATTTCCTTTAAAAAAAATTTGTGTAAATCTCTTTACACGTGCTTTTACAATACAAAAACTGTGAAATTGATAATAAACTCATACGAAAATCAATATCTATTTAAAAAATAACAAAATGTGCTGGCCGATATTGCATATTCGATAAAATGAATTTTATTTTAGAACAGAGATAAAATCAATATTGATACTTAGAGAAGTTAATTTGTAAAAAAGTCAACAATACACAATCTAATTACATGCACAAAAACGTGTTTCAAATACTTGTCTCGATCACAATAGCGATAAAGTCATGGTCTTTGTATGATGTCTTCATATTCCGATAAAGTCAATGGTAACCGTTTTTTGTCCAAGTCACAATTTTATAATACATCGAGATATAGATGTCTTTTAAAGTGATCAAGTGCGGTGAAGTTGTTTCTTCCAACGCATTATATATAGTAAATAGATTTTAGTACATAAATTTTTTAAATAGTGTAAAAAAATACATAGAATTTTTATTTTTTATTTTGGGGATAAGGTCTACATGTGATATATTATCCCTTCGTCCGACCACAGTAGAGATTCTTATATGACCCCTCCAAGAACATCGTCATCCGGGAGGTACAGAGAAGGGTCTTCCTTCATGGCTTACATTCGAGGACAATGTCATCGTATTTCGTTTGTTATTTATTACCTCGTACAAGAGAAGGACATTTTTCTCTAGGGCTTACGTTCGAGGAGTAATAATTCCCTCCGGGGCGTACATTCAAAGGGTTCTTCCTTCATGGGCATTACGAATACGTAGTCTCATGACTAGTATGTATTTATTTCATGATAATCAATCGGTTAGTACATACATAAATATCATTATTATCCTTATAGTTATTCAGTCAGTTCAGTTATTGACATTTCCCATTAAGTATTATTGCAACTCAGTCAGCCATTCCAGTGTCACCGTCATGCATGCACGTGCCAATCGGGGACTTGGGCCTTAGGCCCCCAAATGCCTAAGGCCCCCTTAGGCCTTAACCCCTAGTTCTGCAGTTTTGCTTGAAAAAAATTAGAATAGATCAATTTTCGGCTTAAAATTTCATGCCACACTTTTATAGTTTATATTCACTTTTAACGATGATAATCTATTTTCGAAATACGATACCAATAATTCATATTTGTTTAAAAAAATACAAATACTTAACACAAATTTCTCAACCCGTATGAAAAATATCAAATGCTAAATGTCAGAATTTGGTGACAATATCAACTCCGTGGTCAGAATAAAACACACGTGATTAAATTGAAAAATAGAAGCATAAAGTGTAAAAGATGTAGAATGTTACAAGTGATTAATATTTATGATTTGTTTGTATCTTTATATTTTTTTAAGAAATTATATATTCCTATATATAATAACCGGTATTACCTAACCGACCTACCAATAAATGATCTCACGTGACCAATTTCTTAGGGCCCGGTCTGACCAATCCACCTTAGGCCGCTCCCTTTACAACAACAGAGTTAAATTAAACCAAAATATAGTTGCATTTCTCACTAATGAATGTTTCGTGATACGATACCTACATCGCATTTCTTTGGGAAGAAATATTCGCCGTTCCGTATGATTAATATACGAGTAATGATACGGTAATAGACGATATTGTAATTATTGTATAGATACTAGAAGATATTATAGTTATTGTGTAGATTTATTTCTGATTCGTTCACACTGTGTATTTGATTTAGCTACGACTCTCTTAAGTGTATATATTGTAACATCCATACAGTAATATACTCACTCTTTTCCAAACTCTTTCATGGTATCAGAGCCACAATAATATTTTATTCTTTTTTTCCTTCTTTTTTCTTTATGTTTTCACTTTCTCGGACCTCTTTCTTCTTCCTCACAAAAATGTCTACTACCTCCGGCACCTCTGACATAACCACCCCTGCTGCAGCCACCGGCTCTGCCCTCCCTCCTCTTGTTCCCCTCAATTCTGGGGTTCAAGCACCTATTAAACTCACAGGCGATAATTATGCAATTTGGGAAATCCAATTCCGCTCCTTGCTCGTTGGCTACGATCTGTTTGGCTACGTAGATGGATCCAAACCGCAGCCCCCCGCCACCATTACCACCGACGGCTCTACCACCAACAATCCTGCGCACCACCATTGGTACCGCCAGGATCAACTAATCCTCAATGCATTAATTGGCTCTCTGTCTCCCATTGCTCTCGGCTCAATTCATGCCCCCAAATGCTCCCGTGATGTCTGGGACTCTCTCAAAGAAATTTATGCTAAACCATCTCGCGGGCGTGTAAAACAGATCCGACAAACCCTCAAACGCACTGTTAAAGGTACGATGTCCATTACAGATTATATACAGACTATGCGCAACAAGGCCAATGAACTAGCTCTTCTCGATTCCCCAATGCATCCGGAAGATCTGATTGATGTTATTCTCGAAAGTCTCGGAGATGAATATGCTGATCTTATTCGAGCGGTGCAGGCTCGTGATACTCTTATCACCATCGACGAACTTCATGAAAAATTGCTTAACTACGACGCTTCCCGCCGCCGAGCTGTACCGTCTCTTGCTCCTGCCGTTGCTCATGCTGCCTTCCGTTCCTCCGGTCCGACTCGTTCCCTTCCAAACGCAGCTCAGCCCCGTCCCAGCAATCCTAATGCCAAGCCATATCAGGGTAAGTGTCAAATGTGCCGCACACATGGGCATAGTGCTCGGTGGTGCCCCAATTTTCAATTTCTGGCCGTCACAGGCTCCGCAGCTCCGCGTTCTCCCCAGACATGGCGTCCAGCTGGACCACAGGCCCATCTTGCAAGCTACCCTCGTTCCCCCGGCACGGCTCGGCCCACCCAAGCGCTCACGAGCACCGGGCCAATGCGGAGCCCACACAGGTACAATCTTCCCCGTGGCTCCTTGACAGCGGTGCCTCGCACCACGTCACCAACGACCTTGCCAATCTCGCCCTCCACTCTCTTTATCCCGGCTCCTACGATCTTATGATCGGTGATGGTAGTTCTCTATCTGTCTCTCATATTGGTTCCACTTCCCTCCCCCCTCGCACTTAAATTTTAATCTTCGTAATGTTTTATGTGTTCCTAGTATTTCCCGGAACTTATTGACAATCTCCCAATTTTGTCAGACTAACAATGTTTCTGTTGAATTTTTTCCGGACCTTTTTCGAGTAAAGGCGATCCCTACCGGAACTTGCCTTCTGACGGGACCTGCTAAAGACGGTCTCTACACCTGGCCAACCAAACCACTGCTTCCTTTTGTTGTCTCTACCGCATCTCGGGATGCATGGCATTCTCGACTAGGCCATCTTGCTTTTTCTATTTTCCGCAATATTAGTATTGTTGCTCGTTTACCTTTTTCGAATAATGTTAATCTCGACCATTGTCATGCTTGCTTTTCTAATAAAAGTCATAAATTGCCATTTGGCACGTCTACCTTACGCTCGACTCGCCCACTTGAAATTTTATTTTCCGATGTATGGACCTCCCCCGTTTATGGTCTCGATGGCTCCAAATATTACGTAATTTCGTCGACCACTTCACTAAATATATATGGTTTTATCCCCTAACACGCAAATCTGACGTCGCCACTATTTTTCCCCATTTTAAAAACCTCGTTGAAAAATATTTTTCTTGCTCTATTAAAGTGTTATATTCGGATAACGACACTGAGTTTATTGGACTTCGTCCTTTTTTGTCTTCACACGGCATCTCCCACTTCACCTCCCCACCCCACACACCCGAACATAACGGCTACTCCGAACGTCGTCACATGCATATTGTTGAAACCGGACTCACCCTCCTCACTCATGCGTCTATGCCTCTTTCCCACTGGCCCCACGCTTTCGCCACTGTTGTTTACCTCATAAATCGTTTACCTACCCCCACCCTTAATATGAGCTCTCCCTTCCAAAAAATCTTCGGGCATCAACCTAATTATGAGAAGCTTCGTACATTTGGTTGCCTATGTTACCCGTGGTTACGTCCCTACACATCTCATAAACTTGAACCCCGCTCCCGAGCTTGCGTTTTTGTCGGATACTCCCTCACCCAATCCGCCTACCTGTGTCTCGACACAACTGAAATCGCTTGTACACCTCTCGCCATGTTAGGTTTGTCGAAGATGTCTTTCCCTTCCGCTCCGCCACCCCATCTCCTACCCTTTGCCCCTCCTACGACTCCTCTCAGTGCTTGGATTCCCTATCCGACTCCCACTTCGACACCTCCAACTCCGCAACCGCCACCCTCACACCCAACTCCCCCACCGCTCCCTTCCCCACCCACTCCACCACCATCCCCGTCCCCCCCCGTTTCGTCACCTCCTCCACCCCCTAACGCTCACCCCATGACCACTCGTGCCAAAAACAACATCTCCAAAACCACTCAAAAATTATCTCTCCTCACCACTCTCTCTCCCCCCGACGCCGAGCCTTCCTCCCTTTCCCAAGCCCTAGCCTCTCCTCCCTGGAAACAAGCCATACAACTTGAGTTCGATGCCCTTGTCAAGAATCACACGTAGGATCTTGTACCTGCTGACCCTTCTTTTAATGTTGTGGGCTGCCGCTGGGTTTTTCGCACTAAATATAATGCAGATGGCTCTCTGGATCGTTACAAAGCTCGGCTTGTCGCTAAAGGATTTCATCAACGCCCGGGTGTCGACTATTTTGAAACCTTTAGCCCCGTGGTCAAACCCACCACTATCGCGTTATTCTTACACTTGCTACTTGTAATGGATGGCCGATTCGCCAGCTTGATGTTAATAATGCTTTTCTGCAGGGGTCTTTATCGGAAATAGTTTACATGCAACAACCCCCGGGCTTCTCTGATTCTTGTCATCCAGATTATGTATGTCGGCTTAATAAGGCCTTATATGCTCAAACTTAATCGACTTTTAAGCGAGTTTGCCACCTCGGTTCTTCGGTCTCTCAGAAGCGAGTCTACGTGTCCTCGGTTCTTTAGTCTTCTTAGATAAGTCAACTGAGTCTGTGTCCCTCAGCGAACTTATCTTCTT